>CM034153.1:727693648-729000878 GCA_019776745.2 Taxus chinensis | reverse complement strand
TTTTTCCCCCTCTTTCAAAAGGACCTGGGCTTGGACCTAGACTAGAACCAGAAGATGACCTAGAAAAGAGGAAGAATGAGGATGAAATATCTACATATTGAAGTTTTTAGGAGAGGAGAAGAAAGTGCTTAATTAATTTCTGAAAGTTTGAGGTCAAGGAAAACCTTTGCCATTGTTCATCATCTTGCCATCCTGATGCCCATTTCATCTCCATATCAGAGCACAAGCTAAGTCTCCTCTTCATTTCATTTACTTGTCATTTTGTATTTCATTATTTCTACATGATATCTACTGTTCATCATTTATTACTATCTTTCTAGACATGGGGGTTGACATCCTCTTGGAACCGGGATTTCCTGGGAAACCCCCGCATATTTTTATCTAATCACATTTGTTTCTATTTTATAGATATATTCTTTTATCACATATATATCTTCTCTGCTCATGTAGATCCATATCTGCATTTGAGGTCCTAAGCTCTCCATCATTCAAAGTTGTTAGTGGCTTCCACTATCATATTTCACCCGCACGAGAACGAGGTTTCCTGATCAATACTAGTATATTATCATTTTAAAGAAAAAATGATTTAAGAGACACTACAAGGAGATGTGAGAGATAATTTCATATCCACAAGTGATGAATATACATCATATATGACCATAAATCAAGGGTATATGCTTAGACCTAAGGAGAAAGACACTAAATATAGTCCTAGAGACATTAATGTAATCAAGAAAATGGGAATTTTAAGAAAGAGCAAGACTATGAATGAAAAATATAACTAATAGAGGTGAAAAAAAATTGGTATTTGGGGAAGAGAAATTTCTATACGGTTATCTTCAATTGGAAGCAGAGGAAGAAAGAAGAAGAAGAGGATAACTAGCACAACTATGGGAAAGTTTCTCTTTTCCCTTAGGGAGTATGATGTAGGAGCATCATTCCCCTAGTCTATATATAGGCATGATTTCATCAATTTTGGATTTCTAAGCTTGGTCATAGGTGTTATAGGTCTTTAGGAGTCATTTAGTGGTGATAGGGTGTGTTAAGTCCTATAGACACAAATATTACACATTAGACAATATTTAGCTCGGTCTTATACTACTATTTAGAAGGTTCTCAAGTGTACAAAGTACCAATTAATTCTCCCTTTTTGCCATCTGTGTTTAATGTTTTACTTCATATTTCCAGTCTATTTCTCGATACCTATCCACCCATTTCATAACTTCCCCGAGAGGCTAGCCCAGATTCGGGGTGCACTAACCTGTACTGGGGCACCCTGAGATGCCCTGGTCCAACCCTAGGCACCACTCTCTATGTTTAAATTATTTCTCTCTTCTTTTAGTCCTTTCTAGCCATTTGTCTCCCTTATCTTTTTTCCAGTTGACATTGTCAGGATCTATTGGCAAGAAATTTTTTCTAGGACAAATTGGTGGTTATATTGTCCAACACTCTAGGAGTCTAAGTCCCTCTACTTAACTGGTCCAATGTCATATGTGCATGCACAAGTAAAAATGAGTTTTCTCTGGTGGCCTTATGGCTAGGGATCCAACAGGGACACTCCATTGACCCTGCAGAAAATATTGCAGATATCTACAAGGGAAGAATTTTTTAGGAGAGTGGGAAAGGGAGTGAGAAAATTAGAAAAGATAAACTAATGCTGTAAGTAGAAAATCAGAGACTTGCATACACCAACCAGAAACTTCATTACATACACTTGAATTTAGAAGAAAACAAATCTGCGTAACAACAACAAGACCAAATAGAGTTTGATGAACACAAAGTACAACTAAACCCCTCAGTCAAAAAAGGCTAAAATTCCTTCTTCCTTTATTGAAGATCAAGCAGAAATTGTACATATCATAGAAATGGAAGACATTTTGAGTAGGGAAAATAGAAGGAAATTTTCTATCTCTTTGCTCTCTTCACAAGGATATCTCTCTCATGAATTCAAAAAAATAGCTCCAATATCTAAGAAGTTTAAGAAGATTTTAGAAGTTGTCTAAGAAAACCATCAAATGAGGAGGTAGTTACAATTTATAGAAGAGGATGCAACTCTTCATCTTCTCGGTGACTTTTCAAATACTTTAATTTAAATTTAGACTGTTCATATTCCACTTAAATATTTAAGTCCCTTTTATAAAATCAAGGCAACTTAAAGTTTCTAAAGTACTTAAAGTAATATTAAAAAGTGCAAACCTCAATGAAAAAATATAACATTGATGAGAGAGAGCATTGAGTGAGAAGAGAAGAAAAAGAAGAAAGAAGAAGAATCATGTGGAAGAATGAGGTGGTGCAGTGGAATTGGCTCCACTCTCTGACTGATCTCCACTTCACGTTCCTGAGAAAACTTCTATCTTGTCCAAACACCTTGTTGAAACGAGCTGCTGCAGGTTCTACTTTGTTGGCATGAGGGATGTAATGCAGCTCAAGGTTTTGTTCCATCCATCACCACACTATTTGATGTCCTTGCACTTCCCAAACCATGATGAGTGCTTTTATGCAATAAGTTCAATGGAGGATCAGATCTCGGAGAGGAAGTCAAGAGTATCCTTAGTGAAGGAAAATGGGTTGCCCACCCCTTTCTTGACATATTCTTCAAAAGGGCCAATCAAATCATTAGCAGTTGTGTGTTCGCTCATTGCAGGTACTCCAAGTTTCTGAACTTTCGATTTATACTATCCTGCAACTTGTATGTTTGTTCTTCTTTCTCCTCTAGATTTGTGAAGGCCTGATTGATTGCCTCAAACCAAATTTCCAAGGCCCTTACCCATACACATGTCAAGTCTTCTACAGTAGGTTTCTAAAACCCTTCTTTTTGATCAACTCTTGATGATGGGTGTTACTCATCTCACTCACTACTAGTCCCAGAGGTTCCCAGTACCCTCTTTCTTTCTCCACATCCTCTTTGAGTGCTCACATTCTATTGGCTGTTGCACACATGTATGCAAAGATCTTGACTACCTCTTACAGTGTTGACTTCCCTTTTTTAGAGATTGAGTTGATCCATTCATTATTTTCTCACCCTTGCATTGTGAGCTCATGCATTCTTCTGATGGATTCTAGATCAAAGCTACTGATGGTGCCACTTTCTCAATAGGAAGTGTTGTAGTGCTTGGTTCCACCAGGTGTTGCACATAAGATGAAAGAGTTCATACTTGTTCCTCTAGTACCTCAATCTTCTCTTTATATTATTTATTCCTTTCCATCATGTGAGTAGAAGATTGTTGATATATGTGTAAATATCCCTCATGTGTAGCTGGTCCCAATTGGATCGTGTTCATCTCGTAGTCAGTTGGTGTCATCTCATCACTGACTTGATTACCTTTGGCAGAGCTACTTCGATGTACTGATTACCTATCTCCCCACTGTAGAATTTTGAGGCTGTATGTGCTATCTTTCTTGACCTTTTTTCTTTAGCCAATGAGACAATTGATGATAGATCAGGGGCTGCTACTTGTTGCATGGTGTGAGTGTCAGGGATGACCATTTCTCATCCAAAACATTTCAGGCTTCAATGATGGGTGCACCAACCATTCCTTATTCCAGAGGAGGAGGAAATTCCTGAATGAGAGGGGTGTTGGTGTCAACAAGATGCGAGACCTCCTATGGTATCTCAAATACTGAATTGTGAACCATGTACTCCTCATTCTCCTATGCTTCTGCTACTAGATTTTTTGTTTGCATTACTGAGATCAAGTTTTCCTCCTACAGTGATGTCAATGAGCCTTCATCTACCTTGAATTTCTTGGGTGTCTTCTCATAGGAAGAAGTTTCCAATTCTATGGCCTTCCTTTTTGAACTCGCTCCAGAGTGCTTAGAGCTGGAAGTCACCTCCACCACTTTTGAAGATGAATGATGTGAAGCTTACTTCTGGCTTGGAGAAATTCCTCATGACTGGATGACCATAGTCCTCTTCTTCTGAAACTAGTTCCTCATTCTCCTCACCACCTTTTTAGTCCTCCAATATATCTCCTGATTCATGAACATGCCAATTGATTTGGCACATTGGGGAAATCTTGACTGTTGTGTACTCAGGGTCATACATCTCTATCCCATCATCATGCAAGATGTCTTCATACAAGAGAACTTGAATTTCTTCATCTCACTGATTGTCATCCTCATGTGGTCCTTTTCACGTAATTCGAACTTGTTAGTACAGTTGGCCTAGTAGTCCTTGACTTGTGGCTCATGTTGCAATTCAGGGACATAGAACAAGTCAATATCTTCTCAGATGTCAAAGTTGGGCCTAACGACATAGGAATTCAAAGTCATATGTGTGAAAGTGAGCCTCCAGGTGAGATGCGTCATTTGATATTTTCCACGTGAACACCCATAGAGATATAGGGAATGAAATCAACTTATTTCTCCTACTTTGAGCTTGTTATTCACTTGAGTGATCTTCCTGCAGAGCTCAAACAATACAATCTGGTCACTAAGGTACTTAGGTAGTCTCAAGCAGAGCTTGGTCGAAGCCAGTGACTCATATGTAGGAGAAGGTTGAGAATTATAGAAGTACAAGTTGTATTCCTTGATCAAGGATGCTGTTGTGGTGAAATCCTAGCTTCAAGATCCCCTTCTAAGATTCGGACCACATACATGGTGAATGCATCATTCACGTAGAGTGAATGCCTATTTCTCTCATCCATTACAAATTGTGGAAGTTTATCGAATGCAGGCACCTTGGTAGAAATGTTCTACATGAGAGCCAATCCTTTGAATAATCTCGAGCTTGCAAGGAGATAAACTAGGTAAGAATTCATGTGGAACTTCCTTATCATGGGTACTTAGAGTAGTTACAGATGGAGATTGTCACTCATGATCTACCCCCAGTCAATCTCTCTACTTTCCTTCTATCAATGTCAGGATGAAAAGGTCCATCTAGTCCTGGAAGTCTCTCGTGCTTGCTTTGCCCATAAATCTACTGAGGAGAGTGATGACATCAATAATACCCTTCTCGGAACTCACACCTTGGAAGATTCTTGGGCATACTGGAAGGCTTTCTTCCTGTTTTCAACCATTAGCCAAGTGCTACTCCTTGGACATATGAATCCATTGTTTCCCAATCATGTGAAGGCCCTATCCTTTGAGATGACGACCATGCTGGGGGATGTCAGTATTTGCAGAGAGAGTGAAATGGTCCTAGGGCTGATGACCACCATCATTGTACCATTTTCAGCTCGAATGGTTTATGTCTCGGGCTCATAGTGGAAAGAGAAGTCTAGGAATAACTCAAGACTCTACATGGACACTAGGTGTCCTGGAGTGGAGAACAAGCCACTTGTGAATAGTTGGTCTTCAATCCTATTTCGGTCCTTAGAGGCCATGTGAGTCTTAAGGTCATTCAGGTCCATGTACAAGACATCACTATCTTCCAAATCATAATCGCAGGTGAAGGGCTATGCCAGCTTCTAACCCATCCACTTCAACTTCATGTTTAGCCCAAAAAAGTAACAACTTACTATTTTTAGTAAGTGTGAAAAATCAAGTCCCCAATCTTCAACTGGATGTTTCAGCTCTATTTTCCTCTTTCCCCCTGCATTCCTCATTCCTTCCAGATCAAATTTATATTTTTAGTAGGTGTCTGTGGGACCAATTAATATTTTTAGTAAGTGTCAAAAATTTCTATTTTGGTGAGTTCTCAACTGCAATGCATCTTCAATGTCACAGTCTCCTTCGCAGGTTCTTCTGTCGATGACTTTCTCGAAATAGCAGTCACTATGTAGTAGACCTATTATTTTTAGAAAGTGGGCTTCTAGAGGTAGGATTTATGTGGAATGAATTTATTTGATATGGGTTTTTTCCCAATATCACCCCTCTGAAATTTCAGGTCTTCTCGCTTAATAGTCT
Organism: Taxus chinensis; assembly: GCA_019776745.2. NCBI lineage: Eukaryota > Viridiplantae > Streptophyta > Pinopsida > Cupressales > Taxaceae > Taxus > Taxus chinensis. Next base: position 728,995,031 of record CM034153.1, on the reverse strand, counting down.
AGGAGATTTTAAAGTTTCAAATTTTGGGCCTGGCAATGCTTCTAGATGTGGCAGCCATCAATGGACCTTGAAATTGCAGGTCTGGTTTTCTCCTCCATTTGTTAAAAAACTTATATTTTTGATGTGGGTTTTTTCTTCTGATGCTTCACATGTAATTCTACTTCGTTTCACCTAATGGTTTGACGGGAAATTGGATTTTTTCTTCATTGAGCTAGAAGTGGGATTTCTTCACTGTGGATGCTCTGTTGCATGAGAGGAGAGTTTTAAGGTGTCTTATTGATGGCCTTGGGTAGAGGAATGAACATAAAAAAATATATTTTTTTTCATGCATCTGTTTGAGATATTTCTTTAACCTTTCGTTTCATGGCCACAGAGTTTTCTCTATTTTCTCCTTCTTCGTTCTATGCCTCTCCTTCTGTGTTTGCTTAGATTTCCCTCTGGGAACTATGTGCTTTCATGAAGTGAATTAAGTACCTATGTGGCTGGTATGGTTCAAGGTTCAGAAATGGTGGAATGATGGATGAGAATTTACAGAGGAAGAATGGAGATATCTGTGCACTGGAGTGGAAACAATTGAAGCATTGGAAGTAGGTGATTATTTTAAATTTTTGAAATCATTGAGGGAGAGGGTTGGGAAATTTTTTCATGAATTTATTTCCCTGACCTTAGGAATGTTAGGGACATAAAATTCCATGGTGGTCAAGAGGACGACAAGTGTCCTCGATTCAACGACAGGGAATGGAGGTGAAAAACGTTGCTTTAAAGCACTAGGGGCTAAAAGTCGGTCATGTGGATGACCAAAAGAATCCCCATAGGGTTTGGGAAAATTTTTACATGTCTTATATCCTAGAACTCAGGAAATGAGGGACATCAAATTCCACGGTGGTCCTGGAGCTGACAGGTGTCCTCGATCCGACGACAGGGAATTTGAGCTCCAAAAATGCACTTGGGGGCTGAACTGTCAAGTCTGAAGGTCACATGAAGGTCCCAGAGGTCACATGGGGGCTGGGAGAATTTTTACAAGGTTGGTGTACCTAACCTTAGGGACATTAGGGACATGAAATCCCACCAGGCTCCTGGTGCTGACACGTGTCCTCTCAGAAATTGACTAACTCCCGAACTGTCTCCAAGAGGGTAACTTGAAACGATGATAACTTGAGCTCCCGGTGGAATTTATTGGTGAAATTTTATATGATCCTAACTGGAAATGGAATTTTTAATCCAATAGTGGGGTTTTCATGTATTTGATTCATCCATTGGTCCCTAAAAAAGTTGAATATTGTTTTAGTACTCCACTTGTGCTTGAGAAAAACTGTTTGCAGACCCTGATGCGCCAAAGTGTTATGAAAAATATAATTTCATCATCATGTAGGGATTGGAATTATATTTATGAATATGTTTTCTTTTACTCCTAAATTCATTTAGGGCTCCCAAAATCTTTTTCTAAAGCCCAATATTTGTTTTAGGCCTATGTAATGCATAGGCTTGTGAACCCTATTTTTTACTCAGACTGCTCCAAGTCTTTCAAAACTTCCCCAAACCTTCCAAAATTATTTAAATTATGTTATAAGGTATTAAATTCACCTCCATGTTGAATTTGGCCCTTTTTTTCCACTCCAGGGGGGTTGATCTAGTCCTGGGAAGGCCATTGATAGCCCTTCCCAATACTGCCAGAAGATAACATCTTTTCAGAACTTCCTAAAATCACCTAGGGGATTAAACTGAAGTTCCTAAATCACATATGGGACCAATTTGACATCAAATAGGGGGTGACCAGATTGATGGATTTGACCTGAGGTGCCTATAAATGATAAAACATGAAAATTTCGGCACATGGGTATAGTTTTCATGCTTGGAAACTTCCAATTTCCCTGTCACACATTTACACGACAACAACTGGCTCTATATTGGGGACATGGAATGGAATGAGTGTAGCGAAGACATGACATGGGAATCCAACATCTCAATTTTAGACCGTATAATTCATTGACTAGTGCCTTATCCATTGGGCCTTACAAAGTCATGTACAATTTTGAGAAAGAAGGAAAGGAAGAAGGAAACACACACACACACACAACAAAAGACGGAAAGGGAACACATGACACATTAAAAAAAAGGGGAAACACACCAAGAAATAACCTATAGTACAAGGTGGGGGACAACCTAATTTCATTGATGATATAATTTTAGGTATTACCCACTGCGAGGCAATTCCAACACCATTCCATCCAGATATGAGAGTAGAAAAAGAATTCTCACCCGAAGCTTCATGAATGTGGAATGGGCCGAGCCATAATGAATCAAAATTTCCATGGCTTCCTTTTGGTTCCCTTCTCTTATCCCATAGCAGGACGAAGTCTCTAACTTTGAATTCCCTCACTTTGGCTTTCTTATCAAAAAATTTCTTTACTTTTAACTGGTGCTCTTTGATATGGTCCACCACTCGGAGTCTATTTTATTCTAGCCTCTCAAGAAAGATGATCTTATTTTCAATGGAATCCTTGTACTATCCATCTTCTATTCCCTGTAGCAACTTGAGAATGACATCTCAATTATGCTGGGAATTTCTACTTCAACCCCATACAACAGTTGGAATGGTGACATACCTATTTCCCTCTTGGGAGTGATCATGTCCGCCCACAATGCATAATACAAATTTTTGTGCTAATTCCTTTGGTTATCATCTACAAGCTTGCGGAAAATGGTCACAATAATCTTGTTGCTTGATTCGGCCTATCCATTTCCCTATGGGTAGTAGTCCGATGAATGAGATAAAGATATTCCATATCCATAGAAAAACTCGGTCAACTTCCTTGAAGAGAAATACGTAGCATTATCTGCCACAATATTATGTGGTACTCAAAACGTACTATGATATTCTCCTTGATGAAGTTGCATACTGTTTTAGTGTTGGCTTGCTTGGCTAGAATGGCCTCCACCCATTTTGTGAAGTAATCTATCAGTGTGAGCACATAGGTATACCCCGTGCTTAAGTGAGGTTTCAAAAAACTAATGAATTCTATCCCCCACTACTGAAATGGTTCTTTAATAACAACTAGTCTGAGCAGTAGTGCAACAAGTTGTGGTCTCCCAAGAAATTGTTGGCATGCTTCACATTTAGAAACCCAATATTGAGTGTCTACAAAGAGGGTAGGCCAATAATACCTTCCTTGGAGGATCTTGTGTGTTGTGACCATCGCCGATAAATGTCCACCACATGATTTGTCATGGTATGCTTTAAGTAATTTTCCTTATTGTTCTTTGTCTACACATCTGAGGAAGCATCCATCTAGACTTCTTTTATAAAGCACATGATTCTAGATTACAAAATTTATCACCTTCAGCTTGAGTGTTCTCCTTTTCTTGTAATCAAGATAAGGAGGGAATTATCCATAAGTTAAGTAATAGGAAATATCAGCATACTACTCATCAGTAGTGGTTACAAAGATGACCTGTGGGTTGTTTTCGTAACAAGTTAAGAAAACACAATTTTCTTCACCGTGTTGAGCTTTGAGTGTTTCATCTTCAGCAATCAACCTGCAAAAAATACCCCCCCTTAAAAAATTGGAGGTTTGAATCTCAAGTCATATTCTTGAGTCTTTACAATCCAAAATCCTCTTTTATCTTTGGGATTCTATTGTGTCAAGATGGGCTTGATTGCACTGTCGGGGACCATCACCACCATTTGAGAGTTGAGGATGTAAAACCTGAAATTTTTTATAGCCTTGACCACTACATAGGCATGCTTCTCCAATTGGACTGTAGTTTAGTTCATGCTTTTCAATGGAAAAATCATGAAAGAAATATGCACTTCCATGCCTTCATCATTCTTTTGAACAAGGACGGAAGAGAGGGTATGTTCTGATGCATAATAATACATGATGAATTATTTGTTAAAATATGGAGACACAAGATTCAGAGCTTGGTGATGGATTTTTTTATATCTTCAAACATTTCCTTCCATTTATTTTTCCATTTTAATTTTTCCTATGGTTTCATCATGGTGGTGATGTGCTTTGTCAATTCAGCAAACTCAGGAACAAATCGATGAAGAAAATTCACCTTTCCGAAGAATGAATGAACTCCTTTCTTGCTTGTGGGTAGAGATAATGATTGAATGACTTGTAATCTCTAAGGATCAATGTGTTATCCATGTTTTTTCATGATATGCCCCAACAAATTACCTTCCATAACTCTGAAAATGCACTTTTTGGGATTTAGTGATATGTAATGTTTTCAGAACCTTATAAGTACTTGTTACAAGTGATGGATATGATATCCCCTCTTATTTAAAAACACTGTGAGATCATCAAGATATATGACAATGCAATGTTTTATATCTTTGAAAGCCAAATCCATCACTCTTTGGAATGTAACTTCCACATTGATTAGGCCGAAAGGCATTTTGCTATAGGAAAACGTGCCCCAAGGCATTGTGAAGGTTGTCTTGGTGTGATCCTCCTCCACCACTTTGATTTGAATATACCCCAAGAATTCATGAAGTAATGAAAAATTTTCAGATCTAGTGGTTGATTGCAAAATGTGGTCCATGATAGGGAGAGGATAATTGTCATTTAGTGATGCCTAGTTCAAGTTGCAGAAATCTACACATATTCTTATTTCACCATTCTTATTCCACATTGGCACAATGTTGGCCACCCATGTTGAGTGATGGATGGGAAAGATAATCCTTGCATTGAGAATATTCATTACCTCCTCCTTGATGGTATCAAAAATATTTGGGTTATATGGCCTTTGTTTCTTCCTGAATAGATTAACATCATACTTCAAAGGAATCGAGTGATGTATTTTCTTCAGTTGGAAGGATTTGATTTCATCATTTGAGTAGGCCAAAACATCTGAATATTTCTTGAGTAACGCAAAAAACCTTCTCTTCTCTTTAGGTGAGAAACATTTTCCAATATTTACCATCCTTGGCTCCTCTAGGGTGCTGATGTTTTCCTTATCAAAATCAGCTGGGAACTGAGAAGATTTTTTTTTCTTTCTCTTGAATGAATCTGTCATGTTTGTCAAAGATGTCTTCCAGAGAAACCGAGCCTTTAGGAATCTTGTTTCCTTTTAATTTGATCACTCCTTCTTCATCAACCCCTTCAATTCCTTCTTTCTCTTCTTCAGTTACCACTTCTCGGGGTCGATTTTTTCCTCCTTCAAAGAAGAGATTATTGAAATTATCCCTTTGTTCCAAAAATGCTATAATTTGGTTATCATCATTAAATACTTGCCAATGATTTGCATTATCTAACACACTAGGCCTAAATAAAATTTCAATGGTCACCTTGTCTTTACCAAAAGAAGGATGAGGTATCACTAGGGAAGCAAAAACCATAAGAGAATCATATTTTTCATTATTTTCTCTTGGGATAGCTTTAATGGAAAATGCATCAAAAGATTGAATGCAGTCCCATACTCTGTTTCTATAATGTCGGAGTCTTGGATTCTACACCTGATATTATTAGACAGACTTGCTTTACTATCACCTCGACATCACCTCAGAATCTTAGCTTCTTGATTCCCATGTCTTCTTCCACACTTATGCCTAAGAGGAGAGCTTCATACTTCACCATGTTATTCATATTATTAAATTACAACTTGTAGGAAAATTAGTACAATTCACCAAAAGGAGAGTACAACACCACACCTACTCCTGAACTTGTACAAGAATGACTACCATCAAATTCCATCATCCAAAATTGAACTTCTTCCTCTTCCATAAGAAGTGAAAAGTTCTCATCTTTTTCTTATGTGAGGAAGTAGTTTCCTATCCTGATATCTTGAAAGAGAATGTTTGCCTTTGGATCATCGGACCTTTATGATGTGAACTTCATCTTCCTTACTACCAGTAAGTTTTTCATCTCTCCTTTCACTAGAATAGTTACAAATGACCAGTCCATTCTTATTTCTCCACCCAAGTATCTAAAAAAGATTTGGCTCAATAGCATGCCAAAGGATGCTAGGATGTCCACCACTAGAATGGTCAGGAGCACCTTCTTGTCTGGAAAATCAGCTAGTGCTACATGTGCATATTTTATTCCTCCTACTAATGGAACTTGTTTGAATTCCATTTAATAGTAGGTGCCATTCAGTTGGGTCAATATGAGGCCTAGAGAATTTTCAACTTTGACGGGCATCACATTATTAGAGGCTCTGGAATCTATGATACAATTATTTAGCTGGAAGCCTTTCATGAGGAGTGACAGGTAGAAAGGTTAAAACTTGTTGGTTTTGGACGCACTGAGAGCTAGCATGTTTTGAGAAGGTGGTGTGGATGGTGTGGGGAGTAAGCCTTTGCAACTTGGACATGAGCTTATAGGATTACTGCCATGGACTACATCAATGAACCTATCAAATTAGGTGGGATGTGTTTATAGGTATTCTATTTCTGAGAACTGGACTTTATTTTTGCTTGTGTATTCCACAAATTCAAATGGGGTTATGGTGGGTGAGGAGTAGGTTCTGGGGATGATGGAAGATTTACATGGTGAAGAATTTGCTATTTTGGGTGTTGGATTTTCCTTCATGGGTACATTAATTGGCTTGGAAAGAGATGGGGATGTAGGTTTTGATGAAACCTTAGATGTTTTTAGGGAACAACATTTGAAGGAGAATTATTATCAAGAAAATTTGAGCTGAGAGAAGGATTAGATGACTTACTTGGTATGGCAACATGACCCTTGCTAACCAATGGGTCTACTTTTTCTTTAGCTGACTCCATAGAGGGTGGCAATGGTGATCCTCTGTTGATGATTTTATTTTGTGAGACCTCTGTACCGGAGAATCTTATTTCTTCTTCTTTCCTTCACTGCAGTCACTGAGGATGAAGTACCTTTCTTGTACTATGCATGAGTGAAGACTGTGCATGAGAAACTTGGAGATTCTTCATCATCATCATCATCATCATCTTCATCATCAATGTAATCAATTAGGCCGTTGTGTGTATCACCATCAAATTCCTCGACCTCAAGATAGTTTTCATAGTCCTCATTTTATTCTTTAGGGTATTCAATTCCCACTTCCTCCTCTGGTTATTTGGTGTCACAAGAGACATTAATTGGTGGTGTTTCAAGAGTGAGCTGGTGAGTAGGTGGGGATATCCTTGGTCTATTAGGAGGATTTGGATTCCTTGGAGTGTTCTGCATTGTGATCTAGGACAATTGTTTATTTAAGGCAACCAAGTCATTCACCATTTTTTGGAACATTACATCTATGGTGATTGATCCTAAACTCTGGCCCTTTTTATTTCCATTTGGTCCTTTCACTTTATTGGATAGGATTAGATCATCTTTGGTTTCTATCGCATGGTCTTGATCTTCCCTCAATGTTCTTGGTTGGGTTCTTCTAAGGAAGAAACCTATTTCTGATGGAAAGGCACGGATGATGAATCTCTTCAAATTATTTTTAGGAGGCACCACATCTTTGGGGATTCTTCTTATCACTCTATTATATCTTGCTATGAAGTATCTCATTGATTCAGAGGTTTATTTATTCATTTGTACCAATTGGACCAAGAGATCTTGATAGTCTTTTGTGGTCTTAAACCTGTGTTTGAATGCACTTTTTATATCTTCCCAATAGGTGACAGACCTCGGGAGTAGCATGTAGAACCATTTGGTAGATTTTTCTTGGAGTGACCCCAGAAAGAGCCTAACTGACACATCTTTTTCCTCCATTCCCAATACACCACAAGTGGTGATAAATGTTGCTACATGTTCTTCGGGGAGTTGAGAACCATCCCCTCTAAATTTTAGAAAGTTTTTTCTTGAGCCTCTTGGTAGCTCATGGAGTGGTTGAGCAAGGGTGAGTGGGGCAGTGTTTCTCCCCCATGGTCATTAGGCCTACGAACCTCACGATCATGATCCCCCATTATGTTTATTTTTCTAGCTTCTAACCTCGCAAAGGATGTGGATTCTGTTGCTTCTCTTGCATCTTCCTTAAATTAAAGTATTTCAATTTATTCAAACTGAGCTCTTATTTCCTCTTCTGCTCTTACTTCTCTTTCTCTAGCTTCTTATTCGGTCTCTACGTCAGTGAAATATTCAAGGTTCTCATTTATGTATGGAAATTCACTATCTAAAGGATTGACAACACTCAGGTTCCCAATGTGACCGGTTGCTTTGTTAGGAAATCTATGTTAGTGTTTACATGTGATGAGTAAATAATAATTACGTGAGTAATTATTATCTTGTAAGTGGTTAGTATTTAGTAATATTATTGTTATATTAAAAATAATATATATTAGTTTGGAGTTATTTTAACAACTCATGTAATTTTAGTTGTGCATTGTTACGTGAGTAACAATCACATCTAAATATATATTTGGGGGGTTAGTAGGTTGAAAAAACTCCTCATTTATAGGAGTGATATTTTATATATATTTATATGTCCTGTATGAATGAAATATGAGAAATAATAGAGAAGATATTATATAATTGGGTTTATTATTATTGTTATCTCTGTGTACATATGGTTATATGACATTATTTGGTATCATAGCAGGGAGTCCAGGATGAGAGGATTTAAATAAATTTTTTCCATCATAGGGCTCATCACAATTTTCATGGCCTGGTAAGAAGGATATGTTTATTGCATCATCCTATGTATTGGATCATTCTACCTATGCATTTCATCATTGTTATTGTGTATTACATCATTCTTTTACCTGTGATTGATCTACCTGTGTATTGCATCATCATTCTAGTAACTATATGTGTTCTTTTTATTTACTTTTATTTTTGGACATATTGAAAAAAAACAAAAGAATAGAAAAGAAACTTTCCATTTTTGGAAAGGGTCCAGAAAGATGTTGGACTTATAAGTTGTCAGTGGCATAAGTTTCAGCTGGTAACTCGGAATGGGCTGCCATTTTTTTTAAATGTATTTTTTTTTAGCTCTTTGCATTGATCCTATGATTTATGCTACTGGAAAAAAAATATTTTAGAATTTTTTACTTTTAATTTTTAAAATTTTATTGTAAGGGTGCATTTTTGACTGAGTTTGACACCCATAATGGAATTTCCATTACATAAATTCAATGGCAAATAATTTCACACATGGCAAGTGTGAACTTAATTACTTTTGATCAATAAAGACTTGTGGGAAATTGTTGAAGGTAATATTTCAAAACCAACTGATGCTGATGAAGCCACTAAATGGGAAAGCAAGGATAAGAAAGCAATAGAAATTATTGGTCTTGGATTGTCTGATGCTTATTTGCATCATATTGATTTATCAAAAAGTTCAAATTTCATATGGACTACTTTGAACAAGCTATTTGGATCTCAAACAAGGAACGCAATGGTGACACTCAAGCAAAAACTATTCGTGCTCAAGATGGAAGAAGGTGAGAGTATGATCGATCACATAAGTAAATTTCATTCTATTTCAAATCAACTAGCTGGAATAAATATTGATGTGGGAGATTATGATACAAAATAAGTATTGTTAAATAGTATGCCTCCAAGCTATTCTAATATGGTATTTACATTGAGTAAAGTAAATATGAGTTTGGAAGATCTGATTTATTCTTTGATAGAAGAAGAAAATTGGACTAAGAAAATATAACTAGAAGAAAGTGCAATGTACAGAAAAAATAGATCACATACTAAAAGCAGATACAAATCCTCTTTTAACCAAGGATCACATTCCAATTATACTAGCAAACAAATCACTTGTTACTACTACAAACAATCTGGTCATTTGTTTATAAACTGCATGAAAAGAGCACAAGATTTAATTGATGGAAAACTAAAAGAGAATTGCATTGTGGCTGATGATGAAGAATGGGATGATATAGAAGAATCAACAAATAATGATAATGGGTATGATTCTAAAGACTATCTATACTAGATAAAATACATCAGAGGATAGAGGACACAGGATGTTGGAGGTCAATCAGTGACCTCTCGTCAATCATCAGCGACGGGGCCACACAAAAGCATTGGTGACTTGTGTGTTTTTTCAGTATTTGTTTTTTAGTGTGGCGTTCTTATTTTGAAGTTTTTTTTCTAAATAATGGAAATTTAAAATTGTGGGGGGGGGGGGAATATGACACAATATTCCATTTCCATTCTACATGAAATCGAGCTATGTAACCTCGTAGTGTATAAACATAGTGAAGAAAATGAAATCACAAAAGTAAAATCAGCACCATGATACTTGAAGAGGATGAGTAGGGGATTGTACCTGGAACAAGGGTTTCTATTTTTGAATAGGGGTTCATACTGGATGGACAGGGGTTCATATAGAGGTCCAAGATCATGAACGAGTAGAGGAAAGCAAGCTGAAAAATAAGTGTGACTATATTTTCTTCCATGTAAACACTAAGGGGGGAATGTTAGGAAATCTATGTTAGTGTTCACATGTGATGAGTAAAAAATAATTATGTGAGTAATTATTATCTTGTAAATGGTTAGGAGTTAATAATATTATTTTTATATGAAAAATAATATATATTAGTTTGGAGTTGTTTTAAAAACTTATGTAATTTGAGTTGTGCATTGTTATATGAGTAACAATCACATCTAAATAGATATTTGGGGGGTTAGTAGGTTGAACAAAATCCTCATTTGTAGGAGTGATATTTCATATATATTTGTATGTCCCGTATGAATTAAATATGAGAAATAATAGAGAATATATTATATAATTTTTGTTTATTATTATTTTTATCTCTGTGTAGATCTAGTTATACGACATTATGCTTGATGAAAAATAGACCTCAAAATTCTGAGCAACTCTTGTCTTCTTTGAAGCTCTTCAAAAATAGGGTCAATTTTTCCTCCTTGTCTCTATTCTTAGGTGTATCTTCTATCTACCAACTTGGAAATTTATGCTCTTCTTTGTGGTACTGGAATTTGTCTTTTCCTCTCTAATTTAGGAACACGTTATTCTTCAAGTTCAAGAATTCTCGTGGCAATGAAGTAGTGATTGACACTTTACCTGTTGTGCCAGATAGTTTCTCTCAAATATGAAGCAATATCCTCTTGGATGTGGAAGAGAAATTTAGGTCTTTCAATAAGAGGATTTCCTGGAATAGCCATGGTTTGTATACATGTGGCTCATATAGCTATTCAAATTCAAGAAATTTTCTTTTTCTTTTTTGAATTTTCTGAATTACTTTTGTATTTTTCAGAACTTCTGGTTATATTCAGGTGCAAATGCTACTAAATCTACACCACGGTGGGTGCCAAAAATTGTTGGTGAGAAAAGTTTTTAGGGATACGTTAGTGGTTATATTGTAAATGATTTAGGAGTCTAAGTACCTCTACTTAATTAGTGCAACTGTCGTATGTGCATGCACAAGTAAAAATGAGTTTTCTCCTAGTGGCCTTATGACTAGGGATCCAACAGGGACACTCAATTGACCCTGCAACAAAATCTTGCAAATATCTATAAGGGAATAATTTTCTAGGAGAGTGGGAAAGGGAGTGAGAAAATTAGAAAATATAAACTAATGCTGCAAGTAGAAAATCAGATACTTGCATACACCAGCCAAAAGCTTCATTACATGTACTTGAATTTAGAAGAAAACAAATCTACGTAACAACAACAAGACCAAATAGAGTTTGATGAACACAAAGTACCACTAAATCCCTTAGTCAAAAAGGATAAAATTCCTTCTTCCTTTATTGAAGCTCAAGTAGAAATTGTACATATCATAGAAATGGAAGACATTTTGAATAGGGAAAATAGAAGAAATTTTCTATCTCTTTTCTCTCTTCATAAGGATATCTCTCTCATGAATTCATAAAAAAACAACTCCAATATCTAATAAGTTTAAGAAGATTTTATAAGTTGTCTAAGAAGACCATAAAATGAGGAGTTAGTTACAATTTCTAGAAGAGGATGCAACTCTTCATCTTCTCAGTGACTTTTCAAACAATTTAATTTGACTTTAGATTGTTCATATTCCACTTAAATATTTAAGTCCATTTTATAAAATCAAGGCATTTTAATATTTACATTATGTTTCTAAAGTCACTTAAAGTAATATTAAAAAGTGTAAACATCAACACAAAAATATAACATTGATGAGAGAGAGCGTTGAGTGAGAAGAGAAGAAGAAGAAGAAAGAAGAAGAATTATGCAGAAGAATGAGCTGCAGTGGTGGACTTGGATCAGGTCTCTGACTTCTCTCCACTTCACATTCCTAAGAAGAATTATGTCTTTCCAAGATCCTTGTTGAAATGAGTTGCTACAGGTTCTAATTTTTCGGCATGAGGGATGCGAATGGAGCTCAAGGTTTTGGTCCATCCATCAATCACACTGTTAATGTCCTTGCATTTCCCAAACCATGATGAGTGCTTTTCTACAATAAGTGAAATGGAGGCTTAGATCTCTGAGAGGAATTTGAGAGTATCCTTAGTGAAGGAAAATGGGTTTCCCACCCCTTTCTTGACATATTCTTTGAAAGTTCCAATCAACTCATCAGTAGTTGTGTGTTCGCTCATTACAGGTACTCCAAGTTTCTTAACTATCTGATTTATACTATCCTGCTACTTGTATGTTATTTCTACTTTCTCCTCGAGCTCTAGGAAGGCTCCATTGATTGCATCAAACTTGATTTCCAAGGCCCTTTCCCATACATGTGTCAAGTATTTTATAGAAGTTTCAAAAAACTTCTTTTTGATCAACTCTTGACAATGGGTGTTGCTCATCTCACTCACTACTCGTCCCATAGGTTTCTAGTACTCTATTTCTTTCTCCACAGCCTCTATGAGTTCTCATGTTCTATTGGATGTTGTCAACATGTACGTAAAGAGATTGACTACCTCTTGGAGTGCTAGCTTACCTTTTTTAGATATTGAGTTGATCCATTCATTCTTTGCTTGCCTCTGCATTCTGGATCGAAGATACTGATGGGCACCACTTTCTCAATAGGAAGTGTTTTAGTGCTTGGTTTTCCACCAAGTGTTGCACATAAGGTGAAATAGTTCATACTTGTTCCTCTAGTACCTCAATCTTCTCTTTATATTCTTTATTCCTTTCCAGCATATAAGTAGAAGATTATTGATATATGAGAAAATTCCCCTCATGAGTAACTGGTCCCAATTGGATTGTGCTCATCTCATAGTCAGCTGGTGTCATCTCATCCATTGATTGATTACCTTTGGCAAAGCTACTTAGATGTATTGATTACTTGTCTCCCAACTATAGAATCGTGGGGATTCACTCAGATGTTTCTCTCCTCCTTTACCAACTATGGAAGTTTCTCGAATGCAGGCACCTTGGCAAAAATGTTCTACGTGAGATCTAATCCTTTGAATGATCTCAAGCTTGCAAGAAGATAAAATAGGTAAGGATTCATGTGGAACTTCCTTACATCCACGGAAATATTTCTCCAGATTTAGGCTCAATGATGGGTGCACCAACCATTAATTTTTCTGGAGGAGGAGGCAAGTACTGAATGAAATGGGTGTTGGTGTCAACAAGAGGCAAGACCTCCTATGGTAGCTCAAAGAATGAATCATGAACCATGTACTCCTAATTCACCTGTGCTTCTGCTGCTGGATTTTATATTTGTATTAATGACATGAATTTTTCCTCCTGCACCGACACCAATGAGCCTTCTTCCACCCTAACTTTCTTAGGTGTCTTCTGGCGGGAAGAAGTTTCCAATTCTGTGGCCTTCCTTTTTGAACTCACTTCAAATTGTTTAGAGCTTGAAGTCACCTCCACCAGTTTTAAAGATGAATGATGTGAAGATTTCTTCTGGCTTGGAGAAATTCCTCATGAATGGATGACCATAGTCATTTTCTTCTACAGCCAGTTCCTTGTTCTCCTCACCACCTTTTCAGTCCACTCAAATATATCTCCTGGTTCATGAACATGCCAGTTGATTTGGGGCATTAGGGACATCTTGACTAATGTGTACTCAGGGTTGTACATCTCTATCCCATCATCATGCAAGATTTCTTCATACCAAGTGAAATCAAATTTATTCATCTCATTGATTGTCATATTCATGTGGTCCTTTTCACATACTTCAAACTCATCCTTTTCACGTACTTTGAAATAAACTTCTTTATCTTTATTATGAGCTTGTTATTCACTTGAGTTATCTTCTTGCAAAGCTCGAACAATACAATTTTATCAATGAGGTACTTAGGAAATCTTAACGGAGCATGGTCGAAGCCAGTGACTCATATGTAGGAGAAGGTTGAGAATTATATGAAGTACGAGCCATATTCCTTAATCAGGGATGTCGCTTGTGGTGAAACCCTAGCTTCAAGACCCCCTTCTAAGATTTGGACCACATACATGGTGAATGCATCATTCAAATGGGGGAAATGCCTATTGCTTTCCTCCTTTACCAACTATGGAAGTTTCTTGAATGCAGGCACCTTGGCAACAATGTTCTACGTGAGATCTAATCCTTTGAATGATCTCAAGCTTGCAAGTAGATAAAATAGGTAAGGAGACATGTGCAACTTCCTTATCATGGACACTTGGAGTAGTTACAAATGGATATTTTCACTAATGATTTTCCCTTAGTCAATGCTCTACTCTCCTTCTATCAATATCAGGATGAAAAGGCCCATCCAGTCCTAGAAGTCTCTCGTGCTTGCTTCACCGATAAATCTACTAAGGAGAGTGATGACATCAAAATTCCTTTCTCCGAACTCACACTTTGGAACATTCTTGGGCATCCTGGAAGGCTTTCTTCCTATTTTCAACCATGAGCCGAGTGCTACTCCTAGGACATATGAATACATTATTTCCCAATCATGCGAGGTCCTATCCTTTGAGATGACGACCATGTTGGGGGATCTCGGTATTTGTAGAGAGAGTGAAATGGTCCTAGGGTTGATGATCACCATCCCTTATCTTTTTCTAAAAGGAATGAAACATTCCGAGTGAAATAGTAGGCTAGGAATAACTTGAGACTCTACACAGACACTGGGTGTCCTATAGCAGTGAACAAGCCACTTGTGAATATCTTGTCTTCAATCCTCTTTCGATCCTTGGAGGCCATGCGAGTCTTAAGGTCATTCAAGTCCATGTAGAAGACATTGTTGTCTTCCACATCATATTGGAAGGCAAAGGGTTGTGTTGTATTTTGACCCATCCACTTCGATTTCATGTTTAGCCCAGAAATAAAAACTTACTATTTTAACTAAGTGTGAAAAATCAAGTCCCTGATCTTCAACTAGATTATGCAGCTCTGTTTTCCTCTTTCTCCTTGCATTCCTCATTCTTTCTGGATCAAATTTCTATTTTAAGCAGGTGTCTATGGGACCACTTAATATTTTTAGTAAGTGTCAACAATGTCCATTCCGGTGAGTTCTTAGCTGCAGTGCATCTTCAATGTCACCGTCTCCTTCGCAGGTTCTTCTGTTGATGAATTTCCTGATATAACAGTCCCTACGTAGTAGACTTGCTATTTTTAGAAAGTGGGCTTATGGAGGTCGGATTGACACAAAATGAAGTTTTTTTATATGGGGTTTTTTCCTAATATCACCCCTATGAAATTTCAGGCCTTCCCGCTTAATAGTCTAGCAGATTTTAAAGTTTCAAATTTTATACCCGACATTGCTTCTAGATGTGACAACCATTAATGAACCTAGAAATTAGAGGTCTAGTTTTATCCTCCATTTGTAAAAAAATTAATATTTTTGATGTGGGTTTTTTATTTTGATGCTTCACGTGTAATTCTACTTCATTTTACCCAACGATTTGACAGGAAATTGGATTTTTTCTTTGTTGAGCTAGAAGTGGGATTTCTTCACCCTGGATGCTTTGTTGCATGAGAGGAGAGTGTGAAGGTGTCTTCTTGATGGCCTTGGGTATAGGAATGAACAAAAATATATAGCTTTTTGTTTCATGCATCCGTTTGAGATATTTCTTCAACCTTTTGTTTCATAGCCATGGAGTTTTCTCTGTTTTCTCCTTCGTTTTGTGCCTCTCCTTCTTTGTTTCCTCATATTTCCCTTTGTGACCTATGTGATTTTTTTGAGTGAAGGGAAGTACCTTTTTGGTAGGTCTAGTTGAAGCTTCAATAATGGAAGAATGGAGAGATCTGTGCATGAGAGTGGAAGCAGTTAGAAACACTGGAAGCATGTGATTATTTAAATTTTTGAAATGACGGAGGGAGAGGGCTGGGAGAAATTTTCATGAATTAATTTACTTGACCTCATGGATGTGAGGAACATAAAATTCCAAGGTGGTCAAGAGGAAGACACATGTGCTCAATTCAACGGAAGGGAATGCAGGTGAACAAAGCTGCTTTAAAGCACTGGGGGTTGTAAGTCGGTCATGTGGATGACCAAACGACTCCCCATAGGGAATGCGTGCATTTTTATATGTTTTCATTCCTTAACCTCAGGTATGTGAGGGATAGAAAACTCCATGGTGGTCGTAGAGCTGACATGTGTCCTCATCCGACGACAGGGAATTTGAGCTCCAAAAATGCACCTGGGGTCTGAACTGTCAAGTTTGAAGGTCACGTGAGGGTCCAAGAGGTCACATGGGGGATGAGAAAATTTTTACAAGGTTTTTTTACCTAAACTTAGGGACTTTGGGGACATGAAGTATTGCTAGGCTCTTGGTGCTGACATGTGTTCTCCTGGAAATTGACTAACTCTTGAACTGTCTCCAAGAGGGTAAATTGGAACGATGATAACTTGAGCTCCCCATGGAATTAATTGGTGAAATTTTATATGATCCTAACTAGAAATAGAATTTTTAATCCAATGGTGGGGGTATCATGTATTTATTCATCCATTTTATCCCTAAAAAATTTGAATTTTTCTTTAGTACTCCACCTATTCCTTAGAAAAACTACCTACAGACCTGATGCACCAAAGTGTTGTGAAAAATATGATTTCACCATCATGTAGGGCTTGGATTTATCTTTCTGGTTATGTATTTTTACTCATAACTCTATCTAAGGCTCCCAGAATCATTTTCTGAAGCCTAACAACTATTTTAGGAATGTGTACTGCTTAGGCTTATGAACCCTAGGTTTTACGCAGACTGCTACAAGTATTTTAAACCTTCCCCAAAGCTTCCAAAATAATTTCCATGATGTTATAAGGTCTTCAATTCACATCCATTTTTTATTTTTCCCATTCGATCCACTCTAGGGGTTGATTTAGTCCTGGTAAGGCCAACGATAGCCCTTCCCAATTTTGCTAAAAGATAGCATCTTTCCATAACTTCCTAAAATCACCTGGGGGATTAAATTGAATTTCCAAAATCACCTATGTGACTAATTTGAAATCAAATAGGGGATGACCAGACTGACGGATTTGACTTGGGGTGCCTAGGAATGATAAAACATGAAAAATTTAACATAGGGGTATAGTTGTCGTGCTTGGAAACTTCCAATTTCCCTGTCGCACACTTGCATGACAACAAGATCAATTACGAAATAAAAATTGAGATCCCTATAAATATAAATCTTATAAGACCATAATGAAGGTCCTAGGTCATTGCATCCTATCACTACTATCACTCCATCTAGGGCTGCATCCATTACACCATCTGCATCCACATAACTCCATGCATCATAGCTAGAAAATTTTGCATCACATCCACTCACACATTATTAGAGGAGGGATTATATCTATTACATTGTACATTCTAGATATTCTATAACTATTATAACTTGCTACCACACAAAGTGCGATTAACATGAGAGCACCTAGTGCACATCATACACACACTCAATAGAACTACATTAGGGTTCGTAATCTAGTGCATTGCTCAAGGATAAGTCCACCAGTTTTGATGCTGAGGTCAGTCCAACCCCTTCTTCTTCTTCATGTGCAAGGAATGATCTAGTTTATTTAGTGAATTTAGTGTGATAGACAAGAAGGGTTTTAGACCTATTTATGTCATTTCTGAACACAGTTCCTAAGTCCTTGTACAGTTCACAGTTCCCAAAATCTAGACAAGGGTGCCCCAGTACACTCCCAGGAACATATATCACTTCAGATAGTCCAAATCTACCCTTTGTAGGGTCCCTGAGTGATCATCTACACTTATAAATTTTATTTTTAGATCTACAACAACCTGTGATAATCTACAGTAATTAGCTAAGTCTTCTTCCCTCTCCTTCCTTTCCATTAGGGTTTATATTTCATTTAGAATATTTTATTACTATTCATTGCATATAGCTTTACTTTGTTTACTACAAGTTTTAGTCCTCCTATTTAGATTACCATTAGAACCCTAAATCCCCCTTTAGGTCTTTTAGGTAGTTATTTTTTAAAATCATTTTGATGAATCTGACCATTCATTTCATCACCTTCTCCAGTATTCCATATTTCACCATCTTGATTTTATCCCCCTTTTTCTTTTTAGTTTATACAATATTTATTTGCAATCT
This sequence comes from Taxus chinensis, assembly GCA_019776745.2. NCBI lineage: Eukaryota > Viridiplantae > Streptophyta > Pinopsida > Cupressales > Taxaceae > Taxus > Taxus chinensis. The sequence continues at coordinate 728,976,682 of CM034153.1, read as the reverse complement.
TTGATGCCTTCTCCTTCCTTTCAGTTTCTATTCCACTCGTGGTGCCATGAGTATATCTATTCACACATACTTGTAAAAATACCCAGATTTCCTCCTTTACCTACAAATTTACTTAGCTACTCACTATGTTTCTCCACACTTATCACCTGAATATATCTACCATAATTTTTTTTCCATCCTAACCCTTAATGAAGATCAAATCACCTTCACATCTCTTAACCTTCCCCCCTAAGTTCTTAGCCCATGACCCTCCCTTATATATCTAGGTGTGTGTTAATAACATTGGTATCAAGTGTGCCCTCATTGATAATGGATCTAGCCTCAACATTTGTAATCTTATTTTTCTCCACCATATCAGCATGTCCACGACATCCCTTACTCCTTCCATAGAGTTTCTATTCGTGGCTTTGATAACATCCCAAAACATGTGTTCTAGATATTGTACAGTTACCCATTACCACCGGCCCATGTGATGCTTACTATCCCTTATCCATGTAATTCCTAATGAAGTTAATTATAACATTCTCCTTGGTCAGCCCTGTATCCATGCCATGAATGTAGTTCCCTCCATACTCCATGCTCGACTCAAGTTCTGTTATCAGGGCACCGTTTATGATGTTCTTGTTGATCCTTCACTTTTCACATATTGCAACTTTTTTCAACAACCTTTGGACTCCCCCTCTTCCCCACATGTTGATCCATCTCTCTCGAAGTATGGGTTAGGATATGATTATCTTCATCATTTTGGTTTTTCTCACTACTAAGACCACAAAGTTACTAACCTTTGGGACCTCCATTGCATGTTCACATAAGTTTGGCCTTGGCTATCAGCCTTCTGACCCATCACCCATTGGGGCACCAACTATATGTCATGTCACATATCTTCCCCTATTGTACCCAAAACTCATTAGTAATGATGCCCCCTCCTTTTGGGACACCACTGATACTTTCCCTACTAATGATGTGATACTAGAGCATATGGGTGCTTATGAGGATCTACCTTCCTACCATCATAAATGATGCCCATCCTATCCCTCTATCAATATGATTTGTTTGGGGGATTCTATTAACTCCACTAACACTACCAGATCCACCTAAAACTATTCCTACATTGCCATATATCAAGGATCATTTCTATACTGATCAACAAAGAAACCATACAACATAATTTGGGAATAGTTGATAATCCTCATATTGTCTTGTTAGTCATTTCCCTTACCCCTGTTGAGAAAAAGGATCTCAAGAAGGTCCTTCACAAATTTTCTGATATCTTCACCTGGGACTATAGTGACATACTAGGTATCGATACCTCTATCGCAATGCATAACATTTTCCTCAATCCTAGTGCCAAGCCATTCCAACAAAAAAATTGTAAGATGTATCCTAAGGTTGCACTTTTAGTCAAAGAAGAAATCAAAAAATTGCTCGATGTTGGCTTCATATATGTTGTCGATTATCTCAAATGGATTTCCAACATTGTTCTGGTAATGAAACTCGATGGTTGTGTCTGATGTTACACTGATTTCTAAAATTTAAACAAAGCTTCCCTGAAGGATAGTCTTCCCCTTCCACACATTGATACTATAGTAGAATCTACCACATGATACGACATACTCTCCTTTATGGATGGTTTTTAGCTATAATCAAATTAAAATAAATCTAGTTGATCAAGAAAAAACCTCTTTCACTATGCCATGGGGTACATTTTGCTATACTGTCATGCCATTTGGCCTCAAGAATGCTGGGGCTACCTATCAACATGCCATGACACATATTTTTCATGATTACATCCATATAATCATCAAAGATTATGTTGATGATATTCTTGCAAAGTCTCATCATTCGTTCTTCCCACACACGTGACCTTTGGGTGCTATTTGAATGATTACGGAAGTATTGTGTTTGCCTTAATCCCAAAAAATGTGTCTGCATCAATCCCAAAAAAATGTGTCTTTGGTGTCACCACCAGAAAATTGATAGGATACATTATCTCATGCTCATGGTATCAAAATTGACCCCACTAAAATCAAGGCTATCCTCGACATGCCTCCACCCAAGAATGTGCATCAACTTTCTTCCTTACAAGGTAAGATTCAAGTTATTTTCTGTTTCATTACACAAATTGGCCAATAAAACTCAACCCTTTACGCGTCTTATGAAGAAAGACACCTAGTTCACTTGGGATGAACAATGTCAGCAAGAATTTGATCACATTAAAGATTATCTCTTAAACCCTCATGTCCTAGTGCCACCCGTAGCAAACTGCCCCTTTCTCTTGTATATTTCCACTACCTTCCATGCCTTAGGTGCACTATTGGCCCAACATGATGATACCCATCACAAATGAGCCATCTAATATATTATTCATACCCTTCTCTCTTACGAATGTAATTATATTTACATCAAAAAATTATGCCTCGACCTTGTCTTCATTGCCGACAAGTTGCATCATTACATCCTTAACCATGAAGGTTCACATTATCACTAAAGTTGACCCTTTACTGCTATCTCTTGTCCCGTACTCATCTTTCCAGACATTTAGCTCTCTGGGTCATGCTCCTTACTGAATTTGACCTCAATTTCATCCCGTAAAAATCAATTAAGGGGAAGGTCATTGCTGATCAATTAGTCGCTGCCCCCTTTCCAATGCTTCCCTTGTTTCTGATTCCTTCTGTGATGATTTCACTGCTTATACCATTGACTCACACATATGGACCATGTAATTTGATGGCTCTCGATTCCATTCTATGTGCCAGTGTCAGGTATTGTTTTTATTACCCCACATGGTGATCCACTTCCCTTTACATACCGGTTAGGATTCTCCTGCACAAATAATATCACTGAATACGAAGCACTCATCTTAGGATTTCTCACCGTTCAACATCTCCTCATTTGTAACTTGTGCATCCATGGAGACTCTCAATTAGTCATCAACCAAGTTAATGATACCTATCACACTAAGGAAGAACACCTTATTCCATACAATTCTTTTGTAAAATACCTCTTAGCTACCTTTGAGTCTTATTCCATCACCGTTTGTTACCTGTCCAATTCCTCACAAAGACAATCGATACCATGGATAAGATCCGATGCCATGGTCAGTGCACAATAGATCTCCCTTATCCCAGAAGCGGGTAGCAACCTTCATGATGATCAAGCCACTTTCATCATCACCCACTTATGACACCCATCTATTTCATTGGACCATACCTATAACTTGGAAAGTGAATGTGGTCTCTGGATGTAGACGCTGGAACATCACCAGATGATAGTCATGACACCACTTGAATGGTTCACACCTATTTATAACTATTTATATAAACTCCTAGAGACTATTCCTGACACTTTACAACCCCATGAAGCCCGCAGACTACGTCGTGAAGCCACCCATTATGTTAATCATTGGATAATATCACCGAATTAAATAAATTCAAGCTACATGTTCTTGATGCCAGGCCAGTCACCTTTCCTCCATTGTGATTAAGCTTTCCCTTGTCTATTTCATATTCCCATCAGTTGTAATCCCACATTCATGATAGCCTCTGATGGAAGCCATTTTTTGTCTTTCCCTCATGGTAAATCCATGGCACAAAAAAAAATCTTACGTCAGGGGTACTACTGGAAAAAAATGGAACATGATTTCCTGGATTACACTCAGCGTTGCAATAAATGTTAAAAGCATGGTAATCTCCATCATGCACCCACCTATGACCTTCAATCTTATCGCTCCCACATGGCCTTTTTCCCATGTGGGTATTTGATTTAATCAGCCTTATCAACCCCGAATCTGCAGATGGCCACAAATTCATCATCACCACCACCAAATATTTCACCAAGTGGGTTGAAGTTGTCCCCTTACATACAACCACTGGTACTAACATCTGTAACTTTCTTACCATGCACATTATCACTCGCTTTGGTGTACCATTAGCAATTATCACCGAAAACAAATCCTCCTTTAAAAACAAAGACGTCAAGAAATTTTGTGCTAAGTTTAAGATCAAACAATCATTTTCCACGCCCTATTACCCATAAGGAAATGGCCAAGCCAAAGCTACCAATAAAACCATTTTCAAAATCCTATGTAAAACAGTCAATTGTAGTGGTACTGATTGGCACAATCAAATCCTATATGCGTTATGGGCCTACCGCACTAGTGTTTAAACCCCCATGAATGCTACCCCTTTTCCCCTCATTTATGGTTCTGAGACTGTCATTCTGTTAGAGCTTGAAATACCGATGCTCTGAAATATCTCTCAAAGGAATCCTTAAAGATGAAACTTACCATTAAAAATATCTACATAGAGTTAGAAATGTTAGAATCACATCATGTCCAAGCATTGGAAAACCTACGTGCATACCAAGCCCACATTTGGCATGCTTACAACCACAAGACCTGACCTCGAGATTTGAATATCAGTGATCTTATCTTAAAATAAAACCAAAAAAATACCAAAGCTAAAGCTGCACTCAAAGGGAAATTAAAGCCCAACTGGTTGGCCCTTACATTATTGTTGAGTAGAAAAAGATGTTTCTCTAAGGAGAAGACACAAAAAGGATGTGTGTGCAGGAACAAGGTACATTTGAAGGCTTGGGAAGATAGGAAATGAAACGGGGTGCTATAACACTTTGGCTCAGGACTTAGTCGTTTTTGTGGATAAGGGATATTTTTGGAGATAACGTGTGGAGCACCACATAGATATGAAGACTTGTGCTCCATGAAATGGTATTTTGGGAACAAGTGGTAGATAAGCGCCATGCATAGTTTAAGCTAATAATAGGATTTCTACTTGGAGTTAACTATAGGACATCTATTGTTAAGAGAACTTGCATGTTGTGCAAACTATTTTAAAGGCGCATGGTTATTATTAGCATGCAACCTATTTTGAGAAGTGCATGGGTGGTGAAGGGAACGTCCCCACCCCTATAAATGTGTATTGACTTGCGTAGTTTAGTAGGTGGTGAATTATTGTAGAGTTGTGCTGTTGGTTTTAACACACATAACTCATGGAGATACTGATATAGTGTAAGAAGCTTATGTGTTTTACATTATTTAATGCAATGGATTTTATTGGTTGGATAATGGAATTAGACATAATTAAATCTAGTTCTTGTATGGTTAATCTTATCATAGTTAGTGTTTAGTTCATTTATTATGATTCTCTAAGTTATAAATCTGGCTTAAACATTGTGGAATGTTTATTTATAGCTATGAAACTGAATATGTTTAAACATCATCATGATAACATCCTATAAAAGTAACTCTAAAGAGGGACCTAGTGCCTTTGCATGCTTCAAGTGAGTTCTTAGCTTAGGCTGAGTGATGTGCCAGCACGCTAGGGTTATTCATATTAAATTCTAGGCTCCATCATTGGTTCCGTTACCGATACCTCTTTTTCAATTGTTATTTAGGATGTTTCATGATGAAGACTTATCGGTTGAACTTATAAAGTGTTGAGGAGTGGATAGTAGATCTAGAAGAATAATACACTCAGAGATTCAACACTAGATTTGATTTTGACAGATGTACGTGGGTGGATCAAAACTTGTATGAATGTTTATATGAAATTTTCTATGCTATCTTTCCGATAGAGCTGTACGAGTGGCTGTTTACTTATGCATCTAAAAGGATCTGAAGGTTTCACATACTTTTCTATATGTAGGAAGAATTTTAGGCCCTCTATGATGCTTATTAATTTGGATGCACACTTTGGAAACTTGGTTTCATGGTGTTCTGAATAGCTATATTTTAGAGTACTCAATTTCCACTTATTCCTTCCCAGAGGTAGCTGAGTTCCAATTTTTACGTTATCCTAGGGGAACCTATCTACAAGGCATCCCACTGGAGAAATGTTTTGATGGTAACCTTGAATTTGGAAGAGAAACTGATGGGTAACTAAACCTCACCATGTGCGGGGGAAGGAGCAGGTTTGATGAAGGATGGTGGACCTAGTGACAAAGAGGAAAAGAGAAGAAAGGAAACATAAGTATAATGAGGCATGTGAGAGGGATTTAGGGAAGAAACATGAGATTACAGAAAATATGGCATTGAGGAGAGAGATGGCTCATGAAATATTTGGAGCTCATGCAGAGGGCATGGAGCCAAAGCATCTAGAACTCCCCCATCTAGGAAATCATGAAAGGGAACCCTCATTAGCCTCTTATGAGAGTGTGCTAGCAGAGATGAAATGGGACACAGGTGAGCATCTGAATCTACCTAGCAACCTAGCCCTTGTGCTTGGTTTTCTAGTTTCTATTACATCCAGTAGTAAGAAAGATTGTTTGGGCACTAGAATAACATGAGTGAATCAAATAAAAAGTACAATTATAGCCAGACATACATCTTCCTTGTTATTTGGAGGTAGCTTTTCAAGTGCGTCATTAGCATATAACTCAGGCATGTAAGATTTTGGACTCACCTCTAGGAGTAGTACCACATCATAGATTGTAGGATTTTAGTTTAGTACCACTTTTGGGAAATAGGGCAGTACATCCTATGGTTCACTTCTTGCTATAGGTGGAGGATCAGGGGGCTTAGGGGGCTCTTTTTTTTGGTGGATCTGGTGGGTGTAAAGGTATAGGTAACACATGAGTTTTTGGATCTAGTGGGCACGGTCCTCACCAACCCCAAAATATTTATATGGGGATGTCGCTTCATCTTCAAGAGTATAGGGGAATAGAAGATACTACTGAGAATGTGCACATGTGTGAGATACTATGGTACACAAAAGGGATCACGACTTATGAGTGCAAGGAAAGTTAGTTTGAAACTATGTTGTAGGGACGTGCACACAGTTGGTACAAAGAAGTTTGAACCTGATCAAACTTGTGTAGATTAAACAGTGTTATGGGATTCTTTCCTTAAGGGATTTTATATCACTGATTTCAAGTAGAAGAGTATAAATGTGATTAAGGATATTAAGTAGGGCACTATTGAGAGTGTTTAGGAATATGATGCCTGTTTCATAACACTTTTGTCCAAAATTTCCTATGATATCCATGCAATCTAGCATGCACAGTGGTTTTTCAGAGGATTGATCACACCTTTTAGGAGGGCGTTATCACATAAGACATATACAGATCTATGTGAAGTGCTTAAAGAAATGTTATGCACTGAGGCAATTGGAAGTATAGACACTGGAGTGAGGTCATTAATAGAATCTTAGATTGTAGCTATGGAAGAGAAGTTGGAGAAACTATCGGCCAATTCAGCCAACAAGATGTGTACTAGGATTTGACGTATGGATTGTGAAGTTGAGGGGCACACTAAGGATATATGTGCCCGCAGGTCAATGCATTCATTTTTTCTAGACTGCGATATATATAATTTAGACCATGATGAAAGTTTTTGCCCATTGTTACAATGCATGATAAGGAAGAACGTATCTGGCTGCTGTAATATTTTCTGGTCCACAACTCACAATACCAAAGATTTCAGGTTGATTGATCAGATCCATGATATCATTTATATTGGTGTATGAAAGAAAGAGTATCAGATAACTCTAAAGGTAAAAGTGAGCACCATGATCATGATCACACTAAAGGGTGCTATGATTAGAATGAAGGGCACTTTGAAGGATGTTGTGGTAGAGGTTGAGGATACCATGGTGGATTTAGGGGCCAAGGCCATGGTAGTGGATGAGGTGAGTTTCCTCATGGAGCATGTTATACGTGCGGATCTCCTAAACACTACATGCACGAATTCCCTTAGAATATTACTTGTTCTTTTTGTCAGAAGAATCATAACTATGAGGATTTCTTGGACTTATATGAGCATCTTAGAAAACAACATAAATTTGAGAACAAGGGCGCATGGATGGTTAGAGTACAGCGCGGCATGGAAAACCAATGGATGCCAAAGTTGGCACTGGAACCTGAGGTAGTACCTATGAAAATTAATACACACGCTGAGGCTGTAGGCACTATAAAAGCATTGCAAAAAAAGCATACAATTACCAGGGAATAGGCATTGCATGCAAGATACCTAGATCCTACACATTAGAAGGAGGTTTATCAGGAAACCATGGAGGTGCTCAGAAATATTCAGGGTGAAATATAGTGTTTGAAGGAAAAGTCATGGAAGTTAGAACAAAGTAAGGAAACAAAGATGGTCTACTTAGATGTTGATGATTTGAAAGAGGTATGCAAGATGCTACACTAGTAGAATATTATTCCATTACTAGGGAATTGGTTAAAGAGAAACACTCCATGTGTAGGTATTGAGAATGGATGATAGATCCTGCATGGTAATATCCCCCCTCATAGCTTGGATTATGAAAAGGAGATAACTCTAAATGATGTTATGGATTGGTGGCTTTTGAGAATTATATTTATTGAAACATGAACAAAATTTAATGTGCTTACTTTAGATTCATGGGTATAAATGGGAAAACCTCCATTACAACCATCCTCTAATGTACTTTTTATGGCGAATCAAACTAATGCCACTCTAATAGGAGGTTTGAAGGATGCATCTATTGCTATACAAGGGGCCAAGTTCACTAGGGACTTTGAGGCTTTAGCACTTATAGAAGAAGACAACTTCCTAGCTCTACTTGGGTGCCCTTGGTGTTATGAAAGTAATGTTGATTTGTGGTTCAACAAGGGGTATATAAGCTTTGACAATAAGGAAGAATGAGTTATTATCCCTTGGATAGATGGAAACACTACACCTTATGTTGAACCTTTAAGTGAGGAAGACCCAAAATTTTTTTATGTGTGTGCCACTTGAGATCTGAAAGTACTTGAGCCATCTAAGGAAGGAATCCTCCAGTGGGAAGATGCACAATCTATTAGTGATACTAAAAGTATTGTTTGTGATAATTGGGAAAATGGAAACTACGAGATGGTTGGGCGGGAAGTAAGAAGCACATCTACGTGAGGAGGTAGATCTCACTTTATTAAGAGGATAAGTAACAACCTTGTACCCTGGTACACTGAAGAAGGAGACCCTGAGGTATTCTTGCGTGCCATGGAAGAACAGTTGGAGGATCAAGTGGATAGAAGAAATATGTTAGTATATACCCTACGCCAAACAATAACACATTGGTAGATGGTTCATAATGATAATATCATATAATGGAATGAAGTGAAAATTGTTCTAACAACCAGGTTCCTCAGGAGCAATGCACTCAAAGTTGCATATATCATGGTAATCATCTTTTTCACCACCACGTTCACTAGTGTGAGAGACTCTGGACAAAGGGATAGGAATATTTACCACCTTCACTGTGGGTGCACAAAATTTATTTTACCTTATGAGACTGTGCGTGTGCTTGGTATGTTTATGCAGAGATGCATAGGGAAAATGGAAATTGGCAATACTTGACTACAGTAATAATAAAGAATTTTGACTACTTCTCCACTAAACCTCTGGTGAAAGAGGCATTACGAATTATGGAGTGATTGAATATGGGAGATAGTGCAAAGGATGAAGAACCCATTCAAGAGTTATTTGGTGGCAGTCCTAGGAGCACATTTTTATGAAGTAGATGAGACCAATGCTGAACTACTTGAGCACACTTTCCTTGAAAAGGATAAAGGAAATATGGTCTACATAGTGGATGATGAAGAAGTATAAAATTTGGACATAAACCATTTAGAGGGTACACACGAAGTCTTAGATAGTGTGGATAAGAAGGAATGTGCCTATCATGAACCTATGCAGACCAAAAAAGTGAATGTTGGCATGGATGTTGAACCTAAGGAGGCCATAATTGGAGATTATTGGTCTAATTCTAAAGTGGATAAGATAATTGAGTTACTATGTGATTTCTAGGACTTATTTCATAGGGTCTACCATGAGTTAAAGGGATTTCATGAGTCTTTAGGTGATATGAGGATTAAGTTAAAGGAAGGTGCATGCCCAGTTATGAAGAGACCTTATAGGATGAACCCTAACTTACACATAAAATTTGAATAAATTGACAAGATGTTGAGATCTAACATCATTAAGCCCCTAGAAGAATCAGAGTGGGCCAGCCCCATGGTAATCAGTATAAAGAAAGATGGTAGGATTAGGATTTGTGTGGACTATAGGGAGCTAAATGTTGCATGTGTGATTGATCCTTTTCCTACACATTTCATCGAGGAAATATTAGAAGGTGTTACAAGGGTGAAATTTATTCTTTTACAGATGGATTCTCTAGATATCACTACGTAAGAATTACAAAGGAGTATCAAGAGAAAATAACTTTCACCACTAAGTGGAGAATGTTTTCATACACGGTGATTCCATTTGGACTAAAGAACACACTTACATTATTTTCACGCATTTTTTTTTCAAGAATTCCAGGATTTTATCCACAAATTATTGCATGTTTACTTGGATGATTGGACAGTATATAGGCTTGTCAAGGATCATTGTGACAAATTGTGATTAATGTTTGAGAGGTGCAAACACTTAAGAATATCCTTAAACATCAAGAAGTGTGTATTTGCTACACCCTTTGGAACTATGCTAGGGCATATCATCTGTAATTAGGGTTTGTTAGTAGATTAATCCAAGCTTGTAGTTATCTTAGACCTGGAGGAACCTACTAATAAAAGTGAGGTGTGCAGATTCTTCGGCCACATAGGGTATTACATAAAAATTTATCAAAGGATATATAAATATTTACATGACCTTGGAGGAGTTAATAAAAGGAAAAGGGACATTCTATTGGGGAGAACTGTAACAACGTGCATTTAAAGAATTGAAGGAGAGGCTTACTACGACACCTATTCTATGATTTCCCTCATGAAACCAGCCTTTTCATGTACGTCTGGATGCCTTTGGCATGGCCATTGGTGCAATATTAGCTCATCCTAGAGAAGGTATTATAGATCATCCTATTTGTTTTTCTAGTAGAAAGTTGACTCCTACAGAACAAAATTATACAACTATAGAGCATGAGGCCTTGTCAATGATCTATGCACTGAATAAGTTTATACAGTACTTGCTAACAACACCTTTTGTGTTTTATATAGATCACATGACATTTAAATACTTAGTAAATAAGCCCGTTTTACAGGGGCACATATGTTGATGAGTTCTATTATTCCAATATTTTGAATTTATAGTCATGGTAAAGCCTGATAAAAGTAATTCTGGAATAGACCACTTATCAAGAATTCAATCAAGAGAGGATGCGCAAAAAATTGAAGATAAAATGCTAGATGGATAGTTGTATAGGTTAAACCATGTGCATTCTGAATTTGGGGATATTGTTGTCTTTTTATGCACAGGTATGGCACTTGAAGGAATGAAAGCCTTGTAAAAGAAACAACTTGCAATTCATTCCACACATTTCATGTTGATAAGTGGTGACCTATATAAACTAGGACGAGATGAAGTATTGCACCCGTGTGTACTGGAGCATGAGCACACAGAAATCATGGGAGAAGCTCATGGTGGTATTGTAGATGGAAACTATGTAGGTGATGTTATCGCATGAAATATTATACTCATTGGTTTATGGTGGTAGACTTTGTACAAGGATCACAAGGAGTATTGCAAGGCACACGATCACTGTCAGTGCCTTGGAAAACCTGGGCAAAGAGATGAAATGCCTTTAAGGCATCTTACTAGTGCAAAACTGTTTGAAAAATGGGTAATAGAATTTGTGGGTCCTATTTCATTTAGTGTGTTTCCTTCTTTTTCATTATGCTTTGTCAATTTAGTTTAGTGATTTGTGTAATAAGCACATTTGTGTGTTGAAAGTTGATCAAAATCTGAAGTGTTTTTATGCGTAGAGGACTGTACATACTCTTGGTGTAGTGTGGTTTTCATTCAAACATGGTTACACATAAGAAAATACTATTACTGGTGATTCCTCTTATTAAAAAGTGCAGATAGTATGGAAAGGTGATGCTAAAAAGAAAATTGCTCCTAAAGAAGACCATAGCTAGAAACGAACGAATGAATAATATAACATGAGGTAAGTTGTTTCCATAAAAACTACTAGAAGAAGGCATAATTACAAGGTACTTTGGTGTATGGAAGTGCACAAAAGGAGGTTTGTATCTAGAAGGTAGGAAGGCGCACAAGAAGGTTATAGCTATGGTGTATAGTTGTATCGTGCGAAAATTGGGAAAATGGTCAATTAATGAGAGGATTGGTGGTAGGTAAAGGAGAAATAAACGTGATAACTTTTTACAACTCTATAAAAAGATGTGATGCGGCTTCATTTCTACATTTGTGATCACAACTATTCGAGAGAGCTAGTTGTGACCAAACCGAGTGAAACGCATTGAGTTGCAGAGAGATGTGAAACTAGGTGAGGAGAGAAGATTTGTACATAGAATTGGCTTACGTCCTTATTTGAGAAGGTTTTGAGCAAAGAAGAAGAATTGAGAAGGATTTAGGATACACAGTTTCGATCTAGAGCATAGAGCTTGCTTGACAAAGGAAAAAGGAGCAAATTTTATCATGGCACCAAGGAAAGCACCTGGAGTAGGAACAAAGGGGAAGAAGAAGGTGGAAACCATGGTTGAGGATGCTCCTGAGAGTAATTTTTAAGAAATGTAGTAACCAGAAGAATCAATTATTAGATGGGACTGGGATTTCCATATCCGTAGGTGCAAGGTGTGTGACTACAAACATCGCACCCCTGAGAACAAGGAGGACCTTGACTCATTGACGAATAAAATGACCATCAAGAAAACGGTTTGTTACATGCCAGTGTATGATGATGTTGGAGAGAAGTTTCTAAAGAAGATAGGGGTATACCAGTTGTACAAACTCTCGTACTTTGGAAAACTAGAAAATATATACTGGTGGCTGATGAGTAAAGTCCATGAGGACTTCTTCTACTTTGTTGAGTGGTGGGTAAGGATCACATCACCATTAATTTATACATTAACAAGATTGAAGGGCACATGGACATAGGCTAGTAGTGATCTAACTGATAAGGTAGCTATCATGGCCACCAGCAAGGGGTTTGGATATAGGAAGGTTCCACGTGGGATGGATATCTACAAGCTAAGGAAGTACCCTATAATACAGGAGGCCACATATTTACTCACCAAGTTAAATGATCAAGAAAGGTGGTCACAAGTGAACACCATGAGGCTACACATTGCTAAGAATATTTCACAAGGAGAATTTTACAAATTAGACGGGTACATAAAAGATACAATTATTGAGTAAGCGTGCATAGGTGAGAAGATAAGTTTGACACTATACTTTTATCACTTGTGTTTGTAGAAATTGGAGTGCCCGATGGGCCAAATAATAAAATCTAGGAATACCCCATGGAAAATAAGTCATGTTATCACCAAATCACTGCACCCTCTCAATGACCAGAATATGAATAGGAAATTCGGTGTGATTGGGAAACATGGGATCACCTCTCAAGCTGTGGGACTTGGGCTCAAGGTGAACCTCCAGAGAAGGCCAGATTCCTCTTCCTAAACTAACTGTTGTACTACTAATAGCGTAATAAAATGGTTATTTAGACCTATGCTAACATTTTCATGGGTTTTAGTGAAAGAGATTTGCAGAAATGAAACTATACTAGGGATGGTGATGCACCAAATAAAGGGTGTTTCTAGACTTAGGAAGGGTTAAATTGAAGCGGGTGTGTGCACCAAAAAGTCAACATCACCTACTGTAACTTAGATATGGTAACAAAATACAACAAACTAAGAAGCATCCATTCCTTTTGTTAAACTCAATCAGACACAACAATCTATCAGTCTTCCAGTGAAGAAGGCTGAACTTGAGAAGGGTGAATGGACACAACAACTCAAGTGCATGCAATACTTCACCACTTGATAAGCATAGATCTTGAAGAACCTACAACAGAAATGTGGACTTGCACAATGTACCTACAAGCATGAGAAAAGGCACAAAGAAGTATAGAAGGATGAAAGGACCAAGATTAATCACAAAACACACACTTTTATTACTTCAACAACATGAACAATGCATCATACATTCAGAAGAAGCAATGGTTGTCATTAAAGTCTTGAAAAGGAGGCTTGAAATTTCTCTCAACATACAAGGAAAACTTGTAGAAGAGAGAGGAATCTTGAAAAATTTACACTTGTCTTAGATATCTAACTATCCAACCTGTCTGACCTGTTTGAACCCCTTGGAATGAGCTTCAAACCTACATTTTTAGAAGAAGTTGAGAGAGAGGAGAGGAGTCATAAATTCCCTTCCTAAATTGAAGGCACATGATGTATTTATTACAATTGGTTGAACCACTTGAGAAGCTTCAATCATGTGTCATAAATGTTGTTGACTTAATCTTCAATTAAATAAAAGAATATTTAAATAAAATATTTTAATAATAAAAATAAATATTATTAATAAAATATTCAAAACAAAAATATTAATTTAATTAAATTATAGTGGGCCCCCTATTGAATGGTTTACATTGAAGAGGAAGGGGTCCATGTGAATGGGTCAAAAATAGACCAACTTGGTGGTTGGCTTGCCGAGTTAACTCACCGAGTTGGTGTCAAGCTCCTCCAGACTTCACCACAACCGAGCTCCAATTCCACATTGAGCTCTTCTTATCTTCACAGGCTCACCACCACATCAACTAATGTAACTCGTGAGCCAACACTGAGTCAGTCAACACCCAAATCAGGTCCGCTTGTAAATTTCATCACACCGACTCTGCCAGATGGTCTTTGCTTCACCGAGTAACTCACTCTCTACCTAGCTCATTTCATGACACTGAGCTCCCACGTTGTGTACTCACCATCACAAGAATGACTCGGCCAATAAATCACCATTTTCTGACATAATTCGGCCTCTAAAATTATTCTCATAGACCACTGAGATACTATGTATCACTCTATTCACCACCGAGTTTGAGATTACCCTATCGAGCCATCCTTCTTGGGTCGTCACTCAATGATTTTTTACTTTGCATATGGTTAAAAATGAAATTTTTGGGACGTTAACCTAGTTTGAACTAAGGTCATACCTATTTTTTGATGTTCCCCATGTTTGACTTTGCAATGTCATCTATGACCTAGACCACCACGGTCTTGTCATGCTCATTCTCTAAGAGTTAATTTCCCAAGACCGAGATTTCTAAAACCATGCCTATCCGAGCTTATGGGATCCAAAATCATCTTAACATGTTTTTCTAATTTTCATTCATTCTTTATAAGTGAGGGACGTGTCTCAACTTGGCTTATCCTAATTCACTTCCTCCCCTTCCAACCGAGTTCCATTTCCTTTCATGTATCTCACCTCCTGCAAACACGGCAGCTTAAATGAGATTCGAGCTCTACATTTCCTCAAGCTAGCACTCCCACAAATTAGTGCTAATGCATCCGTGCTTATCAATCTCTTCACCTTCAAACTCACCTAGTGACTCATGTAAGTTTGACACCTCTCATGAATCTATCGATATTTTTGGCCAATCTCCCCATTTGACGAGCACCTGTGAGTTACGCCACATTCTAATGAATGATGAGCTCACCTCAAACACCATTGAGCTCAATTTTATCGTGCCAAATTGGAGTCACCTGTTCCTCTTAAAAGTTCCATTTAGAAACTTAGTGTTGAACTTGATCCCGAGCTCTTTCGTGATTTGAATCTTCCAATCGAGCTTGACTTCCACATTGCCTGAGTTCAGCATAAGCTCACTGTAACCAATATTTGAGCTCCCTTTTCTCCTGCCAAGTTTTACAAATTTACCATGCATTACATGAGCATACTCAAACTCAATGTGTGTCACTGAAAGAGAGTCCCTGTGAGGTTTACACTCAAAATCACCATCAAAAAACTCATTCTATCTTGTCCACGTAGCTCACAACATGATGTTGAGCTGCTTCTGACGCTAAACTCTATGTGAGCCATTTTCAACTTGGCCTTTCCTTCTTTGCATCCTCTAATCACCATGCATGCATTCATAAAGTATCTTGGTCCTATGCGTCAAGATTCTAGTTTAGTGATGACTCAGTGTACTTGTTTGGCAATGCATTTTCTAAAGCTTAGATCCATGCGTGCCTCCACAGGCTCTATTTTACTTGCTCATCTCCAAGAAACTCATAATTTTAGAACTTGGTGCCGAATGACTTGTATGGTTGGTGTTCCTCAAATTTCAATGTATCTGAGCTCTATGCACCTTACCACTTGATATTTGACTCAATATTCCAACTTGGTGTCATCCCTTATTCACCTGTTCACATGGAGATTCACTCGCCATGACTCAGTCATTAACCACATCGTCAAATTTCACCACCATGCTCTGATCCTCTCATTTACACAACTTGTGTAGAAGTCTCAATTTGGTTTTCCATCCCAAAATTCCCACTTGACCAAGTTGACCTAAATCTCCCATATGTGGAACTCCTACGTTGACTTACCATATCCAATGTCTCAAACTTGATAAGCTAGCTCTTAATCTCCGTGTAATGGCTCAGCCACATTACTTCCCAGGGCCTGACCTTAGCTTCACCACACCAACTTGGCAAGTAAGTTTCTTATCTCCACTTTTCTACCAGTTCATGGAATCACCATGCATTTCCCTGATGAGTGCCGAGTTTCCATTGATGTTGTTTCACCATTTTCTTTATGGATTTGATGAAATAGATAAGGGTGTGGGCCAAGGAGGAATACCTATTGTGATGGTCAGTTTAAAGGTTATTGTGTGTGTTCTGACTTCTTGATCTAATGCCAACTCTAAGATCTTCCTCTTGGCTAGGAGAAACTACCTAAAATAAAAAAACAAGACCACAAAAGAGAGTTAAATAGTATATGACAGTGGACTACCTAGCGTATGCTAGATCCAGGAAGTGTGATACTTCCTAGAAGGCCATCAATCCACTATTTATAAATCAATATAAAATAACTTAAACATGTAAATAAAAGAATCTAGTACTAGCGTTCTTATTTGGGTGCCTTAGATTACTACCAATATCAATCCATAAAAATACTAATGTGTTGTGTAAGTAAAGGTTTCAGGTTATGTTGCAAGTAGCGTAGGTGGTCTACAGGTCAGAGACAAAGTCTTGGTAAGGTTGGGTAAGATTTTAGGTTATTTTGGGTGAGGTAATTAGTTGTTGTTCTAGAAAAGTGTTATTAGACATAGAGACCGATGCCGATCAGGGTGACCGATGTCAGTTTAGGGTGACCAATATCAGTCACTGTGGAAAGTGGCAGGGATTCAAGGGGAGGGTGTTTGGGATCTCTTCTATTTTGGAATAGAGAGTTGGAAAGGTTTCTGTGGGGGAGGGTGAGGTGACAGGTCTACGATAGGTGTGGTAAGGTTTTGAATGAGGTTTTGGGTAGGATAAGGGTTGAGTTGTTAGGTTGGGTTGACAGTCACAGTGACTAATATCGATTAAGGAGACCGATGCTAGTATAAGATGGATTGACCATGGTTAAGGTTAACCAGTGTCAGTGACTTTGGGGAACTGGAAGATGTTGTAAAATGAGTTTTAGGTACTCTCTGTGTTTGCACAAAGAGTTTGGAGGGTTTTGTGAGTTCTACGTAAGGGAGGCGGTTTTGGGATATGTTTTTGTGAAGTTTAGGTGAGGTGTGAGGGGTGGTTGATAGAGAGAAAGTTGGGGGATAGATCTAAGTAAGAACAGTGAATAGATTAAGGAAAATAGAGAATACAACTGCAAGTGATAGATGAGAAACCAACTTACTTGGAGTTCAGAAAGGTTATAAATGCTTGCAGTGGTGGAGAGGTGGTTGGAAATGTTGTTGAAGGTTCATTTATGGAATGGTCCTCAGTGCTACGGATGTGCTTTCTAGAATGCTACTGTGAATGCAAATAGCTTCGGATCATTCTTGGTGCTAGCTATGACTATCTGGATGTGCAAAAGGGCTCTGGTTCTTGCTTGCATGTAGATATCCTTCATTCCAAAGATTAAGAATGTGGCCAACCTCCTAAACAAGGTTACCAATAATGAACATATGGTAACCGAAAATGGTTTAGGGTTGACTGACATTAGTTAAGGTGGGAAATCGTAGGTTTACTAAAAAGGCTAGATCTTGACAATATTTTGGGCTAGCTCTGTATATTCTTGCAGATAAAAATGGAATATTACATTTTAATGAGCGAGAATGTGGTTAGAGTAGGAATAGACATGTGATTTTAGGGTTGCACTAAGTCTTAGTTCATTAAGGTAGGCAGGACCAAGTCTTAGTTAGTTATGGTGAGTGAATATTGAGTCTTAGTAACAGGGAAATGTGCTAAGAATAGGTTTGTGATGAGGTGTTTAGGTGAGGTGGAAATTAATTTTAATTAAGGTAATTAAATAATGAATATTGTGAGCATGGGTATTACTTTAGCTATAAATAATTAAACTAATATTAATGTGGGGTAAAAGGGTCATGGTTAGGTCAATATGTTTGAGTTGGCTATTCAAAAAGGGATCAAGGGAAGTGTGACCCAATTTTTGTGTCTACAGATGCTTTAACTATTATGGCTTGATATTGAGCTCAACTCCTTGAACCGAGCTCCCCATATTGACTTAATGCCTTTTCAACCTAACTTACTTGAGCTTAAACCCACAATGTCTCGCTTGACCATTTATTCTCCCAAGCTCATTGGCATTTCAAATTAGGCCATTTATTATGCAAATCCCTAAGTAAATATCTGATTCATCCCATCTGAAGTCTTCACCACTCGGTACCTGTGACACCCCGTGACTTGGCTTACTAAATCATCATCCGGACTGAATATCTCTAACTCATTCCTAGTGTTTGACCCTACACAAATATTTCCCTTTTTATGTAACCCGAGCTCACCATTCTAAAAATCGATCTGAGCTCATGGGTATAGCTCTTGTGAATTCCTAAAATAGATCAACGTTGAGCTATTCGTGACTTAACATATCAAACAACTTGGCCTTGCTTGGGATTCCCTTCCATGGCACAAGGTCACTAAACAACTTGTAACCCACCCTTGTTAAGTTAAAAATTGATGTATTGAGATGTTATTAGCTTGAAACATCCATGTTTAACTAGCACGCCTGAGCTAAAAACACAAGACTTTAGACAACTAGATCTTGTCATATAAATCTAGCTTGCCGAGCAACTCACCGAGCTTCTCGATGAGCTAATTTGGCTCAGTGATACTATGATCTCCAAACTGATTTACACCACAATTTTAATTGTCTTGGGATCTTTCTTGAAACTGAGAGAGTCATGGAAATATGTAAGATCTCATAAAGGAAAATCATTGATATTATCATTTATCTGCATTGACTAGAAGTGGGCCTCCAGGTCAATTTTTCTTGTTCTGTGTAATTCGTGAACCTCTAAGAACAATCAACCCAAAATGACCTCAAAATTTCCTGAGACACTGTAAATGTCCCCAAAGCACAAAATTTTACCTGTAATATCCTACAGTGTTTAATAAAGGAATCTCTGAGTTCCAGGGTACCACTGTTGTCTAATTTTCCTCCTGGGGAAAAATTAGATAACAAGTCCCTCGTAGAGAGGTTTGAAAAATATCTTTGTGAAGGATCAATGAGTGGTCCTCTCAAGTAAAGGGAGGAGTTATGGTGTGAATGAATTTATGTGACCTTCGAGGAGGAATAACGCATTCCAAAGGAGTTACCCTCAGTGGTGGGAAAGACCGTCCATTTTGTGTTATATCAACATTTCTGCATCGTGCGGTTCACAATGAAGGATTAGACATGAATTCCCTAGTGAAAAATACCATATCCTTTCATAGTGCGATTCTTCTAGGAATCAATACAAAAGTTTTCTAATGCACACCGGTTAAGCTATAATGCGAACAAGGTAGAGTGTGACTACCATACCTTAAGAAAAACTTATGTTTATCGAGGCCGATATGCCTACATTGAGAGGCTTATTGTTGATGTCATAAGTATGAAGCCAGTAAGTTTGGATATTGGGGATAGTGGAGCCATGCTTATCTACCTCTAGCTTAAGCCTAGAATTGAAAAGGGCCAATATGTGGATAATGAGTTCATACTCCTAGGTCTGCCTAAAGGAAAGCATACAATTAAAAATGTCACAGCTCCAAAGCCTAACTCGACCTTAGAGGAAGATGAGGAAGAAGAACTCAATGAGGATAATGGAGGCTTGGATGATAGAGCCTGAAGGTAGCCCACTAATAAAGCAAAATGTGAGCACACAGATAATCCTCCACAGTTGTAAGGAGAAGAGGAAGACTTAGATGTAAACACAATCCATGAGGAAAACCAGTTCAAGAGGGTTTTCAAAAGAACCAGAACCCAAGGATAATGAACATATCAACGTTTAAAAATGTCACCTTGACTCTCCCCTAAAAAATAAACACTTGATAAAAATAAGAGAAGAAAGATGAAGCTTAAAGAGGACAAGGATGAGTAGTTAGGGGAGAGCATAATAGGAACCCCGGTTCAACTTGAAGATACAGCGGAGCCCTAGGATGAAGAGATGAGAGATGATTAGGAAGGGGTGAAAGAAGTAAAGGAAGTTATGGGTGAGCCACTCAGCTTGCCCATTACTACTCAGGAAGGAGAAGGGCGAACTCTAAACCTTGGTGCCTAGGTTCTTAAGGGGCCAAGGAAAAAGAGAGAGAGTAAAAGTGAAAAGTATGTTGTTCCTAATATGGGATATGCAAAGGACACGAGAAAAATCATCTGCACCCAGTTTGACAGCAATGTGGGCCTTAAAGAGTTATATGGGTGGGAGTTGATGGACCCATATATGGCTACTACATGAACAAGGAAGCAATTATCCTGGTCCATGCAGACTCATATAGAAGAACCAAATTTTGATGTGTGTGAAGAGTCTTGTGTCTCATGTAAAGTGAAGAAGGCACCTCAGAGTAGACACATGGCAATAAAAACTACTCTAATGTCTGATGAATAGGTCAACAATTCCTTAGTCAAGGTATCTGCTGAGGTGGTTCAAAGCAACATTGATAAGGATGCCACCATTTGAGTGCTGCTTGAAGATAACAAGGATAAAACTACAAAGATAAAGTGCTTAAAAGAAGAGAAAGAATGAGAACATGAAAAAAATGAGGCCTTTGTTAACATGGATGAGGAGCATGGTGATCACATTCTTAAAACAAGGCCTCATCTAAAATCTCAGGTTTCTAAAAAATTTCCTTCTACTATGCATTATGTGTGCACTTTGGTCAATTTGGTATTAGATGACAAACCAATTCTAATGCCCACACCAAAGGATTCTGCACTAGAAGTAGCAAGATCAAGGGCCAATATTGTTCAACAAGTTTTAACTTATGATGCCTTGCTCCAAACCTTGAAATATGAGCTAACCAAGATCTTAATTTATATGCGGTGCCAGATGCCATAAAAAGGTTCAGAACAATGGTAGAGGAAAATGAAGTTATGAAGGCAATGAAAGATGAATCACTTAGGTGCACAAAAGTATTAGAACTTGTAAAACAAAAGTGTGAGGCCCTCACAATATCACAGGATCCGCAAAAGGATAGAATTGATGAGATTGGGAAACTCATAGTGTAGAATATGGATCTCATGGAAGGAATGATGTCTGGTATGGCCAATGTTGTCTAGGTGCTACATAATGAGAAAGAGAAGATCACTCAGGATGAATTGGATGAAATTGCCATAGATATTCCAGAGAAAAAAAGGAACATGATAAGTGATTGGAAGACATTGGAGGATGAAATCAAAATTGAATATCCAAAGTTAATCCTTTCAGTCAAATAAGAGGGTGCTGTAGAGTAAATTTCATTCTTTTGTATAATGTTTCATTCATTCTATTATTACTTATTATTTATTGTTGGAGACATTATAAAGAATTCCCATTTTTAGGATGGAAATTTACTTTAGTGTGGGGTAATGTCGAGCACAAAAAAATGTTAGTTTAAGGAGAAGACACATAAAGGATGCGTGCGTAGGAAAAAGGTGCATTTGAAGGCATGGGAAGATGGGGAAGGAAACGCGTGCCAGATCACTGTGGCTTAGGACTTAGCCATTTTTGTGGATAAGGGATATTTTTGGAGATAACATACAGAGCAAACATAAAGATGAACACTTTTGCTCCATGCAATGGTATTTTGAGAACAAACGACAGATAAGCACCATGCATAGTTTAAGCTAATAATAGGATTTCTACTTGGAGTTAACTATAGGAAATCTATTGTTAAGAGTACTTACATGTGTTGCATACTAATGTAAATGTAAATGGCTATTATCAACATGTGACCTATTTTTAGAAATGAATGGGTGGTGAATGTCAAGTACCCACCCCTATAACTATGTATTGACTTGCATAGTTTAATAGGTGGTGAATTATTTTAGAGTTGTGTTATTGGTTTTGATGCACACATAAGTCATGGAGATACTGATATAGTGTAAGAAGCTTCTGTGTTTTACAATATTTAATAAAATGGAGTTTATTGGGTTGATAATGGCATTAGACATAACTATTGTATGGTTAATCTTAGCATAGTTATTATTTAGTTCATTTATTATGATTATCTAAGATAAAAATATGGATTAGGCACTGTGGAATGTTTATGTATAGATATGAAAATGAATATGTTTAAACATCATCATGCTAACATCCTATACAAGCAACTCTAAAGAGGGACCTAGTGCCTTTGTGCACTTCGTGTGAGTGATCAACTTAGGCTGAGTGATGTGTCAGTACGCATGGGTTATTCACAATAAATTCTAGGCTACAACTGAAGCTACACTAAAAGGGAAATTCAATCCCAAATAGATTAGCCCTTACATTATCACATATAAACTCGGGGGTGGCATTTACCACCTTCCTACCATTCTAGGAAAATCACTCAAAAACCCCCTCAATGTCATGCATCTCAAGAAATATTATACTTAACTAACGTGTTGTACTCATCACCCTATGACACACTTTAGTTCCTCGGTCCATACTCAACTTCCGAGGGCTTACTAATCAAATGGACCTTACCTCATGTGACATGTCCTCATACCACATCCATTGGACTAGTGACCAACTCTCTAGGCTCTGTCGTCACTCACAACCATCATCACATAGTGGTATATACATTAGGTTAGATAACCAATCCTTTCATCAAATATATATCCTTTTATCATCTTCTATTACATCACCCTCTTTCATTTATCAATTCCAAACTTATTCCATTACACTATCCTGCCTTCACTCATCACTTAGTGGTATACACCTTAGGTTAAATCACCACTTCCTTTATCCATTTCACATTATCCAATTACATCTAATTATCACCTATTCTATCATCCTATTCTCATTCATTCTATTACATCATCATTTATTCTACTCATCACTTAGTGGTATACACTTTTGGCTAAATCACCACCCTCATCTTATTAATCACATAGTGGTCTACACTTAGCGCTACCATCACTACCTTTTGTTATTCACCACCTACTTATCTACACTTCATACACCCTCATCCCCATCTCGTAGTGACATACTCTATAAGATAAATTGTCACCTTCTTCCACCATAATGTAGTGATATACGCTTAAGGATAAATCATCACTTATCTATTCAACATGTCATGGTATAGGCTTAGGTTATAGGGTCCACACATATCTTTCTATACATCTTATGATGATCCTCTCATCTTCTATAGTGATACATGTTTAGGGATACATCATCACTCCTTCGATAAAATTTTTTATGATGTATGCTTTGAATATAGGTTTCATGCACATAATTTATCCTCATGTTCCATTACATACCACTACACATAGACACTCAATGCAACGTGCTATACACAATCAACACTACTTGACCATTTCCTGATGATGCACTCTTTTTTATGGTTCATTCCTGACTGTTGAGGGGGAAAAACAATATGAACCTCATTGCATACACTTCCATACACTTGGGGGGCACGTTGCTCCTATCCTTCCATATTGCATTCCATTCTATCCATCCATAGCATATTGCATTGTCTTGGCAGCATTTAATTTTTCTTACTAGTGTTTTGCATGTTCACTTTACTACACATGATATCTTGCTTTCCTATATGTCATTATCATATACAAATGCATGTTCATGCCTTTGTTTAGTGTGATCACAGATACATGACATTCACATGTGGTATGGATGTTCACCTTCTAGCCTTACTATACTGGTCACTAGGGGCATTCACATTCATCTTATACAGGTGCTATTATTTCATTTTATACTTAGCATCTTATACTACTTTCTTATACATGATTTGACATATTGGTTTTCACTCTAACATGCTAACGAGTGTTCCATGTGTAGCACTTGATTTGCAGGACTACATTTTCCTATTACTACTTGTATTTCTACTTGTATGCTTTGCTTTTAATTGTATGTAGGATTTTACCTTTTCTTATGTGAACACATTTATGTTGTTTGTAGTAATTATGGCCTTGCGTGTCTTGTGACATCGTGAGTGATGTCCCATATTTGAAACCCACTTTGTGCAGTCTACTTGTTTTCTTGTGTGTTTACGCTACTGTACTTAGTAATTTTTCTACATTATCTATGTCTTTTTACACTTATTTGCATGCATGTGTTTGGACCAACACTTGTATTGGCTAGCCATCCCATTTTTTACATGCTTTGGTCTCTGTCAAGAATTTCTCTTTCCCCCCTACAAGATTGAGTTTGTTACAAGGTCAAAGTGTGGTTGGTCCTCTTTTAAAGTCACATTCTCCTTCCAAGGTTGTCGTATGCATCCCCATAGAGGTGGGGCATTATTATGGGTTTTCTACTAACACAACATCTTTACACCGGTTCACGTACACAACAAGTGAGTTTAAATCATACCAAACTCCATACATAACGAGTTTGCTCAAATTATACTGAAATCCATACAAAAGGAGAGAGTTAAAATAAAACAAAACTCCTTACATAACAACCTCAATAGGATATGGTGTCCTTAAAAAATTCTACGGAGAATTCATAGGCTTAGGGATTGCAATGGGTGGCCTCTCAAGACTTCTTTGTTCTCCCAAAAAACCAGCACAATATAGAGATATCTTCAACAAATTGTAGTAGAAGTGGTTAGAGTTGGAGGACACCAAACATTTCCTCCCTAAACTTCATCAACCAGGGTGACATGAGATCAATCAAAAAACTCGTGACATCATAGAATATCCTTCTACACCCTTTCTCTTGACATGGATCAGGTACACATGTTCCATTTTTCCATTTACACTTTCTATTCTATCATACTTTACATTTGCTTACTTTTGGTTGCTCAAACATGCACCCACATCTGGAATCTCAAAAGGGGTTTAGGTGTTTGAGACCACAATGGAAATGTCCCTAAGCTATGGGACCTTGCGAGCTTGGGACAGATCTCTGGAGAAGGCTGGTTCCTCTATCTATTTCTATTACTACTGATACTCCTAGTGCTAGAAGGGAAAACTATTCTAAAGATGCCGATGGACTAGGGATAGAAGGATAACATGAAAGGAAACTACACTTAATGGCAATAGCACCAGAAAAGAGGGATGAACACTATCTGTTCTAAGTGAGAATGAAGGGAACTACATGAAAGGAGGCTAGGAACGAGTAGCACAACGAAACACGTATTAAACAGATCATTATCATGGGACACAAATAAATATGGAACTGTAAGGGACCTAAAATAGCACAACAAACATGCAACGCAAGAGAAAAGGAAAGAAGAAGGAATGCAAACATGTTAGGAAAGAGCATAGTCAGAAAAAATTACTTCTATTACTTCTATAAATGCACAGAGTTGTTACAATGATGAAGGAGGCTGATATCCACATGCAATATCCAAACATAAAGGTTTGCAACTCATAATACAAAAGATATGAAGTCCTTAGCAAAATGTGTAAGGATCCAAAGTGTCCAACTCCACAAATGAGCCTTGCTCTTACATTTATAGATGAATCCATAGAGGAAGAAGGGAAGAAGGAGGGAAAACCCAAATTTGAAATATAACCACCAACAAGAAGCATTTAATGCCTGTAAACCCACCTAGAGATCTCTGAAATATGCTTCCCCATGCTTGTTTGACATGTTGAAGAAAAGGGAGGGCAAAGCATATCAATTCAGGTGGTTGAATTAATTAGATCTAATCATCAATGTTCAGAAAGATGTTTCCCCATTTCTTACCTACCAGGTCCGCCAACATTTGAGTTTGAATTTTTGGCACTGTAGTTGATGTTAGCAACTTTCAAACAAGTCTAGGTGCACACTGATCTAAGCTCTATAGCAGAAGATACGGCTTTCAAAAAATTTCAGAGTCGTCAGTGTATGCAAAACATGTGGTGTGTATGGATTGGCTGAAATGATGGCCAACTATGAAAATATTTGTCATTTTTTACAACGTGTTGCTCACTGATTTGTTGTAAAGATTTGGTGCCATGTTGGTACACTTTTACTAGTTACACGCAACACATTTAAGTATGTCAAAATATGACCTGGAATAGAAGGGCATGAGGGAAGGGCGCACAGATAAAACATAGGAGGGAAAAGAGAGGGCGGGTGCGATGAGCGTGAGGGAAAACAGGAAAATTAGTGAGCAGAGAACACATGGTCAAGGTGTAACTATTACAAAGTAATAGGAATGGCATGTGAGTGGCCAAATACCTAACAGATAGAAGCAGATGCGGGGTGCATGGGAAGGGAAGAAAATGATTAGGAAAAAGGTGAATGCACGAAAGGTGGGCACAAGGGAGAAGTGGAATGAGAGAATGAAAAAGGGCACGCAGGGAAACTGTGACCAAGGGAATGTACCAAGTGATTTTAAGCACACACAATATTGAAATGAATAAATTAGATCCAGAATGTGAATGTAAGTTACCCAAATCTCTACGAGAGATACTTAGATAACAGTTTTGGTGAATTTCGGGGCCATCTTCCTACTAGATGAAGAATATTAGTAGCCTAAAGCATCCAGTAGGCATGGAGTCTACTTATGCAATCATGAAACTGCCCCTGCAGTTACCTAAGAATCATTTCTTCACTCTATTATGATTCTTCCAACTGGTGAAAAAATCTCCACACTTCTAGAAGTAACAAAAGAGTGCGTGCATGAAGCACGTGAGAGAAAAGAACTATGTACAAATAAAAAATGTATGTGGAGTGCACTTAGAGGAATTGAAACTAATCTAATATATACAGTCATGATGCAACAACTTTAATGGAATGGTTTGAGATAGATCGTATTTACTTTGATTTGCAACGTGCCTCCATCAAGATGAGTTAACTCGAAAGAGTTAGCTTTTTTGTAGGAATTGATGACATATGGGCCATGCCAAAGTGCATCAAAATTTGAATGACACCCTGGTTTAGCTCTGTCAGCATCCCATTTTAGAACCAAGTCCCCAATTTTTAAATCTTGAGGTCTAGCCTTTCTGTCAAACCATTTATTTGTTGCTTACTGATGTTGTTCTAGTTTGATCATGGAAAAGTTCTTCAGTTCTTCAAGATTAACTAGCTTTTCCATTCTGATTGCTCTCTGGCCCGCGCCTTGAAATTATAGCTACTGAGAAAGTGTAAATGAATTTATTTCTAGTGTCAAAGGAAGGGTAGCTTCCTTTCTATAGACAAGCTTGTAAGGTGAAATTCCTATTTCCTTTTTGATTGTAATTCTAGCTACCCAGAGTGCACGTGAGACCTTTGTATGCCATTGTCTTTGGCTGATGTTCATTATGTGCTTCATGATTCTGACCAGGTTTTTATTTGTTGATTCTGCTAGATCGTTACCATGAGGTTAATACTTGGAAGAGGTTTTCAGGTAAATTCCTAGACTTAGAGTCCAATCAGTGATTTTAGTACCATGGAAGGCCTTTGCATTATCAGAGATAGTGTTTTGAGGAATGCCAAAATTTGTTACTATACTCTCGAGAAATTCAAGGATGACTTCCTTGGTCAATTCCTTGAGTACGATAGCTTCTATTCATATGGTGAAGTAATTTGTAGTTGTAAACACCCATTCATGTCCAATGCTTGAGGGTGGATTGATCATACCTATGAAGTTGAGGACCCATTGCATAAAAGGCTGATCCATTTGGATTGGTCGGAGGGGAAGCACTACCAATATTTTCTTTCTTGTAAAGAAAGCACATTCCTTGAATTTTTTGACCCACCTGTGTGCATCTGTAAACAGGGTAGGCTAAAAGATACCTACCATTATGATCTTCATTACAATAGTTTTGGCAGAGAAGTGTCTACTAGAGAATCCATCGTGAAATTCTACTAACACTATTTCAGTTTGTGCACTGTTGACACATCTTAACAACATGCCATCCAAATTTATTTTGAAGATAATGCCATCAATTAACACATAAGGGAAAGATTGTAACCTTAGATGTCTTCTCTTTTCTTTATTTAAACCAGGAGGGTATGCACCCTTAGAAAGGAATGTAATCATGTCCTTCATCTAGTCATATGCACTAGGATTTGTATTTTGTTCAATTTTTACACGTGGAAGGTCTTCATCCAAAAATAATTAAGCTTTAGGCTCGGTCCAAGCATCCTCAGCAATCTACTTATAGAGTGCACTACCTCTTACCAGTTTTGTGGCCCTTATGGTCACATCATATTCCATGATTTTGGTCACCCATCGTGTTCTTTTCTCACTGATTTCTACTCCCATGATGAAGTCTCTAACAAACGAGTGGGAGACTAATACCCTGATATGATTAGTGATGAGCATACTCTTGAATTTCTTGAGTGCAAGCATGATGGAGAATACATGCTTCTCTGTGTGATTGTACTTTAGTTCATAATCCTTTAGTGTGCTGAAGAAGGCTACTAGTTGTTCTAGCCCTTATCCCTTTTCTTATGTTAGGACATCGGAAACAGTCGCATCAGCGCAATAGGCATAAAGGATGAAATATTTTGAATAATCTAGATTGATGAGTATTAGCACACAAGAAATATCTTGCTTGATCTTGTTGAATATTTCTCTTCCTCTTGCTATCCATTTGAAGCCTATGTAATTCTTGAGCATCAAGGTGATGGGCCAAACCAATCCTGTAAAGTTAGGGATAAAATGCCTAACAAAATTGATCTTGCCAAATAAGGACTATAGAGCCTTTTTGTGTGTCGGCAGGGAAAGAGCTAGGATGGTTGAAATGTACTTAGGATCAATTACGATGCCATCCTTTAAAACCACATGGCCCAAGAGCTTTCCCTACGCCACTGCAAAATTTCACTTCTTGGGGATAAGAGACACCAAAAAATCTCTACATCTCCCAAAGATTTTTTCCAGGTGCGCCACATGATCTGGAATTTTCTTTGAGAAAACAGTTATATCATCAAGGTAAACTAGGATGAACTCATTAATATATCCTTTGAAGGCAATAACCATAGCACGCTGAAACATGGTGCCCACATTTAACAAACCAAAGGGCATTTTCTGATATGCATAGGTTCCCCACTTGGTTGTAAATGCTATTTTGAATTGATCCTCTTCCTTGAACAAGATCTGGTTAAAACCTGAGTACCCATCTAGCATGGAGAATCTCTGTGCACCAGCTATAGTCTACATAATCTACTCCATTAAAGGAAAACAATAATGATCCTTTAGAGATACCTTATTCAAATCTATGAAATCAACATAGAGTTCAATTTCACCATTCTTCTTTTGTACTGGAACCAAATTGGCAACCCCGGTAGAGTATTTGACAGGAAAATTATTTTTTTCCTCAATGAGTTTGGATAATTCCTTCCTCATGAGGGGTTCTATCTTTAGATTGACTGGCCACTGCTTCTGTCTGACGGGATTGATACCAGGATCAAGGTTAATAGAGTGTTGAGTGACACTTGGATCAAAATCTCTGAGGTCTACATACTCCCATGAGAAGATATCACTATATTTTTGACAGAGAGATATGAAGACCTAAGTTTCTTCATGCACACAAGTCTTGTTGACCAACAACTCTTTCCCTCCAGCAATAGTGACAGAGGAGAAGTCTTCTCACGTGGTGTGCATGTACCTTTCTTCACCCTTGAACTCATCATCAGGGCTGAAAATTTTCTCTAAGCTGACTAGATCTTTAGGTAACTTATTTGTCTTTAATTGTATCACTTGGTCACCATAGTTGTTATGTAAGTTGTCTTGCATACTTGATGCAAATTCAGCTTCATTCTAGATAAATTAGACAATCTGTGCATCAATGTTAAACACTTTCCAGCTAGTGTTATTATCTAAGATGGATGGTCTGATCACCATCTTAATGTGCTGAGTGTTTCCTTTGATAAAGTCCTCAGTAGGGGAAAAATATGAACCAAGTGTGGCCATCTGATTAGCTTCCTTGTTCATTCTGTGCGGAACCACCTGTAGATTAAGATCATCAAATCTCTCAAGGAGGGTACCAAAATCTATATTTATAAGATTTGAGAAGCTTAATATTTTTCTGGTATTTATTGGTGACTTGGTGGATAACCAATTCTATGTCCTAAAATATTTACAATGCCTTAATTTTCTTCTTCTCAGCAATGAGAAATCCATGCACCAGTGCTTCATTCTTTGCCACATTATTAGAGCATAAAAACTACAACCTGTGTAGGAAGAATAATTTCTCATCCTTAGGGGAAATGAGAACCACTCCTGCTCCCACTCTAATTCTACTTCTGGATCCATCAAAGTACAACCTCCATAGACTAGGTTGACCTTTGTATTTCTTGAGAGTGCACGGAAGCATAACATCTTCTTCTAGAATGCAATAAGTACCAAGCCTAGTTTCATAAGCTTATAGTTCTTTAGCATAGGGATCAAATTCATGGTATCTTTCTACCCATTCATCGAGTACTAGGTCAGGAATAGGGGGTGGAAGAGACTACTCTTTGGGAACTGAAGCTTATTCTTCTTGGATCAAATAGTTGGCTTGGAGAGGGGATGGGACATATGAATCCACATGATAGGAAAATATAGGCTCAACTTGTATAGTAAACTGGGAACCATAACTTGTTTTGAGTAGCATAAAATACCAATCAGAAGACAAGTAACCACCCACTTTGGCAGTAAATTCTCTTGATAAACATAGGGCGAAAAAAGGAGGCAGGATAATGACTGACGCATATTGAGTAATTTTTAGGCTTGAACATGCATGAAGGGTTAACTCAAGATCCTTGATGACTCCTAAGGTGGTGAAAATTGAGCCATCAAGTTGCAGGACTCCTTTAGATAGAGGGCTATATTTCAGACCCAAGATATCAGTTATTTTCTTAGGCATAACAGAAGTACTCGCACCTGAGTCAATCATGTAATTATGCACTAGGTGTTTGCCTATGATCAAGGACATATAGAAGGGTGGGGTGTTAAAAAATTTACTTACTTGTTTCTCCTATTCTTGGAAGATTCTAATAGAAGTGCGTGGCTTTTGCATAACTGGATCAACACGTGGGAGTTGTGCCAGAGCTTCATGCAACAGATCCCGTTGAGATAGAATGGTTAGGGCATACCACATTGTGACATTTACGTTTTTTCTCTTCATCTAGTCGAAAATTCTAAATGGAAGGACCCCCATCTTATAGATTTGGGGAGCAACATCCCTTCTTGACTATTCAAGCACATAATCCTAAATTTTAGCTAGAGCAAAGGCTTGACCTATAAATGTAGGGGCGTGTGCTGCTTCAAAAGGAGATTTACGTGGGGCCTCCTGTATGGGAATTTGAGTGCCTTTACTATAAGAGGTATTTTCTGTTTCTTTCCTCTGAGAATTTATTTGTGTTGTTGGGATTGTGACTTGTGTTCCTAATTCTAACATTCTCTTCTTGTATCTTGTGTTGTCCACAACTTGGGTGCGTGGTCTATTTGTGTCTTTTGCAGCTTGATTGATTGCACAAAAGTCCTCCACGCCAAAGAACACCAAATTTTTCTCTAGAGGAGCTTCTGGTCCTTTATGGTTATCTACTTCATGGGAACTTGTTGAAGGCTCACAAGCTGAAGAATTCTAAAT
The DNA here is from genome assembly GCA_019776745.2 of Taxus chinensis. NCBI lineage: Eukaryota > Viridiplantae > Streptophyta > Pinopsida > Cupressales > Taxaceae > Taxus > Taxus chinensis. The sequence continues at coordinate 728,944,875 of CM034153.1, read as the reverse complement.
CATGAAGGCTTGGGCACGTGCAACATTGGCAAAATGATATTGAATATGAGGCATGTTGTAAGGGAATCACCATTCTGAATCTTGTGCCAAATTGTTCTGGACTGGAACTAGCACCTGACTTGTAATGGGTGTTGGAAGAGAAGGTTTGAGAGGAAAAAATTGCAAGGGTAGATATGCATTAGGTTGCCACCTATCATTTTTCTGGTTGGGCACGTATCTTTGATTTCTATATTGATTCCGCCAAGGCTGATTTATTTTGCTGTGCACCTGATTGGAATTTCCTCTCTAGGCTTGTGCCTGTTGCTTTTCTAATGATATGACATTGTTGGATAAATTTATAATCATGGCAGGTCTTCAACTCTTCATCTTCCTTCTACTACACTGGAGAGTAGGATGTTGAGGCAACCAGCTGCACGCTTTTCTCAGGAACAAGAATAGGGGCCACAAAAGGCTAGGGAGCTTGTGAAATTTCTAGGAACAACAGAATAAGAGGTATAGGAGCCAACTTTCCCACCCAAATAAGACTATTTTTTGCCCTTACTGTAATACTATAAGTAGATGGTAAATTCCTACCTCCCATAGATTGGATCATAACTAAAATTTCATTGTTGAGCACGTTTAGATAATACAAGAAAACATGTTGGGCTATAGGTCTTACCACAAGAGGGATTCTATCCCAAGTATTCTTAAACCTGATGTTGAAATCAGTCATCTACTCATTGGGAACCCTCGTTATTTTCAGTTGCTCCACCAAAGATAGGTGATTTGACTTATATTCAAAGTCATTGCAAAGATTTGTTCCCAATTCAGTCCAGGTGGTGATAGATCTAACTCTCAAGCCTCGGTACCATTAAAGAGATTTCCCTTTGAAAGAGGTTGCAAGTAGCTTGACTGCTACATCATCATGTGTGATTAGATAGAGTAAACAAACATTTTCTATATATTGGATATGATTCTAAGGGGTGATTTGATTCTCATCAGTAAAGTAAGGATTACTCTTGAGCACGCCATTTGGCATATCATGTTGTACAGCCAGGAGTAAGGGACTCCCTCTAACAAAGTTTTTAAAGATTCTTAATGGAGGAGGTTGCTAATGCACCATTGCAATGCATGCATGTTATTTACTTTGAGGAGGAGTTGAATGGGCATGACAAGCTGGAGATAGATATGTGTGCATGGGATTTCTAGAACGAACTGTTCTTGGGGATAGCGAAGGTACTCAAAAGAATTTTCAATTGTTACACTTATTCTTGTGTGAACTCTTCTCATGAAAGGAACTCAGGACTACTGAAACAAAGATCTTAAAATATTGGGAGTCGCTAGATGTGTTGAAATAAGCCTCAAAAGGCTAAAATACTAAGTCCACACACTAGAAATTGGAGATATGAAATTTGATCTTTCAATGCTAGTCCCACCAGGCATGCCAAAAATTGTTGGTTTCTCAAACATGCACATGCATTTTAGATCTCGAAAGGGGCCAAGCTGTTTTAGACCACAATGGAACCATCCCCAAGTTTTGGGACCTTGCAAGCTTGGGGCGAATCTCCAGAGAAGGTCGGTTCCTCTATCTATTTCTATTGCTACTGATACTCCTAGTGCTGGAAGGGAAAACTAATATAATGATGCCAAGGGACCAGGGATAGAAGGATAACATGAAAGGAAACTACACTAAGTGGAGATAACACCAGAAAAAGGGATGAACAATATTTGTTCTGAGTGAGAAGAAGGGAACTGAGTGAAAGGAGGCTAGGCATGAGTAGTACAACAAAACACGTATTCACCAGATATTTCTCATGGGACACAACTAAATATGGAACTACAAGGGACTTGAAATAACACAACCAACATGAAATGCAAGAGAAAATTAAAGAAGAAGGAATGTAAACATGTTAGGATAAAGAATATTCACAAAAAAATTCCTCTATTACTTCTAAAAAATACACAAAGATGTTACAATGATGAAGGAGGTTGATATCCACATGCAAGAGCCAAACATAGAGGTCTGTAAATCAAAATACCAAAGATATGAAGTCCTTAGCAAAACACGTAAGGATCCAAAGTGTCCAAATCCACAAATGAGCCTTGCTCTTATATTTATAGATGAATCCATGGAGGAAGAAGGGAAGGAGGGAAAACCCAAATTTGAAATACAACCATCAACAAGAAACATTCAATGTCTACAAACCCACCTGGAGATATGTGAAATACATTTCCCCATTCCTGTTTGATGTGCTGAAGAAAAGGGAGGGTAGGCCATATCAATTCAATTGGTTGGAATAATCAGATATTCTCATCAATGTTCATAAATATGTTTCCCCATTTCTTACCTACCAGATCCACCAACATTTGAATTTGAATTTCTGGCACTATAGCTAATGTCAGCAACTTTCTAACAAGTTTAGGCACGCACCGATTTGAGCTCTATAGAAAAATATTTGGCTGTTAGAATATGTCAGAGTCATCACTATACACAAAACACGTGGCCCATATGGATTGGCTGAAATGATGGCCAACTATGAAAATATTTTTCCTTTTTTGCCACGTGTTACTCACTGATTTGTTCCTAGGATCCGGTGCCCTATTGGCACACTTTGACTGGTTGCAGGTGACATATTTAACTATGTCAAAAGATGACCTGGCACAGAAGGGCACGAGGGAAGGGCACACAAAGAAAATAGAGGAGGGTGCAGAGGGGGCACACATGATGCGCGTGAGGGAAAAGAGGCAAACTTGTGAGTAGAGAATGCATGGTCAAGGTACAACTATTACAAAGTAATGGGAATGATGTGCGAGGGGCCAAGGACCTAGCATATAGAAGTAGGTGTGGGGTGCATGGGAAGGGAAGAGATTGATTAGGAAGAAGGTGAATGTGCGAAAGGTGGGTGCAAAGGAAAAGTGGAATGAGAGAATAGAAAAGGGCACGCAGGGAAACTACAGCCAAGGGAATGTGCCAAGTGATTTTAAGTGCACATAATATTGTAATTAATAAATTAGAGCCATAATGTGTATGCAAGTTACCCAAATCAATAGGAGAGATATTTGGATAACACATACTTTACACAACATTTTTACATACATACATATTTGACTACTTGATTTTTTTCTCCTTGCAGGTCTGTCGTATTAGAAACAAGCAGTCAAATTAGGGGCAACAACAATAAACAACAAAAATGACAATGACAACACACAATGACAATAATTTCCATACTAACTATGCAAAGTACACCATATGCATGTAGTAACTACACATGCATTCTACCCTAGGTTCACTCTCATCACTTTTACTTACTTTTTTCATCTTTAGAATCCACACTTCTCCATGTTCGAGTCAATTACATCAACGCACTTTCTTCTACACTTTACACAGATTTCAAGTATGCTTCTCTGAGTACTTTATGTTACCAATTTTTTCACTCACCAACATAAAGTGGGGGAAAATGTAGACACAAATATTACACATTAGATAATATTCAACCCAGTCTTATACTACTATTTAGAATGGTTTCAAGTGTAAAAAGTACCAATTAATCCCCCCTTTTTTCCATCTTTTTTTATATATTTTACTTCATGTTTTACATGTATTTCCCAATACCTATCCACCCATTTCAAAAATTCCTTGAGATTCTATCCTTGTTTCCAAGCACCCTAACCTTTACTGGGGCACATCGGGGAACCCTCATCCCACCCTAGGCACCACTCTCTATCTTTAACTTATTTCTCTCTTCTTTTGGTCCTTTCTAGCCATTTGTCTCCCTTATCTTTTCCCTAGTTGGCATTGTTGGGGTTAGTTGTGAAATAAAACTTGAGAGTCCTATAAATATAAATCTTATCAGACCATAATCAGGGGCATAGGTCATTGCATCATATCACTACTATCACTCCATCTAGGGCTGCATCCATTGCACCATCTACATCCACATAGCTCTATGCATCATAGCTAGCAAAGTTTACATCATATCCACTCACACATTCTTAGAGGAGGTATTTTATCTATTCTATTATACATTCCACATCTTCTATAGCTATTATAGCTTGCTACTACACAAAGTGTTACTAACATGAGAGAACCTAGGACACGACATAAACTAACTCACTAGAACTACATCAGGGTCCATAATGTAGTGCAACACTTAGCGATAAGTCCACCGGTTTAGTAACTGAGGTCAATATGACCCCTTCTTATTCTTCTTCATGTACAGGGCATCATCCATTAAGTCTAGTGTGACAGACAGATAAGGTTTTAGACCTAGTTGTGACATTACTAAACATAGTTCCTGCATCCCTGTATAGTTCACAGTTCACAGTTCACAACACCCAAAATCCAGGCCAGAGAGCCGTTGAGGCACCCCAATACACTCCAAAATGTCTATGTCACTTTAGCTAATCCATATCTACCCTTCGCAGGGTCCCTGAGTGATTTTCTACACTTCAAGGATTTTATTTTCAGATTTACGACAACTATTGCAATAGTCTATAGTAATCAACTAAGTCATCTTCCCTCTCCTTCCTTTCCATTAAGGTTTTTATTTAATTTAGCATAATTTATTACTATTGATTGCATATGGCTTTACTTTGTTTACTACATTTTATTCCTCTTATTTAGATTAACATTAGAACCCTAAATCCCCCTTTAGGTCTTTTAGGTAGTTATTTTCGTTAATCAAGTCCTTCAAAATTCAAATTATGTCATTTCCCTCCAAAATGAAAATTTCAATCCTTGAAGGAAATTTTGGGTTGAATTTTGTTTTAATGTATTTCTTGGGGTATTCAAGGATGTATAAGCTTGTCATATGTTCCATTAGGGTCTAAGAGTCTTATTTGAGTCATGTTTGTGACCTAGTACCTAGGTCATAGGCTTCTAGACTTAAATTAGGCCATCTAATGATTAGAACAAATGAAAATTAGGTCTCTTAAGGATTTTTCTTGAGTCATGATTTAGTGAGAGGGCTTAACAAGCATACTCAAACCTCTTGAGTAACTTTTTTTTATCATCATTCGAATGATCCAAGATTGGGAAAAAGTTGGAGCTCCAAGAATTTTGAAAAAGAAAATGCATCGTGATTAACAATTTTGATGGTTTAGTTCTTATGTTGAGTCTCAGGAGTATGCATGATCAATATTATTCACACTATTCATTTATAATAATTTTCTTCATAAGTTTTTTTACTCATATTTTATTAGCTTTGAATAATTATCTCTATTCATTGTTTAAAGTGAGTTCTCAAGAAAGGAAGTTTGAGATGAAACTATGACATAATATAAACCATGCAACATGGAAACTTTGGAATAGTGAAACTAATTCAAAAAGGGAAGAAAAGATCGAAAGAAGTGTATCAAGATTAAAAATACCCATAGGAGGCCCTAAATGAGTAATGTTGTAAAATTAATTTATTAGAAACCTAAGTGTTGAATCATACTTTGCTCTCAGAGATAGAGTGAGAGAGTTTAGGATAATTTTAAAGTTATAAGTTATATGAAGGTTAGATGGTTAGTCTATTTGATTATTCATGCTAATATAAATTTTGAAGGAAGCTTTTAGAATTTGAAGATAGTGGTGAAGGGGTTTTGACAAACATAACTCTATCTCAGACATTATGCAAACTCAACCCACTATGAAAATGGATTACTAGGTTCATGATAGGTTATTCCAAGAGGTAATTAGAAATTAGATGGTTAATAAAGATTCATACAGGCCTGTATAAGTTTTTGTAATAAAAAAAGGTAAAGAATTAAATGAGAAACCTTTAAAATTTCCTCTTAGGCTTACACAATAAGGTAAAACCCTATGATTAGGGTTTGAAAGGAAAAATAGAAGTTTTCTCGAAAGTGAACCATTTGAATTTCGTGAAACTTTGAATAAATCTCTGTAAGGTTATCACGTAAATATTTGTAAATATTTGAAAGTTATTTTTGAAACAGTCTAAGGGCCTGACCATAACCAAAACATAGTATAAGAAAATTACTAAAGGTAATGTAAAATCCTAGTAATTCTTGGTAGTCAATAGGTGATAAGTGATAAAAACAAGTCTTAGTAATTAGTTGTGGAAGGATTTATGAAGGTAACTAACAATGCCAAAGGGAAGTAGACTGAACTACAAGCTTCATATATCCTGTAAAGAGCTAAGTTGAAGAACATTAAAGAGGAAGCATTAAATTTGAAGAAGCTTAGTCATTTGTATTAGTTATGAAGAGATAATTGACCTTGTTTCTCAATTTTAGAGGATGAAATATGAAAAGAGTTTGTGAGAATCCAATCAGAAATGAGGCACCACAAAGTAGTTGCACTCCAACGGAATCGTGAAAGCTCCAGCGATAACAAGGAAAAAATTGATCAGTAATGGAAGAACTTGCTCAACAGAAACAAAGCTTGCATAGAGGAAAGACAGTGGAGTGTCTTGGCATGCTCATAAATGAATAAAAAGGGGTACATATAGGGTGCTGAGTAACCCTAGTGCATGACACATATGAAACTCTAAACCTAACCTTAAACCTAACCCATGTGAGATGACCCTCCAACATGAGAAGAGGAAACATAGATAACTCACACTAACACCCCCCTTCATCAAAGATGGGGTAGTGGCTATGATGAGTCATGACGGAAGAGGAAGACACCCCTAAATGAACTAAGAAAGATGTGTCAATGGGGCCCAGAAACTAAAGGCCTGATAAGGTGCCCATATACAAACACAATACGGTTCCTAGAAGAAGAAGAAGAAAAGAAGGAAAATACATAGCATCCTAAGAAGATGGGTAGCTTGTAGAAGACCTCACCCCAAGAAGAGACCGTAAGTAAAGAAACTTCATCTTAGTGAAGGGCTTGGTGAATAAATTTGTAATCTGATCAGCTATCTGAATGTACTGAATGTCAATGATACCATCATGAATAAGCTCCCGTATGAAGTGCATATGGATCTCAATGTGCTTCATCCTCTGATGTTGAACTAGATTTTGATGGAAATAGAGAATTGTGCTCATGTTATCACAGTAGATAATGGTAGGACACCGAAAGTGGATGCCAAACTCTGTCAGAATACCCTGTAGCCAAATAGCTTTATGATAGCAGTTCAAGATAACTCCTCCTCTGTATTCTAAAACCTCTGTAGATGATATCACAATTGCATTCTACTTCTTGCTAGACCAACTAATAGGAATCAAACCAAGAGAGAAACTGTAGCCAGAAGTCGATTTCTGATGATCCAAGTCACCGGCCCAATCAGAATCTGTGAATCTAATCAAGTCAATATCAACCCCTCCATGATAGTGTATGCCATCAGCATAAGTGCCAAAACATAATGAAGGATCCATTTAGCTGATTTTAAATGTAGCTCATGTGGCTCCTTGCATGGATTTGGACACGATCCCAATAGTATATGATAAATTTGGTCGAGTGTGAGTCAAGTAGATCAAGCTCCCAACTAACTATCGGTAAAGAGTACCATCAACCAAGGGAGTAGAGCAATCTGAAACCAACTTAACCCCGGAAATAAAAGGAGTAGGAGAAGACTTGCAATTTGAAATCTGAAAAATGAGCTAGCAAATCAAGAGCATACTTAGGTTGCAAAATCAAGATTCCTGAGTCAGGATTGTGAAATCGGGATCCCAAGAAAGTAATGAAGCAGACCTAAGTCAGTCATGGAAAACTTGTTGGCTAAGGTGATCTTCAAGAATCAATAGATAGAGGAAGAGCTACCTGTGATCAACAAGTCATCATCATATAGAACAATAATGAGTATGGAGTCATCTTTCCATAGAATATAAACATTTGGATCAGAGTGACACCTAGTAAACCTTGATGTAAGTAAGAAGGAGTCCATCTTGGCATACCAAGCCCGGGGGGCTTGTTTAAGGCCATAAAGAGACTTCTTTAATTTATAAATGAGGAAGGAATCTTGGACATAACCCAGAGGTTGTTCCATATAGATATCTTCCTCTAGGTCACCATGAAGGAAGGCACTCTTAACATCCATTTGATGGACCTTCCATCTGTTTGCTGCGGAAATGGCTAGGGTCAGTCGAATAGAAGTCATCTTTGCAACCAGATCAAAGGTTTATGTATAATCAACCCCAGCTATCTAGGAGAAACCCTTAGCTACTAATCGTGCTTTAAAATTTTCGACGTCTCCATCTACTCCATACTTTGTTCGAAACACCCACTTACACCAAACAATTTTTCTTCCTTTCGGATGATTGGTGAGATCCCAAGTATTGTTCTTCATGAGAGAGGAATACTCCTCATCCATGGTAGAATCCCACTCAGGAATACCAGAAGCCTCTCGAAAAGACTGTGGATTAGAAGTAGAGGCAAAGAAGGAGTGGGGTCCAATGAAATCTGAGTGAGTACATCTCATATCCGAAGTATCTTCAACTAAATCTCCAGCACTTTGAAAATTTTTCCTGGCCCAAAGGGGACCAGGAGGATTAGGCTCAGATTCGGAAGATTCTTCACTTGAGTGAGAAAGGACATAGTCCTCGTCATCACTATTGTCAGAATCAGAAGACTCAAAGGTCTGATGGTAAGGAGGATCCAGAAGAGGAGCACACTCAACAGTATCATCATCTGATGAGTTAGAATCTGAATCAGTGAGATGAAGAACCTCTATAGGTGGAGAAGTAGAAGTCAAAGAAGAATCATCAAACTTAACACTTCTCTCAATATATAGCTCATGAGAATTAGAATTCATCAATCAATATCCCTTCATGCCATCAGGATACCCTATAAAGATATAATGTTTGGATTGTGGTTCTAAGGCCTTGCATTTATTCTTGGGAATCTGAGCCATAACATTGGATCTGAAGACTCGAAAGTGCTCAACATCAGGCTTGTGTCCAAACTAGGCTTCAAAGGGTGTCATCCCTTTTACTACCTTATGTGGACCACGGTTCTGAATGTAACTTGCACAATTCACTGCTTCAGCCCAATACTATAGAGGAAGAGACTTCGAGTGAATCATACAAGTGGCCATCTCCTTAAGTGTACGGTTCTTTCTTTCTGTGACTCCATTCTACAAAGGGCTATAAGAAACTATATGTGTTATCCAAAATGTGCCCCTACTCATTTTTGTGGCTAACTCCTTGTGTTCTTACCTCTCTTGTGCCTCAATCCCCATTTTTTATTTTTAGACACTCAACTCTTTCTAAAAATGGCACCATTGGATAGAGCTCTTTCTCAGCTTTCTAGAAAGGTAAAGTTTTCCTCCTAACTCCTCATACTTTTCAAGTTATGGCTCAACAGAGTTTTTGTGGGAAATTTTCCCCTAGAAGACCCGCAACCAATGATATGCTGCCACGTGTCCAGGAAGTGGCGGGGGTCAGAGGAGAACTTGGTTTTTTGCCAAGTGTTTTGGCAAAGATTTCAAAATAAAAATTCTTCCCACGGGGCCCACCGATGAATCAGGAGCTGCCACATGTCCCAGGGAAAAAATTTGGGAAAATAGGCTAAGTGTTGGCGCAAGGAAATTTTGAAGAGATGGCCCCACAACCAATCAAAACGTAACACGTGTCATAAGGAATCAGAAAGTGGAGCATGGGGGTAAAATTGGAAATTTGGCTAAGTGTTGGCTGAAATTTCAAAGAAGGAAATTTTCACCCATTTTCCCGCCGCCTAATCACAATGCGACACGTGTCCAAGGAGGTCCACACGAGCGGAGCGGGGGAAGAATTAGAATTTTTGGAAAAATGTTTTGTCGAAAGTCCAAAGGGTGAGTTTTGGCCCACTACCCCCGCTAATGAATAAGAACATGCCACATTTCCCAGCCGGGTGGAGTGCGGGAGAACTTGGGAAATTTTCCCAATGGGAAAATAATGGAAAATTCAAGAAAAAGGCTCGCCCCCCTTATTGCGAGCCAATAGAATCTCGCCACGTGTCTAGTTGGGGCAAAAAATTTAGAGCAAGCCCGCATGGGAATTTTGGAGGGTCAAACCCACACCTAATGGGGTTTTGACACGTGTCCAATCCAAAATAATCAAAGTGACCCACGGAAAATTCAGGAGAGACAGGCCCGAGCCAATCACATCTCGCCACATGTCTTCACCTCATCGGCCCGGCGGGGAAATTTTGAAAAAATTTCCAAAGGCAAAAATGAAGTAAAATGGAGCAGGATGAGCCCATGGCCAATCAGAGCCTGACATGTGTCATCCAAATGGTGGAGCATGGGGATTTTTTGGAAAATTTTCCAAAATGCAAAAAAGGGGTAAAATTCAAAATTTTTGCCTGCCGATCCGATTTTGGCCTGTTTTTGCCCTAAATTTTCAAATCGCCATATCTTTTGATCCAGAGCTCGGATTTTCACGTTATTTATATCAATGGAAATCTGGTGAAATTATCTACATGATTCTAGGGTCATTTTTGCATTTTGGTTCATTTTTGAGAGAGAAAATCAAGAAATGTCTATGGCACGTGGTAATGGCCAGAAATGACGTTTCAACAACCAGCTTTAATGCAAAATGGGTCGCATTCTTCTTCAGAATGGAAAAAATGTCAAGGCATGGGTTTGTAAGGATGCCCATGATGTTTTAATGCATCTTCATTCAATGGGGAATGGCTCCCATGTTTTTTACACATTTTCTCTCTCCTGGGCTCGACCCATGCATTGTAAAAGCCAGATTTGGCTCATTTTTTAGTGTTGAACATTTTTTTTGGATAGCAAGCTTCTTCTTTCACCTTCAAAAAGTGATTTTTGCAAGTGTCAGAACTTCTTCATGATTGTAACAGGTTTCTACCTCTTTGATGTTGCAAATGCATGGATTTTGACAGTGAAAATGACAGTGCAGACTTTGTGATCAATTTTCAGTCCTTTGTTTGTATTGTCTTGCTTCATTTCAGACCTCTAATTACATCTTATCAGCCTGTGTATGATGTTTCATGTTGGATTTCATGAAATTTTGTCAATTTTCATGAACAAGAAGTGTTCACCACTCCTTTGGTGTATCACGTATTAGTTTAGTTTCAATTTTTACACTTTCTACCTCTGTCTCCTTGGAATTTAGAGTAGGATTAGGATTCAAACCTCTGCAATTATGTAAATAAAAGATCTGATCAGAGGAGTTTGAGGAACCAACCTCTAATCTAGAGATTCCTCTCTCATTTTACAAGTCCCACACTTGGAGAGAGGTTTCAATGTTGTGTAATCACACTGGATGCCTGAAACATCAACTTAGAAACCTGATTTACATCTAGGGGTGCTACTGATTTTCCACAATAGTTTTGGCACACCCGGTGGGACCTTAGAGGTCTCATTTTAATTGCAGCAAAGTTGATGTGCATCTGCTGCAATTTTCTTGCTTAAAAGAGCTATAAATTACACATCTGGTGACTCCAAGGGGAAGAATCAGCTGGTTTTAGTAGTGCAGACCAGAAAAATCATGAGAAGAATCAACACAAGGTCAAGAGCTAGAGAAGAAGAGGTGTTGTTTGAATATCTGCAGTTATCTCCAAGAAGAAGGAAAAGAGGAAGAAGGATTCAAAGGTCTCCATCTCCACAAAACAAAACTCTCTCAACTTCTCCACCTGGTAGGCCTTTCATTCAGTCAACAAGGGTTCTAAGACCAATTAGAATGGCACAAAACAACCCCTATGTCAATTTCACCGGCAGCAACCCACTTGTTCTCAATGCACAAAATCCAATTCCAATTATAGCCTTGAAGAATATTCCATACTTCACTGGAGAGAATCAGACTACTCCTGGTGATCATGTTAAAGACATTGCCAACCTTTGTGTAATTCATGAAATCAATGAGATGCAAGTTGGTGTCAAATTGCTGGCATCTTCATTCAAGGGGAAGGCTTTGCAATGGTTTAAAAGCCTTGCCTCAGGTTCTATTCAAAATTGGAACCAGCTATGTGTAGCACTTCATGAGCAATTTGGATAGAAGGGAGATAACTTGTCTCTTTTGGAGCAGCTGACAACCATCAAGAGAGCTCCCAATGAGTAGCTGATTGATTTCAACTTCAGATTTCAAAGGACTTGGGAGAGAATTCCAGTGGCAGTCAGGCCAACAATAGAAGGTTCTTTTCTTTACTATCTCAAATCTCTAAATTCTGATATTTCTATGTTGATTCAGTCCATGGGAGGCATAACTATCCCTATGGCTTATAAAATTGCCATTAGGGCTGAAAATTGTTTGATCCAAGCTGGCAAACTATCCCCTAGACCTCCCATGCCATTGTTTCCAAGTTTAGAGAGCCCAAACACTAATCAAGCACCTAATTTGGCTCCTTCTCCCACTCCTAGAAATCAGAGTTCAAATGAAGCTTCTACTTCATCTCCAAGTGCCCCAAATGAGCTTCAAGAAGTCATGAAGCAATTGCAAAATTTAGCTCATGAGCTGGTTACTCTCAAGAGGCAACAAGCCCAAAATTTTAGACCTTCCTTCCAGCCTCAAGCTCAGCCTAACAGGCAGCCATATCAACCTCATAGACCACCCAATCCAGCTACAAATCTAAATCAAGCAAGGCCTCCTGCCAACAGACCATTTCATCCCTATAATCCAAATGGTATATCTTCCTCTAAGGCATTGGTGCCAACACAAAACAACATTGCTCAGGAGTATGATTGGTGTTTTCCATGCAATGAACCTCACAACCAATCTATGTGCTTCAACGGTGCCTTGAATCAAGCATTAATGGTGACAACTACTGGTGTGGAGGGTGAGGGAAGTCAAGGAAACAACCAACAACAAGAAACATTCCAACAGCAATCAACTCCAAATGACACCACACTTGTGAACTGGTAGGCAGATGATTTTTGTGGCATAAATCAAACAACCTCTCAAGGTTTTACAACCAACACAAGGTCAAAAAGAAGGAATTTGGGTGAAGAACAGCCATTAGCTCCAACCAATCCACAACCTTTTATGGCTCCACAAATGGTTGGCAAACAAAATCCAGTTTCAAATGCACAAAGGCAGCCAAGGACAACTCCTAATCCAACTCAAATGCTAGTTGTTGCTGCCCACATGCAAGGGATGAATATGCAAGCCAAGGGACAGAAAAGAGATACTTCAACACCATTCAACATCATTGATCAGATGAAGAAGACAAATGTAAACATATCAATGTGGGAATCCCTATCTATCCCAGGCCAAAGAGATTTGTTACAAGCTACCATGAAAGACTGGCCAACTTCAAATCAGCAGGTCCGAATGCAAGAGAAGGTGCTCACAAATGCTGCCCAGCCTGAGGGGAATCATGGAGGATAGCAAGGTAAAATGTTGAAGCCCCCTCATTTTTATGTCTCATTAATCATTGGAAACCAATTGGTGCACAATTGCATGATTGATTCTGGGGCAAGTAGCTCAGTGATGCCCAAGCAAATAGCTAATCAGCTAGGACTTCAATATGAAACCATATCCAAAGGGGTAGTACAGTTGGATGGGACAACAATAACAACATTTGGGGTGATTATAAACTTGAGTCTTACCTTGCATGCATGTCCAAATGTTTTTGTTTTACAAGATGTATCAGTTATAGACCTTCCACCACTCTTTGCCCTATGTTTGTCAAGAGATTTCACAGCCAAAATTGGAGGATATTTGTCTGCTGATTGGTCACACATGTTGTTCATAACATGGTATGGAACCAAAGCTACAATCAGGTCTGAACCTATTGCAAACTTCCACATTGATCCCTACACTCCAAGTCAGATCAATGCCAACTATTTGGCATTTGATCAAGAAGATCACCCAAGCACTGATGAAGCTGACACCAAGGTTGGAAGCATTCCGGATCTAACTCTTGATGAATGGGCAAACAAGGTGCATGCTTTTGATACTTATCAAGAAATAGAAGAATCTGAGCTAGGGGTCTATTGCATACATCAAGAAGATCAGCCCATTCCTATCATCACCAAGCTAAACCACACGGATGACAATGAGGTACGACAGCTTTTTTTTGATGGATCAAGGAGTAGACAAGGTGCAGGAGGGGGATCCATGCTGGTTTCACCTCAAGGAGTTAAGTATTATTCAGATTTTAGATTTCAATTTGCATGCTCTAATAACACTGCCGAATATGAAGCCTTGGTGTAAGGGATGCATTGTGCAATAAAGATAGGAATAAAGAACTTGCAAGTCTTTGGTGACAGTGAATTGATTGTAAATCAGGTCAAGGGACAGCATACTGCCAAGAATGATCTACTTAAGTGCTACAAGAACAGGGTGTGGGACCTCATTGAAGATTTTGAGGGTTTTGGCATCAAATCCATTCCTAGGAAAGAGAACCAAGCTGCTGACAGGCTTGCAGCAGTAGGGGTAACCTTTGACATTGTGGAAAGCATTAAACAAGACAAGGTACAACCAAACATCCACGTGATTGTGAGGCCTTCAGTGCCGGATAATAATGTCAGTTGTAAAGTGTTTGAAAATGACCATCAAATCATCCATTTCTTGCAAGAAGAAGCTGAGTTCTCAGCTAAAAATCAGGAAAAATTGGAACAGCAGTATGGTGACCAAGTGGTACAGCTGAGGACTAACAAGCTGCCAAAGGGACTTATCACTTTGGAGTCCATTTTCAATCCCAATGATCAGTTTAGGAAAGAGAAAGCAAACATTCAGGTCAAGAGAGAAGATTCAGTATCCATCTTGGTGGAAGAGAACAAACCATTGCAAATTAGAAAGATGACAGCTGAACAAGAAAGGTATGAGTTCATACAACTGTGTCAAGAATTCCCTGATGTGTTTGCTTGGAGCTACAAATATTTGAAAGGTTTTAATCCCAAGTTAGCTCAGCACACCATTGAGTTGGATGCAAATACTAAGCCCATCAGGCAGAAACAAAGGTCAGTCAATCCACACATGGAACCTCTCATGAGGAAGGAATTGAACAAGTTGATTGAATCAAGAATCATATTCCCAATCAAGCATTCTAGTTGGGTTGCCAACTTAGTTCCATTCAGAAAGAAGAGTGGAGAGATCAGATTGTGTGTTGACTTCAGAGACTTGAATAGAGCATCTCTCAAGGACCATTACCCACTCCCTTCTATGGAGAAAATTTTGCAAGTTGTGGCTGGCTCCGAGAGGTTTTCACTACTTGATGGCTATTTAGGGTACAATTAGATTATCGTGAAGGAAGAAGATCAGTTCAAGACAACCTTTACAACCAAATGGGGAACTTATGAATACAGGAAAATGCCATTTGGGCTGTCCAACGCTGGAGCTACCTTCCAAAGAGCAATGGACATGACGTTCAAAGGTTTGATTAACAACATGGTGCTGATATACCTTGATGATATCACCATTTTTTCAAAGAATGCAGCAGATCACCTTTCTCATTTGAGACAAGTCTTTCAAAGGTGCAGGAGATTTGGAGTGTCTTTGAATCCTAAGAAGTGTATCTTCCTAGCACATGAAGGAAAGCTCCTTGGCCATATTGTCTCCAAAGAATGATCAACAATTGATCCAGAGAGGGTTGAATCCATAAGAGAACTACCATTGCCAAGCCACAAGAAGGCCCTTCAGAGTTTCTTGGGGAGAATAAAATTTGTTCAGAGGTTTGTCCCAGATTTTGCAGCCCTTGTCAAACCTATCACCAAAATGTTAAAGAAAATCATGGCTTTCAAGTGGACAGCAGAAGGCAAGGAGAGTTTTGAAGCAATCAAAGAATCCATCTCCCAAGCACCAACTCTCATCAACCCAGATTTCTCCAAGGATTTCATCCTCTATGCATTTGGAGGTAATGATACTATTTCTACCATTTTGGTATAGTAGAAAAAGGACAATGATGAGTAGCCAATTTCTTTCTTCAGCCAAAGCCTAGATGACTATGAGGTGAGATATTCTTTTATTGAGAAGCATGTACTTGCAGTAATCAGAAGCTTGAAGAAATTCAAGCATCTAGTCTCAAACAACAAGGTTCAGTTGTTGGTCTCTTATGCAGGAGTAAAGGACTTCCTCCTCAACAAGGATTTGAATGAGAAAAGGGTAGGTTAGATCACTCATGTCATGGAGTATGACATTGAGATCAAGGTCACCAAGCTGGTAAGAGGGAAAGGATTGTGTGAGCAGCTAGTTTTGGGGAAGCAAAAAGAAGTATGCAATGAAGAAGAGGCTGTTTTGACAGTCCAGGGCAGCCATGAGCCAAGTGGCAATCAAGAAGAAGACAATGCTGCCCCCACTCCCTGCTGGACCCAAGGTATAATGCACTTCCTATGCACAGGCCTATGCCCTCCAGAGATGAACAAGACCCAAAGAAGACACTTCAGATTGCAGGCTGTCCCATATGCCATAGTAGACGGTGTTTTTTTCAAGAAAGATGTTAATGGAGTGCTGCTAAGATGCATTAGCAAAAATCAGATTCATAGGGTGTTGGAAGAGTTCTATGGTGGACCAGCTGGTGGTCATTTTGCACCAAGAGTGACAGCTCTAAAATTCATGAAGGCTGGTTATTATTGGCCCAATATTTTCAGTGATTGCTTTGCGTGGATCAAAAGGTGCAAGAAATGTGCATTCTTCACAGGTAAAGAGAGGCTTGCTGCCCTTCCATTCCATCCAATTTCAGTTGACCGGCCATTCATGCAATGGGGTTTAGACTTCATTGGAGTCATTAATCCCAATTCAAGCCAAGGGCATAAGTGGATTTTGACAGCCACAGACTACTTCACCAAGTGGACTGAAGCAGTAGCACTCAAGGAAGCAAATGAGTCTAGCATCTTAGACTTCTATGAGGGGATAGTAACCAGATTTGGCATACCTGCTACAATAATATCAGATAATGCATTAGCATTCATTGGATCTAAGGTGATTGAGTGGGCTTTCAAGAATGGGATCTACCTAAGTACTTCATCAAACTACTACCCTCAGGGTAATGGCCAGGCTGAATCTACAAACAAGAACTTGTTGAGGATCATTAGGAGGACTCTTGATGAGAATAAGAGGTCTTGGCATACCAAACTAAAATCAGCCTTATGGGCTGATAGGATAACTCCCAAGAGATCCACAGGTAACTCTCCATTCAAGCTTGTTTATAGAAGAGAGGCAATCTTGCCCATGTCACTTGAGTTGCCAACATTGGAACTCATGAAGAAGTTAGAGTTGCTAGAGTTTGGGCCCATGGAGGTGAGATATGCAGAGTTGATGGAGCTCCAAGAGATTAGAGATCAGGCATCCCAAGCAATGGAGAAGGATCAAGCTTTGATCAAGAAGACCTTTGATAGGAAGGCCAAGAGTAGATCTTTCCAAGTTGGAGATCTAGTGTTAAAATGGGATGCAGATAGAGAAAAAACGGGAAGGAATTCAAAATTTGATGCTATTTGGAGTGGCCCATACATGGTCACAAAGTGTAAGGACAACAATGCCTTCCAATTATCTTCATTGGATGGTGAAGAACTGTAGATTCCAGTCAATGGAATCTATTTAAAGAATTGCTACTAAAGGGAAATTCTCCACCTTGTAAATATTAGCTTAGGTTTTCATTCCTCCAAGTGCTTGTGCACATTTTTTTGCTATAGGTTGTTTTGCTTTCCCTAAGTGCTTTGGCACAGGCTTGCTGTCCCTGGAGATGTTTTGCAGTCCTTGCTTCCATCAGGTGATATTCCATCTTCCTCCTTGCAACATTCTAAGTCAGTTGGGGTTCCGAACAGAAAATTTGATGACTCCATGCCTAATGGGCTGCTTCAGGCAACTGGTATCTTCATCTAGCAGGCAGATGACCCCTCTGAGTCGCCAAAATTGTTATCCAAAATGTGCCCCTGCTCATTTTTGTGGCTAACTCCTTGTGTTCTTACCTCTCTTGTGCCTCAGTCCCCATTTTTTTATTTTTAGGCACTGAAATCTTTCTAAAATGGCACCATTGGATAGAGCTCTCTCTCATCTTTCCAGAAAGGTAAAGTTTTTCTCCTAACTCCTCATATTTTTCAAGTTATGGCTCGACGGAGTTTTTGTGGGAAATTTTCCCCTAGAAGACCCACAGCCAATGATATATTGCCACGTGTCCAAGAAGTGGCGGGGGTCGGAGGAGAGCTTGGTTTTTTGCCAAGTGTTTTGGCAAAGGTTTCAAAAGAAAAATTCTTCCTGTGGGGCCCACCGATGAATCAGGAGCTACCACATGTCCCAGGGAAAATTTTTGGGAAAATCGGCTAAGTGTTGGCGCAAGGAAATTTTGAAGAGATGGCCCCGCTGCCAATCAAAACGTAACACGTGTCATAAGGAATCGGAAAGTGGAGCGCGGGGGTAAAACTAGAAATTTGGCTAAGTGTTGGCTGAAATTTCAAAGAAGGAAATTTTTGCCCATTTTCCCACCGCCTAATCACAATGCGACACGTGTCCAAGGAGGTCCACACTAGCGGAGCGGGGGGAAGAATTAGAATTTTTGGCAAAATGTTTTGCCGAAAGTCCAAAGGGTGAGTTTTGGCCTGCTGCCCCCACCAATGAATAAGAACGTGCCACATGTCCTGGCCAGGTGGAGTGCGGGAGAACTTGGGAAATTTTCCCAATGGGAAAATAATGGAAAATTCAAGAAAAAGGCCCGCCCCCCTTATTGCGAGCTAATAGAATCTTGCCACGTGTCTAGTTGGGGCAAAAAATTTAGAGCAAGCCCACATGGGAATTTTGGAGGGTCAAACCTGCACCTAATGGGGTTTTGACATGTGTCCAAGCCAAAAATATCGAAGTGACCCACGGAAAATTCAGGAGAGACAGGCCCGAGCCAATCACATCTCACCACGTGTCTTCACCTCATCGGCCCGGCGGGGAAATTTTGAAAAAATTTCCAAAGGCAAAAATGAAGTAAAATGGAGTAGGATGAGCCTGTGGCCAATCAGATCCTGACATGTGTCATCCAAATGGCAGAGAGTGGGGATTTTTTGAAAAATTTTCCAAAATGCAAAAAAGGGGTAAAGTTCAAACTTTTTGCCCGCCGATCCGATTTTGGCCTGTTTTTGCCCTAAATTTTCAAATCGCCATATCTTTCGATCCAGAGCTCAGATTTTCATGTTATTTATATCAATGGAAAGATGGTGAAATTCTATACATGATTCTAGGGTCATTTTGCATTTTGGTTCAGTTTGGAGAGAGAAAATCAAGAAACATCTCTGGCACATGGTAATGGCCAGAAATGACGTTTCAACAACCATTTTTAATGCAAAATGGGTCGCATTCTTCTTCAGCATGGCCAAAAATGTCAGGGCATGGGTATGTAAGGATGCCCATGCTGTTTTAATGCATCTTCATTCAATGGGGAATGGCTCCCACATTTTTACACGTTTTCTCTCTCTTGGGCTCGACCCATGCATTGTAAAAGCCATATTTGGCTCATTTTTGAGTGTTGAACATTTTTTTTGTATAGCGAGCTTCTTATTTCACCTTCAACAAGTGATTTTTGCAAGTATCAGACCTTGATTTTGATGTTGAAAATCACAATGCAGGCTCTGTGAATGCTTTCAGTCCTTTGTATGTGTTGTTTGCTTCATTTCAAACCCTTGATTACAGCTCATCAACATGTGCATGATGTTTTATGTTGTAAATTTCTGATTTTTGTCAATTTGCATGAATAAGAAGTGCTCACCACCACTCCTTTGGTGTATCACCCTTATCAGTTTAGTTTCAATTTTTGACATTTCTTATCCCTGTCTCCTTGCAAATTAGGATAAAATTAGGATCTGAACCTCTGCAGTTGTGAAAATATAGATCTAATCAGAGGAGTTTGAGGAACTAGCCTCTAATCTAGAGATTCCTCTCTCATCTTGCAAGTCCCACACTTGGAGAGAGGTTTCAATGTTGTGCAATCACACTGGATGCCCTAAACATCAACTTAGAACCTTGATTTGCATCCAGGGGTGCTGCTGATTTGCAACAACAGTAAGGTTTAGCATACATGTAATACAGGGGATCAGTGCTGGTGAAGATGAAAGTTTTTTGGTTAAGTAGGTAGTGGTGAAGTTTAGTGGCCATGAAGACCAAAGCTAGGAAAAGGTTTTCAGTGTGAGTATACCTAGTCTCATATTCTAAAAGAGTACAAATTATGTAATAACCTCTTGCTCCATGCGTTTCATCGTGATGAGTGAGCATGGAACCCAAGGAATGGTCAGTGGCATAAATGTAGAGGTAAAAAGGTTTATCCTATTTAGGTGGGATGTGCACAGGTGGCTTAAGAAAGGTATTTCTTCATTGCTTCAAAGGCTTTGTGGCACTTATCGTTCCAGTTGAAGGAGACATCCTTTTTAAGAAGATGGTGAAAAGGATGAAATCATTTAGAAAGTTGGGAAATAAAACCTCGAATAGATTACAATTTACCTTGCAAACTATGAATTTGGCAAAGGTGAGTAGGTGGAGGCATCTCAAGAATAACATTGATTTTTGCACAATAAACTTTGATGCCATGTAAAAAAATGATGAAACCAAGTAGTTTCCCTGAGAGAATGGAAAAGACACACTTCTTTGGTTGAAGGTGAACACAATATTGGATGAGGTGATCAAAAATAACCTTAAAAACTGCAAGGTGTTCAACATGACTTTTGGATTTACTGAGAAGGTCATCAACATAATCTTCCAATATGTCATGCATGATATTGTGAAAGATATACATCATAGCACGTTGATAAGTGGCACCAATGTTTTTCAAACCAAAGGGTATGACGTGATAATAGAAGATCCCCTAAGGGGCGATGAAGGTGGTTTTATGTTGATATTCTGGTGCGAGTAATATTTGAGTATAACCGAAGAATCTGTCCATAAGAGAGAGCATCTCATGATTAGTTGAAAGATCAATAAGTTGGTCGATGCTAGGTAGAGGAAATCAATTCTTAGGGAAGGCTATGTTGAGGTCATGGAAATTAGTGTAGATGTAGAGTCCCCTTGTAACTTTGGTGACATGAACGATGCTAGAAATTCATTGGGGATAGTCAATGGGTAGAATGAAAGAAACAAAAAAAAAATCACTGGAGTTCTTCTTTCACATGAAGGGAAATGTGTGGATGTATTTTTCACATCTTATATTTCATAGGTTTGGCATCAGGGATAGTTACGATATTGTGGACCACAATATTAGGATCAATATCGGGCATATCGGCATAAGACCAAGAAAAAGTGTTGTTATGATCTCGAAGAAAAGAGGTGAAAGCTTCCTATTCAATAGAATCTAAAGATTGGACTATATTTAGAATTTAAGGGTTGTCATGATTGTTAATGTTGATATCTATGGTTGATTCATTTAGCATGGATTTTGTCTCAAAATGTAATGATCAGTGAATGTAACAATCCTCTACACATAGATATGTGAGAATGGAATCATCATATTGAAATTGAATGACATTTATGGAAGGTGTATCGTCATCAATCATGTCACCATCATGATGATAAGTCAGTGATCCCAAGGAAATGGTGATTATGAGAAAAAAATTAGGAGGGAAGTATTTTGGATCCATGGACTCCATGGGTGAAGGTGGTGCGATAGGAAAGGAAGGTGAAGATGGATTTTCTTCCTTGACGAGGTCGATTTGAGAATTTTTAGAAGGGGGATCCTCAAAAAATCCAATGCCATGATAGTCTTTGTGTTTTTTCAGGTGGTGCAATGTATGAGCGTGTGATGATCCAGGTCATAAATACCAAATCCAAATTATTTTCCAGGCACATTGATGAAGAAAAGTGGGAGTAGGGAGTAGTAGTGGTTGGTGAGGTATTTCAAATCAGATGAGAATGATTGGGTTTGGGTAGGTGGTTCAGAAGAAGATGAAGAATTATTGAGTCCCCCATATGTCAAGTTGGTGCGAAGGTGGGGAATACCATATGGAAAAACATTTCCTACCCCAACGGTCATAATGTGGGTGTTTGTGAAGGTTTCCATACTCTTGAGGAGTAAGGAAAGTGTCGATAGTGTAAAGGTGATACTCCCCTATGGTAAGGAATTGAAAAACACCTATCAAGGGGTCAAAGGTAGGTACTTGGGTAGTTAGGATGGATGAGCTATACAAAGTATAAGAAAGTGAGTTAGTAGATGGGTTATATTTAGAAGCTACAACAAATGAGGATTGATGGGATGGTTATAGAAGATGTAGTGCCATAAGAAATGGATGAGGCAACAAAGGAGATGAAGAGAGGTAGGGATGGTAGATGAGGTCACTGCCAAAGATGAAGTGGTAGGAGTAGTAGATTGTTTAATTGGAAAAAGGACATCATTAGGTCGATACAATTGTTTTGCCAATAAGTTTACGTTTTCTAGGACGAAACAAATAAAAGGTAAATGGTTGAGGAGGAATACCTATGAAATGAAGGTGGAAGGTAGAATGCACGTGTTGTTGTTGATGTTGTCTAAGCTGATCATAAAGAAATCATTTTGTTTAGGAAGGACTTGCTGTAGAATATAAAACAAGACAAAAAAAAAGAGTATCAAATAGCAAGTGGACTACCTAGTGTATGCTAGATCAAGGAAGCGTGGTGCTTTCCTAGAGAGGTTTTCAATCCACTATTTAATAACAATTTAATGTGAATAAGAAACTTAAATAAATAGGTCATATTATGATCTAATGATTTAGGATTCTCATACACACAATACACTACATTCAATGCTAAATATGAAATGCAAACTAAATCTAATTAGAACTAAGGTTTTTTCAAGTCAGACAGGTCTGTTAGAGGTATGGTAAGAGTATGGAGCTGATTGGTTGAGATCTGAGTTGGTTTTAGATGAACGAAAGGATCATTGGTCTAAGAATATAAAATAACATAGAGAATAGTATCAGTTAGGTGACCGATGTTGATATGGGGATGAAACCAACAACAGTCAGGGAACTGACATTGATAGGGATATGGGTGATAAATTACTAAAAATATGTTTTAAGGCTCTCTGTGATTGTACAGAGAGTGAGGGTAGTGAGGTTTGGGTCTTAATATGGCTGAGAAGACTCATGAATACTAAGAATGAGGTAAGAAAGTTAACAGGGCTTGGGATGGTTAAATATTAGGTTGGTAGGAAGAAGGTGATACACGAGTAATAGAAGAAATGAAATACTGAAAGAAGCAAGTGATCTATAATAGAGTAAGTACATATGATGAAATCAAAATACTCACTTGGTGTTTTTCATATCCTGCGAATGGAGATGGTTAGTGGTTGATCAAAAAATAGATGGTTGGGTCCAGTTCTACGGCAGTGCAACCTGCGTGCTCCCATGAGTATTCCAATGCTTTGAAAGGATAACCTACTACTTGTCTTTCCATGTGGTTGTGATTGTTCATCATATAGATCCAAGAGAGCTTAAATATTTTAAATTGAATGCAATAAGGCTCCAATAACTAAATGACCAAACTGTATAAAAATTTATAAAATTGTATATAAAGGAACTGATGATGGTTAGGTAACCGACATTGGCCTAGGATAAAACAACATCGTTTAGGGTGAAATATTCCTTTCTACCAAAATAAGGTAGATCTTCCCAGATTTGGCATGTTTTCCAAGTTAAATCCCAATCAGGAGAGAGAGTGGAGTTATCAATAGAAATAGTACGAAGATCATAGAAGAAGTCCAGTTAGATTTAGGAAGAAGTATTAGCTAGCTAGGTTAAGTGGTGACTCAGCACTGGGAGTGATGACTCAGTGTTCAGAGTAATGACTTGGTCACTGGGAGTTAAATTCCCTTGGAATAGGTCCATGGTGAGGCTTCTTGATGAGGTGAATGTGTGAGGATTAAATTAATGCAATTAAGATAATTAAATTAATTAATAACATGAGGATTAATATTAATTCAATTATAAGTGATAAAATTAATATCAATGTGGGGTAGGGGGTCATAGATAGGTAAATGTTATACGTTAATCAATGGAAAGAGGTTGAGGGGAGTGTGACCCAAATTTGGTGTCTAAATTTTCCCCTTTATGTTGCGTAGCTTGTATTGATAAGCGACTCTAATAAAAAAAAAGAAGTGGGTACCCTAGGTAAGGGTGAAGGTTAGGTTGCCCAAGTATGAGTAGAGGTGATACCCCTCAACCCAAGAACTGATGAGGTGATAAACAGAGTCGGTGAGTGGTTTTATAAATGGGTAAGTGGTGAAAATGAGGCTGGTTTGGTTACCGATGTGATGAGATTAGATATGGGTAATAGACATGGGCATTCAAACACACACACACATTATAAAGTGTGATAATGTAACAGGTTGAAGAGATCACGAACTTTACTTTGTTAGAGGTTGATACATTTATCCAAACAACAAGTTTGATGTGATCTAGGTATCTAAGGTATGATATGGTCCTAAAACACAACTAGGCTAGGTGTGAGAATGGGCATTATGTGTGTTCCAAAATACCAAAAGATTTTTTTGCGATAAACGATATGACATTAAGAAAGGAAAGGTCATTAGGTTGAACAATACGAGTAACATCATCAAAAGGTATAACAAGTAAGTGATCTTGAGTGTCAAAATGGGTGGGGTTGGGATGTTTGTTTTAGGTAAGGCCATGTTAGAGGAAAAAAAAAACATGTCCCAACTGATATTGAGGTTGGGTTGTAGGTAAGAAGGTCATTAGGTGGGGGTACCAGTTTTGGGTGACATTACATTATGGTTGGGATAAAAAATGGACAAGGGTGGAAAAATTGAATGCAAATTAGGTATAGGATGGTGGGAAGGTGACTAATACCGGTTTAAGTAAACCAACATCAGTAAGGGAAAACTGATTTTGGTCTATTAGGGCTAGAAACCGATGTCATTCAAGTCAAGGTTATGGTTAAAAAAAAGGAAAAAATCCATGTTTGACATATTCATTTTAACGTTTTCTAGTTATAGAAAATGACAAAGAGAAAGGTTTTGAACGAGATAAATGACAAGAATCTTTACCAGGCTGAGTTTCAAAGAAGTTGAGTGACTGGAGGTGCTAGGTAGATGGGTCCATAAGATCATTCTAGTTGATTTGATTGGCTAGAGGAATGGGAGTTGGATTGAGGCATGGCTAAGGAAAGAGAAGGCACTTAAGGACCCAGTTCAAAGATCGAAGGTTCCAACAAGGTGTAGACACCAAATTTGTGTCTTACGACCCCTGTGACCTGCATCTCATCCCGCAATCTAACCTCATCACCTAAACCTTACACAATTATTTATAATTACCTTATAATTGATAAATCCACATCACCTTACCCACCACCTCACTTTGCCACCTCATCATGACCTAGCCCTACCCTAAACTAACCTAATTAAGACCCATGACTTGGTCTAGACTCACATCCATAACTAATGCCTCCTTACTCGCACCCAAAGCCGACCTTCTAGCCACTTTACCAAGCCCGCAAACTGATCTCTCGGGAGAAAAGCAGGGAAGGTGGGCTATTTTACTAAAAATAGCCTACTTTTTCTTGACCGATGCCGGTTCCTACTCGACCGCCGTCGGTTACGTAACCGCCATCGGTTCCCTGTAAATGGGCTCCCCAAACCAAAACAACGGATCGGAATTTCATTTTGGGATATCAGTCGAATGATTTTGAATCAATAGAGATCATTTGGGAGCGAAAAACAGAGTCCAGATCTTCACTTAACCAAGCAGAGATGAGAGTGAAGAAACCAGAAGTGCTTGCAGTAGAGGATATCAACTTGCATCTTCGCCAAAACCAGTAAGTCATATCTTGCATGTCCTCTGTTATAACATTTCTATGCTCTGTGAATTTCAGTCCTCCTAAATCCGTCTCTGAATCTACTACCCAACGTGTCATTGCATCTAACTGTTATTCTTTTGCTTCTAATCATCCCATTTCCTAATATCATCCATAAAACCAGCCTTACAAAGCACCATAGCTACTAAGAAGATCCTAGAACCCACCGGTATCGGTTATTAGTAACCGGCATCGGTTATCAGTAACCGGCATCGGTTCCTCTGATCAAAACTAGAAAACCAGCCTTTCCCCTACCCAGTTTCAACGAAACAATTTAATTGATATTTTGCAGTCTTTTGTGTTAATTCATATTAGCAGGGGAACTGACCACCTTCGAAAGGAAGTTTTATATTTCCTGGGCCCAAGGCAGTTTCCTCATTTATTGTTAATCAAAATCTTGTGGTCTTGTGTTCTTATTTGCAGGTAGTCCTTCCAAGACAAAAAGGAGTTCTCCGCAGTCAACCTGATCTTTCTCTACGGTACGCGCACACGATCTCGACATTCCACATGTATTCCTCCTAGCCCCTAACCTTATCTGTTTCTAAAAGGAATGAAAGGATAGAAGTAACTCTATTCCCAGAAGGAACGAAACATTTCCGAGCGAAACATTTTGGCACGCCCGGTGGGACCCATTTGGGTTTCTTTCTCTTGCTTATTTTCATTTTAGGAAGCATATTTGCTGTTGCTGCTTTTGTTATATATTTCATAAAGAATTTGTCTTGCTTTCCTAGTTTCTTCATTAGTGAAAGTCATCTCTCTGCTTGCTTCATCGAACATAATTTTTGATTTGGGTTTAAAACACATGCATTGCATTCCTGCTTGTTGTTCTTCAATTCTAGTGAACATAGATTAAGTAACAGGTCGTACACGTGGGGGTGATATCCACGGTATTGACAGGAAATTAACCCTAGTTTCACTGCACAACACATACCGAATCACTTCACAATTAACACAACAGCTCAAACATCCCCCTTTTCCGCGGTATTCCTCCGCCCGATTGAGGGTAACCTTATAAGCCAAAACAAACTTGACATTTCCCCTAGGTCTTGTTCTTTAGGATTCTGACATCATCTTACGTCTAAAGGCATAAGCCCACGATAACTAAAATAACCCTAGGATTAGTCTCTGGATTTGCGTGTGCATCTTGCTTGTTTTCACATTCTGTTTTCTCTGTCATACTTTGTCTTCTGTGATCAATAAGTTGACAAATATACTCAACGTTGCTAAAAATCAAATTAGCAGCCTTTTATATCTTCTTATCCTAGACTTTTGACACCGGCATCGGTTAACTGACCGACGTCGTCTGCTCTCTGACCGACACCGGTTATTAAACCGATATCGGTTACTGTCTTCATCAGTCCCTGACAAACCAGCAAACCTGCCAATTCATCATTCTGAGGTTGTTTTTGTTCTTGATAGATTAAAACTTCCTGTGTGTTCTTGTCCATGGTTTTCATCACTCGGAAGCAAGCCGCCGCCATGGTTTCACATGCCTGCTCTGTGTCTTTGCCTGAATCTCCCCCTTCACATTCTATAGGGAACCCTACGGACACCAGTGAGATCCCCCAAATTCCTGTAGGAGACAAGGAATTTGCCAAATTTCTGGATGCTAATCCCAGCACTGTACAATACTATTTGTCTCATGCCCCTGACCATACACCTGATGGTCAGCTCCTTATTGGCATGCCTATTAGTATAGCTGCTCATTTAGCTCCCACTCCTCCTGATAACACTACCTTACTTCCTGCATCTCTAGCCCCGTCTCCCAATCCGACGGCTCAGAGGTTCATACGACCCCAATTAGCTTTCCTTTGGTTAATCTCGGACCCCACGTATCGTTACCACCAACTGCCCCTACCTCATCATCTCTCTTTCAGACCACCCCCCATTCATGACTTGCTCTTGCCACCTATCCACACGAGCTTTCCTTCTCAAGCTCCGCCTACCTTTTCATTCCCATACACGTATCCAGTAACCTCGACACCTTATATGGGACATCCCTATTCTGTTGCTCCAACATACTTATCCTCCATACCTTATCAACATTTAGCCCCACCATTGTCCAGTGGAAGCCCTTGGTCCAACTTGCCTCCGTTTACCACAACCGCATCATCATCTCATCCAACCACAGATTTCATCAAACAAATGATGGACAAAATGCAAAACCTGGAGGCTTCGTTTTCAGGAAGTCATAGTGCCTTGACATACGAGCAAGTTTGTCGGGAGCCCATTCACCCTTCTGTCCCCCTTCATTCATATCCTCCTCAATGGGAGTTGCCAAAATTTACTCGTTTTAACAGTAAAGAGGATCCTCAACAACACTTGCAATCATTTAGACATGCTTGTTATTTGATTGCCCATGATGACGCCTTGTTACTCCGCACCTTCCCCATGTCCTTATCAGGACCCGCCTTGGAGTGGTACAGTGCTTTAACCCAGCACTCGATCTTCTCTTTAACCAACTAGCCCAATCTTTCTTGGATCATTTCTCCATTAACATTGCCAAGAAAGTATCTATCACCGACCTCTATGCCATCCGACAATTTGAGGACGAATCTATCGCAGATTTCGTTGGACGATGGCGGGGCCTTATCAACCAACTTATGTATGCCTTGCCTCAAACCGAACTTATCGAACTGTTTACGCGGGCCTGCGCTAAGCACATCTCCCCCACCCTCCAAATTCAAAACTTTTCGTACATTCGACGAGGCCTTTACTATGGCCGAAAATTAGAAATTTGAGCCTTAGAAGAGGAGAAATTTGCGGTTGCGTAACAAAAACCCCAATTTCCAAACTCCTGATTCTACCAACAAGCCAAACACCACCACTCCTCACGCGTCCACTTCTTCTAAATCAAAAGGAGCTGTCCACGAGGGGTAATGGTCAAATCTCAAACACCGTCCAATACTCCGCCGAAAAAACCACCTATAAGTACAAAGCCGAGCCCATCAATTACACTCCCTTGGGAGAAAACTTATGGCGTCATCCTGGAAAAATTGCTCAAAGCTGGGGCTATCACCTTGCCCCCTGTTAAACCTCACTCTGGGTTTGACTCCACCCGCGCAATACCTTCCTGGTACAAAGAAAAAAATGATTTGTAACTTTCACCGCGTAAAAGGAAATAGTCATGAAAACTGCAAGATGTTGAAAAACATAGTGCAGGAAATGGTTGACACAGGGGATATAACCCTCGATAATCCTAACGCCCCTGCTAACCGAAATCTAAAAATTTTCAACAAGCCATTCCCAAATCACTCGTCCAACAGTAACGTAAACCAAGATATCTTAGCCGAGGAGAGTGTTCATGAGATCCATGCAGTCTTCGATTCTCAGCCAAAAGCCTCTATTGAAATTTTTTTGAATCAAGCCTCTCCACCAACACAGGAGTTTGAACCTCCTTCACCACCATCAAGCCAAAGTGAAATCATTCCTTTACCCATAAAAGAGTTAATTAACTACCCGGACTTCTCTTCTCATCGATGAGTCTTCTTACACCACATCCCTACAAGACTGTGAGCGGATGTTATCTAATTTATCTATTTCCCAAACGTCCCCTTCTACCACTCTTGCTGCACAAGAGGAAGGCTCGCCACTCCTTTTGACATCCTTAGACGAGAAATCTCTTACACTGACATCACCACATTCTTTAAAACATGACAGATCCCCAAAACACGCCCTCCTACCTATTAGTCCCTCATCGCCTAAATCTTTTCAATGACCGGTTGACCTCTTAACATCTATTGATACAGTGCCTCATCTACCTCCTGTGTCACACCCACAATGGACTGGAATCACAACCCATCGTTCTTCTGTACAAAAATTACAAATCACACCTGGAGAGACTGTCATTCCACAGAAGATAGACAGGCCCTATGGGAACGTTTGAGTACCCCTTTTTCTACTCAAATGCAAATGACTGATCCTGATGTCTCCACCATATACCTGAAGTGTTTACAGAAGCTTAAAATGCCTAGTTCTCACCTTCACCCCCCTCACCTCTACCAAACGCCCCGTCCACTTCTATCAACTTAACCAGATCTTCCCCTACGCTTGGGACCTCACCAATGCCCAGTCTAACGCACCCGCCTAAGCGACTCGATCTATCCAAAAATAAATCCGCCCCGCCACCTAGGAGACAAACTCAATCCGTGCCCCTATCACAATCAAAAACCATCATCATCATACCTACCTTCCATATTGGGACCCCATCCCTCTACCTTACATCAATATATCATACCTCCTGCATTTTCTTCAAAACAACCTACGCCTTCCGCACCTATACAGAAATTCCAGGGTATAGCAACACCGTCACTCCACGTATCCTGTCCACCTATCAACCCTAAACAAATTCCATCATCAAAAAGATTTGTTTTCGGTCACTCCTACTTCCCCGTGGTTGTTTTCTGATACCACATCATCTGCGGCCTCATCATCCAACATAGCTTCTACGCAAAGAAATCATGTTTAGTGAAAACCACGTATCAACATCCCTCGGCTAAACCACCACCCGTGCAATCCAACCACGCCCAAACATTACCAAAACCCGCACAACCAATACCCTCATCCTCTTCCAATTTTGACCCACTCAAAGGATCTTACGCCAAAATCCTTGCTATGTTGGTGGAGAATGCGACCATTTCCCTACCTCCACTTAGACCTTATGACCCGTCTAAACCCCGACCTATGGGTTACAATGAGTCTAAAATCTGTACCTATCACCGCACACCAGGACATGATGTGGAGGGATGCAAAGCTCTAAAAACAATCCTTCGTCAGTCACCTCTCCCGGATAGAAAGATTAAGAAAGACAACTTACGAAGGGAGAGACCTTTAGTTTCCATTCCCTCTCCTATACCATCTATCCCCGCCTCACCAAGATCTATCATTATTACAACCCCACCTCTTGAAGACCATGAGTTATCCCAACCATTTCCTCATCTCAGGTCTACGAGATTAATATGATTAGTGTCGCTACTCGAGGGCAGAAAAACAATGGGAAAGCAAAAGAAAACACACCTGCGGCATCTCTTTCTCTGTCAAACATCCCGATTGCACCACCACCTAAAGTGGTCATTCGCGGACCCGCCTATCCTGTCTCTAATGGCATTGCCCACCGAAATATGATTAAACAGCTTCACCAATCACCCGTAAAAATGACACTGTATGATCTCATTCAGACTTTGAATCTCATCGACAAGCTCTTGTTGAGATCCTTCAAGGGATAGAGGTTTTACCTAATGAAACCTTGCCTGTCGCCTCCATCTAACACCCAATCACGTTGCTTCTCTCACCAAACAACCCACTGCCCCAACCTCTTCTGTCTCTGTACAACAAGCTGCTGCAGTCAGTTCTCTCTGAAGACGAAATTGTTAACTTTGGTACAAAGATCCCTGACCCTACTCTTTTCATCTCAGCTTACATCCGGGACATTCGGGTATGTCATGTTATGATTGACGGGGGTGCTAGCCTAAAACATCATCTTTAAAAGCCTTCCAACAAATGAATATCCCTTCTAGTTGCATGTGTGCCAACCCCATCATGTTGCGGTCATTCAATGACGCTATTACTTCTACCTTAGGCACCATGATCCTCAACATTTGGGTAGGACCACGTACTTTACCCGAACTCTTCTATGTCTTGGAGGGAGAGTTCCAATATAATATATTGCTGGGTCGTCCTTGGATCCGAGCCATGGGATGCGTTCCCTCAACATTACATAGATGCATAAAATTTGAGTACGAGGGGAAGTCCTACACCGTAAAAGCTGACCCTCCCCCCTTTAAAACCTGCCAATATGTTATACCGCCCCTAACGATGTGCTTATACCAATCAAGACACCCATACATTCAACCCAACCATCCTCTTCAAATGTACCTTAACCATCCACCTCAACGCACCTATGCCTTCAAATGATGAAACTGATGAAACCACCATCGCAAAAACCACTTCCCTTCCCGCAGCTAACATTCCAACCTCTGACCCCTTAGTAGATGTTTTTCAGCGCCTTACGCTTGGGGGAGTACCGCTATATAACGTTAGTTCTTTCCTAACCCGCAGGAGTACGGACAATTACATGCACATCCCACCTACGACCGTCGCGTGGGGGAGGTAATCTCTTATGGACCACCCATTGCCGCACTAACCTAACGTATGGGGGTGTTGACTCATCCTCCATTACCCCTGAACCTCCTCTTGTGTTGGTTCCCTTCCAATCCGATTTTCAATACCTGACAAATCATCGCTTCGCCCTCACCTTCTTGACTCGCTGTGCATGGAAAGGCTTTGGTTTTGGCCTTTACGAACAAGGCCGACATACACTCATTCCCGTGACTACCCGTAAACATAATGATCGCAGTGGTCTCGGTTTTTCTGAAACACCTACACAGGGAGACACCTCCTGTCAGCTGATCCTGGAAGAAGAAGACGTCGCCCCTACCAAACCATCATCACCCACTTGCCATCATCACCCACAGAATCTATAGACCCTGAATCCATCCCCCCTAACTTTTTTTTTCATAAATGCTATCTTCATAGGTCCTCTCACTTATCAACACGATAATGAGGACCCATCTTCTCTTCCCCTTCTGTATCCAGACATGATCGAAGAGGATTGGCCTTTGATTAATGTTGTTGAATGCCAGGATGATGACTCCATCCTCACTTACCTTGGCGCGGATGATTCTTATATTCAACGAGCCTTACCATCTGAAACCCAAACTATGCTGAACGAATCTACCATAGAAATCGCCACTCTTTCGCTCAGAGAAGAGTCGTATCAAATGACCCTCTTCTTCGATGGATCTAAGTGCCAGCGCGGCGGAGGAGCCGGCGTTGTTCTCATCCCTCTTGACGCTGAACCTATGCCTCTTTCATTCCGGCTAGATTTCCCCTGCACTAATAATACAGCGGAGTACGAGGCCCTTGTTCTAGGTCTCCAAGTTGCGTTACACTTAGGTATCAAATCTATCAACATTTTTGGTGACTCTCAATTGGTAGTCAATCAAGTTATGGGTGTCTACCAATGCAAACACGAGGAACTTCAAAAATACAAACACTACATGGATTCACTTCTAGCTTTATTTACCCACTATTCTATACAATCCATTCCCCGCTCCACTAACAAATTTGCCTCACTTGCCCTATCACTGGTTTCAAAAAAAAAAAAAAAAAAAAAAAAAAAAATGACTTCCCCTTACCTAGCATTGACCAACTTGTTGATCTAACTGCACCATGTCATGAGATGCTCTCTCTCATGGATGGCTTTTAGGATACAACCAAATTTTGGTTGCCCCTGCCGATCAACACAAAACTACCTTCATAACTCCTTGGGGAACCTTCTGTTATTGTGTCATGCCATTTGGCCTTAAGAATGCTGGTGCTACCTATCAGCGTGCTATGACCTACATTTTTCATGACATTATGCACACTATCCTTGAAGACTATGTCGACGATCTTCTGGGCAAGTCTAAAACATCGTAGTGAACATCTCGATGTTTAACCATTATTTTTTGATCGCCTGTTACAATATTCTGTCCGCCTTTTAACCGAAGAAATGTAATCTTTGGTGTTCTTTTCGGGGAAAACTTCTTGGCTTTATCATCTCTTTGCGTTGCATTGAGGTCGATCCATCTAAAGTCAAGCTATCCTAGAAATGCCCCCCACCCAAAAATCTCAAACAATTGCGTAGTTTACAAGGTAAGCTCCAATCTATCCGACGTTTCATCTCCCAACTCTCGGATCAGTGTCACCCTTTCCATCACCTCCTTAAAAAGGATATTGCATTCCAATGGAGCGAAGAATGTCACCAAGCCTTCGAAGCTCTCAAATCCTATCTCTTGCAGCCACCCATGCTTATAGACCCCACCCCAAGACGACCGCCATTTCTACCTTTACCTTTCCGCCACCGACCACACTGTAGGAGCCATGCTTGCCATCGTGACTCTGAGAATCACGAACAGCCGGTTATTATATAGTTACTTTGTGGACTATGAGACTAGGTACACACATGTAGAAAAAAAATTGTGCTTGCCCTATCATTCGTGGCCACCAACTCTGACACTACCTTCTAAATCACAAGACTTTCGTCATCACCAATACAGACCCCATCCATTACATGTATGCCAAACCTCATCTGAACCAACGCATTGCTAGATGGCTCATGCTTCTCGCCCGACCTCGACCTTGAGTTTGTCCACCAGAAATCAATCAAAGGACAAACCATCGCAGAGCCAACTTGCGGAAGCTCCTTTACCTGGGGAATAATTTACCAATTTCACATTTCCCGACGAACTCATCGCTACTCTTTCCCTCACGGAGGAGTCGTACCCAATCACCCTCTTCTTCGATGGATCTAAATGCCAGCGTGGCAGAGGAGCCGGCGTTGTTCTCATTCCTCTCAACGCTGAACCTATGCCTCTTTCATTCTGACTTGATTTCCCTTGCACTAATAATACAGCGGAATACAGGCCCTTGTTTGTTCTGGGTCTCTAAGTTGCGTTTACACTTAGGTATCAAATCTATCAACATTTTTTTTGGCGACTCTCAATTGGTAGTCAATCAAGTTATGGGCGTCTACCAATGCAAAAAGAGGAACTTCAAAAATACAAACACTACGTGGATTCACTTCTAGCTTATTTACCCACTATTCTATACAAACCCATTCCCCTCTCCGCTCCACTAACAAATTTGCGATACTATGGCTTGCTTAGCCTCGCAAATTCCCGCGCGCCAACTGACTCTGAATTATTCGTCGTGGGTCCAACAACTTTTTGCCCATCCTATTCAACCCCCGGTAGTTTTTATGATAAATACTGTGTCACTAATTCACAGGATACCTGGTACCACCAATTTCACAACTACCTTACATCTCTGTCCTCCGACCTGACCTTACTAGTAACGGAAAACATGCTTTTCTTAAAAGTGTTTCGCGTTATGTTGTCATGGGGGACTCCTCTATAAACGTGGCTTTGATGGCATCCTCCTTCGCTGTCTAACTGGCGCGG
The DNA here is from genome assembly GCA_019776745.2 of Taxus chinensis. Lineage (NCBI taxonomy): Eukaryota > Viridiplantae > Streptophyta > Pinopsida > Cupressales > Taxaceae > Taxus > Taxus chinensis. The sequence goes on along the minus strand of CM034153.1, from coordinate 728,910,316 downwards.
AGGCCACTCATACCATCCAACAGGTCCATGACGGTATTTGTGGTGGACATTTTAGCGGCCTTGCCGTGGCCAAAACGAATCCTTCGCCTTGGTTATTATTGGCCTACTCTCAATAACGACTGCTACGAATATGTTAAGCGTTGTGTTATGTGTCAGCAACATGCCAACCTTCAACATACTCCTAGCCACCCGCTCCAGATCGCTCGAGATCTTTGGCCCTTCTCACAATGGGGTTTAGACCTTATTGGTGAGATTCACCCAACCCTCTCACAACGTCACCGTTGATAATCACAGCGACCGAATATTACACAAAATGGGTGGAGGCTATTCCACTCATTTCAATCAAAAAATAAAAAATTGTCGAGTTCATTAACCACCACATTATCTGTCGTTTTGGTGTTCCTCATCGCCCTGATAACAGATAATGGTAAATCTTTCAAAAACAAGTTGTGTTGGCAAGACCTTTGTGACAACTTTGGTATCAAAACTTAGTTTCTCATCACCTTACTATCCACAAGCCAATGGGCAGCCGAGTCCTCTAATAAAACACTAACCAAAATCCTCATGAAAGTTGTCAATGAATCCAGAAGAAATTGGCACGATCACATTCCCTTTGCCCTTTGGGCTTATCGTACTAGCATTCGTACCTCTACTAATGCCACACCTTTTTCTTTGGGTATACGGTACCGAGGCTGTTTGCCTCTCGAAATACAAATACCCTCCCTTAGAATATCTCTTCAGGATATTCTCACCAACGATGATTTCCGCCAAGAGCGGTTAGCCCAATTGGAGCTTCTTGACGAACGCCGTCTTACAGCTCTTGATCACCTTCAAATCTATCAAAAACGCATTAAACGTGCTTATGATAGCGACTTCATGAGTGTACCTTTAAGGTTGGTGATCTTGTTCTCAAAGAGAATCACATGTAACCAAACTAGAAAAGAGCAAACGTGGAAAATTTGCTCCCAATTGGATTGGGGCCTTATATAATCACTCATACCTATGGATCTGGTACTTATCGTTTAGCTTCGCTTAATGGTAAACCTGAGCCTGAACCCCTTAATGCCTTGCATCTTCGACCATTCTACTGTTGAAATTAGTGTTATATCACTTCTTCTTATCTACCTGCCGCTCGTCCCTTGAGCTCACTTACCACTACATACACTCTGTTTCCTACACTCATAATAACAATCAAGCTCACATAGTTTGATCCTCACCTCCCCTTGATGATGCCTTCCCCTTTTTTAGTCTAGTCCATGACTTCAAGTATTAAAATAAGCCGTATTCTTATGGGATTTTCTTGAGTCAAACTTCCTACTAAACTAGATGCTTCACGCCAAAGAGACATCTAGTCATTCTAAATTAAATATAGACTGCTCCCCCTCGAAGGACAGCTATATGCCGAACTATTGCTGCTATTTATATATAGACTGCTCCCCCGAAGGACAGCTATGCATTACAATCATATCTGCTACTATAAATAGACTGCTCCCTCGAAGGACAGCTATACACAGTCAGCCTTTATCAGAAGCTTCTCTCGCATTGATCAGCTTCGTGAAGACCTCAAGAATAATACAATCAATATCCCTTGTAGACTTCCCGCATCGATCAGTCTATATTCAATAAAAGAAAAGCCTCATTCAAAAGGACTTTGAGTCATGGACTTGTCTATTTAGGGTAGGTTCTCTTTCGTCAGAACACTCACTTTGTAATAAGTTCTCCGTACCTCAGCTATATCATCCACCTCACCTCACCATTTGTTTCAACTCAAGGGACGTAATGTACACGCTCGATATATTGTGATCACACAACTCTTTTCACCTATTGACTTCTCGTCTATGCACGGTACCTAGGGCTCCAAGCTCATTCTACGTGGTGTGGTTTGTTTAGCTCTTTTCACCTACGGAGCACTCTTTCTGCTTTGCCTCGCATCTAGGATTGTGTGTTGACCTTAATCAGGACCGATTCCCTACTACTTGGGTAGGCTAACTTTCGCTTCCCTCATACCTTTACAACAGCATCACCAATTCCATTACCAACACCATCCACCTTACCTTTACTAATCATCAAATTTTTTACCAACCACCAATTACCTAAACCGTACCCAATTGCCCTGAATTCACCTCTCCCTGATCCTAAGGGAGAACTACATCGGTCTGAGGCCCCTCCTTGCTTTGTGCAATGGGCTATGTAGGCAGCACTTCGGAGACATGGGGTCTCCCAAGGTTAGCTCGACCATCCCCTACCATAACCTATCCTGTGTGGTGAATATAATATTTTTGTGTATTTCTATTTAATCACATTCCTCTTTATCCTTTTTTCAAAACACCGAAAATCAAAACACAAAAATTCTTATTATTATCGTAACTCAAATCAACATACATATTCAGTTTATTTAGATGTTAAACAAATACATCTTCTCTATCATCAACACACGCAGGTCGGCATCCTTATTTATTCTTATACCTTGCTAACATTTACTCAGACCCTCACGCCTCATCCCGAACTAGGTGATGATCGTGATCGTCGACCCCTCTCGCCGGGCCTCTCTGTCCTCAAAGGTACCACGGCTATTGGTACCGCCCACTGATCTGCCAATCTCTCCTGTAACATATGAATACGCCTCTCGCATGGAGGACTCCAGCCTCTAGTCTCCCCGCCCGTGACTCCGCAACCACTAACAATCCTCTTGTCTCTCATTCACCTGCGTTTGGAGCTGCTGAACCAAATCTGCAGACGACCCTCTCTGCTGTAATCACCGCTATGTCAGGGTGCTCACGTACACCTCGCAGTTCTGCTACTACCCACCATAAATCTATAGGCCTCTGTCGTTCCCGCATCCATTACCCTGCGATCGGCTGCTACCTCTTCAGGCCCTTCTGGAGGTGTTGGCCGGGGAGGTGAGAATGCTTGCCTCGGCGTCGATCCTCATATATGTCTATAAGCCAGGGGTATATCCTGCACAAATCCAAATTGTCGCCGCACCGACGCGATCTATAGGAATCCTCTCATACTCACCCGCCCTGTGCCCTACGATCCACCTCATTCGCTCTACACCCCTCAACTCCTCAGCTATGTTCTCTGTTACCATATAGTTTCCGTATGGCCTCCAACAGATATCCGCAACCATCACTCTCTCCCATACCTGCCTGTAATACTCAATATCACCCGTCACGGCCTGGGATCTTGGCCTCTTGTTCTGTCTGGACCCATCGTCTGAATCCCAACCTCTGTACTCCGGTTTCCCCCGACTGGATGGGTCGGCCTATTGGTCGCACACAAACAATGTGCTCATAGGCCCAACAGTGTAATAAGTATGAACAATCCAGCGTCGTCCTGTGATTTCGCCTACAAGCCCATAAACCCCTGTATAGCTCCGCAAAATATGCAGGTGCCCATGCAAAAGTCACGTTCCTTTCTATCATCTCCCAAATAACACACATCAATGCCTTTGGAAATCTTCCCCCTTCTCCCCTCGGTAACGCATAATACCCTACCGCTATCATTAATATCACTGCTAACCTTGTCTCCTCAGGGTGTGCTGCATACATTACCCCATATGTAAAAGATAAACCTCGCTGTGTCAAATCTCGTGCGTATGGACCAAATACTGCTGTTATCGCTCCCCGTGCCCGCGCTAGGTAGTGCCTGATATACTGGTTCTCCTGTAATAGGGAGTCTCAAAATCCGAAACACATCTTCCAATGTTACTGTCATTCTCCCCTGTTGGCAGATAAAAAGGTATTTGTCTCAGGATTCCATCTCTCAATCAACGCCTGCAACATAGCCATGGTTACGTGCGATTCGTGAATAATAGCGGATTCCACTTAACCCCAAATGATTTATCAATGTCATTCAGCTGGTGTTACATCCGCTCGGATTCGTGACAACAGCGCTGGCACACTATCATTCATCCTCAATCCCTGCCTCTGCCTGCATACACCAAACAACAAACAACCCATTCAATCCGTCAGGGTTTTTCAAACATTCTGGAAATTCTCCAGTAACCGGTATCGGTTATACATAACCGATATCGGTTGAGTAACCGATACCGGTTCTCCCTAACCGCTACGGTCACTGTCAATTACATACATCTTGCCTAAACAACCACCTACGACAATAAATTGCTCATTTATTCCTCTCTGTATACACAGACATACCCGAAACCCGTGATTACCTACCACGTAAACTACCACACCTCACTTATAACCCTTGCTATCATGTTTTCTTTCTCATATCTACCCACTTAATCTCTTATTCATAACACATGCACAAAAATCAAATCACAACCAAAACATTTTTACCTCTGGGTTGCAGTAGCTTGAGGTGGCCCTTGTCTTCCCTCTTGTCCCTGCCTGCTGGATGCTTCTCCTCGTCCTGCCATGATCACCACCCTTTTCAAATTCACCTTTCTACTTTCTGAATCTCTGATCGCATTCACCTTCCAGTCTCTTTTTTCTTATCACTCAAATCTCTCATACAATTCCTGTCTCTTTCTCCTTATCACTCAAATCTCTCATGCAAATACCTGTCTCAGTCGTCAAAAAGCGTTGCGTTCACGTATTTAACCTCTTGCATGGCTCTAAAATTAAAACTTAAGTTGCCACCCTAGCTTTTCTATTTTTAGAAAAGCTCATACCTAAATAACCGGTATCGGTTACTTAACCGATATCGGTCTATCACTACCGATATCGGTTCTTTTCCTAACCGATATCGGTTACACACCTATCTTTTCTCAACAGTTTTTTTTCTTCATTTCTCACCTAAATTTTTGTCGCGCCCGCCTTTTTCCTGCATAAACAACACAATTTACCACATTTGTTCATCCACCACACATAGCATTACAATTTCATTAACATCATTTATTTTATACAAATACACAAACAAACATCACTACTACGTATATCAAGAAAACTATCAATCTATACATCATTTGGATCCAACTCATCAGTTACATATATCACAATGTCACAAAACCACCAATTCATCACATAACCTGACATTCATATATACGTGCAAAAAAAAAAACAAAAACATCAACATCATCATCCATCTATCAACATGTCAACTAAAACTTATCATACATTACATATTACCAACCATTAACAACCAAATATTTAAACACTTTTGAACACTGCACGAGGATCAAAAAATCGTCTCTCTATATATATACAAATTTTCAAAAATACAATGTGCCCTACATCGGGGCCTCTGTGATCTCATAATCCACCAAAGCCGGCACGCAGGCCGCAATAACTGTCAAAAAATCTCGACTCGGCTCGCAGGCCGGTCCCTCGTATCAAAAATAGATATATACTCGGCTCGCAGGCCGGTATCCACTATACAACAACCCCTACTCGGCTCGCAGGCCGGTATACAATAAATGAATAATGAATACATGAATAATACATAGGCACGCAGCCTCTATCAATACAACCCGGTTCGCAGACCGGTGCCCATCTCTAAATACAAACCATGTCTGGGATCCCTCAGCTCTCTCCCCACCGCCCTCGGCACCTCTCCCCACTGGTCCCTGTGGTGCCTCTCGCCTCCTGCCTGTGACGGACCCACCAGCTGTGGCTGCACCTCCCTGAGACCTCTGGCTTCGAGAGGTCTCTGCTCTATGTGCCGCATAGGGCTGATAATCAGCCCCGGTACCATCAAGAATATCCTGATAGTATCGGGCCTCCGCTCTAGCCTCCATGTAACGCTCTCGAGCCACCGTAGTACTGGGGCTGGTCCCCTGACACCTACTACCAGTGCCCCCTGTGCCTGTGCTGGTGCCAACTGTGGTGCCTTGTGGCTGTGGTACCTGCACCTGTACCTGTGCCTGGGGCTGTGGCTGTACCGCTGCTGGTGGTGGTGCTGGTACCTGTGCTGCTGCCTGTACCTGTACCTATACCTGTGGCTGTGGTGCTGGTGGTGGTGCTGCCTGTGCCTGTGCCTGAGCCTGGGCTAGCTGCCCCTGTAAGACACCTATCTGTGCCTGTGCTGCAGCTAGCTACCCCTGTAAGAGCGTTGCACCTGACCCCTGAGCTGATCTCTCTCTCCTATCACTGCAGCCAAGTCTGGCTGTGCAGGCGGTACTATCCTGGCTGCTCTCTGCCCAGCCCACCACACCCTGTATGCTCCCGTGCACCCAGCATCATCTACACCCTCACCTGTTGGCCTCTCTGCTACCCAATCTGGATCCAAAGGCTGTGGTGCAGGCAGTGGGGCCTCTACATCATCTCTCCTGTACTGAGGAATGGGAGGTGGCTCGTCCTGTCGCAGCCCCATCTGCCTGCGTACCCTCTCCAGGGGTATCCGCTCGTACTCTCCTGGCCTCTCGTCCTGCTATCCAGAATGTGTACTGGATTAGGCAACTGTAAGCGGGCTCCTCTGCCAGGATGGTGACCTCTGTAGGGTCTCCATACAATGTCTACGGCTGTAAGGCCCTCTAGCAAATGTCTATAGTATGCCACATCCCGACCTGCCATAACTGCTCGTGGCTGGCCCACGACCCCCAACCACCTCTGAAAGCCATATCGGTATATGACCTGTGGCCCTGGCTACTGGGGTAACCCCCTACTGGCCTGATGCATACGATGTGCTCGTATGCCCAACAATGCAACAAAAATGTAGAACAAATACCAAATCGCCTCCTCCGGCGATAGCCCCATAGCTCCTGTATAATTGCAAACCAGATATACTGGTGCCCAGGCGAAACAGGTGTGCTCCTCCACCATCTCCAGCAGTAGCACCCCCATCAATGCTCATGGGAAGCGGCCTCCCTCTGAGTCCGGGAGGGTGAAGCAGGTGATCCCAACCATCATCAACATAGCTAGTCATGTCTCGTGACGATGCGCACGGTACATGTCACCGTACCCGATACTCGCGCTATGGTAAGTCAGTAGTGCGGCTGCATCCCCAAAAACCTGCAGTATGCTGTCCATCGCAGTCTCTGAATCTACCTGGAAGACTGCCTCTCCCTCGATAGGTAACCGAAGGATGTGATACACATCCTCCAATGTGACGGTCATCTCCCCAGTCGGGAGATGGAACACATTGGTCGCCGGATCCCATCTCTCGATGAGGGCGACCATCAGGCTGTGGTCTCTCTCTATCGCTCTGTACCTCTAGACTCCGCCGAGTCCCACCTCATGCATGATGGCCCAATGAGCCGCAGATACGTGTGGCCTCATCTGCACCAATAGCGGGGGCATCCTATCCGCATCGTCAACTGCTGACGTGCCCTGCAAAACCAACCCACATCCTTAGACCTACTCTTTATTACAACATCTACTTTATCATCTAAACACCCCTTTTTATCCCCCCGACCATACCCCGACTCTCTACCACCCCCCCTCTAGCAACCTACCACCCTAAAAACCCAACACCATCCCACCCAAAACCAACAAAAACAAAACCCAAACAAAACACATGCAACCTAACCCCAACACAAAACCAACTCCCACACAAACACCCCCAACCCAACACCCACAACCCAACCCAAAAAACCCAAAACCCAACCCTACATCAAACCCTTCTCCCACCTCCACCTCAAACCCAACCCAAAAACCCAAAACCCAACCCTACACCAAACCCTTCTCCCACCTCCACCTCAAACCCAACCCAAAAACCCACAACCCAACCCTACACCAAACCCTTCTCCCACCTCCACCTCAAACCCAACCCAAAAACCCAAAACCCAACCCTACACCAAACCCTTCCAACCACCTCCAACCTCAAACCCAACCCAAAAATCCACAACCCCAACCCTACACCAAACCCTTCTCCCAACCTCCAACCTCAAACCCAACCCAAAAACCCAAAACCCACCAAGCCACTGACGCCAGCCGATACATGACCGACGCCGGTCACCAACAACACTCCCTTTCCCTAAAATTGTGCGACCGATGCCGGTCGCTTTGTGACCGACATCGGTCACTGTCCTCTCCCGGAGCCTCCCCCCCCCGCTCGGCCCCCAAACCCATTTTTTTACCTATTTCTACCCCAATCTACCCACCCAAAAACCCTAAAAACTTACCCACCTACCCACCTTAGCCTATCTAACCTATCTACCCTCTCCCTTTCTCAAATCATTCCATTTTCTCATTATTTCCTAAAAAAGGTTAATTCCTACCCAAAACCCCAATTTAGCATAATACAACCAAATCACCAAATTAAAGAGTTTCGAATCTACCCGAACGACGACACGTCGTCGTGGTGGGATGGGTGGTGGCGGTCCAGCTGGTCCAGCCCCTCCAGCTCCTCCTGCCTGTGCCATGGCTCCAATCCTGATCTGCTGGGTCCCGGCCAATCAATTGCTGCCTCCTCCTCTAATCGGGCCTACTATCAACTCTCTCCGCCAATACAATAGCTCCACCTCACTCAATCCACCCCCTCTAATCCCAAGTCTCCATGTCAGACAAGTCGATTTGGATTGCAAAATAACAAAAGTGACAATGACAAGCCGTATTTTTTCTTTTTAAAGGTTTTTTTCGCCTTTCACCGATATCGGTTTCATTTTGCCCTAAGGAACCGGTATCGATCCCTTAACCGATATCGGTCATGCAGAATCGACATCAGTTCTCTACCCAACTTTCACCCCATTCTTTGCCCTTATTTACTCCTTGCCTCTTTTTCACCAATATTACCTCTATCCACCTTTGCCGCACAACATTTGTTCACTTGTCCAGCCTGACCTATGGCCTCGCCCTACCTATTCGGCCCGACCCAAGGCCTCAACCTACCATTTCGGCCCGACCTAAGGCCTCAACCTACCAATTGGCCCGACCAAGGCCCTCAACCTACCATTCGGCCCGACCTAAGGCCTCTTAACCTACCAATTGGCCTGACCTAAGGCCTCACCTACCATTGGCCCGACCCAAGGCCTCGCCCTACCTATTCGGCGTGACCCAAGGCCTCAACCTACCATTCGGCCCGACCTAAGGCCTCAACCTACCAATTGGCCCGACCCAAGGCCTCGCCCTAACCTATTTGGCCCGACCTAAGGCCTCGGCCTACCTATTTGGCCCGACCCAAGGCCTCAACCTAACCATTAGGCCCGACCCAAGGCCTCAACCTACCTATCCGGCCCGACCCAAGGCCTCAACCTACCCATCTAACCTGACCCAGGGCCACCGCCCAACCACTTGGCCTGACCCAAGGCCGTATCACTTCATACCACCCCACAATCAACATTTTATTTTATCCATCCATCATGTACCTTGTGTTCAATCGAGCTCACCTTGTTCGTGTTTTAGCATGATTAGGGTCCTTGACTTGATTTGTCGACCAATTTGCCTAGACCTAGACCGTGACGTTTATCTCAACCAAACCAACCAACCATTTGGTACTACCGAACATGCCTAAACGTTCCTGTACCTCACCTATTATATACCCTGGAGCTACTTCCTATGCCTTGGATACCAGGATTATATCACCCTTGTTTGGATAAACTGTCGACCTTTGCCTACACATTGCTGGTTTGCTTGTCAAATCATGTACCCTCGTCGTACTATTGCATTTCAACATGCGTCTGCTTCCTTGGACCTACCCCACCACCTTACCATCCTCTCTACAACATATACCCTTTATCAACCCTATCCTTGATTCTCCCGTTCACTCAATCTGTGAAGATTTGAGGGGGATTACCTATATCCTTAACATGAGAAACCACTTCATATTATTGTCCGCGCAGCTTTACAGAACAAGCTACACGACAATAAGGGGCTAATGTAGACACCAAATTCGTGTCTTACGACCCTTGTGACCCGCATCCCATTTCGCAACCTAACCTCATTACCTAAACTTTACACAATTATTTATTAATTACCTTATAATTGATAAACCCACATCACCTTACCCGCCACCCTCACTTTGCCACCTCATCATGACCTAGCCCTAACCCTAAACTAACCTAATTAAGACCCATGACTTGGTTAGACTCACATCCATAACTAATGCCTCCTTACTCGCACCCAAAGCCGACCTTCTAGCCACTTGACCAAGCCCGCAACTGATCTCTCAGGAGAGAAAAGCAGGGAAGGTGGGCTATTTTACTAAAAATAGCCTACTTTTTCCTTACCGATGCCGGTTCCTACTCGACCGCCGTCGGTTACGCAACCGCCATCGGTTCCCTGTAAATGGGCTCCCCAAACCAAAAAACGGATCAGAATTTCATTTTGGAGATCAGTCAAAGGATTTCTGGATCAATAGAGAGCATTGCGAGCGAGGAACAGAGTCCAGATCTTCACTTGACAGAGCAGAGACGAGTAAAAACCAGAAGTGTTTACAACCAAGGAGATCAACTTGCATCTTGGTCAAAACCAGTAAGTCACATCTTGCATGTCCTTTGTTATAACATTTCTTATGCTTCTTGAATCTCAGTCCTCCTAAATCCGTTTCTGAATCCACTACCCAACGGCCATTGCATCTAACTGTCATTCTTTTGCTTCTAATAATCCCATTTCCTAATACCATCCAAAAACCAGCCATTACAACACCATAGCTACCAAGAAGATCCTAGAACCCACCGGTATCGGTTATCAGTAACCAGCATCGGTTATCAGTAACCGGCATCGGTTCCTCTGATCAAAACCAGAAAACCAGCCTTTCCCCCTACCCAGTTTAACAAAATAATTTAATTGATATTTTGCAGTCTTTTGTGTTAATTCATATTAGCAGGGGAACTGACCACCTTCGAAAGGAAGTTTTATATTTCCTGGGCCAAGGCAGTTTCCTCATTTATTGTTTAATCAAAATCTTGTGGTCTTGTGTTCTTATTTGCAGGTAGTCCTTCCAAGACAAAAAGGAGTTCTCCGTAGTCAGCCTGATCTTTCTCTACGGTACGCGCACACCATCTCGACATTCAACAGGTATTCCTCCTAACCGTAACCTCATCTGTTTCTAAAAGGAATGAAAGGATAGAAGCAACTCTATTCCCAGAAGCCGAAACATTCCGAGCGAAACACATGAGCTACTAGTAGTTTGGATCTTATTGTTCGAGAATAAGTGTCTTAATTTTTCAAACTCCTAATAACAAGGCCATTGTTGCTTTTCAATGAAAGAATAATTTATTTCATAATCTTCCAGGATTTGACTGAATAATGCTATGGGCTGTTTTAAACCTTCTCTATTCAGCTGTACCAAGATAGTTGAGACTATGTTTGATCCTCCAAAAAAGCATACAACATGAAGTCCTTTGAAAATTACGGGTTGACAAGAGTTAGATCTTGTTGGAGAGATTAAACCCTCATTCTCCTCAACATCATCAATGGATTATTACCGTGACTAATATTACACTAAATGGGTGGAAGCCGTGCCTCTCATTTCTACAAAGGATGAGAAAATATGTGAATTCATCAACCATCACATCATTTTTCACTTTGGTGCTCCTCATAATCTTATCACTGAAATGGTCTTCACCTCATCGGCTCTATGGGGAAATTTTGAAAAAATTTCCAGAGGCAATAATGACCATTAAAATGGAGCTAGGATGAGCTCATAATCAACGCACATCAGACTACTTTGGTACTTGTGTCATCCTCATTACAGAGAGTGGGGATTCATTCCAGAATTTTCCAAAGGGCATCCAAAAAAGGGGTAAAGTTCAAACTTTTTGCTTGTGGAATTTGGGATTGTGGCCTGTTTCTGTGATTTTATTTTGTTGTATAATTGTTTTATCTTGTGGATCTAGCTGCTGGACTATGTCCTTCTTTTGTTCCTTGTTGTATCCCCAATTTTGGTTACCTTGGTGTAATGATGTATACATGATTCTAGGTTCATTTACTGCTTTTTTTGTTGTAGTTCTGGATTGTTATAATCTAGCTGGTGAGCCTCTCCTTGTACATTAGGTAATAGTCCCACCAAATGACTATTTTCAACAATAATACTTTTTTTGTATAAATGGGTAAGAAATATTCTTCAGAATGGCTATATATGTAATTGCATGGGTACTTTAAGGTATAACCATTGCAGTTTTAATAGCATCTTACATTCAATGGGGATTAGTTCCCACATTTTCTAAACGTTTTCATGTTTCTTGTGCTCGACCCATGATTATTGTATTTGCCATGTCGTGGACCCAAAAATATTCCCTTAGATATAGTTGAACATTATGTGTGTATAGCGAAGCTCTTATTTCAACACTTCAAATGCGATAGTGATAATATTGTGCAAGCTTTCAGACCTTCTTCATGAATGTTCCATGTAGTCTTCCTCTTTGATGTTGCAGAACTGCTATTAGGATCATTCTGACAGTGTTAATGAAAGTGCAGACTCCAATGAGATCAACTTTCAATGTACTTTGCAAATTATGACTTTTGCTAACTTGCTTCATTTCAGACCTCTAATGTGAAAACCAATCAGCAATAGAATATCTCCATGTCTCATGTCACATTTCATGAAATTGTCAGTCAATTTGCATGAGCTTTGACAGTTGTTAACCAATAGTTTGGTATAGCCACCTATCTTTGTACTCTTGTCTCCACCTTCTGTCGACTGTGTCTTATGTCTTTGTCTGCAAACCTGAAAGTTTCTTAGAATCTGGATTAGGATTCCTTACCTCTGTACATATGTGCTAGACCCCCAAATGTAGATCAGAGCAATAGGAGGCAGACCAGCCTCTAATCTGGATATTTATCTAAGCTCAATTTACAAGTCCAACACTTACAAAGAATGGGTTGTAATATTTATAGATATTACACTGGATGCCTGAAATATCAACTTAGGAAACCTAAGCTGCATCAAGGGGTGCAACTGATATTCCACAATTAGTATAAGATTCCAATAGACATCCCTTTAGAAGCACAGAAATCGTTAGGAACCTATTGTTTAGATATTCACCTCCATTGTTAGTTCGAAGAATCCCTTGACAGACCGTTACAATAGTTTCTTAGTAAAGATCCTTAATAGTGCAGAAAATATTACAAAGACTTCAAACTAAAAGCTGTAAGAATAATATAACAAAGTACATCACGAATAGACAATCATTTGTTGTGGTTCACCCCAATTTTGAGCTATAGTCCACCAAGGAGAAGGACTTGGACTCAGAAACATCATTATTGAACAAGCCTCCAAGGGATGAGTGGCTCTCAATAGGCAATACCTTTTTCAGAGTCCGTTTTAGGATGCTATGCTCAAGGGTACAACTCTACATAAATTCACACCTTAGAAAACTTCAAAGCGAGGCATCTCCAATGACCATTTGATTTTCTATCTACAATATGCATCAAGGTACCGATAGTTTAGATAGACCAAAATACTTAAGCAATAGTTGATACAAAACCGTGGGTATGCAAAATGAGTGGGCAAAAACTGTGGGTATCAAAATAATGAAGTACCGAAAAAGACCATGGTGCCCAAAAATGAGCGGCGATAACGGTCTTTCCCATTACCCAAGGTAGTGTAATTGTTAAGCTCACCCATGAAAATTTGCTTCACCGAGGCTTCACCCCCAAACCCCACTTGCACCCACTTCACCAAGGTGAGTAATTTGGTACCGCCATAATAGGAGATTGGTACCAGAGATCAGTAACACATCAGACACTTGGTTAAATGTACCCCCATCCATCTCTACTGATCCACTACTAGAAACTGACACTGTCGTGTCATAAACCATCGTGATTTGGGACAATCTCCACAAGGTTGGATGACTGGAAAACTCCACATGTGAAGAACCCATCTGGTCTCAACCACTGAAATCTATTGTCCATCTCGACGAATGAGCCAACCAAAGCTACAAGGGCATAGCCTTTATTCTTATCCCTTGTGACCACCTTGGTCATTGCATGTCTATAAGATTCTGACTTTGGTATGAATCTTCTTTTATGGACTTCAAGAACACTTATCTTCTATTTTCTCAAAGTAAATCCTGATGAAGTGATCAATCTGTTTCTTAAAATAGCATATGCTCGTCGTGACCTGTCTTCTTGCAGTAGGAACACAAATACTTGATTTTCTGTAGCTAGGTGTCATAGCACTTTGACTATCACTATGTAACTTACATTCCTTCTGCTTATGCCCCAACTCCTCAAGCTTTATTTCTTGTAACTTCAAATCAATCTCTTTGTTTGCCTCTATGAAAGTGTAGACACCAAATTTGGGTCTTACGACACCCTTTACCCCATATCTCGTCCCGCAACCTAACCCTACCTCACCACCTAAAACCTTACACACCTAATGATTTATTAATTACCTTATAATTAATAAATCCACATCTTCAAACCCACCACCTCATCTCGCCACCTCACCATGACCTAGCCCTAACCCTAAACCAACCTAATTAAGACCTATGACTTGGTCCAGACCCACACCCATGACTCATTACCCCTCACCCGCACCAAAACGAGCCTAATAATGACTTGACCAAGCCCACAACTGATCCCTCAGGAGAAAAGGAGGGAAAGATGGTTGTTTTACTAAAAATAGCCACTTTGACCTAACTGACATCGGTTCCTACTCGACCGCCATCGGTTACGTAACCGCCATCGGTTCCCTGTTAATGACCTCCCCCAACCAAAAAGAAAGGATCCAGAATTCATTTGCAAGACAGAGACAAGTGAAGAAAAGAGAAGAGGTTGCAGAGAAGAGCATCGAGCCCGAAGACTGCAACTGAGCAACTGGATCGCTGTCACCCTCATTCAAGCATTGGAAAAGACTGAGGATAGCTTCATCAGCTCGCTTTCCAATACCGGATCATCCCAACTAAGCCTTATTGTCACCACCACATTCCTTGGACCTGTATCTTCATCAGGAACCAGTAAGTATTATCTTGTAGTTCTTTGTTATCATTTTGCTTTAATTCATATCAAATGGGGAACTGACCACCTTCGAAAGGAAGTCTAATATTTCCTGGGCCTAAGGCAGTTCCCTCACTATTGTCTAATTAAAATCTAGTGGTCTTGCATTCTTATTTACAGGTAGTCCTTCCCAGACAAAAAGGAGTTCTTCACAATCGATCTGATCTCTCTACGGTACGTGCACACCTTCCCAACATTCAACAGGTATTCCTCCTAGCCCTAACCCTTATCTATTTCTCAAGAGAATGAAAGGATAGAAGCAACTCTATTCTAGGAACGGAAAATTCTGTGTGAAACATTTTGGCACGCCGGTGGGACCCATTTCGGGTTTCTTTCTTTCTTGCTTGCTTTCATATAGGGAGCATACTTGTTGTTTGTTTCTGCTAAATATTCACAAAATATTTTGTCATTTTGGTAAAAGAATTTGTCTTGCTTTCATATCTTTGCATTAGTGAAAGTCATCTTCTTTGCTTCATCGAATATCATTTTCGATTTGGGTTTAAAACACGTGCATCACATTCTTGCTTGTTGTTTTTAATTCTAGTGAACGTAGATTAAGTAACAGGTCGTACACGTGGGGGTGATATCCACGGTATTGACAAGAAATTAATCTTACTCTCACTGCACAACACATACCAAATCACATCATAATCAATACAACAGCTCAAACCTCCCCCCTTTCCGCGGTATTCCTCCACCCGATTGAGGTAGCCTTATGAGCCAAAACAAACTTGACATCTCCCTTAGGTCTTTCATTTAGGATTGACATCATCTGGCATCTAAGGCATAAGCCCAAAGTGATTAAAACTAATCCTAGGGTTAGTCTATTGATTTGCTTGTGCATCTTGCTTGTTTTTAGTTCTGTTTCTCTGTCATACACTGTTTCAGTGATCACTTCAAGACAGTTTGGTAGGTATATTAAGCATTGTTATCCCCAAACCAGCAGCTTCTTACATCCTCTCTTTGCTTTCACAGTGACCGACACCGGTCCCATACTACCGACATCGGTTAACTGACCGACGCCGGTTACATTCTGACCGACATCGGTTATTTGACCGATATCGGTTACTGTGTTTAACAGTTCTTGACACACCAGCAACCTATCAATTCCAACATTTTGTTGTTGTTTTCATTCCGGATTGATTAAATCCCTACTGTGTCCTCTTTTCCATGGTTGTTATCACCCGGAAACAAGCAGCAGCCATGGTTTCACATGCCTATTCCGTGCCTTTTCCTGAGTCACCCCCTTCGCATCCTATGGGGAATCCTATGGATACCAGCAATTTTCCCAAGATCCCTGTAGGAGATAAGGAATTTGCCAAATTTTTGGATGCTAATCCTAGTGCCGTACAATATTATTTGTCTCATACCCCTGACCGTGCACCCGACGGTCAGCTCCTCGTTGGTATGCCTATTAGTATCGCCGCTCACTTAGCCCCTTCCCCACCTAATAACTCCACTTACCATCTTCATCCTTAGCCCCGTCTCCCAGCTCAGTAGCTTCGGTAGTTCATACTGCACCGATTGGTTTTCCTCTGGTTAATCTGGGACCCCACATATCACTACCGTCCACTGCCCCTACCTCATCTCTCTCGCAGGTTGCCTCTTTCATCACTTGCTCTCTGCCACCTATACACACGAGCTTTCCCTCACAAGTTCCGCCCACCTTTTCATTTCCACAAATTCATCCGGTGGCCTCAACCTCTTATATAGGACACCCTTATTCGGCTGCCCCAACACATTCATCCCCATTATCTTATCAACATTCAATCCCACCATTGTCTAGTAGTGGCTCTTGGACCAATCCTCCTCTGTTTACAACGACAGCACCATCATCTAACCCAACCAATGATTTAATCAAACAGATGATGGACAAGATGCAAAATCTTGAGGCTTCTGTTTCAGGAAGTCGTAACACCCTGACATACGAGCAAGTTTGTCGGGAGCCTATTCATCCTTCTGTCCCCCTTCATACATATCCTCCTCAATGGGAATTACCAAAATTTACTCGCTTTAATAGTAAGGAGGACCCTCAACAACACTTGTGATCGTTCAGACATGCCTGCTATCTGATTGCTCATGACGATGCCTTACTACTCCGTACCTTTCCCATGTCCTTATCAGGACCTGCCTTGGAGTGGTACAGTGCTTTAACCCAGCATTCAATCTTCTCCTTTAACCAGTTAGCCCAATCTTTCTTGGATCACTTCTCCATCAATATTGCCAAGAAAGTATCCATTACCGACCTCTATGCCATCCGACAATTTGAAGACGAGTCTATCGCAGATTTCGTTGGACGATGGCGGGGCCTCATCAACCAACTTACTTACGCCTTACCTCAGGCCGAGCTCATCGAACTATTTACGTGGGGCCTGTGCTAAACACATTTCTCCCACCCTCCAAATTCAAACTTTCCACACCTTTGATGAGGCCTTTACTATGGCTCAAAAACTAGAGATTCGAGCCTTAGAGGAAGAGAAATTGAGGTTACGCAACAAAAGCTCAAATTTCCGGACCCAAGACTCTACCACCAAACCCAACACCACCAATTCTCACACATCGGCTGCTTCGAAATCAAAGGGTGTCGTACACGCTGTGACGGTCAAATCTCAAGCACTGTCTAATACCCAGCCGAAAGCCACCTATAAGTATAAAGCCGAGCCCATCAACTATACTCCCTTGGGAGAAACTTATGGTGTGATCTTAGACAAATTGCTTAAAGCAGGAGCTATCACCTTGCCTCCTGTTAAACCTCACTCCGGGTTTGATTCCACCCGTGCTATTCCTTCTTGGTATAAAGAAAATGACTTCTGTAACTTCCATCGCGTGAAGGGACACAGTCACGAAAACTGCAAGATGTTGAAAAACATAGTGCAGGAAATGGTTGATGCAGGGGATATAACTCTCGATAATCCTAATGCCCCTGCTAATCGAAATTTAAAATTTTCAACAAACCATTTCCAAACCATGCATCTAATAGTAACACAAATCAAGATACCTCAGCCGAGGAGAAGAGTGTTCATGAAATCCATGCAGTTTTCAACTCCCAACCAAAAGCTTCTATCGAGGAAATTCTGAATCAGGCCTCTTCACTAACGCAGGGATCCACACCCCCTACACCACCATCAAGACAAGACGATAACCTTGCCATTCCTTTACCCATAAAGGAATTAACCACCCAGAGTTCTCTTCTCACGAATGAGTCTTCTTACACCACATCCCTGCAAGACTGTGAGCGGATGTTATCTAACTTATCTATTTCCCAAACATTTCCTTCCACCACTCTTACTGTAAAAGAAGAAGGCTCGCCACTTTTTCTGTCATCCTTAGAAGGAGAAACCTCTCGAACCGACATCACCAAACTCCTTAATCATGACGGATCCCCTCAAACATGCCTTCCTACCTATTAGTTCTTCATCACCTAAATCTTTTCAGCGACCGGTTGACCTCTTAACACCCATTGATACAGCGCCTCATTTACCCCCTGTATCACACCCACAGTGGACCGGAATCACAACCCACCTCTCTTCCATACAAAATTTCTTCTTCACACGTGAAGATTGTCATCCCTCAGAAGATAGACGAGTCCTATGGGAGTGTTTGAGTACACCATGCTCTACTCAAATGTAGATGACCGATCCAGACACCTCTACCATATACCCGAGGTGTTTACAAAAGCTCAAAATGCCTATGTCCTCATCTTCACCCCCCTCATCTCTACCGAATACCTCATCCACCTCTATTAACCTAACCAAACCTTCCCCTACGCTTGGGACTTCACCAATACCCAGCCTAACACACCCACCTAAACAGTTAGATTTATCCAAAAATAAAGTCGTCCATCCACCTAGGAGACAGACCCAATCTCCTCAAGTCCAATCTATGCCTCTGTCACAACTAAAACCCTCGTCATCACACCTACCTTCTATATTGGGACCTCACCCCTCCACCTTGCCTCAATACATCATACCTCCTACATTTTCTTTAAAACGACCTGCACCTTCTGCACCCATACAGAGATCCACGGGTGTATCAACACCGTCACCCCAAGTATCCTGTCCACCTACCAACCCTAAACAAACTCCATCATCAAAGGATTTGTTTTGCTGTCACTCCTCTTTCCCCGTGGTTGTTTCCTGCCACCACGTCATCTGTGGCCTCATCATCTAACCAGCTAAACATGACTTCTGCGCCGAAGAAGCCACGTTTAGTTAAATCCAATTATCAAAACCCCTTGTCTAAACCACCACCCGTACGAACCAACCATACCCAACCATTACCAAAACCCACCCAATCAATAGCCTCATCTTCCTCTGACTTTGACCCGCTCAAAGGATCTTACGCCAAGATCCTTGATATGTTGGTGGAGAATGCGACCATTTCCCTACCCCCACTCAGACCCTATGATCCATCTAAACCTCGACCTATAGGTTATGATGAGTCTAAAATCTGCACTTACCACCGCACACCAGGACATGATGTGGAGGGATGCAAAGCTTTGAAATCCATCCTTCGTCAGTCACCTATCTCAGATAGAAAGGTTAAGAAAGACAACTTACGAAGGGAGAAACCTTTAGCTTCAATCCCCTCTCCTATACCACCTGTCCCCGCCTCACCAAGATCTATCATTATTGCAACCCCACCTCTCGAAGACAATGACTTATCCCTGCCATCTTCCTCCTCTCGTGTTCACGAGATCAACATGATTAGTATTGCTACTCGAGGGCAGAAAAACAATGGGAAAGCTAAAGAAAGCACACCTGCGGCCTCTCTTTCTCCGTCTGCCATCCCGATCGCACCACCACCTAAAGTGGTTATTCGTGGACCTGCCTACCCCGTCTCTGATGGAGTTTCCCATCGTACCATGATCAAACAGCTTCACCAATCACCTGTAAAAATGACACTGTATGATCTCATTCAAACCTCTGAATCTCATCGACAAGCTCTCATTGAAATCCTTCAAGGGATAGAGGTCCTACCTAACGAAACCTTGCCCGTTGCCTCCATCTTAACACCCAACCACGTTGCTTCTCTCACCAAACAATCTACCACTTCTGTCCCTGTACAGCAAGCCGCTGCTGTCAGTTTCTCTGAAGACGAAATTGTCATCTTTGGTGCAGAAGATCCTGACCCCGCTCTTTTCATCTCGGCTTACATCCAGGACATCTGAGTACGTCGTGTTATGATTGACGGGGGTGCTAGCCTAAACATCATCTCTTCCAAAGCCTTCCAACAAATGAATATCCCTTCTAGCTGCATGTGTGCCAACCCCACCATGTTGCATTCATTCAATGATGCTATTACTTCTACTTTAGGCACCGTGATCCTTAACATTCGTGTAGGGCCACGTACCTTACCCGAACTCTTCTATGTCCTTGAGGGAGAATTCCAATACAACATGTTGTTAGGCTGCCCTTGGATCCGGGCTATGGGATGCGTTCCCTCCACCTTACATAGATGCATAAAATTCGAGTATGAGGGGAAGTCATACACCGTAAAAGCTGACGCTCCCCCCTTCAAAACCTGCAATATGTTATATCACCCTAATGATGTGCTTGTACCAGTCAAGGCACCCATTCATCCAACCCAACCATCTACTTCACCCACACCTCAACCATCCACCTTAGCCACACCTACACCTTCAACCAATGAAACCGCCGCCGCAAATACCACTTCCTTCCCCACGGACAACATCCCAACCTCAGATCCCTTGGTAGATGTTTTTCAACGCCTTACGCTGGGGGAGTATCACCTATATAACGTTAGCACTTTCCATACCCCACAGGAGTACGGACAGTTACATGCGCATCCTACCTACGACCGTCGTGTGGGGGAGGTGATCTCCTACGGACCACCTAATTGCCGCACCAACCTAACGTATGGGGGTGTCGACGCATCCTCCGTTACCCCTGAACCTCCCCTTGGTGTGGTTCCCTTCCAATCTGATTTTCAATATCTAACAAATCGTCGTTTCACCCTCACCTTCTTGACTCACTGTGCTTGGAAAGGTTTTGGTTTCGGTCTTTATGAACAAGGCCGACATACAATCATTCCCATGACTACACGCAAACACAAAGATCGTAGTGGTCTTGGATTTTCTGAAACACTTACACCAAAGAAACCTCATGTCAGTTGTATCCAGGAAGACAACGACATTACCTCTTCTGAACCATCATCACCTATTTTTCCATCTTCACCCACAGAGTCGATAGACCCGGAATCTATCCCTCCTAACTTTTTTTTTCGTAAATGCTATCTTCCTGGGTCCTCTCACTTATCAACGTGATAATGAAGACCCATCTTCTCTTCCCCTTCTGTATCCAGACATGATCGAAGAAGACTCACCTTCAATTAATGTTGTTGAGTGCCAGGATGACGACTCCATCCTCACTTACCTTGGCGCGGATGACTCTTATATTCAACGTGCCTTACCATCTGAAACTCAAACCATGTTGAATGAGTCGACTATAGAAATCAACATCCACACAGAGGACGATCCTCACATTGTGAAGATCAGACAATCTCTTAACGCATCAGAACAAACTACCTTCACTACCTTCCTCCGTGCCCGCAACCAAGCTTTCGCTTGGTCCTACGCTGACATGCCAGGAATCGATCCTGACATTGCTGTCCATAACATTACTCTGAAACCCGACTCCAAACCAGTTAAACAGAAACTGAGAAAAATGCATCCACGCATTGCCCTCTTGGTCAAAGAAGAGCTTCAACGACTCCTTTCTGTTTCCTTCATCTTACCTATTGACTATCCTCAATGGATTTCTAACATCGTACCTGTCACTAAAGCGACGGGGGGACTTCAGATATGTACAGATTTCTGGGACCTTAACCTCGCTTGCCCAAAGGATGACTTCCCCCTACCTAGTATTGATCAACTTGTTGATCTCACTGCAGGCCATGAGATGCTTTCTCTCATGGATGGCTTCTCGGGATACAATCAAATTTTGGTAGCCCCGGCCGATCAACATAAAACCACCTTCATTACTCCTTGGGGAACCTTCTGCTATCGTGTCATGCCGTTTGGCCTTAAGAATGCTGGTGCGACCTATCAGCGGGCTATGACTTACATTTTTCATGACATTATGCACACTATCCTTGAGGATTATGTCGATGATCTTCTTGGCAAATCTAAACATCGCAGTGAACATCTCGATGTTTTAACCATTATTTTCGATCACCTGTTACAATACTGTGTTCATCTTCAACCAAAGAAATGTGTCTTTGGTGTCCTTTCAGGAAAACTCCTTGGTTTTATCATCTCTTTGCGTGGCATTGAGGTTGATCCGGAAAAATTCAAAGCTATCCTAGAAATGCCCCCACCCACTAACCTCAAACAATTGCGTAGTTTGCAGGGAAAACTCCAATCTATCCGGCGTTTCATCTCACAACTCTCAGATCGATGTCAACCTTTCCATCATCTCCTTAAAAAGGACATTGTCTTTCAATGGAGCGAAGAGTGCCACCAAGCCTTTGAGGCTCTTAAAGCCTATCTCTTGCAGCCACCCGTGCTTGTCCCACCTCAGGATGATCACCCTTTCTACCTTTACCTTTCTGCCACCGACCATGCTGTAGGAGCCATGCTCACACATCATGACTCTGAGCATCGAGAACAAGCCATTTATTACATAAGCCATACTTTTGTGGATTACGAGACTAGGTATACACATGTAGAAAAGTTGTGCCTAGCCCTATCATTCGTGGCCACCAAACTCCGACATTACCTCCTGAATCACAAAACTTTTGTCATCACCAACGCTGACCCCATCCATTATATGTACGCCAAACCTCATCTAAACCAACACATCGCCTGATGGCTTATGCTCCTCGCCGACCTCGACCTTGAGTTTGTACACCAGAAATCAGTCAAAGGACAAACTATCGCAGACCAACTCATGGAAGCCCCTTTACCTGGGGAACAATTTACCAATTTTACTTTCCCTGACGAACTCATCGCAACTCTTTCACTCAGTGAGGTGTCGTATCCAATGACCCTCTTCTTCGATGGATCCAAATGCCAGCGCGGTGGAGGGGCAGGCGTTGTTCTCATTCCTCTTGATGCTGAACCTATGCCTCTTTCATTCCGGCTCGATTTCCCCTGCACTAATAATACAGCGGAATACGAGGCCCTTGTTTTGGGTCTCCAGGTTGCGTTACACTTAGGTGTAAAGTCTATTAACATTTTCGGTGACTCTCAATTGGTAGTCAATCAAGTTACAGGCATCTACCAATGTAAAAATGAGGAACTTCAAAAGTACAAACATTACGTGGATTCACTTTTGACCTTATTTACTCATTATTCTATCCAAACCATTCCCCGCTCAACTAATAAATTTGCGGATACTATGGCTTGCTTGGCCTCGCAAATTCCTGCCTCACCAACTGACTCTGACATATTTGTCTTGGTCCAACAACTCTTTGCCCCATCTTACTCAGTCCCGGATGTTTGTATGGTAAATAATGTATCTGCTAATTCACAGGATACCTGGTATCACCAATTTCACGACTACCTTACAACCTCTGTTCTCCCACCTGACCTTACTAGTAACGGAAAACGTGCTTTTCTTAAAAGTGTTTCTCGTTATGTCGTCATGGGGGGACTCCTCTATAAACGTGGCTTTGATGGCATCCTCCTTCGATGTCTAACCGGCGCGGAGGTCACCTATACCATCCAACAAGTCCATGATGGAATTTGTGGTGGACATTTTAGTGGCCTTGCCATGGCCAAACAGATCCTTCGCCTAGGCTATTATTGGCCTACTCTTAATAACGACTGCTACGAATATGTTAAGCATTGTGTTATGTGTCAACAACATGCCAACCTTCAACATACTCCTAGCCACCCGCTACAGGTCGCACGAGATCTTTGGCCTTTCTCACAATGGGGTTTAGACCTTATTGGTGAGATTCACCCGCCTTCTTCGCAACGTCACCGTTGGATAATCACAGCAACCGAATATTACACTAAATGGGTGGAGGCCATTCCACTCATTTCAACCAAAAAATAAAAAATCGTAGAGTTCATCAACCATCACATTATCTGTCGTTTTGGTGTTCCTCATCGCCTGATAACAGATAATGGAAAATATTTCAAAAATAAGTTGTTACAAGACCTTTGTGACAACTTTGGTATCAAACTTAGCTTCTCATCACCTTACTATCCACAAGCAAATGGTCAAGCCGAATCTTCTAACAAAACCCTAACCAAAATTCTCATGAAAGTCGTTAACGATTCTGGAAACAATTGGCCTGATCACATCCCCTTTGCCCTTTGGGCTTATCGTACCAGCATTCGTACCTCCACTAATGCCACACCATTCTCTTTGGTATATGGTACCGAGGCTGTCTTGCCTCTCGAAATACAAATCCCCTCCCTAAGAATATCTCTCCAGGATATTCTCACCAATGATGATTTCCGCCAAGAGCGGTTAGCCCAATTAGAGCTTCTTGACGAGCGTCGTCTTACAGCTCTTGACCACCTTCAAATCTATCAAAAGCGCATCAAGCGTGCTTATGATAAGTGAATTCATGAGCGTACCTTTCAGATTGGCGATCTTGTCCTCAAAGAGAATCAACATGTGACCAAACTAGAAAAGAGCAAACGTGGAAAATTTGCTCCTAATTGGATTGGGCCTTACATTATCACTCACACTTACGGATCAGGCACTTACCGTTTAGCTTCACTTAATGGTAAACCTGAGCCTGAACCCCTTAATGCCTTGCATCTCCGACCATTCTACTGTTGAATTTAGTGTTACATCACTTCTTATCTACCTTGCGCTCGTCCCTTGAGCTCATTTACCACCTCATACACCTTTTTTTTTGTCATGCATCTCAAAGTAAAATCCAACCCACGTAGTTTGATCATCACCTCCTCTTAAAGATGCCTTCTCCTTTTTAGTCTGGTCCATGACTTAAAAGTATCAAAATAACAAGTTCTCAATTATACAATTCTGGGATATTCTTGAGTCAAACTTCCTGCAAAACTAGATGCTTCATGCCAAACAGACATCTAGACCTCTAAGTTATAAACTAGACTGCTCCCTCGAAGGACAGCTATGTGCAAAGCCACATCTGCTATTATAAATAGACTGCTCCCTCGAAGGATAGCTATACACAAAATCCGCATCTGCTACTATAAATAGACTGCTCCCTTGAAGGACAGCTATACAAAGTCAGCCTCTATCAGAAGCTTCTCACATTGATCAGCTTCGTGAAGACCTCAAGAACAACAAAATGCATATCCCATATAGACTTCCCACATCGATCAGTCTATATCCAGAAAAATAAAAGCAGTATTCAAAAGTACTTTTGAGTCATGGACTTGTCTATTTTGGTTTGGTTCTCTTCCGTCAGAATAATCACCTTATAACAAGTTCTCTGTGCCCCAGCCATACCATCCACCTCACCTCACCATTCTTCACAATAACAAAACTCAAGGGATGTGATGTATATCTGATATATTGTGATTATACAACTCTTTTCACCTATCGACTTCTCGCCTATGCAAGGTACCTAGGGATTCAAGCTCATCCTATGATAATACATGATTTGTTTAGCTCTTTTCAACTATGGGACATTTTTGCCTCTTTTACCCGAATCTAGGATTATATGTTGACCTTAATCAGGACATGGTTCCCTTATGCTTGGGTAAGCTAACCCTCACTTCACCTATACCTTACCAACTCCAACAACATTACCCTACCAATATCAAAATTTTACCAACCAACAAATTGCCTAAACACAACCAAATTGCCTAAATTCATCTCTCCCTGGTCCTAAGGGAGAACTACATCGGTCTGAGGCCCCTCCTTGCTTTGTGCAATGGGCTATGTAGGCAGCACTTGGGAGACATGGGGTCTCCCAAGGTTAGCTCGACCATCCCCTACCATAACCTATCATGTGTTGTGTTTTTGCTTAAAAATATAAATGATTTCGTATATTTATATTGATAACACTCACCTTTGTCCTTTATCAATTCAAAACATTCAAAACACAAACATTTCTTATTATTATCATAAACTCAAAATCACCATACATATTCAGTTTTATTTAGATGTTAAACAAATACATCTTCTCTATCATCGACGCACAGGTCGGCATCCTTATTTATTCTTCTACCCCTATAAAATTCACGTAGACCCCCACGCACCTCATCCCGAACCAGGTAGTGATGGTGATCGTCGACGCCGCTCACCTGGCCTCTCCATCCTCAAAGGTGCCACTACTATTGGTTCCTCCCACTGATCCGCCAATCTCTCCTGTAACATATGAATACGCCCTCTCGCGTGGAGGAATCTCACCTCTAGTCTCTCCACTCGTGACTGCGAAACCGCTAACAATCCCGTTGTCTCATTCACCTGCATTTGAAGCTGGTGAACTAAACCCTGCAGGTGATCTCTCTCCACTGTAATCACAGCTATGTCAGGATGATCGGCCCTCTCACGTGTACCTCGCAGCTCTGCTACCCACCATAATCTATAAGCCTCTGTCACTCCTGCATCCATTACCCTGCGATCGGCTGCTGTCTCTTCTGGTCCTTCTGGAGGTGTCGGCCGGGGAGGTGAGAATGCTGCCTCAGGCGTCGATCCTCATGTATGGTCTATAAGCCATGGGTATATCCTGAACAAATCCAAATTGTCACCGCACGTGATCTAGAGGAATCCTCTCGTACTCACCTGGCCTGTGTCCCGCGATCCACCTCAATCACTCTACACCCCTCAAATCCTCAGCTATGTTCTCCATCACCATATAGTTCCTGTAAGGCCTCCAACGGATATCCGCAATCGTCACCATCTCCCACATCTGCCTATAATACTCGACGTCATCTGTCATGGCCTCGGATCTCACCTCTTGCTCTGTCTGGACCCATCGTCTGAATCCCAACCTCTGCACTCCTGTCTCTCTTTCCCTGGATTGGTCGGCCTATTGGTCGCACACACACAATGTGCTCATAGGCCCAACAATGTAATAAGTATGCACAATCCAGTGTAGTCCTGTGATTTCACCTGCAGGCCCATAAACCCCTGTATAGCTCCGCCAGATATGCGGGTGCCCATGCGAAAGTCACGCTCCCTTCTATCATTTCCCAAATAATACACATCAATGATTTTGGAAATCTTCCCCCATCCACCCTCGGTAATGCATAATACCCCACCGCTATCATTAATACCACTACCAACCTTGTTGCCTCAGGGTGTGCTGCAAACATTATACCATAAGTGAATGTCAAACCCCGCTGTGTCAAGTCTCGTGCAGCTGGACCAAATACTACTGTTATCGCTCCCCGCGCCACATTAGGCCCTGCCTGATACACTGGTCTTCCTGTAATTGGGAGTCTCAAAATTCGGAACACATCTTCTAACGTCACTGTCATCTCCCCTGTTGGCAGATAGAAGGTATTCTTTTCTGGATTCCATCTCTCAATCAACGCCTGCAACATAGCATGATTGCATGTGATTCGTGAATAATAGCAGATTCCACTTAACCCCACATGGTTTATCAATGCCCACTCAGCTGGTGTTACATCCGCTCGGACCCGTGACAACAAAGTTGGCACCCTATCATTCATCCTCAACCCTGCCTCTGCCTGCATACATCAAATCAACAAACAACAAATCAATAAATAAAATCCCCAGGTGTTTTTTATCACATTCTGAATTTTACACAGTAACCGATATCGGTTATAGATAACCGATACCGGTTATCTCTAAACGATATCGGTCACTGTCAATTCTATACACCCTGCTTAAAAACACCACCTACGATAATTATTCACTCGTTTACCCCTCTCTGTACCTACAAACATACCCGAAACCCCTGATTACCTACCCCATAACACTCACCCCATCCCAAACCCTTGCCTATCACCTTTTCTTTTTCATCTCTACCCACTTACCTTCTCTCATCCTATTCATAAACATGCAAGAATTGAATTCCAACCAAAACTTATACCTCTTGGGATGCAGCAGCTTGAGGTGGAACCTGTCTTCCCTCTCTTCTCTACCCGCTGGATGCTTCTCCTTGTTCAGCCATGTTCACCACCCTCTTCAATATAACTTGCCTTTCTGCCTTCTTAATCTAAGCCCACGATTACTTTACCTGTCTCTTTCCTCCTTATCACTCAATTCTCCCATGCAATTACCTGTATAAGCCATCAACAGCGTCGCATTCTCGTATTTAACTTGTTGCATGACTCTAAAAATAAGAACTTAAGTTGCCTCCCAAGCTTTTCTATTTTTAGAAAAGCTCGTTTTAGCATAACCGATATCGGTTACCTAACCGGTATCGGTCGAATGACTACCGACATCGGTTACCTAACCGATATCGGTCACCTCTCTCCCTTTGGTTATCCTAGGCCATTTCTTTGTTTTTTACAAATTTTTGGTGGCGCCCGCCTCTTTTCCTTGCATAACGACATAGTTATCAATATCTATCATCAGAATACCATCAACACATATGCAAAACTTCATCAACATCATCTATATATACATCAAATTTCAATACCATCGACAAAACACATGAAACATTCTAATACATGCATCAAATCAAAAATTTTACACACCATGTGGAGCAAACTCATCTATATATCATCATCAAATCAATGTCAAAATATACAAATTGCCCTGCATGGGGCCTCTGTGATCTAAAAATACAAAGTCGGCACGCAGGCCGCTGTCTCTGTCAAAATCTCGACTCGGCTCGCAGGCCGGTCTCTCATGTCAAAAATATACTCGGCTCGCAGGCCGGTATCAACTATACAAAATGTACTCGGCTCGCAGGCCGGTATATACAACAAAAATGAATAAATAAATCCTATGTGGGCACGCAGGCCTCTATATACACACTCGGTTCGTAGACCGGTGTCTCTATCAACAAATCCTCTATATACCCATCTCTGCTCCTGGGGTGACTCAGCTCTCTCCCCCTCCCTCGACTCGTCTCTCAGCTGGCCCCTGTGCCAGATCTCACCTCCTACCCGTCACTGACCCACCGGCTGTGGCTGCGGCCCCCTGTGACCTGTGACTCTAGGATGTCTCCGCCCTGTGAGCCGCATATGGCTGATAGTCGGCACCGGTACCATCTAGCACGTCCTGATAATATCGGGCCTCCGCTCTCGCCTCCATATATCGGGCCCGTGCCACCATGGCTGGTGGGGCTGGTCCCCCGGCTCCTAATAGAAGTGGCCCCTGACCTGCCTGTACACCCTGTGCCTGAGGCGGTGCCTGTACCTGCCTATGCCTGGGTGCCTGTGGCTGTGCCTGTGCCTATGCCTGTGTGCCTGCCGGTGCCTGCTGTGCCTGTGCCTGAGGCTGTGCCTGTACCTGTGCCTGTACCTGTGCTTGGGCTAACTGCCCCTGTAGCACCCCAATCTGTGCCTGTGCAGCAGCAAGCTTCCCCTGTAATAACTGCACCTGGCCCAAGAGATGGTCCCTCTCTGCTATAACAGCCACCAAATCTGGCTGTGTGGGCTGTGCTCTCATGGCTGCCCTCTGCCCTGCCCACCAAACCAAAAATGAACCTGTAACACCGGCATCGTCCACCGTATCATCCGCCGGTCTCTCTGCGACCCAGACTGGGTCCAATGGCTGCAGAGGAGGCAGTGGTGCCTCTACATCCTCCCTCTGATACTGTGGGAAGGGAGGTGGCTCATCCTGTCGTAGACCCAACTGTCGGCGTACCCTCTCTAGGGGAATCCGCTCATGCTCCCCGGGTCTCCGTCCAGCTATCCAGAAGATATACTGGATCCATCGTAGCTGCGCTCGGGCTCCTCCTCAGGGCTGATGGCCTCTGTATGGCCTCCATATAATATCAAGTGTGGTCAGGCCCTCTAACATATGCCGGTAGTATGCCACATCTCACCCTGCAATCACCGCTCGTGGCTGGCCCACGACCCCCAACCACCTCTGGAACCCATACCTATATACTACCTACGGCCCTGGCTGCTGGGGTAGCCCTACAGGTCATAAACACACAATGTGCTCGTAGGCCCAGCAATGTAGCAAGAATGTCGAGCATATCCCGAATCGCCTCATACGGCGATAGCCCCAGAGCTCTCTGTATAGCTGCACCAAATACACCGGTGCCCATGCATAGCAGGTGTGCTCCTCCACCATCTCATGCAATACTCCCATCAGTGCCCATGGGAAGCGACCTCCCTCTGAGTCCGGGAGGGCGAAGCAGGTGATACCAATCATCATCAGCACGGCAAGCCGTGTCTCCTGTCGGTGTGCGCGATACATATCACCGTAGCAGATGCTCACGCTATGATATGTAATCAATGGGGCTACATCCCCGAATACCTGTAGGATGTTGTCCATCGCTGTCTCTGCATCCACCTGGAACACCGCCTCACCTATGATCGGCAGTCTCAGGATGCGATACACATCCTCTAGTGTGACCGTCATCTCTCCAGTAGGGAGATGGAAGACATTGGTTGCCGGATCCCATCTCTCGATGAGGGCAACCATCAAGCTGTGGTCCCTATCCATAGCCCTATATCTCTGGACTCCGCCGAGTCCAACCTCCCACATGACTGCCCACTGTGCTGCAGTCACATGTGGCCGCATCCACCCCAGTAGAGGTGGCATCCGATCCCGCATCGTCAGCTGCTGGCGTGCCTGCAAAAACAACACACTCCATCAGGCCTACCCTTTACAAAACAACTACCTTAACCCTCTATACTCACTCCCCCACCCAATAACCCCAATATCACTAGCCCCACCCAACAAACACCTACAATATCCCCTTTACCTATTCCACAACCTACCAACTACCCCACTCATACTCCACCCGCTTTATTCTCATCCTCTAACTATATCCCAGCCCATTTAACCCCTCCCAATTCATCCACAACCCATAACCTATCCTACCCGCACCGGCCCCCGACCACCCGATTACCCCCCACCCCACTCACCTTTCCTAGCCACTCTACCTTCTCCCCCTTCACCCCAAAACTCTATCCTACCCGCCTACAACAAATCAATATACCTACTTTCACAACATTACCTCCTGCCCATAGTGACCGGTACCGGTCACACACGACCGCCGTCGGTCGACACATGACCGACGCCGGTCTCGGAACCAACTAGTCTTTAGTTGTGACCACTTGCCAGTCGCTTAGTGACTGACATCGGTCACTGTCAGATTTCGGGGCCGGATCGAAAACGGCCCCCAAATCCCCTTTTTTTTTTTTTACCTATCTACCCAGCCCAATTGCCTACAAACTTACCCACCCTACCGTGTTGACTTACCTAACATATCTACCCACTCCATTTTACGATTTACCTTCATTTATTCATTATTTTATCACATTTTAGATTCCTACCCCAAAACCCACATCCTAGCTAAATTCATCAACTTCACACAAATAGGGATTTAGAACCTACCGGTACGACTACACGTCGTCGCGGTGGGATAGGTGGTGGTGGTCCAGCTCCTCCCGCACCTCCTGCTCCTCCAGGCTGTGCCATAGCTCCAAATCTCCTCAGCAGGGTCCTCCACCAATCAAACTTTGCCTCCTGATCGCTGGGGCCTACCAATCACTCACTCCTCCACTCAACTAGTGCCAACTCAGCCCACAAACTCAACAAAATCAATTCAAAACTCAGACAAGCAAAAGGTTGGCACTCAAATTGACAAAGTGACAATGACATGCCGTATTTTTCTTTTTATAGGTTTTGACATATAACCGATGCCGGTTACGGCACGCCCTAGAAGACCGGTATCGGTCTTGTGACCGATACCGGTCACACATAACCGATATCGATTACCTACTTACTTAACCTAACTCCCGCCCTTATCCACCAATCTCCATTTTTCACCACCTCACCTACCCCCATCGACTTTGCTAAATAGCCTTATTTTGAATTCATCGGCCCGACCCAAGGCCACAACCAACCAATCGGCCCGACCCAAGGCCACAACCAACCAATCGGCCCGACCCAAGGCTGCACAAACCAAGGCCGACCCAAGGCCGCAACCAATCGGCCTGACCCAAGGCCACAACCAACCAATCGGCCCGACCCAAGGCCACAACCAACCAATCGGCCCGACCCAAGGCCACAACCAACCAATCGGCCCAACCCAAGGCCGCACCCAACCAATCGGCCCGACCCAAGGCCGCAACCAACCAATCGGCCCGACCCAAGGCCGCAACCAACCAATCGGCCTGACCCAAGGCCGCCCTACCCAAGGCCACAACCCACCAATCGGCCCGACCCAAGGCCACCACCCACCAATCGGCCCGACCCAAGGCCAACCCACCAATCGGCCCGACCCAAGGCCGAACCAACCAATCGGCCTGACCCAAGGCCGCACCAATTAAGTACCTCGACCAAGACCCGCAATTTACGATTCTATCATGTAGCTATTTGTTCCATCGAGCTCACTTGTTCGTGTTTTAGCATAACTAGGATACTTGACTTGTTCAGCCGACCAGCCTTGCCTAGACCAAGACCGTGACGTTTATTTCAACCAAACCAACCATTTGGTACTGCCGAACATGCCTAAACGTTCCGGTACCTTACCCGTTATATCCCCTGGAGCTACTTCCTATGCCTTGGATACCAGGATTATATCAACCTTGTTTGGATAAACTATCGACCTTTGCCTATGAATTGCTTGTTTGCTCTTCAACTCGTGTACCCTGGTCGCACTACTGCATTTCAACGTGCGTCAGCTTCTTTGAACTTACCCCACCATCTTACCATCATCTCATCATAATTCACCCTTTATCAACCCTATCCCTGATTTCACGTCGCCTCAATCTGTGATAGATTTGAGGGGGATTACCTATACCCTTAACTGGGGCAACCACTTTTTATTTTTGTCAGTGCAGCTTTAAAATACAAGCTACACGACAACAAGGGGCAAATGTAGACACCAAATTTGGGTCTTATGACACCCTTTACCCCGTATCTCGTCCCGCAACCTAACCCTACCTCACCACCTAAAACCTTACACACCTAATGATTTATTAATTACCTTATAATTAATAAATCCACATCTTCAAACCCGCCACCTCATCTCGCCACCTCACCATGACCTAGCCCTAACCCTAAACCAACCTAATTAAGACCTATGACTTGGTCCAGACCCACACCCATGACTCATTACCCCTCACCCGCACCAAAACGAGCCTAATAATGACTTGACCAAGCCCACAACTGATCCCTCGGGAGAAAAGGAGGGAAAGATGGTTGTTTTACTAAAAATAGCCACTTTGACCTAACCGACATCGGTTCCTACTCGACCGCCATCAGTTACGTAACCACCATCGGTTCCCTGTTAATGACCTCCCCCAACCAAAAAGAAAGGATCCGGAATTCATTTGCAAGACAGAGACAAGTGAAGAAAAGAGAAGAGGTTGCAGAGAAGAGCATCGAGCCGAAGACTGCAACTGAGCAACTGGATCACTGTCACCCTCATTCAAGCATTGGAAAAGACTGAGGATAGCTTCATCAGCTCACTTTCCAATACCGGATCATCCCAACTAAGCCTTACTGTCACCACCACATTCCTTGGACCTGTATCTTCATCAGGAACCAGTAAGTATTATCTTGTAGTTCTTTGTTATCATTTTGCTTTAATTCATATCAAATGGGGAACTGACCACCTTCGAAAGGAAGTCTAATATTTCCTGGGCCTAAGGCAGTTCCCTCACTTGTTGTCTAACTAAAATCTAGTGGTCTTGCATTCTTATTTACAGGTAGTCCTTCCCAGACAAAAAGGAGTTCTTCACAATCGATCTGATCTCTCTACGGTACGCGCACACCTTCCCAACATTCAACAGGTATTCCTCCTAGCCCTAACCCTTATCTGTTTCTCAAGAGAATGAAAGGATAGAAGAAACTCTATTTGAATGATTTTTTCCTGTTCTTGAATGAGTTGGGACGAAAAATAGTCAAAGGAGGGCATCATACAATTATCGCCCAAAGCAGCTTTTGTAGCATAGAAAGTTGACACGAAGAAAGAATATTCGAGACCTAGCTTAGAGATAATCGACAAGATCATTTGAGAATCTTTATTTTCTACTTGACATCCTTTTAACAATAATCTAATGTGGACAAATTTCGAGAAGAAGGCTTGTAGGCTTTCAAAGTCATTAGGATTTAACCCTAGTAGTTCATTTTCCTACTCATGCACTCTCATGTCATCTAGTTGTCCAAACATTGCATCCAGTGTTTTCCACGCAAATGTAGGTGTTTCAGATGCCTCAATATGGAAGAGTAATTCATGAGAAACAGATATGCAAAGAAGACCTAAAGCTTCATCACTACGGTTTAACCACTTAGATTTTTCAGGTTCATCGTCTGGTTCAGTCTCAGTTCCCATGGTGATGCGGAATAACCCTTTACCCCTTAGTTTCATTATTATTTTCGATCTCCATTCAAAAAAGTTGAACGGCATAAGAAAAGGAATTGAAAGTGCATCCATAGTGAGAGAGAGAGAAAGAAATGCAGAAAAGAAACACAACCACCCAGGACAATAACAACCCCCCTACTTTTGGCAATTTATAGTTTAGTGTGTTGATTACAATCAGGTCCGTGCATGCTGTTTGAAACACTTGGTAACTTGTCTTGCAATTAGCATAATAACGCGCAAGAGAGGAGACCACAATAGTGTTTTTTGGAGCGCAACAAAAAAAGGAACACCGTAAACAAACACAAGTAAAAAATAGAAAGGAGGTGAAATCTAACCCTGCTGGTGAGAAAAAATGTCTCACGTTGCACGAAATAACCTCTTTGTCATAAGACTGTGGTGGACACGCTCACAAGTCCATGAAAAAAGGAATTAAACAAAGCTCAAAAAAATGAGCTGAAATAAGCAATACAAAGACACCCCCCCAGAATGTGGCACTTTATAAAATTAGTGTGTTTACAAAGCTAATGATCCCATCATCTAGAGTGCAAAAAAACATGCAACTTTGACTAAAGAAGTGCTCAAAACCAAGCAACGAGTTAAAATTTATAGCAAAAACCAATTCCCGTAATTGATGAGAAAAAGCCAATAAGCCTGCAAATGGATTAAAAAAGTTCCCTAAATGCATGCAAAAGGTGTCATATATATGCCCATTGGAAATGAAACGAAATTTAAGATAGGGTTTTTTTGTAGTGCAAGGGGGGATTAGCCACCTGCCAATCCTGGACCTCACCGTTCATCTTCAGCACTCGACAGAAGGTTAAAAATACACAAATCCATTAGACCAAATTATAATGCCAAAGAAATATAGTTTAAATAATGTGAAATTAAATTAGATCTAATGTAATTAAATCTAATGAATTTTGAAAAAGTCTTTAATTAAGCAAATCACTGAAAAAAGCACTTTTTTTTTTAATATTTTCTAAAACAGGAGATTTTAGAAAGAAGGAATGCTTCTAATTAAAAAAAAAATTCTAAATTGGTTTATAGAAACTTTGATATATATAAAAAAACTCTAAAGTTAAGAATTTTAAAAACTTACTAAAAAGAAGGATTTGTTTTACCAAACAAAACAAAAACAATTGAGCATGAAAAAAAGGCGGCCCGTTTTTGGAAAAAGCAGCGTTTTTTGTTTGTTTTGAGTAAGATTAAAAGAAAGAAATGAATTTAAACTTACCAAATTGACTGGTTTAAGTGTACAGCCATGCATATGAGTGTACAGCCGCGCACAGGAGTGTACAGTCGTGTTTTTCATTGCCAGCACAAAAAAATGCTCTTTTAAGTAAAAAAACTTGGCTGTGTGTTGAAAAACGCCCTTGCAAGCAAAAAAAACGTGGCTGGGTTGTTGAAAAATGCCCTTGCAAGCAAAAAAACGTGGTTTTGTTGTTGAAAAATGCCTAGGAATGATCTTACAGTCCACGCATGATAGTTAACAACATGTACATAAGAGTTTACAACCCCTTCAAGCAAAAAAATGTGGTAGAGGTTAAAAACACCTAGGAATGAATGAAAAAAGTGCAGGCTGCGCATGAAAACAGTCCAAAAATGGTTAGAGGGATAGCAGTTCGTTGATGAGCAACCACGACTGAAGAACTCAAAGATCCTACAACCATAGACAACATGCATAGACAAATATCCTGCAAAAACCAGAGATTTAAAAAAAAAATCACTTCCATTTTAATAAATGAAAGGAATCTCTATTTTGGATTTTGATACATCCAACAAAAAAAAGTAGTTAAAAATACCTGATTTCTCAAGGTATTTTGAAAAAACCTGCACATGCACAAGAAATAAAACAGAAAAAACTTTCCGAGAAAGCTTATTAGAGATATTAGCAAGATAATTTCTAGAAAATAGTGTTAAAAAGACTTGAATGCAGAGTAAAATAACGAAACCAAGTAAGAGTAATGGCAACAAAAAACAAATCAAGTGCACGTTTACCTGATCTCAGCTCTGATACCATGAAAAGAGTTTGTGAGAATCGAATTGGAAATGAGGCACCACGAAGTAGTTGCACTCCAACGGAATCATGAAAGCTCTAGTGATATCAAGGAAAAAATTGATCAGTAATGGAAGAACTTGCTCAACAGAAACAAAGCTTGCATAGAGGAAAGACAACAGAGTGTCTTGGCATGCTCATAAATGAATAAAAAAGGGGTACATATAGGGTGCTGAGTAACCCTAGTGCATGACACATATGAAACCCTAAACCTAACCCTAAACCTAACCCATGTGAGATGACCCTCCAACATGAGAGGAGGACACATAGGATAACTCACACTAACAAAATATCCACACATCACTCTCTAGCTCAAAGAATTAAGACTTAGCCTAGTGTCTTCACATGAGTGAATAATTGATTGTTGTTGAATAATCCTTGATAACACCTAATAATGAATTCTCAGAAATAAAGGGGGGTAGAATGATACATACCTTTAAGGGATGATATAGACTTTGAAACAACTCTATCGAGTTTTGGAAATAATTGAGGGTGTAAGCTAGAACTTTGTTTTATTTTTATAGGGAAGAAGTCTACAAAGGGTAGTCTAGGAGAAGGTGACTATTTAAAATTTTTGGTTTTTCTAATCCATATAAAAGGTGATATTGCATGGCTTAGGATTAATATCACATTGCAAAAGCTGGTGTAGTGCAATAAGGGTGAAATCAAAAATTTGCATGATTGGAAGGAGCTA
The DNA here is from genome assembly GCA_019776745.2 of Taxus chinensis. Taxonomy (NCBI): domain Eukaryota; kingdom Viridiplantae; phylum Streptophyta; class Pinopsida; order Cupressales; family Taxaceae; genus Taxus; species Taxus chinensis. Next base: position 728,873,400 of record CM034153.1, on the reverse strand, counting down.
GTAAGTTTGAGTAAAAAGCTAGTTTTGAAGACCTTAAAAATGCATAATTGAGTTTTATATCATTTATAACCTTAGGGGTTGTGTGAGTTTTACTTAGGACTACCTCATAGTGGTATCATATCCTGAATTGGATTCTTGGAAAGGAAAAGATATTTTTTGAGAGTAATTGCATGTAGAAGACAAAATGGTGCAAGTGAGAGAAGAAGGAAAGTCAAATTGGGAAGAGAATATGGAGATGATGATGGAAGATATGTTGAGCATGTAGAGAGTATGGAAGAGACTTAGAGGAATATGTGAAATGAGATAAATTATATACATATAAATGGGACAAAAACTCAAGTATAATTTGTAGGAAAATGCTACACGTGTTAGAGGTATGCAGGACACAAGGAATATGAGTGCTATGGGATGAATACAAAATGGTGCAAATGAGAGAAGAAGGAAAGTCAAATTGGGAAGAGAAGATGGAGATGATAATGGAAGATATGTTGAGCATGTTAGAGAGTATGGAAGAGACTTAGAGGAAGATGTGAAATGAGATAAATTATATACATATAGATGGGACAAAAACTCGAATGTAATTTGTAGGAAAATGCTACACATGTCAGAGGTATGCAGGACACAAGGAATATGAGTGCTATGGGATGAATACATAGATGAGAACGGGTGGTAGAGATATTTATCAGAGGCTTCATAACCAAGGTAATTTATTTTTGTTTAGAAGTGCTATTTTGAAACCAAGTAAAACAGTGAATGAGGTAATTCAAAGAAGGTGATAGTTTAGAACTGCATGTAAGGCTAAAGGAAAAGTTTGTAAAGTGGTTATTGATAGTGGAAGTCCTAAAAATATTGTATCATTTGAAATGTTAGAGAATCTAGGACTAAAGACAACAATGCACCCTAACCCATATCAAGTATCATGGATGCAAAAGTGACATCATATTTTAATTAGGGATTACTAGATCAAGTTGAGTTTCAAATTGGGATATATAAGGATAAGGTAGTGTGTGACTTAGTTTGTATAGATGTTTGCTATATGTTTTTATGTAGACCATGGTATTATGATAGGAAAGAATTTAATAATGGCAATAAAAATACTTATACTATTTTATCTAATGGAGTTAGCCACACACTTTTACCTATCAAATGTGAACAAGAAACACAAGCAAGACTAGTGATGATGATGATAGCTAAAAATTTATTTACAGAGACTAGAGAGACATGTGAGAAGCTGCCATGCATGGATGTTAATCCTTAGAAGTTATATTTTAATAAAGGTTTTGAGAGAGAGATATAGATGGTTTCAATACAATAAGAAGTGAATGATCAAAATGAAGAAGAGAAATAAGAAAAATATGACAAGGTGAGAAGAGAAGCACATGTTAAGGTTTTCGAAGATCAGAAGAGATGTCTAGTGGATAGAGATACATTTGAGAAAGTTGAGAAAGATGACAATAAAATTCTATGGGAAGAAGTTAAGAGTGGGAAAGAGGTAAAATATATTATGAGGCATGTTAGCCACTTGTTTTTTATTCTAATACTACATTGAGATTTTTTTTACAGGTACAAGTGAAAGGAATGAACGTGAAGATCAGTTGGTGAACAACATGGTGAAGTTAGAAAGGAAAAATAAAGAGTAAGTGAAAGAAGTGAAGATGATGAAGATTTGATGAGAGATAGAGAACCAACAGAGCTCATGGGAACATCTAAAATGAATGAACAAGTACAAATTTCAATGTGTAGGAAGAATATAAAGAAAATAGACTTTACAAGAGCTACAAAAAGTTCAGAAGAGAGGAAGAATAAGATATTGATAAGCTGAAAAAGAACAAGAACAAGATGAAAAAGACATAAATACAAGTTTAACAGTCTAGTTACAATCAAGGAAAGAGAAATATTTTGAGCTAAGGCTATTATATTATCATTTTGAAGAAAAAACGATTCAAGAAAGACTACAAGGAGATGTAAGAGACAATTTCATAACCATGAGTGATGAAGATACATCATATATGACCATAAATCAGGGGTATATGATTAGAATTAAGGAGAAAGACACTAAATATAGTCCTAGAGACATCAATGTAATCAAGAAAATGGGAATTTCAAGAAAGAGCCAGACTATGAAGGAAAAAATACAACCAATAGAGGTGTAGTAGAGTTCATATCTAGGAAATATACATTTCCAAAGGGTTATCTTCAATTAGAAGTAGAGGAAGAAAGAAGAAGAGGATAACTAGCAAGAGTATGGGGAAGTTTCTCTTTTCCCTTTGGGAGTATGATGCAGGAGCATTACTCCCCTAGTTTGTATATAGGGATGATTTCATAAATTTTGGATTTCTAGGCTTAGTCATAGGTGTTAGAGGTAATTAGGAGTAATTTAGTGGTGATATGGTGTGTTAAGTCCTTTAGAATTCAAATTATGGCATTTCCCTCCAAAATGAAAATTTCAATCCTTGAATGCAATTTTAGGTTGAATTTGTGTTTTAATGTATTTATTCAGGCATTCAAGCATTTATACAATTTTAATAAGTTCCATTAAGGTCTAAGAGTCTTATTTGAGTCATATTTGTGACCTAGTACCTAGGTCATATGCTTCTAGACTCAAATTAGGCCATCTAATGATTAGAATAAATGAAAATTAGGTATCTTAAGGGGTTTTCTTGAATTAAGACTCGGTGAGAGGGCTTAACAAGCATACTTAAAGGTCTTGTGAATTTTTTTTATCATCATTCGAATGATACAAGATTGGGAACAAGTTGGAGCTCTAAGAATTTTAATAAAGAAAATGCATTGTGATTAACAAATTTCATGGTTTAGTTCTTGTGGCAAGTCTCAGGACTGTGCATGATCAATATTATTCACACTACTCATTTATAATAATTTTCTTTGTAAGTATTTTTACTCATTGTTTATTAGATTTTAATAATTGTCTCTATTCATTGTTTAAAGTGAGTGCTTAATAAAGGAATTTTGAGATAATTCTGTGACACAATATAAACCATGCAACATGGAAACTTTGGAACAATGAAACTAATTGTGGATACTAAAATTGGGTCACACTCCCCTTGGTCCCCTTTTGAATAACTAACTTAAACGCATTCAACTAACCATGACCCCTATACCCCACATTAATATTAATTTAATTATTTATAATTAAATTAATACCCTTCCTTACCCCATTTATTAATTTAATTTAGTTGCTTTAATTAAATGGATGCACACCTCACCTAGACACCTCACCATAGACATATTCTTGGTATGTTTCCATAAATAAATAATACTTGGTTCAACCCTAAAAACCAAGGCCTATTACTGCTCTAACCACCTTACCGATCATAAAAACATAACATCCATTTTGATCCGTGGATAAAATGAACGAACCTAACCCAATGATGTGAGATCTGGCATTTGTAGTAAACCTAGGAAATCCCACCTTAATAAACGATGGTCAACTAGGATGTTAGGAAATAAGAGATAAAATATGCAGAATAATCCCTCACAGAATCACAACAGTAGAAACTACTATGCAGAAATTATTACAGATCTGAAATAAAACTGCAGAATAAAATAACACAACACAAGGAGACAATATTTAACGTGGTTCACCCAATTTGGGCTATGTCCACCAAGAATCACTTGCTCATATTTTATTACAAGCCACTGCTCTCTCAATACAATACCCAGATCCATTTGGAGTTATGCTCAACAAACTCTACAGAATTCACACTTGAATTCAAAACACATCTGCAATACATTTGCTTGTCCATCTATCATATACATAAAACCATATAAATAGACAACTGCTCAAGTATTTTTACAAAATCGTGGGTATCAAAACCATGGAAAAAACTCATCCCATAAACCTATGGGTCAAAAACCTCACCCATATGAGAAGAGCACGTTTCCTGATATGCCGGGTGCATTTTTCGAGGCCAAAAAACAAAACAAAAATTACGCCTATAAAAACAAAATTCGGGGTTGCTACGCCCCCGAACCCCTGCTACTTGGCCCCAAACTCCGGTGAGGATACATGAAAAGTGTACAGTACCCTTAGTGTATAGTCTTCAACACTTTCACACATGAAAACAGGCTCCACAACCTAACAATATCCCACTTGGAGACTAGTTTTCCTCTCAAGCAAGCTTCTCAACCCTTCACTAATTTCTATGAAGACCAACCAAAGCTGAACACAACTTCAGTTTTTCCCTTGTGACCACCTTGGTCATCATGTCTGCAGGATTCTGACTGGTATGAATCTTCTCCAACTTCAACTTCTCTTCCTCCAAAGCTGTCCTAATGAAATGGTACCTTAACTGTATATGCTTTGTCCTCGAGTGGAAAGCAGAGTTCTTAGCTAGGTGTATAGCACTCTGACTATCACTATGCAGCTTACATTCCTCCTGCTTATGCCCCAACTCCTCAAGCAATTGTTGTAACCAAATCATCTCTTTGCTTGCCTCTATGGCAGCAACATACTCAGCCTCCATGGTTGATAAATCCACCAGCTTCTATAGTCATGAAATCCAGCTCACTGCTGTCCCACCTACAGTGTAAATATAACCTGTCATGCTCCTCCTGCTGTCTACATCTCCAGCCATGTCTGAATCTACATAACCACATAAAGTGGTGTCTGATCCACTGTAGCACAAAATTGTCCCCATGGTCCCTCTCAAATACCGAAGGATCCACTTTACTGCTTGCCAATGCTCTTTACCTGGATCACTCATAAATCTACTCACAGCTCCCACTACATGGGCAATATCAGGCCTAGTGCACACCATAGCATACATCAAACTACCAACTACTGATGAGTAAGGTACCTTGGACATTTGGTTCCTCTCCTTGCTCTGTCTTGGGACATTGCTCCTTTGATAACTTGAAATGGCCTGCCAAAGGAGTCCCAACTGGTTTAGCATCCTGCATATTAAACCTCTCCAAGACCTTCTTAATGTACTCTTCCTGAGATAAAGTCATCTTCCGTTCCTTCCTATCCCGAGATATCCTCATACCAAGGATTTGTTTGGCTGCACCCAAATCCTTCATAGCAAAGGATTCACTTAGTTGCTTCTTGAGTACTTTTATTTCCTGCATGTTTTTACTTGCAACCAACATGTCATCAACATACAAACACAGGATAATATAACTTCCATCCTCAAATTTCTTTGTATACACACAATGGTCAGAATGACATCTGATATAACCTTGCTCCATCATGAAGCTATCAAACTTCTTATACCATTGACGTGGAGCTTGTTTCAGGCCATACAAGCTCTTCTTCAGTTTACACACCATCTCCTCTTTACCTTTGACCTCATAGCCCTCAAGTTGTTGCATATATAGTTCCTCCTCCAAATCACCATGGAGAAATGCAAGTCTTTACATCAAGTTGTTCTAAGTGCAAGTCTTCTGCTGCAACTATTCCTAGAGCAGTTCTAATAGAAGTCATTTTTACTACAGGAGAAAAAATCTCATCAAAATCTATACCTTTTTTCTGTGCAAACCCCTTGACTACCAACCGGGCCTTGTATCTTTTCTTTCCTCCTTCTTCCTCTTTGACTCTGAACACCCACTTGTTCTGTAATGCTCTTTTTCCTTCGGGTAGCTTCACCAAATCCCATGTCTGGTTCTCCATGAGAGCCTGATGCTCCTCATCCATGGCTTGCTCCCACTTCTTACTAGCATCTACCTGCATTGCTTCATCAAAGCTCTCTGGCTCTCCACTATCAGTGAGTAATAAATAATAAAGAGAAGGAGAAAAACGTTCAGGTTCTTTTCTTACCCTAGAAGACCTCCTCACTGTAGGAGTTTGGGGTTCCTGTTGAGTAGGTTCCTGAACTGATTCATGGGTCACTTTCCCATCCGGAAGATCCTCTACCACTACATATTCTTTCTTGGATTCTTCCCTATTTTCCTGCAACTGTTGCTTATACATGACTTTCTCATTAAAGACCACATCCCTAGACCGAATGATTTTCTTGTCCTTAATACTCCAACATTTAAATCCAAAGTCATCACCGCCATAACCAATGAAAGTACATTTTTCTGATTTAGCCTCTAGCTTGGTCCTATCATCCTTGTCTATATGAACAAACACCTCACATCCAAATACTCTAAGAAATGAATAATCAACTTTCTTACCATACCATGCCTCCTTAGGTATGCCTCCATCCAAGGCACTTGAGGGTCCTCTATTTATCAAGTACACAGTTGTGCTCACCGCTTCTTGCCCAAAATGAAAGAGGCAGTCCTGCATGTAACCTCATGTTCCTAGAATGTTCCATTATTGTTTTGTTAATCCTTTCTGATACCCCATTCTGTTGTGGAGTTCCTGGAACCGTATTTTTCCTGTAGATTCCATTATTAGAACAGTAATCATTAAATTCACTATTGCAGTATTCCACTCCATTATCTGACCTGAGACATTTTAGCTTAAGACTTGTTTCATTCTCTACCAAGGCTTTCCATTTAACAACAGTGTCAAATACATCAGATTTGTTTCTAATACAATAAACCCAAACTTTCCTTGTTACATCATCAATAAAAGTAACATAATAACTTGAACCCCCAAGAGATGATACATGAACCGGCCCCCACACATCAGAATGTACCAGCTCTAACTTACTCTCTTTCTTTGTAGGTCCAACCTTGAGAAACCTTACTCGCTTCTATTTCCCATATATGCAGTTCTCATATAAATCCAAACCTATTTCTGTATATCTAGGCAAATTCTTCTTTATGATGTTCATGCCCTTATGGCTCATATGACCAATCCTATAGTGCCATAATGTTGTATCTACATTTGAAGCCACAAGATTGCAATCATTAGTATTATCAGTGGTTAAATACAAGTTTCCAACCTTCTTACCTCTTACCACCACAAGAGCACCCTTGGTAACCTTCCAAGAGTTAGCTGTAAATATCACAGTACAACCATCACTTCCCAACTGCCCTGCCGATATCAAATTTCATCTTAATGTAGGCACATGTCTGACATCCTTCAATAGCCAAGTATTCCCATTCTGCATCTTAACCTGAACAAAACCTTTTCCAACTATGCTGCAAGGCTCATCATCACCAAGAAAAACATGCCCAGAATCTCCTTGAACATAATCAACAAAATAATGCCTATGTGGAGAAGCATGGAAAGAAGCCCCTGAATCTAAAACCCAAGATTCAATAATATTGTGCAAAGAAAGAATTAAAGCATCCTGACATACATTACCTGTTGCCACATTTTCCTCCTTGTTTTCTTCCTGTTGTTTCTTCTTATCCCGAAACTCCGAACAATCCTTCTTTGCATGCCTAGGCTTTCAATAATTCTAGCATACAATCTTGTTCTTGGATTTTGACCTTGCTCGATCTTTTGATTTTCCACGGTTTCCTCTATTCTTCTGTCTCCCTCTAGTTTCCAATGTCAAAGAATTCCCTGAAGTAGAAGATTCCCCAGAGCTTTTTCTTCACATTTCCTCACTTAGAATCACCCTTACAACATCCTCAAACTTCGACTTTGAGTTAGCTGAAACCGAGTTACTTACCGCCATTAAAAGGCTATTCCAACTCTCAGGTAAAGAGCACTGAATTAATAAATCCCTAACTTATTCATCAAATTCTATTGTAACCGAAGCTAGCATATTCACAACCGTATTGAAATCATTTAAATTATTTGCTACTGAACTATTCTCAGACATCTTCATATTAAACAACTTTTTCATTAAAAATATCTTGTTAGAGGCAGAGGGTTTTTCATACAACTTCCCTAATGCATCCATTAGATCTTTTGTAGTCTTTTCCTTTGAAACATTAAATAATACCGAAGATGCAAGACATAGCTGGATTGTCCCAAGTTCCTTCCTATCCAGTAAATCTCATTCCGCATCTGTCATACTTGAGGGTTTGTTCACCTTCTCAGACAATGGAGTATAAAGATCCTTTTGATAAAGGTAATCTTCCATCTGCATCTTCCAAATACTGAAATTATGCCCGTTGAATTTATCAACCCTAGATCTTCCATCATCTACCATAGCTCCCACTCAAGCTAAAAACTTTCCCTATGATTCAACACTTTAGCAAACCAAACCTCTCTCTAATACCAATTGATAGGAAATAAGAGATAAAATATGCGAAATAATCCCTCACAGAATCGCAACAGTAGAAACTGATATGTAGAAAATTATTATAGATCTCAAATAAAATTACAGAATAAAAATAACACAACACAAGGAGACAGTATTTAATGTGGTTCACCCAATTTGAGCTACGTCCACCAAGAATCACTTGCTTAGATTTTATTACAAGCCACCGCTCTCTTAATACAATATCCAGATCCTTTTGGAGCTATGCTCAACAAACTCCAAAGAATTCATAGCCTGAATTCGAAGCACATCTGCAATACATTCTACACTTGTTCATATATCATATGCATAAAACCGTATAAATAGATAACTGCTTAAACATTTTTACAAAACCATGGGTATCAAAAACCATGGGAAAAACCCATCCCATAAACCTATGGGTCAAAAATCTCGCCCATATGAGAAGAGCATGTTTCCTGATATGTCGTGTGCATTTTTCAAGGCCAAAAAAATGTACGCCTAAAAAAAAGATTTTTTCGAGGGCTATACACCCTCGAACCCCTGCTATCGGGGGCTACGCCCTTGAACCCCTCCTACCAAGGGCTGCTGCCCTCAGACCCCCGCTCGGGGCCCGGTCTGGCCCCGAACCCCGACGAGGATACATGAAAAGTGTACAGTACTCTTAGTGTATAGTCTTCAACACTTTCACACATGAAAACAAGCTCCACAACCTAACACAGGAACAATCGTTAGTTACCATTTATTCACCTTGATAACCTTGTTTATGGGTTGGCACATTTTGAGATCAAGGAGATGAGAAGATATTTGCATGCAAACAGAACCATAGCCTTTTTCGTACCTACATACATCCATAGCCAACACCAGGAGAGATCTAGAGGTATTGCACTCATGGTGACATTCTAGAAAACATCACTATGACACCAATCTCCATCCCTCAAACCAATCATCACCACCATACAACCATTGGACTTGCACAATAGTAAATATACTTTTTACCTGCATCATCTATTTCTACTTTAGTCAATTAGGTTCTTTTATTGTTGCTCTCAGTTTCCTACTTGCATTCCCTTTTCCCCTACCATTTACTTACCTGTAAACCCAATCATTCCTCCAACCACACCATAAAACCACCTATACTTGACCTCTGCACATTTATGAGTGTTGTTAAGATCCCTATACACCTCATTTTACCCTATGTCATCTCTGTCTGACCTCTGCTCAAACCCCATTGGAAAATATGATTGAATATTATTATCCCACCTCTATCGATGTCAGTTACCCATAACCGTTGCCGGTTCTTCCTAACCGTGATCAGTCATACCTTGACCGATGCTGGTCTCTATGTTTGCCAACTCTATGTAAACCAGAAACCAACCTACCTACCAAAATAACCTAAACACCTTAAGAAACCATGTTAAGACTTTATCTGTGACTTGTAGATCACCTGAATGACTTGTAACCTGACTTGAAGACCTTGACCTGCATAGTTTTTAATATTTAATTAGAGGTACCCAAATCAAAATACTAGCACTCGATTCATTTATGTATGCATTTCAGTTATTACATATTTGTGTTAAAAAAATAGTGGATTGACATCCTTCTAGGGAGTATCACACTTCCTGGATCTAGCACACGCTAGACAATCCAATGTCACATATTGTTTAACTCTTCTCTGGTGGTCTTGTTTTCTATTTTAGGTAGTTCTTCCTAGCCAAAAGGAATCTCTCACAGTCAGCATTGGATCAAGAAGTCATAACACACACATCAACCTCCAAACCAACACAATAAGTATTCCTCCTTGGCCCTTACCCTTATTTGTTTCATCACATTCCAAAAACTTAAAGAAAATAGTGAAACATTTTGGCATGCCCGATGGGACCCATCCGAGGTTCCTTGAATTTTCTTCATTCTTAGGTAAAGAGGGTGTGTTTGTTTCCTTCATAAAATATACTCACACTAAATATCTACCTTGGTAATACTCTCCTCTTCTATTTATCTAAAAGCAACATCTATTATCTGGTGCTTAAAACGAATCACTTCTTCCTTCTTGTATTCACAAAAGTAGTGAAAGAGAACGTTCCTACCTATTCACCATTTTCTTCATTGAACGTAATTTGTCGATTTGGGCTTAAAATCAGTTGTATTTCATCCTTGTATGTTGCATTTAGCTCACATTAAAATGAGGGAAACCTATATGCTGGAAGTCATTCCTAGCTGATGATTGACACAAAGAATCATAGAAAAGCACATTCTCTCTCTCTCTCTCTCTGTGTATTACCAAACTACACAAAATTTAAAAATACAAATCTTCTTAAACAACATCTCACCCGAAAGAAGCTATCAATGATCACATGATCAGTGGATTGATAGTGGGCACCTAGCTAGTTACTTCTTTCTAATCATCACCTCAGAGGATGGACCACCCCCGCCATAACATAACCTGAAACCTCACCTTCTAGATCTCCTTATTTTTAGGATGCCTTCCTAACCAAAAACTCTATTTTGAATTCATGTGGTCAATTGTAAATAGCATAAGCTAAACAAACATAAGAAAATCACTCTTAGGTTCATGTTTTTATTAGTTTTTCTTCTTGACTTGTGTTTTGAGGTGTGAGACTATGAATCTACATTATTCTTCTTATTTTCATACTCCACCATCATAGTTGGAGTATTCTAAATTTTTCTAAGTTTTCCAGGGCCCCATATTTCATTCTCAAACTCCTGAGTTTGACTCTTCACTTGATTTAAACTCACAAAATCTAGTTTCTTCATTGATCTCTCATTTCATAGTAACCGGTATTGGTCCAGCGACCGTCATTAGTTCACATCTAACTGTCGTCAATCAAACCTAACCGGTGTTGGCTTTTAGATTTCTAGTCTTGGAGTAGCCTTCATCACTCCTTTTGTTCTATTTTGGCCCTTAGGGCACCATCCTATTCCCCCCTGTTGATATTTCTGTTATACACATTTTCCTCATTTACATATTCATCAGTCCTAGTTCACTTCTTGAAACTAGTGTTTTTATATAGTGACTAGCATTGGTTTATGTAACTGACATTGGTTCCCCCGTTAACCATCACCGATCATCCTAAAAAAATTTTGTGTCTGGTTTGATTTTCAAAGTCCAACCTTTGACCAAATTCACCTCCTAGCTTCATTTTTCCTCTCATCCTGTTTTTTTCTATGTCATTTACAGAATACAAATCTTTCGAGGTCAACACTCACACACATGGTGTTAACTTGTAGCCAAACTAACACTCTTATATTCCACGCCAATCATCAACGACTCCCACCTATTCCTTCACCACCTTCCATCTTATCACCCATGGATCCAACCCTACCTACCACCATTTCTATAGGTGACGAGGATTTCACACGATTCCTCAATTAGAATCCTTGAGCCTTACAATTCTACCTTTCCCACTCTTCCAATCAAGATTACTCAGGTCAATTGATATATGGAATGCCCATATCCATCTCTCCTACCCTTATACCCACTTTTGCATCACAAGCCCCTATTAGTTCAGCTTTACCTTCACCTGCTTTAACCCCCAGTGGTTTCACAGCTAGCGCCCCACACCCCCTATGATAACTACATCTGCAATATCAGTCGCACTCATAGTATCTTTCATTCATTCATTGACCACATATATCATAACCCCATACTTTCCCATTATCTAACATATACCAGTTACAACACAAACCACCCATGGTTTTAGTGGACCCCTACCCCATTCCAAAATCTTGTCCTCTCCATCTTGTAGTCCTCTGCCCCCAATTGCTACTAGAGTCACTGCAGCTGCTGCCCCACCTACATATACATATTATCAACAACCCCCTATTTCATCCATCATTCATTCTGGGTCTATTCCCTCTGTTTCAATACACCATTATCAACATGCCTAATCAGCATCACCATCCACTGGAATGCCACCCACATCACATGCTCAACACCAGCCCTCTTACACCACAAGAGGCACCCTTCTATCACAACCTACCAATGACCTCATCAAGTTAACTGATGGAAAGGATACATAAATTAGAATAATTGATTTCTGCTCACCACAATTCCCTCACATACAATGAAATCTGTGATGAGACCATTCATCCATCCATTCCTATTTGCCCATATCTTGCATATTGGGAAATGCAAAAATTCAACCGCTTCAATAGTAAGGAAGACCCACATCAACATTTGTAATCTTTCAAACATGGGTGTTACCTAATCGCCCATGATGATGCCTTACTCCTATGGACCTTCCCTATGTCCCTGAAAAAAACCTACATTACAATAGTATAATGGGCTACCTAGACATTCCATCTACTCATTTAATCAAATAGCCCAAGTCTTCTTAGACCACTTCTCAATCAAGATTGTTAAGAAAGTCTTCATGACTGATATTTTCTCCACACAATAGTATGACGATGAGTCTATCGCTAAATTTGTCACTCATTGGCGTAACCTAATTAACCAGCTCACATTTCAATTACCTTAAACTAAGCTCATAGAGTTTTTACTCAGGCTTATGCTAGACACATTTCACCAACCCTGCAGGTGCAGACCTTCCGTACCTTTGACACGACATTCACCATGGCACGAAAATTGGAGATTCATGCTATCAAAGAGAAGGAAATTCAGCTATGTAACAAGAACACCATGTTCAAATAAAATTATGCTTCTTCATCTTCGAAACCCTATAAAAACTATTTGAAAATCCAAAGGATCTTCCAAAGCCATAGTTCTCAAGGCTGGACCCTCTCACCCGTCAAACCAAGCCAAACCTTCTTCTAATCTCTCTCCCATCCAAGATTTATAGTTTAGATGAGAACAATGAAAGTATACCCCAATAGGGGAGCCATATACTTATGTTTTGGAAAAGCTTATTAAGGATGGTGCCATTACCCTTTCACCTATAAAACTACACACTGGTTTTGATCCTGATCACCCCATGCCCGTGTGGTATAAGGAACATGACTTTTACAACTATCATCATGTCAGAGGTCATAATGATGGTAACTACATCACCTTCAAGAATATTATCCCAAAAATGTTAGATAATGAATATTTAGTCTTGGATAACCCAAATGCACCGACCAAACCAAAAACCTACATATATTAAAAAAAACCATTCCCTAATCATGCCCCATCTTCCAACCAAAGTAGTGATACTTCAACCAATGATAACAATGTCAGTGAAGTCCACACTATTTTCGATGACATACCAGTTACTTTCCCAATTGCCCCTTGTTCCTTACATAGATGAAATCTTAGCCCAAACTCCCCTACATGCACAGGAACCTATTTCATCTACTCCTCCACCCACAGATGAACCTCCTTCATTCTCTCCTTCACCCGTGGAAGAGACCATAATTAGCACTCCACCTTTGGCCCCTCAAATTATCGAGAAGTCATTAGTAGAAACCTCTCCTACTCCACTGGGGACACTTTTCCACTCCCTACACCATCAAAATTATATTCCACCTCATCTGGACCATCATCTCCTCTACCCATAGAGGATCCTGTAGAAACACCATTTCCTTTAGATGACCATTCTCCATTGGACCTCCAAGATCCTGCTAATTTACTTTTGGATCTCTTACCCACAGAGTCTGAAGCTAGCCATTTCCTTGTTTCTCAAACACATTTTATGGGAATTGCTACTTGATCTGCATCAGCCCCACCTACAACAGTACCATTTTCATGCTTGGCTGATTGCCTGGACTATGTTGATAGAACCTTACTTTGGGAACGTCTTCTACTTCCTACTTCAACCCAAATGAAGCTTTCACTCATCAACACCTCCATAATTTATTTGAAAGTGTTTCAAGAAACGAAAATCAAACACAACCATGACTATTGGAACACCTTCCATGTCATCACCCACAGCCCAACACACACCTAGACCCAAACACCTACCCCACACCTATATAATATCCCTTACCTAAACCCATCACTACCTTAGGGGTCATGCCAATATTGAACCTTACTCACACCACCCATCAAATTTGATTTAGCCACATCTTCCCAAACCAACACTAAAATTATTCTGGACCCTAAAAGGAAGACCCAACCTCCTAGGCCTCATATACCAACCTTGCCTACCACACCATTGTCACCTTCACCTCTTCCGTCCATCATAGGACCTCACCCCTCAACCCTAGCTAAGTAACCTTCTTCCACTTGTAAACCAAGAATGTAGCAGCTCACCTCCTCATATAGGACCTCTAATATACCAAAGCAATCCACATAACCCCTGGCGTCACTCGTAATCTCCTTACCACCCATACCACCACTACCTTCCCGTTGGCAAGAAAATTTGTAAGAAAGACAAACTTGTGGATTTCTTGCCAATGCTCTTGGAATCTAAGTCCCTCTACTTAACTGGTGCAGCTGCCATATATGCATGTGCATGAAAAGGTGGATTTTTGTGGTGACCTTTCGACTGGGGATCCAACAAGGACACTCCATTGACCCTGGCGACAAATCTTGTAGATACCTATAAGAGAGGAATTTGTCTAAAAGTGGGAAAGGGAGTGAGAAAAATAGGTAGGGGAAACTAATGTTGTAGGTAGATAATCAGATTCCTACACACACACTAGTTAGAAACTTCAACACATGCATTCATGAGAAGAAATGAATTTGTAAATAACAACAAGACCAAATAGAATTTATCGATCACAAAGTATCAAGAAACCCCTTAGTCAAAGAAAGCTAGAAAACTCCTTCTTGTATTGATTTCTTAAAAAAAGTTGTACATAATGGATAAATAGAGGAAATTTAAGAATGAGGGGAATAAAATAATTTGGCTATCTCCTTTGTTCTCTCAAGGTACAATATAATCTTGAGTTTACAAGATCAATCGCCAACCCTTTGAAATGGGAATGGCATTACAATTTATAGAATAGAATAAGACTTAATATGACCTTTCAAATACCTTAATATGAATTAAGACTGTTCATATTCCACTTAAAATATTTAAGTCCCTTTTGTAATAATAAGGCAACTTAATTTACATTATATTTCGAAAGTCACTTAAGTCATATTACAAAGTACAAACCCTAATGTGAAATTAGAATATTGGAAAGTAAAAGAAAGTTGGGGGGAAGAGAAGAGAGAAAGAGAGGGAGAAGAAGAAGAGGAGATGTCGTTCCCAATTAAGTCTTTTGATCCTTGTTGATGAAAATCTCTGATGCGATGAAGTTCTGAATGTCCTATTGTGCCAAAACTGCTCTTTGAGCGTGGCTTACTATTTTTAGTAAATGCCCAAATGGGGGACTTAATATTTTTAGTAAGTGGCCATTTTCACTATTTCCTTCTTCAGATAATCATTTTTTCCTTTTGGAGATCTTCAATACCCGTTGCCTTTGTCTTTGCTTCTTTTGATGAAGACTTACCAAAAATAGCAAGCATGTGTAGGAAAACTTACTATTTTTAGAAAGGGTGTTTCTAGTACTCGATTTGCGACAGAATAAAATTTTTTGGACTCTTCTTGTCGTTACGATCACACCCTTTGAATTTCACATAGTTTTTCCCATTAGAATGCATGGAAATAAATTTTGAAATTTTGACCTAGCAATGGCTTCGGGCTTGGAGCTTCCCTGGCTGCCACTAATGGAGATAAAAATTTAAAGGTCTTGTTTTTGTATCCATTTGCAATGAAAACAAATCTATTTTGATAGGTTTTTTATTTGGAGCTTGTGTGCAATTTTTGAGCTCATTTCCATTGCCGAAGTGACGGGAAATCCAACGAATGTGAGTCGGTGCATGAAGAGAGGGTTTTATTGGAGCAAATGATCTTGGGAACCATTTGACCTATTTTTTTTTTGCATCTTGATCACCTTCAAAAATTAAGAATTCTGAAAAAAATGGCATCTTGATCTGACTTGTATCTTGTGAGATATGAAGATTTTTTGATCGGGTGACTTCATGTTTACCTAGTAAAAACCCTTCATTTTCTCCCCGTTCTTTGTCATTTTACTCTATTTTTCTCTGAGACATACATATTTCTATGTATTAATGGTTTGGAGAGTTTATGTGGCCATGGTGGAGCTGGTTTGGAGCAAAAATGGTGGACCGGGTGTCTGGACAATCATGCACGGAGCCATGACAAGGTTTGAAGCTGTGAAAGAGAAATGAGTATGAGGAAATGGTTAAGTGCCAGATTTAAACTTTAAACATGTGCACATGGATGGTCTGGAAAAAATTTTATGTGCCTGATTTCCTTGACCTCAGGGACATGAGGGATATCAATTTCCACGGTGGTTAAGGCGATGCCATGTGTCCTTGATCCGACGGCAGGGGATTTGCTTGAAAAGTGCACCTGAGGCCTGAAAGTTGGTCACGTGGGTGTCCAAATGAATCCCCATAGGGGATGGGTAAATTTTTTCCATGTTTTATTTCCCCCAAATTAGGTACATAAGGGAAATTAGTTTTCCACGGTGGTCCTGGAGATGACACGTGGTGCCCGATCCGACGGTAGGGAATGGTTGCTCCAAAAATGCACACGGGGGTTGAAAGTTGGTCACATGGGTGTCCAAATGACTCCCCATAGGGGATGGACACATTTTTCAAGGTATTATGTCCCCCACATCAGGTGCAGAAGGGAAATAAAATTCCACAGTGGTCCTGGAGCTGACACATGGCACCCGATCCGATGGCAGTGAATGCATGCTCCAAATAAGCACCTGGGGGTTGAACTGTCAAGTCTGGAGGTCATATGAGGGTCCCAAAAGTCATATGAGGGCTGAGAGGGATTCAAGGGGTCTAGGAATAATTTTCCAACCTTGATATCCTTAATCTTTGGGGACGTGAGGGACACAACATCCCGCCAGGCTCCTGGTGCTGACACGTGTCCTCCCAAAAATTTGGCTAAGTCTTGAACTTGTGACAGTGATAACGTGAGATCTTGATGGAATTTTTTGGAAAATTTTTATATGATTCTGACTATAAATTGCCTTATGAATCCAATGGTGGGGGTATAATGTCTTGATTATTCTATTTTATCCCTTAAAAATTGGATTTTTAATTTTATACTCCACTTGTGCCTGAGAAAAACTGCCTGTAGACCTGATGCACCAAAGTGTTGTGAAACATATTATTTCACCAGAATGTAGGCCTTGGAATTATCTTTCTGTATATATTTTTTTTCTCCTAAATCCATCTAGATCTCTCAAAATCTTCTTCTAAATCCCAACAGTTGTTTTAGGCCTGTGTACCGCCTAGGCTTGTGAACCTTGTTTTTTACTCAGAGACTACTCCAAGTCTTGCAAAACTTCCCCAAACCTTCCAAGATCATTTACATGATATTATAAGGTCTTCCATTCACCTCCATGTTGAATTTTTACCTTTTTTTTCCACTCCAGGGGGTTGAATAGAGTCCTAGGAAGGCCAACAATAGCCCTTCCCAATACTGCCAGAAGATAGTATCTTTTAAGAACTCCCTAAAGTCACCTAGGTGAAATGAATAGAATTTCCTAAATTGGCTAGGGGATCAATTTGATGACAAATAGGGGGGGAAAAATTGATGGATTTGACATGGGGTGTCTTGAAATGATAGGAATTGAAAAATTTGACACTGGGGTATAGTTTTCATGCTCAGAAATTATCAATTTCCGTGTTGCACATTTACACGACAACAACTGGCTCTAGCTTGGGGAAATGATATGGAATGAGTATAGTGAAGACATGGCATGGGAATCTAGAATCTCAACCTTAGAAAATATAATTATTTGACTAATACCTTATCCATTGGGCCCTGTAGAGTCATGTAAAACTTCTAGAAAGGAAGATTAGAAGAAGGAAACACACACACACACACACACAAAACAAAGGAAAGGAAACACACGCAACAGAAAAGTAAACACACCTATCAATCACATAGGTGGGGGACAAAAAATAATCACTAAATTACTTTTCATTTCTCAAAATTTACTCCTGAAGAGGTAACACTGAATGATGATGATCTACAAAGCCATTGACTAGTTCGAGAAAGTAACATCATTTCCTTAATTGTTTATGGAAGCTAGGTGCTTCCATGATTGTCCTTTACTTTGTAGGAGTGATTCCTTGTGAGCTTCTTGATGCTCTAGTCCTTGCATGGAAACTCCACTACCTTTGGGTTCTTTGAAGTCAGCCTCATAGTGCCAGTTTCCTTCCAAGTTGATCCATATAGCTGATTCTCCATCGAGAATCTCATCGCTGCCCCAAAGCTGATTTTTTTTCAAAATAATTGAACATTCTTGATTCTTTTCTTTCCTAGGCCTATGCTCATTGATAGCTTCTCCATGAGAAACATTTGATTCAACCTTTATATTTACTCCATGGTGAGGCATTTGAGTACTGAAGGAAGGATTGGAGGAAAACACATACTTGTCCCGTATGTTCATGGCATGAGTGAAGAGATCGAGAATCAACTCGAGGTATTTCGAAACTTCTACTGCATCCAATATTTCTTACACAGAGTTATGATTCATCATTTCTTGTAGCTCATCTTGATATGCCTTTGAAGAATATTTAGTTTTGAGCTCAAGGAAACTATCTAGAGGGATTACCTCATCATCTCGAGAATCACTGCACTCTACCGATACTTCATAAAAAAGAGCTTCATCTTTAGAGGTCTCGAAACTTCTTTCTTCAATTTCTTCGTCATGGAAAGAGTCTTCATCTTCAAATGGGAAATAAAATTTCTCCATTTTGGTATTACATCCATCAATAATTAGCTCAAGAGTGGCATCATCATCTTTCATCTTGCCTTATATCAATATGGCCAACCTTTACATCAGTTAAGGCTTCCAAATCAGCTTCACACTTGTCTTAAAAATTTGTGGCTTGTATCAAGAGCTCGAGGATAAGCTTAGGATCTTCAGTTTCTTCTGTGGCTCTAAGCAATTCTTGTGTAGACATTTCTTTCTCATTTTTTGAGGGGCTCATTATAGACTACCTTGGTCTCTTCTTAGGTGGCATGATCAAGGAAGTCCTCATCTTCAAATGGGAATGTGAAAATGTCTTCATCACGGATAAGAACATAAGCTGATTTTTTCTTTTTGAAAATCATCAAGAGCCATCTCCTCTTCTTCATGGTTTGTCATAATGCTAGCAATTCAGGGCTGCCCTCTTGTAGCTCGAATCTCTTCACTGCTTCTTCAAAATCCAAATATCTCTGGGAAGGCATGTCTGGCCCTATCAAGATGGGAGTATCCTCTTCCTCCTCAGTTTCCACAAAGTGATTCATCTTCCTGCTACCATTAATATAAGATGTTAGCTTTTAGGCTTCCAGACTTTCATATAGTGTACCTCATTTTCTTCTTGGGAAGCAGTTTCTCCATTTCTCCCTTCACTGGTATGGTTGTCGGATGACCAATTAATCTTGAATTTTCCCTCCCAAGTCTCAGCAGAAAATTCTACTCAACAACATTCCGAATGAGGCCAAGACATCGGCTACCAAAATCATCACTGAAATTTTCTTGTCTGGAAATTTGGCGAGAGACACCTGTGCATCTTTGACCTTCCCTATAAGTGGGACCTTTTTTTTAATCCAAAGAGTAACAAGAGTCACTAGGTGGAGTCATTGTAATTTTAAGATCCTTGGCAAAATCCAAAGGCATCACAGTTGTCTGAGGCACCTAGAATATTATTATGTAATTGTTCAGTACATATTCTCCAACAAGAAGGGAGATATAGAAAAGTTCAACTTTATCAGTCCTCAATGCACTCATAGACAAGCATGTTCTGTGAGGGAGGTGTAGGTGATGTTTGGTAGCATTCCTTTGGAACTATATGTTACAACATTGGGTGTTAGACTACCACTTCTGATGTATCAGAAGAACCTCTCAAATTGTTCAGGATGAGTCTACAAATATTCAATTTCAGTAATCTACACTTTGGACTTGTTTTTATATTCTATGAAGTCAAAAGGGGGTAGATGTAGAATAAGGGGTGTGAAGGGACTTATTTTGGAGTCTGGATAGGCTTAGGAACAAGATTTTGATGTTTGATGAATGGACAGGTATTTTGAATGGAACATTAGGAGCTTTCAAGGAATTATATTTTGTAGGAGCAAATTTGGGTTTAGAAATGGAAGAGACATTGGAAGATTTACTTGGGATTTTGGGAGTCTTCTTGCTTGCTACGGGATCAAGATGCAACAATGCATACTTCGTGGAAGATGTAAGTGGGGATCCTCGACTGATTATTTTATTTTTTGGAGTCACCATAGGAGGAGGATCAACCTTATTTTCTTTTACAGATAGTGGAGGGATATGCTCTTTTCTCAGATTGAGCATGAGTGAAATACCACACATGAGAAACTGGGTGCATCCTCTTCATATTCTTCATAACCTCCAGAATACTCACAAAATCTGATTGGTACATCATTCTCAAACTCATCACTTTCTAGGAAACCACCACCTTCACTTTCTTGTTCAAGATCTTCTTCATCTTCTTGAAATATTTAATTTATGTTCATGGGTGGGGCCTCCAAGGCGAGCCTTTTGGGTGTTCCCGAAATCTGATTTTTGTTGCTTCTTTGAGAAGAAACTTGTTCAAATAATTCCCTCTTCAAAGAGGCCATTTCATTTGCCAAATTTTACAGTGATGGATTGGTTCTCTCATCTCCAAGATGTTGGGACTTGCCCTTTGATGGATTCTTGATCTTTCCAAAGAGGATGAGATCGTCATCTAATTCAATGGCCCTCCTTTGTGCATCTACACTGTTCCTTGGTTTGAACTCTTTGTAGGAGAAAGCCTACCTTCGGTGATTGAGAATTTATAAAGAATCTTTTGATATTGTTCTGAGAGGGAAAATATTCTTCCATTATCCTACAAAGCAAACCGTTCGAAATGAGCCACGAAAGTCTCTCATCGTTTCACTTTCTCCTTTCCTCATTTGAGCTAGCTACATCAAGAGGTTTTGACAATCTTTAGTTGATTTAAATCTTTCCTTGGAGGCAGCCTTGATGTCATCCCAACTAGTGATGGATCGGGAAGGTAGGAAGTAGAACCATTCTGCTACTTTTTCTTAGAGGGACTCCATGAACAATCTTACAGTACAACATCTTTATGCTAGACACTAATAATTCCACATGATGTCAATGAAAGCAGCAATGTGTTCTTCAGGATGTTATGTGTTGTCACCTTTGAACTTTGGAAAGTTCTTGTAGGAAACCATTGGTAGATCATAGAGAGGTGGCTCAAGAGAAAGTAGGCCCGTATTCCTTCCACATGGAAAAATGGGTTGAGGTATTTCTTCTTCATCTGTCATTGTCATCTCTATTTCTGCTCTTGCTTCTATGAATTATTCTTCAAATTTTTCTTCTTTTGGGAGCTCAATGCTCAATGGTGGTTGAAAAATGGGGATAATTTGAAGGTGGAGTAACCACAATGAGTTTTGATATGACTTATCGATGAAGATCATGAAGATCCATATGGAGAGGAGGCTTGAGAGAAGAAGTATGGATTGTCTCTAATTCGTTCTTGCTGATTTTTTGAAGCCTTGCAATTGAAATCATCAACACCTCTCAACCTGATCAACCTAGTGTGTCTTCCTTCAGCCAGCTTTTTGAAAAAATTCTATAGTCAGAACATGAAAGGGACGCTGTGGAATGTGAAAAGACACGTGCATAAATTAGTAGTGTATCTTTTAACAATGGATTTTCATGAACTCCTTTTTTTTTAGTTTTTTAATATTTGATTTTTCTTTGTGAATTTTGAGACCTTATGGTCATATTTTGGGTACAGATGCTACTAAATTTGTCCCACGGTGGGGCGCTAAAAAGACTATTGGTGAGAAAATTTGTCAGGTGGATAAACTTGTGGATTTCTTGCCAAAGGTCTGGGAGTCTGAGTACTCTCTACTTTATCGGTCCAGCTATCGTATGTGCATGTGCATGAAAAGGTGGATTTATGTGGTGTCCTTTCGACCAGGGATCCAACAGGGGCACTCCACTGACCCTGCAGAAAAACTTAGTAGATACTCTTACTAGGGAATACTTCATCTATAGAAGCGGGGAAAGGGGAGTGAGAAAAGAGGTATGAGAACTAATGTTGCAGGTAGAAAATCAGATTCCTGCACACACACTAGTTAGAAACTTCAAAACATGCATTCATGAGAATAAACAAATTCTAAAAATAGCAACAACTAGACCAAATAAAATTTGATCGATCAAAAAGTATCATGAAACCCCATAGTAAAAAGAAAGCTAGAAGACTCCTCCTTCTTGTATTTATTGCTTAGAACCAAATTTATACATAGTGGAGAAATGGAAGAAATTGAAGAAGGGGAGGGAATAGAAGAATAATTTGGCTATCTCCTTTGTTCTCTCAAGGTGTAATATACTCTTGATTTTACAAGATCAATCACCAACCCTTTGACAATGGGAATGGCATTACAATTTATAGAATAGAGAGGTGACTCTATCGTCTTCCTCGTGACATTCCGATATGCCTTAATATGAACTTAATACTGTTAATATTCCACTTTAAATATTTTAACTCCCTTTTATAATAAACAAGGTGACTTAATTTACAGGATGTTTCTAAAGTCACTTTTAAGTGACTTAAAGACATATCAAAAAGTGCAAACCCCAACGCGAGAATTATATTATTTGAAAGTGAGAGAAAGTTGGGGGATGAGGAGAGAGAAAGAGAGAGAGAGAGAGAGAGAGAGAAGAGAAGATGTCATTCCTGATGAAGTCCGTTGGTCCCCGTTCATGGAAATAGCTCTGATGCAACAAATTTTTGAATGTCCCATTATGTAAAAAACTGTTCTGTGAGCATGGCCTTACTATTTTTAGTAAATGCCCATATAGGTGGACCTAGTATTTTTAGAAAGTGCGAAATTCACACTGCACCCAACTTTGGATGTAGATCATTTTTGGCCTTCTAGGTTGATCACTCTAGCATACCAGTGTGCCTTTGTCTTAGCAACATTTGATGAAGACCTCTCTCCAATCATGGGAAGCATATGTAGGAAAACTTACTATTTTTTGAAAGAATCTTTCTAGTACTTGATTTGAGACGAAAAATAATTTTTTGGACTCTTCTTTTCATTAAAATCACTCTGATTTAGATCTCACATAGCTTTGCACAACTATAATGCCTGGAAATCAGATCCTGAAATCCTGACTCTAACAGTGGCAAGGAGACAGGGGTAGAAGTGCAAAAATTGAAACTAACTGGTCAGATTTCTAGGTGATGCACCATACTGTCATCCAGTGTGATTGCATAACATTGAATCCTTTTTCCAAGTGTGGGACTTGAAAAAGTGAGACACAGGATTCTCCAGAGAAGGCTGGTTCCTATTCAACTGTTCAGATGCACACGATACATGCAGAGGGTTTGATCGAAACTTAATCTAATCTGCCAAGGAGACAGGGTAAGAAGATGCATAGCAAATAAATCTAAGCTAATAGAGGTGATGCACCGAGGACTGAAGAACACCTATCTTGCCAGTAAACAGAGACCATTGCAAATGTGATCATAAGATCATGCACATGTCACAAAACAGGTATTGACACCCTCAGAGAGGATGCAAAATGAACACAGACTAGGGTTGAGAATCAGTCTTTAAAGAGGTATTACTTTCTCCAAAGACTGCATACAATACACTACAGAATGCCAAGAGGCAGAATCATATTACAGTCAAATGAGAGGTTCTGAACTCCACAAATGCGCCTGATAGGAGAAGAATGTTCCCCGCAAAACAGAAAATGTTTGACCTTTTGAAAGAAGCTACCTCATTACAATATGCATAGAAAGAATCGAGCCTAGGGAGACAGAGAGCGTACAATCCAGAAATGTGAGAGCCCATTCACTTCTAGGGTCGCACTGCAGGTGCATCTAATTATGGCATGAAGTGGCGGATCCTGGTAAAACCCATACCCTATCATTTTGACCGGAATTATAGGAGAACTGTGACCCATTTTGCATTAAATCTGGTCGCTAAAGCATGTCACTTCTTTCCATGATTTCGTGCCAGAGGCTGTTTCTCAAATTTTCTCTCTCTAAACTACACCAACATTCCAGATTGACCGCTAAAAATCGTGCAGAGAAATTCACCAGCTTTCCAATGATATAAAGAACATGCAAATCCGAGCTCTGAATTGGAAGATATGGTCGATTTGAAGATTTAGGACACAAAATAGGCAAAAACAGGATCGGCAGGAAAAATATTTAAACTTTCTTCCCGCGCTCTGCCACTTGGATGACACATGGCAAGCATCTGATTGGTCGTCAGGGGTGCAGGGTAGACCTTCTACTTTCCTCAAGCTTTTCATGGCGAACTTTCCTTGCCAAATTCTCTAACTCCTCCCCGAGCTCCGAGCTTCCCTTCCTCATTGGGACACGTGTCACTTTTTTCATTAACTCAGGTTAGTGCTTGAAACCTCACCTTTTGAACTTTTGGAATTTCTCTCCTTGTGACACGTGTCATGATTTGGTTGGTCCGTGGGTCTACCAGCTCTTTCGTCACACTCTTCGCATCTTTATGTCCCGGATGTCCCAAGACTGTTTGGGACAAAAACCTCCTATCCGCTTGAAATGGGCTTCCTTGTCCCTCATTCGGCCGATGACACGTGGCATTGCTTGATTGGCTTTCAGCTCCTTCGGCTATCCACGTCCCACTGGTCCCTTTGTCCTAACTGTCCCAGTGCTGAAAGTTCCCCATTTCGGCCGAATCAGCCGGTTCACATCCCTCGCATCCTTCTTGTCCCAAATGTCCTAGAGCTATTTAGGACAAATTCTTCCGAACTGCCCGAAATGGGCTTCCTTTGCTCTCGGCCGAACTTCGGCTTTCCACGTCCCGCGCGTCCTCGACGGCCCAGATGTCTCAAATGATTAGTGTGAAATTTCTCCTTTTCAGCCGAACCGGGCGGTTCGTGCCCTTTGTGGCTTCATGTTCTAAATGTACCAGATGTCCCTTTGATTCGCGGGCGGCTTGGAGGCTTTTCGGCCGATCCGCGCCTCGACGTTCCGACTGTTCCAACTTTTGCGAGGACTAGGACTTAGACATTTTTCATGATTTTTTTCTGGCCCAAGCTTGCTTTTACCAACTTTTTTTCACCTTTTCCTCAGAACTTGCACTTTTCAACCTCGGACAGGAGAGTTTTAAAAAAAAATCTGAGGGGACCCTTAGGGAACATGATTTTTTTCCCTGAATCAATCAATTTGCCTGGGGCTTGAGAATTCAATGATGCATGTTATCAAAATTTACTATGGGGGGTGAATTTTGGATAACAATTTGGCGACTCAGCAGGGGGTCACCTGCCTACTAGGTGAAAAGACCAATAGCCTTAAAGCGTTCCATTGAGCATGGAGTTATCAAACATTCAGTTTAGAAATCCCAACCTGATACTTAGAATTCCCTGTAAGGAGGAAGCATGGAATATCACCTACTGGGAGAAAATACTGCAAAACATCTCCATGGAGCAACAAAACTTGTGCTAAAGCACTTAAGGAAAACTGAAACCTAACCTACAGCAAAACAATGTGCACAAGCACTTGGAGGAATGAAAATATAATCTAATATTTACAAAGTGGTGAATTTCCCTCTAGAAGCAACGCTTGAGATAGATTCCATTGACTGGAAATCTTGCAGTTCTTCACCATCCAATGAGGCCAAATTGGAAAAGCATTGCTACTCCTTACACTTCGTGACCATGTATGGGCCACTCCAAATGGCATCAAATTTTGAATGCCTTTCCCAGTTTTTCTCTATCCACATCCCATTTCAACACTAGATCCCCAACCTGAAATGATCTATCCTTGGCCTTTCTATCAAAGGTCCTTCTTGATCAAAGTTTGATCCTTCTCCATTGCTTGGGATGCATGATTTTTGATCTCTTGCAGCTCCATCAACTCTACATACCTCACCTCCATGGGCTCCAACTCTAGCAACTCCAACTGCTTCATGAGTTCCAACATTGGAAACTCAAGTGACATGGGCAAGATTGCCTCTCTTCCATAGACAATCCTGAATAAAGAGTCACCTATGGACCTTTTGGGAGTTATCCTATCAGCCCATAAGGCTGATTTCAGTTTTGTATGCCAAGACCTCTGATTCTCATCAAGGGTCCTCCTAATGATCCTCAACAAGTTCTTGTTTGTAGACTCGGCCTGGCCTTTACCCTGAGGGTAATAGTTCGATGAAGTGCTTAGGTAAATACCATTCTTGACAACCCACTTAGTCACCCTAAATCCAATGAATGCCAATGCATTATCAGAGATTATTGTAGCAGGTACACCAAATCTAGTCGTTATTCCCTCATAAAAGTCTAAGATGCTAGATTCATTTGCCTCTTTGAGTGATGTTGCTTCTGTCCATTTGGTGAAGTAGTCTGTGGCTGTCAAAATCCATTTGTGCCCTTGGCTTGAAATGGGATTAATGACTCTGATGAAGTCCAAACCCCATTGCATGAATGGTTGGTCAACTGAGATTGGATGCAATGGGAGAGCAAAAAGTCTTCTCTTTTCCTATGAAGAATGCACAATTCTTACACCTCTTGATCCATGCATAACAATCACTGAAGATTTTAGGCCAATAATAACCAGCCTTCATGATTTTTAGAGTTGTCACTCTTGGTGCAAAATGGCCACCAGCTGGTCCATCATGGAACTCTTCCAACACCCTTTGAATCTAATTTGTGCTAATGCATCTCAGTAGCACTCCATTCACATCTTTTTTGAACAAAACTCCATCAACAATGGCATACGAGATAGCCTGCAACCTGAAGTGTCTCCTTTGGGTCTTGCTCATCTCCGGGGGGCATAGGCCCTTTACCTAGTAAGTGTATAATGCCTTGGGTCCAGCAAGGAGTGGGGGCAAGCATTGTCTTCTTCTTGATCCTGCCACTTGGCTCATGGTTATCTCTGGGCTATCAAAACTAGCCTCTTCTTCATTACATACTTCTTTTTGCTTCCCCAAAACCAGCTGCTCACACAGTCCTTTCCCTCTTACCAGCTTGGTGATCTTGATCTCAATGTCATATTCCATGACATGGGTGATCCAACCTGCCCTTTTCTCATTCAAATCCTTGTTGAGGAGGAAGTCCTTAACCCCAGCATGTGAGACCAGCAACTAGACCTTGTTGTTTGAGACTAAATGCTTGAATTTCTTCAAGCTTATGATTACTGCAAGTACATGCTTTTCAATAAAAGAGTACCTCACCTCGCAGTCATCTAGGCTCTGGCTGAAGAAGGCAACTGGCTGCTCATCATTATCTTTTTTTCTACTGCACCAAAAATGGCAGAAATAGTTTCATCACCTCCAAATGCATAGAGGATGAAATCCTTGGAGAAGTCTGGGTTGATGAGAGTTGGTGCTTGAGAGATAGCTTCTTTGATTGCTTCAAAACTCTCTTTTCCTTCTTTTTTCCACTTAAAAGCCATGCTCTTCTTTAACATTTTGGTGATGGGCTTGACAAGGGCTGCAAAATCTGGGACAAACCTCTGAACAAAGTTTATCCTTCCCAGGAAAATCTGAAGGGCTTTCTTGTGGCTTGGCAGTGGTAGTGCTCTTATGGCTTCAACTCTTTCTGGATCAATTTCTAATCCTTCTTTAGAGAAAATATGGCCAAGAAGCTTTCCTTCATGTGCAAGAAAGATGCACTTCTTAGGATTCAAAGACACTCCAAATCTCCTACACCTCATGAAGACTTGTCTCAAATGAGAGAGGTGGTCTGCTGCATTCTTTGAAAAAATAGTGATATCATCAAGGTAGATCAGCACCACATTATTAATCAAACCTTTGAATGCCATGTCCATTTCCCTTTGAAAGGTAGCACCAGTGTTGGACAACCCAAGTGGCATTTTCCTGTAAGCATATGCGCCCCATTTGGTTGTGAAGGCTGTCTTGAACTGATCTTCCTCCCTCACCATAATCTGATTGTAGCCTGAGTAGCCATCAAGTAGTGAAAACCTTTCTGAACCAGCTACAAACTGCAATATTTGCTCCATGGAAGGGAGTGGATAATGATCCTTGAGAGAGGCTCTATTCAAATCTCTGAAGTCGACACACAACCTAATCTCTCCATTTTTCTTTCTGACTGGGACTAAGTTGGTGACCCAACTTGAGTGTTTGATGGGGAAGATTATACTGGCCTCAATAAGCTTGCTTAACTCTTTTCTCATGAGAGGTTCAATATGGGGATTCACTGGCCTTTGCTTTTTCCTGACAGGCTTGGATTCCGGATCCAACTCAATAGTATGTTGTGCCAACTTTGGGTTGAAACCTCTTAGATCTTTGTAAGTCCAAGAAAAGACATCTGGAAACTCTTGACAAAGCTGAACAAAATCAGATTTCTCTTGTGGAGTACTTACTTTGCCAATTTGTAATGTCTTGCCTTCTTCCACTAAAATAGGCTCTGAATCTTCACCCTTTACTTGAATGTTCACTTTCTCCTTTCGGAACTGATCATTCAGGTTGAAGATTGACTCCAAGGTTATGAGGCCTTTTGGTAACTTGTTAGTTCTCAGCTGCACCACTTGGTCACCATACTACTGATGCAGCTTGTCTTGATTCCTGGCAGAGAACTCAGCTTCTTCATGTAGGAAGTTAACAATTTGCTGATCATTCTCGAAGACTCGCCAACTTGTGTTGTTATCCGGAACAGCTGGTCTCACAACCAATTTGATATGAGGCTGAGATTTTTCACTTTTGATACTTTCCACAGCATTAAATGCAGCCCCAATTGCTGCTAGCCTGTCAGCGGCTTCATTCTTTTTTCTTGGGATGGAATTGATGCTAAAAGCTTCAAGATCTTCAATAAGATCCCATACCTGATTTTTGTAGTTCTTCAACAGATCATTTTTGGCAGCATTTTTTCCTTTGACTTGGTTTACAATCAGCTCACTATCACCAAATACTTGTAAATTCCTGATGCCTTTCTTCATTTCCCAGTGCAGTCCATGAATTAAGGCTTCATACTCAGCCGTGTTGTTTGAACAGGAAAACTGGAAACAGAAGGCTGAGTAATACCTTATACCTTGCGGTGAAATGAGCATAGCTCCTCCTCCTGCACCTTATCTACTCCTTGACCCATCAAAGAACAATTTCCATACTTCATTCTTGTCTTTATGATTCGGCTTGGTGATGCTGGGGAGAGGTTGATTCTCTTCATGTAGACAATAAACTCCTAGCGCAGATTCTTCTACTTCTTGATAGGCATCAAAAGCATGTATCTTTTTTGCCCATTCATCGAGAGTTAGGTCCAGGATACTTCCAACCTTGGTGTTAGCCTCATCAGTACTTGGGTTGATCTTCTTGATCAAACGCCGAACAATTGGCATTAATTTGACTAGGAGTGTAAGGCTCAATATGGAAGTTTGCAATAGGTTTAGACTCTAATTGTAACCTTAGTTCCATACCTTGTTCTAAACAGCATGTGAGACCAATCAGTAGAAAAATACCCCCCCAATCTTGGCTTGTGAAGTCCCTTGACAAGAAAAGGGCAAAGAGTGGTGGAAGGTCTATGATTGATATATCTTGTAAGACAACAACATTTGGACATGCATGCAAGGTAAGACTCAAGTTTTTTAATCACTCCAACTATTGCTATTGCTATTCCATCCAATTGCACTACCCCTTTAGATATTGTTTCATACTGGAGCCCTAGTTGATCAGCTATTTACTTGGGCATCACTGAGCTACTTGCCCCGGAATCAATCATGCAATTGTGTATTAGTTTATCCCCAATGATTAATGAAACATAGAAAGGAGGGGGATTCAAAATTTTACCTTGTTGCCCTCCATGGCTTCCTTCAAGCTGGGCAGCATTGGTAAGCACTTTGTCTTGCATCTGAACCTGCTGATTCGAAGTTGTCCAATCCTTCATGGCAGCTTGCAGCAGATCTCTTTTTCCTGGGATGGATAGGGATTCCCACATTGATATATTGACGTTATTATTCTTCATCTGTTCAATGATACTGAACGGGGATGAAGTATCCTTTTGTTGTCCCTTAGTTTGCACATTCACCCCTTGCACGTGGGTAGCAACAGCTGGCATTTGAGTTGGCCTAGGGGCTATTCTTGGCTGCCCTTGTGCATTTGAAATGGTACTTTGCTTTTCAATCATTTCTGGAGTTGTGGAAGGTTGTGGATTAGCTGGGGCTAATAGTTGTTCTTCACCCAAATTCCTCCTTTTTGACCTTGTGTTGGTTACAACACCTTGAGAAACTGCCTGATTCATGCCACAGAAATCCTCTACTTGCCAGTTTACCAATGTGGTGTCATTTGGGGCTGACTGCTGTTGGAATGTTTCTTGTTGTTGGCTGTTTCCTTGACTTCCCTCACCCTCCACACTAGTAGTTGTCACCATCAATGCTTGATTGAGAGCACCATTGAAACACATGGATTGGTTATGAGGCTCGTTGCATGGAAAGCACCAATCATATTCTTGGGCCATGTTATTTTGGACTGACACTAATGCTTTAGAAGCAGATACGACATTGGGGTTATAGGGACGAAATGGTCTATTAGCGGGAGGCCTTACTTGGCTTTGATTTTGATTTGCAGCCTGATTTGGTGACCTATTTTGTTGGTATGGGGACCTAGCCTGGTATTGTGCTTGAGGCTGATACGGTCTAGCACTTTGAGCTTCATGTCTTTTGATAGTAACCAGCTCATTTCCTAAATTTTGCAACTGTTTCATGACCTCTTGGAGTTCATTTGAAGCACTAGAGGATGAAGTAGAATTTTCACTTGAACTTTGATTTCTAGGGGTGGGAACAGGAGCCAAAGTGGGTGCTTGACTAGTGCTTGGATTTTCTAAGTTTGGATACAAGGGCATGGGAGGCCTAGGAGCCAGTTTACCAGCTTGAATAAGATAGTTTTCGGCTCTAATGGCAATGCTATAAGCAGCAGGTAAGGTTGTGCCTCCCATAGATTGAATTAACATAGAAATATCAGAATTCAAAGCTTTAAGGTAATATAGAAAAGCACCTTTTGCTGTTGGCCTGATTGCCACTGGAATCCTATCCCAAGACCTTTGAAATCTAAAGTTGAAGTCAGTCAGCTGCTTGTTGGGGGCTCTCTTGATAGTTGTCAGCTGCTCTAAAAGAGACAAGTTGTCTCCCTTCTCTCCAAATTGCTCGTGAAGTGCAATACACAGCTGATTCTAGTTTGTGATAGAACCAGCTCCAAGGCTCCTAAACCATTGCAATGCTTTACCCTTGAATGAAGATGCCAGTAACTTGACAGCCACTTGCATTTCATTGATTTCATGGATTGCACAAAGGTTAGCAATATCTTTAACATGATCACCTGGAGTAGTATTATTTTCTCTAGTGAAGTAGGGAATGTTCTTCAAGGCTGCAATAGGAATTGGATGTTGTGCATTGAGAGCAAGTGGGTTGCTACCTGTGAAGTTGACGTAGGGATTGTTTTGAGCCATTCTAATCGGTCTTAAAACCCTTGTATACTGAATGAAAGGCTTGTCAGGTGGAGGAGCTGAGAGAGTTATGTTTGGTGGAGATGGAGACCTTTGAATCCTTCTTCCTCTTTGCCTTCTTCTTGGAGATAATTGCAGGTATTCAAAAAACACTTCTTCTTCTCCAACTCTTGACCTTGTGGTGATTCTTCTCATGAGTTTTCAGGCCTGCACTTGGAACCAGCTGGTTCTTCCCCTTGGAGTCAACAGATATGCAAATAATAGCTCTTTTAAGCAAGAAAATTGCAGCAGATTGACATCAACTTTGCTGCAAATAAAAATGAGACCTCCAGTCCCACCGGGCATGCCAAAACTATTAGTGTAAAATCATAGCACCCCTGGATACTGGTCAGGTTTCTAGGGTGACCATACTATCATCTAGTGTGATTGCATAACATTGAATCCTTTCTCCAAGTGTGGGACTTTGAAAAAGTGAGAAAGGATTCTCCAGAGAAGGCTGGTTCCTATTCCTCTATTTAGATGCACACGAAATATGCAGAGTGTTTGCTCGAAACCTAATCTATTCTTCCAAGGAGACAGGGTAAGAAGATGCATAAAAATAAATCTAAGCTAATAGAGATGATGCACTGAGGAATGAAGAACACCTATTTTGCCAGTAAACACAGACCATTCAAAATGTGATATAAGATCATGCACAGATAACATAACTTGCAGTGAAAGACCAGGAGGATGCAAAAATGAACATAGCGAGGGTTGAGAATCATCCACAAACATGTATTACTTGCTCCAAATATTGATACAATACACTACAAAATGCCAAGAGGTAGAGTTGTATTATAGTTCAAATGAGAGGTTTGAACTCTACAAATTCACCTGATAAGAGGAGAAGGGAGGAGAAAAACAGAAAAAATGTTCACCCTTTTGAAAGAAGCTCCTCTTTACAATATATAGGAAGAATGAGAGAGGGAAAAGAGAGGAAATTCAGAAATCTACCCCAACCACTTCTAGGTTGTATTTAAATCATCTCATTATGGCAGAAGCGGCGGATCCTGGCAAAACGGCGGGCTGTCTAACAAAAGTGGCGAACTGTCTACTGCATTAAAGCTGGTTGTTGAAGAGTTACTTCTGGCATTACCACGCGTCAGAGACGTTTTCTCAATTTTCTCTCTCTATACTACACCAAAATGCAATATTAACCCCAAAATAATGTAGAGAATTTCATAAGCTTTTCGTTGATATAAAGAACGTGCAAATCCAAGCTCTGGATCGAAAGATATGGCGATCTGAAGATTTAGGGCAAAAACAGGCAAAAACAGGTCAGCGGGAAAAATATTTGAACTTTCCCCGCGCTCTGCCACTTGGATGACACATGGCAGGCTCTGATTCGCTGAGTAATTCTCTCTCCTCTACCTTTCCGTGGGATTTCCTTTGAAATTTCCTTGTGGGCCCTTAAACTTGGACACGTGGCACTATTTCATTGGTTCGGGTCAGTGCTTGAAACCTCGCCCTTTGACTTCTGGACTTTCTCCCTCGTGACACATGTCATGATTTGATTGGTATTCGGGTCTACCAGATTTTCACATCCACCGCATCCATTTGTCCCAGATGTCCCAGTGCTGCATGGGATAGAAACTTCCGATCCACCCGAAATGGGCTTCCCTATCCCTTTTCTGTTGTTGACACATGGCGTTGCTTGATTGGCTTTCGGCTCCTTCGGCTATCCGTGTCCCAACTATCCTAGTGCTGAAGTTCCCCATTTCAACTGAACCAGCCAGTTCGCGTCCTTCACGTCCATTTGTTCCAACTGTCTCAGACTGTCTGAGAAAAATTCTTCCGAACTACCCGAAATGGGCTTCCTTTGCTCTCGGCCGCTTCACCTTTTCACGTCCTTCGTGTCCTCGCGGTGCAGATGTCCCAAATGCTTAGTGCAAAAGTTATCCTTTTCGACCAAACTGGGTGGGCATTTCACGTCCATTTGTCCTAGATGTCCCTTTTCTGTTTGGGTCACCTGGAGGATTTTTGGCCGATCCGCGCCTTCCGCGTATAATTGTTCCAACTATCCCAAAGGTGGCCTTGAGTAGGACTTAGCCAATTTTTACGATTTTCCCCTGAATCAATCTACTTGCTTGGAACTAAAAACTCTGATGCATGTTATCAAGTTAACTCTAGGGGATGAAATTTGGATAACAGTACCTTTGATAGCCATTAATGGAGCTCAAAATTTACAAGACTGGTTTTTGTCTCCATTTATAATGAAAACAACTCCACTATGATAGGGTTTTTATTTGGAGCTCGTGTGAAAGTTTTTAGCTCGTTTCCATTGCCGGAGTGATGGGAAATCTAACGAATGTGAGCCGGTGCATAGAGAGAGGGTTTTGTTGGAGAAAATGATTTTGGGAACCATTTGACCTCTTGTTTGTTGCATCTTGACACCTTGAAAAATTAATAATTCTGTAAAAAATGGCATCTCAATCGGACTTGTATCTTGTGAGATATGAAGATTTCTTGATCGGGTGACTTCATGGTTATCTGGAAAAAACCCTTCATTTTCTCCCCGTTCTTCATAATTTCACTTCATTTTTCTCTAATACCTACATATTTCTATTTATTAATGGTGTGGAGATTTTATGTGGCCATGGCAGAGTTATTTTGGAGCAACAATGGTGGACCGGGTGTCTGGACAATCATGCATGGAACCATGGCAAGGTATGAAGCTATGAAGGAGAAATGAGGAGGAAGAAACGGCTAAGTACTAGATTTAAAATTTAAAAACATGCACATGGGAAGGTCTGGGCACATTTTTATGTCCTTGATTTCCCTGAACTCAGTGACATGAGGGACATCAATTTCCATGGTGGTCAAGGTGATGTCATGTGTCCTTGATCTGACGACAGGGGATTTGCAAGAAAAGTGCACCCTGGGGGCTGAAAGTCGGTCACGTGGGTGTCCAAATGACTCCCCATAGGGGGCCTGAGCAACATTATTACATGTATAGTGTCCCCCACCTAAGGTACATAAATGACATAAATTTCTATGGTGGTCCTGGAGGTGACACGTGGTGCCTCAATCTGATGGCAGGGAATGGTTGCTCCAAAAATGCACCTGGGGCTTAAAAGTCGATCACATGGGTGTCCAAATGAATCCTCATAGGGTCTGGAAACATTTTTAGAGGTCTTATGTCCCCCAACTTAGGTGCAAAAGGGACATAAAATCACACAGTTATCCTGGAGCTGACACGTGGCGCCCGATCCAATGGCAGGGAATACATGCTCCAAATAAGCACCTGGGCGCTGAACTGTTAAGTCTGGAGGTCATATGAGGGTCCTAGAGGTCATATGAGGGTTGAGAGGGATTCAAAGGGGATGGGAGAACTTTTCCAACCTTGATGTCCCTGAGCTTGGGGGACAGGAGGGACACAAAATCCCGCCAGGCTCTTGGTGCTAGACACCGTGTCCTCTCAAAAATTTGGCTAAGTCCTGAACTTGTGATAGTGATAACTTGAGTTTCTGATGGAATTTTTTGGAAAAATTTTATATGATACTGAATTTAAATGGCCTTCTAAATCCAATGGTTGGGGTATAATTTCTAAATCCATTTGATCCTTGAAAAATAAGAATTTTTATTTTGTACTCCACCTGTGCCTGAGAAAAACTGCTTGCAGACCTAATGCACCAAAGTGTTGTGAAAAATATTATTTCACCATAATATAGGCCTTGTAATCCTCTTTCTAGATATATATATTTTTTTCTCCTAACTCTATACAGAGCTCCTAGAATCTTCTTTTGAAGCCCAACAACTGTTTTAGGCCTGTGTACCACATAGGCTTGTGAACCCTATTTTTTACTTAGATTGCTCCCAAGTTTTGCAAAACTTCCCCAAACCTTCAAGGATCATTTCCATGATATTATAAGGTCTTCCATTCACCTCCATGTTGAATTTTTCCCTTCTGTTTCACTCCAGGGGGTTGAATCCAATCCTGGGAAGGCCAACAATAGCCCTTCCCAATACTTCCAGAAGATAGTATCTTTTTAGAACTCCCTAAAATCATCTAGGTGGAATGAATAGAATTTCCTAAATCACCTAGGGGAAAATTTTGATGAAAAATAGGGGGGACCAAAATTATGGATTTGACATGGGGTGTTTTGAAATGATTTGACTTGAAAAATTCGACATTGGGGTATAGTTGTCATGCTTAGAAATTATCAATTTCCCTGTTGCACATTTACACGCAAACACTTCCATAACTTCTTCACTACCCATGACACTATCTTATATTTCTCCCACACCTTCTACCCAAACTCTCCCAACCACCTCCACCACAAATTAGTTTCCCCTGTGGGTAATGTAGTGTCCATTTAAACAACCACTTGAGACATAAGAAACAACCTAGGGTTAGCTAGAAAATTATGGGATTATTATTTTTTTGTTTGAAGTGTCTACAACTAAAATTGCAAGAAATCAATTTTCATTAATAGGTTCCAGAACAAACCTGTTTACTAAAAGATAAGTTTCTCTTTATTAACTTATGACAAGTTTTCAAGGTTCAAATTTTAGGATTACATGTTCTGGTTAGATTTAGGGAGTAAACTTACCCCATACATGCACTCTAACAGGCTCAGAACTTCAACTATATTTTTCTCACATTCAACACTTAAAAAATTTCCCTAAAACATTCCCAATGGATAGGAAATTTTCTCACCTTTTCCGGTGATATAAAAAATTCCTCCTAATTCCTTGTAGAACTCAAGATATAAGCGGGCAGAGTCTTGGGGTCAAATTTTCCAAAGGGGGACACATGTCAAGAGGAGGAGTGCACCTTGGGTGGGTTGGCGGGTCGTGGGGGTGACATTGGGAAATTTTTCCAATGCATGCTCAAAGAGAAAATTCACTTTGTACTCCCGTTAGTCCCCCAGGGGACATGTGTTAGATCCCGATGCAAGGCAAAAAACGGAAAAGGGAAGGGGGGGGCGGCGGCAGACCGATTTAGTGCTTAGTGCCTGAAGGGAAAAAAGGAAAGAAAGGATGCACAAGTCTGTGCGCCCACCGAAGAAGAGAATATAAGGGAGAAGGTGGATTTTCAGGCTATGAGAAGATTTTTAGAATTTTTCCCAAAGGCCCAAAAAAAAATTCTCTTGAACCTCTGCTGCCCCCCCCATGGTGCCACATGGCACGTGTTCATTGGCCGCGGGCCGGCAGGGGTCAACAAGGAAAATTTTCCCAATAAAAAATAAAAAATAAAAATTTAAAAGCTAAGGGGTTTAAAAGAACTCATTCCTCCACCGTAGCCACAAGGGGACATGTGGTTCCCTCTAATTGGTTGCAAGCCGATGGAGGGAAAAGTGAAAATTTTCAAAAAAAATTCAAAATTTTTTAAGGGGGTAAAATTTTTCCACACCTCCCCCTTAGCCCTTGGAGGACACGTGGTAGCCTCTGATTAGCTGTGGGCTGGCAGAGGGAAAATCTCAAAAAAAATTCTAAGGATATTTTTGGGAAAAATGAGGAATTTTCAGAAAGATATCAAAGTCCTCTTTGCATAGGAACCATAAAGTTTACTTTTTGATGAAGTTTTTAAGGGTCAATTTTGTAAAATAAATCTGCAGGCCTTTATTTGGCAAACTGGTAATTTTCCAACTTATAATTTTGGTAAAATTAGAACTCCTCCTTTGCTCAACATGTCAAACAGACATGGAGGATAAATCTAGGGAGGGTTTAGAGTGTTTTATGGAAGTCAATTTATCCAATCTGTTCAAGGTTGCATTTTTTGGTAATACATAGAAAAATGACTGTGCAAGCCCCGAATTGAAATTCATTAAGTTTTGGAGATCCATTCTTGACTGTTATAGTGAATTTGAGTTCCTTAGGTAGTAATAATTCTAATTTTCAATGTTTCATCACTTATTGTTTAGTGCAAGTATGAAGTGTTCATTTTTATTAAAATGTGAGTTGCCAGGATGAAGTATATTACAATGAATTGTTTCTTTAAATTGGAATCTCCATTTTGTCATTTAAATGTGCATGTGATTCCTAACTTAGTCAAATATAATGCTTATTAGATCATCCATTCAATTCTATATAAAAATACATCTCTGATTTCAATTTCAATATACAATTTACAAGCATATCACATTGTCTTTCTTTCCCATGCATTCTTCTTTACAACAACAATCAATCTTCAACAATAATTCACATCTAACATGCAAAGAAATTTTAAGAAAGGAATGAAATATTTTGACGATGTAACAATGCATTCTATTCAACTTATCACCTTCCATTTATATTCAAATACAGTACATAAAACATACAACACTATTTCTTATTATTTTCAAAATAGAATCTCATTCTTGGACATCAATTGAAATCTAGTGCACATTACAATTTTGAAAACTACTTCAATCCTTTATTCATAACTCCATAACACTATTACAACTTGTCACTTTTCCAATTTGAATTGGTTTCAAATTACAAAATACAAAGCATAGAATATCATTTACATTATTTTGTAAAAATAGAGAACAAATATATTTCCGTACATTTCTCCATTAAAATTCAAACTTCTATCATCAATAAAATAACTTCACATTACAACATTTATACACTCATCCACTTGAAGTGGGAAAGGTTACATTGAATTTACTCAAGAGATAGGACTGTCAAAACTATAATTTCCCCTTGCTCCAAATAGAAGCATGCAAGTTTTTTCTTCTTTTCAACTTTGATCACAATAAGGGAGGGAGAAAGGCAACACACTCCACCCAACGAGGACATCCAATGAGAAGGGAGAATCTGTCCTTCCTCATTGGCCCTCGAGCCCCAACCATATTGAAATAAAGTATGAACATCAACACATGGCAACAAGGCTTCTATCACAATAAAAAAACATTCTTCACATTGCATAAAAACAATAAAAAACACATTCCAACAAGACAACAGTTCCCAACTACATTTGAAATCAAACACACAACACATAGGCTTGATCAAGCAAGCCAACAAGAGCAAGAACTATAGGGAAATCCTTATGCCTCCAAATTTGGAATTGGGCATCCACCAAAATGCATACTGCCAATAAACATATCAACGCCATAAAAATTATATCTCCTAACCCCTGTTTATGCCCCCCCAAGTTTATCCCTCATGCCCCCCCACAAGAGTAAGAAATGCAAGCAGTTTCTTTTCCATGGTGGATCCCAAACCAAAACTCCCTGCTTAATAAAACAATGCCATTGGTAATCCCTTATGCCCCCATATGAAATCCCCATAGCCTTCTTCTACACCATGCCCTAAGCATTCTACCCAACCAGCTAAGAATGAAAACACAAACACCCTTCAAACATGCATGCAAGAGAAGGAAAATCAATTAAAACACAACTCAAGATACTACCTCTCCACATTGGAGTTTGTTCCAAGCTCACAAGATTTCATAGATGCCAAATACAGTCCAAATTCAACAAGGTTATAGCAAGAAAAAATACTCCAAGCTCTTCCTCAACAAGCTCCAAAATAAAACAACACCGAAAATGTTCCCCCAAGAGGAAATGGAGAAAATTCCAACAACCATAAACAACCAAGGAGTTTCACTTTTATAGGAGAGGGAAGAGAAGAGGATGATGTGGATCCATGTGGGATGCCACATCATTCTTCCTCAACCCCAAGAGGAAATTCAACATCCTTCACCAAATCACAATAAATAAAAAGACAAAAATGACTTACACACTTCAAAAATGCCCATACTCCAAAAGGACTAAATTAAAAATGTGTAAGGGAAGTGCAATTAAAACCTACATATTTTCACTTAAAAATGCATTATAAATGCCTACATTTAACCTCCAAACCATAGGCATGGTTGGTGGATCATTTTAAGAGGTGTGGGACAAGTTTAACTTGTCCCACAAGCCTTCAAATTTGGCCTCCAAGGTCGAATTCGAATTTCATAAAAGATGGAGTGTTTAACATTCCAAAATCTGCCTTCCAAGACTCTTACATCTTTCTTACACATTCTAACATATTAAATTACACACTCTTCCAACATTATTATTTAAACTCAACAAATTTATTAATTACATTCCATGTCCCAAGTAAATTTAAATAAAATTTAACTATATGATCTCTCAAATTAATCTAACACATTTAAAATAATTAAAAGAAGAAACACATTACAAATAAAATACATACAATGATAATTCAAAAAGGAAAACATAAATAAAACACATATATCCCATGGTCAAAATAATGGAAATCCCCTCCCCCCCCATGGGAAATCCTAACATAACACAACACACAAACACATAACATAGTTGCCACGGTGACCCTGTTGAGTTCACCTGGAATTTCAATATGGTTAGTCTCCAGTCCACTCGACATTGTTGTGATTTTTTTTAATCTAAAAAATGCAAATACCTCCTTCAGCCTTATGGCCATATCAAAACATCCTAAATGATATAAACAACATTCCAAGATCATCTAAACACATGAATGATAACAACATCAAGAATTCAAAATAATCATTTTTAATTCATAAATCAACTATATCATCATCAAGAATCAACCATAATAGGTCTACTCCAAATATCAAGTGTCACAAGTCCAAATCAATATCCATAATATGTCCCTGTCAAATAGTATATCATCAACCAAATATAGAAAATGTCTCTAGTAATCATCATGTATAATAACTGAATACAGATCAATAATAATCCATGATCTAACATCTAACCATCATACTGAAATAAAACATAATAGTGTCCATAACATGATCAATAATATCAAAATTAGTATCTAAAAGTGTCAAAGGGAAGTGGGTACTACAAGTAACCCATCCTCTTCCACCATTTACTTTTCCCTCTACATCTCATACTCCCGTGTCAAATTTTCCCAAGATAGTGCAACCCAAAGCTAAGAATCCACTACCCTTTAATAAGGTAGTAAAACCACCCAGACCTTTTATCGTAAGCTCTTCTACCCCACATTTGCCCAAATAGATGCCCACAAGACCTAAGATCACTCCACATACTAAACTAGTGAACCAACCCATTCCCCCTCCTGTAAAACCTCTTCCTTCACAATCGATCACACTTGTACCCAAACCCACACTCACCTCCCATTGCGACCTGTTAGCAGGGTCCTACGCCAATATCTTAACCAATCTCCTTGAAACCTTTGTCATCACATTACCACCTCTTAGACCTTACGACCTGCTCAAACCCAAACAAAAAGAGTTTGACGAAACTAAAATTTTCTCCTACCATTGTGTGCCAGGACACAATGTAGAGAAATGTAAAGCCTTGAAAACTGTTTTGATCCAAATTTTTCCTCATGAGCGTAATTTTGATGACAATGATCTTCTGGATGAGGACCCCATTTCTCATTCACCAATCTCCCCAAATATTATTTCATTACCTACTCAGCGACCAATATATCCACCCCCATAACTCTTTTATCCACCCTCGAAATTTTAAATTAACATGGTACATGTTGCTACCCATGCTCAGAAAGACAAGGGAAAAGAAAATGCAGCTAGCCTATCAACCAACCCTATACCCAACATACCATCTGCACCCACACCCAAAGTCACCATTTGATGCCCCGTGTATCCTATTTTTGATGGGGTCACACATCACATAATGCTAAAACAATTACACCAATCCTCCCTCAAAATGTCTTTATATGACCTCATCCAAACCTCTGAGTCACATCATCAAGCCCTCATGAAGGTCCTTGAATCAATTGAGGTTTTACCAAATGAACCCATGCCTATAGTCTCCATCATTAACCCTCATCACATAGCCTCTCTTATTAATTCATCACCTTCCTCTACACCTCCACTTACTTGCCAAGTAACCACCCTCATCTTTTCAGATGAAGAAATCACCCCCTTTCAGTATGACCACCCTGATCCTGCTCTTTTCATCTCTATCTTTATCGATAATATATGCATACAACATGTTATGATCGATGGTGGTGCTAGTATTAACATCATCTCCTCCCATGCGTACAACCAAATGTGCATACCTGCTAATTACATACATGGTAACCCAATTATACTGCGCTCCTTCAATGATGCCATGACCTCTACCCTGGGTACCATCATTCTCCATGTTTGTGTAGGTCTCCGCACTGTCTCAAAAATTTTCTATGTCCTAGAAGGGGAGTTCCAGTATAATCTATTTCTTGGTCGACCTTGGATCCGTACCATGGGTTGTGTCCCTTTGACTTTACACCGCTGCCTCAAATTTGAACATGAAGGACATAATTACACCATCCAGGCTGACCCATTACCTTTTAAGACCTGTATCATGTTGTATTTTCCCAAAGATGTACTTTTCCTAGTCAAGGCATCTGTCATTACCCCCGCTTCACATTCATCCACAAGGCCCTCCACCAAGACTCCCACCACCACTCACACATCTAACCTTGTTATCCCTACCGTTGCCACAACCTCTACCGCTGACTCAATTGCTTCCCCATCATCTAGCGAGTCATCTATCCCCGCTACCCACATATCAAATACTAACCTCTTAGAGGGTGTTTTTCAATGCCTCACTCTGAGGGAGTAACGCCTATGCAATATCGACATGTTCCTCACTCTATAAGAGTATGGAAACCTGTGTCAGCACCCTAGTTATGAATATCATGTAGGCAATGCTTTTCCTTATGGCCCTCCCAACCTTTGCACTAATCTAACATATGTGGGACTTGATATCGCCACTTAAAAACCCAAACCTCCATCTAAAACATAACCATTTTCATCTGACCTACACTCCCTCACTAACCGCGGCTTCGCTCACAGTTTCCTCCACCGGTGCGCATGGAAAGGATTTGGCTTCAGATTTTATGAACAAAGTCATCATACTATCATTTCCTATACCACTCGTAAACACAATGATTTTAGTGGCATTGGATTTGATGCAAACCCCCCCCCCCCCCAATAAGGCTCATGTCAACCTCATTTAGGAAGAAAAACCTGCCCCACCTCATTCACCCATGTCACCATCTTCACCCACTGAGTATATAGATCCCGAATATATTCCTCCTAACTTTATTTTCATAAACACAATTTCTCTGGGACCTTTAACCTATCAACGTGATGATGAGGCTCCCTCTTCTCTCCCATTCTTATATTCTGACATGATCGATGATGATACACCTTCTATTAATGTCATTCAATGTCAGGGCGATGAGTCCATCGTCACCTACTTGGGTGCGGAAGATTCTTATATTCACCAGTTGTTACCTTCTGAGATGTAAACCATGTTGAATGAATCAACCATTAAAATCAACATTAACAATTAGGATGACCCACACATTCTATATATAGGCCAATATTTAGA
This sequence comes from Taxus chinensis, assembly GCA_019776745.2. Taxonomy (NCBI): domain Eukaryota; kingdom Viridiplantae; phylum Streptophyta; class Pinopsida; order Cupressales; family Taxaceae; genus Taxus; species Taxus chinensis. The sequence continues at coordinate 728,830,604 of CM034153.1, read as the reverse complement.
GGCTACTGAACAAGAAGCTTTTACCTCTTTCCTTTGGGACCATAGCAACACTTTTACCTGGTCATATGCCGATATGCTTGGTATTGACTGAAAAATCATTTTCCACAATATCGTAACCATTCCTGATGCCAAGCCCATCAAACAAAAGTTTCAGAAAATTCATCCTCACATTACTTTTTTGGTCAAAGAAGAGCTTTAACGCCTTCTCTTAGTTTCCGTCATCCTACCCATTTATTATCCCCAATGGATTTCAAGCATCTTCTTGTCACAAAGGTGATAGGGGGACTCCGCATTTGACATATTTTTGTGACCTCAACCTAGCTTTTCCCAAAGATGACTTTCCCCTACCATGCATTGATCAACTAGTTGATCTCACCACTAGCCATGAATTGCTATCGCTCATGGATGGTTTCTCAGATTACAATCAAATATTACTAGCTCTAGAAGATCAACAAAAGACTGCCTTCATCACCCCTTGGGGGACCTTCTGCTATCGAGTCATGCCTTTTGGCCTTAAAAATGCTGGTGCTACATGCCAATGAGCCATGAATTACATATTCCATGACATCATGCATCACATATTAGAAGATTACGTAGATGATCTACTTTCCAAATCCAAACATCGAACTAACCACCTAACCATCCTTAAGGTCATATTTGACCACCTCATTAAGTATTATGTTTATCTTCAACCAAAGAAGTGTGTATTTATAATACTTTTAGGAAAACTCCTGGGTCTCATCATTTCTTTGTCTGGCATAGAAGTCGATCCTGCTAAAGTTAAGGCTATCCTAGAAATGCCTCCGCCTACTAATCTCCATCAAATTTGAATCCTACAAGGTAAGTTGAAATCCATTAATCATTTTATCTCACATATTTTTGACTACTGTCAACCATTTCATCATCTTCTCAAGAAAGGTGTTTCATTCAAATGGGATGATGAATGCCATAAATCCTTCAAAGCCTTAAAATAATACCTCCTTCAACCACCAATGCTCATTTATCCTAAGGATGACCAGCCATTTTACCTATACATTTCTTCCACTAACCATTCTTTAGGTTCCATGCTCATTCATCGTGATGACCAACACCGAGAGCAAGTGGTTTATTACATAAGCCATACCATTCTAGACTACAAAACTAGATATACCCACGCTGAAAAACTCTGCCTAGCCTTAGTTTTCATCACCACAAAACTCCACAATTACCTACTCAACCAAAAAACCTTCATTTTTACTAATACTGACCCCTTACACTATATGTATGCCAAACTCTATCAACATCAACATGTTGTACATTAGATTATGATTCTTACTGACCTCGACCTCAAATTCATTCATCAAAAGTCCATCAAGGGCCAAGCTATTGCTGACCAACTAGCCAATGCACCCCTTTTTGGGAATCAACCCTCTAACTCTAATTTCCAAAATGAATCCATAACTACCCTCTCCTTAGACAAATTGACTTACCAAATGACACTATTCTTTAGTGGCTCTAAGTGTTAGCGTGGGGGTGGGGATAGTGTTATCTTAATTCCTATTGATGGTGAACCTATGCCTTTGTCTTTCAAACTCGATTTTAATTGTATAAACAATATTTCTGAATATGAAGCACTCATATTGGGCCCCTAGGATGCTTATGCCTTAGATGTTAAGTCCATAAATATATTTGGGGATTCCCAACTAGTCGTACATGAAGTCAATGTTATATACCAGTGTTGTAATGAGATGCTTTAAAAGTATAAACATCACGTAGATATATTTTTGAACACATTTGACCATTACAAACTTCAAACCACCCCATGCTCTACCAATAAATTTTTGGATACCATGGCCTACTTGTCTTCTCAGATACCTGCTTCCCCCACTGACTCTAAAATCTTTGTCAAAATACGAAGGATATAATCATCCTCTTATTTACCTCGTGAGGTCTACTCCGTCAGAACCATTGCACCTGACCCATGTGACCTTTGGTATAAGCAATATACAGACTATCTTTCCCTTTCCATTTTACCCATTGATCTCACTCGTAATGGACAATGGGCCTTTCTTAAAAGTGTCTCTTTTATTTCATCATAGGTGGTCTCCTTTATAAGTGTGGATTTGACGGTATTCTCTTACGATGCCTTATAAGTTCTAAAATTCCCTACACCATTAAGGAAGTCCACGATGGAATCTATGGAGGTCACTTTAGTGGTTTAGCTTTTGTAAAATGCATTCTTCACCTTGGCTATTATTGGCCAACCTTAAACCATGATGGTCGTGATTATGTCAAGCATTGTTTGAAATGCTAGGAACATGCTAATCTCCATCATACACCTAGTCATGCCTTGCACGTCACACGAGACCTTTAGCCTTTCTCTTAATGGGGTTTGGATCTTGTCGGCAAGATCAATCCCCATTCTTCACAATGCCACCAATGGATCATAACCACTACTGTATATTACACTAAATGGGTAGAGGCCATTCCCCTCATTTCTACAAAAGCTGAGAAAATATCTGAATTCATCAACCATCACATCATTTTTCACTTTGGTGTTCCTCACCGTCTCATCACTGATAATGGAAATAAATTCAAAAATAAAACCCTATGCAAGATATGCGACGTGTTTGGCATCCAACTCAATTTCTCATCACTTTATTACCCACAAACCAATGGCCAAGCCAAATCAACTAATAAAACCTTGAAAAAAATTCTTATGAAAGTAGTCAACGATACTGGGAAGGATTGGCATACGCACATGCCTTTTACCTTGTGGGTTTATCACACTAGTATTCACACTTTGATTGCTGCCACACATTTTTCTTTGGTCTACAGTACCAAGGTTGTCTTACCTCTCAAAGTCTAGATTCCATCTCTCCACATCTCACTAGAATACATGCTCAACGACGATGACTTTCTCCAAGATCATTTGGCGCAACTTGAGTTATTAGATGAGCATCATCTCAATGTTATTGACCATCTCCAAATCTACCAAAAATGTATCGAATGTGTCTATGACAAATGTTTTCATGAACGAACCTTTCACGTCGGTGACATCATCCTGAAGGAAAATCAACATGTAACCAAAGAAGAGAAAAGTAAGTGGGGAAAATTTGTTCCTAATTGGATTGGACCCTATATCGTTACCCATGCCTATGGATCAGGTGCTTATCATTTGTCTTCACTTGAAGATAAACCCGAACCTGAGCCCCTAAATGCCTTGCATCTTCGACCATTTTATTGTTGAAATCAATTCCTCTATCACTTCTTGTCAGTTGATTGCTCATCCCTTAAGTACTGTTCACCTTCCATATTACCCATTTTTGAGGATCCATGAATAAACAAGAATCATGTGATTACATGTCACCTTTCAACCTTATCTTCAATATGAGTACTATGACTCTACTCATAACATGATTCTCATGGATACTTTTCTTCTTCGCCAAGATGGAATTCCATGGTCGTTCATCATTCGAAACCACCCCTTTCATAGTTAACTCCTGTGTACTATGGTTTTGTCTTCTGAACAAGAACCTAATCTTCCTCTATAGTCTTGTCCATGACTTAAACATCCAAAAACAAAAAGGGATTCAACTTCTTGAGTCAAACTTCCAACAAAAGATGACTCCCTCAAAAGGGACATCTCTTCACTCTATTTCCACCACTATGATAGATTTCTCCCTTGAAGGACAACTATATAAATTCATTGCAAAAATACAATAAAAATATCTAGAAGCTTCCTGTATCAATCATATTCACAAATACCTCAAGGATATACTATACTTATCCCATATATACTTCCCACATTGCTCAGTCCTATTAAAAATTCAAATAAAAATGAAGAAAAAGATGAAATTTTTGTCATGGACTTGCCTATTTTTGATCATGTGTTTCTTGCTGAGAAAAACATGTTCTCGTCAACTAAGTTATGCTAAACCACCCATTCTCACCTCATTTTATTTTCATCCTAATTTCCTCTTTACTCAAGGAAATTTCTACAACCACGACATTTCTTGATTATGTGACTTTCTTCACCCTTAAAATAGTCCACTATGTAAGGCCTTTAGGGTCTTACATTCATAATCCCATCTTGGGCATGGTAGACTCATTAGAGTTCTTATCAATTAAGAAACTATTTTTCCACCTCTTAAAATTCACCTTCCTCATTACTTATTGATTATCCTACATTGGACCAGAGCATCAACCCCTATATTCAAAACCACTCAACCATGCCTATGACCTAAACTCAACTATGCCTATGACCTAAACTCAACCATCCTTGTGACCTAAACTCAACCATGCCTATGAACTATACTCAATCATGCCTATTACCTACATTTAACCATGCCTAACAACTACCAACCCATTCCTGTACTTCATCATAATCTTCCCTAGCTTATGGGGAGAACTACATCGGCCTGAGGTCGATTTTCACCGGGACTATGTAGGTAGCACTTTGAGGGCATTTGGCCCTTAGAGGTTATCTCAGCCACTCTTTACCCTAACCAATTCCCCCTTTCACTTTCCTATTCACATTCTACCCTAGTTAGTTTCCATTATTTATTAATAACTATAAATTCAACCAAACAAACATCAATTAATACAAATTTTTACCACATCATCGAATCATTTATTTCTCATTTGCACATTTCTATTATAGCACATATATGGAAATTTAAACCATAACCTATATATAAATCACCATTTTCCCCCATGTTACCTACAACTTGAACATTAAATCATGCCTAAACCAACCTAACTCAATCATGCCTAAACCAACCTAACTCCACCATGCCTAAACCAACCTAACTCAATCATGCCTAAACCAACCTGAATCCACCATGCCTACATTGACATGACTTAATCATGCCTATTTGACCTCACTCCATCATGCCTAAACTGACATGACTCTGTCATCCCTAATCCACTTGTTTTCCACCTACATATAGATAACAATGAAAATTAAAACAAGTACATCATCCATGTTATAAATATCATCATCTATAAATCATAAAGTCTATGTATACATATATATGTACACAGATACAAATAAATACAAACATCTCAAGTCACTTAGATACATCCTCACCATCTTCAGAATGTAGACTGGTATATGATAAAAACTCTCAAAAATTCTCATATACATCCTCACTCTCTTTGGAAAACATGCCAGTATATCTCAAAATACACAAAAAAATAAGGGAGGTACATGCAACAATCAAGCATCTCCTCATCAGATATCCTCAATGTCTTTCTCACCTATCTCCTCCTCCTCTACTCATGTGCGGCATCCCACTAGCATATCACCACCCACCATAGGCCTCGATCTAACGTCTGATGGACCCTCACCTGGATTTGGCCTTCGTCTACTAGTAGCCTCACCCTAACCCTATATTGGGGCTCATCAACCCACTGTACTCTCTACATTGTGAGTGTGGGACCTGGTCCTCTCACTCAAATCCTGTTATGCTCTATACTCAACATAAGATGGGATATCTATCCTTACAGCCATCAAGTGGTCCTGATAATATCATGCCTCACCCAGGGTGTCCTTGAACATAGCCATAGGTACTATCTACAGAGGTGCCATCAGCCTCTGACCTTGTACTTATACTGAGGGACCCTGTCCCTCCCCTTTCTATAAAATGGGACCCGCTCCCTGAGCTTGTGTGGGTGACTGTGTAGGTAATTATACCTGTGCTACCTGTGCCTATATAGGTGCCTGTGTAGGTACCTATCCTTGTGCTACCTGAGCTTGTAGGGCTGTAACCTATGCCTGTAACATGGCAACCTATGCCTTTGACCCTATCAGCTATCCCTACACTATCCCCGTTGTGTGATGAGATTCACCACCTTCCCCTGTAGGGCGTCTCTCTAAACTGTGATGGTAGTTTGGTCTGACTACCATAGCCTCGGTGGTACTAATCATAGATGTGCTTCCCACCACTATTTGTACCTATCTGTAACTCTGAAATCATCAATCCTTCGGTATACCACCTACTCCTACCCTGTAGGCACCGTCGGCTATGGTAGAGGAATGGGCCTCTCCACATCGTCCCTCCTATACTATGGAAATGGTGTCGGTATATCCTGGGGAAATCCCAATTTTCACCTAGACTTGTCAATTGGGATCATCTCATGCTTGCCAACACAACGCCCCTCTATCCATCTCACTAACTATAATCCATCCAGCTCCATGGCCATCTACCTATATGAAGGGAAGCCCACATATGGCCTCCAAATGATGTCCATGCCAGAAAACCTCTCTAGTAAACGTCTATAATAGGCAACATCATATGTATCCCTAACATCTCAACACTCTTTAACCATAGGTACGCATCACCTATATCCCACCAAAACAAACACCAACTCAAATGCATCAAGTCAGGTCATGCCCACTAGATGCACACACATGATGTGCTCATACACCCAACAATGTAGTAGGAAGTTGCATCACAGGGATAAACCATCGCAATCGCCCATAGGCCCATAACTCTTTGTACAACTGTACTAAGAAGGTTGGTGCCTATGCAAACTAGACCTTGTCCTCCATCATATAATGTAGATCCCCCATAATAATCATGGGAATCTCTTACCCTCTACATATGGCAGTGTAAAACAAAACTACCTCCATCATCAGAAATACTAGCCTCATCTCCTCCAGATGGGCTCAGTACATATCTCCATTACTCATGCTGGCACTATGGAACCTCAACTCCACTAGCCCCTCACCAAACACTATCAACATTAACTCCTCAGATGCCTCTGAAGAAATAAAATACACTTGCGTCCTTACTATCAATAGTTGTAGGATCCTATACACATCCTCCAAAGTGATGGTCATCTCACCTGTCAGAAAATGAAATGTATTAGTCTCTGAATCCCATATGTCGATGAGGGATACCATCAAAATTGGATCCCAAAATACATGCCGGGGGTAGCGTCTGACCCCAATCATACCAACCTCTACAACATACTACCACTCCTCAGCTGTTGCGCTCCCTCATACTACTACTAATAGGGGTGGCACCCTATCACGCATCCGTAAACTAGTACCTCATTTGCATCAAACAAACCATCACATTATTAAACCTTGACTATACCCATATTCACCCTTAACCCCCCACCTATAACTATTACCCTTCCTATTTTCATTCAACAATACCTTCTTATCTCAGCCAACCACCCTTACTCATATCCTAGCCAATATTTTTCTTAATGCCGACTGAAATTGGTTTGTCTTAGCCGGCACCAGTCTCCCAAAACTAGAATTGGTCACCCCATCCATGACCGATGCCAGCTCATTCCCACCAATGTCATCCAATCCTTGATCGACGTCAGTCACTATCCTACAAAAAATCCACAAAAACCCAACCCTATTTCTCTCAAAATTCTCCATTTCTCCCTAACTACCCACCCATTTCTACCCAAATCCCCCCTTAACCCCCCCCCCCCCCCACCCTCATTCACATAACTACAACTTCCTCCATTCCTATTTCACCCATTTTTTTCCCAAATTCAAAATTAATTTTCCCCCCAAAACCCAATTTACCCTAACCCGATTTCTATAAACAAATCTACATAACAAATGAGGAATGGGATCGAATCTTACTTCGTCGTGATGCCATCTTTGTGGGGGCACATCTGGCCGCTACACTGGTGGCCCACCCAAACCTTCTCTTGACTCTACCATGCCAAAATATACCTCATTTCTCCACCAATCAACTCAGTCTACCCAATCTCATGGACCTGTCTACCTAGCTCATCTTAACACATAGATCTCTCCACCTTAGCTGGGTATAATTCCATATCCTTTCCTCTTGAAAAGTACTGAAAATTTAAACAACTTTATCATTTTTTTCCAATAGTACAATATAAAAATGATTCCATAAAATACAAATTTTTTATTATATAAACCCACCCCGACCTGACTGACGCTGGTCCTATTTGTACCTTAACCAACCAACGTTGGTCACCCTATAACCGATATCAGTCAACCCTTATACTTGTTTGGTTTTGATAAACTTCCTTTTTCCTATAACCATTCATGCCCACTTCAATTTTTATCATCCCGGACACCCATTGAACCATACCTACAAACCCAACCCACCCTTACATTTCCTTTGTTGAATCTTAGGGGTTGTTATTTTCCCTATACCTTGGCATTACCCGTGTCGTTACCTATATACCTTGACATGAACCAATTTTTGTGACCTTTGACCCTCTGTACTCATTATACCTTACGATGTGGTTACCCGTATTATTTGGCCTACCAACCTTACCTTGCCTATTATCGTGTTGTTTATCCTGACCTGACCTTTGGTGTACCAGAACATACCTAAACATTCCTGCACCTGACCTTTATTGTGTTTCCACACCATATCCTATAACTTGGATGCTAGAATCTCTCCAACCCTATTTGGATAGACCTATCGACCTTATCCGACGTAGATTTTGACAACTTCTCAACCTGGTACCTTACCGCAGTTTCCAACATGTGTGAGCGTTCAACTACCACTACCTTTGACCCTGTCCCATTTACCTATTTACTCAATTTGACCTATTACCTTTACCCAATGCACCCACTAATCTTCATTTTCCCACCTTCTCATTTTATCAAACTACTCACCACTTCTGTCTCTCACCTTATCGGTTCCTCATTTAAGGGGGGTTACCATTACCCACGCTTGGGGAAACATCACCCTCACTTACACTTGACATAGCCATTTCCTATTTTTTTCAGTGCCACTTACCAATACAAGCCATGTGACAGAAAGGGTAAAAATGTAGACACAAAAATTGGGTCACACTCCCCTTGGTCCCCTTTCAAATAACCAACTTAAACACATTCACCTAGCCATGACCCTTATACTTCACATTAATATTAATTTAATTATTTACAATTAAATTAATACCCATCCTCACCCCATTTATTAATTTAAATTAGTTACTTTAATTAAATGGATGCACACCTCACCTAAACACCTCACCAGATAGCTATTCATGGCATGTTTCCATAAATAAATAAGACTTGGTTCAACCCTAAAAATCAAGGCCTATTATTCCTCTAACCACCTTCCCGCTCATAAAAACATAACATCCATTCTGATCTGTGAATAAAATGAACAAACCTGACCCAAATGATGTGATATCTACCATTTTTAGTAAACCTAGGGAATCCCACCTTAATCGATGTCGGGCATCTCGAAACCGACGTCGGTCAACCAAGAACCGTTGTTAGTTACCATTTATTCACCTTGTTAAACTTTTTTTTAGGCTGGCATATTCTGAGATCAAGAAGAAAATGTTACAAAAATATTGTTCATAGTGTGAACACTTAGGAGTGGTTTGGGTTATTTGGTAGTAATATTTTTTAATATTTAAAAAATAATATATGAGTGTGCACAATTAGTTATCATGCACAACTCATAGAGATAGAAATGTGTGAGAATATCTTGGGATTGAGAGTAAGACTAGGGAATAAAGGAGAGATATAGGGATAAAATGATAAGACTTGACTCCATGATTTTAGGAGCAAGAAAATGTATAAAATGCCCTCTCATATTCAATATAAATTTCTCCATTCTATTTACATTTGGTTTCTATCTTCTATAGTTTTCATTTCATGTGTTGATTTTAATTAATTATTGCTTAATTTATTTATGTAAATCTAGAATTTATCATCATCTGGTATCAAAGCAGGTTAGGAAGATTTATGAGAGTTATTTCAGGACAAAACCGTAGCCTCAAGGATGCAGATCTGAGAGTTTTAAAGCTTCCATTGCCATTTTCTAGATTCCGATCTTTAAAAAAATGACTGGCAATTTGTGTTTTTCTCAAAAACCCAAATTCAAAATTTTCTACATTTTTTTGGGTTTGTTTATTTGTATTATGGGAAACTTCTATACAAATATTATAGAAACCCATTTCGTATTTTAAGAGAAATTGTGGAAACAATTCTGACGTTTCTAATTATTTTGTTAAAAAATAGTGAGTGATTTGCAGCAATAAAACTCTGATATGCTTTATTATTTTGGTTAAATATAAAGTTGGTTACTATTGTAAGGGTGCATTATCGGTTGAACTGACACCCAATATAATTGTAAAATGACCCTCAAAGACAAATTCGGCTGAGTTAGCAACATCACGATAGAGTATGGAGGCATAGGAGGATGGAGGAAAATTGGCATCTCTTGTTAGTCACCAACAAAGAGATTGCTTCATGGTATTGGTGACCTTTTATTTTTGTTGTGTGGTGTGTTTACTTTATGTTGTAATAATGAACAGAAGTAACATTCTTTTTTAAAGCTCCTGCATGAGCATAATTTCTATTTTGTAATCCCTCTAAGTTAGAAACAATGATGTGAGAAAAATAATGTATGCTGCTATGTAGTGGTTGGTTCCACTAGAAAACCATTTTATGAGTTGGAGGTTCTCTTTGAAAACCTCATATTGTTTGATTTGTTGGTACTCATTAAAAACCATAATTTATTTTTAGATCATGAGCAGGTACAGGAGATAGCTTTCCCCATGTTCACACTAAGGGGGTGACTGTTACAGAAATATTGTTCATAGTGTGAACACTTAGGAGTGGTTTGGGCTATTTGGTAGTAATAGTTTTTAATATTTATAAAATTATATATGAGTGTGCACAATTAGTTTTCATGCACAACTCATAGAGATAGAAATGTGTGAGAATATCTTGGGATTGAGAGTAAGACTAGGGAATAAAGGAGAGATATGGGGATAAAATGATAAGACTTGAATCCATGATTTTAGGAGCAAGAAATTGTATAAAATGCCCTCTCATATTCAATATAAATTGCTCCATTATATTTACATTTGGTTTCTATCTTCTATAGTTTTCATTTCATGTGTTGATCTTAATTAATTATTACTTAATTTATTTATGCAAATCTAGAATTTGTCATCACAAAACTACATGCAAGTAGAATCAGAGCCTTTTTGTACCTACAGACATCCATAACCAGCACTGGGACAAATCCAGAGGTATTGCACTCATGGTGACATTCCAGGAAACATCACTATGACACTAAGCTCCATCCCTCCAACCAATCATCACCACCACATAGCCATTGGACCTACACAATATTAAGTATAGTTTTTACCTACATCATCTATTTCTACTTCAATTTATTGGGTTATTTTATTGTTGTTCTTAGTTTCCTACTTGCATTCCCTTTTCCCCTACCATTTACTTTCTTGTAAACCCAACCATTCCTCCACCCACACCATAAAACCACTTATACCCAGCTTCTACACATTTCAGAGTGTTCCTAAGATCCCCATACATCTCAGTTTTCCCTCTGTCATCTCTGCTTGACCTCAGCTCAAACCCCATTGGAAAATATTATTGAATCATATCATCCCACCTCTACTAATGCTGGTTACCCATAACCATCATTAGTTCTACCTAACTGTGATCATTCATACCTTGACCAACGCCGGTCTCTGTGTCTACCAACACTGTGTAAAACAACAACCTACCTACCTACAAAAACAACCCAAACACCTTACTCAACCTTGCTAAGACCGTGTCTGTTACCTACAACCTGACCCAAAGACCTTGACCTACATAGTTTTTAGTATTTAATTGGATCGATGTTGATAGTGATATGAGGTACCCAAATCAGAATACTAGCACTAGATTTTTTTATGTACGCATTTTAGTTATTACATATTTGTTTTATAAAAAATAGTGGATCGACAACCTTCTAGGGAGTATCACACTTTGCAGATCTATTACACGCTACGTATTCCACTATCATATATTGTTTAACTCTTCTTTAGTGGTCTTGTTTTCTATTTTAGGTAGTTCCTCCCAGCCAAAAGTAATCTCTCACAGTCAGCATCAGATTGAGAAGTCAGAACACATGCATCAACCTCCAAACCAACACAACAGGTATTCCTTCTTGGCCCTTACCCTTATTTGTTTCATCACATTCCAAAAACATAAAAAAATGGTGAAACACTAATTCAAAAAGGGAAGAAAATATTGAAGGAAGTGTATCAAGATTTAAAATACCCTCAGGAGGCCCTAAAGTACTAATGTTGTAATCTTAATTTGTTGGAAAACTAATTGTTGAAGTATACTTTTCTCTCGAAGACATGGTGAGGGAGTTTGGGAGCATTGTAAAGTTAGAAGTTATATGGAGGCTAACTAGTAAGTCTTTATGATTATCCATGCTAATATAAATATTGAAGAATTTTTTTTTAATTTGAAGATAATGGTTAAGGGTTTTTGAAAAACATAACTCTATTTCAGACGTTATGCAAACTTAGCCCACTGTGAAAATGGATTACTAGGCTCGTGATAGGTTATCACAAGAGGTAATTAGTAATTAGATGGTTGATAAAGATTCATACATGCCTCCATAAGTTTTTGTAATAAAAAAGGGTAACGAATTTAGTGAGAAACCTTGAATCTTTCCTCTTGGGCTTACACAGTAAGGTAAAACCCTACAATTAGGGTTTGAAAGGAAAAATAGAGGTTTTCTCAAAAGTGAACTATTTGAATTTTGTGAAACTTTGAAGAACACTCTATAAGGGTGTCACCTAAATGTTTAGAAAGTTTTTATATCAAATGAATGCCTCTCCCAACTGAAATCTTTGAATTTTTTTTTCCAAAAAGTCTAAGGGCATGACCATAACCAGAAACAAGTATATGTTTGAGACAAATCTAATCTCTTCAATTTGACTTCACAAGCAAGAAAATAAGACTTACCAAACATCAATATGGAAGTTTTTTCGTGATACCTACGAGATGTGGATGTATGTAACTAGATGGTTGCACTCTATGTAATAATGGATCAAGCTCCTGTGAAGGAATCTGTAATCACAGACACTACACAAGAAGGGATTAAATTTTTTAATGGCAGATTTCCTGGCAAAGGCCAGTCCCCAGAAGTCAATGGAATTCCTTGTAAGGATGTCAATCTAATTTTAAGAAACTAATCTGATGATGATAAAATAAAATGATAAGAGATGATATAACCAATCAATACAAAGGAAGAGAGACTGATGCGGTCTAAGGCTATCTGTTGGTTTGATGGTGATATTTGATCCAATGGAAGTCTAGGGATCACAATATAGCTCAAAGGAGAAATGATATCAAGATATGTGTGGGAAATATGGTAAATTTTATTAATATGATTGATAAAATTCTAAAGATGGCTCAAAGAATCTTAATATGAAAAAAATACACTTGAAAATCCTTACGGTAATATATTATGTGATTTAGAGGTCTAAACAACTTTGCCTCTTCCAAAATTACATCTAAATATAACTAACTTCCTTTTGAAGTAGATTCCCTCCTTTATTCACTTTGTGCAATCTCATCTTCCCAATTAGATTCATACCATTCTTCAATATTTCTATAATCATCAAACATGATGGGACTAGTTGGGGATGATACATAGGTAAGGGGAGTCTGATTATTTGCATTATTAGATAAAGAGGATTTGGAAGAAGATAGAAGGATGAACGCAAGGGGAAAGGGAGTCCACGCCAAAGGGATAGGTTTCCTTTGGTCTACCTGAATGAGAATCTTTTGAGCTAATATGGAAATGTCAAATTCCCAAGGAAGAGTTTTTCCTCCTATATCTTGGATTAATAAAACTAGATCAACATCCAAGGACCTCAAATAATACAAGAATGCCATAAATTGTAAGGGTCTGAATTCTTGAGGAATTATGTGCCAAGTACTTATGAACCTGATGTTGAATACTAAGATGTATAATGTTGAAGTTTGTTTTATTGCATTGAGATGTTCTATGAGGAATATGACATCTACATTTTCCTTGAACCAATTCTAGAATTTTTCTCCCAGCTGATATCAAGTGTAAATGGATTGTGGAGCCAAAATTTTGTATCAATGTTTTTCTCTACCTATGAAAGATACAAAAAGAAGTTGTATACACTTTCATGCTTTTATCATTCCACACTTTTCTTCTCTCATCTACACACTTTCATTGTCAATCTACATGGTCATCATTTATGCATCTCTTATCTACTTTATGTTATCAATTATTCACTCAACAAAATAAATTGGGGCAAATGTAGACATTGAATCAAGAACTTTGGGTACATTTATAGGTCCTAGTCACATACTACTATTAATATGATTCCTAAGTGAGAAAACTAGCAATTAACCACTATTTTTAGACTTATTGTCTTTGTTCATGTCTTCTTCTTGGCTTCTTATATCCTACAACCTAGTTGATGCTTCACTGTTTCATATTTTATCACTCTGGACACTAGCACCTAGCTAGGAAACCAACGCCCATGTGCTTCCATCCTTCTAGGCACCCCAACATATTTGTATTCTATTTTCTTGTTTTGGGCATCTTTTATCTTTTAGGAATCCTATTTTCTTATGGGCAACCTTTTAGTTGTTAATTTAAAAACTTAGCCCATGGAATCATATGAATATAAAGCTATGTGACCATAGTAAGGGACCAAGATCTAAGAATCTACTATTATCACCTAAGGCTGCATCAAAAAGTATATCAATAGTATCAAATCATCCATCTAGCTTCATTTAAGGGACAAGGGACTATATTTTCTGCATACATGCATGAGATGGGAAGTTCATTTTGTCATCCACACATATATTTACATTTCTACATCTAACTATTTGTTGCTATTCAAATACATCTTGCACAAGATCCATCTAGGGAGAAATCCTTCACACACACACAAAACTACAAAAATTCTGAAATGTAGTGTAATTCTTGGTCGTAAGTTCACTTTGTTGGGTGACCGTCAAGGTCATTTTGACTCCTCATTTGCATCTTTTTATTTTTAGGATTTTATGTGTTTTTGGGTTTTGTAGGTTCTCTTTCTCTTTGTAGGTTACAAGAAAATTTTGTGGATATATTGCAAAATACAAGTGACAAGCAATGAGGGTTAGCAACATTGAAGCGGCACAAAAGAAATAAATTTCTGACCATTTTAGTACTCATGGGTGCCCACAAGAGGTCTACAACACTAGACACCCTAACTTGATCTAGGCACCCTAGTTCCGACATTTTTGATAGTTCTGTTATTTTTAAGGCTTGGTTGTGACATTATCCCCTCCCGTTTCATCAAATTTCCAACTCAGTACATCTTCAGGATTATTGCAAAATAAGCTATGTATCTTATTCCATCTATTGTACTTAGGATTTCAAGTTTTTATTTTCTTATTGCTTTGGTAATATCTATAATTTATTGCATTATCTATTGCATTGTGAATCTGTAATTAAGATTTCAAAAATATCAATATTTGTTAAATAATTTGGCAAACCCATCACATTCAAACACTCTTGGGTATTTTTATCATCATGGATATCTCCATCAACTATTTCTTGCTAGCCAATCCTAGTTGTTGAGCTAAAATTATTTCTCTCTTGGATAATACTTGTGTTCCTTCATATAATCATCCAGAAAATATATATCAATAATTCACATATGTATTTTCTCAACAACTTAACTTTCCATTTGATATATCTTCCAATATTTTTGTTTATGATAATGATCCTCCACTATATATACCATATTACATTCATAACTAGGGTATGAAGTGGACCATCATCAATAATGGATCTAAGTTGAACCTTTACTCTCTATCACTCCTCTGTGACCTTGATCTTCCCTATTCTTTGGCTAACCCAACATCTATTTCTCTCTATGCGTATGATTCTTCCATGTGTCCATGGAATGACACTATCACCTTTTCCTTCATAGTTAGGCCAAAAACTATTCCTGTTGTATTTTTTGTCATCAATTTCCCAGTCTAATACAACTGCTTACTATGCAAGAAGTGTCTTCTATAGTTCACTAGTGTGTTAAATTATTACATGAAGGATTTTAATATACAATTTTCATTGATCATAACCCATTCAAATATTTCTGCCTAGATCTACCCATGACATTACCTACTCCATCTTTCGTTACTATCATGCATCCCATTGATGATCAACAACTCGTAGGCTATTTTGAAAACTTACCTCCACTCGAAGGAACTATTTGTGTGTTAGAATCCATTCCATCCAATTTAGTATCACCCCCTCCTTCTACTACTATTATGGTACTTTATTGGGGGTATGTCCATACATTGGATGTCATACCACCTATCTCATCTTATCATGAGGAGCCCGCATATGCACTTCCTCCTTTCACATGCACTCGTTTCTTGAATAAATCTTATTGGGATCACATTGAATTCAACCCCACTTGCTATGACATTGTTTGTACACATGATATCTTAACTCAACTTGGGTTTACACTCAATGATATATTACCTCCACTTCATTTTCCTCATATTTATCATGGATAGGTTCATATCACTAATTCTTATGGTCTTTGTGTTTTCCATTTATCATTCTTTGTTTTACACACGTATCCCACTTATCTGCTTACTCTTAGGAATTCTTGGCTTAACTAAATTGGTGGCATTTTGGACCCTGATCATATTGAAATTTCATTCCCCATTCCCTTCATCTATGTTTTTATTTGCAACAATTCGTTTCTCGGTTATTCCCAAAATCTTACTCGAAGGTACGCCTATGGATTTCCACTACCTCCTTTCACTGATGAAGAATATGCAATGGGCATGTATAATATAGCAACAATGGCTCTTTACATGATCAACCTAATACCATATCCTACCAAGTCTGATCTGGAGGAAATTTTAGAGAATGAAAGTTCCAAAAACCTTCCAAGATAACTATAGTATAGAAGTAGACTCTTAGAGGTTTCTATCGATTACCACAATGCGAAAAATAGATCTCGTATGTAAATTTTTTTGGTTAAAGTTTGGTCACAGATCAAAATCGATAGAGTCAACTGGCTGATCAGATAATGATAAGTGGAAAAAGGGGAATTGGGTGGAAGACAACAAGTTCATGTTTTGGACCTCCATTCTTTGATGCTCAATCATCACCTTTGTCAAAACAATAAAAATTTCCAACATGGTGGGTCTTTAGGAAATGATGTGGCTTGCCACCATAGTGCCACATCATACCAAGCCAAGTCGCGAGGTACACTCCAACTCAAGGAGTTGGATATGAGATTGATTAACAAGATAGATAGGTGAGTTCATGAATGAGTCACATTGGTAAGTGGACCGAGGTATACACCACGAGATGAGCCAACTCGACGAGTCATGTAAGCAAGCCACCACAATGTCATATCAAATTACATGATCAAGCTATGGTTGAGCCATATCCTTTGATGGAAAAAAGGTAAAGATGTTGCCAAATCCAAGGTTAACTCCAACCATGAGGTATATTAAGCTCACCTATCCTCTAAACCCCATGAATTTGAGATAAAATCCTCACCGCCCAAAACTCACATGACCATCTTGGTGAAGGAATGGGTCATGATGGTCAAGGGAGGGTACCAGCTTGGTGGGAAGCATGGTGAGTTCGTAAAGTTGGGACTTGGTGGCATCAGGACATAATGGATGGGACAATTTGGCAACAACTAACGTGGTAAGGGCTTGACAAGCCAAATATATAGCAAGTGATGATTACAAACAAAAAAATGAAGTGGGGAGTGGGGGAGTCGACCTCGTGACCTCCCTGGATAAAGCACACTAGACCAACCAACTTAGCCAACAATTTTTTTAGGATTTAAGTTGGGTGATAACCCCTTTAAATAGAAAATGTGGGCTACTTAGCCTATATAAAGGCTTTTCTCACACTTTATTCAAAACAAAAATCCTTCTAACTCAAGCGAAGGCATAAGGAATTTTTAGAGGAATTCTGAATCCTATTTTTTAGGAAATATTTTAGAGGTTAAGTCCTATTTTTAATAATAGTAATTTTTTTATTAATTTTGGGTCCATAGGGCATTGTTGCATTATAGGATACTACGGGAGATATAATCTACTACATAAGCAAGGATGTTATTTCTTAGTGGTAGTGAAAGAGGATATCAATATTATTTAAATCAATTCAGATTCTGTGGAATCAATCACATAGGTTTGTTATTGATTCACTTGTAAGTTTATATTAGATTTACAATTCAGAAGTGTTTTAATGAATACCTTCAATATTTGAACCTGGAGACGTAGGAATTTTTATCTAAACTCCGTTACCAAATGTTTGCAGTGTTTATTTCGATTTTACATTGTAATTTTAGTTGAAGTTGATAATATTGTGTAATGAATTCAGAAAACTAATAAACTACCTATAGGTTTCATGGTCAGTGGAATTTTTTTACTAGTGTTTATGGATCATTTTAGTATTAGAACAAGCTATTTTTGGGTACTAGCCATGTACTTGTACTTATAGTTCTAGTGTCCTATAGTGCTTACATTATTGGGCACCATGAGTTGGATGGTAGTGACCCACCACTAGGAGAAAAACCTACTAGATTAAAGAGTTGCATACTCATATGAACAACATTTGGGAATGACACTGTAAAAAAAACAAAATAATTAATGAGCTTAGGTGGATCATTGATGCACTACCCATTCAGGTGGATGAGGGAATTCAGAAAAGAAAATTATGCATGGAGAGCACACCATTACCATCACCTGACCAACTAGAGTGCAATCACTATGGGAAAAATGGTCTTGATGCATAATGTTGTTGGATTAGAAATATTGAGTTGAAAAATTGATAGTATAATAAGAAGGATGAAAACAAGGGTAAAGATCTTGTAGGTCCTAGTGCAAGTCATCCATCAACACCCTTGTGATGGAAGAGGACACCGTCAGAATCTCTAGACTTGATCTTACGATTGGTGGGAGTTTCTAGACAGAGTGTTCAAGAAGTTACAGAAGGATACATAGTGAAGCTTATATTTGACTGGATGATCATGGCTAACTATGTGATAGATGACCTGGTACACCATTTAGGTGTACCAACTATGCCTCTTCCTTGTGCCAAGAAATATGGCAATAGAGACAAATGTGTCCAAGGAGTTTCAACTAGTTTTTATAGCCTAAGATACATAATAGGAGGAAAGTTTTCAAAAGCACTAAATCTCAACATTGTACCAGTGGAGATGAATGAGATAGTCCTTGGGAGCTTATACCTCACCACTCATTATGCGTACATTACAAATGGGGGAAGTGGCATCAAACTCCAATCAATCCATGGCTTAGTTATCGAGTTTGATTCTGGTCAGGTTTCGAGACACCAAAATGAGTACATTAGTGAGTCAAATAACTCATATTCACTAGGAGATCAACCTAATGTAGATGACATTCAGGATCTGAAGATTCATTCATGATGCAGCCAAATCTTTTACTAGGTTTAGGTACTAGTTATAGAATTGAGGTGATAAAATAAAAAGTAGTATTCTAGTAAATGTATCCAATTTTGAGAATTTTTGGGGTTTAAAAAAATGAAACATACCCATGCTTTTATTTTTGAAATAAAATAAGGACCCACTTTTAGGAATTTGTCTATATGTGATACTTGAGACCCATTGTAAGGGGGGGGAAAATTATATGAGGTACTAACCCCATATTATTGCAAGTATCAAAATTGTTTTTAAGAAATCATGCAAGAACCATTAGTCAGAATTTGTAGTGAATATGTTTTTGTAGAAGTACCTAAAAATATATAATCCTTAGTACGTTGGAAGTATCACCATGATCATTAGCTGCGGAAGAGGATGATAATTATTGATGAGCTCATTGACACTTGACAATGGGTTGAATATTCACTCTATGTCGAGGCTAATTGAGGTCATGTAACAAATTTGTAGTTGATCATCATTGTAAAATGAAATCTTATCACCGGGTAGAGGTTAGTTGTGCAATGGAGATGTTGAGATCTTATGAAGGTGTAAAAATAGGAGAGTTGTGTTATAATATCAAGTTTTCCAAGGACCAGTTCAGATTCTACAGAATTAACTCGGGGTTGGGAGCTATGTTGAAGCCACCATAATTTCCAATACCATTTCAGATTTATAGAATCGATTGGACCTAATATTCACTCTACGTAGAGGTTGGAGGGATGTGAAAAATAGTAGAAGATAATCATCAATTACACTAAGCTCTAACTTTGTTCTACATAGAGACGTAGGTCGTACAATAGAATGGAGATCAATTGGAGGTTTCAATCAGTTTAGTATAGTAGAAGGAAGTGAACCTAAGTGCCACATGTCACAGAGATCAAATGTATTGTTTGACTAGAGAAGTATCAGTTCAAAGACCATGTTATTAACAGAAAATATCTCCTCAAGACAGAATCAATGTTTAAAATCTAGGAGCAAAAAATATAAGATTTTTGGGACAAAAAGCCTCCTTAGTGGGGAGGTGTGATCCAAAGTATATTTTAGAGAATAGAAGTCATAAAACAACCCAATATCACTACAGTATATAACTAAACTCTGAGAGTTTTCCATCGACTACTAGAATGAGGAAAACGGAGCTCGTACGCAAAAGTTGTCGTTGGTCAAATTTTGGTCATAGTTCAGACTCGGCAGAGTCAACTGGCCAATAAAAAAATGAAAATTGGAAAAAGGGGAATTAGATGAAAGAAAAAAGTTCATGTTTTGGACCTCCAGTCTTCAATGCTCAATCTTCATCTTTGTCAAAATGATAAAAAAATTCCAACGTGTTGGGTCCTCAAGCCACCACGTTTCCTACCACCATAGTGGCACATCATACCAAGCCAAGTGGCAAGTAACATTATAACTTGGTGAGTTGGATATGAGATTAATCAGTGATCTAGATTAGAAAGTTCATGGATGAGTCACATTGGTGATTGGAACTAGTTGTACACCACGATCTGAGTTAAATCGGTGATTCATACAAGCAAGCCACCCCAATTTCATGGTGAATTACATGATCGAGCTACGACCAAGCCATATACTTTGATGGAAAAAAGGAAAAAGACGTGGTCAAAGCCACTGTCAACATACCAACATGGGATATATTAATCCCTCCTATCCTCATAACCCCATGAATATTGGATAAACCCCTCACCACCTAAAAATCTCATGGATAGATCGGAGAAGGAATGGGTCATAACGGTCGTGGGATGTGCCAGCTCGGCGGGAAACGTGGTGAGCTTGGCAAGGTGTTACTTGGCAGCATAAGGATGCAATGGATGGGAAAAATATGTGATAGGTAATGTGGCAAGGGATTGGCAAGACAAATATTTAGTGGGCGGGTGGTTGCAAACAAAAAAATAAAGTGGGGGTGGGGGAGTTCGACCCCCTGACCTACCTCAATTTAACACATTGGCCCAACCAACTCAGCCAACGAGTTGGTTGGGATATGAGTTACACGATAAGCCCTTTAAATAGAAAATGTGGGTTGTTTATCCTATATAAAGGCTCCTCCACTCTTTATTCAACACAAGCCTCCCAAATCAAGTGAAGGCATAAGGAGTTTTTGAAGGAATTGTAAAGCCTATTTTTAGGCAATATTTGAGAGGTTAAGTCCTATTTTTTAATAATATAAATTTTTGTATTAATTTTGGGGAGTAATTATAAACTCACCCATAGGGCCCATAGAGCATCAGTCTTCATAGCAGGAGTTATAGGATTTTCAACTTGGATCCATAGGTAATTGTCACATTGGAGGAGACAGCGGGAGATCTAATCTTATGCATAATTTGGAATACTGTTGCTCGGTGGATGTGAAGGATGTTATCATTATTCTATAAATTGGTATGGATTATGCAGACTAAATGAAATCAAGTTCATTATTGCTTCATATGTAAGTTTTTATTATATTTACAATTTGGAATTATTTTAATGAATCAGTTCAATATTTGATCCTAGAGACATAGGCATTTTTAACCAAACTCCATTACCAACTATTTGCAGTGTTTATTTCCATTTTGCATTGTAATTTTCATTAAAGTTGATAATATTGTGGAGTGAATTTAGAAAATTAATAAATTTCCTATAGGGGACCATGGTCAGTGGAATTTTTGATTCAACCATGATAATGACGATTTCTTATACAATGGTACTTTATCATTCTTATAATCATACGCCTGGGGGACGACATACTTACTCCCCCCTTCTATCATTATCAATTTTTTTGCATTTATATTCTCCCACTTTCTCATATAGACTTTATCATGCATCTTACACATCTTGATACACTTGTATCATCATTACCCGATGAAAAACTTTTGTGTTATGATTCACACTTGACTATTGATGGCATACTACATTCATGAACCTCAAATCACACGCCACATTACAAATTATGTGCATTTATGACACATATTTATCATATCACAATCTTATATATCACACTACCCAATGACACACTCTAGTTCTATGGTTCATACTCGAATGTTGAGGGTATAAATCTGAAATGAACCTCACCTAACTCACACTCTCTATGATTAACACTTTGATGATAATATCTTTCTGGCGCATGATTCGAATCATTTACTGATGAAGTAATATTTTTCTATTGTTAATTTTTGACTGCTAAGTAGTCTTTTATAAATGAACCTCATCTCATGCATAATCATTCACATTCACTTGGGGGCACGCTTTACCTATCACCTATAGTCCTCTATTATTAATGCTTGTTTCACCAACTAATCCCAATTGTGGAATCATATCATCTAGATTAGTCTAGATCTAACTCAAGGTGCGTGCATGTTCCAAGGACCTCGTTTATGTGAGCTTCATGAGAATGTTCTTTCTTACACTAGATTGTATTGCAACCAGAAGGTAAATGCACTCATCAATGGGATTTGCGATGTAAGCACTAACTCCCATCCTAATACATTCTAATCATAGATTAACATGATCAACTAAATGAAAGTAGCATCAACCCATGAATATCATCAAGAAAACCCATAACACACACACGAACATAAGGGAAAAACACAAATCAAGATCCGTTACAAGAGCGCTACAAAATTACTTCATTATATTTATGAACCAAAGTATGGTGGCCAAGATTACATCAAAAAGAGTTCCATTCATGGAAATTTTCATAGTAGAAGATATTTCTTTTCATTACACCACTTGCCATTACTCATTACACAACATCTGTATCCCTCTCGGTCCAACTTTCTTACTTTCATGAATATAGAGATAAATGAAAGTGGGACCGAGAGGGATACATATGTTGTGTAATGAGTAATGGAAAGTGGTGTAATGAAAAGAAATCTCTTCTACTATGAAAATTTCCATGAATGGAACTCTTTTTGATGTAATCTTGGCCACCATACTTTGGTTCATAAATATAATGAAGTAATTTTGTAGTGCTCTTATAACGGATCTTGATTTGTGTTTTTACCTTATGTTCATGTGTGTGTTATGGGTTTTATTGATGATATTCATGGGTTGATGCTACTTTCACTTAGTTGATCATGTTAATCTATGATTGGAATGCATTAGGATAGGAGTTAGTGCTTACATCGTAAATCCCATTAATGAGTGCATTTACCCTCTAGTTGCAATACAATCTCGTGTAAGAAAGAACATTCTCATGAAGCCCACATAAACTAGGTTCTTAGAACATGCACGCACCTCGAGTTAGATCTAGACTAATCTAGATGATATGATTCCACAATTGGGATTGGTTGGTGAAACAAGCATTGATAATAGAGACTATAGGTGATAGGTAAAGCGTGCCCCCAAGTGAATGTGAATGATTATGCATGAGTGAGGTTCATTTATAAAATACTGCTTAGTCATAAAAAATGAACAATAGAAAAATAGTACTTCATCGGTAAATGATTTGAATCATGCACCAGAAAGATATTATCATCAAAGTGTTAATCATAGAGAGTGTGAGTTAGGTGAGGTTAATTTCATATTTATACCCTCAACATTCGAGTATGAACCATAGAACTAGAGTGCATCATCGGGTAGTGTGATATATAAGATTGTGATATGATAAATATGTGTCATAAATGCACATAATTTGTAATGTGGCATGTGATGTGAGGTTCATGAATGTAGTATGCCATCAATAGTCAACTGTGAATCATAGCACAAAAGTGTGTCATCGGGTAATGATGATACAAGTGTATCAAGATGTGTAAGATGCATGATAAAGTCTATATGTGAAAGTGGGAGAATAGAAATGCGAAAAACTTGATAATGATAGAAGGGGAGAGTAAGTATGTTGTCCCCCAGGTGTATGATTATAAGAATGATAAAATACCATTGTATAAGAGATCGTCATTAAAATGGTCGAATCAAAAATTCCACTAACCATGGACCCCTATAGGAAATTTATTAATTTTCTAAATTCACTCCACAAAATTATCAACTTTAATGAAAATTACAATGCAAAATGGAAATAAACACTGCAAACAGTTGGTAATGGAGTTTGGTTAAAAACGCCTATGTCTCTAGGATCAAATATTGAACTGATTTATTCAAATAATTCCAATTTGTAAATATAATAAAAACTTACATATGAAGCAATAATGAACTTGATTTCATTTAGTCTACATAATCCATACCAATTTATAGAATAATGATAACATCCTTCACATCCACCGAGCAACAGTATTCCAACTTATGCATAAGATTAGATCTCTTGCTGTCTCCTCCAATGTGACAATTACCTATGGCTCCAAGTTGAAAATCCTAGAACTCCCGCTATGAATATTGTTGCTCTATGGGCCCTATGGGTGAGTTTATAATTCTTCCCCAAAATTAATACAAAAATTTATATTATTAAAAAATAGGACTTATCCTCTCAAATATTGCCCAAAAATAGGCTTTACAATTCCTTCAAAAACTCCTTATGCCTTCACTTGATTTGGGAGGCTTGTGTTGAATAAAGTGTGGAGGAGCCTTTATATAGGATAAGCAGCCCACATTTACTATTTAAAGGGCTTATCATGTAACTCATATCCCAACCAACTCGCTGGCTGAGTTAGTTGGGCCAATGAGTTAAATTAAGGTAGGTCAGGGGGTCAACTCCCCTGCCCCCACTTTATTTTTTTGTTTGCAACCGTCACCCACTAAATATTTGTCTCACCAATCCCTTGCCACATTACCTATCACATAGTTTTCCCATCCATTACATCCTTATACCGCCAAGTCCCACCTTGCCAAGCTCACCACGTGTCCCGCTGAGCTGGCACATCCCACAACCGTTGTGACCCATTCCTTCTCTGATCTATCCATGTGAGTTTTAGGTGGTGAGGGGTTTATCCAATATTCGTGGGGTTATGAGGATAGGAGGGATTAATATATCCCATGTTGGTATGTTGACAGTGGCTTTGACCACGTCTTTTTCCTTTTTTTTATCAAAGTATATGGCTTGGTCGTAGCTCAATCATGTAATTCACCATGACATTGGGGTGGCTTGCTTGTATGAATCACCTATTTAACTTAGATCCTGGTGTACAACTAGTTCCAATCACCAATGTGACTCATCCATGAACTTTCCAATCTAGATCACTGATTAATCTCATATCCAACTCACCAAGTTATAATGTTACTTGCCACTTGGCTTGGTATGATGTGTCACTATGGTGGTAGGAAACGTGGTGGCTTGAGGACCCAACACATTGGAATTTTTTTATCATTTTGACAAAGATGAAGATCGAGCATTGAAGATTGGAGGTCCAAAACATGAACTTTTTTCTTTCATCTAATTCCCCTTTTTCCACTTTTCGTTGTTTGATTGGCCAGTTGACTCTGCCGAGTCTAAACTATGACCAAACTTTGACCAACGACAACTTTTGTGTACAAACTCCATTTTCTGCATTCTAGTAGTTGATGGAAAACTCTCAGAGTTTAGTTATATACTGTAGTGATATTGGGCTGTTTTGGGACTTCTATTCTTTGAAATATACTTTGGATCACACCTCCCCACTAAGGAGGATTTTTGTCCCAAAAATCTTATATTTTTTGCTCCTAGATTTTAAACATTGATTCTGTCTCGAGGAGATATTTGTAGTTAATAACATGGTCTTTGAACTGATACTTCTCCAATAAAACAATAAATTTGATCTCTGTGACATGTGGCACTTAGGTTCACTTCCTTCTACTATACTAAACTGATTGAAACCTCCAATTGATCTCCATTCTATTACACGACCTATGTCTCTACACAGAACAAAGTTAGAGCTTAGTGTAATTGATGATTATCTTCTACTATGTTTCACATCCCTCCAACCTCTACGTAGAGTGAATATTAGGTCCAATCGATTCTATAAATTGGAATTGGTCTTGGAAAGTATGGTGACTTCAACATAGCTCCCGGCCCCGAGTTAATTATGTAGAATTTGAACTGGTCCTTGGAAAAATTGATACTGTAACACAACTCTCCTGTTTTGACACCTTCATAAGATCTCAACATCTCCATTGCACAACAACTAACCTCTACACGGTGATAATATTTCATTTTATGATGATGATTAACTACCACTTTGTTACATGGCCTCAATTAGCCTCAACATAGAGTGAATATTCAACCCATTGTTAAGTGTCAATGAGCTCATCAATAATTATCATCCTCTTCCGCAGCTAATGATCATGGTGATATGTCCAACGTACTAAGGATTAGATATTTTTAGGTACTTCTACACAAACATATTCACTGCATATTCTGACTAATGGTTCCTGCATGATTTCTTAAAAACAATTTTGATACTTGCAATAATATGGGGTTAGTACCTCATATAAATTTTTCCCCTTACAATGGGTCTCAAGTATCACATATAGACAAATTCCTAAAAGTGGGTCCTTATTTTATTTCAAAAATAAGAGAATGGGTATGTTTCATTTTATTAAACCCTAAAAATGCTCAAAATTGGATACATTTAGTAGAATACTACTTTTTATTTTATCGCCTCAATTCTATAATTAGTACCTGAACCTAGTAAAAGATTTGGCTGCATCATGGATGAATCTTCAGATCCTGAATGTCATCTACATTAGGTTGATCTCCTGGTGAATATGAGTTATTTGACTCACTAATGTACCCATTTTTGGGTCTCAAAACCTTACTAGAATCAAACTCAATAACTAAGCCATAGTTTAATTAGAGTTTGATGCCACTTCCCCCATTTGTAATGTATGCATAATGAGTGGTGAGGTATAATCTCCCTAGGACTATCTCATTCATCTCCACTGGTACAATGTTGAGATTTAGAGATTTTGAAAACTTTCCTCCTATTATGTATCTCAAGCTATAAAAACTAGTTGAAAATCCTTGGACACATTTGTCTCTATTGCCATATTTCTTGGCACAAGGAAGAGGCATAGTTGGTACACCTAAATGGTGTACCAGGTCATCTATCACATAGTTAGCCATGATCATCCAGTCAAATATAAGCTTCACTATGTCTCCTTCTGTAGTTACTTGAACACTCTATCTGGAAACTCCCACCAATCGTAAGATCAAGTCTAGAGATTTTGACGGTGTGCTCTTCCATCACAAGGGTGCTGATGGATGGCTTGCACTGGGACCTACAAGAGATTTACCCTTGTTTTCATCCTTCTTATTATACTATCGATTTTTCAGCTCAATATTTCTAATCCAACAACATTATGCATCAAGACCATTTTTCCCATAGTGATTGCACTCTAGTTGGTCAGGTGATGGTAATGGTGTGCTCTCTATGCATCATTTTCTTTTCTGAATTCCCTCATCCACCTGATTGGGTAGTGCATCGATGATCCACATAAGATCATTAATTCTTTGGTTTTTTTTACAGTGTCGTTCCCAAATGTTGTTCATATGAGTATGCAACTCTGTAATCTGGCAGGTTTTCTCCTAGCGGTGGGTCACTACCATCCAAATCATGGTGCCCAATAATGTAAGCACTATAGGACACTAGAAGTATAAGTACAAGTCCATGGTTAGTACCCAAAAATAGCTTGTTCTAATACCGAAAGGATCCATAAACACTGGTCAAAAATTCCATTGACCATGAAACCTATAGGTAGTTTATTATTTTTCTAAATTCATTTCACAATATTATCAACTTCAATGAAAATTACAATGTAAAATAGAAATAAACACTGCAAACATTTGGTAACGGAGTTTAGCTAAAAATTCCTACGTCTCCAGGTTCAAATATTGAACGTATTCATTAAAACACTTCTGATTTGTAAATCTAATACAAACATACAAGTGAATCAATAAAAAACCTATGTGATTGATTCCACAAAATCTAAACTGATTTAAAGAATAATGATAACCTCTTTCACTACCACTACGAAATAACATCCTTTCTTATGTAGTATATTATATCTCCTGTAGTATCCTCTAATGTGACAATGCCCTATGGACCCAAAATTTATACAAAAATTACTATTATTAAAAATAGGACTTAACCTCTAAAATGTTTCCTAAAAAATAGGATTCAGAATTCCTCTAAAAACTCCTTATGCCTTCACTTGAGTTAGAAGGATTTTTGTTTTGAATAAATTGTGGGAAAATCCTTTATATAGGCTAAGTAGCCCACATTTTCTATTTAAAGGGGTTATCACCCAACTTAAATCCTAAAAAACTTGTTGGTCGAGTTGGTTGGTCTAATGTGCTTTATCTAGGGAGGTCATGAGGTTGACTCCCCCACTCCACACTTCATTGTTTTATTTGTAATCATCACTTGCTATATATTTGGCTTGTTGAGCCCTTACCACGTTAGTTGTTGCCAAATTGTCCCATCCATTATGTCCTGATGCCACCGAGTCCTACATTTACGAACTCACCATGCTTCCCACTGAGCTGGTACCTCCCTTGACTATCATGACCCATTCCTTCACCGAGATGGTCATGTGAGTTTTGGGTGGTGAGGATTTTATCCCACAGTCATGGGGTTTAGAGGATAGGTGAGCTTAATATACCTCATGGTTGGTATGTTAACCTTGGATTTGGCCACATCTTTACCTTTTTTTCCATCAAAGCATATGTCTCAACCATAGCTTGATCATGTAATTTGACATGACATTGTGGTGGCTTTCTTACATGACTCGTTGAGGTGGCTCAGCTCATGGTGTATACCTTGGTCCACTTACCAATGTGACTCATCCATGAACTCACCTATCTATCTTGTTAATCAAGCTCATATCCAACTCCCTGAGTTGGAGTGTACCTCGCGACTTGGCTTGGTATGATGTGGCACTATGGTGGCAAGCCACATCATTT
This sequence comes from Taxus chinensis, assembly GCA_019776745.2. Classification (NCBI taxonomy): domain Eukaryota; kingdom Viridiplantae; phylum Streptophyta; class Pinopsida; order Cupressales; family Taxaceae; genus Taxus; species Taxus chinensis. Next base: position 728,801,554 of record CM034153.1, on the reverse strand, counting down.
CCTAAGGACCCACCATGTTGGGAATTTTTTATTGTTTTGACAAAGGTGATGATTGAGCATCAAAGAATGGAGGTCCAAAACATGAACTTGTTTTCTTCTGCCCAATTCCCCTTTTTCCACTTATCATTATCTGATCAGCCAGTTGACTCTATCGATTTCGATCTGTGACCAAACTTTAACCAAAAAATTTTATATACAGGATTTGTTTTCCACATTTTGGTAATCAATAGAAACCTCTGAGAGTCTACTTCTATACTATAGTTATCTTGGGAGGTTTTTGGAACTTTCATTCTCTAAAATGTTCTCCAAATCAAACTTGGTAGGATATGGTATGAGGTGTATCATGTAAAGAGCCATTGTGGCATATATTATACATGCCCATTGCATATTCTTCATCAATGAAAGGAGGTAGTGGAAATCCATAGGCGTACCTTTGAGTAAGATTTTGGGAATAACTGAGAAATGAATTGTTGAAAATAAAAACATAGATGAAGGGAATGGGGAATGAAATTTCAATATGATTAGGATCCAAAATGCCACCAATGTAGTTAAGCCAAGAATTCCCAAGAGTAAGCAGAGAAGTGGGATACGTGTGTAAAACAAAGAATGGTAAATGGAAAACACAAAGACCATAAGAATTAGTGATATGAACCTATCCATGATAAATATGAGGAAAATGAAGTGGAGGTAATATATCATTGAGTGTAAACCCAATTTGAGTTAAGATATCATGTGTACAAACAATGTCATAGCAAGTGGGATTGAATGCAATGTGATGCCAATAATATTTATTCAGGAAACGAGTGCATGTGAAAGGAGGAAGTGCATATGTGGGCTCCTCATGATAAGATGAGATAGGTGGTATGACGTCCAATGTATGGATCAAAAATTTTGTCGATCAAAACCTATGAGAGTAAGAATGCTGCTCCAAAGAATAAATAATAGTGGTAGAGAAAGAATCTAAGTACAGAATTAAAGAATGGGGGGGAATGCTTCAAGAACAATTGAAAGAGTTCATGGAATTCCATGTTTATCTTATCCTTCAATTTCACCCAGGCCTTCAATTATGATAAGGCTTTTCTTGGTGCTTCACCTAAAATATTGGGCACCTAGTCTGGGATGATTTCTTCCACCTTCCCTTTCAATATGTTAATGGCCATCTCTAGCTCTGCGCAGACACCCTCAAACTCATCCATATATTCATTGATGGAGTCTCGAAGCTCACCAATTCTGAAATCCAAATTTTCATGCTTTGTCTTGATTTTCTCCTTCTAGGTCATGGTGTTGATGAAAAATTGTGTGTGCTCTACCTTGTTGGCAGGGATGGTCTCCTGTAACACTTTAAGGGCTGACTATTCCTTTGTCACCTACACGTTGATAATTGGCTCACATTTTCTATAGCTATTGAAGACCCTATCCGCCAATATATTCACCTCCTTGAGTTATTAGAGAAAATATTCCAGCTTCGTGATCCGGGCTTCAAGTGTGACCTTGTTTTCATATTTTTACTTTGTGAGCTCTATAGTTGTGGGGCCTACACCATCCTTGATGTTAATGAGTAACATTACCACAAGGTCCTCAAGGTACTCCATCTCATCCCCATAATCAATCCTGACCTAGCTCACCAACACCAGAAATTGTCCCAAAATGTTTTTCAAGAGGGCGTCAGCTTGGTCATATGCCTCCTTCATTTGCGCTTATTCTCCCCTTAACCCCTATGCAAACTATTTATTTTCTTCTCATTTATCTTTTTCTATGTGATCAAGTTCTAAATAGTGGCCCCTATATGCAGACCGTGTTGGATTACCTATAAAGACATAATTTGCAGAGCATTGCATGCCTGCTCGTCTATGAGTTAGTTAGGATCCACCACTTTATATGTATCTCCTCCCTTCTTATTTAAGTGAATGGTCTTGATGGCATGATAATGACCTTGAACTTAGGTTCCTCAGCGTGGCAGTGCATGCTCCACCTAAGCATCTTCCTGGTCATCGGCCACACCCCCATCTTGATCCATCAAATCCCAACCATGCAACTTTTCTAGTGGGACTGTGGCCTAGAATCTTGCATGAAATACCTTTCTGGGGTCATCCACGAAGTCCAAGTGTGGGGAAATTAGTTTCCACTTCTTCCTTGTAGCTTTACACTTGGTTATTTTCTTCTTCGCCCTAGGGGTGAATCCCTTATCTTCCTTTATAGTAAAGGAGTCCCCCTTTATCTCCCTTTGGGCTAGAGTTTTGTGGTGTAGTGGCCTCGCAAGCTGGATTCTTCTTAGTCCCTATAGAGTGTTATTCTCCTTCTCCCCACACCTTACCTACATCCATGGTCTTTTCCTCAGCATCTTGTCCCTCCAGTTCTACTTATAATTCTGCATTGAAAGTGATGGGGGTCTTTTTCCTCTCCTTCCTCTCAGCCTGTTGTGGGGCTTGATGCGTCAGGTGTATTCTGTATCTTTTCTTCTAGTTATTCCTTTTCTTCCTCCTATTCCTCTTCGCATCTTGTCAATGAGACCTTAGCGCCATCCTATTTATAAGTAATAGTGACCTTTCTCTCATTTCGGTGCATGTAGTACTTCATTTTTCTGGAGGTATTCAACCTTCCTTCATCTTGTCCTACTTTGTCTTCCTCTTCCTCTGATACTTCTTTCATGGGCAGGATTGGCGTCTCCTATAGCTTTGGAAAGGGAGAGTATATAACCTCCACCTAATCCCTCCTTGTGTTTTGGGGCACAACTAGATGAACACATAATAGAAATACCCCTTAACTGGCTTACAGGTGTAAGTCCAGAAAATATGGTTCCAAAACTTCGACGTAGGCAGGTCGAGTGCCATACTTTTATGTAGCATGTAATGTGTGGACATCACCATCCACCTTGTTTGCATTAAAAATAAATTTTTGTGCATCCTTGATCTGGTTGATGGAACACTTCATATATCTGGCTGTGAATGCAAAGGGGATTTTACACTGTGTCCCTTATCTCTCCTTTGGCTATCATAAACATTGTTAGGCAAAAGTATTGGATAATAAAAAAATTTACCTTGTCTCCAACAACGTATGGTAAGTATTGGGGGATGTGCCACTCATTTTCAAAAGATCCATGTAAATTCTCAAACCATATATTCATTTGAGCCTTGTAAGCACTCAAGATGGTCCCATTGTAGGTGAATTTAGTAAATTGGATTGCAAGGGACGCATTTGTTGGTGGGTGAACCTAAATGTTATCATCTAGTCTGTCTGGGACACCAATATCCTAGTACAAAATCAATAATAGGATGGAGCCCCTAGTGATCTTCACTCCTACCTCATTCTGTACCCACACCTATTCAATAATGCCATTCACAATGAATTGGGAAAAATTATAGTTTTCCCTCTTGGATACCATGTAGGAAACATACAAGAACCTCTAGTTAATGTCATTCCACCTTTTTGATGCACCCAATTTATAACTAATGAGCTAGGAGGTGACTCTTAACATTGGGTTTGGGAGATCTACAATTAGTTGTGCCCTACCCCCCTTCTCATAGTTTATCATTTTCGCTAGCTCCTCAATCTTGGCAGTGGCACATAAATCAACTGCCATATCCTCTCCACTATTCCGTAGGCCCTTAACCATATAAATCAAATGGCTGTGATCCTCAATCTCCTTCCCACGAAGTATAATAAATCTTCGTACACCCACAACATTAACTAACTAAAAAATGGGGATGGTTTGGCAAAGAAGGGAAGCTCCCATAGCTGTAAAGCCCTAGCCTTTTACAATTCTTATTGCATTGAGTCATCAACCTATTATCCAAAATTCACCCCCCAGGGTAATTTTGATAACATGCATCAGATTATTCAAGTTCCAGGAAAATAGATTGATCAAGGCCCAAAATCATGTTTTTGGGGTCCCTCGGCCTTTTTCTAACTCTCCTGTCTAAGAAGAAAAGAGAAAGTTTTAAAAAAGGGTGAAAAAGTTGCAAAAACCAAGCTTGGGGTAGAAAAAAAATCATGAAAATTGGCTAAGTCCTAGTCCAGGCAGTCCTTGGGACAGTTGGGACGTCGGGGCACGAACCGGTCAAAAAGCCTCCAGGTGGTCCACGCAACAATTGGGACATCTGGGCCGTAGGTACGCGTAGGACGTGAAGAGGCGAACCGGCCGAAAGTTGAAAAAATGCCTAAGTCTTTGTTTCACACTGTGGGGACATCTGGGACAAAAGTATGCGAAGGATGCGGATCGGCCAGTTTGGCGCAAGTCAGTCCATTTCGGGCGAGCCGGAAGAATTTGTCCTAGATGGTCTGGGATAGTTGGGACAAAAGTACGCGGAGGACGCGAACAACCCGGATCGGCCGAAATAGAGAATTTTTGTTTGGGACATCTGGGCCAAAAGTACGTGAGGGACGCGAAGACCCGGAAAAGCTACCAACGAATCAGAACAGGACAAATGTCCTAAGGCAGGGAAGTGTGGAGCTAAGGGAGGACTTAGAAATTTTAGCAAAAAGTTTTGGCCAAAAAACTAAAAGGTAAAGGTTTTCCCCGCACCCCTGTCGATGAACCAGATCACGCCACGTGTCCCAAGTGGCGGGGACGCGGGGAAAAAATGGAAAATTTTCCAAAGTTATAAACAGCCAAAATTTTCAAAGGAAAGCCCGCAAAAAGGTGGAGGAGAGAGAATTGCTCACCCAATTAGCACCCGACACGTGTCATTTAGGTGGCAGAGCGCGGGAAAAAAATTCAAAATCTGTTTTGGCCTGTTTTGTGCCCTAAATCTTCAGATCGCCATAACTTTCGATCCAGAGCTTAGATTTTCACGTTCTTTATATCAATGGAAAGCTGGTCAAATTCTCTACATGATTACAGGGTCAATCTTACATTTTGGTTTAGTTTGGAGAGAGAAAATCAAGAAACATATCTGGCGTGTGGTAATGGCGAGAACCGACGTTTCAACAACCAATTTTAATGCACATGGGTCGCATTCTCCTTCAACATGGTAGAAGTGACGTTCCAACAACCAATTTAATGCCACATGGGTCACATTCTTCTTCAGCATGGCCAGAAGTGATGTTTTAACCACCGATTTTAATGAAGAATGTGTTTTGGTCAATGGTTGGGTTGCTTGCACGTTTTCCTACGTTTTCTCTCTCCTGGGCTCGACCCATGCATTGTAAAAGGCTAGATTTGGCTCATTTTTTAATAATGATTACAGGTTGTTCATCTTTTCAGCTCTGCCCTCCCTTCTTTTCTTCTCTAGGGTTGAAAATGGAGTTCAAACCTCCTCCATTGCTCTGTAATGGCGGGTTTTTGCCTTTTACTATTGAAATGATGTTCTGTGCAAACTTCTGGAGCAACAAAAAACGTGTTTTGTGATGCATCTGTCCATCCTCACTCGTTCTTTTTGCTTGTTCTTTTCTTGCCTCTCTTCATTATAGGTATTTTTGCATGTTTGAATGTTCATTGTAGGTTTGGAGCCGTGTTCATGGAGTTTTGGGACATTTTCTGTGTGAAATCTATCCTTGGGCCTGTGATGCATTTGTCCATCCTTCCCATTACTCACCTCTCTTTGTTCCATGGTAGTTTTGATAGATGTTCAACATTCTCCTTCTCTGGTGTATCACCGTTTTAGTGTAGGCTTTTTCTGTTTTTCCCTTTTCTCTCTCTCTCTCTCTATCTCCTTGGCATGGTTAGATTAGGTTTAGATTAGATCGCCTGCACTGGGATAGCTTGTGGCAGGTAGTTTAGGAGCAGGAACCAACCTTCTCTAGAGATTCCTTTCTCATTTCTGCAAGTCCCACACTTGGAGAAAGGTTTCAATGCTGTGCAATCACACTGGATGCCTGAACATCAACCTAGAAACCTGATTTGCATCCAGGGGTGTTGTGATTTTGCACTAACAGTTTTGGCATGCCCGGTGGGACCTTAGAGGTCTTCCACTTAATCTTTTGCAGGTTGGTGTGTTCCTATGAAGATTTCAGCCTTTGGAGGCACTTGCAAACACATCTGGCAACTCCATCTGATCAGCAACCCATTTCTGAAGTTGTAGACCTGTTTTTCATCCATTTCCATCCCTTTCATTCTTTTCCATTCCATGAAGTTGTGCAATCATGACTTCATTTCCATCATGGAATTCACATTTTCAACAACAACATTTTATCACACCTCGAACATGTTTTACAAATCCTCCAAATCAGTATGCATACCCATATGAGCAGCAATGCCAAAATCATTTTGGCTATGGAGCTTTCCAAGAGCAAGAGTATGCATATAATGAAGACAATCAGATGCAAGATGCTGGTCTGTTGGAGAAAATCCAAAAGATGGAGGTAAAGATGGTGCAGTCTAGAGCAATAGCTCAAATGAGAGCTTTTAGAATTGGTTACAGGACTCCTTGTCCATGGGGAGGCCCTTTTCCAAGACACTTCAGCCCTTAGGAGAAGTTGGGCTTCATGATGAAGATGCTGCCCCAACTTACACAATGGACAACAGAAATAGAGGCCTATACACTTGTTGTTGAACAACCTTGTCAATGGGTAAGTTCTACACCATCATCTGGTTTTTCTCTTCCCATTACTCAAGCAGTACCATCTCATTTGGAATTGCAAATGCTAAACTCCCCATCTGCTGTCCCAAATGTTGATCCCATGTCTCCACCTCTCAGTCTTCCACCACACCTCAATTTTTCTTTCCTTTTTCCTTCCAAATAGTCATCCCCTCCACAAGAGCTAACAGAAATACCCCCTCCTCCAAAGAAACAAGAGTTTCTACCTCTACCACCACGAAAAATTGCCAAATCAATTAAGTTACAACCCATCCCTCCTCTTGCATTCCCAATTCCATGTGGGGAAGAAGAAATTGCAAAAATCGGCCATGAAGAACAGCAAGAAGAGGAGCCCAACAGAAAAGAAATGATAGACAACTTGAAGGTTTGGGCTGCCAAGTTTAGGATGACAAAGATCCCCTTGATGGTTAAACCTATAGAAGAGGTTGGAGTTGGAGAACAAATGGTGATCAGGACTAATTTTGTTGCAGCAGAAGAAGAAGATCTTGCAGTCCCAACTTGTCCTCTAGAGCAGCAGATTGAAGAGTTTGACTTGACAAACTTCATGCTAGAGGAAGAGTTCTATCAAGAGAAAGATTTTCTTCAAGTAGTAGAGAAAGGAGAAGCTGCTCCAGATCCAAAAGAAGAGGAGCACATTCTAGTTGTGAAGGAGAAAAGTGCAGATCCAAGGGCTTTGAGCACAAAGCAGGCTACAGGAGAACCTTCAGTTCTTCTTTCTACTTCACCTCTCTCAAGTTCTAGTACTGAAAAGGAGTTTGATCTCTCAAACTCAATGTTGGAGGGTGAAATAAACCATGGTGGTCAAGTTATAGATCAAGAAGACGCCATGGAGGAAGTTGAGCATTTGCAGCAGGACAACAATGAGGCAGTTTATCTGTCAGATTTGGAGGACTGTTTTGATGGAGAAGAGCCGGTTGAGTTTCCACCATTCTATCTTTCATCATCCACATTCCAAACACTTGAGTCTGCTGTCATGAAGGAGAACATTCATTTGCAGCAGCCTACATCTTATAGCAGCTCTTTGGAATCAAGATTGGAAGATTTAAATCTTTCATGTTCTTCATTGGAGGAAGAGAAAGGACAGAGGAATTTCACCATTTCTTCCACACCATCCATTCAAGGTCTACAAGAAGACTCCATTTTTGGGGTTGAAAATCAAAGCTATGGGCATATCAAACGGACCATACCTTGCCCAATCAGGTATTTGGATTCATTGGAGCCAAAGGAGAAGTCACAACAAGTCATGCTTGCTTTTGAGCATGAGGGTGAGCTACAAAGTACCAAGGATCAGCTGTCATACCTCTTCAATCCAAATGCAGAGCAACTAAAAGAGGTATTGAATTTGTCTTCAGCTAATACCTTGATGATTTGGGTGAAAGACCAGCTCCTTGTTGATTTTCCACTCATCCTAACAGCCATGATCAGCTCCAAATCAATTGCATGACTGCCACTTTTGAGAAAGGGAAGTTATTTCTCACAACCAATTGCAGGGTTTGTTTAGCTTTCCTTTGCTTCTAGATAGAATAGAGTAGGTAGGTTTGCTTTCAGTAGAAGAAGTGCTTGTGCACACTCTACATGTCCCATTTGGAGCATGTATGATTTTCAGTTCTGTACATAGTTTTTGTGGTGTTGGTTTTGCTCTTGCACAGTTCGTTTCAGTGGCATTTTGGTGAGAACAACTCTAAGTTCAATGGATTCAACTGGCTCAGGGGGGAGGTTTTCAAAGATCAGATAAGTTTGTAGGCTACTACTCATGACTTCATGCCCAATGGATTGCTTTAGGCTACTGATCATTCATCTAGCAGGCAGATAACCCCGTTGAGTTGCCAAAACTGTTATCTAAAATTCACCCCCCGGGATAATTTTGATAACATGCATCAGATTATTCAAGTCCCAGGCAAATAGATTGATCAAGGCCCAAAATCATGTTTTTTGGGGTCCCTCGGCCTTTTTCTAACTCTCCTGTCTAAGAAGAAAAGAGAAAGTTCTAAAAAAGGGTGAAAAAGTTGCAAAAACCAAGCTTGGGGCAGAAAAAAATCATGAAAATTGGCTAAGTCCTAGTCCAGGCAATCCTTGGGACAGTTGGGACGTCAGGGCGCGAACCGGCCGAAAAGCCTCCAGGAATTGCACGCAGAAATTGGGACATCTGGGCCGTAGGTACGCGCGGGACGCGAAGAGGTGAACCGGCCGAAAGTTGAAAAAATGCCTAAGTCTTTGTTTCGCATAGTGAGGACATCTGGGACAAAAGTACGCGAAGGATGTTGATCGGCCGGTTTGGCGCAAGTCAGTCCATTTCGGGCGAGCCGGAATAATTTGTCCCAGATGGTCTGGGACAGTTGGGACAAAAGTATGTGGAGGACGCGAACTGCCCGGATCGGCCGAAACAGAGAATTTTTGTTTGGGAAATCTGGGCCAAAAGTACGCGAGGGACGTGAAGACCCGGAAAATCTGCCAACAAATCAGAGCAGGACACGTGTCCTAAGGCAGGGAAGTGTGGAGCTCAGGGAGGAATTAGAAATTTTAGAAAAAGTTTTGGCCAAAAAACTAAAAGGTAAAGGTTTTCCCCATGCCCCTGTCGACGAACCAGATCACGCCACGTGTCCCAAGTGGCGGGGCGCAGGGGGAATAAATGGAATTTTTTTTTTTAAAGTTATAAAAACGTCAAAATTTTCAAAGGGAAAGCCCACGGGAAGGTGGAGGAGAGAGAATTTCTCATCCAATTAGTGCTTTCGACATGTAGTCATCCAACTAGTGGAGTGTGGAAATTTTTTGAAAAATTTTCCAAAGAAAAAAAGAGGTAAAATTTGAAAATTTTTCCCGCTGATCTGTTTTGGGCATGTTTTGTGCCCTAAATCTTCAAATCGATCATATCTTTTGATCCAGAACTTGGATTTGCATCGTTCTTTATATCATTAGAAATCTGTTGAATTTCTCTACATGATTACTGATGGTCAATATTGCTAATTTTGGTTCAGTTATGGAGAGAGAAAATTCAAGAAACGGCTCTGGTACGTGGTCCATGGCCAGAAATGACATTTCAACAACCAAATTTAATACATAATGGGTCGCATTCTCCTCCAACATGGCAGAAGTGACGTTCCAACAACCAATTTAATGCACATGGGTATGGGTTCTTCTTCAGCATGGTCCCCTAGTGCTGATTTCAACCACCGATTTGTAGTCAAGAATGCATTTTGGTCAATGGTTGAGCTGCTTGCACATGTTTTTGTACATTTTCTCTCTCATGTGCTCGACCCATGCAATGTAAAAGGCTAGATTTGGCTCATTTCTTCATAATGGATTACACTTTTTTGGAACATTAAAGCTCTGCCCTCCCTTCTTTTCTTCTCTAGGGTTGAAAATGGAGTTCGAACCTCCTCCCTTGCTAAGTAATGGCAGGCCTTTTTCCTTTTAGGATTGTAACATGATGTTCTATACAAACTTTGATGGTGTAATGCAAGGGATGTGTTACATGTGAAATGCATCAGTGCATCCTCACTCATTCTTTTGAATGTTCTCTTCAGTCCTCTGTTCATTGCAGGTATTTGTGCATGTTTGACTGTTCATTGCAGGGTTGGAGAAGTCTTCTTGGAGTTTTGGGACATCTTATCAGCTTGTGTAATGTTTCCTTGGGCATGTGATGCATCTGTCCATGGATCCCATTGCTCACCTATCTTTGTTCCATGGCAGGTTTGATATATGTTCACCATTCTCCTTCTCTGGTGCATCACCATTTTAGTGTAGGATTTTGTTGTTTTTCCCTTTTCTACATTTCTCTACCCCTGTCTACTTGGCAAATTAGGGTAAAATTAGGATTTAGATTACCTCGCCTGTAATTGTGTAAACACTAGATCTAATCAGCAGGTAGTTTAGGAGAAGGAACCAGCCTCTAATCTGGAGATTCCTTCTCTCATTTCTACAAGTCCCCACACTTGGAGAGAGGTTTCAATGTTGTGCAATCACACTGGATGCCTAAAACATCAGTTTAGAAACCTGATTTGCATCCAGGGGTGTTGCTGATTTTGCAACTAACAGTAACAATTAAACCATCCAAGATCTGCAACCACTCAGAGTTGTTTACACTAGGGGGCTATACTTGAGACCTAAGATATTCAGTTTCAGTCATTCTGTAGGTATGTATTCAGAAGATCTTGGAGACTGATTCTATCATAGCAATTATGCAGCTCATATTTTTGGCCTATGATCAAAGGCATATAGAAGGGTGGGGTTTTAACAACTTTACTCACTTTCTTCTCTTCTTGGTAGATGTTGATAGTAGCGTGCGGATTCTAAATAGTTGGATCCATCACGTGGGAGTTTTGCTAGAGTTTCAGGAAATAGTTAGAGATGAGATGGAATGGTCAGGGCATCTCCTTTTTACATTGTGACATTTGGTATTATGTTCCTTTCTCTCGATTTGGTCCACTAACTCGACTAAATGTAAGACCCAATGACTTGTGCAGTTTGGGGCACAATGACACTCCTTTCTTACTGGAAATAGGGTGCTTAGCTGAAATTGGGGCTTGACCTACAAAAGTGAGGGGTGTCACAAGCACTTTTGACTAGGAGCTTTGCATAGGGCCTCTGGTATGGAGGGAATTAAGTGCTTCTACATCACTGGATGCATTGGATACATCTTTCTGATTGTTTTGGTCTAACTCTAGATTTTTTATAAAATGTGACCTATGTGCCAAACTTAGTCGAATTGACTACTCTTACCTCGTATCTTGTACTTGTTCTTGACATACTTGGAGTGAATTAGTCGTATTGTGTCCTCTATCAGCCCTTGGTTGAATGCACAAACAGTCCTTAGTGCCAAAGAACATCAGATTTATCTCTTGAGGAGTTTCTATCCTTCCTCATGATTTTCTACTTCAGAAGCACATGTTGAAGGCACTCACAGGTTGAAGCATTCTAAACTACCATGTAGGTCCTTGGGCATGTGTCACCATTAGCTACAAGTGATATTGACCTATGAGGCATGTCTACTAAGGGAAGCACCACTCCGACTCCTGTTGCCAACCTTATGTCATGAACTAGAACAAGTGCTTGACTTGCACTATGGTACTAGAAAAGTAGGGTGTGGGAGGAACAACCTTGCATACCCACACAATTTTATGCACCTTAGCCATGACATCTACTCATTCTTCTATGGTTGGGTGTGTAATCTTTTCGTTTCATGTTTATTCTACCAAGTTGCTATTTCAACTTTAGGTATGCAATATGATCTAGCTATTTCACTCTACACAGAAATGTATGCCTATTGTACCTTCTGAATGATATGACCTCTTATAATGACAAATTTCTAATCAGGGTCTTCAACTCTTCATCTTCTTTCTACTGACATTAGAGAGTAGCGTCAAAGTTGATGCAACCAAAAGGACTACATGCTTTTCTTAGGAACAAGGATAGGGGCCACAGAAGGCTAGGATGCTTGTGACATTTACTAGGACATAAAGGCTTATTTATAGCGGTCTAGGAGCTTCATCTTAATCCCACCTGAAGTAATACTATTTTCTCCCGTCACATATAATTCTTATAATTGGCACGCTACCTAAATTTCTACCGATGCACGATATTGATGTATGGTGACTAACCAATATAATTGTTCAGTTTGCCTTTATATAATACAGAAAAGCATGTTGGGCTGTAGGTCTTAAAACAAGAGAGATTCTATCCCAAGTCTTCTAATTGTTTCTAATGTTGAAATGCATGATCATGCTATGCTCATTGGTCATGCAAACTTTCATCCACATCTTATGATCTGGACCTAGAACCAATTGATTGCCTGTCGATTACAATTGCATTACCATTTTCCATAGTTGTGGGACCTATAGTGCTTGCTTGTGACGGTAATCCTCCAGAGAAGTTTAGTTCCTCTATCTAGTTCTACTATTGCTAGCATAAAATCCTAGTGCTAAAAGGGAAACTAAGCTAATCCATGCCAAAGGACCAGGGATTAGGACGGTGTAACATTGAAAGAAAACTACTTGTAAATGGTGATAAATACCCATAGAACCACTGAGGGATGAACATCCCAATCTATGTCTTCACACATGAAAACATTTGGTCAAAGTGTGATTTAGTATGTTGTGAAAAGGCTAGGCATTGTGTAGCACATTATCTTAAAATGTATTTACCAGAGGTGGTATTTGTCATGTAACACAACTAAATAAGGAGATGCAAGGGATATGAAATCACACAACAGGAACAAAATGCAAAAGAATGAGTGCAAGAAGAAGGAATGCAAAAACGTTAGAACAGAGACTAGTCATAAAATGATGATTATTATGTACTTCTATACAATGCACAAAGCTCATTGTAAGGATAAATGTCTTTACCAAGGTCGGTCATAGGATCCAAAATGTCACCCACCTTAATAATTGATCCCATTATAAGTACATGATATAGCATGAATCCATGGAATAAGGAGATAAGCAAGGAGGTGAAATCAGTCCTACAAATTTGAAATACAACCATTTCTCAACAAGAAGTTATGTGCAATGCTATGTAAATCCACCTAAGGGAATCTGTTAACTGAACTTCCCCATAGTTTATTTTTGTGCACTAGAAGAAGGTCAGGAGGCCTTGAATCAGACTCAATATCAAGTGGTTGGTAGATAATTAGATCCCACTCATTAATGCCTTGCAAAAAGATGTTTTCCCATGTGATGGCATTCACTGTACTAGTGTCCTTCCTCTAAGAATTATGAATTTGTTCATGTTCTAATACACTGCAGCACTACACCTCATTGCAACCTAGTTATCAGACAAGTCTCTAATAATGCGCACCGATGTAGGACACGATCTGTATGCATAAATACTATAGTTTTCATAAGTGTTCATTCCCTCCAGAGCCATACCTATTTGGTACAAACAAAACAATGTGGTGCTACATTCAGATTGGCACGTTGGATGGCCAACTGTGTAAATATTTTCATCTGTCATTTCTATCCGTCAATACTCATGTGCATTTTCCCCTAAGGATATGGTGCCCTGATTGGTGTGCTTTGAATCCCATTGTGTTTAGCACTTACTCAAGCATGACAAAATGACTGTAAACACAGAATGACGTGGAGGAATAGGACGCATCTGCATATGTGCCCTGGTAAGAATGAGGCACAGTTTACCAAGAAATTCAATGACCATGTGTGTAATGCATGTGCAGGAATATAAAGGAAAACTAGTTGAGAGGAGAACACATGGTCAAGGTGCAACTTATGTACAAAGTAGATCATTGCAGGGTGCCTTGAGAGGTTCAGTAGGAGTATAGCTGATATGATGTAACACCCTCGACGATTGTTATATTCCTCATTTGCCTTTCAAGTGTTGACATGTGATTTTATTCTAAATATGTATTCTTTTTATTGTTAGAGATCATGCTTGATATGGATAAATCTTTTCTATTCTTAAGATCATTAGACTGGAATGGAATGGAATGGATTCCTTGAATCCATTTTTTACTTCTTGAAGGTGAGTTACAATCTGGTTTAAGAGTTCCAAACTTACCTCTTTATCTAACTCATCCCTGGTTCAATTTTAGAGATCCAAGGAATGTTTTAAACCTTCTTAGTTGAATGAATGGAAAATTAACGTTCCATAATTGAGGGACATGGTGGACTGAATTTTTTTGTTACAAGTTATTTAATCTTGTGTGGACGTATTTCTATTTAGTTGTATGTTGTGCATAGGTCCTTAGAGATTGATCTTGGTAGTACATTGCTAACATAAATAAAATATAGCCTATTCATGGCATAGGAAGGATTCAGAATCCTAAAACTAAAGGATTATCCTACAAAATCCTAAGATGGGTATGAATATTCACTACCTAGCTATGCTACTTAATTAAATTTTTGGTTTTCTAATCTAAGCCTTGTGCTAAGGGAATATGGACAGGTTTCTAAGCTATCTAAATTAACCTAAAACCTAATGTTATATGGTTATGAGATGATCTACCCTAATGCTATATGGTTATGAGATAATCTAACCTAATGTGATGTGTTAACTACCTAAGGTAATTACTCCTAAACCTAACCTAAGTTTTAAGGCATATATCCTAAGCTATTTTAATAGGAACCTAAAGGGGTCGCATACCTCTAAGGCAACGGTTCCAATGGCATTTAATTGTTGATAAGGGTCTTAAAGGCATTAAGGTACTACCAGTTTTGGTAGGGGCTAGTTGATTTGGTGGAGGCTTATGTGGAAGCTCCACTAAAGATGGAGTTGCATGTTAAATGGGAATTGGACATTTTCACTAGATTTGGGAGGCGGTGGCAAGGAGAGTTGAGTGGGAAAATTGGAATTAATGAAATTAATTGGCCTCATTTTTTGTTCGCAAACCATCTAGGAAACTTGGAAGGTAGATTTGTGGGAGGTTGTTGGTTTTTGCATGCTTTTCAGATTTTTCTCTACATGAAGCAAACTGGTTCTTCAAACCAGTAATTCAACTTTCACTTCATTGTTATTTTTAACTCACCTGATCTATTTTAAATCATGGGAAGGTATATGAGGCATGCTGAGGAAATTTGTTGATTGGTTGATCTTTCATGGAGGAGAAAAGGAATTGGAAGCTCGTCTGGAAGTTTCCTTCAATTTTGACAAAAGCACTATCAGGAATGATAGGCTCTAACCATTAAAATATCTTGCTTTCTTCTAAATGTTTCATTAAAATGACTGTGATCTTATGAGATTCTTGGCTTGCATGTTTTATCTAGTTATTTTCTTGCTGGGTTTTGTAATCTTTGGAAATTTGGGTATGAATCCATGGCAAATTGATGATAAGTGTTTAAAACTTTCTTGGCATGTGCTAATTAGCAAGACATGCATGATAAACTTGTTACTATAACTCTGCTTGTCATTTCTTAAACCAGTATACAAAGAAGTTGTATTTTCAACTGACCTTCGTAAATGTTTATTTGGTTCTGAGTTTTGGGAACTTAAATCCCATCTTATCTTTCTGTGGAGCTCATCTTTGTTTGAGCTTAAGCTTGTAGTTGAGCTCGTCTTTTGTTAAGCTAGAGTTTATATTTGGGTTCGTTTTTATTGAGTTAAAGCTTGTAGTTAAGCTCATGTTTTGTTTGAGCTTGTATTGAAATGGTGTTTTTTTTAGCATGTATACAAGTTAATGTGTAGTTAAGCTTGATTCGGGGTTAGAATTTTGTTAAGGATTTGGGTTGGAGGTTCCTGTCACTCTGAAACAGTGTTTGGATTCTTGAGTAATCTTGGACTGTTATTTTAAGTCAATATGTACATGTTTATTCTTGTGTTATTCCAGAATGTTAATGGAAGTTTTTAATTTACACAGTAATAGTATTTTTCTTTGATTAGTTTTGAACTCTGGTAGGAGCTCGTGTTTCGAGCTGGTATGATCTTTCTTGTTTGATATGTAAATTATCTTGTTCTTGTATGAAAGAGATGGATTTTTATTTTGTTGATATTCTTCATATTATTTTTATGCTTAATTGGTTATCCTTTGATAAGTTGGATTAAGGGATTTAGTTCAATTTACCTAATTAAGATGTAGCTTGTTAAGTTGCAAAATATGATGTTCTTTATCTAAACTATATAATATAGTAATGTAGTGTGTGTTGAACATACATTAAGAATTATGGATATTGAGTAGGATATACCCTAACACTTAAACATGTAGATAAAGAATCTTTCTATTTGGAATATAAACCAAAAAGGTATGGAAATATGATTACAATTTATTATACTTCATTTTGTATGAAGTCTACTTTAAATTGGATATATTCAGTCATTGAATCTATCTAAAAGTTATTGTACTTTTTAAAAAAATGAAACTTGATAATGTTGATCTGTTGAGGTTAATTGGAAATGTAATTTAGATATCTAAAATTAAAAACAACCATAAGTATAATGAAGTTCTTCATGGACTAAATGAAGAAAATTTAGGAAAGAACTTATTAAGTGTTGGATTAGGGTTTGGCAGGTGGTTGTAATCAAGAAATAATTTAGACTAACAATGTATTAACAATCTCCTTGTGTGTATGTACATCTCGATGAGGTAGTTTCTATAGGATGTTTACACACGCCAACTACAAGGCTGTAATTTCGAGAAGGCTTGGGTCTTCTCAAAAATACAACGTTGTAGTTGACATGTGGCATCACCCTTCCACATTGATCATCTAGATCTACACACAATAGGAACTCATACTTGAACTTATTTTCCCTCTAGGTTTGGATAGGAGCATATTTAGGATATGAATTAGCTTGCAATGGCTCAGGGTACGTTGGCACATCTGGTTGACTTAGGTCAACTGAGTATGACCATTTACCCTAAGCCATTGTGAGCATTTTCCTATAATAGGTTATGTTCCTATCTAGGGCTAGGTTAAACCTGGAACAAGTGGACGGTCGGTAGTCAGTAAAGACCAATCATGATAAATGAGGAGTGAGGTGAAGGACATATTCCAATATGATGAGTATGTCATCTATGAATAGTGACATACACGGTATTTTATAAATCTTTGGCCAAAGTATCACAAGCTACTGGTTGCGTTGTCCTATGTCACCAAGTTTAAAACAACGTGATATCAGATGAATATTGGTAGCAAATATTGAAATATGTTCTTTAAACAGATCACTCAGTACCCTCTGTAGGGTAGGAAGACAAAGTATACTAAGTATACAATATGTATTCAATACATAAGATAACATAAATAGATCGGTAGCTTACTAAGTTATGGAATGAATAGATCGGTGAATCACCAAGTCATTACAGTTGCATATGTTTATCCATTGAATTTGATTGGCATGGAATGTTTGTTCTAAATAATGCTTTATTTAGAACAGTGAACATTAATTTTAAAAAAAATTCCCTTGTTTCTAAAGTCTTAAAATGGGAATGTTACATCATGGTATCAAAGTTGAAGGTTGTAGCTCTTGGACATATTGCGTCCATAATCTGATGAAACTTAAATTTTCTTATAACAGAAAATGGTGAGAACAAGAGGAAATGTTGCAAATAACCCTCTACCTAAGGAAGGTGTAGCAACTTCCCATAAACTCGATGAGATCCTTACTACCTTGTTGGACACAAGAGATCATTTGGATGTGCTTGAAAAACAAGTAATGGCTAATGAGGAGGAAGAAGAAGCTGATAACAATAATCAACCAACTCCTGGGGATAACGCCAATTTGGGTGTTGATAATAACAATGTTAACATACCTGTTCAGCCTGAGAACAAAAAGTCTAGGCTAGCAGCAGAACTCACTAATGACATAAAAAGGATAAGTCCACCCAAGTTTGAAATCACCACATTAGGAGATGGGGATAAGAACTGGTTCAAGAAAATGGAGAAATGTGTTGCAATAAGAAATTTCTCAGAAGAAACAAAGGCGATATGGGGAGCATATCAAATTTCTAATGAATCATCTTCGTGGTGGGACATCCGCAAGGCTGAGTTGAACATTGATGAATCTAATATCACATGGGACCAATTTAAAGGTTACTTTAGGCAACGATGGCTGCCACAACTTTACTATGATCAGAAAGTGACTAAATTTTAGAACTTAGCTCAAGGAAAGCTAACTGTAATTGAGTATTGGGAGCGATTTACAAAAATCCTTAAGTATCTGCCTTAGTACCAAATTGATGAGAAGTTAAAGATGCAAAAATTCATCATGGGATTGAATCCCGTTATAGGAGGAGAGGTGGATGTTCACAGCCAAACCATGATGGAAGGGGTTGTTGAAAAAGCCATAAGGTAGGAATAGAAATTAAAGGCAATTTCTGCTCACAAGGAGGAAGTAAGGAAGAAGAATCCCAACTCCTCTTCATCATCTCTTGCACCCAAGAAAGGACCATGAAAGAAATTTGTAATGAAAATTAAGTTTTCATCTGATACAAATAAGAAAGAAACAACAAACATGTTTGTTGGTAATGCATGGAACAACTTTGCTAAGAACAATAATAATGGATAGAAGTCCTATGCGGGTTTGAACGATAACTCTAAGGATGGAAATAAACCTGATCCTAGGAAGGGACCTGTAGGAGGCTGTTATAACTATCGAAAAGATCATTATGTAAATCAATGTCCTTTGAAGAAGGATGATCGTAATCAACAACATAAGATACATGCTGCAATAGCTGATAAGCAGGCTGAGAAATAGGCCACACCCATAGAAGTTCCAGGTAAGTTATTTCGCTTACCAATAACTATTATTTTTTATACTGAAGCTATTAAATGTTTTATTTCTAGTAAATTAGCATCAAAATTAAAAAGAAAAGCTAAAAACATGGATAAAACATGGACTATATAGTATGGGAATAATTCTTTTCATACGGTTAGTATGTGTATTTTTGGAGCAATCCTTGACTTACCTAAATTTTTCCACTGAGGTTGA
The DNA here is from genome assembly GCA_019776745.2 of Taxus chinensis. Lineage (NCBI taxonomy): Eukaryota > Viridiplantae > Streptophyta > Pinopsida > Cupressales > Taxaceae > Taxus > Taxus chinensis. The sequence goes on along the minus strand of CM034153.1, from coordinate 728,782,649 downwards.
TCTTTATGTTGCACCCTTGGGGTCTTATGATGTAATCTTAGGTGTTAATTGGTTAGTAGAACATAAGGCTAAAGTGGACTATTTTGAAAAACACATTAGTTGTTTAGATGACCTACAAAAAACAACAAATATTTAATGTGTGAAATGTGAGATTTTTGTTAGGAAACTGTCAGCTATGCAACTTAAAAAGGCCAAAAATAAGGTATGTACCTTATATGCAATAAAAATTACTGAATCAACAGAAGAGAGAAGTGATATTATGGAATGATATCCACTATTACGAGACTTCAGTGATGTATTTCCAGAATAATTTCTAGGTCTTCCACCCAAAAGGGAATTTGATTTCACGATTGAGATCAAGCCTGTAACTAAACCTATTTCTAAAGCACCATATCAAATGACTACTACACAATTAGTAGAGCTTAAGGCTCAGTTTCACGAACTTTTGTCTCAAGGTTTGATTAGACTAAGTGTTTCACCTTGGGGAGCACCCATAATTTTTGTGAAAAAGAAAGATGGAACACTTAGATTGTGCATTGATTATAGAATGTTAAATAAGGCAACAATCAAGAATAGATATATACTCCCTAGGATTGATGATTTATTTGATTAGATGCGTGGAGCATCGATATATTCTAAAATAGATCTTTGATTGGGATATCATCAATTATGAATTAAGGATGATGATATTCATAAAATAGCTTTTAGAACAAGGTATGAACTTTATGAGTTTATGGTTTTACCTTTTGGATTAACTAATGCACCTGCGGAATTTATGAATTTAATGAATAATATCTTTCAAGAATACTTGGCCAAATTTGTGCTCGTATTCTTGGATGAAATTCTCATATATTATAAAAGCAATGAGGAGCATCATGAGTATTTGAAAATAGTTTTAGAAATTATGAGAAAGAGGACGGTTGTTTGGTAAGTTGTCCAAATAGTTCTTTCTATGACACAGAAGTCCACTACTTGGGTCATGTTATAATTATAAATATGGGATTGCTGTAGATCCTTCAAAAATTACAGCTATAATAGAATGGCCTACACCAAAGAATGTACATGAAGTTAAGAAGCTTCATGGGACTTGCTGGCTATTATAGGAAATTTGTAAAAAAAAATTCTAAGATAGCTGCACCAATAACTTCCCTACAAAAGAAAGATAAAAAAAAAAAATTTGGAGTGAGAAAATGTGAAATTACATTTAAAACCTTGAAGGAATAGTTAACTTCAACACCTATTCTTGCAATACTAGATCCTAATGGAGATTTTATGGTGGTAACTGATGCATCCGGTGAAGGTCTAGGAGGTATTTTGTTACAAAGTCGTCATGTTACAACATATGAAAGTAGGAAACTTAAGTTACATGAGTTGAATTACGCTCCATATGATTTAGAGCTTGCTACCACTATTCATCCACTACAAGTTTGGAGGCATTACCTTCTTGATAATCCTTTTGAATTGAAAACCGATCACCTTGGACTGAAGTATATCTTCACTCAAGCCAAATATTAATGCAAGACAATGAAGGTGGTTGGAGGTTTTTTGTCTCAATATGATTTTGACATCAGTTATATAAAGGGTAAATAAAATAGAGTGGTTGATGCTCTAATTCGTAGGAAGCACATTTCTACTCTTATAACGTTAAGAACTCAGTTTAAGGATGAAGTAAAAAGTGTTATGGAATATGACTCTTATTCTCAACAAGTAAAAGTAGCATTTTCTTTAGATTAGAATGATTCAAGGTATAAAGGTTTTCACTTTGATAAGGAAGGAATCTTACGATTTGATAATAGAGTCTATGTACCTTTGCTAAATAATTTGAGAAAGAAATTGTTAGCAAAATTTCATAATTCCACCTTTTTCTGGGCACCCTGACATTACAAAAATTCTTGCTGATATAAAACAACAATATTTCTAGAAAGGAATAAAAAGGATGTTCTAAAACCTTGTGACACATTGTCTTGAGTGCCAACGTGTGAAGGTGGAGCATATGCAGCCAACCGTGTTGTTATATCCTCATAGCATACTGTAGTACAAATGTGTTATCTCATTTTTAGTGATTTTCAGCTAAAATTGAGATAACCATAGAATTTTTTTGACAAAATCTCCTAAAAATGCCCTTTGAATGAGATCTTCAGGTTTTCAGGTATTCCATCACATGGAAACATGTCTTTTACATACTTCATGTCAATTGTCTTCTGAAACCCGAAACTCGATTACATTCCAGTGTATCGGGTTTTCGGAACTCAGGAGCATCGGAACATACCTTTCAAAAAGCATTCTTCATGTTGTTTGTTTCCTGAAAACCCAAAACCGAAACCTTTCCTTTGTATCAGGTTTTTGGAACTTGATAACATCCAAACATGTCTTTTGCATGCTTCATGTTAGTTGGTTCCTGAAACCCTGATTTTGATAGGAAAACCTTTGTATCAGGTTTTTAGATGTGCTAAGCATGATGACATGGCATTAATGTTGAATTGTCTGTTATTTGGCACACATGTTAGAGGAGGTATATAATTAATGTTAGGGATTTATGAATAGTTCAATTTTACACATCATTTTTTACCTGGCATATTTTCACTACGTGGATTTTTCATACATGCTCCTTCGACCTCCAAACCTAACTGAATCTCTTGATTGATTTCGTGATCGGGTCTTTGACAATTTTTTGAATTTATTGAAGGTATTTTTCTCTTGTTATCATTTTGGGGTTGTTTTTGAAGTGTTCATTTGGAAGTTTTCCCCTCTTCTCTTTTTCTTCCCTCTAGGTTTAGAGTTTTGGGTTGTTTTCCTTCATTTACTGTTGTATTCCCATGAAACCTATTGTTTAAAATTCATCCTGGGTGTTTTTCCTTATTTTTATCATGGGATATACTCTTTAGATTTTTGAGAAGAATCTAAAAATCCTAACTTATAGGCTTGGAGGGAATTTTATGTGTTATGACATCCCAAAAACTTGACACCCTTTGTTTCAGGATTTACAGGGGTGTCTAAAATCCTATGACTTCCACAACGTATCAAGTTTATCCAAGTGCTCAACATCCTCCTAGATCTGCTTATATCAATTTTTGTGAAGTGCTTAACATATACTAGATTTCTACCTTTGTATCAGGTTTTGCAGTGTGCCTGACATCCTCTGAACCCCACCAGTGTTGCGGGTCTTGACCGGTGTTAGACACTCTTCTGGTTCCAGTGTGTGTTAGAGATTATCACCTACTCGACATCATCTAAATTCCACCATTCCTTTCGGATTTTCAAGGTGTTTGACATGTTCTTTTTCCCTAGACACACAATTCAGTCTGTCAGGTTTTTGAGGCTGCTTTGCAAGTTTCAACATCTGGAATAATAAGATGAGTCTATTCACTTGATCAACAAACATCCAAACCTGATTTCTCTTTTAGTCATTTTCAAGAATCCTCATGTCAGACCTGAGCCCTTCTAAGTCTGGAAATATGAAGTACAAATATTAGAAGATAGATTCTTCTTCTTATATAAGTTGTAATTATGACATTTGGGACACAGAGCTCGGTAATATAGGCATGGAAGGACTTCTGGAAAAGAATCAAGGATTCTTCTTAGAATTTGTGGATGAAGTCAACAGATGGCAGTGGTATCCCACTCGCAACAGGGTTTCCAGTATCAGCCCAGTGCCTTGAATTCATTCTAGCATGTGCTTCTAACTATGACTCAACCTTCTGCTCAGTGAGAAATCAAGCAGGAGAGTCTATAGTAAAATTAGACGGAGATTACTTTGATCAACTCCTAAATTTTCCTAACTTTACAGAATATGTTGATTTAAATCTTAATTCAACATAGAAATCCTAGGACAAAGATCAAGAAGACTGCATTAAGCACGGTGAACAAGAAATTCTTGATCAAGGATAAGCCAGTTGTTTATAGGTTTCCTAAGATGGTTCCTAGAAGTGATTTTATACTCGAAGTAAGTGATATCATCACCCTACTGAGCCGGTTATTTGGGCTCCCAGAGTCAAAAGAATTCCAAGGGTGGATGTATAAATTCATGGTCATCATTAAGAAGAATGACCAAGGGATTGATTAGGGCACCTTAATAAGTGATGAGATAGAATCTCAAATGAAAACGATCTTGTCTACTGGAAAGTTCTACATGATGTCGTATATTACCTATGTAGCAACAAGTATGAGAAACTACTTGGGCTTGGATGTAAAAGGGAGCCGAAAAACTGATCACATATATTGGTACTTCCCTCAGTTGACAATAAAAGGATTTGAAGATTAGTTTAAGAGAGTGAATGATGCCTTTGTTTATGAAAATATTTACAGGCTAGATCCTGAGATGAGAAAGAGAAGAGTTTCTGATGAGGCATGGGAAAAAGGTGTCAAAATGGGGCTGCATCTTCTTACAATTCAAGAAGTTTACCTATCTTCAGGTAGTAAGGTTCCACATTACTCCTTTCTGTTTGCCTAGGTTTTCAAGTGACAAACTCATCCTTATGGAGTTGGTCAGACAACTGTTGGATTTCCACAAGTTCCAACAAAGTAGACACAAGGCCACTGTCTCCTTCCCAATTTCCATTGGAAGGTACACATGTTCTATAGTGGTGAAGGCCAAGAATGTGGTGCATGAACTTCAGGATAAACTGAAGAAGCGTATGAAGTTTAGAGAAATATTTGATATTTGAGGAGTCCTTAAGTCATATGGAACCTTGTATCTGCATGTTCCCCATGTAGAGGACATTTGGGTTGATCTTCAAGATGAGGTTACCGTCTGAAGAAAAGACAATAGTAGGTTGAATCTTGAAGAAATCCAAAGCATTAGATCTGGTTGATATCCCAGAAGGCACCACGGATAATGAAATTATCTCGGAACCTAGATATGAATTGTCAAATGAAGATCAACTTGGATTCCTAGCCATCAACTAGTCCATTACTGAAAAGGCTTCTATCACTGAGAGATCTGCTTAAAACCCTTGTTCGCACTAAGGGCATGTCTTATTTCTTGCGGGAATGAGTTATAAAGAAAAGATATTTTCAAAGATAGCTACTCTAGAAGTGGGACCCTCTAAGGGAGAAAAGGAAAAGGATAAAATCCCTACTAAGAGACGAATAAAGTTTAAATTTTTCAGAAGAGAAGAAAAGCAGAGGGTTGAATCATCTACTCCCACACCAATAATTAAGGTATTGGATTATCCTCCTCCTTCGCTGGAACAAGAAGAAATTATTTCAGAAATAGAGGTTAGCCAACCTCTTATTTCTCCTTTTTTTGATTACTCGTCATAGGTAAGCCTTTCCCTTACTTCCAAGCTTTGGCTTTAGATTCTTTACCCCCTCTCTCCCCTAATCTTTCTCACCACATATTTCAACTCCACTTTCATTAGCCATGACCAGCATTTTCTCTAAACTTTCATCTCTCTCCGCTGGGCCTATGTTGGCTATAGAAATGCCTCCCCCTTCCGCACCTTCATTCCCTCAGTCTACTCCCACAATCACTACACTTGCAGTCATCACGACTCCACAATAAAATATTCCTCCACCCACAGATACAACCATGACACCTCCAATAGGAGAAAATTCTTCCACTGTACCTCAATGGTTGGTTGACCAAACTCTGAGGAAGAGGAAGGTGGTAGTTCTCCTACTAGCCTTTGATTTAAGTTCACTCAAGGTCTCTTCTACCAAATCTATTAAGAAACCTAAAATATTTTCAAGGGTTTCAGTAGACGCCTTAGAACATAAGTTTGCAGAGATTGCCACTCCTGCAGCTGAAAAAACCAAGGAGAACATAACAGCTTCCGATTATTAGATTACAAGTGTGGATCTGGGAAAGGTAACAATAGAAGGGGCACAATAAGATGCATAAGATGCCATGAATGTGCTATGTCAAAAGTTGAAGGAAAAAAAGGTGAGAAGGTATGAGCTAAAGAGAAAGTGGAATAGTTGACAGAAGTATTGCTTAAGCCTCTCTTTCAACCTCATCATCTTCTAATCCTACTCCTATCAGGTTCAACTTCTCATCAGTACCCATTATTGAGAAGATAAATGAGAAGGGGAGAATGGTGGATGAATGGATTCAGAGGTTACTTCTTCAAGGAAGGAAATTCATTGATGATATAGTAGAGGTATACAAATCCTTGGAGGAAATGAAAAAGGATGGTGACAAGATGATGATGATGAATTTTCTCAGAAGGCTAGAAACCTCGAACTAACTTTGGAGGCCCTCAATGCACTGAAGTGAATTCCATCTCGGGTCTTAGTGGAAGAAGGAATCATTCCACACAGTGATAAACACTTCCAGCTAACCAAGGCTATCAGGTTCAAGATAAAGATTCTTAGAGAAGCTTGCAGTAAGTTGAGAGAATCTAGAGATCAGTTGATTGATGCCACTAGTGATATCAAAGAATATTTGTTCTATAAACAAATTCAAGAATCGATCGAGTAGGAACTAGCTTCCATATTTGATCTGAGCGTCATTGATAAATTTATAAAGATCAAGAATGTTTTGGAATCTCTAAGAAAACTTAATAAGAGATTGAAGAAACTACCTGGCAATGTAAGCAACACGCAGGAAACTTGCGAGGTTATAAGTGATTATTCTAGTACACTAGATGAAGCTGAAGTGCAAGACATAATCCAAAAGTTTCAATATTTTCAAGACAAGCAGGCATTGCTGGAAGAAGACAAGGATGTGGAAACAAAATAAGAAAATGATGTTACATGTCATTTCCTTCCAGAAATTGACATGTCTTTTTCATTTCCATTTTGTCACGTAGAAAGAAAATTTTGACTTGGTCTCTTGCGTGAGAGTCAAGCAAAATAAGACTCTTATTAAATGGCTATTTTCTAGGACTTTATCCTATTTTCTCTCTGCCCTTTTTATCATAAATAATGGATGCTTGTGCATTCCAAAGGGGTTGAGATATTTGGAATATTGAGAACTATTGTGAAGAAGAAAAACTTTGTGTTTTATTTTGATCATTTAAGGAATAGAAACCGATGCTATTTTTGCAAACTTTGTGTTGTGAGATTCATCTCTCTTAAGATATTGTTCTTATGTTCAGGATCTTAAGCTATTATTTGGTTAGCATTCTTGATTATTTTAATTATTTCAAACATTACATTACATTTGTTATCTAAAGCTCATATGATTATTTCATGCTCTGTGTTTACTCGAAAGAAAATACATTCCTCTCATTTCCTTTCCATTGTGTTTCTTCCATAATAATTATTTCCTTTCTAATCCTTTCCATTTCTAAAATTGCAATGTCTTCACCTTGCGTGGATATGGATTTCAGAACTCTATCCCAACCCCAATGGTTAAATTAGTGTGAATACTGTATATATTATTTCTACTGTGTTTTAGATTAGTAATAAACAAGAAGCCTCATTTGTCTTTGAGGAGGGATTTAATCCCATGTACTGTGGTTGAACCTCATCTTTTGGCTTGACAAAATATCCAACCAAAAAAATGGCAGGTAATAAGCATGGATTTTGTACAAGGATTACCTATGTCGATAAATAAGCATGATGTTATATTAGTAGTTTTCGATAAACTAACAAAGGTAACACATTTTATTGTTGGAAATCTGAAGGATGATTCTCCTATTTTGGCAAGAAGATTTGTACATCGAAATTTTCAGATTACATGGAGTAACCTGAGTTAATCATTTCAGATAGAGATTCTAGAATGACGTCAAGATTTTGGAAAACACTTAATGCAGCTCTAGGGAAAAAGCTAAATTTCAGTTTTGCGTACCATCTGGAAACAGATGGACAGACTAAAAAATTCCTGTAAAAACAAGTTTTGGAAGATATGTTACGAATGTATTGCATGGATCAATAGTATAAGTGGGAAGAGTATCTTCCATTAGTTGAATTCACATACAATAATACATATCATGCTTCTCTTAAGATGGCACCTTTCGAGGCATTATACGGAAGAAAATGTAGAACCCCTGTTAGTTGGGATATGCATAGAGGATAGAGAGGTAATTGTACTTGAAATTCTTACTGAAATGGAACAACAAGTTAAATTGATTTGTGAAAACTTGAAAGAAGCAGCAAATAGGCAAAAGAGTTACACTGACTTAAAGAGGGTTGATAGAAAAATTGAACTTGGTGAGAAAGTCTTTCTTCTGGTTAAACTGAAAAAGAGTTCTATAAATTTGGGCATGGCTACCAAGTTATCACCTCATTATGTGGGACCTTTTGAGATAGTTGAAGTAATCAAACTTGTAGCTTATCATTTAGCATTACCTCCTGCTTTGTCACAAATTGCATGATGTTTTCCATATTTCTTTTCTTAAGAAATACGTTTCAGATTTATCACACGTGTTAAATTGGAATTCCTTACAGGTCCATGACCCATGAATAATCATGGTTAAAGCCCATATGAGTGCTTGAAACTCACCAAGTTACATTTGAGAAATCGAGAAATAAGTCAATGTAAAGTCTAGTGGGGACCAGTTTAATGAAGAGAGTGCAACTTGGGAAAACCTAAAGGATATGAAAACTTCTTTTCCATATTTATTTGAACAGAATTAATTTTGTAGACTATTAAAAAATTTGATATTTCTTCTATATATGACTATAAGTATGCCATTTTTGGGAAAATATTTATATGAATTGAATAAATAGCTATTTAATGCTAATTTTTGGAACTACAAGTTTTTGATATATTTGACTTATGGTAAGAGAAGTGAATGAATTGGTTATCATTGATATAAATTGTTAAAATGAGGTAATCACCAGGACGATGATTCTTTTTAGGAGGGAAGCATGTAACACCCTTGACAATTTTTATATTCCTCCTTTGCATTTTAAGTGTTGACATGTGATTTTCTTCTAAAGATGTGTTATTTTGATTAATGGAGATCATGCTTGATTTGGATAAATATTTCTTGTTCTTAAGATCATTAGACTGGAATGGAATGGAATGGATTCCTTGAATCTATTTTTCACTTCTTGTAGGTGAGCAATTGCAAACTTATCTCTTTATCTGACTCATCCCTGGATCAATTTCAGTGATCCAAGGAATGTTTTAAACCCTCTCAGTTGAATGAATGGTAAATTGACATTCCATAATTGAGGGGACATAGTGGACTGAAATTTTTTATTACAAGTTCTTTTAATCTTGTTTGAACGTATTTCTATTTAGTTGTATGTTGTGCTTAGGTCCTTGGAGATTGATCTTAGCAATAACATTGCTAACTAAATGAAATACAACTTGTTCATGACATAGGAAGGATTTAAAATCCTAACATGGGTAAGAGTATTTACTACCTAGCTATGTTACTTAATTGAATTCTTTGTTTATCTATCCTAAGGCTTGTGCTAAGGGAACATTGAAAGGTTTCTAGGCTATCTACATTAACCTAAAACCTAATGTTGTAATTACCTAAGGTAATGTGTTAAGGCCTAAGGTAATGATTCCTAAACTAACCTAAGTTTTAAGGGATCTATTTTAAGCTATTAAATGGGAACCTAAATGGGTCGCATACCTCTAAGGTGACAGTTCCAATGGCATTTAATTATTGATAAGGTTCTTAAAGTCATTAAGTGCTGCCAATTTTGGTAGGGGCTAGTTGATTTGGCAGAGGCTTATGTGGAAGATCCACTAAAAATGGAATTACATGTTAAATGGGAATTGGCATTCGCCAGATTTGGGAGGAAGTGGCAAGGAGAGTTGAGTGGGAAAATTGGAATTAATGAAATTAATTGGCCTTGGTTTTTATTCATAAACCGTCTAGGAAACTTGGATGGTGGTTTTGTGGGAGGTTGTTGGTTTTTGCATGCTTTTCAGATTTTTCTCTACATGAAGCAAACTGGTTCTTCAAACTAGTAGTTTGACTTGCACTTCATTGCTATTTTTAACTCACCTAGTCTATTTTCAATCATGGGAAGGTATATGAGGCATGATGAGGAAAGTTATTGGTTTGTTGATCTTTCGTGGAGGAGAAAAGGAGTTGGAATCTCATATGGAAGTCTCCTTCGATTTGGTAGAAGTACTATCAGGCATGATAGGCTCTAACCATTAAAATCTCTTGCTTTATTCTAAATGTTTCATTAAAATGGCTCTACTCTTATGAGATTTTTGGCTTGCATGTTTTGTTCGGTTATTTTCTTGCTGGGTTTTGTAATATTTGGAAATTTGGGTATGAATCCATGGAAAATTAATTATAAGTGTTTGAAACTTTCTTGTTATGTGCTAATTAGCGAGACATGCATGAGAAACTTGTTAGTGTAACTCTGCTTATCATTTCTTCAACCAATATATGGAGAAGTTCTATTTTTAACTGACCTTCATCGCTGTTTATTTGGTTATGAGTTTTGGGAACTTAAATCATATCTGATCATTCTGTGGAGCCTGTCTTTGTTTGAGCTAAATCTTGTATTTGAGCTCATCTTTTGTTGAGCTAGAGCATGTATTCAGGTTCGTGCTTGTTGAGCTAAAGCTTGCAATTGAGCTCATGTTTTGTTTAAGCAAGAGCTTGTATTGAGCTGGTGTTTTGTTTGAGCCTGTATTTAATTTTTTTCTGTAGTTAAGTGTTATTTGGGGTTAGTGTTTTGTTAAGGATTTGGGTTGGAGGTTCTTGTCACTCTGAAATAGTGTTTAGATTCTCAAGTAGTCTTGGGACTATTTTTTAAGTCCATATGTACCTCTGTACTCGTGTTTATTCTTGTGTTATTTGAGACTATTAATGGAAGTTCATAATTTACACAGTAATATTATTTTTCTTTGATTAGTTTTGAACTCTGATAGGATCTCGTGTTTCGTAGCTAGTATGAGCTTTCTTTTTTGTTATGCAAACTAGAATGGGAATTATAGTTGCCTTGAAACTTCAAATATCTACTTGAATAGTTCTGAACTCCTTTGTGATAAACTTGTGTTTTTATTTTGAGTTGGAATTAGGGTTTCTTGTTTACACTATAAACCGGTTAAGGTTGTCATGCTATATTCTGACTTGTATCATAATATTTGTATATATTTATGCTCACGTTTGAGACTTTGTGATTCGACACTGTACATGTAATTTGATACATAGTGTTTAAATTTTTAGTTGAATGACATGTTAGCTCTGTTATGGTATTTGTGAGTTGGTTTTAAATTGTATTCTAGTTGAAAGCTTATAACTCCTTTAATAGCAAACTGCTTACTCTAGGTAATTCTGGGTAAGTAGTATGACTGAGCTATTTGAATATCTCTTGGAGATTTAATGGGAAACATTTTTCATTGTTACTAGGATTTGGAATTCTTTTTAAACAAGTTTGTACCTGTGATTAGAAATAGTAGTGGAGGCAAAATACTTAAATCTGTTTAGCCTAATTTTTTTATAGTTCATAAAGAATTATGAATCACCTACGTTTAAGTATAATGTTGTGGAGGCATGTAAAGGAACTTCAGTTTCAAGTTCGAGGATACTCTTGAACTGGTTTAGTTTAAGGTTATGGGTTTTCTAATCTTGTTGGAATCAATAAGTTAATGTTTGAGTCTTTTAAAAAAAGAGAAAGAAGGAAATTGGAAACCCTTAGAGACAAGGTGATGTTTTAGAACTTTACTGAGTGTTGTTCTGAACTGAAATTGGAACTCTTGCTTTTAATTATAAGGATTGTAAGGGGGACTAGCAGCATGTTTCTTGCAATGAGTTGGTTTTGTTCTCTCTTTTGGGAACTAGTGTATGAGCTTATTGTTTCGATTAGAGATGGGAATTTGTTGTTAAGTTTAGAGAATAAATTAAAGATTGAGTCAAATTATGATAAGATTCCCTTTCTAACCTATAGGGATTAGTTCATTTGATTGAACCCTCCTATTATTAGTTCTCTTACAAAATGGAGATTTATTATACATGTTTAGCCTTCCTTGTTCATATCATTTGTTAAATTGATGGAGGAAGAGATTTGATGTTTCGGTTTTGTTGAACAGAAAATACAATCTTGTTGTCAGACTATTAAAATTCTATATTCCTTCTTAGATTGATATGGGATTCTGTTATGTTTAAAATCTGAAATGTTGTATTTAAAGGTAGTTGTCCTTTAAACGAAACAGTTAAATTCATGTTATGATCTTGTATCTATTTTCTTTCGATATTTTTGTGTTGAGCATAGTTTGGAATGGATATCCTTGTTCCTTGATTAGCAGCTAGATGAATCATCCCAATGAGAACTATGTTTTAAACCCTTTCTTTGTTGTTTAAATTATGGTAATTGTTAGGATCAATTAAACTTTAAATTTTGTAAGGCAGATGTTGTGGATTATATTATGTTCTTCTCTTAGAAGTGAATTCAGATTGGTTAATGTACTTCTTTTCCGTTTGCTATTACTTATATTGATATTTATGATGTAGTAATTATCTCATTAAAGTAGAGTTTTTTAATGGAACAATTATTAGAATGTACTTCATTTTAAGGCTTAGTGCTTATCATGTTCAGTTCATTGAACTGGCCCATGCTAGCAATTTTTTTAGATGGACTTCGTAAGTGATAAAAGAAGGACAAACTTATATGATGCATTGGATGATTTAAGTTTGATTCCTTGTGAAGAATTATGATTTGTTCTTGAGATTGTATTGAAAAATAAAAGTAGTATTCTTTTAGAATGAAGGTGGTTGTTATGTAGTATGCCTAAAATGCATAAGGCTTGTAAATGTATAAGTTATAAAGATGAATTGAAAGCTGAGAATTTACTTGTATTGGGTGTGTAAATTATCTTATTCTTGTATGAAAGAGATGGATTTCTATTTTGTTGATATTCTTCATATTATTTTTATGCTTAATTAGTTATCCTTTGATAAGTTGGATTAAGGGATTTAGTTCAATTTACCTAATTAATATGCAGCTTGTTAAGTTGCAAAATATGATGTTCTTTCTCTAAACTATATAATATAGTAATGTAATGTGTGTTGAACATACATTAAGAATTATGGATACTGGGTAGGATATACCCTAACACTTAAACATGTAGATAAAGACTCTTTCTATTTGGAATATAAACCAAAAAGGTATGGAAATATGCTTACAATTTATTAGACTTCATTTTGTTTGAAGTCTACTTTAAATCGGATATATTCAGACGTTGAACCTATCTAAAAGTTATTATACTTTTTAAAAAAAATGAAACTTGATAATGTTGTTTAGTTGAGGTTAATTGGCAGTGTAATTGAGAGATCTAACATTAAAAACAACCATAAGTATAAAAAAGTTCCTCATGGACTAAATGAAGAAAATTTAGGAAAGAACTTATTGAGCATTGGATTAGGGTTTGACAGGGTGGCTATAATCAAGAAATTAATTCAGACTAACAATGTATTAACAATCTCCTCGGGTGTATGTACATCTCGATGAGACATTTTTTGTAGGATGTTGGCACAACACCAACTACAGGGTTGTACTTTCGAGAAGGCTTTGGTCTTCTTGAGAATACAACATTGTAGTTGACATGTGGCATCACCCTTCCACATTGATCATCTAATTCTACACACAATAGGAACTCTAACTTGAACTTAGTTTCCTTTGTAAGTCTAGATAGGAGCATATTTAGGATATGAATTAGCTTCCAATGGCTCAATGTACGTTGGCACATCTGGTCGACTTAGGTCAACACCGAGTATGCCCATTTACCCTAAAACCATTGTGAGTGTCTTCCTATAATAGGTTATGTTTCTATCTAGGGCTAGGTTAAACCTGGAACAAGTGGACTAATGGTAGTCAGTAAAGACCAATCATGATAAATGAGGAGTGAGGTGAAGGACATATTCCAATATCATGATTATTCCATCTAGGAATAGTGACATACACAATATGTTATAAATATTTGGCCAAAGTATCACAAGCTGTTGGTTACATTGTCCTATGTCATCAAGTTTAAAACAATGTGATATCAGATGAATATTAGTAGCAGATATTCAGATATGTTCTTTAAACAGCTCACCCAGTACTTGGTGTAGGGTAGGAAGACAAAGTATACGAATTATACAATATGTATTCAATACATAAGATAACATAAATAGATCGGTAGCTTACAGAGCTATGGAATGAATAGATCTGTGAATCACTGAGTCATTATAGCTGCATATGTTTATCCATTGAATTTGATTGGCATGAAATGTTTGTTCTAAATAATGATTTATTTAGAACAATGATCACTATTTAAAAAAAAAATTCCCTTGTTTCTAAAGTCTTAAAATGGGAATGTTACATATGTTCTGCTGGGGTTATATTTCTACTAGCAAAACACAAGGGTTGATCAAGAATTCCTTCTCCAGCTTGTGCAAAGATTTCCCCAATCACAAATCCTAAAGCATCGATATGTACATGGAATGGCTTATCCCAAGAAGGAAAGCGTAATATGGATGTAGTGATAAGATTATTATTCAATGTGTCAAACACAGCAAAATTTTGTTGGTCGCTCAAACTTGGAAAAGGATAAGGAAGTCTGAGCTCTTCCAGTGGTCTTCTTCGGAATTTTGAGTAAAAAAATCCAGGCATGTTAGGCCCTAACCTTTAAAAATCTTGTGTCTTTCAAGTGATTTCATTAGAAAAACTCTGTTCAAATGATTTTGAGAAGAATTAGATGTTTTTCTATGGATGTCATTGTGTTGATTTTGGCACTGTATCTCTTGCTGGTTCGATTTTTCAATTTATCCTGGATGGGGTGTCTGTTAAATTCGAACTTTGGCTTTATTCCCTTGTGTTTTGCTTTCTGGTTTAAATGTGTGCAGATAAATATATATTATAAAAGAAAGTATGAATGCTTGGTCTGCTTGGCGATGAACCCTTTGATTGTTCTTGTGTAGGGGGTACAGACCACTGTCATGCATGTCAATTTTTGATCGTCAAAACATGTTGTGAATACTTGTAGGGAAAGGGAAACTGGTGTACCTTTGTTTGATTATTCCTTGTTAATAGGAAATCTTTGTAAACTCTGTCATGGGTATTGTTGACAGTGACTATTGTTACTTGTCTGGGTTTCATTTTGTTTTTTAGATTTTTGGCTTGGAAACAGGCAACTGTTTTGTTACAGTAGCCATTATGACCCAGTGGAAGTTGTTCTTTCCCTTGTTATTGTGGTAATGGGATTATTATCATTGACAGCATACATTATTGATACATCTGTACTGTTATTTTTACGACTCTAGTGGAGTCCTCTGATTGAATTGTATACTGCTAGTCTACTACTGAGGATGTAGATACATCCTTAGAGTTTTATTATTATGATTTCCGTTGGGAGCCATATAGAAGTTACAAGTCATGATGACCGCAGTTATTTGTAATGGAATAATGAGTACCGATTTCCTGAGTATGCATTTGCATGTTTCTTATGTGTAAGCTTGTTCGGGAATTTCGAAGCGGCTCGGTTGATTCCCTTGTTTTGAAAATCGGTATTCGAATTGCTTACACTTGGTCCTTAATTCTGAATGATTACCTTGGAATGGCATTGATTGATTTATAAACCATTTTTTTATCTTAAGACTGTTGTTGGGTTCAGCGGTTATGGATATTATAAATCGATGACAGTATGCACAATGATGAAAATACAGATTCATAATTCATTTTAATTTAAATGACTCTGTGGAGTCGATTGAATGATTTATATGTTTGAATCACTTGTTATGGTTGAATATAATTGAATATTGGAACTTGTTGTTCCAGCGACTAAAGGGAATAATATGTATTTCGATCTCTGTTATTTCGTAAGAATACCATCGTGCCGCAAGGATTTTGTGGTAAAGATTCTTTTGGTATATTTTTACGTTCTTCAGTCTGTGCAAGTTTGTGTAAAAGATTGGCAAGGGTTCTGTCAGATTCCTTGTTTTGAAATCAGTAATTAAATTTGCTTTGCCTGATTTTTAATATGCTCCGTTGATGGGCTTAGATGGAATCGTATGCAATTATTTGTCTTGTTACTACTGTTCGAATTCATTTGAATTCTTGAAAAGTTAACCTGGTACTTCTATCTCTTTTTGAACTTGACATTTGGACTCTGTCGTTTGTCACTGTTTGAGATCCCTGAGCATGGATATTTGTCTCGTGTTCTAGCTTCTGCTGAAGTGAACCGCGAATATCAAACTTTAGATTTACATGCGCTAAGGTGAGTACAAATTTGCTATATTCCTATTCCGTCCACTCCTGTCTGATTGAGACTGAACATGTTCGGAAATTTTGAGTGATTGTCTTGGCATAGACTTAGGGAAACATCCAATTGTCTAAGGTAATATAGTCTATTGCTGACCGCATTACTAGAGGTTCTCTTGATTTTGAACTCGGGTCGAAAAGCCTTGTTGTGTTCGAATTTTATTATGACAGTGATTCTTCCTGTTGTTTGAATGACTTGTTCACATGCTTATACTGGATTAATGTATTTCCATTTGATGGAGACGGTACAGTAGTGAACTTGTGTGAAGGGAAGTGTGAATGATTTGTTCCTTTCTCTTTTAGTTATTATAATACATGTCTGATATTTGTAACAGTAGGAGTTGTTTTTAACATATTGATGGAACTCAAGAGTTGTTATGATATTTCCTTTTTCAATGAATGGAACGATCTATCCAATGTTGCTGATATTGGCTTCAATTGGTTGTTTTTAATACTTTTGTTCTTGATTCTTATATTTGATGAAATATTTGAGAATTGTTTAGGACTATTCTGTAACGTTGATAGAGTTACACGTTTGTAGTCAATTTTGTATTATAAAGGCATATTTTGAATATGTTTACTTGTTTGGATAATTGATCTCATTTAAACAGGGTGTTTAATGAAAACAATTGACGGATTGCAATTGTTTTAAAAGTTAGTGCTTATCATGCTCAGTTCATCGAACTGACTCATGTTGACTATTTTTGCAGATGGTTGCAGTAAGAGGTAAAAGCAATGCAGATCTGACAGGCTGATCAGATTGTTTAATTTGTTTTATAATGAATTACAGCTTGATTTCCTAGATGTATTATATATGGAAAAGATGTACTTTTCCGTTTAAGCATTGTATCAAGTATGTTGTTTGCATAAAATGTAATTATATAGTTCTGACAGGAATGGGAATAAGTATTTGATACTTGTGTTGTATTCTTATTCTGATAGTTGACCTTCTTCGGTTTATATACTAGAGTGGCAATGTTATCTTGTGTAATTTGGATGCTTTTGTGATTGAGTTCATATGAGTGTTTAGCAGATCTTATTGTTCTAGTGAAAGCAATATTGAATTTAAACAATTGTCTTTCTAAAAGATAGGCTAAAAATGAACCTAAGCAGAATGCTAAACAATCCAAATTAAATTACTAATCCCTAGTCCTGAGTATGAAAGGACAATATTAAATTGGATTCTTAATCATTTATATCTTTATACTAATACGTATGATATAAATTCAGTTAGGAGAACTGATGTAAATCTAATGGGGTTCAGATGGCAATCTCAAGTAAAGGTTATGAGATATTGTCCAATTCTGTTGTTTAAGAATCATGAGTATTCTAATGACTCCTTGATGAGAGCTTGACCTAATACCTCTACCATGTAATGGGTTTTATAGAGGAAGGTCATCTTAAGATGAAGAATCCAAGGATCGGGATAGGCTAACCTTAGGGAAAAGTCTTTAAAGTAATTTAAACTCAAGTGCGTAATGCATGTTACTAAGTAGATATTTTCGAGGCAGATTTAAAGGTTGACGACACAAGTCAACTGCAGGGTTGTGCCTCCGAGAAGATTAGGATCTTCTCGAAGTTACAACAATGCAGGTGACTTATGGTGACACCCTTTGCATTGATCGCTAAGATTTACACTTTGATCTCGCACGAGTTACTCAGGGTCCGATTAAGAACATGGTCATGTTATAAGGCTGCCTAGGAGATTCGGGGTATCATGACACACTGGTTGAACTGCAAGGTTGAACCAGTATGTCACCATATCCCTAATCCTCGTGGGCATCCATATAACATTATCATCTTGTTAATCTGTCTCCGAGTGATTAAGTTGAGAAAGGAAGGACTGACAGTAGTCAGTATAAGACATTCTATATAACATACAGAATGGGGTGAAGGATGTATTCCAGATTGACGAGTATGCCGTTAAGGAATACGAGATATAAACAGTATGTTTCAAATCTTTGGCCAAAGTATCGCAAGTTGCTGATTGCGTTGTCCTAATTCACCTAGTCTAAGGGATGAGATGCCGATGAATAATGGTAACAATTATTCAGTTAGGTTCCTTGGATAGAGCATTCTGAATCCCAGAGTAGGGAAGAGAACCGCAAGAGTAAAGTGTTAAATAAAAACACCAACTCTTATTACTCATGAATAGATCGGTAGATTACCGAGTCATGGAATGAATAGATCGGAAGTACTCCGAGTCATTACAGCTGCATATGGTTGTCTGTTATATGAATGGTTATTTGATTTGTGAGTTCTAAATTATGTATTTAGAACCAGGATGCAATTATCAAAAAAAAAAAAAAATCACTTGTTCTAAGGTATAAAATGAGGATGTTACATAGTGGTTCGAAAATCATGTTGTTTTCTTCTTTTAAATGCTATGTGTAAGATTTCTAACTAGTATGTGCAAGGCTCTGAACATCAACTTATGACATTAGTTTATCCCCTTAACATTCTCACTCCATTTCCCACCTTTCCAAAAATTTCCTCTCTAGCAATCAATTTCTATCTTTGTTGCAAGTTCAATGAAGTGCCCTTGTTGGATCCTTGGTCATAAGTGACCACTAGAAATTTGATCCATTATTACATGCGCAATCTAAAACACGGGAAGCTACACCATTTAAGTAGAGGGGATTTGATTACCAGAGTGTTGGCAAGAAACCCAAAAAAATTTCCACCTGAAAATTTTTCTCACCAACATGTATGTACTAGTCTAAGGAAGTAACTTCTTAGTGGATGTTCTCTGTTATGTTACGGTGTTGATGTTCTATTACTCCTTTTTTCCTTGGTAAAGTGTTTGGAAAATAACTTTTAGAGAAGGAAAATGTCCATGGGTTTGAAATTTTTACCTAGATTGTGTTTGTGAATTGGTTAAAGTTTTATTAGATTTTAATGACTAATAGTGTGATTTTATATTTAGCATGATTGATGTATATGATTACTTGTGATAGTTGCTAATACAGAGAGTAGAGGGGGGTGGTGATACCCTTCTCCATGAGTGGATTAGATTCATTGTTGAAGGTGTGTGGTGTGTTTGTGTGTGAAAACTTAAATTTTCTAGCATGGGTTAGTTTTTGATGAAGGTCACCTAAAAATTACAGTTTAATTTTTTTGGTGTGAAAACTTTGCCTAATTTCTTTAACTATCCCCTATGATGAAGGTGCCAAGGGTAGATGAATCTCCAAATGATTTTGAAGCCACTACTAGGACCCTGAGAACTGATTACATTGTTACATTTCAGTGTATACCTGAGAAGAGATGTGGTGAAATATTGGGTCATTCCGAGAAGAGTGCTTACAGGATTAAGAGTTATAATAGAGAAATAATGAAGGGTAATAGTTACGAATCGATCATGAGAAACTTATGAAGGCTCATACTAACCTTGAACAAGGTGAGCATGATGTTTATGAAACCCTCATATTGATTTTTTGACTGTATAGAAGCTTCATAAAACTTGACGTGAATGTGCAAGAAGGTAAAGCAATTAATCTCATGCCTATTTATCACTTTCATCATTTTCTGCTAATTTCATTAGTTGAACCTCCTTGAACGAGACCTCCACAACCAATTTTATCCCTAAAATCAACGTAGTGAAGAAGTTGTGCAACATTTACCCTTCTCGGGTTCTGCTGTCACTAAATCACTGCACCCCTTGAATGGCTAGAATGTGAACAGGACATTCGGTGTGATTGGGACACATGGGATCACCTCTCAAGCTGTGGGACTTGGATTTGAGGTGAACCTCCAGAGAAGGCCGACTTCCTTTTCCTAAACTAAGTGTTGTACTTTTTCCTAGTATAATAAAATGACTATCTAGTCCTAGGCTAACACCTTCATGAGTTTTGAGTAAAGATATTTTGTAGAAATGAAACTATACTAAGGATGGTGATGCACCAAATAAAGGGATGTTTAATATTTGGAAGGGTTAATGTGGGTATGATGCTTGCATCGTTGTCCACCTTCACCTATTGTAACCTAGAAAGGGTATAAAATGCCACAAACCAGGGCATATGTTCCTTTATTAAACTTGAGCATACGTAAAGGATAGATCAAATTTGATTCAACACAATTAATTTATCATGAGAAAGAAACACATGCACTATGTCAAACATCTATTTTAGAAACTACAAATAATGATAATGCAACTTTAACAACAGAAGGAAAATAAGATTTTCACAACTGATATAAAAGATAATCACATTACTCACTCACAACATGAAATAGATAACCCAAAATAAAGGTAAGCTAACTACTCACACTAAGGAATCATACATTCACAAAGTAAGCATTGATTAACCATCCAACACAATAAATCAAATTCCCAATTGCAAGGTATAACTCTGAATATAATTAAAAGGTTTTTTAGAATTCTCTAAAGCACTCTTCCAATCTTGAAGAACAACCTCACTCAAAAAATAATCTATCTCTCCCCCTACTAGCTTGAAGCATTCAACTATTTATAAGTTCTTAGGCTGAGGCATTACAGACTGGACCCTTAACTAACATTTTCTAAAAATATAAATGTCATTAAATTAAGGGAACATGCTCCTATGAAAATAGAAATTTTTTTGCAAGGGTTTGACTCAGTCAACCCTGCAACTTTGACCGATCCAGAGCTTGGATCTAACCTTTCATGGCCACTCAGCTTTGGCTTTGTTCAGCTACACCCTCCTCTCCTACAAGTTTCTATTGTTCTCCTTCCCACACAGCCATTCGATGCTTATACTCAATGAAGTGCTTGATGATTCCCTAAATTTCTTCATCTCTAGGCCCACATGTGTAGTGATTCACTACATCTTCCATCTCGATCTCCTTTGTGATCTTGGCTGGCACTCTTTGAAGTTTATTCATAACTTTCTTCAGCCTCCCTATGAAATTTTGAGCACAAGACCAATCGGTCAATGGAGTCACTATTGAAATTTTTGGTGACCTCATCATCACACTTCACCAAATCCTTGAAATTTTCCTTAATTTGATCTTCAGGAAGAGCATCAATGTTTTCATTGAAGAATTTGCAATTAGCAACATCAAACTCTTCTTAGATGTCATTCAGATCATCCATGATTTCTACTCATTTATCTTCCAATTTCTTAATTAAATCTTGCAATACTTGGCATTGGAATTCCATGGAATTTTGGTATTCAAATAACTTCAAGGCATGAATCGATCACCTCTTCCTGAAGGATCAAGTTGGGGTCTTCTTCTCTGATCTCACTCCATGTTGCCAAATTTAAATTTAGATTATTATTATCTTTAGAAAAAGGCCTCATCTATTTTGCAAATAGCAGCCTTCCCAACCTGCAGATCATTATATATTTTGATAGCCTCTTGATTAAGGGATTAGCTTCCTATAGTATGTGTTCAATCCATCCATTTACTGATCTCCCTTTCTATCCTAGCTTCTTGAGCTCATGATAAGAAATGTCATCAATGGTAGAAGAAACTATCATGGCCGTAGTAGTTGAGACTTTGGTAGATGGAGTTGGTTGGGTTACTTTACATAACAATGAAGTGAGTTGTTCGACCTTGAGTTTGAGCTCATCTTTTATAGCCTTATCTTTGTCATATTTTTCCAGTCAGAGCCCCAAGAGAAGTGTTAACATCTTGTTTGGATCCTTCGTGAGTAGCTTTTCCCAATGAAAATTGAGATATATGATAATCTGCCATAGTAATTGTCTCCTTAGTTTTTCCCTCAACGGTAGTAGCAACCTCTACAATTCACTCTCCAAATGGATTCACTGTCAGACTTGAAATAGTTTCTTGGCCTCTTGGCCTATCTTTTGGGTGTCTATTCCAATATACTGAGATCTATGACATCTCCCAGAGGCACCTTCTTCTTCTACTTTGGAGTTTATCTAAACAACCATTCAGGAATAGCTAATGCTGATGAAGATGGGACAATAGATCTGATACCTAAAACATTAGTTATGATAAGAGCACTAGAAACATTAGTTGAAATTTGGGTAGAAGTGGCAATGATGGATGGGGTGGGCGTAAGGAAAACCATAGGAGTTGATAAAATTATGTTTGGGAATGAGGTGGAGGGAAATGGAAGTGTTAAGGGAAGTGAAAAAGAAATGGGTGACCCGATAGTTTCTCTAGCTGAGAGAACTAGAAGGGATGAGAAAACCTGGCCATAGAAGGAGATGGGAAGGAAGAAATGATTGTAGAAGTGGAAGGAACTGATATTGGAAGTGACAGAGGAAGAGATGATGGATCTTGTGAGATACTAGGGGAGTCACTGACTTTAACCACTTCTGTCACAGGTGTTGTAGGAGACATGGCCTTAGAAATAGAATCCTTGGAGAGAGATGAGCCACCAACAACAAATGAAATATTTCTTGGAGTCATATGGGTTTTTTAGGTCGACCTTTTCCCCTTTGTGAGTGTTGATTGGCTCATGGTTGGTGGGGCCACTGTATTTTTAGGTTGTTCTACTCCCTTGGGTGAAATTCCCAAGGTAACCAACCAACTGTAAGTTCTCTATAGAATGGGCCCCACCCTCTCCTTTGTATTGCAACATTCCTCTACATACTAATCAATCCATGACAATGGTCTGATTGGAAATATTATCATTTTTGTATGCCACATCTAAAACCTCATCATTATCTTGCACCTCCTTTGGGACATCAGCCAAACCAAACTGTCAAACCTCATCCAAGGTCAACCTCTAATAATCCCTTTGTCAGATGAATGTATTCATCCCAAAATGAATCCAGATATCCTCCAATTGGGGCACGTGGGCATTGGACCAACCTGTTTCACCAAATTTACCCCAATAATTGAAATTAGTTCATGGATGAAAGGTTTGCAAGGTCACTTTGGCCAATTTTACATCCACATTTTTGGCCTTATGAATATTCAGGAAGGTGTATCTACCAATTGAAATAGGGAAATGCATTCCTGATTTATGGTGCTTATTTTGAATTTGATGATAATCCAACAATTTTTGGACCAATTCCAGTAGAACCCATTTATTAGTGGGGAACCTTGGAAATTTTTTGGGGGCACCTATGAATCCTGGAACCCGAATGTAAGTGAATGTAGGGAACTGTAAATAGATGGCTCCCCACTCATGCACTTCTTTGAAGGCTTCATCGGAAATCCTTTGTTTGTATAACTCCTTATCAAAATGGTAGAGGATAACCACAAAGAAGGCATCATTGACCCTATGAAAATGCCTTCTCCCTTCACTTAGTGTGAGCTGGGGATAGAAATCATAGATTTGGGAGGTGTTGCAAATACCTTTAGTATTCAACCTAGAGAAATATCCCATAGCAGCGGCTACATAAACCAAGAAGGATGTCATATAGAAATTCTTTTGTGGAAAGCATTTTGCTCAACTGATAACAAATAGAGCTACTGATATGCTCCCCCCATCAGATAAAATCCTTATTCTTCTTGATTGTAGCGATCTTTAAGAACATCCATTCTTGGAATTCCTTTGCAGAAGGGAGACCTGAAACTCTACTTAGTAACACAATAAGGTCACTGACCTCCTGAATAAAATCTGACCGATGCATGGTTTTTGGTAATTTGGTGAAGATCTTGGCCAGATAAGTTTTCATCTTGATTTTCATGCATAATTCCTATTCATTGTCCCAATGTTCCACTGCCGAATCTGGCAAAATTTTTGTGTAATCTTCAACATCAGGAAGTTTGAGCAGATCTTCAAAGAAGTCTAGGTCCAAACAAATTACCACCTTATCATCATCATCTTTGAACCGACATGGATTCTTTGTCAAAGTGGGCTGTCATGGCTAAAATGAACTTTGGGAAATGCATGGATGTGGGAAAACCAACAGCAAGGGAAAGCCCACTGTCGTAGATGGCCTGCATCCATGGTTTCTTATTCGGAGCCTTTACTCTTTCCCAGAAATCTAGAAAATCAATCTACCCTAGGTCAGTGTCCCCTATATTCCCTAAGTCAGAAGATAGGAAGGAGTGAGGAAAAACTCCAAGAAATGAATACTTCATCTTTTCTTTTCCCTTTGATGTGGAAGTAGACATCAAATCTCTATATGCCAAAACCTGATGACTTTTCTGAATTCTAAAAGCCAAAGTTGAAAAATCCTGAAAAAGAGAAGTCTGAAAACTCGAAGTGCAATACTCTGAAAGACAGGTCCCGAATTCCTGAAAAATTATCAAGCTTCTAAAAACCTGAAATGAAGAGTCCTGAAGAAAAAAACTCTGAAAGTTCTAAAAAAAGATTTTCCGAAGTGAAAACTTCTGAAAATGTTTTGCGAAATGAAAGTTTTCCGTTTTTGAAAAGTTCTAAATTTCTGAAATGAAAGTTCTGAAAAAGTTTCCAAAATGAAAATTTCCAAAAAAAATTTCCAAAATGAAAAGTGAAAAAAAAAGTGAAGTTCCTCTGAAATGGAATTTGAAAAAATTCAAAACAAGAGCTCTAAAATAGAGATGTACCACCAAGTCCTCAAAATCTGAGAAGGAAATTACCAAACAATGCTAATCTCCAAATCCTGAAAAGTACTGAGAGGGAGAAATGGAAAACATTGAGGAGCTCCCTTGAAAAATTTGAATGCCTGTGGAAACTCAAAACATAGAAACATGGTGGGAAATGATTTTTTCATTCCGAGAGGTACATAGAAGAGGAACAAAAGAAAACAAACAAAAATGAAAATAAGAGATCTTAAACCAAAAGGAAAATAACCAAGTTAAAATACCTCAAAAATGACATTAAAAGGTACAAGAAAATAAAATGTCAGAGAAAATGTGTCAGGTAAAAATGACAAGTAAAAAATTATTTTAAATAGAAAACCTGATATTAATGGAAAAAATTTGATCTCATACGGGGGTTGGTGAAAAATTAATTGCACGAAGGACTCCAAAAGTTCAAAACCCAAAAGCTTGAAATTCAAAAAATTTAGAATTTTGGGGTTTCAGACTTCTAAGATTGGGAGTAAAAAATACGATTTGGTAATGAAAAAATTCCAAAACCCAAAATCCCAAAAGTTTGAAAATTTGGACTTTCGGTCTGCTGAAGTCCAAAAGTGAAAACCTCAAAAATGACTCATAGAATTATGAAACCTGAAAGCCCGAAAGTCTGAATTTTGGAATTTCATTTTTAGACTTCAAAAGTTTGAGAGAAATTTAACCAAAAATGCGGCCAAAGGTTCCAAACTTGAAATATTGAAAGTCTGAAATTTGTACTTTCGGGGTTTTGACTTCGGAACTCTAGGTTAAAAAATTGCCAATTACATAGTAAAAACTTCGAACCCTAAAAGCCAAAAAGTCCAAAATTTTCAGACTTTTGGGGTTTCAGACTTCAGAAATTTGAAAACACAATTCAAAGACTCACACCATTAAACTCAGAAAGAGAAAAATCTCCAAAATACTGAAGTCCAAAATTCAGATTTCGGGTCTTGGAAATTTTCCATTTACAAAGGATTTTCTCAAAAAAACTGACCACTTTCAACACTCTGCTTCTCAAGGTAGATTAAAACGTTAACATTTTTTGGTGACCTCTAGGGAATTTTTCCTATAATATTTTAGACCAGTAGCCTTAGCAAAACATTGGGAAAAGAGTCCTAAAATAAAACTAAAAAATAACACACACAAGAAATGGAAAAGAAAACAAACGATGTGCAAATCACTTGGAGGAAAAGAAAAGAACACTAAGGGTGGAACAATGTCAAAAGCAAGCTTTGAGATGTATCTCATTCACGTGAATAGGAAATTCTTCTCTGTTGAGTCATAGATGAAATGAATTCACCTCTTTCTTAACTTAAATAATATAAGGCCCGCTCCAGAAATCAAAATTGGCATGCTTGCCTAGTTTGGATCAATAACCAATTCTCCTTCCTGGTAATGTCTTTCAGAAGATTTCTTATCGAAGGATTTCTTAAATTGGTAGCTTTTCCTCCCTTCCGTGATACCACTGTTAAGGATCATAAAAGGATGAGCCAATTCCAAAGAAGTTTCCAATGGTAGCTTTGCCTTTTTAGGTGAGTGATTTGATCCACCCACAAGGCAGTCTTAAGTTGTGTATGCTAGGTCCTTTTGTTAGCTTCCATTGTCCATTTGATGATCCTTATGAGATTCTTGTTACTAGATTCAGCCAACCCATTTCCCTGTGGATAGTAATTGGATGAAGTCTTGAGATAGACCCCATTTGTAACTACCCACTCACTTAAGTTTAGTCCAAGGAAATCCATTGCATTATTAGAGATGATGGTAAATGGAACACTGAACCTTGTCATTATATTCTCCAGGAATTCAAGGATTGTCTTTTCATTGCTTTCCTTCAAGGCCACCACTTGTGTCTAGCAGGTGAAATAATCTATTGTGGTGAGGACCCATTTATGTCCATCACTGGATGGAGGATTGATCATTCCAATAAAATCTAATCCCCATTGAATGAAAGGTTGATCTATATCTAAATGGGATGCAAAGGGAGAGCTGACAGCCTCTATTTTCCTACAAAAAGAGCACATTCAATTTACATTTTCTTACCCAGAGATGAGCATATTTGAACAAGTCTGGCTAGTAGTAACCATCTCACATGATCTTGGTAGTAGTTGTTCATGCTAAATAATTCCCTCTAGACAGACCATTGTGAAATTCCTCTAACATCATGTTCACCTGCTCTGGCCTGATGCAGCGTAGAAGAGCACCGTTCAAATATTTTCAGAAAATAACATTATCTACCAAGGCATATGGAATGGACTAGAGATGGAAAGTATGTCATTGTTGACCTTATTCATATTTGGAGGATATACCCCTGAGATCAGGAAATTTTTTATCTTATTCAACCAATCAGTCTTGGTCATTGCCTTCATCAAGCATTCACAAGCATAACATCTTCCATATCTTTGGTCTCCATGTCTGCAGCCAGCTGTGGACATAAACCCTTGCCCCTGACAAGTTTAGTGACTTTTATGTGCATGTCATACTCCATTACTTTTGTAATCCACCTAGCACGTTTCTCATTCATCTCTTTATTCAACAAAAATTCTTTGACACCAGGATGAGAGACCATTAAGTGAATTTTGTTGTTGGATAACATGTGCCTAAATTTTTTCAGAGCTCGAATGATTGCAAAGACCTTTTTTTCAATGAAGGAATATTTAAGCTCATATTCCTTGAGAGAATGACTAAAAAAGGCAATTGGTTATTCCATTAGATCATCATTTTGTCTGAGTTAGAATTCCTAAAATACTTTCCTAGCCTGCGAAAGCATAGAGGATGAAATATTTGTCAAAACTAGGATTTACCAGTGTGGGAGCTTGGGAAATGGCCATTTTGATAGCCTCAAAACTCTCCCTCCCCTCTTTCATCAATGAGAATGGAATGTTCTTTTTTAGAATGGCCGTGAGTGGTTTAGCCAATGTTGCAAACTGAGGGATGAATCTCCACACAAAATTTATGGTTCCCAGGAAAATTTGGAGACCTTTCTTGTGACTTGGAAGAGATAAGGACATAATGGAATGAATCCTAGATGGATCAATGGACAGTCCCTCTACTGAAACAATATGTCCCAACAATTTCCTTCCTGAACTATGAAAATGAATTTCTTAGGGTTCAGTGAGACCCCAAATTCTCTATATCTTCAAAAAAAACTTCCTTAGATGTGTGATATGATCTTTGGCGTGCTTGTAATAAGATAGTTATGTCATCAAGGTAAACCAAGATAATATCGTTGATTAGTCCTTTAAAGTCCATATCCATGGCTCTTTGGAAAGTATCCCCTGCATTAGACAACCCAAATGGCATCTTGTTGTAAGCATACGTGCCCCACTTAGTAGTGAAAGCCATTTTGAATTGATCGGATTCTTGGACCAGAATCTGATTATATCCTGAATATCCATCAAGCAAAGAAAACCTTTGAGCCCCTTCCACTATTTTGAGGATTTTCTCCATTGATAGAAGAGGGTAATGATCCTTCAATAAGGCGTGGTTCAAATCCTTAAAGTCCACACACAATCGAATCTCTCTGTTCTTTTTCCTTACATGGCACCAGATTGGCTACCCACGAGGAATGCTTGATGGGAAAAATTATGTAGGCCTTGATAAGCTTGGTTATCTCTTTCCTCATTAGTGGCTTAATTTTGGGATTGATTGGCCTATTTTTTTTGATGAACTGGATTAGATTTAGGATCCAACTTGATGGTATGTTGAGCCAAACCACGATCAAAACCACACAATTATTTGTAGCTCTATGTGAAAGTATCATGATACTCTTGACATAGTTCAATGAAAGCTTTCTTTTCCTGAGTAAGTGCATACCTTACCAATTTTTTTAAAAAAAATTCACTTGTCACCTCGACCTCTTCAAAATCCTCCTCCTTGACCACCATATTAGTGCCTCTGTCATTTGGCTTGATCATCTGAATTGAAGATGGATTCTAATGTAACCAGGCCTTTTGGCATCTTGTTTCCTTTCAGCTGTATAATTTGATCACTATAAGAATTTTGAATTTTATCTTGATGTTTGGTAGTGAAATTTTGCTTCTTGTTGTAGGAAGAGAACAATATATTGATCACTATCGAACACTTGCCAACTACTTACATTATATGGTACTACAGGACAGACCACCATTTTGACTGTCTATTGCTCTTCTTTCATGATGTCCATAGGTACATCGTACTGGGAGACCAATAGTAGCCAGCCTGTCAGCATCTTGATTTTGCTTCCTCAGTGAATTGCATGAATTCCAAAAGCTTTGAAATCTTCTATCAGATCCCAAACCTAATTTTTATATGACCTTGAGTAGATCATTTTTTGATGCACTACTGGGTTGTAACTTGGTGCACAACCAATTCACTATCACCAAAGATGGTCAAGGTTTGGATTCCTCTTCTTTGGGCCAGCTGAATTCCTTATATAAGAGCTTCATATTCGGCAACATTATTAGTGCAGTTAAACTGCAACCGAAAGGAAGAGAAAATATTTGTCTCCTTCTGGAGAAATCAACATAACCCCTACACCAAATCCATTTTTACTTCATGAGCCATCAAAGAACATTTTCCACAGTCCTTTTGTATCACTTGATGCCTTAACAAGTTGAGGGTATGATGGTATTTTCTTCATGAATGCAGTATGTACCCAATCTTGTTTCTTCCAGAAGTAGACAAACCTGATTCTTCATCTGCTAATAAATTAACATAGGGATCATATTGGTGGTTGATACTTACTTCATCAAGCACTGTGTCAGGAATTTCCTTTGTGAGAAGTAGTTGGCTCGTGATCTACATCTTCTTCATCTAGGTCACCAATGGCATAATTTCCATTTATGGGTTTGGCTGTGTATGGTTCCACATGATTATGACAAATAGGTCAGCTCTTATAGTCACCTTCATCATGTCTCGAGTTCTAAGGATCATATGTGACCAGTTTGATGACAAATATCCACCCATATTGGCAGTGAACTCTCGCGATAAGCAAATGGAAAAAAGGGGAGGGAGATCAATAACAGATATGTCTTGTGTGAATGTCAAGCTAGGACATGCATGGATAGTAAGCTGAAGCCCCTTAATGACCCCCACAGTTTGGACTGTAGTACCATCTAGTTGAACAACTCCTCTTGAAATTGGAGTATATGGAATTTGTAATATATCTATGTGATCTGTTTGGGCATTACGAAACTACTGGCTCTAGAATCAATCATACAATTGTGTACCAAATGATCACCAATAATCAGCGAGATATAAAATGGTGGAGGCTTGTTGGGCTTAGCAAATACTTTTGTTTTGGGTTGGCATAAGTTGGTTGCCACTGCTACTTCTTGACCTGATGATTTGTTGGTAGTGCCAAAGTTGTTCAAAGCCTCCCATAGCAAGTTCCTCTGAGAAGGAATCGAGAGTGCATCCCACATCGTGACACTCAAATTGGAATCTTATTCATTTGCTCCACAATGCTGAATGGAATCACCCCCACTTTTATAATACCTTTTGGAGGAATTGGAGGTCTTCTTTTAGAAAATACTTATTGGGCATTGCGATACTTGAAGCCCCATCCTTTTTTGTAAACTAATCCATGGATACTTCTGGTGATTTCTTTCACCATGCCTTTATCATCTGATATTTGTGTTGGGGGACTGAGAAGTAGATGCCTGATTAGTTTTAGAAGATTGTGGGTTTATTGCCCTTTTCTGGAGAACATGTGTTGGATGTTATATTGGAGGGCATCAGTATTCAATCCACAAAAGTCTTCTGCTTTCCAATTTAGTAGCGTATGTTTCATCAGAAGGTTCTTCTTGACTTTCATGAGTGGATGGTCTAGCAGAAGATTCAAGTAGAGAAGATATGCTTTAGAACCATAAGGGCATGACTCATAACTACATTTGGGAAAATGTTTTGGTTGTGAGGGTCTGAGAAAAAGGGTAGCACCACTTGTAATCTTGAATGAGGTTATTCTAGGATTGGAACTATGGCTTTAGATGAAATGGTAATGGAAGGGTTCTATGGAAGTTCAAAGGCTTCATGCTTTTTGCTTGGTTGGTAACCTAGTTCTGGGCCTGATTATTTCCTTGAAAAGAGAGGGGTGATTTGTTTGATATTGTGATTGAAACTGGTTGAGCATATTGGGGACTGTTTCCTTTTCATTGCTACAAGTTCATTTTTGAAGGTCTGCAGTAGTGATTTGACTTCAAATAGATCATTTGAAGAGGTTGGGATAGATTGAGCTGGCTGATTAGAGGCTACTGGAATAGGCACAATGATAGGTTGATTATTTGTAAGATCCTAGAGAAAATGGCATGGGTGGGTCGGGGAGCTATCTTTCCATCTTGGATCAAAGAATTTTCCACATTTATGGCTATGTCATGAGCATCAGGTAATGTATTCACCCCCCTGGATTGAATCATAATTACTACATCGCTATTCAAAGCTCTACAAATAGTACAAAAATGCATTGTTTGGAGAAGGCTTGATGAGTGCTGGAATCCTATTCCAAGCCCTATGAAATCAGAAATTGAAATCACTCATGTACTCCTGGGGAGCTCTCTTCATGGTGGTGAGTTGTTCTAAGAGTGATAGGTAATAACTCTTGTCTTCAAACTATTTGTAGATCTTCTCTCCGAACTCATCCCAAGTGGGCTATGCTACCGGAAAAGTAACCCTTGAAACCATTGAAGTGCTTTCCTCTTGAAGGAGAGTGGCAAAGAAGGTCTGACAACAACATTATCCCTTGTGACGTTGTGTACTGCGCAGATGCTGGCTACATCAAGATTGTAATCTACCATAGTGACATGAGTTTATCTTGTGTAAAAGGATAAACTTTTGAGTGCCACAACCGGTATAGGGTCATGTTGAGCCAATAGAAGAAGACTACTTGCATTGAAAGGGGGAAAAACTTGGTTCTATGCCATAGCAACAGGAGGTTGATTGTTCCTTGATGAAGGAAACCTTCCGCATGGAGGATTCAAACGACCTCTATGAGATAAAGTTGCAGCTAATGGTTTTAAAATATTTTTGCTTATTCTCTTAAGAGGAGACACGGAAAGGTTGATATGTTGATAACTTCCATGATTTGAAAAAGATCTTGTTTGAATTCTTTGCATAAGTGAATGCACTGAGATTTGGAATCCATAGGTATAGATTCGCATGGTACTTTTATTTATGATTATTATTCAATGTGTCAAACACTATCTATTATGCCTCTCCTCAATGGAATGTACATCCGTGCTTTGACAATCCTTCTAGTGGAATAGTGATTTTAGCATAACCCCTTATAAAATTTTGGTAATACCCTGTATGCCCAAGGAATCCATGCATTGCACTTTAGCTGGTAGGCTCCCCCAACCCCACAATAATATAAATTCATATATGATATGCCCCAACAAGGTTCCAAATTAAGTAGCAAAGAGACATTTCTTGATATTGAGGGATATGCACAACTTTTGAAATCTTTCAGAAAGCAGCCTTAGATTGTCACAATGATCCCTTACTAATCCATATACCATCCAATCATTAAGGTAGACTTAAAGAAACTTATGGATGAAGTATTTAAATGTCTACACCTCAATGCGTGAAAACATAGTATGTGCATTCTTCAATCCACAAGGCATGATTGTGTAGTTAAAACGTCCCCATTTAGTGGTAAATGTTATATTTTATTAGTCCTCCTTTGCAATTATAAGTTGATGATATCCTGAGAAACCATCCATGAAGAAATAGATCTTGCGCCCAACTACTTCCTCTAGGATCTCCTCGGTAAAAGGGATTGGGAAGGGATAAATTATACATACTATATTCATATCCCAATAATCAACACATATCCTTATCCTCCCATCCTTTTTGATGCTTATGATCATTGGGCTTATCCAATTTGATTCCTCTATAGCTTCAATGATTCCCGATGTAATAATTTTTTCTATATCCTCCTTGACCCAGACAGACAGATTTGGATTCATTCGGTAAGGTTTCTTCTAAATCAAGTGCACTCCCTCCTTTAGTTTGATCTGAATATCTCCTATAGAGTGATGAGATCCCTTAAGCTCATGGTACCTTTTGTCACCAAATCACCACACCCCCCGAATGGCCAGAATGTGAACAAGACGTTCGGTGTGATTGGGACACATGGGATCACCTCTCAAGCTATGGGAATTGGATTCTAGGTGAACCTCCAAAGAAGGCCAACTTCCTTTTCCTAAACTAAGTGTTGTAATTTTTCCTAATATAATAAAATGACTATCTAGTCCTAAGATAACATCTTCATGAGTTTTGAGTAAAGATATTTTACAGAAATGAAACTATACTAAGGACGGTGATGCACCAAATAAAGGGATGTTTAATATTTTGAAGGGTTAATGTGGGGAGGATGCTTGCATCATTGTCCACCTTCACCTATTGCAACTTAGAAAGGGTATAAAATGTCACAAACCAGGGCATACGTTCCTTTATTAAACTTGAGCATACGTAAAGGATAGATCAAATTTGATTCAACATACAGTTAATTTATCATGATAAAGGAACACATGCACTGGTCAAACATCTATTTTAGCAACTAAGAATAATGAAAATGCAAATTTAACAATAGAAGGAAAATAAGATTTTCACAAATGATATAAAAGATAATCACATTACTCACTCACAACATGAAATAGATAACCCAAAATAAAGGTAAGCTAACCACTCACACTAAGGAATAATACATCCAAAGAATAAGCATTGATCAACCATCCAACACAATAAACCAGATTCCCAATTGCAAGGTATAACTCTAAATATAATTAAAAGGTTTTTTAGATCTATCTGAAGCACTTCCCAGCTTGAAGAGAAAATTCACTACAAAAATAATCTATCTATCTTTGCCAATATCTTGAAGCATATCTAGGTGCTTAACTAACATTTTTGAAAAATAGAAATTTCATTAAATTAAGGGAACATGCTCCCATGAAAATAGAATTTTTTTGCAAGGGTTTGACTCAGTCAACCCTACAACTTTGACCAATCTAGAGCTTGAATATGACCTTTCATGTACACTCAGCTTTAGCTTTGTTTAGCTACACCTTCCTCTCATGCAAGGTTCTATTGTTCCCCTTCCCACACAGCCATTCGATGCTTATACTAAATGAAGTGCTTGATGATTCCTTAAATTTCTTCATCTCCAAGCCCACATGCATAGTGATTCACTACATCTTCCATCTCGATATCCTTTTTGATCTTGGTTGGCACTCTTCGAAGTTTATTCATAACTTTCTTTAGCCTCCCTATGAAATTTTTACACAGGACCAATCAGTCGATGGAGTCACTATTGAAAGTTTTGGCAACCTCATCGTCACACTTCACCAAATCCTTGAAATTTTCCTTAATTTGATCTTCAGGAAGAGCATTAATTTTTCGTTGAAGAATTTGTAATTAGTGACATAAAACTCTTCTGAGATGTCATTCATGGCATCCATGATTTCTACTCGTTAATATTCCAATTTCTTAATTAAATCCTGCAATACTTGTCACCATAATTCCATGGAATTTTGGTATTCAAATAAATTCTAGGCATCATTGATCACCTCTTCCTGAAGGAGAAAGTCGGGGTCCTCTTCTCTAATCTCACTCCATGTTGCCAAGTTTAAATTCAGATTATTATTATCTTTGGAAAAGGTCTCATCCATTTTATAAATAGTAGCCTTCCCAACCTGCAAATCATTATATATTTTGATAGCCTCCCTGATTAAGGGATTATCTTCCTGCAGTATGTGTCCAATCCATCCATTTAACAAACTCCCTTTTATGGCCTAGCTTCTCAATCTCATGATAAGAAATGTCATTGATAGTAGAAGAAACTATCATGACTGTAGTAGTTGAGACTTCGATAGATTGATTTGGTGTCGTTACTTTACGTAACAATGAAGTGAGTTATTTGACCTTGAGTTTGATCTCATCTTTTTTAGCCTTATCTTTGTCATATTTTTCCACCAGAGCCCCGAGATCAGTGTGCACATCTATTTTTTCTCCTTCGTAAGTAGATTTTACCAATGAAAATTGATAAATCCGATAATCTTCCACAATAATTGTATCCTTAGTTTTTCCCTCAACGGGAGTAGCAACCTCTACAATTCACTCTCCAGATGGATTCACTATCAGACTTGAATCAATTCTTAGCCTCTTGGCCTATCTTTTGAGCATCTATTCCAATATATTGAGATCTATGACATCTCCCAGATGTACCTTCTTATTTTTTGGAGTTTTTCTAAAAAACCATTCAAGAATAAATAATGTTGATGAAGATGGGACAGTAGATCCGATACCTAAAAATTTAGTTATGAAAAGAGCACTAGAAATATTAGTTGACATTTGGGTAGAAGTGTCGATGATGGATGAGGTGGACATAAGGAAAGCCATATCAGTTGATAAAATGATGTTTGTGGATGAGGTGGAGGGAAAAAAAAGTGTTAAGGGAAGTGAAGAAAAAATGGGTGACCAAGTAGTTTCTCCAGCTGAAAGAACTGGAAGGGATGAGAAAACCTGGGCCATATAAGGAGATGGGAAGGAAGAAATGATTGTGGAAGTGGAAGGAACTGATATTGGAAGTGACAAATGAATAAATGATGGATCTTTTGAGATACCAGGGGAGTCACTGACCTCAATTAATTCTTTCACAGGTGTTGTAGGAGACATGGCCTTAGAAATAGAAGCCTTAGAGAGAGTAATACACACACATAAAATGAAATATTTCTTAGAGTCATATGGATTTTTTGGGTCAAACTTTTCCCTTTTATGGGTGTTGAATGGATCATGGTTGGTGGGACCTCTATATTTATAGGTTTTTATGCTCCCTTGGGTGAAATTCCCAAGGTAACCAACCAACTGTAAATTATTTATAGAATGGGCCTCACCCTCTCCTTTGTATTGTAACATTCCTCTACATTCCAATCAATCCATGACAATGGTTGATTGGAAATATTATAATTTTTGTATGCCAAATCTAAAACCTCATCATTATCTTGTGCCTTCTTTAGGACATCGGCCAAACCAAACTGCCAAACCTCATCTAAGGTTAACCTCTCATAATCACTTTGTCAAATGATGTATTCATCCTGAAAATGAATCCAGATATCCTCCAATTGGGGCACGTGGGCACTGAACTGACATGTTTCACCAAATTTACCCCAATAATTGAAATTAGTTCATGGATGAAAAATTTGCAAGGTCACTTTGCCCAATTCTGCATCCACATTTTTTGCCTTATGAATATTCAGGCAGGTGTATCTACCAATTGAAATAGGTAAATGCATTCCCGACTTTAGGCACTTGTTTTGAATTCGATGATAATCCAACAATTGTTGGACCAATTCTAGTATAATCCATTTATCTGTGGGGCACCTTGGTAATTTTTTGGGGGCTCCTATGAAGCCTAGAACCCAAATGTAAGTGAATGTAGGGAACTATAAATATATATCTCCCCACTCACACATTTCTTTGAAGGCTTCATCAGAAATCCTTCAGTTGTATAACTCCTTATCAAAATGGTAGAGGATAACTGTAAATAAGGCATCATTCACCCTATGAAAATACATTCTCCCTTCACTCAGTGTGAGCTAAGGATAGAAATTATAAATTTGGGAGGTGCTACGAAAAGCTTTAGTATTCAACCCAGAGAAATCTCCCATAGTAGTGGCCGCATAAAACAAGAAGGATGTCATATAGAAATTCTTTGTGGGAAGCACCTTGTTCAATAGATAGCAAATGGAGCTACTGATATGCTCCCCTAATCAGATAAAGTCCTTTTTATTCTTGATGCTAGTGATGTATAAGAACATCCATTCCTAGAATTCCTTTGCAGAAGGAAGACCCAAAACTCTAATTAATAACACAATAAGGTCACTAACCTCCTAAATAAAATCTGATCGATGCATGGTTTTGGGTAATTTGGTGAAGCTCTTGGCCAGATAATTTTTCATCATGATTTTCATGCATACTTCCTCTTCATTGTTCCAATGTTCCATTGTCGATTCTTGAAAAATTGTGGTGTAATCTTCAACGTCAGGAAGTTTAAGCAAATATTCTAAGAATTTTGGGTCCAAATGGATTACCACCTTATCATCATCATCTTTAACTGACATGGATTCTTTTTCAAAGTGGGATTCCGTGGCTAAAATGAACTCTTGGAAATGCATGGATGTGTGAAAACCGACAGCAAGGGCAAGCCCATTGTCGTAGATGGCCTACATCCATGGTTTCTTGTTCAGAGCCTTTACTCTTTCCCAAAAATCTAGAAAATCAATCTTCCCTAGGTCTGTGTCCCCTATATTCCCTAAGTCAGAAGACAGGAAGGAGTGAGGAGAAACTCCAAGAAATGAATACTTCATCTTTTCTTTTCCCTTTTATGTGGAAGTAGACATCAAGCTCTATATGTCGGAACCTGAGGACTTTCTAAATTATGAAATCCAAAGTTGAAAAATCCTGGAAAAAGAGAAGTCTAAAAATTGAAATGCAATACTTTGAAGGACAGGTCCCGAACTCTCAAAAATTATTAGCTTCTAAAAACCTGAATTGAAGAGTCTCGAAGAGAAAAAATCTGAAGTTTCCAAAAAACAATTATGAAGTGAAAGTTCTGAAAAAGTTTTCTAAAGTGAAAGTTTTGAATTTTTTTTCTAAAGTGGAAGTTCTAAAATAGTTTTCTGAAAAAAAAAATCCGAAGTTGAAGTTCCGAAAAAAATTTCCAAAGTGGAAGTTCTTAAAAAAAATTCTGAAGTGGAAGTTCTGACAATGTTTTTCGAAATGGAAGTTCAAAAAAAAAATCCAAAGTGAAAGTTCCAAAAAAAAATTCTGAAGTGGAAGTTCTGAAATAGAGATGTACCACCAAATTCTCAAAATATGAGAGGGAAATTACCAAACAATTCTAATCTCCGAATCTCAAAAAGCACTGAGAGGCAGAAATGGAAAACTTAAGGAGATCCCTTGAAAAATTTGAATGTTTGTGGAAACTCAAAATGTAAAAACATGGTGCAAAATGTAAAAACATGGTGGGAAATGAGTTTGTCATTCTAAGAGGTACAC
Organism: Taxus chinensis; assembly: GCA_019776745.2. NCBI lineage: Eukaryota > Viridiplantae > Streptophyta > Pinopsida > Cupressales > Taxaceae > Taxus > Taxus chinensis. Next base: position 728,745,071 of record CM034153.1, on the reverse strand, counting down.
AGAAGAGGAATAAAATAAAACCAAAAAAATGAAAATAAGAGATCTTAAACCAAAAGGAAAATAACCAAGTTAAAATACCTTGAAAATGACGTTGAAAGGTATAAGAAAATGGAATGTTAGAGAAAATGTGTCAGGTAAAAATGACAAGTAAAAAATGAGTTTAAATAGAAAACCCAATATTAATGGAAAAAAATTGATCTGTACAAGGGTTGGTGAAAAATTAATTACATGAAAGACTCTGAAAGTCTGAAACCCAAAAGCTCGAAACTCCAAAATTTCAGAATTTTGGGGTTTCCAACTTCAGAGATTGGGATATAAAAAATGTGATTTGGCAATGAAAAGTTCCAAAACCTGAAAGCCCAAAAGTGAAAACTTCAAAAATGACTCAGAGAATTCCGAAACCTGAAAGCCTGAAAGTCAGAAATTCAGACTTTCAGACCTTCAGAAGTCTGAGAGGGATTTAACCAAAAATGCAGCCAAAATTTCTGATACCCGAAAGCCTGAAAGTCTGAAATTCAGACTTTTGGGGTTTTAGACTTCAGAACTCTGGGTTAAAAATTTTCTAATTACATAGTAAAAAATCCAATCCCTGAAAGCCTAAAAGTATGAAATTTGGACTTTTGGGGTTTTGGACTTCAGGAATGTGAATACAAAATTTCAAAGACTCAAGCCATTAAACTCTGAAAGAGAAAATCTTCGAAATCTAAAGTCTGAAATTCATATTTCAGGTCTTGGAGAATTTTCCATTTACAAAGGATTTTCTCAAAAAAAATTATGACCACTTTTGACACCTACTTCTTGAGGTAGATTAAAATGTTAACAGTACCCGCATGGAAATAAATCCTGAAACTCATGCAATAGATCAATGATCTTTGAAACATCCTTTTCTGACCAATAATCCCCAATAGTATCCTTCTTAGGTTCCATTTCTGAGCCAATCTTAACTTTATTTATTTTGAGAGGTTCATGGTAGGTGTGTGCCTACCCATCAAGACTATTTGTTACCTCACGCATAACCATAGTATGATTAACATCCAAGTTCTCCAATTCCTTGTTATCTATCACATAGACCAACTTTCCCTTCTCTTTCTCCATGCAGGCATGCTCAAACTATAGTTCCTCTGGTTCCTCCATATCAAAACATGCCTCTAAATTAGGTTCTCTTAATAATTCCAAAATCCTATCCTCATCCATCCAACTGTCTCCCATAGTTAGGCACTTAACAACATGTAACACCTCGTTCACTAATGGCTTATCAATTTGATATTCAAAAGTTTGAATCAAGTCATATGTTAACTATGGTGGGTTCCCTATGTGAAGGTGTAATTCCAAATGAATGTACCATGCGCGTGCATAACCATGTTGTGTTGAATAGAACTTGTGCACCCAGACGGAAGGGGGTAAAGATTCTGCACCCCCCATCCATGTCCTCTCAAATTATTAAACATGTTCTGAGGTGGATCCTTTCCCATCATAGAAATAAAGTTTAGTGGGTGCATTGCTCCTAAATAATTGAAAAGAGAGCGCAATCCTCACCTCGCCCCACCCTAAAATAGTATCCTGATGTGCCATCCACTATCGTGTTTTTGTTCCACACAAAGTGTAGACAAACATGCTCCTTATTTAGATCTCACACCTCCATTGAGCTTCCATGGCTCGTAGGAAAACATCAAGGCTATCATCCCCAATGTATCTTGTAACTGCTTCCCTCTCAGACATCTAAGTGGGTGCGCCCTCTTCACTCTTGTAATGGATCCTCTCAATTGCCACCCAATTAAATCATAATTTCCATGTGCTCAATTTTCACATGCTACACTAGTGGTATCACTCATAGATTGAGCATCTTCAAACTGAATACCTCCTTCCATATGATTAATCACCTCATGGTCCCTGATAGTGCAAACATAAATTCTATCAAGGACTTCTTCTCCCAAGGGCTTAGTATAGGGTGCGGACTTCCCATCAGTTAAAGGGATAATAACTCATTCTTCCTTGTTCTCAAAATTTATGTACCACTTATTGAACCAGAGGTCCACATTGTTCTTATAACACCAGGGGAACCCAAGTAACACTGGAAAGTTTTCCACCTCAGCAAGCACCAAGACTTTGAAGTCTCTAGTGAATTTCTCCCCTTGGATAGTTATAGCAACATCCTTTAAGATGTCAATGGGCATCGCCTTTTTCTTGTTAGCCATATACATCACATTTGAAGATGAATGTAATGGAGGTATTCCCATTTGATTCCATGTGTCCAAGGTGAGAACATTAACTTCCATACCCATGTCAATCAAAATATTACTTAGGATCCATCAATCAACAACGACATTCAATGTAATCTCCTTATCATAGTCAATATTGTGAGGAGGTAGATTAGCATGAAAAACCTACCTCTCACTCCCTCCTCTGGTGCTTGGTACTTTTCCCCTTAGCCACTCTTATAATAGAGGGATGATATTCTCTTGGTGCAACATCTTACCTACTTCCCTGACTTCATCTATATCCACCTGAGAGACTTCAATGCTTTTCTTCTACTCCAACTTCTGTGATTTATCCTTCAAGCACTGAATCTCCCCTTGAAGACTCCTAATCACCTTCATGGTCTCTTCATAGACTTTCTTTGATGATACAGGTCTGGATAATTCCTGTGTATCACTTCTTCCCTTGTAACAAGTAGTCTCTTCTTTGGTATCTCCCTAACGCACGTAGCCTTAGCCAGTGTCGTCACCAGCATAGGATCTAATTTAGATTCATGTGCCACCCATGGAATCCATTGTTGATTAACATGATTTACAATTACCATCCCAACACCCTTATCCTTCCATTGTTTCCGGATCATATGCTCATAAAAATCCAGACACTCTTCATACTTGTGCTTCTTCCCACACCAAGATCACTACAACAAATCAAGAAACTCTCACTTGTAATGTTCTGTAGACCCAGAGTTATAACAGGTTCCATGGGGAAATTCACTTCTCTCCCCTCTATAGTTGCCACGGCCTTGAAATCCACCTTGAAAGCCTCTTCTATGGCCTCCTCCATCTATATGCCCTTCTTAATAACAACCATCATCCTTAGAACTACTGCAAATACGGGTCTAGAACACACCAGTATCAATGACATCATGGATCTGGTCTATGAACCTAAAATCCTTTATGTCATGAGTAGTAGAGGTGAAAATCTTGCAATAGCAAGATACATTCTTCTGGATCATGTGTTGCCTTATCGGAAAATTACTTGCATCATGATCTCTGTGGAAAATCTCACAGTCCACCTTCATGAAACACACCAATCTTCGTGGGAAAATTTCCTTTATATGTCCCTCTACTTTGCAGTCCATGCACCATAGCCTACTATGAGTCTCATGAGATGAGTTCATAGAAATTTTCTCTAGCTTCTTTCACATGGCAGAAATCTGGGCTTCAAGAAATATACTAATTCTGGTATCAACGCTTCCCATGGCCTCAACATGTAAGGAATCCTCTAAGGCCTTGCGTGAATATTTTAAGGTCTTACATGAAATATCCCTCTTAAATTACATGATTATCCCTCCGAAAAACCACTGGGCATTATGAGATGGGTGAATATCAAAAGAAAACTTGGACAGGAAAAATTTGAAGCATGTGGCATACTCTGGCACACTCTCTGCCATTCCTTGTTGAATCTTCTTCAACACGTTGATCCTCTTCTATTCAAACTCAGGAATGTGGAACTCTACCAAAAATGCATCACGCAGTGTGATGTAATCTGCCACTGTCTAGTGTGGATCATACTTCTTGTACTAGATATGTGTGCACCCTTACAACATGGTTGCAAACTAACTCACCTTCTCTAGGGCAGTGATAACCTTCACACACCATAGAAAATCACATTTTTGCACATGCTATGTAGCATCTTCCACACCCTTGTAATCAGGAAAATGCATAGACATCTCAAAAAGTACCTTTCGAGGTTGGGCCCTTTCCCACCAAATCCAGATCCTTGGCCTCCTCTAATATTTCCACCACCTCCAGCACCACTAGATCCACTAGTTCCAACTCCTCCAGATCCACCAGATCTTCCTCTTGTCATAGGTAATGGACCTAATGTAGTTTCACCCTGTGATCCCATCATCGTGCTAAATTACATGCCGACAGTCTGCAAATTCAACTCACTCCTAGATGTGGCGCTCAAGCTTTACTTACCACCACCTTGCCCAAATGTTGTACCAGATAGGATCCCCCCAAACATAGGAAATGATTGTGTGGCCATAGATGTACCAAATGAAAAATTATATCTCCTAGTTGTCACTCGACCACCAATACCAAGACCAACTGGGTTAATAATTCTTATCTCTAGATCTAGAAAACTAAGCACCAGGGTTCAGTCACCTGGTGGGCTTAGATGTGCACTAATGGATCTCCTTTCTCCAAATGATGAGCTCTCACTAGAATTCATGGGGGTCTCTCTCTTGTGCTTGCTAATATGGGGTAACAAAAACTACTCAGATTTCATGCCCTCCACGCGAACCTCAAATCCTTCCCACAACATCTGCCTCCATAAATCCATCACTCCAACAACCTTGCATTGTCTTGCCAACTCCCTCGCCTGAGATTCATTGTACTTGAGTCATTTCTCCTCTCTTTCTATTTCAGATGCAAGGTCTACCATCTTTTATTATGCTAGCTTCTGTTCCCCACACCTACCAAGACTTTAGCCAGCCATAGGAAAGACTTCCAAACTCAAAGTAATAACCAAAATCTTGATAGCTAGTGGAATAACATGCAAGAACGATCCTCTATTCTCCCTCTAGAACTCAAACTTATCAAGCTATGGGAAAGAATACATAGAAATAGTGTATTCCAAGGTATATATAGTCATCACTCTACTCCACCAATAATAAAAAACATGGGTCTGATGAGGATAAAATATGTCTCATTAATGTGCAATAAATTCTCTCTTTTTACTTCCCTTTTAATCAAGTTTGTCTGTATTTCATAAATTTTTTTTGATCTAACTATAATTTAGGATATAATTATCCATATTTTGTTTAATTTAGTTCAAATGTCTAAAACTCTATAATTCCTAACAAATTACGTGGAAATTTAATTTTTTTGAAATTTTTGAAATAAACAGATCATATTTGGTCACATAAGTGAAGTATGAAGTAACCAACACCTTTTTGAGGAAGATGGCCAAAATGTGGCTTAGCTTTGGAACTCTGTCACTTAGCTCTGGAACTTGGTCACTTAGCTCTGAAACTCCTTCACTTAGCTTCGGAACTTAGTCACTTAGCTCCAGAACTTTAGTAGTTAGTTATGGAAGGTTTACCTTTGGTTTTGGAACTTCTCCAAAGTTCTGGAATCAATGGGTATCTTCTTATTCTATCAAAATTTGGTTATGGAGCAAAGAAGGGGCCTTCCAATAAAAAATAGACCAACAATTTTCTGGTTCTTCACACTCCAAAAATACATATGTGAGACCAGAAGCTATATGTTCAGCTAGTTTTCTAAATTTCATATCTACTTTGGGCACTATTCTTTGGTTTTGGAATTTCTCCAAAGTTTTGGAATCAATGGGAATCTTATTATTCTATCAAAATTTGGTTATGGAGCAAAGAAGGGGCCTTCCAATAAAAAATAGACCAACAATTTTTTGGTTCTTCACACTCCAAAAATACATATGTGAGACCAGAAGCTATATGTTCAACTAGTTTTCTAAATTTCATATCTACTTTGGGCACTATTCGGTTCCACTAGAATCTATAGACAACTATTAAACACTCAGAATTGTACATGCATATTCATATGGGGAATACACACACACACACACACACACACACACACACACACGGGGAGATCAAATATTGACAGAAGACATAACAATTCAATAATAAGATAGCCATTTAATTTTGAGAGCAGTATACTGTGTTAAATCCTAATTCAAGGTGGACCAAGGGCCCAATCCTCCAAGAAAAAGGATATTTTATTCTATCGGTATTTATATTTTCAAGCAATTTGTATAAACCTATTATTTAGCAGTTATGTAACTAATTTTTATTCTTCAATTGAAATTTGTTACATAAGTTATCTATCATCCCTGCAGATGTTCTAGTATATGTTCTTATTTCTTCAACAACATTTTAAACAATATCTTCAAAGTGTGTTTAATTCAACAATTTTTTTTTTATTACCAGTAGTGTGTTTAATTATGTAAAGTGTGTTTATTTCTAGCAGTGCGTTCGATTCTACAAGATTTGTTCATTTCAGCAATGTGTGTTTATTTCAACAAGTTTCTTATAGTTTAGCTTTGATAAGGCTTTGGCCAGGAAATCATAAAATACTTTAAAACCCCCCAAAAAATAAAAATAATAAATATCTATAATCAATACTAGTTCATTGAGATTTCTCTTGTTGCATATAGCTTCAGACACACCCCTGGTTTGAATATGACATCAACCATGAGTTGATTAAATAAAGGGAATAACGAAACCCATCATTTTTTGTGTCGTTTCTAGGGAACAGTAGTTATAATTTTCTAATTAGGTGTCAACAAGAAAAACAATCACATATTTAGTAATTAAAAAATATTCCATACGTTATCATAACATTTATGAGTAGACCAAGAGACGCAAAGGGTAGATTTATCCCAAAAATATATCAACAAGAATTATCAGCATCCCCTAGTTCAAATAAGGAAGTTGAGAAAGAATTAGAAGCACCATTTTCCCCTGTTAGATAGAAAGTAGAACTCCCACCTTTGGAATTTCTGGATCAATCACCAGAAGGGGGTGGAACTTTTAGAAGAAGGATTATATCCCAAGACCCATTTAGAGAAAGTTTTGATTCTCAATTAAGCAGTCAACCTCCAACTCCTAACTTATCACCTTCTCCAAAGTGGGTCAAATACCACATTGATTGGGAAAATGATTCAGAATATATTACAGATATGGCTTGAGAAGCTAAAAGAGAACCTGATAGGACTTTTACTTATCCAATATAGTTGGAGGAAGACAATATTTAGAGGAATGTCCTTTGAGGATCCTGACCATTTTTTTTTAATTTAAAGTATTATGTCAAACTTATGACTATAAAATAGATAATCAAAAGCTCAATTTGTTCCCATCTACCCTAAAAGATGATTAAATGAGGTGTTTTATGGGATTAACATCCAATTCCTTACCATTTGGGGGGAAAATGGAAACTTCCTTCTTAGACAAATATCAATATTACTATAGAGGGAGAAACAGGAAGGAAATTTTTTTAGGATTAAACAGGAAGAGAATGAAAATTTGGAAGATTATTTAGATAGATTCCTCTTCATAGGTAAAAGGTGTAGATTTGTACTTCAAGAAGAGCTAAGCAAAACCATTTTTCTTAAAGATGTGGATGATGAATCTAGGGAAGACCTTAATTTAATGGAAGGTGGAAATGTCAATCAATTGAGAATGAACGATATTAAAGACCTTTGTATAAGTTATTCAATAAAAAGGGGTGGACCTAAGAAAGGAAAAACTATGAAAGGTACGAATCCAAACATAAACAAACTTATGGATGAACTAGAAAATTTTTAAAAAAGTATCCTAGGAAAATTAACTTCCACCATGGATGGATTGCAAGCCAAAGAAAATGTTAATATTGAACCATTAGCTATGTAATTTCCTAGATGTAGAAAGAAACATGCAATAAGATATTTTCATCTAGATAAAACAAAAATATGTCTTATTTGTGAATCTAGGGAACATGAATTTAATGCTTGTTCTCTTCTTCCATTCATAAAAAATCAGCTTAAAGAAACCAACACTTCATCCACTACAGAAGAAGTAAATTTTTTCCAAAGACAACCTTGTCAGGGGAAGTTCATACCAAAATCTGTTCCTAACCCCTGGATGATGCCATGGGTGGCTCAGACAGTACCAAAACATTGGGGAAAACCCCCTTGGGTCCCTCAACCAACATGGAATCCCTAGGATTAGGTAGGAAAAGATTAGTATGCTCAAGGACACCAACCGCCATGGTCTAGTCAAGGTAACCCTTATGCTTGGTCATAACCTAGGTGGAACCCCAATAACTATGCTCAAGGGAAGACATATCCTAACCAACATCAACAAGCCATAATGCATTCCCCAACATAAGGTTCACAAACTAAAAATGTGGTTCAAACACAAATACCTTCACAACTAGTGGCTAATCCCCCCCAAAAAAACCCTATCTATGGAACAGAGCAAGAAAAACTAGTTGATCTTAATGTCATGGATTGTAAAGATATTAAAACTAGATCTGGTAAAATAATTAATAGCCCACCTATTATAATTACCAAGGTATTAGATGAGATTGAAACCCCTAGTTTAGTCATCCCTAAGGTTGATGGAAAAGAAAAATAGAAACAACCAGATAAAAATTCCACATAAACCTATTTTTCAGAAAGATTTAATGAAGTTATTGAGATCAAGGAATCTGAACTGGTACAGTATTTGAGGAAATTAAATATTGAAATACCATTGTTACAAGCAATCAAGGACATTCCTAAATTAAAAAAACTAATCAAAATGTTATGCTTAAAAAATATGGAAGGAAGAAGTAGTACCCTAGGACTATTAAGGTAGATGGGAAACTTGTTGATTTATTAGTAGGAAAACTCTCACTTCCCAAATATGGGGATCCTGGAAGCCCTGTTATTTTTATCACTATAGGGAACAAACATATACATAATGTTTTGGTTGATTTGGGAGTAGCTATAAATGTTATGACAATAAGAACTTTGGAAACATTACCATTAAGAGGTATACAACCTACTAGCACCATATTGCAGATGGAAAATCAGTCAGTAGCTAAACCAGAAGAGGTCATTGAAGATATTGTAGTCATGGTGGATTCATAGGATTATTCAATAGACTTCTTTTTATTACGACCAAAGGTAAAACACTTGTTTATCCTATCATTTTGGGTAGACCATGGTTAGCTATAGTTGTTTCCTTAATTGATTGTAGATCAGGTGATATGACCATCTCTAATGGTAATAATTCTAAGCAAAATTCCCTATATCCTTCTACAAGACCTTTTATTGATAATCAGGAATAATTATGGGTTGATTATCCCGATACTAATAAACCAAACTTGTCTTCTTTGGCTATGATAACATTACATGATCATGTACGGGAGGTGGAGGATATTATTAATCACCCATTGAGTGATCACCAATTGTCTTTCGAACAATCAAAGATAGTTATAAAACCTTCAGAATTAGTTCTGGAACCTTCATATTTAGTTCTAGAACATTTAGACTTAGTTCCAGAACCTTTAGACTTAGTTCTGGAACATTTAGACTTGGTTCCAAAATATTCATACTTATCTAGAACCACATTAATCCCATACACATGTAAATGATTTCGCTCTGGAGGAATGTGAATTCTCTTTGGGAGGGGTGGAAATACCTATGGAATCATTAGCATTAGTCTCAGAGATACCAGGAAATAGTAAGGAATCTATGGAAAACATCAGTGATGAGGAGATTGACCAACGTCAAGATTAGTATCATAACTCTGTTTACTGTCCTTTATCCAATGTTATTTCTCAAGGGAACTGTTAACCAAAATAAGCTCCCTCTTATATTGGGTTAACTTACTCCCTTTTTGTGCCTCAATCCAAATTTCACAAAGTTTAGGCACTTTGCAAGTCCCACAGCTTGGGGAATGATCCAATGTTATGCAAATCACACCAAATGACCCTACCTTAGAAAAGTAAATCCATAACTCATTTGGGGGTACTGTGATTTCACACTAATTGGAACTTTAGAAACATTGTTGCATATCACATGTTGTTACCTCATTCATGTCCACTAAACACCCTAATGGAACCTTTTCAAAAAATCAGTTCATCACACACTGGAACAAAACAAATTGAGATTCAACTAGGTAAGATTTTGAACATTAACACCTGGTTAGAAAATGATCAAGAAGCTAAATCGTTTGATGTTTTGAAATATCATACTAGATATTTTACTTTGGATTACAAATATATGAAAGTAATTCACCCAAGTATTTTCACCCATCACATTTATACTAAAAATGTTAAACCGGTTAGGCAACCTCAGAGAAGGATCAATCAAGCCTTAAGGGACAGTAAAGCAGGAAATTAAAAAGCTATTACAAGTAGGTTTTATCTACCCCATCTCAGATAGTCAGTGGGTTTCTCCTCTTGTAATTGTTCCCAAAAAGAATGGAAAATGGAGAATTATTTTTAATTATAGGGATTTGAACAAAGCTACACTTAGAGATTATTTTCCCTCACCATTCATAGATCAAGTTTTAGAAAACCTTTCAGGTAAACAATATTTTTCCTTCCTGGATGGATTTAGTAGATATAATCAAAGCAAGGTGGCTACTGAGGATCAGGAAAAAACTACCTTTACTTGTCCATGGGGTACATTTTCCTACAGGGTATTTCCATTTGGACTATGTAATGCTCCAGCAACCTTCCAAAGGGTTGTACTATCAATGTTTGTAGATCTAACTAATTATTGTGTGGAGGTATACATGGATGATTTTACTATGCATGGAGAAAAATTTGGGACAAATTATTAGCAGGGGAGCAATATCTAGTTAAGGACAAATTTCCAGATGAAGAATTATTTTCTATTTCAGCTAATACACCATGGTTTTCTGATATGGCGAATTATCTTGCAACATGGAACTTTCCTCCTTTTACTAAGAAACAAATGCAAAGGTTAATCAGTGCACAATTTAAATGGTTAAATGGAATGTTATTTAAATGGGTGTCCTGATTTGGTTTTAGACAGGTGTGTGAGAGAAGATGAAATCTTTGACATACTTAGGGCATGTCATGATCAACCAAGTGGATGAAAATTTTTAGTAAAAAGAATAACCCAAAAAATACTTGGCACTGGCTATTATTGGCCATCTATGTATAAATAAGTGAATAAATACATCAAGAAGTGTGATCCCTATCAATGGATGAGACAACCAACTTTCACTAGTGAAATGCCTCTGCAACATCAAGTGGTGATTGAACCATTTGAAAGGTGGGGGCTGGATTTTGTTGGCCCTTTTAGTCCTTCACAAGGAAAATGGAACATTCTTGTATGTATTGATTATGTTACAAAGTGGTTAGAGGTGCAAGATTTAACTAATGCTAATGAAGATGCAGTTGTTGATTTCCTTTGGCACAAAATTATGATGAATTTTGGTGCACTAAGAAGTATAGTTTCAGACCAAGGCCCACAGTTCATGTATAATATGATCTAGGCCTTCACATTGTACTATCAGATCAATCATGGGAAGTCATCTCCCTATCACCCACAATCAAATGGATAAGAAAGCGTTACAAATAGGGAATTAGAATAAATTCTCACCAAAACAATTGAAGCAAGTAGAAGAGATTAAGTGAAAAGGCTACCTGAGGTTTTTTGGGCCTATAAAAAAACTTGGAAGACTAGAACAGGGTTCTCACCATATGAGTTAGTCTATGGGAAGAAGCCCTTGTTACCCATTGAATTTGAAATACAAACATTGAGGAAAATAACTAAACTGGGTATTAAATGGATACAACACAAAAGGAAATAATTATACAACTCAATGAATTGGATGAACTGAGATTAGAAGAACTCAACAGACAAAGATAATCTAAGACCAAAGGAAGCAATGGCATGATACACATATCAAGGAAAGGAAATTCAATATAGGATATTGGGCATTACTGTTTGAATCCAAGTACCAATAATTCAAGGGAAATTTGAGAACCAGGTAGTTAGGACCTTATTAGATTTAGCACATATATGACAATGGGTCTATTCAGCTACTTCCCATTGATGGCAACAAGAGGACACTTTTGGTCAATAGACACTGGCTAAAACTCTATAGGAAGCCTCCTTCAAGGGATGAATTCTTGAAGAAAATTGAATCAAAAAAGGAATTTGATCATATGGAAGAACCCAGTTCTTCCAAAATGATCAAGTAATCAGATGCAAGGATCTAAAATAAAGGGAAGGGAATGAAAACTAGCAAATGACGTTCTCTTCCCCCCAAAAAAATTAAATTAAAAATTAAAAGAAAAAGAAAAAGGGAAGGGGATGAAAACTAGTAAATGGCCAATTGTAAACCAAAAATGGTAGTTGGTCTCATCAGTAAGTGGCTAATTCAAATAAAAGCAAATTCTTTGGAATTCCAGCTGTCTTTTCTAACTTTTTTTATTTTTCACTTTTTTTTAGGAATGATGAGTCATCAAGGTGGATCTATTACATCAACAAGGATGGTAATTTGGTCTTGATCTTATTAAATGTTAAATTAAAGGTTTCCATGTGTGATTAAAATTTATTTAAGTTGGCGGTATAATGAGTCATTTATTGCACATCATGATTAAAGGGGAAAAAGCATGAAGGTGATGTTGAATAAATAAATGGAAGTGGCTGCATATTAATAACGAACTACCATTTAGGTGGAATAAAATAAAATTGGGAATAGTTGTAGAGAAGTTCAAGGAGGAAACAATGAAGTCATATTTGGAGTTCCGCAACTAAATCCAGTAGTTCTGTAGCCAAATCCACTAGTTCCGCAGCTATCTTCTGGTAGAGAAAGGGTTTGAAAGAAGAAATAATTCGAATCATCCTCTTTTTCATGGGTATCAAAAAGAAGTCAAAGCTAAAATATGATACACAAATCCTTGCAGATGGAGAATTAACAACCATTTTTGAATAGGTAGGTTGGCTAGAGTTTCTGAAGAAATTCTCAAAATACAATGATGAACTGGTAAGATAATTTTTTTTGAATTTAAAGCAGTCCAAAACTAAGGTTAAAAGAGTTGTAATTCCCTTTACTATTAATACAATGAGCAATGTATTTGGGGCACCAATTGTACATGTTCCAAACTCGATAAAAGGAACCCTAAAAGAATTAGTATAAACCTTAAGGCAAGATGGTGGATCTAAACCCCAATACATTTATAATACTAAGAAGATCATCAAGGGGGTCAGAAGAGCTAGCCTACCCAAATCGTTCAATAGAGTAGCATTCTAGGCCCTTAAAATGTTGATATATCTTAGGTATCAAGCAAAAAAACAAGAGTATATAGTAAACCTTCCTGGTTTTCTCTCCTAAAATTAATTTAGAAATTAATCCCCTTTATGAGAAAAAGAAAGAAATAAGTGGGGTTAAAATACCAAAGAGGAGGAGCTCTGAAAGGATAATCAAAGATGTAAAATCTACCATTTCTTTAAAACAAACTCCATCCCCTATAATAATACTAGAAGAACTAATACCTATCTCTGACAGTGATATTTTACCCAAGTTAGACCGTGAAGAAAAAAACAGAAGAAGTTTAAGGAGGAAGTCCACTTCATAAAATTTTGAAGCTCCTAAAAGGAAAAGAATTCATAAGAATTCTAGGGAAACTCCATGGAATATTGAAGTACATGAGGTTTTAGAGAAAAAAGTTGTTGATATTTTGGGCAACATGGAAATGTCTCCTTCTCTACCAAGTCAAACTGAGGAGTTGGAGAAAGAAGATGAAATATTTGAAGAGAAGGATTTTTAGGAGATGGATGAATCAGAAATACTATCACAGGAGGAAGAACAATTGGAATCTTGGATATTGAAAGGAAAATTCCCTTTGATGGAGGAACTATGTTCATCCTCGAGGAACACCCAGAAAAAGAAAAAGAAAAGCAGTTGAAGCAGACTTTGTTCTTGTATAGAGAAGAAATTATCATTAGGGAGAAAGATAAGGAATTAAAATTCATCAAACACAAATTAGAGCATAGAGAAATTCTTATTGAATAATTAAAAACTCATCTCATATATAAGAATGAATAATTGGCATTAATAAAGCAGCAACTGGTGGAAAAATAAAAAAAACTACAATTGGCTAATGAACAGAGTACTACGACAAAAGTACATTCAGTGGATCAAATTGTACAAACAAATTTGTCTTACTGGACACTCAAAAAGGTATGGGATGATACCTGAAGGAAGATTAATGAGTTAAAAATATCAAATCATGAACTAAGATGCTAGATGGAAGAAGAGAAGGAAAGGAAAGAATGGAAAGAAAAATCCTATAAAATGGAGGAAGAAAAATTTTAATTTTTGGAAAAAATACAGATGGTTTGTATAATGAGTGAAACATTACTCACATGTAAAAGACCTTATCCTACATATAGTGTCTTCCTAGAAGAGTAATTTATCTATTGTCAATATCAAGGATTTCATGTGGCCTTCCACATGAAGTAAAGGATGAAGCAGAATTCATGGTAGTATATTCCTTAACCAGTGTAGAGCAAAAAAATATTCTTTGTAAATTTTATCTATGCAACTTTATGTTAGAAAATAACATAGGCTTCATGATTAATCTATATGTAGGGGAAAACCAACTTAATGCATTTGTTTCTGTGCTCCAAAATCAGATAGCTTGGAAAGAAAGGGATACTGAACACTTAATAAAGGCTAATTCCTTTGTCCTATGTATGAGAGATTATTATGGAAAACCATCTGAATTTGTTATACATTTAAGGTCCTATGCCTTTGACAACTAATTTAAGGACCATTATATTGCCAACCTACTGAAAAGTATTAATGCCTTCACCTCTTATGAAGAGAAAAATTTTGAGGACATTTATGATGGGTGCCTGAAGAGATGGGATTTACTCACTGTAGCATTAAGAAGAAGAGAAGTGATATCTCCCAAAAATATAATATAGAGTCTGGAAAGGGCCAAAACTTTAAGTACACTCATTCCTCAAATTTGTGAAAAACACAGGGGTATGTGGATGGGTATGAGAACAAGGCCTCATCTCCTTCTTACACCCATGTCTCCATGGTAGAATAGAGAATCTCAAGATCCCACTCACTTTGAGGATTGGCAAAAAAAGCTAGAGGAAGGATCAAGATACAACACTTTTGAACAGAAGCATTGGGACATTCAGTCTCAACCATTTGACCTTAGTAGTTAGTTGGAATGTAGAATTCACAATCCTAGTTTTAAAAAATAGAGGTTGTAAGAGGACTTACAAACAAGTAAGTGTGGGGAAGATGATAAGGCCAAAATATGCCTCATCAATGTGTAATGAATGATCTCATTTTACTCTCCTTTTAATAAAGTTTGACTACATTTTGTGGTTTTTGTTTGATCTAGTATAAGTTAGGATGTAATTGTCCATCTTTTTTTTATTTCAAATGTCTAAAAACCCTATAATTCCTAACAAAATGCATGGAAATTCAGTTTTTGGAATAAAGAGGTCATATTTGGTTAGATAAGTGAAGTGTGAAGCAACCAAAACTTTTTTGAGGAAGTTGGCTAAAATGTGGCTTAGCTCTAGAACTCTATCACTTACCTTCGGAACTGTATCACTTAGTTTCGGAACTCCATCACTTATCTCCGAAACTTTCATAGTTAGTTTAGGAAGGTTTCCCTTTGGTTTCGGAACTTCTCTATATCAAAATTTGTTCATGGATAAATTTAATGGGACCTCCAATCAGGAATAGACAAACAATTTGTTGGTTCTTCATACTCCAAAAATACTTATGTAAGACCAACAACTATATGTCTAGCTAGTTTTCTAAATTTCATATCTACTTTGGGCAATATTCAGTGTTACTAGAACCTATAGGTGGATAGATAGCTATTGAACACTAATGATTGTAAATGCATCTTTGGATGGATATATATATATATATATATATATATATATATATAAATGCATCTTTGGATGGATATATATATATATATATATATATATATATATATATATATATAGAACTGAAAATAAATTAAATGCATCCTTGGATGGAGATATATATATATATATATATATATATATATATATATGTATATATATATATATATACATACATACATACATACATACATACATACATACATACATATATAGAACTGAAAATAGATTAAAAAGGAGGATGATATAGATATACAGACATATACATAGTTAAGTTTTGTAAGACAGAGGAATTCAATAATAAGATAGCCATTTAGTTTTGAGAGCATCATATTGTGTTAACTCCTGATTCAAGATGGAGAAAGGGTCCACTCCTCCAAGAAAAGAGATCCTTTATTTTATTGGTATTTATATCTTCAAGAAAATTGTATAAATATGTTATTTAGCAGTTTTGTAAGTACTTTTGATTCTTAAATTAAAATCTGTTACATAAGTTATTTATCATCCCTGTAGGTGTTTTAGTTTATGTTTTTATTTCCTCAAAATAATTTCCAACAACATCTCCAAAGTGTGTTTATTTTCAGCAGTGTATTTATTCAGCAAAGTGTGTTTATTTCAGCAAGTTTATTATCGTTTATCTTTAATAAGGCTTTGGCCAGGAAATCTTCAAGACACTTTAAAACCACCTAGGAAATAAAAATAATGAATATTTAGAATCAATTACTAGTTCACTCATATTTCTCTTATTGCATATAGCTTCAGACACACCCCTGGTTTGAATATGACATCAACCATGAGTTGATTAAATGAATGGAATAACAAAACCCATCACAAATCTCTTGGAAAACTCATCCTCCATGATTTTAATCCATGCTTTGAAATTTTCCAAGGTCAAGAACTCTGTCATCACGCACCATTCTCACAAAAAATTCAAAAAGAGGTCCCAACAATGGAACCAAAATGTAGTCTCTATTATCACTACTTGATTCAACAAAAAATCCCAAGTGCATTGACATATCATCTAGATTAGTATCTCCCCTGAGGCATGTGCAGGTTTCAAAGCCCCTCCTTTATGTGAGCTTTGTGAGAATGTTCTTTCTTACATGAGAACGTATTGCCAACCAAAGGGTAAACACAATCATCCATGGGATTTAAGATTTAAGCACTAACTCCTAGCCTAATTTCATTCCAAGCAAAGATTAACATGATCAACTAAATGAAATTAGAATCAACCCATGAATATCATCAAGAAAATCCGTAACATACACGTGAACACAAGGGAAAACACAAATAAAGATCCACTACAAGAGCATTATAAAATTACTTCATTATATTTATGAACCAAAGTATTGTGGCCAAGATTACATCAAAAAGAGTCCCATTCATGGAAATGTTCATAGTAGCAGATCTTTCTTTTCTTTCACACCATTTTCCATTACTCATTACAAAACATTTGTATCCCTCTTAGTCTCACTTTCATTTAACTCTATATTTGTCCTCTCTATCCATCTCTACTTATCTCCCTTTCCTTCTCTATGAAAAACCATCATACTCCTAGAATAAGCATCCTCCTTCCATCTTAACCATTTAACATTCTCTCCTACGAAAGCATAAGGGAATCCGGTCATAATTGCTCTACCACTACCCAGGAATATGCCAGGTGTCACCATGCATTTCCCTTAATCAAGTGCCTTCTACTATGCATGTTCCAGCTAATCCTTAACAACCTCAACTTCTTATCCTTTCATGATAACCGTATTAATGCCCTGGAATATCCTTTCCTTGATCTACAAGTCTCCATAGCTTATCCACATATATCTCTAGTCACTTTTTTGTTTATTCCCTATGTGCATCTTTTCATGTTGTCTAAAACTTACTAAGGACAAACTCTGTCTTGCCCAAGCGTGAGCCTTCATGCCTCTCCAAGAACTATTTATATGGGTGTGTGCCACAAGGCTTTATTCCTTAGGTACTTAGTTACTTTTAAGGGTCCAACATCACTCACTTTACATTTCATTCCATTCACACTCACAACATACTGCATATTTTGGTTTCACTTACTCTTGTTTGCTTATACTCACATGTTACACTTTGCTTACTATGTTAGATAGATAATTTTTATGTCATTATCTTTATCATATACACATGAGCATTCAATTTCCTTTTAGTTTTGATTGAAGAATTTCTACAGATCTTTACATGCATGATGGATTCTTAAAAATGTACCTCTTACTAGTCCCATAATGGCTCCTATGGGCATCTACTTTCATACACATCACATGTACTATTATTTTGATTTATATGTAGTGACCACTTCCCTTTGACACCTTTTGATGCTTATGCTAACATTGTTGATCACATTATGGACATTATTATGCTTTGATTTAGTATGATGTTAGACATTTAATCATGGATTAGTGTTGATCTTGATTTGGATATGATACATGATGATTATTAGAGACACTCATATGTGGATGATGATATACTAGTTGACATGGATGTTGTTTGGACGTATGATTCTATATACTATGAGTAGATCTAGAAATGGATATTTTATGATGATAATATAGTTGTTGATTAAAAATGCAAATGATGTAGTTGTTACTTCGATGTAGTTATGATCCATTTATATAGTTGGTTTTGTGATTTCATTTATATCATGTTGGATATGGCCATGAGGACGAAGGAGGTATTTTTGTTTTATAGGTTTAAAACATCACAAAAAACATCGGGGGATCAGAGAACAACCATATTGGAATTTTAGGTGAATTTGACAAGGTCACCATGGCAACATGTCTTGAGCGTGTGTGTTGTATTTTGTTGGGGATTCCCATGGGGGTATTTCCTTTATATGTGACCATGGGTTTGTTTATTTTATTAATGTGTTTCTTTTATTATTTTTGTATGTATTTTATTAGTAACGTGTTCCTTTATTTTAATTAATTAAAATGTGGAGAATTAATGTGAGGAATCAGATGGTTAAAATTTAAATAAATTAAATTGGGATATGGGAAAGTAATTATAAGAGTTGTTGGCTATTTGTATTAAATTTGTAAGGGATGTGTAAGTTGTGTAAGAGCTTGTGTAAGTCATTTTTGGAGTATGAAATACTCCACCTCCATGAAAAATTCGAATTTTTCCTTGGGGGCTATTTTTGGAGGCTTGTGGGACAAGTAAAACTTGTCCCATGCCTCTAAATTTAATTTACCAACCATACTTATGGTTACAGAAGTGATTTGTGACTTTCATAATGCATTTTATTAAGTTATGTTGCATGTTTTAATTACACTCTCTTACATTTTATTTATTTTTCTATCCCTTGAGGTGTGGGCTTTTTGGAGTGTGCAAGTAACTTGTCATATTTTCACCCACCTCTTTACTGTGCTTGAGAGAATGGAATTTGTCTTTTGTGTTTGAATTTTAGGATGTGTGATGTGGCATCCTACATGGATCCACATCATTCTATCTTCTTCCCTCTTCTATATAATTCAAACTCCTTACTTGTTTTGGGTTGTTGAACCTTTTTGCATTCTTCCTTAGGGATACATTTTTTTTCTATTTAGAGCTCTTGTGGATTGTGGAGGAATTTGGAGATAACTTCATACTTGGAATTATTGTTTTGAACTTTGTTCTTTGTATTTAAAGCTTGATGTTGGAAACAAAAGTAACCATGGAGAGGTAGGAATTTAACTCTCTTATTTTATGTTGTCATTTTCTTGTTGTGTTGTGTGAATGGTGCATGCTTGACTTATTTGTTGGCTGGTTGGGTAGAATTCCTTAGGGATAGTATAGGAGAAGGCTATGGGGAATCCATGTGGGGATGCATAATGAATGCCGTTGGCATTAGATTTTTGTGGAGGGAGTTTGGGTTTGGGATCCACCATGGAAAAGAAATAGCTTGCATTTTTTACTTTGGGGTGGGAATAAAGAAATCTGTGGGGGGGGCATAAGCAGAGATTTGTGGGGGGGCATAAGGAGAGATTTGTGGGGGAAGGGGCATAAGGATGTGTGTGGGATGAATTATTTTGGCGGGTTGTTCTAGTGGATGCCCAATTCCCAATTGGGAGGCATAAATAGCTTCCCCCATAGACCTTGCTCCTTTGGCTTTCTTGATTAAGCCTGAGTTTTGATTGGAATGTTTTCAATTGTAGTTGCGAACTTGTGTTTTGTGTTGAACTATGTTTTATATTGAAATGTGTATGTGAAAGAATGTTTTTTGTTGTGGAAGCCAGTTGTTTCCATGGGTTGAATTGCATCTATTATTGTATTTTGGTTGGGGCTCGGGGGTGGATGATTAAGTAAAGCTTCTCCTTTCATTGGATGTCTTGGTTGGGTGGAGAGCATTGCCTTTCCCCATATTTTGTTGTGATCAACTTGGAGAAAGAGAAAATGTGCATGTTGCTGTTGTGGATGAAATTTTAATAAATATTTTGTGAAGAAAGATGTATGTAATTTGATTATGAAGTTAGATATTTGAATTGTGAAAGACATGTATATTATGTTCTAGTTTTTGGAAAGGAAGAATTAGAAATGTGTTATTTGCACCCAAAACATGGAAAGATGTATTCATTTTTGGATTAATAAAGAATTGTGAGTTCATCTCTCTTTTGCATTTTTGTGATGAAGTTGGAAATATCAAATTGTGATTGGAATATTTGTTTAATTGCTAAGGAAAGAAAATACGTATGAGGGAATTATTTTGCTTGTCTTCTTTTGATAAAGATATAAAATTGAAATCAGAGTTACATTTTGGGTATTGGATAGTTCGATTTAAGTCATTTAAATGTATTAGATTAGACTAGAAATGAAGTGCCATATTTGAAGGATGAATTTTATAAAAAAACTTTCTAGAAATGGGATTTCTGTTACAAACTTAAAACTGGCAATTAATTTTAATAAAAATGTACATTTCAGACCTGCACTTAATAATCAACTTGGAATTGACATAATTTAGCATGCTAAGACATCAATAAACTCAAATTGACAAAGAAAACTTAAGAAAACAATTTAACCACTGTAAAATCGAATCCAATCCCTCTAACAGTCATTTTTCTGTCAATTATTGGAAAAGTGCAACTTGAAATCAATTGAGAAAATTAACTTCCCTAAACCACTTTAAATCCTTCCTAGATCAATTCTACATGTTTGTTTGACATGTTGAGTGAAGGAGGAGATACAATTTAATCAAATTTGAAAGTTGGAAATTACCAGTTGGCTTTTTAAAAGCCTTCAGATCCTTTTTGCAGAGTTGACCCCTTAAACTTTACTAAAAAGTAAAATTTTTGTTTCCTGTGAAAATAGGGCATTGAGAGATTTCCAGAAAGTCCTCATTTGAAGTTTTTTCTTCCTTGGCAGGAAAATTTCCCTAACGGGCCCACAGCCCGAAAGATTCACATTTAAAATCCTTAGAATTTTTTTTTTAAAATTTTGGTTCTAGAAATTTTTCATCTTTTCCTCCACTGACCCATAGCCAATCATAGGCTGCCACATGTGCTAATGAGGCAGCGGTGAAGGCGCGGTATTTTCTTTTTCCCTTAAACCTTTTGAAAAATTTTGGGAATTTTTTCCCATTTCTCCCCCGCCGGCCCGTGGCCTATCACAGGCTGCCACGTGGTAGCTTTGGGTGCTAGCAGGGGGAGGACCCTTTATTTTATTTTTTTTAAATATCTTTGGAAATTTATGAAAAATTTCCCCGCGGCCCCCGTATTCCCCCGCCTTGCCTTGGGAAAACTTCCTCCTTCACATGTGCAGACCCCACACGTGCAATTACCCCTTTCACCCTCCCCTTTGGTAAAAGTTCCCAATCGCTCCCACCACTGCGCCCGTCCCTCTCCCTTATTCCCACATTGAAATGGTGGAGCACCACATGTCACTAATGGACCTGCGGGCGTGTGGGCACTTTATTTGATTTGCCTCCCCCTTTGGCAAATTTGCCATAAGGATCCTGCTGCCCCCATCCTTCCCTCATCCTTTCCCCCACTACGGCTTGGAGCCGACACATGTCTATTAGAGGGCCCACGGAGGTGTAAGATAATTATGGAATTTTCTCCCTGTATAGGAAAATTTCCAAATACCACCTGCAACCCACCAACCTATCAAAAGAGTTTTCTTGCCCTCTCACCACGTGTCCCCTTAGGGAAAATTTGACCTCCAAAGTCTGCTTGCCCATATCTTGAGTTTCTGAAGGAGTTAGGAGGACTTCTTTATATCACCAGAAATGTGAGAAAATTTCCTATCTAATCGGAATGATTTAGGGAAATTTTGGAATCATTAAGTATGAGAAAAATCAAGTTGAAACTATGAGCCTGTTAGAGAGTGGGTATGGGGGTAAATTACTCCCTAAAAACTAACTGAGACTTCTAACACCTTCAATGAACCATGTGAACTTGATTTTTTTTATGAAGGGAAAATATGTTCTAGTAATTTAGATTTGTTTTGGAACCTAATAGGGTTGTCTTGTAACTTGGTTGTGGACACTTCTAATAAAAAAATTATTCCATAATTTTTAACTAATCCTAGGTTGTTTCTTGGGTCTCAAGTGGGTTGTTTTAATGAGCATCACACTTGGTGTTAGAGCAATGGTTCAAAATTTTGGATCATTGGGCACACTAGAAAACTTGAAACATGAAACTTAAACCTAGCACACTTTTAAACCTAGAAAACAACTTTGCTAGAATCTGTATATTTTAGTAAACATGGAAGTTGTGTAAAACTTAGAAAAATAAAATAACTCTCGCTTTGTTCTATGCAAGAGGCTTGGACAGAGTGAGAGGAACCTTCATAGAGACTCAGCCTCACCACCACCCACCACCACCACTGTATCAAGGTATAGCATCTATCCTACCCCAGATCTTGTATACCCTTCGGGATGTCAATACCGCTCTGTGCGGAGGATTAGGAGGAGGACAGAGGAGCAAAATATCCATGTAGCTTCAAAGACAGTGACCTGGGAGCTATTTGAGGAGAGATTCAAGAGCAGGTACTTGTCATGGAGGTTCATACAATAGAGGATTGATGAGTTTCATAACCTCTAACAAGAATCTCTTTCAGTAGTAGAGTATGAGATTAGATTTTTGGATCTACTCCCAGTACCTAGAGTATATGCAGGATGAGCAGGTGTGGATTCACAGGTTCATCCAGGGCCATCGAGAAGGCCTATATTATAGAGGATACTCAGGGAAAGACCTAACAAGGTAGAGACCGAGTTTGGACCCACATATAGTAGATGTAAGATGGTAGATTAAGGGGGTTAGTACCCCTTCCTCATGGTGGCCAGGGTATAGCACAGTCATCCTTTAGGCCACAACAATATTCCCACCCACCTCATATACCTCCACAGAGAGCTGATGAATAGAGAGGTTAGAGTACGGAGCCTCCTCTTAGGGGTCCCATCAGGACCACCACACACAAGGGTGGAACTAGAGCTCAGTCAGTAGGAACTCACCAATAGAGACATTAGTAGACCACAATTGGATCATCAGGGTCCACACCAAAGGCTTCTAGGGAACCTACTAATGGTGTTACAAATTGGGGAGGATGATTTGGTTGTGGAGTTGTTGGACACTTTTGGAGGGATTACCCACAGAACCCTAACAACAAGGGTAAGGTACAAATTTCAGAGTCAACTATTTATGACATGGGACGTAGCCACATGATTTATGCAACAGTTGAGAATCACTAGTAAAGTATTAGAGCACAGTCATTAAGACCGCATGTAGAATTAGTGGTATTTCTACCTCTGTATTGTTTGATTCTTGTTCTTCTAATTCTTTCATTGCACCATCTTTAGTAGAGCGATATAGGCTGGTGGTAGTTAGTTAGGGGTCATAGTTGGGATGTTGAGATGGCTTCTGAAGCCAAGATCTCTGTAGACTCCTTAGTTAAGGAGTGTGTGGTGGATTTGGGACCTTTCATCACTACCTTAGATCTCTGTATCCTTCCTTTGGGCTCAGATGTAGTCAATTTGGGTATGGATTGGTTATCTACACATAGGGCTAGGATGGATTGTTATCACAAGACTATATCTTGTGCAGATGATTTGGGAGTTGATTTGGTGATTTCAGGGCTCAGGAGACCCATTTCTATTTGCACCATTTTTTTCTATACAGCTTAAGCAATGTGTGCCACGAGGTTGTCAGATTTTTATTGTTACATTCAATGACAGATAAGAGGATGGGTCTAGTGGACCATCGCTAGATGATCATCACATTTTGAGGGAGTTTACAGATGTTTTTTTCAGAGGAGCTACTGGGGTTACCACCCCCATGTGAGATTGAATTTCATATAGATCTAGTTCCTAGAGTAGACCCTATCTCACGGGAACCTTATCAGATGACCACCCCAGAGATCTGTGAGCTCAAGTTGCAACTTGAGGGCCTTTTGGAGGAAGGGACTTATCTATCCTAGTGTATCCCCTTGGGTTGTACTGGTGATCTTTGTGAAGAATAAGGATGGATCCTTGTGGTTGTGTATTGATTATTGCCAGCTGAAAAATGTAACGATCAAGAATATTTATCCTCTTCCTTGTATTGATGACTTGTTTGATTAGATGAAGGGAGCCATAGTTTTCTCTAAGATTGATCTCAATTCAAGGTACCATCAGTTGAGGATTTTGGAGGTGGACATTCATAAGACTGCCTTCCGTATGATATATGGGAACTATGAGTTCACAAGTGTAGTATTTGGGTCATATCATTTTTGGGGAAGGTATCACAGTCAATCCTTCCAAGATTAGAGCCATTATGGAGTGACCAACACCCACTACAGTTACTGAGGTGTGTAGCTTCATGGGATTAATAGGTTAGTACAAGAGATTTGTTTATGAATTTTCTCAGATTGTGCACCCTATCACTTCCCTTCAGAGGAAAGGGAAGAAGTTTGTTTAGTCAGATGATGTGAGTAGGCCTTCAGGACACTAAAGGAGTACCTCACTACAGCACCTATTCTTGTAGTTTCAGATCCATAGGGTGAGTTCTTTGTTTACACAGATGTTTCGTTGGCAGGCCTTAGAGGTGTGTTGATGTAGGAGGGTAGAGTTGTGGCTTTTGAGTCTCACAAACTTAAGGATCACAAGCTTAACTATCTGACCCATGATCTTGAGCTTGTAGTAGTTATACATGCTTTGGTTAGATGGAGACATTTTCTTCTTGGCAGGAAATTCACACTCAAGAAAAATCATTTAAGTCTTCACCACCTCTTCACGCAACCCAATCTCAATGCTCATCAGTGGTGTTGGATGGATTTGCTTTATGATTATGACATGGAGATCAAGCATGTGAAGGGGAAGGAGAATGTGGTAGAAGATGCTCTTAGTAGATGGATACATGTGGCTATGGCCACTACAGTGAGCACATATTTGCAGAGTAGGATCCTTCAGCATCTTCCTCTTGACATCTTCTATATTGCATTTCAAGCAGAGATCGAGTCACAGAGACCCCTTGAAGGAAATTTTGATGGATTTATCTTAGAGGTAGATGGTCTTCTTAGGCATAAAGGCTAGATATATGTTCCCAAAGATGGAGGCTTGAGGCAAGAAATCTTGGTAGATGCACATTGTGGACCCTATTCAGCCCATCCCAGGGTGAAGAAGATGCACACAGCCTTATGACAGTTGTATCATTGGAGAGGACTTCAGAGAGATATGGCCCAGTTTGTGTCATGATGTTTAGAGTTTATAGTGAGTTAAGGCTGAGCATTAGCATCCAACAGGCCTTCTTTATCCTCATGCTATACTGGAATGGAAGTGGGACACCATTTCCATGGATTTCATTATTGGGCTACCGATGTCGAGATATCACCATGATGCCATTATGGTCATGGTTGATAAATTAACAAAAGTGGCTCACTTTTCTCTAATGAGGACCACTTATATAGCTAGAGCAGTGGCATGAGTATATTTGGATGAGATTTTCAGGTTGCACAGGATTCTATATAAGATCATTTGTGACTGCAATCCTTTATACACTTCACATTTATGGACTACCATGTAGTATGTCCTCGGGATGAGAATCAACTTTAGCACAAAATATCACCCTGAGATAGATGGACATACTGAGTGGGTGACTCATATTTTAGAGGATATGCTTAGGATGTATGTGATGGATCAGTAGTCTAAATGGAGGAGTACCTGTACTTAGTGGAGTTTACCTATAATAACAATTTTCAGAGTTCTATAGGCATGGATCCTTTTATGGCTTTGTATGGTAGAGAGTGTTGGACACCTCTTAGTTGGGATAGGTTAGAAAATAGAGTATCTCTTGGACCATCTCTTTTATAGGACATGGAGAAACAGGTGGTGTTGATCAGGTAGAGATTGCAGTAGGCACATGACAGGAAAAATAAGTATGCAGATTAGCATAGGATCGACCGTTAGTTTTGATGTGAGCATGAAGGTGTTCCTTTGTGTTAGGCCCACACAAGAGCCCTATCCATTATGGAAAAGGTTCTAAGTCAGCTCCTAGATTCATTGGTCCTTTTGAGATCTTGGAGCGTATCGGCCCTTTAGCCTACCGTCTAGCATTACCACCCAGCTTGTCTCGCATACATGATGTTTTTCATGTTTTAGTTCTCAGGAGATATATTACAAATCCTTCTCATGTGTTAGATTGGACATAATTTCAGGTGTAGAATCATGGGCAGGTGATGGTGGAGCCTATTTGTATCTTAGATCGTAGGACCCTGGTCCTTCGAGGCAGAGAGGTTGATCAGGTTTGGGTGTAGTGGGACATATATGATGAAATTGTAGCTACATGGGAGGATGCTACTTCATTACGAGTTCAGTTTCCACATTTGTTCCAGTGACTTCTAGGAGGAAGTCGAGTCTAAGGTGAGGGAAGTTTAGCGCCCAGTTCCCTTTGACACCTTTTGATGCTTATGCTAACATTGTTGATCACATTATGGACATTATTATGCTTTGATTTAGTATGATGTTATACATTTGATCATGGATTAGTGTTGATCTTGATTTGGATATGATACATGATGATTATTAGAGATACTCATATGTGGATGATGATATAATAGTTGACATGGATGTTTTATGGATGTTGTTCAGACGTATCAATCTAGATACTATGAGTAGATCTAGATATGGATATTTTATGATGATGATATAGTTTTTGATTAAAAATGTAAATGATGTAGTTGTTACTTCGCTGTTGTTGTGATCCATTTATATAGTTGGTTTTTTTATTTCATTTATATCATGTTGGATGTTCTGATATGGCCACGAGGTCGAAGGAGGTATTTGTGTTTTACAGGTTTAAAACATCACAACAAACATCGGGGGATTAGAGACCAACCAAAATGGAACTCTAGGTGAGTTCAAAAAGGTCACCATGACAACATGTCTTGAGCGTGTGTGTTGTATTTTGTTAGGGATTCCCATGGGGGGATTTCCTTTATATGTGACAATGGGTTTGTGTATTTTCTTAATGTGTTTCTTTTATTATTGTTGTATGTATTTTATTAGTAATGTGTTTCTTTCTTTTAATTAATTAAAAGTGGAGAATTAATGTGAGGAATCAGATGGTTAAAATTTAAATAAATTAAATTGGGATATGGGAAAGTAATTATAAGAGTTGTTGGCTATTTGTATTAAATTTGTAAGGGATGTGTAAGTTGTGTAAGAGCTTGTGTAAGTCATTTTTGGAGTATGAAATACTCCACCTCCATGAAAAATTCGAATTTGTCCTTGGGGGCTGTTTTTGGAGGCTTGTGGGACAAGTAAAACTTGTCCCATGCCTCTAAATTTAATTTACCAACCATACTTATGGTTGCAGAAGTGATTTGTGACTTTTATAATGAATTTTATTAAGTCATGTTGCATGTTTTAGTTACACTTTATTACATTTTATTTATTTTTCTATCCCTTGAGGTGTGGGCTTTTTGGAGTGTGCAAGTAACTTGTCATATTTTCACCAACCTCTTTATTGTGCTTGGGAGAATGGAATTTGTCTTTTGTGTTTGAATTTTAGGGTGTGTTATGTGGCATCCTACATGGATCCACATCATCCTCTCTTCTTCCCTCTTCTATATAATTCAGACTCCTTACTTGTTTTGGGTTGTTGAACCCTTTTGCAATCTTCCTTAGGGACGCATTTTTTTGTTTTTTGGAGATCTTGTGGATTGTGGAGAAATTTGGAGATAACTTAATACTTGGCATTGTTGTTTTTAACAATGTTATTGGAATTTGAATCTTACTGTTGGAAATAATAGTAACCATGGAGAGGTAGGAATTTAACTCTCTTTTTTTATGCTGTCATTTTCTTGTTGTGTTGTGTGAATGGTGCATACTTGATTTATTTGTTGGCTGGTTGGGTAGACTGCCTTAGGGATGGTATAGGAGAAGGATATGGGGAATCCATGTGGGGGGCATAAAGAATGCCATTGGAATCAGATTTTTGTGGAGGGATTTTGGGTTTGGGATCCACCATGGAAAAGAAATAGCTTGCATTTCTTAATTTGGGGTGGGCACAAGGAGAGATTTGTGGGGTGGGGCATAAGGATGTGTGTGGGATGAATTATTTTGGAAAGTTGTTTTGGTGGATGCCCAATTCCCAACTGGGAGGCATAAATAGCTTCCCCCCATAGACCTTTCTCCTTTGGCTTGCTTGATCAAGCCTGAGTTTTGATTGGAATGTTTTCAATTGCATTTGTGAACTTCTATTTTGTGTTGAACTATGTTTTATATTGAAATGTATATGTGAAATAATGTTGTGTGTTGTGGAAGCCAGTTGTTTATGTGGGTTGAATTGCATCTATTATTGTATTTTGGTTGGGGCTCGGGGGCCAATGATGAAGGAAGGCTTCTCCTTTCATTGGATGTCTAGGTTGGGTGGAGAGAATTGTCTTTCCCCCTCTTTTGTTGTGATCAACTTGGAGAAAGAGAAAATGCACATGTTGATGTCCTGGAGAAAAGGAAAAATGTAGTTTGACAGTCCTTTGTGAAAACATATTTATTTGTGATCCTTTCCCACTTTTTGTGGATGAAATTGTAATAAGTATTTTGTGAAGATATATATATATGTAATTTGATTATGAAGTTAGATATTTGAATTGTGAAAGACATGTATATTCTATTCTAGTTTTTGGAAAGAAAGAATTAGAAATGTGTTATTTGCACCCAAAACATGGAAAAAAGTATTCATTTTTGGAATAATAAAGAATTGTGATTGGAATCTTTGTTTAATTGCAAAGGAAAGAAAATATGTATGAGGGAATTATTTTTCTTGTCTTCTTTTGATAAATATATACAATTGAAATCAGAGTTACATTTTGGGTATAGAATAGTTTTATTTAAGTCATTTAAATGTATTAGATTAGACTAGAAATGAAGTGCCATATTTGAAGGATGAATTTGATAAACAAATTTCTAGAAATGGGATTTATGTTACAAACATAAAACTAGCAATTAATTTTAATAAAAATGTATAGTTCGGACATGCACTTAATAATCAACTTGGAATTTACATAATTTAGCATACTAATCCATCAATAAATTCAAATTGACAAAGAAAAATTAAGAAAACAATTTAACCACCGCAAAATCGAATCCAATCCCTCTCACAGTCGTTTTTATCAACTGTTGGAAAAATGCAACTAGAAATCAATTGAGAATATTAACTTCCCTAAACCACTTTAAATCCTTCCTAAATCAATTCTCCATGTCTGTTTGGCATGTTGAGTGAAGGATGAGATATAATTTAATCAAATTTGAAAGTTGGAAATTACCAGCTGGCTTTTTTAAATCCTACAGATCCTTTTTTAAAAGTTGATCCCTTAAAAGTTACCAAAAAGTAAAATTTATGTTTTCTGTGCAAAGAGGGCATCGGGATATTTTCAGAAAATCCTAATTTTCCCAAAACTGAGCTTTCTAGCTAAAGTTATGACACTTTTAAGTTTTTCTGCCTTGGCGGGAAAATTTTCCCTGGCAGGCCCCGCAGCCCGATATATTCCCATTAAAAATCCTTAGAAATTTTTTTTCTCAGGAAAATTTTCATCTTTTCCTCTACTGGCCCACAACCAATCATAGGCTACCATGTGTCCTCACAGGGCAGCCGCTGAGGCACAGCATTTTCTTTTGCCCTTAGACCTTTTGAAAATTTTGGAAAAAATTTCCATTTCTCCCCACTGGCCCGTGGCCTATCACAGGCTGCCACGTGGCAGCTTTCGGTGCTAGCGGGGGGGAGGAACCTTTGTTTTTTTTGTATTTATCTTTGGTAATTTTTGAAAAATTTCCCTACGGCCCTGTATTCCTGTCCTGCCTTGGGAAAAATTCCTCTCATGGATGTGCGAACACGTGCACACAATTACCTATTTCACCCTCCCCTTTGGAAATAGTTCCCAATCTTTCCCACCACAACACCCATTCCTCTCCCTTCTTCTCAAGTTGAATGGTGGAGCACCACATGTCCCCAATGGACCCATGGGCATGTGGGTACTTGATTGGATTTACCTCCCCCTCTGGTGAATTTTTCACATGGCTCTCGCTGCCCTGTCCTTCCCTCATCCTTTCCCCACTACGGCTTGGAGGTGACACGTGTCTATTGGAGGGCCCATGGAAGCACAGGAGAATTATGGAATTTTCTCCCTACATAGGAAAATTTCAAAATACCACCCGCGACTCACCAACCCATCAAAGGGGTTTTCTTCCCACCTCACCACGTGTCCCCTTGGGGAAAATTTGACCTCCAAAGTTCGCTTGCCCATATCTTGAGTTTCTGAAGGAGTTAGGAGGACTTATTTATATCACCGAAAAGGTGAGAAAATTTCCTATCCAATGGGAATGATTTAGGAAAATTTTGGAAGTGTTAATTATGAGAAAAATCAAGTTAAAAATATAATCCTGTTAGAGAGTGGGTATGGGGTAAATTACTCCCTGAACCTAACTGATACTTCCAACCCCTTAAAATGAACCATGTGAACTTGATATTTGTTGATGAAGGAAAAATATGTTATAGTAATTTAGATTTGTTTCAGAACCTAATAGGGCCAACTGTTGGCTTGCAACTTGGTTTTGGACACTTCTAATCAAAAAAAATTATTCAATAATTGTCTAACTAATCCTAGGTTGTTTTAATGGGCATCACATTATACTACTTCCTAGTATTACTAGCACACCACTCTATCAATATATACACATCTTAACATACTTCTTATCTTTCTAACATGCTAATGGGTGCTCCATGTGTAACATTAACTTTACATTAACTATTTTCCACCATGTTTTTATGATACTTTGCTTGTTACTATTTGTCATCCTTTTCCATTGGTTTCCATTGTTTATAGGATTTTCCCTTTGTCTTGTGTGCACACTGTATGATTTTGGATGCTCCATCCTTGATTATATTATGACATTGGGAGTGATGTCCCATGTTTGAAAATTTCTTTTCGTAGTCGACATTGTCTTCTTGCTTTCTAGATTACACTTTGTCTTGTATATGTGTCTTTGTCTTATTTTCACTAACAAATGTTTTTAGCTACATTGTTTGCATGTGCCTTGGTTGTTACTAAGCACATTCCCTTCCCCTGCAGGGATTCAGTTTCTAGTCCTCTCCTTTGGGCCATGTTTTCTTAGTGACATCATATGCACCCCAAATGTGGGGGGCATACATTAGGTGAATTAGTCACGCCATACTACATTTCACAATTATGGTACAAAACAGTTCACTACAGAATCAACACAGTCTACAATATCATAAATGACCTAAAATATGACTTGGGTATTCAAAACAACATAGATGCTAGTGCCTAGATACAGACATGATCTCCTAGGTGCCCCTGACCCTTCCTAGGAACCTTATGACTAGGGGCTATTACAATGATTTTATCATATTGGAACAGTTTACACTAGTTTACATAGTGGTTTTCACATAATAGGCACAATCCTTTAGCAATAAACATGCATGCTATCTCCATTTTTCTATTTCTGTTGGATCAAACTAGATCAAAATGGATCAAACTTAAACAAAGAAGGATCACACCATCTGTAGTGGTGTATAAATCGTTGGGAAGCAATCAAGGTTAGAGAATAACACTAGACCTTTCTCCCCAACACATCTTCTGTCATGGCATGATATCACCCAAAAACTCACACTTGGCATGAGATCACCCAAAAAATCATTATTGGTGTGATATTTCACATAAAACTCATTCTTCTACAACATTTTAGGACACTTTCTATCCTTCTTACTCATTAAAGATCGGGTGCACACATGTTCCTTTTCGCATTTTTACATACTTTGATCAAAATTTTCATATATGCATGTTTGACTACTCTTTTTCTCTTATCTTTTACAAGTTTGTCTTTATGGGAAGAATTACTCACATAATCGAGCACATCAAATGAAATGAAAATAGGTACAATACGACATATGACATATGCTTTCACCCCTAGGGTCACTTCCTCTTCTATAGATTCCACACTTCATTTTTAATTATTACACACTTTCACCATCAATCTACATGTTCATCAGATACACATCTCTTATCTACTTTATGTTATCAAGTATTCACTCAACAAAATAAAGTGGGGTAAAATGTAGACACTAAATCATGTACTTTGGGTACATTTCTAGGTCCTAGTCACATACTACTATTCATATGATTCCTAAGTGAGAAAACCAGCTATTAGAAAATGTATTTGGAATTTTAGTCTTTGTTCATGTCTTATTCTTGGCCTCTTACATCCTACATCCCAGTCGATGCTTCACTGTTTCATCTTTTATAACTTTAGACACCAGCCACTAGCCTGGATGCCAATGCCTAGGCACCCCCATCCTTCTAGGTGCCCCTGACCTGTTTGTATCTTACTTGCCTCTTTTGGGTATCTTTTATCTTGTGGGCATCTTTTTTTCTTATGGGTCAGCCTTTTATTTGTTAATTACAAAATTCAACTAAAGGAATCATATTTATATAAATCTATGTGACCATGATAAGGGACAAATCTCTAAGCATCTGCTACTATCATATAAGGTTGCATCAAAGGGGCATCTCAAGAGCATCAAAACATCCATCTAGTTTCATTCAAAGGAAAAGGGACTACATTTTCTTCATACACGCATAAGAGGGGAATTTCATTTTTCCATCCACACATCTATTTACATAACTACATCTAGATATTTCTCACCATTCAAATGTATCTTGCATGAGAGCCACCTTGGGTACAATTCTTCACACACACACAAAAAACTACATGGAGTCTAAAATGTAGTGTAATTCTTAGTAATAAGTTCACTCTATCAGGTGACCATTAGGTTCAGTCTGACTCCCCATTTGTATCTTTTTATTTTGAGGATTTGATGTGTTTTTGGGTTTTGTAGGTGCTCTTTCTCTTTACATGGTACATGATAATTCCATGGACATAGTGTGAAATACAAGTGATAAGAAACAAGGGTTAGTGGTGTTGAAGTGACATAGAAGAAATCACTTTCTAACCATTTTAGCAGTCATAGGTTCCCAACAAAGGTCTATAGTACCCAGGTGCCCTGATCTGATCCAAAACCCTAGTATTGGCATTTCTACCAGTTATGTGATTTTTTGGGCTTAGTTGTGACATTCTCCCCTCATGTTTCATCAATTTTATAGCTTAGTACATCTTCATGATTATTGTGAAATAAACTAAGTCTCTTATTCCATCTATTACACTTAGGGTTTTGAGTTTTCATTTGCTTATTACTTAGGCAAGATCTATACTTTAATACATTATCTATTCCGTCGTGACTCTACAATTAACATTTCACAAAATATCAATATTTTTAAAACCATAATCCTGTTGTCGCTAAAAAATGCACCTTGATATGATCATGGAAGATCATAATTTTGGGCTAGTATGGGACTGTCTCCAAGTGCGGGACCTTGCAAAATGAGAAAGACCTCTAGATAAGTTTGGTCCCTCTACCTATCCTAATTCTAAAACTACTCCTATATCTTAAAGAAAAACTACCTTATCTTAATCTAAAAATTCATGGGGACCAGGGAGAGAGAGAGGTATGGAAACAAAATCCTAAGTGATGAAAAAGGTGGTAGTACCAAGAAAAAGGGGGGTCAAACTTTGTGAGGAAGAAATGAGAAATAAATTAAGGTAGGATATGGTAGGCAAGTGTTCCATAGATATAAAAAAATCAAAGCTACTAGTTTTACACCTTGTAAGAACTGAAGGAAAAGGAAAACCTTCAAGTATAACTCATACATAACATAAAATAAAAGAACAAAGAAGTAAGAGAGACAAAAAATGTAAGAAATTGGAAAAGAGGAGCCACAATGTCCATATTTAATTTCTCCAGAGTATAAATAGTTTGTTACATCTATTTGGGAGGTATTGAGAGCATTGCAAGCTCAAAAATGTAGGTCTGCAACTCAAATTTGTTTTGGACACCATCTTGGCATGGTTCCTTTGCAAAAGTGGAAAAGGATTACATTACAATAAAATTGAGTTGCATATATAGAATAAGAATAGGGGAGAGAGGAAATTCAAAATTAAGGAGCCTAATTCCTTCTTCAACCACCCAGGACTAATCAACGTTTAAGTTTGTGGACCTAGCATGGGCACCATCAATTTTTTGTACAGTCCATACCAAAAAACAACCACAAGATCATTTTTGTAATTACAGATGAATAAAGTACATTTTTTCAACCCAGATATAATCCCATCATGTAGTACTCTCCAAGTCCTTTTCGATAGTATAAATTTTCTTATTTGATGCCCTGGATCAAAATTTATGAGTATTTAATTATCACCATGTCATCAAATTTAACCTTGGGGTCACTCTTTCTGACATGTAGGATCCCCATTGGATCATGGAGCCTCTATTCATGATCTGATAAATTTGAGGGATGTGCCAAAAAAGAGGAAGCTATGGGATACTAGAACCCATGGAAAATAAGTAAGTAGTGGGATACTAGAACCTGTAGAAAATAAGGAACCCATGGGAAATTAGGACCCACAGAAAAGAAAGAACCTACAAGAAACTAGAACTCACAAAAAAATAAGGAACCCATGCAAAACTAGAACCTGCAAAAAATAAGGAACCCATTGGAAACTAGGATCCATAGGAAAAGAGGAACCCACAGATTGTGAGGATCCACATAAAAAGAGGAACCCATAGATTTTAAGGATCCATGGAAAAAGAGGAAGTCACGTATTTTTTAGATCCATAGAAAAATTAGAAGATGATAAAAGAGGAAGATGAAGAAAACATGAATAAGGGGAAAAAATAAGAGGAATATGATAAAATCCCTTATTTTTGAATCAAGTTGTCCAAATAAACATGACTGTTTATTTGAAAACATTTTGGTGACCTCTTGGGGTACATCTCCCTATTATATGATGAATACCATTAGCCTTTAATAATTCATTGGGCATGGAGATAAGCATGAATTTGAAGAAAATTAAACTCAAACATTTTATTATGTCCATGAACTTGCATAACTCATCACCAATTTGAAGCCAATCTCTTGAAGATTTAAATGAATCTCAAAAACTACCCCAAAACCTTCTAATTTTAACCATGGAAATTGATCTGAATTGGACTATGCAATAATAAAAAATGGTCCCATAAAAAATATGTACAAACATAAAATCATACATGTTTCAAGAGGAAGTATGGAAAGTGTGCATGAGAACTTATTTTGCAATAAACAACCTAATATAACCTACTTTAATCAAAGGAAGCTAAAAAAACTAGCAAGTGGTTAGGAGAAATACTTCCCTTACAAAATTGGACCATGTGATTAATTTGAAAGCAAACATGGCTTTTGATGAGAGTGGAAAACTATCTTGAAACAAATTTTCCACATCATTCCCCAAATTATCAACCAGAGAGAGTATGAATACATATGCATCTTGATTTGCATTATTTTTAGAGGTTTTGCAGCTGAAGCTTATCACTTTGATGATATTCCTTATGTTCTGAAGTGAACATGACCGGTGGAAAATCTGATTTTGGCTCCAAACTAGCCAAGTATCTGATTGGGCATGCGACCTTAGAAACTAATAGATTCATCTTTTTTTTTTCCCCATCCTCTTCATGAAGATGGTTTGTAAGTTGACCAAGACTTTGTTCTTATTTTCCTGCAAAAACTTTGTTTCCACCCTGGCAGATTCATTTTTTCCTTATTCTGTCTCTGTTCCAATATGATTTTATACTATTATAAGTGTAGCAAGCTCTAAACATGTAGATCAATGAGAATCATTTCATTCAATTGAAACTTATTTCTCACTTTGCAAACATTCTTACTCTCTTTCTTAGATTCCACAAGTGTTCAAAAACATTTTCTCTTCCCCTCCACTTCCAATACAATTTTCATTTGCATCTGTCTTATCTATTTTGATGTTTAAATCCCTTTTTTTCATTCTTTTCACATTTACATCTTCCCAATCTGAATCATACTAATCATACACTGATATGAAATTATCATAAACAAGGGGATGCTGATTTGTTTCATTCTTGAGAAGATATGGTTGGTACTCAAGAATTCTGATTTGATTAATTGGAGAAACCAAATGATCCTCAAAAACCTACCCCCTACTTTGTTGATCTTCTCTCCCTAAAACAACTACCTGATTTTACATTAAAAAAATTGTTATTGGGAGTGTAGCATGGGTTTATCCTTCTCTTCATGCAAGTAACAATATTCTTGTTCTACTAACATTTTAGGATAACTTGGTTTGGTGAGTATTGGGTAAAGGGTAGGGAAAATATGTTAAATACCACAAATTTTGAAAAACATTAGTGTAACATTTAGTGAAGCGGGTAGTTCCCTAGGTTGAGATGGGAGGGATTTTTGTAAAGTACAAGGAGTTTTTTTGGCATGATAAGATTGTGGAGCACTATAATAATGAAAAGGAAGAAAAGGATTTTCCTGCCTTTGGAAAGGAACAATGGATTTTTCATTCTTTGCAAAAGGGGAAGGAATAATTTGAGATGGCGAGGGAAGAATTGTAGTAATGGAGATGGATTTTATTTTTCTATCTTGAATGAGTATCTTCTAGCTTGTGATGTAATGGAAAAATATTGAGAAAAAATTATGGTATTGAATTAACATAGCTATATTAGCATCACAGGACCTTAAATAATACAAGAATTTTATACCTTGTGAGGGTCTGAATTCTTGAGGAATTCTATGCCAAGTCCTTGTAAATCTGATGTTGAAATCAGAGATAAACTCAATTAGAGCCTGTTACTTTCTGCTGAGATGTTCCATGAGAGAAATGACATATGTATTATCCTTGAACTAATTATGTAGTTGTTCTCCTAGCTGATCCCATGAGGAAATGGATTGTGAAGCTAAACCTTTATACCAATCTCTTTACCTCTGAATGATGAAAAAATAAGTCTGAGGAAAATGTTCTCTTCTATTATATTGTGAATGTCACAATGGTTTGATATATTTTAAATTTTATCAATAAGAGATTGATCTCCATTTCTATGGAAAAGAGGTTGCTCATTCAAAGAACCAATTTAGGTATATCATCCCACTTCTGAA
This sequence comes from Taxus chinensis, assembly GCA_019776745.2. Classification (NCBI taxonomy): domain Eukaryota; kingdom Viridiplantae; phylum Streptophyta; class Pinopsida; order Cupressales; family Taxaceae; genus Taxus; species Taxus chinensis. The sequence continues at coordinate 728,707,925 of CM034153.1, read as the reverse complement.
AATGGATGTGATTTGAACTGAAATGAGAGAATGGAAGAGCTCTTTGGAGAGCCATTAGAGGAATGGAAACATGAAAATGAGTGGAAAGATGGAGCAGATGGAGGAAAATTTATGAAACTTGAGAAAATGGGTTTGTTCAATCAACATAATTTCCATATTGTGTTGAGAAAAGCCTCCAAAGGTTGAATACCATAAATAACATATCAACCTTGCTAGTATGAAGTTGTAAAACACTTCAATATTGTCCCACTGAGCATGCCATAACTATTATCACTAAAAATTACACCTTGATATGACCATGGAAGATTAAAATTTTGGGCCAACATGGGAATGTCTCCAAGTGTGGGACCTTACAAATCAACACACACCTCTAGAGAAGGTTGGTTCCTTTACCTATCCTAATGCTAAAAATACTCCTATAACTGAAAGTAAAACTACCTAATCCTAATCTAAACATTCATAAGGACCATGGAGAGAGATATGTATGGTAATGAAATACTAAGCTATGAAAAATGTGATAACACTAAGAAAAAGTGGGGATCAATCTCCATGAGGGAGAAATGAGAAATAAATGAAGATAAGAGAGGGCAAGCAAGTGTGCCACAAATCCAAAAATCAAATCTACTAATTCCACACATTACAAGAGCACAACGAAAAGAAAATCCTATAAGTATAACTCATACACATCATAAAATGAGAGAATAGATAAGTAAGAGAGACAACCAGATGTAAGAAAAGGGAAGAGAAGAGTGATGATGTCCAAATTTAATTTCTCCAGAGTATACATAGTTTGTTACATCCATTCGGGAGGAATTGAGAACATTTTAAGATCCAAAACGCAAGTCTACATCTCAAATTTGTTTGGAAGATCATTTTAGCTTGATGCCTTTGTAAAACTGCATAAATATTACATTACAATAAAAGTGAATTACATATATATAAGAAGAATATAGGAAGGAGGAAAATTGAAATTAAGGATCCCAACCAATTCGTCAACCACCCAATACTAATAAACATTCAAGTTTGTAGACCCAACATGCGCACCATCAATGTTTTACAGATCCTATACCTAAAGAAAACCACAGGATCATTTTTCTAATTATGACTTAGTAAAGTAAATTTTTGCAACTCAAATATACTCTCATCATATAGTACTCCCCAAGTCCTTTTCAATGGTATAATTTTTTTCTTATTTGGTATCATAGATCAAAACTTATGAGCATTTAAAGATCACCATGTCGTCCACACATTTGAAATCTGCAAGGCATTCAAATTTAATGTTGGGACCACTCCTACTGACGTGTCATTTCCCCATTGGATCCTAAAGCCTCCATTATTGATCTGAGAAATTTGAGGGATTTGCAGAAAAAGAGGAATCCATAGGAAACTAGGACCCACATAAAATAAGGAACCCGTGGGAAACTAGGACCCACATAAAAGAAGGAACTCACATGAAACTAGGGCTTGCAGAAAATAAGGAAACTACGTGAAAATAGAATCCATGGAAAAAGAGGAACCCGCGGATTTTAAGGATCCACAAAAAAAGTGGAATTCACAGATTTTTAGAATTCGTGGCAAAAGTGGAAGATGAAGAAAGGTAGAAGACAAATAAAAGATGAAGAAGGGGGGAAAAGAAGAGGAATATGAGAAAATCCCTCATTTCTGAATCAAGTTGTCCAAATAAATAAGAGTGTTTATTTGATAACAAATCTTGAGGAAAACATTCTATTCGTTGACATTGTGAATAACATGGTGATTTACTATGTATTGAATGTGATCAATAGGATATTGATCCTCATTTCCATGAAAGAGAGGCAAATTAATTAGGGCTATTTTTGGGATATCATGCCACTGTTGCAAATGGAGGGGAGAAGAACTAAAATGAGATAAAGGAAGACCTCCATGAAGATCCATGGATTAGGTGAAAACATGAAAATGAATTGAAAGGGTGAAAGGCAATGAATAAATAGATTAAATGATGAAGGTAAAGGTTTGCATATGATATAATAGGTTGGTTGAATAAGTGGAGTCACTAGATATGATTAGAATTACCTAAAAAGTATGATTTCCAATAAGAAAATATCAAACTGGGTGAAACATTATACAATGTACTCTCCCATGTGCGCATCTGTGTCATGTATTGAATTTTTCTTAGCTTTGTATGTGTCATCTTCACCTTTTTTTGTACTTATTCATGTGTGTGTATGTTGTGAATGTTTTATGTGCACACTTGCACACTTTTTTGTTTTACTTCCTTTGATGGAAGAGGGTGACAAAATTGTTGAAACCAATAGATATGAATGCTAGGAGTTACCATATGTGTTGAAAAAATCCTCCAAAGGATAGAAATCACTAAGTCACACACTATAACTTATCAATAATGTTGGAAAGTACATAAAACTAGTCCCACTATGCATGCAAAAATTGTTGGAGCTTAAAATTGCACCCATCCCAAATTAGGATGACTTGGACCTTTGAGGAAACATGGGACTATCTCCAAGTTGTGGGACCTTACACTTGAGATAGGCCTTTGGATAAGGTCAACTTCCTATTATTATTTTTACTATTACAACTACTCCTAGGAAGGGAAATGTAACAATCTAACTCTACTCTAATATTCCAAGGGACCAGGGTGCGAAGGAGATACATAAAACAAAATCCTAAGCTAAAGGGAGGTGATAACACTAGAAAGAAGGAGACGAAAAATCTCAGATGATTGAAAATGAGGGAAAATGCAAAAAAAAGGGAAAACACTTTCCATAGTCCAAAACAACATTCATGATCTCATTTTCATGGAGTATAATAGAAAAGACACCCTGCAAGAGACATCAAACATGCACAACATACTAATATTGCAAAGGAAAGACATGTAAATTCAATAAAACGTGAGCTAGGTTAGAAATAACCTCAAAACATACTTATATTTACTTTGAAGTATGCACAATATATTATAATGGTGGAAGGAGGTGATAATCTACATGCAGTGAGTCATATATGAGGCTTGCAACTCAAAATGCAAAGAATACACTACTTTGAATAATTCTCCTGCAATCCAAGAGAGTATAACCTTTACAAATTAGATTTATTCAACAATATATAGAATAATGGAGACAATAGGAGAGGGAAAAGATAGGGAAAACAAAAATTTCCAATCACAATCACCAACAACATGTAATAAATGCCTACAATTTTTCTAGAGCTCTGTCAATTCTGCCTACCCATGTCAATTTACTTATGAAAGAAGGAAAAGGCCCAAAAGCTTATGAAATCCGAGTTGTTGAATCAACTAAAAGTGTACATTAATTGTTTGATCATTTTTTCCCATTTACACCTACCAAATATCATAAAAACATGATTTTGAAAATCATGTAATATAGCCCATGTCAATAGCTTTCCAACAAGACCAGGTGTACATGATTTCAAACTCGGTGGAGGAAGTTATGGTGATTTGAAGTTTTGTAGTGCAAGAGGAAAAAACAAGACAAATGAAACAATCTAATTGGTTATAGGATTCAAATGATTATCTATTAGTTCATCTATGCACATAAGCTGTAATTTATCTATAAGTCCCCAAGAAGGGACATGTGGCACATAGTGATTGACATGGAGGGTTGCATACTTGGGTGAATGCATGGAAGTAGAAGACATGAGAGGATAAAATGTATAATTTTTTGAGCACATGCAAGAGGGTGTATGAGGATAGGAGGAAGGGGTGCATATTTACTAAGGTATGCAAATGTGCATGGAAGGTGCGGATTTTCGACAAAGGAATGTGTGAAAGTTTAGATGGGGAGGCACATGAAGTATGCCAATAGGTAAAAGGGGAGGCATGTAAATTAGAGGCTAATGGGTAGAAATGTGAGAATAGGTGTGTGGGAAAGAGTGCAAGAAGAAGTGAGTGCATGTGAAATAATGCGCGAGACTTGGGAAGAAAATGCATACGTGGGGAAAACATGCTGGGGAATTGTTAAAATAGAAGGAAAGTCAGAAGTTTCATGCTAAGAGGTACATAAGGACCATGAAAGGGAATTGAATTCACAAGGAGTGCACTCTAATGGAAATGGAAGGAGATAGCATACTAAAAGAAAATAAAGTGAGAGCACACATAAGGTGCGCAAAAAGAAGTGAAGGGAAGGAAGAAACAAGAAAGAGGTAGGAAGGGAACATGTGGTGCACGTAAAGAACTGCAACAATGAAAATACACCAAGGAAGAAAATAACAGTGTGTACAGCCTAAAAACTTGATGCCAAATCAAGAATGGAACTGCAAGTTGTCAAAATAAAAAGGGGTTATTTTGGACAACAGTACCTCGTGAGAGATAAAAATTGATGACAAGATTCCTAGAGATCCAAGAGGTAGTTTTTGGTGAATTATTATATGATTTTGAATCCCAAAATCATTCCAATAATAATGGGATGGGCCACATACCTCAATTCTACTTACATCATCAAATTTTGACCCCTTTTTCTTCGGGATAACAGGGTGTGTTTGCCAAAACTAAGCTTTCATGAGAGGCCATAAAGTCTTGTGAAATATTTTATGATTCCATCATGTAGAGGGTTCCTTAATATTTCCAATGACTATTTATTTTCTTTCTAATTCATTACAGATCTCCTATAATCCTCTACATAAGTTCAGGTATCGATCTAGACTGCATGCTTCATAACCCTAGAAAACCCGCTTTCACTACAACTATTCCTAAACCTACGAAACTTCCCTATATCATCATAAATAATATTGCAAATTGTTAAATACCAACTCTATATGATTTTGAGCTTTCATATCAGTCCCAGAGGATACACACCTATCCTGAAAAGGCTAAAATTATCCTTTCTAGGTCTACCAAAGAATTCACCTTTGGAAGTGTTGGTGAGAAAAATTGTAGGGTGGAAAAACTTGTGGATTTCTTACAAACGCTTTGGGAATATAAGTCCCTCTACTTAACCAATGAAGTTTTTGTATATGCATGTGTGTGAAAAGGTGGATTTCTGTTGTGGCATTTTGATCAGGGATCCAATAGCGGAACTCCATTGATTCTGCAACAAAGCTAGTAATTTCTTGCTAGGGAAGACTTTGTCTAAAGAGCAGGAAAGGGGAGTGAGAAAAGAGGTAGGAGAACTAATGTTGTAGGTAGGAAATCACATTCATACACACACTAGTTAGAAGTATCATCACATGCATTTATGAGAATAAAAAATTTTGTAAGCATCATTAAGACCAAATGAAATTTGATGAGCACAAAGTATCAAGAAATCCCTTAGTCAAAGAAATCTATAAAATCCTTATTCTTGTATTAATTTCTCAAGTAAAAGTCATACATAGTGGAGAAATGGAGGAAATTGAGAAGGGGGGAAAGGAATAATTTGGCTATCTCCTTTGTTCTCTCAAGGTAGAATGCACTCTTGAGCTTAGAAAATTAATGGCCAACCCTTTAAAATGGGAATGGAATTATAATTTATATAATGAGAGGTGACTTATCATCTCCCCCTAATGGATTTTAATATTTCCTTGTGCAATTTAAAACAGTTTTGACTTCCTAGGAGAATATTAAGTCCCTTTTTATAACATAAAGGTGACTTATTACATTAGGAACATTAGGACATATGAAAAATTGTAACCCCAATGTGAAATTAGAATATTGGAAAGTGAGAGAAAAATGGGGGGAAGAGGAGAGAGAAAGAGAGATATAAGAAGAAGAGGAGATGTCGTTCCTGATGAAATACGTTGGTCCTCGTTGATGGAAAGTTCCAAATGTAGTGAAAATCTAAATCTTAGAAATACTTGCACACTGTTAAACTCCTTCAAATTAGCTCACAAATTCTCACCAAGTTGAGTGAGTTGTTCCACTGATTACTGAAACTCCTAGCATGCATATGATATACCTATGACCCAAACTATGTAGTGAGAGTCATAAAAAAATTTCCAGTTCCTTGAGATGATCACCCCTATATGTCTCATTATTCCAAACTTTCCCTTTGAGAACAACTTGCTATTAATATTAAGTGTCCAGATGGAAGGCTTACTATTTTTAGTGAGAGGTGATTTTTGCCTCTTCTCGACCATTATGATTTGATGAACTACCTCATTCGATCTTGTGCACACTGCCTTTTCTTTGACCACTTCTTGGGGTGACTTACTATTTTTAGTAATCACCTATATAAGGGACTTAATATTTTAGTAAGTGATCATTTAATCTATTTTCTACTCTAGATAATCATTTTTCCTTCTTGGAGGTATTCAGTGCACACTGCCTTTTCCATAGCCGCTTTTGACGAAGGCTTACCAAAAATAACAAACATGTGTAGGAAATCTTACTATTTTTAGAAAGTGGATTTCCATTGATTTTTGTGATGGATTCTATTTTTTAAGACTCATCTCGTCGTCACAACCAAATCCTTCGAATTTCACATAATTTTTCTCACTAGAATATCATAAAATAAAATTTTAATTTTTCACTTAGCAGTGGCTTTGAGCATGGAGTTACCATGGCGGCCATTAATGGATCTTAAAAATTTTAGGTCTATTTTTTTGTCTCCATTTGCGTTGAAAAAAAATTCATTGTGATAGGATTTTCATCTGGATCTTGTGTGCAAGTTTTTAGCACGTTTTCATTGTTGGAATGATGGGAAATCCAACAAATGTGAGCGAGTGCATGAAGTGAGGATTTTGTTGTAACAAATAATTTTTGGCACCATTTGACCTCTGGTTTGTTGCATCATGATAGTATCAAAAAATTTGGAAGTACGCAAAAGAAAACACCTCGATCCAACTTGTATCTTGTGAGATATTAAGATTTCTCGAACGGGTGACTTCACGGTTATCTGGCAAAAAACCTTCATTTTCTTCCCATTCTTTGTTTCTTCGGTGATTTTGATCATTCCTTCCCCTAAAAAATGTGTATTTTCATGGACTGGGTGTTCATGTAGCCATGGCAGATCTGGTTTGAATCAGCAATGGCGGACTAGGTGTTTGGACAAGCTTGAGCAAAGCTATGGCATGGTGAGGATCTGTGGAGGAGAAATGAGAGGAAGAAAACGACTAAGTGCTGGATTTAAATTTTCAAAAAATGCACATGGAGGGGCTGGGAAAATTTTAATTTCCTTTAAGTCCCTCACCTTAGGGATGTGAGGAACATAAAATTCCAAAGTGAGCAATAAGACGACACTTGTCCTCGATCTGATGGCAAGGGATTTGCTTGAAAAGGCACTATAAGCATTAGGGGCTGACATCCGGTCACGTGGATGATCAAAGGAATCCCCATAGGGGCTGGCAAATTTTTCCATGTCTATTTTCCCTGACCTTAGGGATGTAAGGGACATCAAATTCCATGGTGGTCCTGGAGCTGAAACGTGTCCTCGATCCAACAACAGGGAATTTGAGCTCCAAAAATGCACCTGGGGGCTGAACTATCATGTTTGAAGGTCACATGAAGGTTCCAAAGGTCACATGGGGGCTGGAAACATTTTTCCAAGGTTGGTTTACCTGACCTAAAGGAAGTTGGGGACATAAAATCCTACTAGGCTCTTGGTGTTAACATGTGTCCTCCCGAAAATTGACTAACTCTTGAATTGTCTCCAAGATGGAAATTTGGAACGATGTTAACTTGAGCTCCTGGTGGAAGTTATTGGTGAAAATTTATATAATAGTGACTAGAAATGGCCTTTTAAATCTAATGGTTGGGGCATCATGTGTTGATTCATCCATTTTATCCCTAAAAAATAGGAATTGTGTTTTGGTACTCCACATGTTCCTGAGAAACACTACCTGCAGACATGATGCGCCAAAGTTTTGTGAAAAATATGCTTTCACCATCATATAGGTATTGGAATCCTCTTTCCAGATATGTTTTTTTTACTCCTAAATCCATTTAAACTCCCATAATGTTCTTCTTAAGCTTAACAACTATTTTAGGCCTGTGTACTGCCTAGGCTTGTGAACCCTGCTTTTCATTCAAACTGCTCTAAGTCTTTCAAAAATTCCCTAAACCTTCCAAAATAATTTCCACGATGTTCTAAGGTCTTAAATTCACCTCCATGATTATTTTTTACCTTCTGTTTTCTCCAAGGGGGTTGATCTAGTCCTGGGAAGGCCAACGATAGCCCTTCCTAATACTGCCAGAAGGTAGCATCTTTTCAAAACTTCCTAAAATGACCTAAGGGATTAAATTGACTTTCCTAAATAATATAAGGGACCAATTTGACATCAAATAGGGGGTGACCAGATTTACATATTTGAATTAGTGTGCCTAGGAATGATAAAACATGAAAAATTTGGCACAGGGGTATAGTTTTCATGCTCAGAAATTGTCAATTTTCTTGTTGCACATTTTCATGACAACATGAATTACTTCACTGAATGAGATGAATGGACCTATAAAAACATTGCAAACACTAGGGAAAGGTTTTATAACACATTTTTAGGACCTATGGGATTGGGATGAGTATTATATAGAGGGCATATTGATCCAGAGAGGGGGTTAGGAGGGTTTTCAAACAATTTTTTAACACTTGGGATTGGTTGTCATGGCTCAAGTTTGAATTTTTGGCCTTGAAAAAACACATGAAAACATGTAAGAATATGTCAAAATTGATTTATGAGAAGGAAATTCTAGCCATAATTCATGCAGTAAATCAATGGAGATAATATCTAATGGGCAGACACTTCAAAGTAAAGATAGATCATGATAGTTTGAAATACTTATTAGAGCAACATTTATCATCTGAAGAAGAGAAAAAAGGGTCTAAAACATTTTAGGGTATGATTTTTAGACAATCTATAAGAAATGGAAGGAGAATGTAGTTGATGATGCTCTTTGACAGAAGGATGAGTCCATTAAGGAGTTTTTGTGTGTCGTATGTATATTACAGGAAGATTGGGTCAAGGAGGCAAGGTCTGAATGGTAAGCGCACCAGAGATTTTTTACTTTCCAAATTTAACTTAATAAAATGAAATAACAAAAAAAACTAACCTCAAAGGATGGCGGGGTTTACTAACACCCATGATGACTGGTGTTGATACTTGATAGGTGAATGACATTGACTAATCAAAACATGTGCACAACTTCTTCCTTCCATAGGGTAGGCTACCTGCAATGCAAAGAAAATAAAAAAATGATAGGATTAGATAGATATATGGCATATTTCTTGGAAAATGCTAGTCATCAGAAGTCAATGGAATTTCTTGGAAGTATGTCAATCCACGTTTCTAAGATCAATATGATACTGATAAGATAAAATGATAAAACAAACAATATAAAAAACAATGTAAAGGCAAAGGGACTAACGCGGTCCACAAATATACGATGGTATAATGGTGATACCTGATCCAAAGGGATTCTAGGGATCACAGAATGGCTCAAAGGAGCAAGGATGTAGATGGATGTCCACTCACAAAGGTGAGAAGGATGATAGATTTTATTTAGATAATTGATAGAGTGCTAAAGATGGCTCAAAGAAGCTTGATATGATTGGACAGACACATGCAAAGGTAGAGTGGTAATACGTTACATGATTTGGATGTCAGAAGGGAAATATTAGGGGTTAAATGATGTAACAGGTAGGGATCATTAGTGATTGTGGCTGATTGATGACGATTGAATCCGATCGACGATGATTAGGATAATCACAGGTGATTACTGTGGAAATGTGAAGGCTGATAATAAATGTGATAATGTCGATTAAAGATTGTAAATGATGAGTAAACAAGATAATAATTCAAAAAAAAAGGAAAATACCTTATATAAATTGTAAAATGAAGACAAGAAGGTGATATTAACTGAGAGAGGAGGATTATAGATGCAATAATATTGTTGAGTTGATTCCTAGGTGGTTAAAGGATGAAGAAGAGATTATTTATGCCTTAAATGTTGCTATGATGATCTTTGGCACTTTGGTAGGGATATGATGAAAATAATATGCAATGTGAGGTCTCAAAGAGTGAGTAACCTGGAAAAGACTCAAGTAACCTCAAGTTATGTCCTATATAACCCCAAATGAAGGCATGTATCTCATTTATATAGGGTTTTTGTCGACATGGGAGAATCTTCGGTGATTGGTAGGATCTCTAATGATATGGGGTTTAGGGGGAAAAGGTTGAAAATTATTCCCGAATCAATATTTTTGGTTGTTTTGATGAAGGATGGGTGTTAGAAGGAGGTTATATGGGTAACGGGTTATGAAATGGTTGAGTAGTTGCCTATTTTGTTTTTGATTTATTTTATTTTATTTTCTAAATAGTTTGGGTGGTTTTAAGAGGATTAAAATAGGATTTTAGTGTTATAGAATGATATTTACAGGGGAGTACATATAATAGGGAGAAATAAGACTTAGGATAAGGATTTAATAGATGATAATATTGATGTAATAATGTAGAGACTTCAGCAAACACGGGTATGGGAATTAACAGTGCTAATTTTAGGTGTCTACATTTTCCCGTTTTTGTTGAGTGGTTTGGTTGTAGGCAAGCCACGAGAGAAAAACAAGATGTGTTAGATAAGGATTTGATACATACATAATTATATGATGAATTGTGCCCCGTAAAAAATAGGGATCCATTACCAAAAATTGAATCGATCATGAGTTTTGAAGAGATATATTGATGAAAGGGTGAAATATGAGAGATAAGAAATGAAAAATGATACCCCAGAGAAAGACCTAGAGTCTAAAATTCCCGTGTCAAAAACATAAGCTAAACTGTAACACCCTGAACTGTTGTTACTTCCTCCTAAGCATACAAGTGTTGATATGTGATTTCTTTTGAAAAAAGGATGTGTTCCTTTGATTGAGAAGTCATGCTTGATATGTACTGTATCTTCTTTGCAGATTGCAGATATTTGACTGAGTCAGAATATGATTAGACTCTTTTATTTATTTCATTTTACATTTGAGTTTAATCTGATCTCAGAACGAATTATAAAGTTATTCATCGATAAGACCTAGCCTTGGATCAGTGGTATTGATCCAAGTGGTGCTTTAAGTTTTTCATGATGAATTAAAAATTATAAACCTTTCACAGGTTGCAAGGTTTGAATTCGTTGAATAAAGCCAATCCCGAGTCTAACTCAGGTTGATCGTGTGAAATGGAATGGTTCCCGATATCGAAGTATATCTAGAAGGTCTTGATCGTGGACCAAGTAATAATTCTGTTGCATATAATTCTGTAGCCTAATGGCAGTACAGGAGTGAACCCTGTTTGAGAATGCATGCTGTAGTTATTTTTCTGAGTATATGAAATGTTAGACCTAACTGGAATTATTAATGTTAGTAACCTAAAACTAAACTTAACCTAGGGGTTAGATTAGTGTTAATCTAACCTAAACCTAGGCTATGAGCTAATGTTCTAAGTTAGTATCTTTGTGCTAAGTGGTTAGACTAGGTGTTATCCTAAATCCTAACTTAAGTTACTAACCTAATTATTGAGCAAAGAATAAGGGGACCTATGGAAGGGGGTGCGAACCATGGGCGGCAGTTTCTATGTTATTAAATGCATGGATAGGTATGAAAGACAGGTAATATGGTGGAGGTTTTATAACGGCTATCTTGAGCCAACGTGGCAGGTCGCCAAAATTGGAAATGGTCTTGGAATTTCTCTTGTCTATCGCCAACTATGGTGGTTGGTGGCAGTGGAGTTTGAGCGGGAAATTGGGAGTAAATGCAATTAATGAGCTCGGTAGTCGAGCTCGGATTTTGTGAGAAGGCATGTAAATTGGAAAGTTAATGGTTTGTTTGGCTTATCACGAATTCCAGTTTTCCCTCTACCTGTTCACTGGTTCTTCGCACCAGTCTTCTTGGTGTTGCATGGCGAGTATGAGCGTATCTAGCTCTTTCCTCTGGAAAGGAAAATATATATGTCATGGAAATAGCAAAATTTTGTTGGTGGCTCTAACTTGGAAAAGGAAAAGAAAGTCTGAGCTCTTTCAGTGGTCTGCTTCAGAATTTTGAGCAAATATCCAGGCATGTTAGGCCCTAACTTTTAAAAATCTTGCTCTTCTTCAAATGATTTCATTAGAACAACTCTGTTCAAATGATTTTTGGAAATAGATGGTTTCTATGGTATCCTTGTGTGATTTTCGACACTATATCTTCATGCTGGTTTGGCTTTTCAATTTAACCCTTGATGGGCGTTTATTATATTCGAACTGTTGCTATATTTCTTTGTGTTTTGCATTCCAGCTTTTATATGCGAAATATATGAAAAGAAGGTATGCTCGGCCTGCTCTGTGAGAGCCAATAAATTGTTCTTGTGATGGGTACAGGCCACTGTGATGCTTGTTGATTTATACTCGAAGTCGATGCTTGTTGTTGATACTTGCCGTTGTTGCTTGTTGTGGGTACTTGTCGGAAGGGATACTGATGGACATTTGTTTGATTGTTCAGTTAAAATTGAACTTTTTGTAAGCTATGTCGTGGTTATTATTTAGTGGTGGTTATGGATTTTTATTGGGTTTCGTTATGAATTTTATAGTTATTGTGAAGAGGTAACATATTGTGTTACAGTATTCATTACGACCTCACTGGAGTTGTTTTTCCCTTTCGTGAAGGTTAATGGGATTCAACCCGTTTATATATATATATATATATATATATATATATATGTTTATTATATTGAAACGACTCTGTAGAGTCCATTGAATGATTCGTGCACTATGGACCACTGTGGAAGCTTTATATATCTTTGAATATTGGTAATTTGAGTTTCGTTGGAGTCTAGAAGAAGTAACAGGTCATACGACCTTTGTTATTTGTAATAAATTTTGGTACAGACTCCCTGGTTGTACTCTTACGTTTCCTTCTGTGTAAGCTTGTTCGAGAATATTGGAGAGATTCAGTTGGAATTCTTGTTACGAAATCAGTGATTTGTTTAAGCCTGATTTTTAATGTTTATCATTGTTGGCACAGTTGGGAATCATTGTTTATTATTTATTTGATATACTGTTACTCGGGTTCAGTGGAATCCTTTCTAGGTAACTACAGTACCTGTCTCAAATTAAGCTTTCTTAGTTACTATTGTTTCGACACTGTTGGGTTCCTTGAGTTTGGAAAGATATCTTGTATATCGGCTTCATTAAAAGCTATATTGTGAATACTGATATACAGATTTAGTTTTAAATCCTTGATTGGTAATCTATGTCACTGTATCTGTATAAGCCTGAGTATGAACATGTAATGTTTTTGGATTTGTTGGATTTCTTAACATAACTTGACATTATGTATTATGGCTTTTATAAAGTAGGTCGTGAATAACATACTTTCAACTCTGGATGCGTTCAGAAGTGACTATGTTATGTTATGTTATGTTTTCTTTCTGATTACATTCCAGATAGATGTGGCTGTGCATGTTGCGTGGATTTCATTTAAAAATCTCTCTGCATAGTCATAGGGAATTGTCATTGCTAAAATGATTTCGAGTCTCTTGTTGACTGTGATAACAGAAGAGATCCCTTTAATTCGACCTTGGGTCTAAAAGCCTTACAGTGTAGAAAGGAATTGAATGAGTTGAAGGTTGTCATAAGGTATTGTTGGCGTGTTACGTCTTCTGTGCATAGATATCCATTTCTGAGCTTGATTGAGTTTAGGAGTAGTCGATTTCACCTTAACAGGTAACGGCATTTAATATCTTCTTGTCTGTCGCTTCTTGCGTGAGGACATACTGAGTCTGCTTGTTGATAGACACCGTTGTTTGGCATGAGGGCTACTGTACTGTAGTTGCTTTCTTGTAAGCTTTAACAAAACAGATGGTGCTGTTGATGGTCTCGACTGATTTATTTGCATGTGTATTAAGTGAATGCCTTGCTCTTGAAAAGACGGTACAGTCATGAGCTAGATCTGAAGGAAATAAGTATTATTCGTTTATTTCTCTTCTGTTATAAAGTATAGGTTGATATAATTGTTTATCTAACTTTTGGAATTGTTCTATCATGCTGATGGAATCATGAAAGGTTATTTATTTATTATGTTGAATATATAATCCGTCTGATGTTGCTGTCCTTGGGATTCAGATGGATAGTTGGTTAGATGCATTTGTCTTCTTGGTCACTAACGTTTTAATGATTTGATCTCATTTAAACAGGGTGTTTAATGAAAACAATTGATGTATTGCAATTGTTTTAAAGGTTAGTGCTTATCATGCTCAGTTCATCGAACTGACCCATGTTGACTATTTTTGCAGATGGTTGCCGTGAGTGGTAAAAGCATGCAGATCTGATAGGATGATCAGATTGTTTAGATTTGATTTTAAGTAGAATTTTAGTTTGAATTTCTTTAAATGTACTATAAGAGGAAAGATGTTCTTCTTCCGTTGAGTATTGTATCAAGTATGCTGAATGCATAAAATGTATTTGATTAGTTCTGAAAGGAATGGAAATTGATATTGTTACTTATGTGTCTATATTCTTATCTTGATAGTTTGACCTTCTTCGGTTCAAATGATCTAAAGAGCATTGTTATTATTATGTAATTTGGAGACTTTCGTGATTATCAATGTAAGCTTTACAAGAATATAGGACTGAATTCTTATGATTGTTTAGCAGTTCTAGTATGTTCTATTAGAAGCTAAATTGAAATTTAGGTAACTATCTTTTTTAAAGATAGGGTTAAATTATACCTAAGGAAAATGCTAAACAAACAGAATTAAATTATTAATCCCTAGTCCTGATTATGACAGGACAACATTTAATTGGATTCTGAATCATTTATATTGGATACTTATAAGTATGATATAAATTCAGTTATGAGAACTTATATAAACCTAATGGGGTTTAGATGGCAATCTCATGTGAAGTTTATGAGATATTTTCCAATTCCATTGTTTTAGAATTATGTATATTCTATGAAATTCGTGATGAGACCTTGGTCTTAATAACTCCTCTATGTAATGGGTTTTATTGAGGAAGGTCATCCTAGGATGAAGAATCCAGGGATCGGGAAAGGCTAACCTTAGGGGAACGTCTTTAATGTAATTTAAACTCAACGTGCGTAACACAATTTAATAAGTAGATCTTTTCGAGGAGGATTTAAAGGTTGACGGCACAAGTCAACTGCAGGGTTGTACCTTCGAGAAGATTAGGATCTTCTCGAAGTTACAACAATGCAGGTGACTTATGATGACACCCTTTGCATTGATCGCTAAGATTTACACTTTGATCTGGAACGAGTTACTCAGGGACCGATTAGGAATGTGATCACGTTATAAGGCTGCCTAGGAGATTCGGGGTATCTTGACACACTGGTTTAACTTGGGTTGAACCAGTATGTCATCGTATCCCTAATCCTCGGGGCATCCATATAACGTTATCACCTTGTTAATCCGTTTCCGAGTGAATAAGTTGAGATAGGAGGGACTGACAGAAGTCGGTATAAGACATTCTACATAACATAAGAATGGGGTGAAGGGCGTATTCCAGATTGACGAGTATGCCGTTAAGGAATACGAGACATAAGCAGTATGTTTCAAATCTTTGGCCAAAGTATCGCAAGCTGCTGATTGCGTTGTCCTAATTCACCTAGTCTAAGGGATGAGATGCCGATGAATAATGGTAACAATTATTCAGTTAGGTTCCTTGGACAGAGCATTCTGAATCCCAGAATAGGGAAGAGAACCGCAAGAGTGAAGTGTTAAATAAAAACGCCAACTCTTATTACTCATGAATAGATCGGTAGATTACCGAGTCATGGAATGAATAGATCGGAGGTACTCCGAGTCATTACAGCTGCATATGGTTGTCTGTTATAAGAATGGTTATTTGATTGTGAGTTCTAAATTAGGTATTTAGAACCAGGATGCAATTATCAAAAAAAAAAAAAAAATTGACTTGTTCTATTGTCTAAAATGAGGATGTTACATCTTGGTATCAGAGCTGAAGGTTGCAGCTCTTGGACCTATTGTGTCCATAATCTGATAAAAACCTGAATTTTCTTGTAACAGAAAATGGTTAGAACAAGGGGGAACGTTGCGAATAATGCTCCACCTGAAGGAGGGGCGGAAACAACCCAGAAACTTGATGAGATCCTTGCTTCCTTGTTGGACACAAGAGATCGCTTAGCTGTACTTGAACAGCAGGTGATGGGGAATGAGGAGGATGAAGAAGCTGGATAATGACAATCAGCCACCTCCTGAGGACAACCCCAATATGGGTGTTGATGTTAATGCTGTAAATGCACCTGTCCAACCAGAAAACAAAAAGGCCAGGTTGGCAGCAGAACTCACTAATGATATAAAAAGGATAAGTCCACCTAAGTACGATGGCACCACATTAGGAGATGGAGCTGAGAACTGGCTCAGTGAAATGGAGAAGTACTTTGCAATAAGGAACTTCTCAGAGGAAACCAAAGCTATTTGGGGAGCCTATCAGCTTTCCCACGAAGCATCTTCGTGGTGGGATAGCCGTAAAGCTGAACTAAACATTGATGAGACCAATATTACTTGGGATCAATTTAAAGGCTATTTTAGGCAACGTTGGCTGCCACAACTTTTCTATGATCAGAAAATGACAGAATTTCAGAACTTAGCTCAAGGGAAGCTAACGGTAACTGAATACTGGGAGCGGTTTACAAAACTCCTCAAGTATGTACCGCAGTATCAAACTGACGAGAAGTTCAGAATATGGAAATTCATCATGGGATTGAATCCCGTGATAGGGGGAGAGGTCGATGTTCACAGTCCAACCACTATGGAAGGAGTTGTTGAAAAGGCCATAAGGCAAGAACAGAAATTAAAGGCTATTTCTGCTCATAAAGAGGAAGTGCGGAAGAAGACTGCAAATCCTTCTTCAACCTCTCTTGCACCCAGAAAAGGACCATGGAAAAAGTTTGGAAACAAGAATAAGTTTTCAGGAGATAACAGTAAGAAAGCAGCAGTAAATAAGCCTGCTGGAAATGTAAGGGATAATTTTGCTAAAAATTATAACAATGGGCAGAAGCCCTATGGAGGACAACGTGACAATTACAAGGCTGGAAGCAATTCTGAGCCTAAAAAGGGACCTGTAGGAGGCTGCTACAATTGTGGCAAAGATCACTACGCTAATCAATGCCCTTTGAAGAAGGATGATCGTAATCAGCAGCATAAGATACATGCTGCAGTAGCAGACAAGCAAGCTGAAAAGCAAGTAACACCTATAGAAGTTCCGGGTAAGTTATTTGGCATACCTGTCACTATTCTTTTTGATACAGGAGCTACTGAATGTTTTATTTCTAATAAACTTGCTTCTAAACTTAAAAGAAAAGCTGGAAAAATGGATAAATCTTGGACTGTACAGTATGGTAATAACTCTGTTCATACAGTGAGTATGTGTCTTTTTGGGGCAGTCCTTGACTTACCTAACTTTTCCACGGAAGTTGATCTCTATGTTACACCTTTGGGATCGTATGACATTGTCATCGGTGTCAATTGGTTAGCTGACCATAAAGCAAAAGTAGACTGCTATGAAAAGAACATAAAGTGTTTAGATGATCAGCTGGAAACAGCAGAGATTCAAGGTGTGAAACGAGAAATTTCAGTTAGAAAACTGTCAGCTATGCAGCTTAAAAAGGCTAAGAATAAAGGATGTACTCTTTATGCAGTAAAGATATCTGAATCTTCAGAAGAAGATGGTGATTATATGAAGCAAATTCCTCTGTTACAAAGTTTCAGGGATGTTTTTCCTGAAGAATTACCAGGGTTACCACCCAAGAGAGAATTTGACTTCACCATTGAAATCAAACCGGGAACTGAACCTATTTCCAAAGCACCTTATAGGATGACTACTACAGAGTTAGTCGAGCTTAAGGCACAGTTGCAAGAACTTTTGACAAAAGGTTTGATTAGACCAAGTGTTTCACCTTGGGGTGCACCTGTGATATTTGTGAAAAAGAAGGATGGAACACTTAGGCTGTGTATTGATTATCGGATGTTGAACAAAGCAACAATCAAGAACCGATATCCACTTCCAAGGATCGACGATCTATTTGATCAGATGCATGGAGCAGCGGTTTATTCTAAGATAGACCTTCGATCTGGTTATCATCAGTTAAGGATTAAAGAAGAAGACATTCATAAAACAGCTTTCCGAACAAGGTATGGACATTATGAATTCACGGTTCTACCCTTTGGATTAACTAATGCACCCGCAGCCTTTATGAACTTAATGAACAATATTTTTCAAGAATATCTGGACAAGTTTGTACTTGTATTCTTGGACGATATTCTCATTTATTCTAAAAGCGTTGAGGAGCACAATGAGCATTTGAAGATAGTTTTGGAAATTCTGAGAAAAAGAAAGTTGTATGGTAAGTTATCCAAATGTTCTTTCTTTGATTCAGAAGTTCACTATTTGGGTCATGTCATAAGTAAAGAAGGAATTGTTGTAGATCCTTCAAAAATAGTGGCAATAACTGAGTGGCCTGCGCCAAAGAATGTGCATGAAGTAAGAAGCTTCATGGGTCTTGCAGGTTACTATAGAAAATTTGTAAAGGATTTTTCTAAGGTAGCTGCACCAATAACTTCATTGCAGAAGAAGGATAAGAAATTCATATGGAACGACAAGTGCGAAGCGGCTTTCAAAAGTCTGAAAGACCAGTTGACTTCTGCACCTATATTAGCTGTACCAGACCCTAATGGGAATTTTACTGTTGTAACGGATGCTTCCGGGGAAGGCCTTGGAGGTGTTTTGCTACAAAATGATCAAGTCATTGCATATGAAAGTAGAAAACTCAAGTTACATGAGCTGAACTATGCCCCTCATGATTTGGAGCTTGCTGCCATTGTTCATGCACTTCAAGTCTGGAGACACTACTTACTTGGGAAACCTTTTGAGTTGAAAACTGATCACTTAGGGCTGAAATATATTTTTACTCAGCCTAATCTGAATGCCAGACAGAGAAGGTGGTTAGAATTTTTATCACAATATGATTTTGATATTAGCTATATCAAAGGGAAGGAGAATAGAGTAGCTGATGCTCTAAGTCGTAGGAGGCACATTTCTGCTCTTATAACATTAAGAACTCAGTTCAAGGAGGAGGTAAAGAGTGCCTCAGAATCTGATAATTACTTTCTGCAGGTAAAGGCAGCGCTTGCTGCAGAACCTAATGATGAAAGGTATAAAGGTTTTCATTTTGATAATGAAGGAATCTTGCGTTATGAAAACAGGGTATATGTACCTATGTTGAACGACTTGAGGAAGAAGTTGTTAGTGGAATTTCATAATTCACCTTTCTCTGGACACCCGGGTATCACAAAGATGCTTGCTGATCTGAAACAACAATACTTTTGGAAAGGTATGAAAAAGGATGTCATAAATTTTGTGACCCATTGTTTGGAGTGTCAGCGGGTTAAGGCAGAACATATGCACCCTGCTGGACTGTTATATCCTCATAGCATACCGCAGTACAAATGGCAAGTAATAACCATGGATTTTGTACAAGGATTACCCATGTCCAGGAATAAACATGATGTTATCCTGGTAGTTGTAGATAAACTGACTAAGGTAGCTCATTTCATCGCTGGAAATCTAAAGGATGATTCACCAGTGCTGGCCAAAAGATTCGTACACGAAATTTTCAGATTGCATGGTGTACCAGAATTGATTATATCTGACAGGGATCCAAGAATGACGTCAAGGTTTTGGCAAACACTTAATACAGCTCTTGGAACAAAACTAAACTTCAGTTCTGCATATCATCCGGAAACGGATGGACAAACTGAAAGGGTAAATCAAGTGTTGGAGGACATGTTGCGGATGTATTGCATGGATCAACAGTATAAATGGGAAGAGTATCTTCCATTAGTTGAGTTCGCATACAACAACACTTATCATTCATCTCTCAAAATGGCACCCTTTGAAGCACTTTATGGAAGAAAGTGCAGAACTCCTGTTAGTTGGGACAGTGTTGAGGATAGAGTGGTAATTGGACCAGAGATTCTCACAGAAATGGAACAGCAAGTTAAGCTGATTCGTGAAAGATTAAAGGAAGCAGCGGATAGGCAGAAGAGCTATGCTGACCTTAAGCGGGTTGATAGAAGGTTTGAGCTTGGTGAGAAGGTTTTTCTATCGTGTTAAACCCAGAAAGAGTTCTATAACTTTTGGCAAGGCTGCCAAGTTGTCACCTCGATTCGTGGGACCTTTCGAAATTGTCGAAATAATCAATCCTGTAGCTTATCGTTTAGCATTACCACCTGCTTTATCTCGCATGCATGATGTTTTCCATATTTCTTTGCTTAAGAAATACGTTTCAGATCTGTCACATGTTTTAAATTAGAATTCCTTGCAGGTCCAAGACCCAGGAATAATCGTGGTTAAACCCACACGAGTGCTGGAAACTCGCCAATTGCATTTAAGAAATCGTGAAATACAGCAATGTAAGGTCCAGTGGGACCAGTTTAACGAAGAAAGTGCAACTTGGGAAAATCTGGAAGAGATGAAAATTGCTTTTCCTTCTCTTTTTCAACAGAATGAAATCTGTTGACAAAACATTCTTTTCTAAACTTATTTTTTTTAAGTATTTATGAAAGCCAGATGAAGGAAAACATTATTCAGGTTGAATAAAATATGTTGTGACATTGATTTCTGGAACTATTCAAATTGGAAATAGTCACATTGTTTGTGTACTGATAAATTGGTTGACCTGAAGGTTAATCAAATATGTAATCATCGGGACGATGAATCTTTTTAGGAGGGAAGCATGTAACACCCTGAACTGTTGTTACTTCCTCCTAAGCATACAAGTGTTGATATGTGATTTCTTTGTAAAAAGGATGTGTTCCTTTGATTGAGAAGTCATGCTTGATATGTACTGTATCTTCTTTGCAGATTGCAGATCTTTGACTGAGTCAGAATATGATTGGACTCTTTTATTTCTTTCATTTTACATCTGAGTTTAATCTGATCTCGGAATGAATTATAGAGTTATCCATCTATAAGACCTAGCCTTGGATCAGTGGAATTGATCCAAGTATTGCTTTAAGTTTTTCGTGATGAATTAAAAATTATAGACCTTTCACAGGTTGCAAGGTCTGAATGCATTGAATAAGCTAATCCGGAGTATAACTCAGGTTGATCGTGTGAAATGGATTGGTTCCCGATATCTAAAGTATATCTGGAAGGTCTTGATCGTGGACCAGGTAATAATTCTGTTACATATAATTCTGTAGCCTAATGGCAGTACAGGAGTGAACCCTGTTCGAGAATGCATGTTGTAGGTCTTTTTCTGAGCGTAAGAAATGTTAGACCTAACTGGAATTATAAATGTTAGTAACCTAAAACTAAACTTAACCTAGGGGTTAGTGTTAATCTAACCTAGACCTAGGCTAAGAGCTAATGTTCTAAGTTAATATCTATGTTCTAAGAAGTTAGACTAGGTGTTATCCTAAATTCTAACCTAAGTTACTAACCTAACTATTGAACAAGGATGTAAGGGGACCTATGGAGGGGTGCGAACCATGGGCGGCAGTTTCTATGTTATTAAATGCGTGGATAAGCATGAGGGACAGGTAATTGGTGGAGGTTTTAAAACGGCTAACTTGAGCCGACGTGGCAGGTCGCCAAAATTGGAAATGGTCTTGGAATTTCTCTTGTCTATCGCCAACTATGGCGGTCGGTGGCAGTGGAGTTTGAGTGGGAAATTGGGAGTAAATGCAATTAATGAGCTCGGTAGTCGAGCTTGGATTTCGAGAAGGCATGCAAATTGGAAAGTTAATGGTTTGTTTGGCTTATCACGAATTCCGGTTTTCCCTCTGCCTGTTCACTGGTTCTTCGCACCAGTCTTCTTGGTGTTGCATGGCGAGTATGAGCGTATCTAGCTCTTTCCTCTGGCAAGGAAAATATATATGTCATGGAAATAGCAAAATTTTGTTGGTGGCTCTAACTTGGAAAAGGAAAAGAAAGTCCGAGCTCTTTCAGTGGTCTGCTTCGGAATTTTGAGCAAATATCCAGGCATGTTAGGCCCTAACTTTTAAAAATCTTGCTCTTCTTCAAATGATTTCATTAGAACAACTCTGTTCAAATGATTTATGGAAATAGATGGTTTCTATGGTATCCTTGTGTGATTTTCGACACTGTATCTTCATGCTGGTTCGGCTTTTCAATTTAACCCTTGATGGGTGTTTATTATATTCGAACTGTTGCTATATTTCTTTGTGTTTTGCATTCCGGCTTTTATATGCGAAATATATGAAAAGAAGGTATGCTCGGCCTGCTCTGCGAGAGCCCATAAATTGTTCTTGTGATGGGTACAGGCCACTGTGATGCTTGTTGATTTATACTCGAAGTCGATGCTTGTTGTTGATACTTGCCGTTGTTGCTTGTTGTGGGTACTTGTCGGAAGGGATACTGATGGACATTTGTTTGATTGTTCAGTTAAAATTGAACTTTTTGTAAGCTATGTCGTGGTTATTATTTAGTGGTGGTTATGGATTTTTGTTGGGTTTCGTTATGAATTTTATAGTTATTGTGAAGAGGTAACATATTGTGTTACAGTATTCATTACGACCTCACTGGAGTTGTTTTTCCCTTTCGTGAAGGTTAAGGGGATTCAACCCGTTTATATATATATATATATATATATATATATATGTTTATTATATTGAAACTCTGTAGAGTCCATTGAATGATTTGTGCACTATGGACCACTGTGGAAGCTTTATATATCTTTGAATATTGGTAATTTGAGTTTCGTTGGAGTCTAGAAGAAGTAACAGGTCATACGACCTCTGTTATTTGTAATAAATTTTGGTACAGACTCCCTGGTTGTATGTTACGTTTCCTTCTGTGTAAGCTTGTTCGAGATATTGGAGAGATTCAGTTGGAATTCTTGTTATGAAATCAGTGATTGTTTAAGCCTGATTTTTAATGTTTATCATTCTTGGCACAGTTGGGAATCATTGTTTATTATTTATGATATACTGTTACTCGGGTTCAGTGGAATCCTTTCTAGGTAACTACAGTACCTGTCTCAAATTAAGCTTTCTTAGTTTACTATTGTTTCGACACTGTTGGGTTCCTTGAGTTTGGAAAGATATCTTGTATATCGGCTTCTGTAAAAGCTATATTGTGAATACTGATATACGGATTTAGTTTTAAATCCTTGATTGGTAATCTGTGTCACTGTATCTGTATAAGCCTGAGTATGAACAAGTAATGTTTTTGGCTTTGTTGGATTTCTTAAAATAACTTGACATTATGTATTATGGCTTTTATAAAGTAGGTCGTGAATAACATACTTTCAACTCTGGATGCGTTCAGAAGTGACTATGTTATGTTATGTTATGTTTTCTTTCTGATTACATTCCAGATAGATGTGGCTGTGCATGTTGCATGGATTTCGTTTAAAAATCTCTCTGCATAGTCATAGGGAATTGTCATTGCTAAAATGATTTCGAGTCTCTTGTTGACTGCGATAACAGAAGAGATCCTTTGAATTCGACCTTGGGTCTAAAAGCCTTACAGTGTAGAAAGGACTTGAATGAGTTGAAGGTTGTCATAAGGTATTGTTGGCGTGTTACGTCTTCTGTGCATAGATATCCATTTCTGAGCTTGATTGAGTTTAGGAGTAGTCGATTTCACCTTAACAGGTAACGGCATTTAATATCTTCTTGTCTGTCGCTTCTTGCGTGAGGACATACTGAGTCTGCTTGTTGATAGACACCATTGTTTGGCATGAGGGCTACTGTACTGTAGTTGCTTTCTTGTAAGCTTTAACAAAACAGTGGTGCTGTTGATGGTCTCGACTGATTTATTTGCATGTGTATTAAGTGAATGCCTTGCTCTTGAAAAGATGGTACAGTCATGAGCTAGATCTGAAGGAAATAAGTATTATTCGTTTATTTCTCTTCTGTTATAAAGTATAGGTTGATATAATTGTTTATCTAACTTTTGGAATTGTTCTATCATGCTGATGGAATCATGAAAGGTTATTTATTTATTATGTTGAATATATAATCCGTCTGATGTTGCTGTCCTTGGGATTCAGATGGATAGTTGGTTAGATGCATTTGTCTTCTTGGTCACTAACATTTTAATGATTTGATCTCATTTAAACAGGGTGTTTAATGAAAACAATTGATGTATTGCAATTGTTTTAAAGGTTAGTGCTTATCATGCTCAGTTCATCGAACTGACCCATGTTGACTATTTTTGCAGATGGTTGCCGTGAGTGGTAAAAGCATGCAGATCTGATAGGATGATCAGATTGTTTAGATTTGATTTTAAGTAGAATTTCAGTTTGAATTTCTTTAAATGTACTATAAGAGGAAAGATGTTCTTCTTCCGTTGAGTATTGTATCAAGTATGCTGAATGCATAAAATGTATTTGATTAGTTCTGAAAGGAATGGAAATTGATATTGTTACTTATGTGTCTATATTCTTATCTTGATAGTTTGACCTTCTTCGGTTCAAATGATCTAAAGAGCATTGTTATTATTATATAATTTGGAGACTTTTGTGATTATCAATGTAAGCTTTGCAAGAATATAAGACTGAATTCTTATGATTGTTTAGCAGTTCTGGTATGTTCTATCAGAAGCTAAATTGAAATTTAGGTAACTATCTTTTTGAAAGATAGGGTTAAAATATACCTAAGCAGAACGCTAAACAAACTGAATTAAATTATTAATCCCTAGTCCTGATTATGACAGGACAACATTTAATTGGATTCTGAATCATTTATATTTGATACTTATAAGTATGATATAAATTCAGTTATGAGAACTTATATAAACCTAATGGGGTTCAGATGGCAATCTCATGTGAAGTTTATGAGATATTGTCCAATTCCGTTGTTTTAGAATTATGTATATTCTATGAACTCCGTGATGAGACCTTGGTCTTAATAACTCCTCTGTGTAATGGGTTTTATTGAGGAAGGTCATCCTAGATGAAGAATCCAGGGATCGGGAAAGGCTAACCTTAGGGGAACGTCTTTAATGTAATTTAAACTCAACGTGCGTAACGCATTTTAATAAGTAGATCTTTTCGAGGCGGATTTAAAGGTTGACGGCACAAGTCAACTGCAGGGTTGTACCTTCGAGAAGATTAGGATCTTCTCGAAGTTACAACAATGCAGGTGACTTATGACGACACCCTTTGCATTGATCGCTAAGATTTACACTTTGATCTCGAACAAGTTACTCAGGGACCGATTAGGAATGTGATCACATTATAAGGCTGCCTAGGAGATTCAGGGTATCTTGACACACTGGTTTAACTTGGGTTGAACTAGTATGTCATCGTATCCCTAATCCTCGTGGGCATCCATATAACGTTATCACCTTGTTAATCCGTTTCCGAGTGAATAAGTTGAGATAGGAGGGACTGACAGAAGTCGGTATAAGACATTCTACATAACATAAGAATGGGGTGAAGGGCGTATTCCAGATTGACGAGTATGCCGTTAAGGAATACGAGACATAAACAGTATGTTTCAAATCTTTGGCCAAAGTATCGCAAGCTGCTGATTGCGTTGTCCTAATTCACCTAGTCTAAGGGATGAGATGCCGATGAATAATGGTAACAATTATTCAGTTAGGTTCCTTGGACAGAGCATTCTGAATCCCAGAATAGGGAAGAGAACCGCAAGAGTGAAGTGTTAAATAAAAACGCCAACTCTTATTACTCATGAATAGATCGGTAGATTACCGAGTCATGGAATGAATAGATCGGAGGTACTCCGAGTCATTACAGCTACATATGGTTGTCTGTTATAAGAATGGTTATTTGATTGTGAGTTCTAAATTAGGTATTTAGAACCAGGATGCAATTATCAAAAAAAAAAAAAAAAGAAATTGACTTGTTCTATTGTCTAAAATGAGGATGTTACATCTTGGTATCAGAGCTGAAGGTTGCAGCTCTTGGACCTATTGTGTCCATAATCTGATAAAAACCTGAATTTTCTTGTAACAGAAAATGGTTAGAACAAGGGGGAACGTTGCGAATAATGCTCCACCTGAAGGAGGGGCGGTAAACAACCCAGAAACTTGATGAGATCCTTGCTGCCTTGTTGGACACAAGAGATCGCTTAGCTGTACTTGAACAGCAGGTGATGGGAAATGAGGAGGATGAAGAAGCTGGAATAATAACAATCAGCAACCTCCTGAGGACAACCCCAATATGGGTGTTGATGTTAATGCTGGGAATGCACCTGTCCAACCAGAAAACAAAAAGGCCAGGTTGGCAGCAGAACTCACTAATGATATAAAAAGGATAAGTCCACCTAAGTACGATGGCACCACATTAGGAGATGGAGCTGAGAACTGGCTCAGCGAAATGGAGAAGTACTTTGCAATAAGGAACTTCTCAGAGGAAACCAAAGCTATTTGGGGAGCCTATCAGCTTTCCCACGAAGCATCTTCGTGGTGGGATAGCCGTAAAGCTGAACTAAACATTGATGAGACCAATATTACTTGGGATCAATTTAAAGGCTATTTTAGGCAACGTTGGCTGCCACAACTTTTCTATGATCAGAAAATGATAGAATTTCAGAACTTAGCTCAAGGGAAGCTAACGGTAACTGAATACTGGGAGCGGTTTACAAAACTCCTCAAGTATGTACCGCAGTATCAAACTGACGAGAAGTTCAGAATACGGAAATTCATCATGGGATTGAATCCCGTGATAGGGGGAGAGGTCGATGTTCACAGTCCAACCACTATGGAAGGAGTTGTTGAAAAGGCCATAAGGCAAGAACAGAAATTAAAGGCTATTTCTGCTCATAAAGAGGAAGTGCGGAAGAAGACTGCAAATCCTTCTTCAACCTCTCTTGCACCCAGAAAAGGACCATGGAAAAAGTTTGGAAACAAGAATAAGTTTTCAGGAGATAACAGTAAGAAAGCAGCAGTAAATAAGCCTGCTGGAAATGTAAGGGATAATTTTGCTAAAAATTATAACAATGGGCAGAAGCCCTATGGAGGACAACGTGACAATTACAAGGCTGGAAGCAATTCTGAGCCTAAAAAGGGACCTGTAGGAGGCTGCTACAATTGTGGCAAAGATCACTACGCTAATCAATGCCCTTTGAAGAAGGATGATCGTAATCAGCAGCATAAGATACATGCTGCAGTAGCAGACAAGCAAGCTGAAAAGCAAGTAACACCTATAGAAGTTCCGGGTAAGTTATTTGGCATACCTGTCACTATTCTTTTTGATACAGGAGCTACTGAATGTTTTATTTCTAATAAACTTGCTTCTAAACTTAAAAGAAAAGCTGGAAAAATGGATAAATCTTGGACTGTACAGTATGGTAATAACTCTGTTCATACAGTGAGTATGTGTCTTTTTGGGGCAGTCCTTGACTTACCTAACTTTTCCACGGAAGTTGATCTCTATGTTACACCTTTGGGATCGTATGACATTGTCATCGGTGTCAATTGGTTAGCTGACCATAAAGCAAAGGTAGACTGCTATGAAAAGAACATAAAATGTTTAGATGATCAGCTGGAAACAGCAGAGATTCAAGGTGTGAAACGAGAAATTTCAGTTAGAAAACTGTCAGCTATGCAGCTTAAAAAGGCTAAGAATAAAGGATGTACTCTTTATGCAGTAAAGATATCTGAATCTTCAGAAGAAGATGGTGATTATATGAAGCAAATTCCTCTGTTACAAAGTTTCAGGGATGTTTTTCCTGAAGAATTACCAGGGTTACCACCCAAGAGAGAATTTGACTTCACCATTGAAATCAAACCGGGAACTGAACCTATTTCCAAAGCACCTTATAGGATGACTACTACAGAGTTAGTCGAGCTTAAGGCACAGTTGCAAGAACTTTTGACAAAAGGTTTGATTAGACCAAGTGTTTCACCTTGGGGTGCGCCTGTGATATTTGTGAAAAAGAAGGATGGAACACTTAGGATGTGTATTGATTATCGGATGTTGAACAAAGAAACAATCAAGAACCGATATCCACTTCCAAGGATCGACGATCTATTTGATCAGATGCGTGGAGCAGCAGTTTATTCTAAGATAGACCTTCGATCTGGTTATCATCAGTTAAGGATTAAAGAAGAAGATATTCATAAAACAGCTTTCCGAACAAGGTACGGACATTATGAATTCACGGTTCTACCCTTTGGATTAACTAATGCACCTGCAGCCTTTATGAACTTAATGAACAATATTTTTCAAGAATATCTGGACAAGTTTGTACTTGTATTCTTGGACGATATTCTCATTTATTCTAAAAGCGTTGAGGAGCACAATGAGCATTTGAAGATAGTTTTGGAAATTCTGAGAAAAAGAAAGTTGTATGGTAAGTTATCCAAATGTTCTTTCTTTGATTCAGAAGTTCACTATTTGGGTCATGTCATAAGTAAAGAAGGAATTGCTGTAGATCCTTCAAAAATAGTGGCAATAACTGAGTGGCCTGCACCAAAGAATGTGCATGAAGTAAGAAGCTTCATGGGTCTTGCAGGTTACTATAGAAAATTTGTAAAGGATTTTTCTAAGGTAGCTGCACCAATAACTTCATTGCAGAAGAAGGATAAGAAATTCATATGGAACGACAAGTGCGAAGCGGCTTTCAAAAGTCTGAAAGACCAGTTGACTTCTGCACCTATATTAGCTGTACCAGACCCTAATGGGAATTTTACTGTTGTAACGGATGCTTCCGGGGAAGGCCTTGGAGGTGTTTTGCTACAAAATGATCAAGTCATTGCATATGAAAGTAGAAAACTCAAGTTACATGAGCTGAACTATGCCCCTCATGATTTGGAGCTTGCTGCCATTGTTCATGCACTTCAAGTCTGGAGACACTACTTACTTGGGAAACCTTTTGAGTTGAAAACTGATCACTTAGGACTGAAATATATTTTTACTCAGCCTAATCTGAATGCCAGACAGAGAAGGTGGTTAGAATTTTTATCACAATATGATTTTGATATTAGCTATATCAAAGGGAAGGAGAATAGAGTAGCTGATGCTCTAAGTCGTAGGAGGCACATTTCTGCTCTTATAACATTAAGAACTCAGTTCAAGGAGGAGGTAAAGAGTGCCTCAGAATCTGATAATTACTTTCTGCAGGTAAAGGCAGCGCTTGCTGCAGAACCTAATGATGAAAGGTATAAAGGTTTTCATTTTGATAATGAAGGAATCTTGCGTTATGAAAACAGGGTATATGTACCTATGTTGAACGACTTGAGGAAGAAGTTGTTAGTGGAATTTCATAATTCACCTTTCTCTAGACACCCGGGTATCACAAAGATGCTTGCTGATCTGAAACGGCAATACTTTTGGAAAGGTATGAAAAAGGATGTCATAAATTTTGTGACCCATTGTTTGGAGTGTCAGCGGGTTAAGGCAGAACATATGCACCCTGCTGGACTGTTATATCCTCATAGCATACCGCAGTACAAATGGCAAGTAATAACCATGGATTTTGTACAAGGATTACCCATGTCCAGGAATAAACATGATGTTATCCTGGTAGTTGTAGATAAACTGACTAAGGTAGCTCATTTCATCGCTTGAAATCTAAAGGATGATTCACCAGTGCTGGCCAAAAGATTCGTACACGAAATTTTCAGATTGCATGGTGTACCAGAATTGATTATATCTGACAGGGATCCAAGAATGACGTCAAGGTTTTGGCAAACACTTAATACAGCTCTTGGAACAAAACTAAACTTCAGTTCTTGCATATCATTCGGAAACGGATGGACAAACTGAAAGGGTAAATCAAGTGTTGGAGGACATGTTGCGGATGTATTGCATGGATCAACAGTATAAATGGGAAGAGTATCTTCCATTAGTTGAGTTCGCATACAACAACACTTATCATTCATCTCTCAAAATGGCACCCTTTGAAGCACTTTATGGAAGAAAGTGCAGAACTCCTGTTAGTTGGGACAGTGTTGAGGATAGAGTGGTAATTGGACCAGAGATTCTCACAGAAAATGGAACAGCAAGTTAAGCTGATTCGTGAAAGATTAAAGGAAGCAGCGGATAGGCAGAAGAGCTATGCTGACCTTAAGCGGGTTGATAGAAGGTTTGAGCTTGGTGAGAAGGTTTTTCTACGTGTTAAACCCAGAAAGAGTTCTATAACTTTTGGCAAGGCTGCCAAGTTGTCACCATCGATTCGTGGGACCTTTCGAAATTGTCGAAATAATCAATCCTGTAGCTTATCGTTTAGCATTACCACCTGCTTTATCTCACATGCATGATGTTTTCCATATTTCTTTGCTTAAGAAATACGTTTCAGATCTGTCACATGTTTTAAATTGGAATTCCTTGCAGGTCCAAGACCCAGGAATAATCGTGGTTAAACCCACACAGAGTGCTGGAAACTCGCCAATTGCATTTAAGAAATCATGAAATACAGCAATGTAAGGTCCAGTGGGACCAGTTTAGCGAAGAAAGTGCAACTTGGAAAATCTGGAAGAGATGAAAATTGCTTTTCCTTCTCTTTTTCAACAGAATGAAATCTGTTGACAAAACATTCTTTTATGAAACTTATTTTTTTTTAAGTATTTATGAAAGCCAGATGAAGGCAAACATTATTCAGGTTGAATAAAATGTGTTGTGACATTGATTTCTGGAACTATTCAAGTTGGAAAATAGTCACATTGATTTGTGAACTAATAAATTGGTTGACCTGAAGGTTAATTGAATATGTAATCATCGGGACGATGAATCTTTTTAGGAGGGAAGCATGTAACACCCTTGAACTGTTGTTACTTCCTCCTAAGCATACAAGTGTTGATATGTGATTTCTTTTGTAAAAGGATGTGTTCCTTTGATTGAGAAGTCATGCTTGATATGTACTGTATCTTCTTTGCAGATTGCAGATCTTTGACTGAGTCGGAATATGATTGGACTCTTTTATTTCTTTCATTTTACATTTGAGTTTAATCTGATCTCAGAATGAATTATAAAGTTATCCATCTATAAGACCTAGCCTTGGATCAGTGGAATTGATCCAAGTATTGCTTTAAGTTTTTCATGATGAATTAAAAATTATAGACCTTTCACAGGTTGCAAGGTCTGAATGCATTGAATAAAGCTAGTCCGGAGTATAACTCAGGTTGATCGTGTGAAATGGATTGGTTCCCGATATCGAAATATATCTGGAAGGTCTTGATCGCGGACCAGGTAATAATTCTGTTACATATAATTCTGTAGCCTAATGGCAGTACAGGAGTGAACCCTGTTCGAGAATGCATGTTGTAGGTATTTTTCTGAGTATATGAAATGTTAGACCTAACTGGAATTATTAATGTTAGTAACCTAAAACTAAACTTAACCTAGGGGTTAGATTATTGTTAATCTAACCTAGACCTAGGCTAAGAGCTAATGTTCTAAGTTAGTATCTATGTGCTAAGTGGTTAGACTAGGTGTTATCCTAAATCCTAACCTAAGTTACTAACCTAACTATTGAGAAAAGGATAAGGGGACCTATGGAAGGGGTGCGAACCATGGGCGGCAGTTTCTATGTTATTAAATGCGTGGATAAGCATGAGGGACAGGTAATATGGTGGAGGTTTTAAAACGGCTAACTTGAGCCGACGTGGCAGGTCGCCAAAATTGGAAATGGTCTTGGAATTTCTCTTGTCTATCGCCAACTATGGCGGTCGGTGGCAGTGGAGTTTGAGCGGGAAATTGGGAGTAAATGCAATTAATGAGCTCGGTAGTCGAGCTCGGATTTCGCAAGAAGGCATGCAAATTGGAAAGTTAATGGTTTGTTTGGCTTATCATGAATTCCGGTTTTCCCTCTGCCTGTTCACTGGTTCTTCGCACCAGTCTTCTTGGTGTTGCATGGCGAGTATGAGCATATCTAGCTCTTTCCTCTGGCAAGGAAAATATATATGTCATGGAAATAGCAAAATTTTGTTGGTGGCTCTAACTTGGAAAAGGAAAAGAAAGTCCGAGCTCTTTCAGTGGTCTGCTTCGGAATTTTGAGCAAATATCCAGGCATGTTAGGCCCTAACTTTTAAAAATCTTGCTCTTCTTCAAATGATTTCATTAGAACAACTCTGTTCAAATGATTTATGGAAATAGATGGTTTCTATGGTATCCTTGTGTGATTTTTGACACTGTATCTTCATGCTGGTTCAGCTTTTCAATTTAACCCTTGATGGGTGTTTATTATATTTGAACTGTTGCTATATTTCTTTATGTTTTGCATTCTGGCTTTTATATGTGAAATATATGAAAAGAAGGTATGCTCGACCTGCTCTGTGAGAGCCCATAAATTGTTCTTGTGATGGGTACAGGCCATTGTGATGCTTGTTGATTTATACTCGAAGTCGATGCTTGTTGTTGATACTTGCCGTTGTTGCTTGTTGTGGGTACTTGTCAGAAGGGATACTGATGGACATTTGTTTGATTGTTCAGTTAAAATTGAACTTTTTGTAAGCTATGTCGTGGTTATTATTTAGTGGTGGTTATGGATTTTTATTGGGTTTCGTTATGAATTTTATAGTTATTGTGAAGAGGTAACATATTGTGTTACAGTATTCATTACGACCTCACTGGAGTTGTTTTTCCCTTTCGTGAAGGTTAAGGGGATTCAACCCGTTTATATATATATATATATATGTTTATTATATTGAAACGACTCTGTAGAGTCCATTGAATGATTCGTGCACTATGGACCACTGTGGAAGCTTTATATATCTTTGAATATTGGTAATTTGAGTTTCGTTGGAGTCTAGAAGAAGTAACAGGTCATACGACCTCTGTTATTTGTAATAAATTTTGGTACAGACTCCCTGGTTGTACTGTTACGTTTCCTTCTGTGTAAGCTTGTTCGAGAATATTGGAGAGATTCAGTTGGAATTCTTGTTACGAAATCAGTGATTTGTTTAAGCCTGATTTTTAATGTTTATCATTGTTGGCACAGTTGGGAATCATTGTTTATTATTTATTTGATATACTGTTACTCGGGTTCAGTGGAATCCTTTCTAGGTAACTACAGTACCTGTCTCAAATTAAGCTTTCTTAGTTACTATTGTTTCGACACTGTTGGGTTCCTTGAGTTTGGAAAGATATCTTGTATATCGGCTTCATTAAAAGCTATATTGTGAATACTGATATACAAATTTAGTTTTAAATCCTTGATTGGTAATCTGTGTCACTGTATCTGTATAAGCCTGAGTATGAACATGTAATGTTTTTGGATTTGTTGGATTTCTTAAAATAACTTGACATTATGTATTATGGCTTTTATAAAGTAGGTCGTGAATAACATACTTTCAACTCTGGATGCGTTCAGAAGTGACTATGTTATGTTATGTTATGTTTTCTTTCTGATTACATTCCAGATAGATGTGGCTGTGCATGTTGCGTGGATTTCATTTAAAAATCTCTCTGCATAGTCATAGGGAATTGTCATTGCTAAAATGATTTCGAGTCTCTTGTTGACTGTGATAAAAGAAGAGATCCCTTGAATTCGACCTTGGGTCTAAAAGCCTTACAGTGTAGAAAGGAATTGAATGAGTTGAAGGTTGTCATAAGGTATTGTTGGCGTGTTACGTCTTCTGTGCATAGATATCCATTTATGAGGTTGATTGAGTTTAGGAGTAGTCGATTTCACCTTAACAGGTAACGGCATTTAATATCTTCTTGTCTGTCGCTTCTTGCGTGAGGACATACTGAGTCTGCTTGTTGATAGACACCGTTGTTTGGCTTGAGGGCTACTGTACTGTAGTTGCTTTCTTGTAAGCTTTAACAAAATAGATGTGTTGTTGATGGTCTCGACTGATTTATTTGCTTGTGTATTAAGTGAATGCCTTGCTCTTGAAAAGACGGTACAGTCATGAGCTAGATCTGAAGGAAATAAGTATTATTCGTTTATTTCTCTTCTGTTATAAAGTATAGGTTGATATAATTGTTTATCTAACTTTTGGAATTGTTCTATCATGCTGATGGAATCATGAAAGGTTATTTATTTATTATGTTGAATATATAATCCATCTGATGTTGCTGTCCTTGGGATTCAGATGGATAGTTGGTTAGATGCATTTGTCTTCTAAGTCACTAACGTTTTAATGATTTGATCTCATTTAAACAGGGTGTTTAATGAAAACAGTTGGTAGATTGCAATTGTTTTAAAGAGTTAGTGCTTATCATGCTCAGTTCATCGAACTGACCCATGTTGACTATTTTTGCAGATGGTTGCCGTGAGTGGTAAAAGCATGCAGATCTGATAGGATGATCAGATTGTTTAGATTTGATTTTAAGTAGAATTTTAGTTTGAATTTCTTTAAATGTACTATAAGAGGAAAGATATTCTTCTTCCGTTGAGTATTGTATCAAGTATGTTGAATGCATAAAATGTATTTGTTTAGTTCTGAAAGGAATGAAAATTGATATTGTTACTTATGTGTCTATATTCTTATTTGATAGTTTGACCTTCTTCGGTTCAAATGATCTAAAGAGAATTGTTATTATTATATAATTTGGAGACTTTTGTGATTATCAATGTAAGCTTTGCAAGAATATAAGACTGAATTCTTATGATTGTTTAGCAGTTCCGATATGTTCTATCAGAAGCTAAATTGAAATTTAGGTAATTATCTTTTTGGAAGTTAGGGTTAAAATATACCTAAGCAGAACACTAAACAAACTGAATTAAATTATTAATCCCTAGTCCTGATTATGACAGGACAACATTTAATTGGATTCTGAATCATTTATATTTGATACTTATAAGTATGATATAAATTCAGTTATGAGAACTGATATATGCTGGTGTGTGTGACTTTCCATTCATCGTCCACATCACCTAGGTGAGTCATCTTGCCTTGCGAGAGTCATAGGTCTTAGGAAGTCAAATGACAAGTGTCAAATTCTATCATAGAATCTGACATTATCATTTGCATCAATGCGTCATAGGAGTTACATTCCTTATTTGGAATTATAACTCCTCTTCTAGTGGCGTCATATGCATCAGTCAACGTCATATGCGTCAGTGGCGTCATTGATTTCTTTCCATGTTTAGGCATGGGGGTTACACAGCACCCCTATTTGTACTTCCTATTTTTCGATCTATGAGCATGAGCAGACCCATTCTTCTTACTTGCAATCTTCTTTCCATTGTTTCGAATCTTGCATATTGCGTTGGCTTGAGGTTACCATCGGAGTGCAACTTCGTTGTGGTGCATCACTTTTCGACATCGGTTCTCGCGAATCCCTCTTTCATGGTATCAGAGCTGGTTTCGGTAAACGTGCACTCTTCGTTTCTCAGTTGTTTATTACTTCTGGTTTCTTCTTCTTTCCTCGTGTGCAAGTTTTTTTCGATTATCATTTTGGAATTATTGCTCACCTCATATTGAGGTTTCAGCAGTTGCAAGTTAAGGTATTTCGCTGGTTTGCTTATCAGCTAAGATCGTATTTTGGATACTTCTAGATCTTTGTGGCTGTTGTTTCTGGGTTATTTCTTGCTGGTTGTGTTTAGATTCAGCTGCAGGGTAAAAGAAGAGCTCGTTTTTTGGCGTGGACCTGTGATTACTGGTTGGGATCGTTGTTTTTTTCTTCACCGGTGTATACTCAGACTATTCCGAGCTTCTTCCTCATCGCTGTGGTTCCTTGCTGTCTCAAAACGTTTTTTGCAAAACCTCTCACGTTTTTTCCTGATCTCTCACGTTTTTGGGAGTCTACTCACGTTTTTTTCACCCTTGTTGCCTTCCCCCCAGCTTCAACGTTCAACCTTCTATGACTTCCAGGCGTTTTTAACCTGTTCCAGGCGTTTTTTCTATCCTCTGGCTGTTTTTTTTCAACTGTCCAGGCGTTTTTGCACTGTCCTCAGTTTTTTTTTTCTCCTTTCCTGCGTTTTCCCCCAGCTTCTCTGGCCGTTTTTCCCTGTCCTCAGGCGTTTTCTTTCAGCTGGCTGCATTTTTGCACGCTATTCTGGTGTTTTTTGGACGGTTGAGGCGTTTTTTTGGACTAGCAAGGCGTTTTTTTTCCTTCAGCTGACATTTTTTGGACTGTTCTGGCATTTTCTTACAGTGGACAGTCACTGCATTATCCATTTTTACCTGCCTTTCATCCCCACGTGGCTTTCTCAGTCCGCTGCCAGGTAATATCTCTCTTAAAATACGTTTTTTATTCACTTTTTTTTTAAAAAAAAACGTGGTTTCATTCTTTTTATCTTATCACTTCTTCTAAAAAACGTGTTGTTTCATTATTTTTAAAAGTATAAGGTAAAAACATTACATTTTATTGGCATTGTAAGTTTTTTGGCTTGTTTTATTAACCTTCCGTCGAGTGCCGAAGACGAAGGGTGAGGTCCGGGATTGGCAGGTGGCTAATCCCCCCCTCGCAATACAAAAAAAACCCTACCTCAAATTCCATGCCATTTCCAATGAGCATACATACGACACCCTTTGCATGCGTTTAGGGCACTTTTTTAATCCGTTTGCAGGCTTATTGGTTTTTTTCCTCATCAGTTGCGGGAATTGTTTTTTGCTATAACTTTTGACTCGTTTCTCGGTTTTGAGCACATTCTTTAGTCAAAGTTGCATGTGTTTTTCACACTCTAGATGATGGGATCATTAGTTTTGTTAAACTCACTAATTTTATAAAGTGCCGCATTTTGGGGGGGTGTCTTTGCATTGCTTAATTCAGCTCATTTTTTTCTTGAGCTTTGTTTTATTCCTTTTTTGTGGACTTGTGAGCGCATCCGCCATAGTCTTACAACAAAGGGATTCTTTTGTGCGACGTGAGACGTTGTTTCTCACAAAGCTCTTTCTTCCCCCTCTTGCTTCTCTCTTTCTGTGCTTGCTTGCAGTGTTGATCTGTTGTGCCCCTACGAACCTTGATTGTTGTCTCCACCATTGCGCGTTATTACGATAATTGCAAGGTGGGTGACAAACTGGTTCTCGGAATACAGTCGCATCTGGTTGTAATCAACGCACTGAATTATAAAGTGCCAAACTCGGGGGGGTGTAATTTTGTTCTGGGGGGTTGTTATTGTCCTGGGTGTTGTATTACATGCAGACGCATTATCGGCCGAGTCCGACGTCTTGCATTTGTGCATCTTGCACTTTTTGATTCCGCATCATGGAGGGTGCTCTTTCCAGATTTGAGCGTCGTAGGATCACTTTAACAGCCTCCGCCAATTCTTACTGGGAGAGAAAACTATGCAGCTTGGCGTGCTTCTATGGAACATTACTTCGCCTACAAGGGTCTTTCTCACTTCTTGGTTGGGCCTGTTCCTGCACCCACTGATCGTCATCATCTTAATGATTTTCTCAACGATTGTGACCGTGTCTTTGGTCACATGATGATGCATGTCCTCTACATCTCAATGGGTTCATGTGGCAGACTCAGATCCACCCCACCATGTCTGGAGCATTCTTCAGTCCCTCTATGGAGACCCTTCACAAACTGCCGCAATTGTTATTGCAGCTGATTCAGTTGTCTCCTCTATTTCTTTATGTGATGACAGTTTCACTGACACAGGTTTGCTTGGTTCTACTTCTGATGACGAGGATTGTGCATCCAGTTCTGATGTCGAGAGTACTACAGAGGACTCTTCTCCTCTTTCTCTCACTATTCCAGAGAGTGTTGACACTTCCCACATCTCATCAGATATCGAGCAGTCCCCTTCTCAGTCTCATATAGTCATCACACCCGCCCTCCTTTACCTCCTCCAGTGTGTGAGGCCCATTTCACTCCTCTACCTTCATTGGATGACTCATACCTATCTGACATCGCTCTTCTGTTTGTTGAGCCCCCTCATTGGGACGAGTATCTACCTGACCTTAGTCGTCTTTTCACAGATTTCCACTTGTGATGCTCTACAGGTCCCTCATCCATCTACAGGTGTTTCAGAGGAGTTCATCATCTCTGTTGTTGGGAGTGCCCCTTCTAGGACTCTTGCCACTTCCACTTTTCTGGAGACCTTCATTGATCCACCCTTGCTCGTGGATCCCTTTTCTGTTGTGGGGGATCTTTTGTTACTTTCACATCAGTTGGACATCCTTTCTCTACGGGTGTTCCTCTTCACTCTGACAGTTCTACGCATGTGGCATTACCTTCGGTTCCTTGGCACTCACTCGCTAGACCTATGTCACACTTCAGTGCACCAGACTCAGAGTTCTTTGTGTTACTGCCTTCAGTTTCCTTTGTGGAGTGGGCAGACTTCCAGCACGTCATTTCTGTCCTTCCTAAGGGCAGGCACACAGTTCAGTGTGGGATGGCTCTTCTTCAGTCCAGAGGCAGAGGATCTCATCATCGACATACATTATGTTCAAAACAGTTGATCAGGTTGCAGACATTTTCACCTAGCCCTTCACTGAGGTGACGTTTCTTCACTTGCGGTCTCTTCTTGGGGTGAGGTCTGTTGCAAGCCGCCCATCTTCTTGGGGCTATATAGTCCTCCTTCTTGTCCTCTTCTTCTTTCCAGAAAGATGTTGTTTGTACATGGGCACCTTATCAGGCCTTTAGTTGCTGGGGCCCATTGACACATCTTTCTTAGTTGTCTAGGGGAGTCATCTTTTTCTGTTCTGGCTTACCTTGACCTCTTCCTTGGCTTCGATGAAGGGGGGGTGTTGGTGTGTGTGACTTTCCATTCATCGTCCACATCACCTAGGTGAGTCATCTCACCTTGCGAGAGTCATAGGTCTTAGGAAGTCAAATGACAAGTGTCAAATTCTATCATAGAATCTGACATTATCATTTGCATCAATGCGTCATAGGAGTTACATTCCTTATTTGGAATTATAACTCCTCTTCTAGTGGCGTCATATGCATCAGTCAACGTCATATGCGTCAGTGGCGTCATTGATTTCTTTCCATGTTTAGCATGGGGGTTACACAGCACCCCTATTTGTACTTCCTATTTTTCGATCTATGAGCATGAGCAGACCCATTCTTCTTACTTGCAATCTTCTTTCCATTGTTTCGAATCTTGCATATTGCGTTGGCTTGAGGTTACCATTGGAGTGCAACTTCGTTGTGGTGCATCGCTTTTCGACATTGGTTCTCCGCGAATCCCTCTTTCAATATAAACCTAATGGGGTTCAGATGTCAATCTCATGTGAAGTCTATGAGATATTGACCGATTTCATTGTTTTAGAATTATGTATATTCTAAGAACTCCTTGATGAGACCTTGGCTTTAATATCTCCACCGTGAATGGGTTTTATTGAGGAAGGTCATCCTAAGATGAAGAATCCAGGGATCGGGAAAGGCTAACCTTAGCGAAACGTCTTTAATGTAATTTAAACTCAACGTGCGTAACACATATTAATAAGTAGATCTTTTCGAGGCGGATTTAAAGGTTGATGGCACAAGTCAACTGTAGGGATGTACCTCCGAGAAGATTAGGATCTTCTCAAAGTTACAAAAATGCAGGTGACTTATGACGACACCCTTTGCATTGATCACTAAGATTTACACTTTGATCTCGAATGTAGTTACTCAGGGGACCGATTAGGAATGTGATCACGTTACAAGGCTGCCTAGGAGAATCAGGGTATCTTGACACACTGGTTTAACTAGGGTTGAACCAGTACGTCATCGTATCCCTTAATCCCCGTGGGCATCCATATAACATTATCACCTTGTTATATCCGTTTCCGAGTGAATAAGTTGAGATAGGAGGGACTGACAGAATGTCAGTATAAGACATTCTACATAACATAATAATGGGGTGAGGGGCGTATTCTAGATTGATGAGTATGCCGTTAAGGAATACGAGACATAAACAGTATGTTTCAAATATTTGGCCAAAGTATCGCGAGCTGCTGATTGCATTGTCCTAATTCACCTAGTCTAAGGGATGAGATGCTGATGAATAATGGTAACAATTATTTAGTTAGGTTCCTTGGACAGAGCATTCTGAATCCCAGAATAGGGAAGAGAACCGCAAGAGTGAAGTGTTAAATAAAAACGCCAACTCTTATTACTCATGAATAGATCGGTAGATTACCGAGTCATGGAATGAATAGATCAGAGGTACTCCGAGTCATTACAGCTGCATATGGTTGTCTGTTATAAGAATGGTTATTTGATTTTTGAGTTCTAAATTTATGTATTTAGAACCAGGATGTAATTATCAAAAAAAACAATTGACTTGTTCTATTGTCTAAAATGAGGATGTTACATAAACATGGTAATAACCTTCAAAACACATTGGTAGGGAACATAAGAGGACCTTAATGGAGGTGACATTAATTTCCTATGGAGTCGTGAGTCAGAAGACTACTACAAAGGATGGAGAGAATCAAAAGGGAATCCTCTATATGAATGTACAAATTCTGTAGGACCAAAGGGTCAAAGGTAGACATGAAAATATGCACAAAACTATTGAATATGGTAAATAAAATGGTGTATATAATGTCCAAGATATAGGATGCAAAATTATATTTCCGACAAAGGTGGACCTTTTGATGAGGTAGATGGTGACCCAGATAGAACATAAGAGAGGGTAGCTTCCAATGTAAAGGAAGCATTTGATGAGGTCAAGGGACCAAAAACTATTGTTGCCACAAATGTGGGCTGATGGGGGCCAAGAATTTCAAGTGATAAGGGGAACTAAAAGGTTCATTTCCTATAGCCATATGACTTAAATAACTAAAAGATGATTTTTTCACAAGGTCATAAGACTAAAATTGATGTTACCACAATGGTGGGCTAATAAGGCTAGGAAGTCAAGTGATAGGGGAACCAAAGGGTTCATGTCCTATAGAGATATGACCTTAACGATGGCAAGATAATAGTTTGAAAAGGTCAAAGGGATAAAAATTGATTGTTACCATAAAAGTGGGTTGTGTTGGCGAGAAAATTTATCGAGTGGACAAACTTGTGGATTCCTTTCCAATGCTCTGGGAATATAAATCCCTCTACTTAATTGGTGCATCTGTTGTATATGCATGCATGAGTAAAGGTGGATTTTCTTGGTGGCCTTGTGGCCGACGGATCCAACAGGGGCACTCCACTGACCCTGTGGAAAAGATAATAATTTATTGCTAGGGGATACTTTGTCTAAAGACTAGGAAAGGGGAGTGAGAAAAGAGGTGGGGGAACTAATGTTGCAGGTAGAAAATCATATTCCTGCACACACTAGTTAGAAGTTTCATCACATGCACTAAAGTTAGGAAGAAACAATACTACAAAAAACAACAAGACCAATTAGAATTTATTGAACAAAAAGTATCAGTAAACCCCTTGGTAAAAAAAAGGCTTGAAAATCCTTCTATTGATGCTCAAGTAGAAATTGTACATAATTTGAGAATGGAAGACATAAATAATAGGGGAGAAGTGGCTAACTCTTTTCACTCACAAGGGAGAAAAATATCTCTCATGAACTTACAAGAATATAACTAGCTAGAATAATTACAAAATTAGAAGAACCCTTTGGAATGAATAGCTCATTACAATTTATAGCAATTTGAATTGACCTTTCACCTCCCTCACACAACTCTTCATTTCCATATTCCATTCACGACCTTTCTTTTCCATGAATTAAGTATTTCTCTTATAATTTTGAGAAGATAATTTTTACAATTAAAATGGGTTCACTTAAGTGAATAGGATGAAATACAATGATGATACATAACTAATAATTAGAATGGAGATATAAATTAGAGAGGGAAAGAGAGTGAGAGGGAAGGGATGAAGGGGGAAAACACTCCTCATGATGAAACGATTTGAAGGCCTTGATGCAAACATGAACTTTTAGCGAGGATTTCTTCCACATGGTGATCTTCTAAAATGATGAATATTGCTCCCTTGAATAACTTTGAATCATTTTCCCAATCTAGTAATGACCGCAAACTCTATGATGCACGAACATCCTGGACTATAGAATGAGTGTCTAGAAATATTTTATGATGTTTACAACTACAAAACTTGAGATGAACACACATGATTCCATGATGACCCTCCATAAACATGGTTGATGAACCCTTTGACTGTTAAAAATCATTCTGACCAATTCACTTTGGATTACTCGGTTCCTTAAGTGATGAAGATGATTTAGATGATGTGCCTTGTGATTCCTTACTTTGCTTCTTAAACCATCGCTCTTAAAGTGATGCTTCCAAGACCTCCATGAAGTTATCATTACTCCTTTTCAACTCATGAAACCATCTCAATATCCAGAGGTAGTCCAAAAATGCACTTAACGTGAGTGAAAAACGAAGTCAGTATGTAATTTCCACTCCGAAATGAAACTTTATATTTTTAGAATATGAGGTTGTGCTATGCTATTCTAAGACATGGCACCTATCTTGTTCCAGTTTAACCTTTTGAACTATCTACCATATTCCCAACCTCTTATTTTACTGAGCTATTGCTATTTTTAACACATCTCTATTTTTAGCGGGTTGTTATTTGGGGACCTGCTATTTTGGGAAGAAGTCATTTTTTGTCTGACTTTTCTTTTACCCCTTTTCCGATTGTCCAAGTTCGCCAACTTTAATCAGTGGGACTCATCATTTATAGTATGGAGGAAATATAAAATATGTTATGTTGGTACCCAAACTTAACTCCTTCACAAATCAGCCATCAAGATATAACACGAACACTCAAGGGCAGATAAATGATTTTGTGTCATTTTGTAGTCGGGAACACATCTATCTTACTTGTTAGCACCCCCCTCATATTTGAAGTAATTTTTGGGGTGGGTACACATAAAAATGCTTTGTGATCTAATCCTCATATTCTAGGTTTGCCCTTTCAACCAAGGGTCATGTCCTATAGAGATATGACCTTAACGATGCAAGATTAATGTTGAAAAGGTCAAAGGATTAAAAATTGATGTTACCATAAAATGGGTTGTGTTGGCGAGAAAATTTAAACGAGGTGGACCAAACTTGTGATTCCTTTCCAATGCTCTGGGAATATAAATCCCTCTACTTAATTGGTGCATCTGTTGTATATGCATGCATGAGTAAAGGTGGATTTTCTTGGTGGCCTTGTGGCCGAGGATCCAACAGGGGCAC
Source organism: Taxus chinensis (assembly GCA_019776745.2). Taxonomy (NCBI): domain Eukaryota; kingdom Viridiplantae; phylum Streptophyta; class Pinopsida; order Cupressales; family Taxaceae; genus Taxus; species Taxus chinensis. The sequence continues at coordinate 728,665,081 of CM034153.1, read as the reverse complement.
TCCACTGACCCTGTGGAAAAGATAATAATTTATTGCTAGGGGATACTTTGTCTAAAGACTAGGAAAGGGGAGTGAGAAAAGAGGTGGGGGAACTAATGTTGCAGGTAGAAATCATATTCCTGCACACACTAGTTAGAAGTTTCATCACATGCACTAAGTTAGGAAGAAACAATACTACAAAAAACAACAAGACCAATTAGAATTTATTGAACAAAAAGTATCAGTAAACCCCTTGGTAAAAAAAGGCTTGAAAATCCTTCTATTGATGCTCAAGTAGAAATTGTACATAATTTGAGAATGGAAGACATAAATAATAGGGGAGAAGTGGCTAACTCTTTTCACTCACAAGGGAGAAGAAAATATCTCTCATGAACTTACAAGAATATAACTAGCTAGAATAATTACAAAATTAGAAGAACCCTTTGGAATGAATAGCTCATTACAATTTATAGCAATTTGAATTGACCTTTCACCTCCCTCACACAACTCTTCATTTCCATATTCCATTCACGACCTTTCTTTTCCATGAATTAAGTATTTCTCTTATAATTTTGAGAAGATAATTTTTACAATTAAATGGGTCACTTAAGTGAATAGGATGAAATACAATGATGATACATAACTAATAATTAGAATGGAGATATAAATTAGAGAGGGAAAGAGAGTGAGAGGGAAGGGATGAAGGGGAAACACTCCTCATGATGAAACGATTTGAAGGCCTTGATGCAAACATGAACTTTTAGCGAGGATTTCTTCCACTGGTGATCTTCTAAAATGATGAATATTGCTCCCTTGAATAACTTTGAATCATTTTCCCAATCTAGTAATGACCGCAAACTCTATGATGCACGAACATCCTGGACTATAGAATGAGTGTCTAGAAATATTTTTATGATGTTTACAACTACAAACTTGAGATGAACACACATGATTCCCATGATGACCCTCCATAAAACATGGTTGATGAACCCTTTGACTTGTTAAAATCATTCTGACCAATTCACTTTGGATTACTCGGTTCCTTAAGTGATGAAGATGAATTTAGATGATGTGCCTTGTGATTCCTTACTTTGCTTCTTTAAACCATCGCTCTTAAGATGATGCTTCCAAGACCTCCATGAAGTTATCATTACTCCTTTTCAACTCATGAAACCATCTCAATATCCAAGAGGTAGTCCAAAATGCATTAACGTGAGTGAAAACGAAGTCATATGTAAATTTCCACTCCGAAATGAAAACTTTATATTTTTAGAATATGAGGTTGTGCTATGCTATTCTAAGACATGGCACCTATCTTGTTCCAGTTTAACCTTTTGAACTATCTACCATATTCCAACCTCTTATGTTACTGAGCTATTGCTATTTTTTAACACATCTCTATTTTTAGCGGGTTGTTATTTGGGGACCTGCTATTTTGGGAAGAAGTCATTTTTTGTCTTACTTTTCATTTTACCCCTTTTCCGATTGTCCTAAGTTAGCAAACTTATAATTCAGTGGGACTCATCATTTATAGTATGTGAGGAAATATAAAATATGTTATGTTGGTACCCAAACTTAATCTCCTTCACAACTCAAGCAGCATCATAGATATCACAAGACACTCAAGGGCAGATAAATGATTTGTGTGTCATTTGTAGTCGGGGAACACATCTATCTGACTTGTTAGCACTCAATATTTGAAGTAGTGGGTAACACATAAAAAGGATTTTGATCTAATCCTCACTATTCTAGGTTGTGCCTTTCAACCAAGGTAAGAGAACCTATATTGCAGCCTTTGTTTGATGAAGGAGGTGGAGATATGCTTATTCTTTGCACATTGTATGGAGATGGCCTTGGGAAAACATGATCAATTATCCATCATTCAAAATCAAAAGAGTTGTCACTACTAAATGATGGAAATTCTTTCAAGACAAGGCTAAGGCTGCTAGAGACATGATAAAATCCTGATATACTTTGTGCATTTTTGTGAATGGATTGTATTCTTTTGTTGACACACAATGCAATGCATGGGTAGTATGGATAGGATGAGTTAGTTTGAATGAAATTTTTTTGGGAGATGTTTAGACAAGACCAGCTAGAAATTACCAACTTCTTTGAGAACCTTTATAGGAGATTTGCAACACCTAAATAGTAGAGATGTTTCAATGGATTTTAAAATACTCCTTCAACCAGGATATGTGCACCAAATGGAGGCCTCGATCTGCACTCTTCCACACAACCTTTGATAACCTGCCACAAAATATTGAAGAAAATATATCAACAAAGTATCTAGAAATCCCTGTTTGATCATGACCTAAGGTACCCCCAAAGGTTTACAAACAATAACAATATTCAAGGACAGTAAATGATTTTAAATCTATTTATCTTCTATCAGATGAAGGCTCTTCTGAATATAAGATTGTGAATTCCATTAAACCATAAACAAGAAATGAGACCTTGTATAATCAAAGAGATCCTAAACACAAGGTTGCAACATGAGTAAGAAATAAAAATTGAAATCATTCTGAAACATAAGCATATGCGAGTTTTGCCAAGAGATAACACCAAATAATCCAAAATTTGATCAAACACATCAGCAGGGGAGTGCTATAAGAACAATCTCAGAGGATGTTGATGGATTTACAACTAAAATCAACCCGACATGATGAAATCTGATACAAAAATGGAATTGAAAATGGCTCTCAGGTGGTTTTCTCAGAGAAAATGGGCTTCTTCTTGTTTTTTCCTTCAAAATTCTACATCCTTTTTCTCACTCCTCTAAAATTTCTCCTCAAAATGCATGATATACCTCATGCCATCATGGATTCTTCCTTCCTAAGAAAAGAATATGTTTAAGGGATCAAATTTTTTACAACTCTCCATGATTCCATGAAAATGACATCAAACTGGAAAATAGTTCGCAGGTTACCAGGGATGCATAAATTTTTTAAAATATTACACAAATTCAGATTCTTATCCATCCCAGGGTCATGTTTTTTGTCATTCAAGCATGCCAACATGTTTTAGTAATCATTTTTCACCTTTTACCTTTTCAATTTTTACCTCTATATCCTTTGATTTTCACTTTTCACATTTTTTATCGGGAAAAGGAAAGAATTATATGAAATCCATTGTAGACCATCAAATTAGGTCATGAAAATAGTTCCATTGCACTTAGAAGGCCGAGAGGATGCAAAATCATATAAAATTTGATGTGATTTGGTGAAGAAACAATGAATCCGAGTTACCTAGAGCTCCCATGGCGGCCAAAATGAACAAATGCACAGTATCCGTTGATTTTGATCAACTTTTAATATCATCCCTCCACGTGGACAATGTCATTTAAAAAATAATCTTAGAGATACATTTTTGACCTTTGAATGGGGTGGGACATGTGTCAAAAGGTGATTGGATCAGGCTCCCATCCTTTAGGAATGCATTTGCGACCTTTTTAAATTTTGAAAAAAAATTCACAAAATCCCCTGCGGGCCCGAAATCCCAAATTCATCCCTGCCACGTGGCATTCTCCAATTAGCTATAGGTCCAAGTCTCCATTCCTACCTTCTAAACCTTTTAAACATTCACAAAGTTCAATGTTGACCTGCACCACCCTTTGACATTGTAATATGTTCCACGTGTCTTCATTCGATAGGCCGCGGGAGCCAATCTTTGATTTTTCACCTTACAGAGACACAAAGGTCAAAAGTTTCATAAAACTTTCTCCTCGGCCCCTTCCCTCTGCCTTTCAAAAATTCTGGACTCATGTCCACTCTCCTTACTGGTATTTGGGCCTTCGGGAAAAAAATTGACAACTTTGAGAATTTTGAAGTTAAAACTTCAAATTCATCAAAATATCTACCCCCTCATATTGGAACTTCTCCTGGACACATGTCCACCTACCATTGGATGCTGACCTTCGGGTCAAAATTTTACTTTAACGTTTTGAGCCACGTAGACAAAATTCTCCAACTACCTCCACAATCCACAGGTGCCCACTTTGCCATGGGTCAAACTTTTCCTAGTCGTTGCGGGCCTTCGGGAAAAAAATTCACTATGAGAATTTTGCAACAAGTTAGAAGCAAAATTCCTAAGGAACCTCTGCCACCCACTAATCCTCAGCCAATCAGCATGTGCCACATAGACACCTCATTACAAAAGGCAGAGCCATGGGTCAAAATTTTCCCTTAGCCAAAAATTTTAAAAACAACAAGTTAGAAATAATTCCCGACCACCCCTGGCCAATAGGAGGCCACCACATTGCAATAATATTATGATGATGAATTCGACGAGTAGAATACGCCTGTATGACCAGTCAAAACGTCAAACAAATCATCGGATGCCCTAGAAATTGAAATTTTTGACAAGGAAGGAGGATTTCTTTACATTTTTAAGTCAATTGAATCATTTTTTACATTACTTTTGAGCTTGTGATAGGGGGAAACACTTGCACAAAAATGAGATTCGAATCAATTTTGAGTTTTTTGCATGATTCGGTGAAGGGAGAAACAACACAACCCAAAAAATTGAAAAAACCTAAGGCATGAAAAGGGGCACACATGGATTTTGATTTCAAATTAGGGAAAAACAATAATATCTAATGGCAATTTCGAAAGTATTTAAACAAGAGAAATTGAGTTGCAGACCACTAAATCGAAGGAAGTAAAACATTTCTAGAGTAGAACTTGACATGAAAAATTAAAGCACATTATGACAACTCAATAATGGGACCAACATTGGCTCCTTGCCTTGGGGATGGTCACTCCTAGCAAGTGTCACAAGGAAAAAACATAGAACAAGTTCCAAAAACCATTGGGCAAAGGAGTCAAAACATAAAGGAAGCCAAAAAAATTTAGAATTACCATCAAAAATGGACTGAGAAAACCACCCACAAATGGTTGCCAAGGACAAAAGGGAAAACCGCACATGAACCAATAACAAGAAACAAAGAAAGAACAAAGACTATACAAATATACAACTTATGCATACCTCACTTGAGGATTTAATCCAAGAAATGTTTTAAATATTTTCCATTAACAAGAAGCTCCAACAAATCCCTATCTAGATCCTTGAGAAAAAAGGTGTGCTCACCAATTCTGATGTCAATGGCAAAAGGGCCCATTCATAATGCATCAAACTTGCCATGCTTTCCCTTGTATTCATGTCTCCTATCCCATAGCAAAACTAGATCTCCCATATTGAAGGCTCTAGGATTGACCTTCTTATCAAATAACCTCTTCAGTTTCTCTCTAAATCTGATATGCCTTTGATGAGAGGCTCTTCTCTCTTCATCTAACTCAATGATCTGATTGATTCTTGATTCATATGGGTCATGTTCTTGATCTCCTAACTATTGAGAAAATTGAAATGAGGATAATTGCAGATGTAAGGGTAGCAACGCTTGAGTTCTATAAACCAATTCAAACAGGATTTTACTAGTTGCTCTTTTAGGAGTTATTCTATCATCACAAACTGCAACTTTCAATTGTTCTCCCCACTTCTTCTTGTTGACTTCCAAGGTCCTTCTAATGATCTTGAGAAAGTTCTTGTTACTTGACTCAGCTTGTCAATTCCCTTGTGGATTATAGTTTGAAGAAATAAGTTATATTGATTCCATATTCATTGCACATTGCCATCAAAGGTTTGGATCTAAAATGCATGGAATTATCAGATACAATCTTAACTAGAACTCCAAATCTGCATATGATATGATTCAATCAGAAATCCATTACCACTTGGTGTGTTTCATTTTTAGATGGAATTTATTCAACCCACTTTGTAAAATAATTAGTTGCCACAAGGATCCATCTATGAGCAGCACTAGAAGGATATGAAATCTCAACAATGAAATCCATTCCCCATTGTTTAAAAGAGGCTTCAATTGATACATGCTACAAAGGAAGGGAGCCTGAAGCTTTTATTCTTCTAAAGAAATGTTGGCAACTATCAAACTTTCTAGCCAGTTGGGTTACATCTTTAAAAATAGTAGGCCACCAATAACCAACTCTTAAAATATTATGTGTTTTCACTCTCCAAGCAAAATGTCCTCCACGAAATCCCCCGTGGAAATTAGAAATTAACCTGAGAGCTTCATCTTCAGTTATGCATTTCAATAGGAAACCTTCAGGATTCTTCCAAGCCAGCCCAAGGTATTTTATGATATATTTTTAAGAAGCCAGCTTGAGGGCTCTTTTCTGTTTTTTATTCATATGACTAGGATAGCATAGGTGTCTGAGGTAGAAGACCACATCCTTTGTACCATTCATAACTCACCAATCTCTCAAGAAGATCTGCCCTTTCTTCCTCTAGCTGATTCATTTCTACATTCTGTAAATTTCTCCCAGCCATGAGCTTTGAAAGACCCAAACCTCTTACTAGCTTTTTTGTTTTGATATCCATATCATATTATTGTACTTTTTTGACCCATCTATGTATCTCTTTCTTGATATCTCCATGTCTGATAAGATGTCCTTTAACCATGGTGTGGGGAACATAGGTAACAAATTTTGAAACTCAATATATAAGGCCTGAAAATATTTGTTTGCTTTCACCAAGGCAAATGCTTTTTTTTTCCATGATTTTATACCTCAACTCAACTGCTTGTGCTATGCACCTAGGGAAAGGATGTTATGATGTATAGGCATTGATGGAGATGCCGACATGTGGCACACATCCCCTTATCCTTATTATATCATTCATTTATGATTTATTATGCTTAGGAGGTCAGCCTCAATATTGGCCATAGGTTAGAATGGTATATATAGGGGTTATAAGGTTGTAATTAAGGGCTCATATTGAGTATTGGAGCTACCATTGTATGGTTTGGAGGCTTACCCCCTCGAAGTGGTATTGGAGGTTGCCTTCAAAAGCTTGAAGTGGAAAAGCTATTATCCCACCTAAGCATACTTGATCCTCATTTATCATGCTTGTGATTTTGAAGTGTCAGCTCATGTAAAATATGCTGTATACAAACCTTCTAATTTATATAAGTAATATGGCCAAAGAAAGATTGGTATCAAAGCAGTGATGGTTCTTGCCATAGGTACTTAGCTGGAAAAAACTCCTAATCTTTCAGGGTTGTATCATGACACCATATCCTTAGACAGAGGGTATTGAATGTCCCAGCAACTTGGCCATTTTTTTAATGCCATAATTTGGAAACACTCTAAGTCTTTGAATATCTAAGAGAAATGTCATACTCCCTACATCTGGATCAACATCTTGTACGGATGTGTATTGGCAAATGTTAAGTTTATTCATAAATTGTACTAAATCAAGACGCATATATAGCAGAATAACATGAGAGAACAGCCAAAATTATATATAAATCGATGACCAATATGCTTATATAATTTCAGTTGGGGTTTGTCCACTTTGTGGGGGAAACCTCCAATACTACTTCTAGGGGGTATACCTTTAATCAGAATTCAATAACACTCCTAATCATGACTCAATATGGATCATTAACTACAACCTTTTATGGAACCCCTGGTGAGATGAATGCCATTCAGAATGGTGGATGACCAATACTAAGAATATATATTTCCTAAGCATATTTCAATCATAAATGAATAGGTTTTCACATTAGATCTTGGGGATGTGTGCCTGCATGTTGGCATCTGGTTTTCAATACATATGCATCATAACATCCTTTCCCTAGGTTGGATTGCATTCCTTCCCTCCTTGACATGTTTCATCCCCAACAACTTTTTATGGATAGATGGGACCATGTAATGAGTGTGTTGTAAATTTTTGTCACACTTTCCACCGTGATGATGGGGAAGAATCCATGCATATGTGAAGAATGGTATAGAGATACATAATATGAAGAGGAATATGAATAAGATTCCATTGTGCTACTCTGATGGTGCAAAATATACTAATGACCATCAAATGCAGAAGATCATCCTTGAAGAAGACTTCATGCATAACCAACATAAGGAATAAAAACATAGACCATTGATGCAGAAGATTCCATGTATAGCTCATAAGAAGGAAGATACCATATGCTTCATAATCGTTGCTCCATTGGATGCCCTGTCATAAGGAATAAAGATAATTGTTTCTCATAATTACCCTTGTATATCTATATGGGTTGGAAACTTGATGTGCAACAAGGATATGGGTCATGACCTTTTTCTACTCATGTTGAGAAAGTGGATATCCAAGAAGCTCAAGTGAATGGTAAGTATCCTTCAAGTTTTTCAACCTATTTCTGAACTTACTATCCTTCTTCCATACTTTACATTTGGTATTTTTTTCTTGCTCTTGAGTATATGGATGGTCATTTCCTTCTATTGTCTTCATGTTCCTCTTTTGAATCATCCTTATTCCCTTCTTCTCCATATTCTAGACATCATCCTCATGGGACTATATTGAATTTTCTTTGAAATCCATTAACCCTGATATAAGTTGTAAAGTGACATTCTTCTTTTTGTACCAAATATTCATAGAACTTCATTTTACAGGATATAATATTAATTAATCCCAATGTCTTTCTAAGAAAAGTCAATATACACCATGAGAACAATATCCAAACCATCCATATAAGAAGGCAATAAAAATCTGAATGTAAAGTATATTTTTCCATAGTAAGTTTTAATCTTCAAATAACTTGAATGATGATTACCATCTCACTCAAGAGCTTCTTTGATATTAGAAAATATCTTGAATATGTAAATGTTGAAGCCATATCCTTGTTGATGAAAGTTCAAAAATAGGTTGATTAGGGTTTATGGATACTACAATTGCATCTTATTCCTTGAAATGCATCCATGAACACTGAGAGATAAAAAATCATGGATATCCTTCCCAGGAGCACATAATATCTTCTTCTGCATCAATATAGATATACAGGTAATTCTTCCTCTTCTAATCACTAGTCTTATTTCAACTATAGGGGATCAATGTGTTTGATTCTTCAATATATGTTGCATGGAATCCTTATCATGGTTATACATTGAATCTTCTTCACCTGTCATAGTTCATGCATGGAATCCAAGCATGATAAACTATGGTCTTGATTGGAGTTCAAAGTAGCGTAATGGATTCCCCATCATCTTCCTTCAGATATCTATCATCTACTCTTTGTGGATCACATATGGATGGATGATCAATCATGGTGCAAAGTCCATTAAAAATTCCCAAGACGAACTCATTCCTATCATGGTTTCTTAACTTATGGTTCGGGGATGAAACATGCCAAGGAGGGACCACCAATGATATACACCTAGGGAAAGGATGTTATGATGTATATGTATGAATGGAGATGCCGACATGTGGCACACATCCCCTATATCTTATTATATCATTCCATTTATGATTTATTATGCTTAGGAGGTCGGCATCTCAGTATTGACCATAGGTTAGAATTTGTATATCCCCCATAGATCATGATTAGAAGGTTAGTAGTTAAGAATCATATTGAGTATTGGAGTAGTTATTGTATGGTTTAGAGGTTAAGAACAAACCCTCGAAGTGGAAAAGCTATTATATGAATATATTTCCATGAAAATATATCTATATTTTTGGTAAAAAATTTCTCTCATGTTGCTTTTTTTGTATAGTGAATTTATGAAAAAATACAAGTAATATCCAATAACATCCTTGTAAAGCCTTGCTAACCAGAAGGAAATGAGGCCTCTCAACTCCATTCTCATCCTATATTGTAACAAAACTATGATGCAATAGTAAATTCAGAGGCAAAAGAAAAGATTTGGAAATACCGCCTCTTAAGATAGTATTTGAGTTGCCAAAACAGGTGCATCCTTTATTCCTTTAAAAACTTGAATGGCAGCCGAAATCGCTACCTGATAACTTGATACCACTTGTAAGGATATTACTTGTGATAAATGGAAGAACATGGCTACAGCAGAATAACATGAGAGAATACCAAAATTCTAGATAAATTATAACAATATGGCCAATATAATATATTGGATCCACTTTCGAGGGGGCAACCTCCAATACCACTTCGAGGGGGTAACCTCCAATACCATACAATAACACTCCAATACTCAATATGATCATTAACTACAACCTGACTAACCCCTATTTATAATCATTCTATACCCATGAAAATATTGAGGCCGACCTCCTAAGCATAATAAATCATAAATGAAACTGATATTATAAGATTAAGAGGATGTGTGCCACATGTCGGCATACTCCATCAACACATATACATCATAACATCCTTCTCCATAGGTGCATAGCAGCAAATGGTCTCCAAGCTGCCTTGAAAAAATAGTCACATCATCTTAATAGACTAAAATAAAATCATTGATGTAACCATCAAAGGAAACATCCATTTCCCTTTCAAAATTGGCACTGTCATTCATCAATCCAAAGGGCATCCTTACAAGAACATAATTTCCTCAAGGTGTAGTGAAGGTTTTCTTAACTCTTTGTAATTCTTTAACAACCACTTGATTGTATCCGGAGAAACCATCCAAAGTAGAAAGCATTTCTGACCCTGTCACAAGTTGCAAGATATTTTCCATGTTTGATAAGGGGTGGTTGTCCTTCATGGATTCTTTTTTTAGATTCCTAAAATCCACTCAAAGTTCTGATGTCTCCATTCTTCTTTCCAACTGACACAAGGTTTTGCAACCCAAGATGAATACCTAGTGGGCTGAATGATACCACCATCTCTTAATTTCTTCAACTCTTCCTACATTTTCATGGAGATAAGTGGATTAATAGGCCTTTTTCTCTGTCTGAATGGCTTAGTCTTGGCCTCAAGAGGAATCTCATGTTGGAACAAATCTTCTCTATATGCTTTTAGCTTTGAATAAGACCAAACAAGGCAGTCTTGATATTTCTTTAAGAGTTGAGCATAGGACTGCTTTTCCCCTTTGCTGAGATTACTGGCCCAACTAAATCTTCCTTGGTTTATCCTTGGTTCCCAAGTTGTGCTCTTCCATATCCCTTGAAGCAAACATGTTCCTATTAATTATGCAATCAACATTGCTAAAATTTGATTCAAGTGCAACAAGATCTTTAGGAATGGTATTTATTTTTAATTGTATAATATCCTTTGTCAAATAAAGTTTATCTCCCTTCATTCATGCATACCATTGGCTCTCAATCAATGTTCTGACTAGCAAACTCACCTTGGCATTGTAATAACCTCAACACTTGTGCATCATCATAAAAAATCTACCAATGTTTCACATTATCGGGGACAACTGGCCTTGTTAGCACTTCAATGTTATATTCACAAAAAGGTGAAATAGTACAATTGTTGAAATCTAGAGCCAATTAGCACTACCCACTTATCAGCAGCAACATTAATACCTCTATCATGGTAAACAATGTTAAAGGAATAAAAAATTTCAATTAGATCTCGAACTACATGCTTATACTGTTTCATACACTGATTTTTTTGTAGCATATAATTTCCTGATTTGTTGGACTACCAGCTCTAAATCTCCTCTTGGAAACAATATATCTTCACCCCATACCTCCATGCAATCCTTAACCTCAAAAACAATGCCTCATACTTAGTAACATTGTTAGTGCATTCAAAATTAATTTTTAAAGAAAAAGCATACTCTTCTAAACTAGGAAAAAGCAGAACTATACCAGCACCATTTTCAAATTTGGAGCAAGCCCCATCAAATAGCAAGGTCCAAAGAGAACCTACCATACCAAGGCACTTTGATTTGTCCATCTTATGCTCTTTTCCATCAGCAAATCCAATGAAATTGTCAGCATCTACATCAGCAAATAACACTTCATAGGAAGCATTGTTGGGATCTTCAATCAAGTGCAACATCTTCTTTTCACCATAGAGTTTGACAAGGCTGCCCTCAATGGGAATGGTGGCAAAGGACATGTCCATTTGAATACTACCACCAACACTTGCAGCCCATTTTCTTGACAAAAACATACCCCATTTGGCAGGGCAAGTCAACAATTACAACATCAAGTTTTAAGTTCTTACCCAGAATAGGCTGCAAGTTGCACTACTAAACCCTTCACACAACTAACAACCGGACACTTCCCTTGAATCCATGGCTGTACATTTCCCATATGCCACTGTTCACTTTGATATCCAACTCATTCATGACTTCTAGAGGCATGACATTACATGATGCACCAGAATCAAACATGTAATTGTGAAGTAACCTATCTTTTATGAGCAAAGTTGTAAATAATGGATCAACATTCAATTGGGAATCAACCAAGGATGTCCCAAATATACTTCAAGTGCCTCTCCAAGATCTTCCAATTGCTGATGGTGTTTCAAGGCCAGCAATGATTTGAAGAGGAGTCTCAACAACATTTACATTTCTGCTTGGGGTATACTCTTCTCTTCTTTCAATCCCAAGTACTCAAATGCTCTCTTCTTATGCTCAGGAATTCTAAGTAACTCAATGATTGGAACACTCACTTTAATTTGACTCAATACTTGGGAAATATCATATGGAACACTCTTTGGCAAGACAACATTGGGAGGGACACAAGTAGATTCATCATATGGAGAAGGATTCTTGGTAGCCTAGGCATGAAGAGGATTGATATCTTTGCATGGGACAACAAGGTTCTTGGCAAAGCGTTTAGTTTTCTAGGATTGTATTTTGGAATGCTTGTGAGCAAGGGTGTCTTTGGCTTGGCTTGAGGACCAACTCCTCTAATAACTTTACTTCTAGTATTATACTCTTTCTCTTGACCAATCACAACATTCATTAACAATTGTCTATCTTCCTCCAAGGGAATACCACCATCATACTTCTTGATCATTAAATCCCTTAGATATTCAAAGTCATTATTAGGAATTTCAAAAGCTTGAACAACATCTACCTCATGAGTTTGAGAGGAGGAAAGAATTGGTACCCTCTTTATGCAATCCCAAAAGGTTGCAGCAATCCTTGCACTTATCACATCTGTTGATGTTGCTGCTTGTTGTGAGCTTGAAGAGCTAGCCCATCATACAAATGTCATCATCCATTTCATCTTCATTATCATCTTCAACAACTTTTTGGTCCACTTCACATGGAGGATGAGGAAGAAAACATCTATCACACCAATCCATATCAACAATTTCATTAAACAACAACAACTCTTGCAGTTAGAGGGTCAGGACACCACTCTATTTTCACATGATTGGGGTTGTCTATTTCCCCCACCAACAAGCCCTTTACCCTTGTCATCAAACCTTTGCTCATTCCTATGGTGATTACCAAATCTATCTTGTGCCTGCTGCCTAGGTTGACCTTGTGAAGTCTTCCCAATTCCCCTTCTCAGTTCTTGCCAACTTGTATGAGATTTCTTTGACAGCCCCTGTCCAAAGTCTTCACAACCTCTTCTAAATCAGCACCTTTGCTAGCTTGAGGTTTTTCAGGGTTTATCAATTTTACACCATCTCTCTTAAGAGGTTTCCCAATATCCTTTAATATTGTTCTCAATTTGAAGTGCCATGGTGAAAGCTTGTCTTATGTTGGTCGGGTTCTTGTCTCTTAGGTAGTAGGCTACCTTTTTATCAAAATGCATCTACATATTTGATTAAACAAGATTCATCACAAGGCCTCAAACCAATAGGAAGCATTCTTAAAGTTTTGTTAAACCTTTTGTTGAAGTCATGGACTAATTCATTAGGTTTCTTCTTGATATTCTCAAATTCAGACAAAAGAAATCTAGGATCAGTCCTGTCACCATATTGCAACCTAAATGCATTTTTCATTTTAGTCCATGAATCAATAGAGTTATCAGGTAGAGCCTTGTACCAATCCCTAGCATCTTCTTCTAGTGTATGAATAAATAGCTTAATATACACATCCTCAAACTCTATCTCAAAATCTTCCATCATATTATCAAAAAGTTTGAGATGCTGATCACCAGTGATGGCATTGTTACCTTGGAATTTTGGCAACCTATTTATGACATCTTGTGGGATAGCATTTGGGTAACCATCCATTCCTCTAAAATTTATAGGACCAAAGGTGTTAACAACAAATGGAGGTCTAGGCTGAGCCATATTGTTTGGTGGGGGTGATCTTGGAGGTGAAACAAGCTGGTGAGGAGTACAATATCCTTGGGGCTCAAGAATGTGATTCACAAGACTGGTATCTTCTAAGTGCTGATTTTCTTGGGAAAGTTTTACTTGAATTAAAACACAAAGGTGCAGATTGAAGAAGGAACTTACCAGGTATAGTAGAAGGACCCTTCACCAGCTGAGGAAAACAAGTTTATGAGAGGATTGGTTAAATCAGAATCACATTGAAGAAGAGTGATAGTCCTCTACCAAAGGTTGATCTCTCTCACCAATGACTATATCTTTGCCTAATGTCTAACCTTTAACCACCTTCCAAAATCTTCTCCCTTCCAACTCTGATTTTCTTAAATCTGAGAACAATTTCTTAGCAGAGTCTTTAAGGAAGAGAGATCTTCTTCCCTCCAATTTTGTAGAGATCAACAATAGCAAAAATAAATGACAGAAAGCTCAAGACACTGGTATTTCTAAAATCAAATCAGCATAGAGTCACCATTAAGGAATTTCACCTCAGTTGTGCAAGAATGCACTAAAATAATTTTTTCAAACGCCTGATAATACTAATAACTTTTCAAGGTTTTATAAACCAGAGCTTCTTCTTCTTAAATCAACCAAACAAAATGTAACAAACTTTTCTAAACTGCTAAGAAATGGAAAAGGGATCGGCTGACCTTAAAACCCTTACTTTAAAACTTGCAAATCTGAAATATAGGGTGATCTTTGACAATACAGCAACTCAAAAACTTGAATACACTAATGCTCAAATACCTTCAATATATCTTCAAAACCACCAAGAAATTTCAAGAAGTCCCCGGCATGTGGTGCCACTCCGGTGTTTGTACCCAAACTAAATCTCCTTCACAACTCAAGAAACATCATGGATCTCACAAGACACTCTAGGGAAGATAAATGATTTTTGTGTCATTTGTAACCGGGGGAGTACATCTATCTGACTTTTTAGCACTCAATATTTTTAAGGAGTGGGTATCACCTCAAAAGGATTTTGATCTAATCCTCACTATTCTAGGTTGTGCCTTTTAACCAAGGTAAGAGAACCTATATTGCAGCCTTTGTTTGATGAAGGAGGTGGAGTTATCCTTATGATTTGCACATTATATGGAGATGTCCTTGGGAAAACATGATCAATTATCCATTATTCAAACTCAAAAGATTTGTCACTACTAAATGACGGAAATGCTTTCAAGACAAGGCTAAGGCTGCTAGAGACATGATAAAATCCTGATATGCTTTGTGCATTTTTTTGAATGGATTGTATTATTTTGTTGACACACAATGCAATGCAGGGGTATTATGGGTAGGATGAGTTAGTATGAATGAAATTTTTTTGGGAGATGTTTAGAAAAGACTAGCTATAAATTACCAACTTCTTTGAGAGCCTTTATAGGAGATTTACAACACCTTAACAATAGAAATGTTTCAATGGATTTTAAAATACTCCTTCAACCAGGATATGTGCACCAAATGGAGGCCCAGATTTGCACTCTTCCACACAACCTTTGATAACCTGCCAAAAAATCTTAAATCAAATATATTAACAAAGTATCTAGAAATCCCTATTTGATCATGACCTAAGGTACCCCCAAAGGTTTACAAACAATATCAATATTCAAGGACAATAAAATGATTTTAAATCTATTTATCTTCTATCAGATGAAGGCTCTTCTGAATATAAGATTGTAAATGCCATCAAACCATCAACAAGAAATGAGACCCTGTATAATCAAAGAGATCCTAAACACAAAATTGCAACATGAGTAAGAAATACAAATTGAAATCATTCTGAAACATAAGCATATGGAAATTTTACCAAGAGATAACACCAAATAATCCAAAATTTGATCAAATACATCAGCAAGGGAGTACTATAAGAACAATCTCAAAGCCTGTTGATGGATATACAACTGAAACCAAACTCAACATGATGAAATCTGATACAAAAATGGAATTGAAAATGGCTCTCAGGTGGTTTTAATCAGAGAAAATGGGCTTCTTCCTATTTTTTCCTTCAAAATTATACGTCCTTTTTCTCCCTCCCCTAAAAATTCTCCCCAAAATGCATGATATACCTCATTCCATCATGGAGTCTTCCTTCCCAAGAAAATAATATGCTTAAGGGATCAAATTTTTTACAACTCTCCATGATTCCATGAAAATGACATCAAACTGGAAAACAGTTCGTAGGTTTCCAGGGATGCATAAATTTTTTAAAATATTACACAAATTTGGATCCTTATCCATCCCAGGGTAATTTTTTTTGTCATTTAGGCATGCCAGCATGCTTTAGCAATTATTTTTCACCTTTTACCTTTTCAATTTTTACCTATGCAACCTTTGATTTTCACTTTCCACGTTTTTTATCGAGAAAAGGAAAGAATTATATGAAATCCATCATAGACCATCAAATTAGGTCATGAAAATAGTTCCATTGCACTCAGAAGGCCGAGAGGATGTAAAATCATATAAAATTTGATGTGATTTGGTGAAGAAACGATGAATCTGAGTTTCCTAGAGCTCCCATGGTGGCCAAAACAAACAAATACATTAGTAACTGTCTATTTTGATCAACTTTTAATATCAGCACTCCACGTGGACAAGTCATTTAAAAAATAAGCTCAGAGATACCTTTTTGAACTTTGAATGGGGCGGGACATGTGTCAAAATGTGATTGGATCAAGCTCCCATCCTTTAGGAATGCATTTGTGACCTTTTTAGATTTTGGAAAAAAATTCAAAATTCCTCCGCCGGCCTCCTGGGCCTGTCATGTGTCCACTTGTGGGACCCACTAAAAACCGTGGGCTGATTTTATGAATTTTGACACTTTTTTGAAAAAGAGAATTTTTTCTCAAAATTCTCCGCGAGCTTGAACACTCGTTCTCTTCCTCACCATGTGGCACTCTCCAATGTGATGCGGGTCCAAGCTTCCAATTCTACCCGCCAAAAATGCAAAGTTTATAAATTCTCCCTAGGCCTGCGCTCTCCCTTTGATTGCTTAGGAGGTGCCACGTGTTGGCTCCTCATTGGTCGTAGGTCCATCTTTCATTTTTCACCTTGCAAACACAAAGGCAAAAAATCATAAAACCTTCCCCTCGGCCCCTTCCTCCACCTTTTGTATTTCTAGACACGTGTCAAATTCTTACTGGTAGCAGAACTTTGGCCAAATTGTAACTTTAAAATTTTTTGAAGTTAAAAACTTCAAATTCATCAAAATCTCTGCCCCCCCACATATTGGCTTCTCCTGGACACGTGTCCACCTGCCATTGGATGTGGGGTCTTCGGGTCAAAAATTTGCTTTGACATTTGTAGCTAAAAACATCAAAATTGTCCAACTACCTCCACCATCCGCATGCCCACTTTGCCACGTGTCCTCTTCCTATTCATTGCGGGCCTTCCGGCAAAAAATTGACTTTGAGAATTTTGCAAAATGAAACCAAAATTCCTAAGGAACCTCTGCCACCCACTAATCCTTTGGCCAATCAGCATGTGCCACATTGCAATAATATTGTGATGATGAATTTGACAGGTAGAATATGCCCGTATGACCATCAAAACGTCAAAAATTCACCGGATTCCCTAGAAATCACAAATTTTGACAAGGAAGGTGGAATTTTATAACTTTAAATCAACTGAACCATTTTTGACATTACTTTCGAGCCTGGGATTGGGGAAACACTTGCACAAAAATGGGATTAGATCAAACTCAAGTTTTTCACGTTTTGACAAAGGAAACATGACACAACCTGTAAAAATGAATAAATTAGGGCACAAATGTGGGAAAATTTGGGAAATTATTTCAGAATAGGGAAAAACAATAACACCATGGGCACTTTTGTATCATTTTGAAAGTACTCAACTAGATAAACTGATTTGCAGACCACCAGCTCAAAAAATAAAACCATTTTTTGAGAAAAATTGGACATGGAAAATTAGTGTAAAATATGCAAGCTCAGAATTTGCACTAACATGTTATTTTTATTAAGTTGTGAAAATGACCTCTGTTTGCGATGGGAACAACTTTTTTGGATTAACATGTTTGTCATGAACTCGTGCTCTAATTTTCATCATGATTCACTTTCCAAAAAGCTCAAAAATGAAAAATGGAAATTTATGTCATCTAAGAGCTTCAAGTATGGAGATACAGGGCAGAATACTGATAAAAATTCAGTCCTTCATATCTTGAGAAACTAGCAACTTTGTCATACAAAAAATAGTTTGAGAGAAACTAGATTTTTTGGAGACCCTTCCCCTCTGAATTTTGGATGATTCCACCAGCCGGATCTATAGGAATTTTAAAATTTATTCAAAGAGGGAATAATTATAATTAAAATAACAACCCTCCATATCCCTAAAAATAGGGACTTCATGGTGCAAAAACTAGTTCACGCGAAACTAGATTTTTCAACGATCATTTCCTTCAATTTTCAGGTGATTTCGCCCACTGGAACCCTGAGAAACAGAGAGGTAGCTAGCTGATTTTTTTCCATTATTATGTCATGGCAGCCATTAATGAAGCTTGAAATTTTCAGGTTTGGTTTTTTTTTCTGTTCACGATGAAATAAATTCCATTGTAATATGTTTTAGCTTTTGGAGCTTCACGCGAATTTTTACTTCAATCCGACAACCAGTTTGATGGGAAATCGAAATTTTTTCTTCGTGGAGCCGGAAGTGAAATTTATTCACTGTGGGAATTCCTTTCTGAAAATTGGAGGTTTGAATATGATTTTTTAATGACCTTCAAGAGAGAATAACTCAGCAACAAATGGTTTTTCAATCTGTGTAATTGTTTGGAAGATATGTTTGATTCTTGGTTTTATGACAATGGAGTTTTCATACTTCTTTTCCTTTGTTCTTCATTCTTTCTTCTTGGTTTGATAAATATTCCTTCTATGACCTATGTTTCATCATGGATTGAAGGATAATGTGTTGTGATGGAGGTGGTTTGAGCTTTGGGTAATGGTGGAGTGGTTGACTTGTGTTCTCTGGAACTTTTCTTCTGACAGTGAGAAACAATAAGAAAAAACTAATAGTTAAAATTCAAATTTTTGAGTTTGAGTTGGGTGAATTTTTCATGACTTGATCTCCCTAACCTTAGGTATGTGAGGGACATCAATTTCCATGGTGAGCAAGAGGATGACACGTGTCCTCGATCTAATGACAGGGAATTTGAGCTCCAAAAAATGCACTTGGGGGCTAAACTATCAAATATGAAGGTCACATGAGGGTCCCAGAGGTCACATGTGGGCTGGGATAATTTTTCCAAGGTTTATGTACCTAACCTTGGGGACGTCAGGGACATAAAATCCCAACAGGTTCCTACTACTGACACACATCCTCCTGAAAATTGACTAACTCCCGAATTGTCTCCAAGAGGGTAACTTGGAATGATGATAACTTGAGCTCTCAGTGAAATTTTATATGATCTTGACTGGAAATGGAATATAAAATATAATGGAGGTGGTCTCATGTCTTTATTCTTCTATCTGATCCCTGAAAAAATGGAATTTTTATTTGATACTCTATATGTCCCTGAGAAAAAATTTCTGCAAACCCTATGTGCCAAGGTGATGTGAAAAACATAATTTCATCATCTTGTAGGGCTTGGAATTATATTTATGTATATGTTTCATTTTTCTCCTAACTCCATCTAGAGCTCCTATAATCTTCTTCTGAAGCTTAGTAGTTGTTTTAGGCTTGTGTACTACTTAGGCTTGTGAACCCTATTTTTTATTCAAACTTCTCCAAGTTTTTCAAAACTTCCCCAAACCTTCCAAAATAATTTCCATGATGTTCTAAGGTCTTCAATTCACCTCCATGTTTAAAATTTTCCCTTCCATTCCATTCCAGTGGTTGATCAAGTCCTGGGAAGGCCAACGATAACCCTTCCTATGACTACCTGAAGTTTGCATTTTTAAAGAACTCCTAAAATAACCTAGGGGGAAAGAATGGAATTTCCTAAATCACCTAGGGGACCAATTTGACATCAAATAGGGGGTGAAAAGAATGACAGATTTGACCTGTGGTGCCTAGGAATGATAAAACACATTTCAGCACAGGAGTATAGTTGTCGTGCTTGGAAACTTCAAATTTCCCTATCGCATATTTGCACGACAACAACTGGCTCTAGCTTGGGGACATGGCATAGAATGAGCACAGTGAATACATGACATGGAGAATCTAGAATCTTAATTTCAGACCATATAATCCATTGACTTGTTCCTTATCCATTGGGCCCTATGGATACATATACAACTTACAAGAGAGAAAGATAACGAAGAAGGAAACACACACACACACACAACGATGGAAAGGAAACACATGACACACAACATAAATGGAAACACACCATAGAAAGGACATTATATACAAGGGGAGGAAAATTTACAGAGATGAGAAAATTTATAGAAACGGGTTGAGAAAAGTACATACCATCATGAAATTAATGGATTGAAGTATAACCATTGAAGCAAAAAAACTATTATATGATAAAAGCATTAGTTATGGATTTGCATGGCTTGAGAAGAATAAGGTTGACCATAATTCCATTCTTGTACTCATATTGTATTGATAATTTTTCTTCATCCATTGAAAATTTGGTTAACCTCTTCAAACTTTTGCATTTTGAAAATTCCTCTTGATGTCCCACAAACATGAGACACCATCCCTCCATATCTTCAAGAGTGGGAAAATTGTTGCTATCATCAAAAAATTCATCTTATTTTAATTGCAACCTCAAATTATCTCTCAAATCATCAAAACACTTGGAAGGAATGTGAAAAAAACTGGTTTTCTTCCCATTCAATAACTTCCCCAAACATCCCACTTCGTTTCTTTGAGAAAGTGTTTTCAGACATGGAGGTTAAATCATTGAGCTAGATATCTTCATCATCCTTGAGATATTGTTGCAGCATGGGAACATGTTCAAGGTGAATTTGAGCTTGGAGGATGGTGAATGGAGTCTAATTTTTAATCATTTTCCAAGAATCATGCATACTCTTGCTTTGTTGTCAAGAGAAATGGATGCTAATATGCATTTGTTCGGAGTGCATCTTGATATCATTTTCAAAATTGCAGCTTTTGGTTTTGGCATGTAAGCATTCTTCACCCTTCATTGGATTTTTCCATATGAACTCTTGTTTTTCATTTATGGGCCATTTCAAAATGGTGGGAGCAAGTTGGTTTTGAATATACTCCAAACATTGTTGCATATTTTTGTCATGTTCCGAACAAATTTCTTCAATGCAAATCAGCTCAATGTTTTTCATGTTATCTTCTTCCATGGCAGAGGTGTTTTCTTCAAAACTGGATATGTCCAAAGGTGATTCACAAATTTTTCTTCTTTTTCACTCATGAAATTATTTACATGATGTGGAATAAAAATACATGCTTTCATGTCCATTCTCATTAACTGAATTATTATGGAAGTCATGGAGATTATATAACTACTCCATCTCAAGATCAAAAATTGGTCTACCAAGATAGGAAGCACAAATTGAATCATACTTGTCTTGTATCTCTATGGCCTAGATTAAGAGTTCAAGACTGAGTTGAGGATCTTCAGTTTCTTCTACAGCCTTCAAGATATCTTGTATGAATAGTTCTTATAAAATTTCCATAGGCTCATTTTTATCTTCATTGGAAGAATATTCTTGTTTTTCTTCTAGTAGATGGTTAAAAATATGATCCATGATGGGTCCATGATTTATTTGAAACATCTTCATTCACCTCTTCCATGATTTTCATTGCTAAAGATTCACTTTCTTGCAAACATGGGAATACTTTATTCATGACATCTACTGACAAGGAGAAGATGTCCAAGCTTCATGGAAAGGGCACTTCTTCAAGCTCAAAATCCATATCGTCTTCTTCTTAGTAAGAAACAAAGAACCATGTTGGGGTAGTAGTATGAGAAGAATTTTTAGCTACATCTTGACAATCCATTATTGAATATTATTGCTTAGGTGAAAGATGAAAGGCTATGTTTTCACCATGATGATGATATCATTCTCCCCAAGTGAGTAGAGGCATTGTGTTTAAATCTTTTGTTCTCCTTGTGATTTGAAAAGGAATAGTCATGGATTCTTCCATTTTATCTTCCATAGATTCACATCAAGAAGAGAGTTTGATTCTTTGACTTCCTCCATTTCTTCATGTTTTTAAATAATTTCTACATCACTTGAAGAATAAAAATAGGAGGGAAGATTTTCTATGACAATCTTGAATTCATCATTTTCAGACCATGATTCCTTTGAATTTCTTACATTTATTCACATCTCTCCATTTCATCATGTCAATTGAAAGATCCAAAAATTAGTGAAAATAAATCATCCATGCTTAATTTTCAATTGTTCTTATCTTCTTCATTATTGACTGATAGTCTTCAGAAAGCATTCAATCATCCATTATGTAGCAAAAATATTACTTTGTTGAATACTATTATTCCCCCCATGTGTTGTGACTCAAGTCAAATGGAATTTTTGAATGGTGATTCTATATTCGTCTCTTCTACTTCTTCCTCACATGATTATTGTTTCTTTGGCTTTTGATCAGAAGGTTATATGAAAAGATATTCTTCAGGAAGCATCCAAGAATATTTCTAGAATGAAAAATATCATAATATGGGTAGCAATCTGGGTCTTCTTCCATAGGGTAATCATGTTGCATAATTATTCCTCAAAAAAAATTTATGATATGGGAGATTTAAGATGTTCATATCTTATCTATAGAGCTAAACACATACCTCTAAATTTCATTAAATACTTTGGGTGTCAGAATTTCCTTATATTCAGCTCTGAAGCCTTTCCACATATTGGGGGAGATTCTCTTTTCAACATCTAAGTTCATTTCTTCATCACCGTATGTCAATGAATTCATCTAGATAATGGTGGAAGAAGGAAAACATTCTCAATTTTGTAGTGATTTGTGCAAGATTAAAAAAATGATTCTTACGGTGGATCTTGCATCATCCTGTATTTTGTCATCTTCTTGAATTCTAATTTTATCTTCATCGAGTAATGCTTAACGATATTATTTTATTTAAGGGTATTCAAGAACCTTTAACATCGCTATGAAAACCTGTGGATAAGATATGAATGATCTTCAAGATGTTCCTCCATAAGACGAACTCTCCTCTTCTTCTTCTTCTCTATGGGTTGTTTCAAGTTGCTCATTCATATCTTGCAAGAATTTTACATATTCTCGAACTTCAGATCTCATCTTATGTCTCCTTTCAATCCATTCCTCTAGTCATTGGTGACATGTTATTTCTTATTTCCTTTGTCAATACTAGTCCGAAACCATAGCTGATCAATGATCTTCATTTCTGGGAAGACATCTTCTTCTTCTTCACTGTCACTCATTGGTACTTCACTCTAATCTAGAAATTTTTTCATGATGTGCATGAAAAGAATGTGACAGGGGTTCATTCCTTGATGGAGTTTCCTTCAAAGAATGATTTTCCTTTGAAATCTGATTTTTTATTTTTTAAAAAAACTTTTGCAGACCTTGCGGTTGTATTTTGGGTGTAGATACTGCTAAATCTACCCCATGGTGGGTGCCAAAAACCTGTTGGAAAGAAAATTTGTACAGGTGGAAAAACTTGTGGATTTCTTGTCCAACGCTTTAGGAATATAAGTCCCTCTACTTAACTCGGTGCATCTGTCTGTATATGCATGCATGAGTAAAGGTGGATTTTCTATGGTGTCCTTGTGGCCGGGGATCCAACAGGGGCACTCCACTGACCCTTGCGGAAAATATAGTGAATCTCTTGCTAGGGAAGAATTTTTCTTAGAGATTGGGAAAGGGGAGTGAGAAAAGAGGTAGGAGAACTAATGTTGTAGGTAGAAAATCAAATTCCTACACACACTAGTTAGAAATTTCATCACATGCACTAAAGTTAGGAAGAAACAATACTACAAACAACAACAAGACCAATTAGAATTTAATGAACATAAAGTATCAGTAAACCCCTTAGTCAAAAAAGGCTTGAAAATCCTTCTTCTTGTATTGATGCTCAAGTAATAAATTGTACATAGTATGAGAATGGAAGACATTGAGAATAGGGGAAAAGTGGCTAACTCTTTTCATTCACAAGTGAGAAAAATATCTCTCATGAGCTTACAAGAATACAACCAGCTAGAATAATTTCAGAATTAGAAGAACCCTTTGGAATGAAGAGTCTCATTACAATTTATAGCAATCTGAATTGACCTTTCACCTCCCTCACATGACTCTTCATTTCCATATTCCACTCATGACCTTTCATTTTCCATGAATTAAGTATTTCTCTTATAATTTTGAGAAGATACTTTTTACAATTAAAATGGGCCACTTAAGTGAATAGGATGAAATACAATGATGAATGCATAATGAAGAATTAGAATGAAGGAGAGAAAGTAGAGAGGGAAAGAGAGGGAGAGGGAAGGGATGGAGGGAAAACACTCCTCATGATGAAATGATTTGAATTCCTTGATGCAACCATGAACTTTGAGTGAGGATTTCTTCCACTGGTGATCTTCTACACTGATGAAGATTTCTCCCTTGAATAACTTTGAATCATTTTCCCAATCTAGTGATGACCGACAAACTCTATGATGCATGGACATCCTGGACCATAGAATGAGTGTCTAGAAACATTGTTATGATGTTTACCACTGCAAACTTGAGATGAACACATACGATGCCCATGATGACCCTCCTTGAAACATGGTTGATGAACCCTTTGACTCATTGAAATCATTCTGACCAATTCACTTTGGATCACTCGGTTCCTTAAGTGATGAAGATGAATTCAGATGATGTGCCTTGTGATGCCTTGCTTTACTTCTGTAAACCATCACACTCAAGATGATGCTTCCAGGACCTCCATGAAGTTCTCATTCCTCCTTTTCAACTCATGAAACCATTCTCATTATCTAAAAGGGAGTCCAAAAATTAGTAAGGTGAGTGAAAACGAAGTCATATGCAACTTTCCACTCTGAAATGAAAACTTTCTATTTTTAGAATATGAGCATGTGCTCTGCTATTTTGAGGACATATCACCTATCTTGTTCCAGTTTCACCTTTTGAAACTATCTACCATATTCTAACCTCTTATGTTACTAAGATATTTCTATTTTTAGCACATTTCTATTTTTAGCAGGTTGTTATTTTGGGACCTACTATTTTGGGAAGAAGTCATTTTCTGTCTTACTTTTCATTTTACCCCTTTTTTGATTGTCCTGAGTGACAGAACTTAAAATTCAGTGGGACTCGTCATTTATAGCATGCAAGGAAATATAACATATGCTATTTTTAGTAAGTGGTGAAAATGACCTCTGTTTGCGACGGGAACAACTTTTTTGGATTCGAATCTTTCATCACAAACTCGTGCTCTAATTTTCATCATGATTCACTTTCCAAAAAGCTCAGAAATGAAAAATGGAAATTTATGTCTTGTAAGAGCTTTTAGGTATGGAGCTACTAAGGAAGAATACTGATAAAAATTCAGTCCTTCATATCTTGATAAATGGAAACTTCATCATGCAAAAACTAGTTTGAGAGAAACTAGATTTTTTGGAGACCCTTCCCTTTGAATTTTGGATGATTTCACCCGCCGGATCTTCAGGAATTTGAAAATTTCTTTGAAGAGGGTAAGAATTCTGATAAAAAACACATCCCTCCATATCCCTAAAAAATAGGGACTTTCATGGTGTGAAAACTAGTTCACCGCGAAACTAGATTTTTCAATGATCATTCCCTCCAATTTTCAGGTGATTTCGCCCACTGGAACCCTGAGAAGTGGAGAGGTAGCTCGCTGATTTTTTCCACTACTATGTCATGGAAGCCATTAATGGAGCTTGAAATTTTTAGGTATGGTTTTTTTCTCCATTCATGATGAAATAAACTCCATTGCGATAGGTTTTTGCTTCTGGTGCTTCATGCAAAATTTACTTCAATCCGACAACCGGTTTGATAGGAAATTGAACTTTGTTCTTTGTGGAGCCGAAAGTGAAATTTATTCACTGTGAGCATTCCTTGCTGACAAATTGGAGGTTTGAATATGAGTTTTTAATGGCCTTCAAGAGAGAAGAACTCAGCAATAGATAGTTTTTCAATCCGTGCAATAGTTTGCAAGATATCCTCGAATCTTGGTTTTATGGCAATGGGCATTTCCACTGTTCTTCTTCTTTGTTCTTCATTTTTTCTTCTTATCTCTGATAAATATTATTCTGAGACCTATGTGTATAACCATGGGGTAGAGGATTTTATTTTTGTGGTGAAGCTGGTTTGAGCTTTGGAAATGGTGGAGTGGTGGACTCATGTGTTCTCTACAACTTTCTTATTGTAATGGAGAAGCAGTTACAAGAAACAACTAGGAGTTAGCAATTTTGGGGTTGGAGTTAGGTGCACAATGTCTAGATAGTTAGAACATAAATTTCAAATTTTGGAGTTCGAACGGCAGTTGGGTGCATTTTTGAGGGGTTGGAAGCAAGTGATCATTGGATGTACCTGACCTTCCTCAAGGAAGTGAGGGACATCAAATTCCATGGAGAGTAAGAGGAGGAATTATGTCCTCGATCCGACGGTAGGGAATTTGAGCTCCAAAAATGCACTTGGGGGCTAAACTGTCAAATCCTGAAGGTCACATGAGGGTCCTAGAGGTCACATGGGGGATGGGTAAATTTTTCTAAGGTTGATGTACCTAACCTTAGGGATTTCGGGGAAATAAAATCTCACCAGGCTCCTGGTGCTGACATTGTCCTCCCAAAAATTGACTAACTCCCGAACTGTCTCCAAGAGGGTAACTTGGAATGATGATAACTTGAGCTCGGTGGAATTTTTGGGGAAAATTTTATATGATCCTAACTTGAAATGGAATTTTGAATCCAATGGTGGGGGTCTCATGTATTTATTCTTCCATCAGATCCCTAAAAAAAAGGATTTTTGATTTGGTACTCTACCTGTGCCTAAGAAAAACTGCCTACAAACCCTATGTGCCAAGGTGTTGTGAAAAATATGATTTCATCATCGTGTATAGGGATTGGAATTATATTTTCGAAGATGTTTCATTTACTCCTAACTCCATCTGAGAGCTCCTAGAATCTTGTTCTAAAGCTCAGCAACTTATTTCGGCTTGTGCACTGCCTAGGCCTGTGAATCCTATTTTTTATTTAGACTGCTCCAAGTCATTCAAAAAGTCCCCAAACCTTCCAGAAATCATTTCCATGATGTTTTAAGGTATTTAATTAACCTCCATGTTGAATTTGGCCCTTCTGTTCTGTTCTAGGGGGTTGATCCACTCCTGGGAAGGGGAACGATAGCCCTTCCCAATACTGCCAGAAGATAGCATGCATTTTTTAGAACTTGCTAAAATCCCCTAGTGGGATTAAATTTAAATTTCCTAAATCACCTATGAGACCAATTTGAAAGCAAATAGGGGGTGACTAGACTGACAGATTTGACCTGGGGTACCTAGGAATGACAAAACATTAAATTTTTTGCACATGGGTATAGTTGTCATGCTTGGAAATTTTTAATTTCCTTGTAAATTTTCACGACTAATGCTCCAAGAAAGTTACCAAGATATCCTACTGAAAAATGTATTTTATTAGAATTGGTTTGAAAATTATTTGATTATCAAAAAATTCAAAACAAACAACATAAGGTGGGATTTCAATTTATTATTTTGGTAGATGTTTGATTTTAAAGTGACCTTTAAAGTATATCAAAATGTGTCCTAATCGTGAATAAAATATGGTGAAGGCACTTGCACTCTTTTCCTTTATTAAAATGTTAACAGATGATTAACAATGAGTAGCCATCTGTAGGATCTTGGATATAGATGGAAGTGAAATGTATACCTTCCTAGAACATGAGAAAGGTTAACACATGTAGGCCATGTACAAGAGAATATTATCCTTTCAATGGTTTCATAGAGAGATTCTCTAGCTATAAAATTTTATTTTTGAGGAAAATTGATTGATGCAGGAAGTTTTATTTGATGAAAAAGTTGATCAATGTGGGAAGTTTTCCTAGGATTGTTTTTGATTCTTGACTTTTTAAAGGTCGGTCAATTCAGGAAGCCTTTTTACATAGATAGCCATCCTTTGAGGGAGTGGTCTATAATTTTGAATTTTTGACTTTTTTTTAATAGCCTTCCTTTGAGGGATCGGTCTATGATTTTGATAGGAAACTATCCTTCGAGGGATCATTCTGCTTTATTTTTTGACAATATGATTTTTGTGTTTGAATAGTTTTCCTTCAAGGGATCAGTCTATTTAATTTGATAATATGCATCCATATATATATTTTACTTTATTTGAGATGAGGGAAAACCATAATAAACCATTTTAAGGATGGAAAGATATGTTTCCACGAGCTACACATGTGTGCCTTATGGCATGTCTTTGGTTGATAAACAAGGTGGGTGGATGTAATGACTACGGGGTTCCTATTAAGGAGGAAATTTTCCATTTGAAATATGTGATGAACAGAGCCATGGTGCTCAT
This sequence comes from Taxus chinensis, assembly GCA_019776745.2. Classification (NCBI taxonomy): domain Eukaryota; kingdom Viridiplantae; phylum Streptophyta; class Pinopsida; order Cupressales; family Taxaceae; genus Taxus; species Taxus chinensis. The sequence goes on along the minus strand of CM034153.1, from coordinate 728,636,605 downwards.
CTTTATGGTTTCAAGGATAGTGATGGAAAACCACATACTTTCAAATTGTTACCATGACGAAGTGAATGGTTGGTGGTGGAATAAGTTCTATAATGTGACTACTTTTATGATGGTCAAGATGTTAACAATAGAAAGGAAAGTACAAGGTATTCAGAGGTTCCTTTTCAAGGGAGGCTATTTAATAATCTCTCGACCCATACTACATGGACTGATCTAATTAGAGGAAAAAATTACATATTTACTCTATATTTATTAAGGATGTATGGACTAGATTAAGAGGATAGGTTTTGTGAATATTCACTAGGGAGAGATATGAAAATTGTTATGTTTGTGGAGCCTATTTGCATGTTAGAATGTGGTACACCTTCTATGTGTTACACTCGGGTATTTTTATGGCGGTCCCGCTCGCTGGTGAGCCGGTCAGGGGGGTTCGGGGGCGAAGCCCACGAAGGAAATTTTCATGGGTGGTTTATTAACCCATGGGTAATGGGTAACTGTTATGGGCTGTTTTTGGGCCCATGGTTTTTTTGGTCTTTTGTCCATTGTTTTGATACCCATGGTTTTTTGCCCTTGGTTTTGATACCCATGGTTTTGTATCAAATTGCTTAAGCAGTTGTCTATTTATATGGTCTTATGCATATGATAGATGCACAAGTAAATGTATTGCATATGTGTTTTGAATTCGGGTGTGAATTCTGTAGAGTTTGTTGAGCATAGATCCAAACAGATTTGGGTATTGTATTGAGAGAGTGGAGGCTTGTAATAAAATCTGAGCAAGTGATTCTTGGTGGACGTAGCTCAAATTGGGTGAACCACGTTAAATCATGTCTCTCTATGTTGTGTTATTTATTCTGCAATTTTATTTGAGATCTGTAATATTTTATGCATATTAGTTTCTACTGTTGTGATTCTGTAAGGGATTATTCCGCATATTTTATCTCTTATTTCCTAACAAAAATTAATACATTCAAAGTATAAGTAGAGAGGAGACCCCCTAGTATGATGTTCTGGCTAGAGATAACATATGTTAATATGAACGATGTCTTCTAGCTTAAGATGATGAAAGCTTCAATGTTGATTGATTGTGTATATAGTAAATAAAGGAGGATGTAGAACATTTAACAAATTATTTATTGAAAATTTGGATGAGATATGAGAGGACGTTTTACTAGGAAGGGTAGATGATGAAGCCTTTATTTTTTATTTTCTTCATGTATGATGATTTCTTATTTGAGACAAGAGACCTTCAATGGAAGGTGATGAGAAGATGTATGAGAAAGATTTTCTGAGATCTAATTGAGGATGATCCCCTTTTCCCATAGATATCAATGAGGACATTGTCAGTGAATTAGGTGTAGATTTTGATGAGATAGAGGGACCTTCGATGGGAGGTGTTAAAGATATTTTTGGCATATGTTTACTAATACAAGACTGAGGAAGTCCCCCTTGTCTTGCAGATGTCATTGTAGACACTGATGAGAGTAGAGGTGTAGATGATATCAAAGATTTCTTAGGATGATATTCTTCTGGGATAATATCATTGACAAGGAAGAGTTGTTGGATTATGGATTTAATCACTTTACAATTCTTCGTGCTATAACCTGAGCTTCTATGGTAGGAAAATATTTTATATTGATCGTACCATGCACGTTTCTGGATATGTGGATTGGGTTTTTTGATGGGTGGTAATGTGATAAGAGAAGCTTGTATGAGCCTCTCAAGGATGTCAATGTAAGTCCCTTTTAGGGGATTTGGATTAATATATTTTGATTTTGATTTATGAGAACATTTGGTAAGACACATATTATTTTTGGATGAGGTTGGATTCATGGGTGTTGTATGGTGTTGAAGCATCATATGGATGATGTGAGGTTGATAAGAAAGAGGATGATATCTAAGGATGGGATAATATGTAGGATTGATAAAATTGGATGATGGATGAGGTACCAAAATAGATGAGGAGGGACAAAGTATGGATGCGATGAGGTATGAATATGTGATATGGTATTGAGATAAAGGATGGGGTCCCAAAATGGATGATGAGGAAGAAATTTTAGATGTGATATATTTGGATTGTGATAAATGATGGGATCATAGCATGGATGGTAAGGTTGAGACCCTATATGTCATGCTTTTTTATTTTATAACATTTTCTTTAGATAGAGGAGAGGGTCTCATGACAGATGATGAGGGTGAGGCCATGGATGTGATAAGATTTGATTGTATAGTGTTTGATTCAAGATGAGGTTCCAAACTATATGAAAATTGAGGAGTCGAGGATAGGATTGGGTGTGATTCAGATGAGGGAGATGTTGCTTCTATACATGATTGAGATGGGTTACATTCATTTGAGCTACCAAAGTCTTCAATTGGTTTACAAGATGGTTGGAAGTTGAGATCTTCAATTAAAGGTTCCTCCTTTGTAATGGTCTATGAGGTCATTTCTAAAGGCTGTAAGGAGGTATTAAGTGATTAGATAGTAGGAAAAGATGAAATTGATGCGTTTGGTCTACTGTAAATAAGATACCAGAATTTTGAGTCTTCGAGGGGAAGTTTTGGAGATAAAATATTCTTTTCGTGGGGAAGATCCTATGTAATCATGTTAATGATGCGAATCAAAGGATGTGTAGTATCTGTAAGGAATGTCTCTTTTAAGGTTTCTTGGTTAGAAAGATAAGAGATGGAAATATGTGCGGTAGTCTCATCACGATTGTAGGAATACCTAGGGGAGTCATATGGGACATGTATAGATTAAGGATTGAGATGGAATTCTTGAAGGGATTGGATTTCTAAATTTTTTGCCATGGTGAAAGATTCATAAATTTTTTGGAACATGTGGATCTGGAGGGTACATGAAATGTGATGGTAACACGATTGAGAAAACAACTCGATCAGTTATGATTGAGGTATTGAGAAGGTCAATTGATTGATAATGATTTTCCATCTATCGATTAAGTTGATAACGGATTCATTTTCAGATTGCTTGATGGTAGAGAGGTTGGAAATAGTTATTTTGTGAGTAACATTGATAGCAAAGTGATTGTGAAATAACAGGGTTAGCTGCGTGAAAAAGAATAAAGAGTGCTGAGGGAGGATTTTGTACCTATTCCAAGGTAGGTCCTGCAAATGACATATGAAAGGTTCTAAGCATGAGAACTTAATGATGGATGATGAGATATCATGAATTTCTAAAGGCTAGTATGTGTTGTTGAGGATCCTCCTAGCCATGGAACATGGTAAATTCAAGCAATTTACAATGTGTAGGATAGGGATTATATGGTATTTATGGGTGGATGGGTTCATTACAAACCTGATCATAAGTGAGGATACATTTATGTCCCATGGTAGCTACTTCCAAATTGTTTAATCTTTCCAAAAGAGCTTACATGGGATCATTTTTAGGATTAAGCATTTGGGAATTAACGTGTGAATGTGGATGAGAATGTAGTTGATTTGATTGATGATAACAAAGAGTTGGATGGTCCTATTGTAGATGAGTTTGATGTGAAGGTTGATAAGGGGTAGCCTAAGGAGGTGTCAATTGCAAAGTAGGTTGTGATAGAGGGATATGGGGAGATGTGTAGAGATGTTGGATATGATGTTGTTTTTGGATGAGAGGGGTTGATTGATCCTGAGCAAATATGTGTGTATGGGGTTGGGAGGTATGAGGTGTCGAGAGAGGTATTGAATTTGAGATAGTTTGATTGGATAAAATATGGGTGATGTTAAGATTGTGATGAGATTGTGATGAAGGAGGGGATGTGAAAAAGATCGATTGATGAGATACACTAGTTATAGTCTGAGGGGTGATATTTTAGAAGTAACCTAGACATGAAGGATTCTCATAGGGTTGTTAGATGGAATTATTGTAGGGTTGTAATAGTGGCTGAAAGGTAGAGATTCCATAGGGAGAAAAAGGTGATCTATATAGCTTTGGGAATATTCCAGAGATAAGTAAAATTGAGTGGGATGTGATAGGTTGATGATTTTGATAAGGATTACATCCTGTGTAGGGGATGTTTTTAAATTGATTGGGATAAAAAATATATAGATGAATCAATCAAAGATGATTGTAAAAGTGAAGCATAAGGGGTAAAAGAATATGCTAATGTGTAGGGTTGATCCATTTTAAATTATAGTTAACTGATGATGATATAAAAAATCCCTAAGAGAGATATAAATGTAAAAAAAAATTCAAATAGAAGAATTTTAATCATCTTGATTAGAATTTATATGTGGGGGAAGAGGCTCAGAGGGAACTTAATGATATGGCCATTCTAAGGATGGTTTTAGGTAATGTTAAAGGATGGAGTCCTTGATATACTAGTTTCACCTGATTCTAGATCGTATCTCTGAATTTTGATGAAATAGATAGGGTAACATGCGTAGGAGGAATACCTATTAAGATGCTGGTTGTAGGTTGTTGCATGAATGTTGAATCCTCAATCCACAACTGACTTTGAGAGCTTCATTTTGGATGGGAGGAACTACCTGAAATAAAAAGCAAGACCAACAGAAAGAGTTAAACAATATATACAGTGGACTGCCAAGCGTATGCTAGATACCAGAAGTTTGGTACTTCCTAGAAGGATGTCAATCCACTATTTCAAACAATTTAATGCGAGAAAAAAGTGAATTTCATCTTAGTGTCGTAACATCCTCATTTTAGTACATTAGAACAAGAAAAAAAAATTGTATTTGATAAGTGTTTTCTAGTTCTAAATACATAATTTAGAACTCACAGATCATAACAATCATTCTTATAACAGATAACCATATGCAGCTATAATGACTCGGTGTACCACCGATCTATTCATTCCATGACTCGGTGAACTACCGATCTATTCATGTGTATCATAGAGTTGGTGTTTTCATCTGAACACTTCACTCTTGCGGTTCTCTTCCCTAATATCAGGATTTCAGAATGCTCTATCCAAGGAACCTATCTGAATAATTGTTACCATCATTCATCGGCATCACGTCCCTTAGACTAGGTGACATAGGACAATGCAATCAGCAGCTTGCGATACTTTGGCCAAAGATTTGAAACATATTGTTCATGTCTCATATTCCTTGACGGCATACTCATCAATCTGGAATACATCCTTCACCCCACTCTGATGTTATATAGAACGTCTTATACTGACTTTGTCAGTCTCCCCTGTCCCAAGTTTTCACTTAGGAACGGGTTAATATCATAACACATGTTATAAGGATGCTCTTGAAGACTAGGGGTAAGCTGACATACTGGGTCACCCACTGTTACCCCGTGTGTCAAGGTACCTCGAGTCTCAAAGGGCTGCCTCATAACATGTCTATGGTCCTAACCAGTCCCAAAGGAAAATCTTGTTCGAGTTTCAGGTGTAAATCTTAACGATCAATGCAAAAGGGTGTTGCCATATGTCACCTGCATTGTTGTATCCTCGAGAAGATCCTAATCTTCTTGAAGGTACAACCCTGCAGTTGACATGTGTCAAAATCCTACAATACTGCCTCAGAAAGATTTACATAACTTCAAGAAGTTACTTAAGTTGAGTTGAATTTGAATTAAAGGCCCTCCTAACTGGGTAGTCTTTCCCAACCCTGGGTTCCACACCTTTGAGTTGCCTTACGTAATTAAGTTCAATTTCACAGAGAGAAGTTTAATAATATTTGTGACCTCGTCAAGGTGTCCACCGGTTCCTAATAATCTTATTTCCTCATAATAGGGAAATAATCCTAAGTTCTCTCATAAGGAAGCTAAGTAAACCCGTAAGGGTTCATATCAACCCTGAAGACTGAATATATCAGACTTAATGCTAATAAGACATGGTGATTTTAATCCATCCATTGCATTGCGTTGACTTAGAACATTATTAGGGAGTAGTAGAATACTCATCCAGTTATAGCTACTTATTAGGGCATAGTTCAACCCCAACTTCCCTAAAAGTAGTGAACTAATTTCCAAATTAGCCATATTCATAAAATAAAAGAATTACTAGCCAAACATGAAGTATTCAGTCACATAATTTTTACAAGGCTTACTTAGGGAATCCATCTAGATCCCATGGCATATAATAATAAAAAAAAACACTCTCCTTCATTCCGACATGAGAAGATCAATTCAACAAATAAAAATGCCGCCACGTAAGTAACAATTCCCCATTTCATTTATTTCCAAGCCATACAATTACAACTTATGCACTTCGGCATATTTTGATACAATAATCATTAGCAAAAGAATAACTTTCTTCCTATAGTACAATTAGAGAAATCATGTTGGAATTCATCATAAAAACCAGATTAAGCTATTTGTGCATCATATCAGATCTGCAAGCCTTTACCACTTACGATGACCATCTGCAAAAATTGCTAGCACAGGTCAGTTCAGTGAACTGAGCATGATAAGCACTAATTCTTAAAACAATTGCATTCCACCAATTGTTTCCATTAAACAACCTTGTTTAAATGAAATCATTTCATCAAATCCATAAACATGAATCACGCTATTTATCTTTCTACCATTCTAATATGACTTTAAAACATAACTCATATTATAGCTGCCATTTCAACTTAAATCCTTTCGGATGATTCATCTTACACAAGAGAATAAGAAGAAACAAAATGAATCTTAAATACCTAGCCATCCAAAAACCAAGGGCAGTATCAATCCTAATATAATTACTCCATTAAAGAAATGAAATCTTACCAACGCATGTAACCAACAGATTTGCATTTAAACAATTCAAACAAAGACAGATTATAGCCTCAAGCAAGTTCAACTGATGGATTTTCCTTTATACTTTATGTATAATTTCATAAACATTGATAAGTATACCAACTATTACTACAATACTACTTTTATACAAGTAGATAACTGAATTACTCAAACAGAGTAATAATATAGCTAAAGATAAGGAAAGGAGACTTCTGTCAAGATACAACGCTTACCACTCTCTCCACGTAAATTTAATAGTCTATTCATCTCGTGCCCATGCTGAGAATTCATATAGAAATTCAAAAGAAGGAAGCATTCATAATTTCCAGAAAGGGAGAGAATACTTTCGTATTCCAAAAATCCTATATCAACATATACTTTACAACTAAGAGAAAGAAACAGAGGAATTCAGATCTCCATTCCAAACAAGTTCAGGACTGTACCAAATTTCCAGGAGTAATGCATATACAATCAATCTTGAATTCAATTAGGGAAGAAGAGAAGGAAAGAAAATCAACACCCAAGTTTACCATTAGCTCCAATCTGGTAGAACTGTTTAAAAGGTTGCCCTTAGATCCCTAGGGTCTTGCAATTGCACATTAAACAAAAGCCACAGATTGTTACAAATGAAATACATATACGTTCAAATATCAGTCCACAATCCTGATCCAAATAAAACCTAATCTACCCTTCATGCAGATCTAGGATCATTTTTGACATAATTGTTAGGGAACATCGTTAGTTCAATAGATTAAACTAAGTTTTCTCTTGGTCACTGGAACTGTGTTCCAATTATCCAAGTAAAAATCGTAAATAGAAAACAACAGCTACACCAAATATTTCCTTATGATAGATTTCAGAACCTAGGTAATCATAGAAACATCCAGACCCCAAATATAAAACCTAATTTCCATTCTTGCAGTATTCTAACATCATTTCCCACAAATTGCGGGACTAAGTTCAGTCAAAGAAGTTTTACTCTTGGTCACAACCTGTGTTCCATTATCCAAGTAAAAATCGTAAAGAAAACAGACACTACACCAAATATTCCAAACTACATACACTGAACCTAGTAATCATAGAAACTTCAGACCCTTTTCAAATAAAGGTACAGGCTTAGTATTCAAACATATTTCCAACTCATACGACTGAACCAGTCGAGCTTTATAGAAGGAACTAACAGTTTCACCACAATCCAACTTTATATTCACCTGAAGCTGCCAAGTAATAGTAGAGCTCATACAACTAAGCAACAATCAAATAAACCAACCAAATTTGACACAACAGTTCATTCCATGGTTTTTTTTTTGTCAAACACGAAATCATCAAGCACGACGTCTATCATGGTACAGTTTGGAAACTCAATACCTCAGTCAGACAAAGAGACATAAAACACTTATACAGAAGTCTATATTGTAATCACAGCCAACACTTCTACAGAAGTCGAACCCATACTGTAATCACAGAAAAACACTTCTACAGAAGTAACCCATACAAAAGTGTAATCACAGCAAGGAGAGAAGATAAAAGAAGTAGATTTCAACAAGGGTCTACGTATAACCAGGGATTCCTAAATCAACAAGAAAAGAAGAAAACCAATACATTGCTACCAGCCAAGCCAACTGTACAAAATCATCTGAACAGAGTTGTTCTAATGAAAGCATTTAAAAGAAAGCAAGATTTTTAAAAGTTAGGGCCTATCATGCCTGATAGTGTCGCTTAAAAATTTGAAGAAGACCTCTGTATGTGCTCGCACCTTCTCTTCTTCTTCCACGAAAGATTAAACAACAATATATTGTTACCTCCATGCCTTATATACTTCCCCCGATAGAGAAGGAAGCTAGAAACTCTCAAAGTTGCCATGCAACACAGAGTAGATGGCTGGTTCGAAGAACCAGTGCTCAAGCAGAGTGAAAAATGGAATGCATGGAAAACAAAACAACCAAACAATATTCCACTTGCATGCCTTCCCAAGCAATCCATGCGCTCGGGAACCAAAGTTCATTAATTGCATTTACTTCCATCCTCCCACCTATTTTCCATTGCCACTGACCGCCAAAGTTGGTGATCGCCACAAGAAAACAAACAAACATTCCCATCCTTGGTGATACTGCCACGTCAGGTTATATTAGCAGTTTTTATCCTCCGCCAAACCTGACAGCATTCCAAGTCCTTCAACCTTATCCCCCTCTTAAATGCCATGAGAAACCACCTCCCATGACTCGCGACCCTTCTTAGGTCCCCCTCCCTTCTTAGCATTAGTTAAGATAGGTTAGTGACTTAGGTTAAATCATAGGATAAGACATTAGTCTCACTTCCATAGCGCTAGGTGTAGTTATCCCTTGAGTATTAAGCTCATAGTTTAGGGCTAGGTTAGATTAGCAATTATTTTAACCAATAGGTTATAGTTTAGGTTAAGACTATTAACCTTAACGAATCTAGTCTAGGTCCCCAAAATAGGACCAATCAGTGTTAGAGTCCATACTGGATAAAACATTCCTGTAAAGGATTCTATTTGGCATCAATAAATTAAGCTTTCGGTATAAAACATAAACATCTTACCTGGCTTAAGGTCCAGGCCTTTCCTGATGTTACGATATCTGGAACCAAATTCCATTTATCATGATCAGCCTGAGTTAAACTCCGGGATTGATCATTCAAAACTCAATCAGACCTTGTAACTTTCGTAAGGTCAATAAAATTTTTCATCCTGAATAAACTTAAAACATTCCTTGGATCAATGCAACTGATCCAAGGCTGAGTCATAAAGGTGGATAAATCCATAATTCATCCAGAAATCAGGTTGAACTCAAGTGCAAGAATGAAAGAAACGAAAGCGTCCAATCATATTCTGGTTCAATCAAAGATCTTCAAGAGCAGAGAGGATACAATCCATATCAAGCATGACTTCCCAAAACCAAAGGAACATGTCCTTATACAGAAGAAATCATATATCAACACTTGAATGCTCAGGAGAAAGTAACAACAGTTCAGGGTGTTACATGCTTCCCTCCTAAAAGATTCATCATCCCGATGATTACATCCTTTGATTTACCTTCAGGTCAATCAATTCATTGGTTCACAAAACAAATTACTATTTTCAACTCGAATAATTCCAGAAATCAATATCATGGTACAATTTATTCAACCTGATAATGTTTGCCCCAAAGTTGGCTTACATAAAGACATGAAAAAGGTAAATTCATAATAATTATTTTTTTTTTCAGTCAACAGATTCCATTCTGTTCAAAAAGAAAGGGAAAAGCAATTTTCATCTCTTCCATATTTTCCCAAGTTGCACTTTCTTCGTTAAACTGGTCCCACTGGACCTTACATTGTTGTATTTCACGATTTCTCAAATGCAATTGGTGAGTTTCCAACACTCGTGTGGGTTTAACCATGATTATTCCTGGGTCTTGGACCTGCAAGGAATTCCAATTTAAAACATGTGACAAGTCTGAAACGTATTTCTTAAGAAAATAAATATGGAAAACATCATGCATGCGAGACAAAGTAGGTGGTAATGCTAATCGATAAGCTACAGGATTGATTATTTCAACAATTTCGAAAGGTCCCACATAATGAGGTGACAACTTGGTAGCCTTGCCAAAAGTTATAGAACTCTTTCTGGGTTTAACATGAAGAAAAACCTTTTCACCAAGTTCAAATTTTCGGTCAACTTGCTTTAGGTCAGCATAGCTCTTCTGCCTATTTGCTGCTTCCTTCAATCGTTCACGAATCATTTTAACTTGCTGTTCCATTTCAGTGAGGATTTCTTGGTCCAATTACCACTCTATCCTCAATACTATCCCAACTAACAGGGGTTCTGCACTTTCTTCCATAAAGTGCCTCAAAAGGTGCCATTTTAAGAGAAGAGTGATATGTGTTGTTGTATGCAAACTCAACTAATGGGAGATACTCTTCCCATTTATACTGTTGATCCATGCAATACATTCATAACATATCTTCCAACACCTGATTTACTCTCTCAGTTTTTCCATCCATTTCTGGATGATATGCAGAACTGAAGTTTAGTTTAGTTCCAAGAGCTGTATTAAGCGTTTGCCAAAATCTTGATGTCATTCTAGGATCCCTGTCAGATATAATCAATTCTGGTACTCCATGTAACCTGAAAATTTCATGCACAAATCTTTTAGCTAACACTGGAGAATCATCCTTTAGATTTCCAGTGATGAAATGAGCTACCTTTGTTAGTTTGTCTACAACTACCAAGATAACATCATGTTTATTTCTCGACATAGGCAGCCCTTGTACAAAGTCCATGCTTATTACTTTCCATTTATACTGCGGTATGCTATGGGGATATAATAAACCAGCAGGGTGCATGTGTTCTGCCTTAACCCACTGACATTCCAGACAATGAGTCACAAAATTAATAACATCCTTTTTCATTCCTTTCCAGAAGTATTGTTGTTTTAGATCAGAAAGCATTTTAGTAATACCCGGGTGTCCAGAAAAGGGCGAATTATGAAATTCAACTAACAATTTCTTTCTCAAATCATTTAGCAAAGGTACGTATACTCTATTTTCATAATGTAAGATTCCTTCATTATCAAAATGAAAACCTTTATACCTTTCATCTTTTGGTTCTGCAGCAAGTGCTGCTTTTACTTGCTGAAAGTATATATCAGATTCTGAGGCACTTTTCACCTCATCTTTAAACTGAGTTCTTAATGTTATAAGAGCAGAAATGTGCTTCCTACGACTTAGAGCATCTGCTACTCTATTCTCTTTTCCTTTGATGTAACTAATATCAAAATCATATTGAGACAAAAACTCTAACCACCTTCGTTGTCTTGCATTTAGATTAGGCTGAGTGAAAATATATTTCAGCCCTAAATGATCAGTTTTCAACTCAAAAGGTTTCCCAAGTAAATAGTGTCTCCAAACTTGAAGCGCATGAACAATTGCAGCAAGCTCTAAATCATGAGGGGCATAATTCAGCTCATGTAACTTAAGTTTTCTACTTTCATATGCTATGACATGATCATTTTGTAACAAAAACACCTCCAAGGCCTTCCCCAGAAGCATCCGTTACAACGGTAAAGTCCCCATTAGGGTCCGGTACAGCTAATATAGGTGCTGAAGTCAACTGGATTTTCAAACTTTTAAAAGAAGTTTCACACTTATCATTCCAAATAAATTTCTTATCCTTCTTCTGCAATGAAGTTATCGGTGCAGCCACTTTAGAAAAATCCTTAACAAATTTTCTATAATAACCAGCAAGGCCCATGAAGCTTCTTACTTCATGTACATTCTTTGGTGCAGGCCACTCGGTTATTGCCACTATTTTTGAAGGATCTACTGCAATTCCTTCTTTACTAATGACATGACCCAAATAGTGAACTTCAGTATCAAAGAAAGAACATTTGGATAACTTACCGTATAACTTTCTTTTTCTCAAAATTTCCAAAACTACCTTCAAATGCTCATTATGTTCCTCAACACTTTTAGAATATATGAGAATATCGTCTAAGAATACAAGCACAAACTTGTCCAAATATTCTTGAAAGATATTATTCATTAAGTTCATAAAAGTTGTGGGTGCATTAGTTAATCCAAAGGGTAGAACCGTGAATTCATAATGTCCGTACCTGGTTCAGAAAGTTGTTTTATGAATATCTTCTTCTTTAATTCTTAATTGATGATACCCAGATCGAAGATCTATCTTGGAATAAACCACTGCTCCACGCATCTGATCAAATAGATCATCAATTCTTGGAAGTGGGTATCTATTCTTGATTGTTGCTTTGTTTAACATCCGATAATCAATACACAGTCTAAGTGTTCCATCTTTCTTCTTCACAAATATTACTGGTGCTCCCCAAGGTGAAACACTTGGTCTAATCAAACCCTTAGACAAAATTTCTTGCAATTGTGCCTTAAGCTCGACTAACTCTGTAGTAGTCATCCGATAAGGTGCTTTAGAAATAGGTTCCGTCCCTGGTTTGATTTCAATGGTGAAGTCAAATTCCCTTTTGGGTGGTAAACCTGGTAATTCCTCTGGAAATACATCCTTGAAACTTTGCAACAGTGGGTATCGTTTCATGGAATCACCGTCTTCTTCTGCAGATTCAGATATCTTTACTGCATATAAGGTACATCCTTTGTTTTTAGCCTTTTTAAGTTGCATAGCTGACAGTTTCCTAACTGAAATTTCCCGTTTTACACCTTGAATCTCTGTTGTTTTCAGCCGATCATCTAAACATCTTATATTCTTTTCAAAGCAGTCTACTTTTGCTTTATGGTCAGCTAACCAATTGACGCTGATGACAATATCATAGGATCCCAAAGGTGCAACATAGAGGTCAACTTCTGTGGAAAAGTTAGGTAAGTCAAGGACTGCCCCAAAAAGACACATACTCACTGTATGAACAGAGTTATTACCATATTGTACAGTCCAAGATTTATCCATTTTTCTATCTTTTCTTTTAAGTTTAGAAGTGAGTTTACTAGAAATAAAACATTCAGTAGCTCCTGTATCAAAAAGAATAGTGACAGGTATGCCAAATAACTTACCCAGAACTTCTATAGGTGTCACTTGCTTTTCAGCTTGCTTGTCTGCTACTGCAACATGTATCTTATGCTACTGATTACAATCATCCTTCTTCAAAGGGCACTGATTTGTGTAGTGATCTTTTCCACAATTATAGTAGCCTCCTACAGGTCCCTTTTTAGGCTCAAAATTACTTCCAGCCTTAAAATTATCACATTGTCCTCCATAGGGCTTCTGCCCATTGTTATAATTCTTGGCAAAACTATCCCTTACATTTCCAGCAGGCTTATTCGCTGTCATTTTCTTATTATTATCCACTGGAAACTTACTTCTGTTTCCAAACTTTTTCCATGGCCCCTTCTTGGGTGCAAGAGAAGTTGAAGAAGGGTTTGCAATCTTCTTCCGCACTTCCTCTTTATGAGTAGAAATAGCCTTTAATTTCTGTTCTTGCCTTATGGATTTTTCAACAACCCCTTCCATAGTGGTTGGGCTGTGAACATCAACCTCTCCTCCTATCATGGGATTTAGTCCCATGATGAATTTCTGTATTCTGAACTTCTCGTCAGTTTGATACTGCAGTACGTACTTGAGGAGTTTTGTAAACCACTCCCAGTATTCAGTTACAGTTAGCTTTCCTTGAACTAAGTTCTGGAATTCTGTCATTTTCTGATCATAGAAAAGTTGTGGCAGCCAACGTTTCCTAAAATAGCCTTTAAATTGATCCCAAGTGATGTTGGTCTCATCAATATTTAGCTCAGCTTTACGGCTGTCCCACCATGAAGATGCTTCATGGGAAAGCTGGATAGGCTCCCCAAATAGCTTTGGTTTCCTCCGAGAAGTTTCTTATTGCAAAGTACTTCTCCATTTCGCTGAGCCAGTTCTCAGCTCCATCTCCTAATGTAGTGCCATCAAATTTAGGTGGACTTATCCTTTTTATATCATTAGTGAGTTCCGCTGCCAACCTGGCCTTTTTGTTTTCTGGTTGGACAGGTACATTTCCATTGTTATTACCAACACCCATATTGGGGTTGTCCTCAGGAGGTAGCTGATTGTTGTTACCAGCTTCATCATCCTCCTCATTTCCCATTACTTGCTGTTCAAGTACAGCCAAACGATCTCTTGTGTCCAATAGGGCAGCAAGGATCTCATCAAGTTTTTTGGGTTGTTTCCATCCCTTCCTCTGGTGGAGCATTATTCGCAACGTTCCCCCTTGTTCTAACCATTTTCTGTTACAAGAAAATTCAGGTTTTTATCAGATTATGGACACAATAGGTCCAAGAGCTGCAACCTTCAGCTCTGATACCAAGATGTAACATCCTCATTTTAGTACATTAGAACAAGATTTTTTTTTTTTTTGATAAGTGTTTTCTAGTTCTAAATACATAATTTAGAACTCACAGATCATAACAATCATTCTTATAACAGATAACCATATGCAGCTGTAATGACTCGGTGTACCACCGATCTATTCATTCCATGACTCGGTGAACTACCGATCTATTCATGTGTATCATAGAGTTGGCATTTTCATTTGAACACTTCACTCTTGCGGTTCTCTTCCCTAATCCGGGATTTCAGAATGCTCTGTCCAAGGAACCTATCTGAATAATTGTTACCATCATTCATCGGCATCACGTCCCTTAGACTAGGTGACATAGGACAATGCAATCAGCAGCTTGCGATACTTTGGCCAAAGATTTGAAACATACTGTTCATGTCTCATATTCCTTGACGGCATACTCGTCAATCTGGAATACGTCCTTCACCCCACTCCGATGTTATATAGAACGTATTATACTGACTTCTGTCAGTCTCCCCTATCCCAAGTTTTCACTTAGGAACGGGTTAATATCATAACACACGTTATAAGGATGCTCTTGAAGACTAGGGGTAAGCTGACATACTGGGTCACCCACTGTTAATCCCTCGTGTGTCAAGGTACCCCGAGTCTCAAAGGGCTGCCTCATAACATGTCTATGGTCCTAAACAGTCCCAAAGGAAAATCTTGTTCGAGTTTCAGGTGTAAATCTTAACGATCAATGCAAAAGGGTGTTGCCATATGTCACCTGCATTGTTGTATCCTTAGAGAAGATCCTAATTTTCTCGAAGGTACAACCCTGCAGCTGACATGTGTCAACATCCTACAATACTGCCTCAGAAATATTTAGATAACTTCAAGAAGTTACTTAAGTTGAGTTGAATTAGAATTAAAGACCCTCCTAACTGGGTAGTCTTTCCCAACCATGGGTTCCACACCCTTGAGTTGCCTTACGTAATTAAGTTCAATTTCATAGAGAGAAGTTTAATAAGATTAGAGACCTTGTCAAGGTGTCCATCGGTTCCTAATAATCTTATTTCCTCATAATAAGGCAATAGCCCTAAGTTCTCTCATAAGGAAGCTAACTAAACCCATAAGGGTTCATATCAATCCTGAAGACTGAATATATCAGACTTAATGCTAATAATTCATGGTGAATTTAATCCATCCATTGCATTGCTTTGACTTAGAACATTATTAGGGAGTAGTAGAATACTCTTCCAGTTATAGCTACTTATTAGGGCATAGTTCAACCCCAACTTCCCTAAAAATGCAGTGAACTAATTTCCAAATTAGCCTTATTCATAATATAAAAGAATTACTAGCCAAACATGAAGTATTCAGTCACATAATTTTTACAAGGCTTACTTAGGGAATCCATCTAGATCCCATGGCGTATAATAATAAAAATGCACTCTCATTCATTCAGACATGAGAAGATCAATTCAACAAATAAAAATGCCAGCCACGTAAGTAACAATTCCCCATTTCATTTATTTCCAAGCCATACAATTACAACTTATGCACTTCGGCATATTTTGATACAATAATCATTAGACAAAAGAATAACTTTCTTCCTATAGTACAATTAGAGAAATCATGTTGGAATTCATCATAAAAACCAAATTAAACTATCTGAGCATCATATCAGATCTGCAAGTTCCTTTACCACTTATGATGACCATCTGCAAAAATGCTAGCACAGGTCAGTTCAGTGAACTGAGCATGATAAGCACTAATTCTTAAAACAATTGCATTCCACCAATTGTTTCCATTAAACAACCTGTTTAAATGAAATCATTTCTATCAAATCCATAAACATGAATCACGCTAATTATCTTTCTACCATTCTAATATGACTTTAAAACATAACTCATATTATAGCTACCATTTCAACTTAAATATCCTTTCAGATGATTCATCTTACACAAGAGAATAAGAAGAAACAAAATGAATCTTAAATACCTAGCCATCCGAAAACCAAGGGCAGTATCAATCCTAATATAATTACTCCATTAAAGAAATGAAATCTTACCAATGCATGTAACCAACAGATTTGCATTTAAACAATTCAAACAAAGACATATTATAGCCTCAAGCAAGTTCAACTGATGGATTTTCCTTTATAATTTGCATTATAATTTCATAAACATTGATAAGTATACCAACTATTACTACAATACTACTTTTATACAAGTAGATAACTGAATTACTCAAACAGAGTAATAATATAGCTAAAGATAAGGAAAGGATACTTCTTTCAAGATACAACGCTTACCACTCTCTCCACGTAACTTTAATAGTCTATTCATCTTATGCCCATGCTGAGAGTTCATATAGAAATTCAAAAGAAGGAAGCATTCATAATTTCCAGAAAGGGAGAGAATACCTTCGTATTCCAAAAATCCTATATCAACTTATACTTTACAACTAAGAGAAAGAAACAGAGGAAATCAGATCTCCATTCCAAACAAGTTCAGGACTGTACCAACTTTCCAGGAGTAATGCATATACAATCAATCTTAAATTCAATTAGGGAAGAAGAGAAGGAAAGAAAATCAACACCCAAGTTTACCATTAGCTCCAATCTGGTAGAACCGTTTAAAAGGTTTCCCTTAGATCCCTAGGGTCTTGCAATTGCACATTAAACAAAAGCCATAGATTGTTACAAAACGATATACATATACGTTCAAATATCAGTCCACAATTATGATCCAAATAAAACAGTCTACCCTTCACCCAGAACTCGAATCATTTTGACATAAGAGTTAGGGTAACTGTTATCATTACTTACCAATAGATTAAACTAATTAATTCCAGCCATTACACTGGATAGTTTGTTTTATGTTCAAAGATACCAAATCAAATAGCACTTCAAGTGTTAATAGATGAATTCTTATGATAGATTTCAAGGAAACTTCAGGTAAACATCAAACACAGTCCATTCCTATCCTAAATAAAACCTAATTTCCATTCGTGCAGATCTAAGATCACCCACAAATTGTTAGGGAACAAAGTTCATCAAAGTAATTTTTCTCTTGGTCACAACTCTTGTTCCAATTATCCAAGTAAAAATCATAAAGAAAACAGCGGCTACATTACCAAATATTTCAATACTTACAAAACCTATAATCATAGAAACATCCTTCAGACCCTTTTCAAACAAAGGTACAGGCTTAGTATTCAAACATATTTCCTACTCATATGACTAACTAGTCGAGCTTTATAGAAGGAACTAACAGTTTCACCACAATCCAACTTTATATTCACCTGAAGCTTTCAAGTAATAGTAGAGCTCATACAACTAAGCAAAATCAAATAAACCAACCAAATTTGACACAACAGTTCATTCCGTGGTATTTTTCAAACATGAAATCATCAAGCACGACGTCTATCATGGTACAGTTTGGAAACTCAATACCTCAGTCAAATAAAGAGACATAAAACACGTCTACAGAATTCGATATTTACATCCATATTGTATCACAGCAAGGAGAGAAGATAAAAGAAGTAGATTTCAACAGGGTCTACGTATAACCAGGGATTCCCAAATCAACAAGAAAAGAGAGAAACCCAATACATTGCTACCAGCCAAACCAATTGTACAAAAATCATCTGAAAAGAGTTGTTCTAATGAAAGCATTTAAAGGAAAGAAAGATTTTTAAAATTTAGGGCCTATCATGCCTGATAGTGTCGCTTAAAAATTGGAAGAAGACCTCTGAATGTGCTCGCACCTTCTCTTCTTCTTCCACGAAAGATTAAACAACAAAATATTGTTACCTCCATGCCTTATATACTTCCCCCGATAGAGAAGGAAGCTATAAACTCTCAAAGTTGCCATGCAACACAGAGTAGACGGCTGGTTCGAAGAACCAATGCTCAAGCAGAGTGAAAAATGGAATGCATGGAAAACAAAACAACCAAACAATATTCCACTTGCATGCCTTCCCAAGCAATCTGCGCTCGGGAACCAAAGTTCATTAATTGCATTTACTTCCATCCTCCCACCTATTTTCCATTTCCACCGACCGCCAAAGTTGGTGATCGCCACAAGAAAAAAAAAACATTCCCATCCTTGGAGATACTGCCACGTCAGGTTATATTAGCAGTTTTTATCCTCCGCCAAACCTGACAGCATTCCAAGTCCTTCAACCTTATCCCCCTCTTAAATGCCATGGAAACCACCGCCCATGATTCGCGACCCTTCTTAGGTCCCCCTCCCTTCTTAGCATTAGTTAAGATAGGTTAGTGACTTAGGTTAAATCATAGGATAAGACATTAGTCTCACTTCCATAGTATTAGGTGTAGTTATCCCTTGAGTATTAAGCTCATAGTTTAGGGCTAGGTTAGATTAGAAATTATTTTAACCAATAGGTTATAGTTTAGGTTAAGACTATTAACCTTAACGAATCTAGTCTAGGTCCCCAAAATAGGACCAATCAGTGTTAGAGTCCATACTAGATAAAACATTCCTGTAAAGGATTCTATTTGGCATCAATAAATTAAGCTTTCGATATAAAACATAAACATCTTACCTGGCTTAAGGTCCAGGCCTTTCCTGATGTTATGATATCTGGAACCAAATTCCATTTATCATGATCAACCTGAGTTAAACTCCGGATTGATCATTCAAAACTCAATCAGACCTTGTAACTTTCGTAAGGTCAATAAAATTTTTCATCCTGAATAAACTTAAAACATTCCTTGGATCAATGCAACTGATCCAAGGCTGAGTCATAAAGGTGGATAAATCCACAATTCATCCAGAAATCAGGTTGAACTCAAGTGCAAGAATGAAAGAAACGAAAGCGTCCAATCATATTTTGGTTCAATCAAATATCTTCAAGAGCAGAGAGGATACAATCCATATCAAGCATGACTTCCCAAAAAAAACCAAAGGAACATGTCCTTATATGGAAGAAATCATATATCAACACTTGAATGCTCAAGAGAAAGTAACAACAGTTCAGGGTGTTACAACTGTAATCTATATAATTTAGGCATCTCATATAAAACATAGTAAGAAAGATATAATTCAACATGCTAAGTTAAAATAAGATAGGGGCCAGGTAAATGGTTCTAGGCTTCTACAGGTCTAGTAGAGGTCTGGAAGAGGTCACAGGAAATTATGGGTAACTCAAGAACAAGTAGGTAGGTTGTTATTCTGAGATGTATTGGTCGATACAGAGACTGATATCAGTCTAGGGGTGAACGATGATGGTTAAGGGCGACCGACACCACTCACTAACAAAATGATAGAGGGTCAAGAACAAAGTTTTGGGGGAGTTTTTTCAAGTTGATAAGGAGTTGAGTGGGGTATTTATGAGGTCTAGGTGGGATATCAAGCCAATGGGTAGATCTAATGGGATTTGGATGGATCTAGGATGAGCTATGGGTTAGGTTGGAAAATGGTGGTATGAAGCCAATATACTACAAGTGAATTGTCACCGATTAAGGAAAACTGATGCTAGTTACTGGAGATACTGGGAATATCACAGAACATATTTTTGGGTCTTCTTTGTGGTTGCACAAAGGGGCTTGGTTGATCAGAATGAGGAATCAAGTTGTTTAGATGGGGTTTTGTAAGGGTTTGATGGGGGTATGGAGGGAATGCCACCAAAGGAGATAGGTAAGTGGTTGTGGGAGCAAATAACAATAGAGAAAGATGAAAATACTGGAACTAATCAAGTGAATGAGATGAGCAGAGGTTCTACTTACTTAGAATCTGGGCCTGGATGCCTATGAATGAAGAATGGAGATGATGATGAGGGGTTGGATGTTGTGGAGGAATCACCAAATGTTGGGGAGATCTTATATGGGTTGCCTATGCTCTCCTTCTTGCTGGACTAGATCAACTCTATGCCAAAATGAGTGCTAGATGGTTGTTGGATGATTGCTGAGTGAGTGTTGGACCTCTGTACGAAAGAAAATGCTTTATCTCTTGGTGTACATGTGTACCTATGTTCTCTATAACTACCGACCTTGAGGATGAGGTTGCCCCAGGGAATTAAAGCTGACCAACGGTGGTTATGGTCTGACCGGCGTCAGTTTATGGATGACCAACATTGGTTAAGGTGGGATTCCCCAAGTTAACTAAAAATAAGAGATCATGGTTATAACTATTGCCAAATCTCTTTGTTCCTCTATACAAGAGTAGAAGTTGCCATTTGTGTCTGTGAGAATGAGCTGTAGGCATTGATTTTTATGGTGTTGGTTAGGTTTTAGTTAGTTATGGGAACATACTAAGAATAGGCTTAGGGAAAGGTGGCTAGGTGAGGTGTCTTGGTGATGTGGAGGGGTGGGTATTAGGTAATTAGGATAATTTAAATAATAGCTATGATGAGGATATAAATTAATTTAAGTAAATGAATTAAATTAATATTAGTATCGGGTGAAAGGGGCCATGCTTAGGTAAGCGTGTTTAAGTTGATTAATTAACAAAGGGCTAAGGGGAGTGTGACCTGATTTTGGTGTCTACGTTTTGCCCCTTTTGTTGTGTAGCTTGTATTGGTAAGCGACACTGACAAAAATAAGATGTGGTTGCCCCATGCGTGGGTGAAGGTGATCCCCCTCAAACAAAAAATTGAGGAGGTAGAAGGTAGAATTGGTGATTGGTTTGATAAAATGTGAATGTGATGAATAGGGATGTAGGAAATGGGGTAAACAAAAGGAAAGGCCCAATCAGGTAATCTAGGTAATGGGTCAGGGTCAAAGGTAGTAACAATAAAATGCATGCACACATATAAACTGTAGCACACTACCAAGTTGAAGAGTAGGAAAAATCTACATTGTCTTAGGTTGATAGGGTTATCCAAACAAGGTTGAGATGATTCTAGTATCCAAGGTATAGGATATGGTCAGGAAACATGATGCAGGCTAGGTGTAGGAATGTTTAGGTATGTTCTAGTACACGAAATGTTGGGTCAGGATAAATAGTCATAGCAAGAGGTAAGGTAGGGTAATTAGGTCAATCAACACAGGTAACAGTGTCGTAAGGTTATAACAAACACATGGGGTCAAAGGTCATTATAGATGGTCCAAGTCCAAATATGTAGGTCACAGCATGGGTAGGGTTGAGGAGGAGACAGGTGAGATAGATACAATGGATACCCATTAGGGAGATTCCTAATAGCCATATGCTATGCCATTTTGTAGATATTTGTATTTTTGATATATACCAGCCTGCATGTTGAAGAGATTTTGTATTGTTTTATTGTATATGATACCGGCCTGTGTGCTGATACATTTTTGTATTGGGTATCGACCTACGTGCCAATGATTTTGAGAGATGCTCATGATTGGATATCCGTGAATATTGTATAGAGACTCACATATTTGTTTATAGGATGAGATTGATGAGATTCTGATGATTTGTTGGTGTTTTATGAGAATTTTAATTTTGTCGTGATATGGACAGAAACTAGGGGAGTGAGGCATGATGGAGTCAAGCTGGTTTAGGCATGGATTGATTAAAGTCATAGGCATGAACCAAGTTAGTTCATAGGCATGGATCGAGTCAGGTCATAGGTATGGCTGAGTTTAAATTGGTTGAAGTTGTGATTCATTAATTTGTGTAATGAATGATGATATGGATCATGTTTAAGATGTTTTATAACATAGGCATGATGATGGTAAAGAAATGGTAGTCATAATAAATGTATGTTGTGATGATGATAAAAATTTTAAGCAACTTGTTGTTTGTTTGGTTTAATTTCTAATTTTTGATATAAAAAGAAAACTAAGTGGGGTAGAATGTAATTTAGGAAGAGGAAATATGAATTAGTTAGGGTAGAGAGTGGCCGAGCTAACCTCTAAGGGCCCCATGCCCTTGGAGTGCTGCCCACATAGTCCCAGTGAAAAAGGACCTTAGGCTGATGTAGTTCTCCCATAAGCTAGGGAAGAATATGAGAAGGTATTAAAATGAGTTGGTAGTTTTTAGGCATGACTTGGGTTTAGGTCTGTTTGGTGTGGGTAACTTGGTATAGGTGATTTTGATTGTGGTGGAAGAAGAATATTACCCCAAAGGTAAGCATCAAGGACCAATTCCTGTATAAGGTAATCAATATGTAATAAAGAATTTTAAAAGATAAGAGGGGCCAAGAAAGCCTCCTGATTGGTTAGGATCATTCCGAGTAGGTCATACCTTAGAGGAGGTGATGAATGTAATAGCTAAAAGACATTACATGATTGATTATTCTAAGGGTGAAAAGTAGTCACATGATCACCAAATGTCATGGTTTCCAAAAGGTCCCTTGAGGTGGTAGGAAATGGGAGCGTGAATGGTGAGAGGGGTGAAAGATGGTTAATTTTTATATGGTACGAGGTAGCAAGCTCTTTGGGCAAGAGATCCAAGGTCACAATGGAAAGTCCATGACTAAAAGGCTTTCTATATTGACTAATATTTGAGATAGACTGATCGATGTGGGAAGTCTATATGGGATGAGGAAATTAACTCCTTGAAGTCTTCATGAAGCTGATTAATGCGGGAAACTTCAGATTCTCTCGCTTCTCTTTTTTTTTAAAGAGATTTACATAGCTGTCCTTCGAGGGAGTAGTCTATTTATAGCAGCGATTGCAGAGAGGAAGATGTCCTTTTGAGGGAGTCATCTTTTTATGGAAGTTTGACTCAAGGAGTTGGATCCCATGTGTTTAGAAAGCAAGGTAGATGAAAGGTTAAGAATCAGATTGTTGTTTAGAAAGCAAGGTAAAACAACCATGGGATCTCATCTAAAGGTAGACGAAAAGTATCCATGAGAATCATGCTATGTGCAGCACCATGGTACACATATTCAAGAGAAGATAACAAGTGATGGATACACACATGATTCTCGTTTAATCATTGGTGAGGTGTAAGAGGTGGATAGCACTCAACAAACGAGCATAGAAAGAGGAAAAAGGTGAGGTAGGACTAATAGTCAATAGTAGAATGGTCGAAGATGCAAAGCATTAAGGAGATAAGGTTGGGGTTTACCATCGAGTGAAGATAAATGATAAGCACCTGATCCATAAGTATGGGTCACAATGTATGGTCCAAGCCAATTAGGAGAAAATTTGCCCTATTTAATTTTTCTACTTTGGTTACGTGTTGATTTTCTTTCAGGACAAGATCACCAATGTGAAAGGTTTGTTCATGGACACGTTTATCATAGGCATGTTTGATACATTTTTGGTAAAATTGAAGGTGTTCAAGGGTGTAAAGATGATGTTCATCTAATAACTCAAGTTGTGTTAAAAAGTCCTGATGAAATTTTTCATCATTCAACATGTCATGGAGAGAAATGCGGAGTGAGGGAATCTAGACTTTGAGAGGCAAAACAACCTTTATACCATAAACCAGAGAAAACAGTGTAGTGGTAGTGGAAGTGTGAATACTAGTGCGGTATGCCCATAGGGAAAAAGGAATATGCGTATGCCAGTCCTTCCCAGTATCGTTAACCACTTTCATGAGAATTTTGATTAAGGTTTTTTTAGTGGATTTGGCTTGGCTGTTGGTCTGTGGGTAATTTGGTGATGAGAAACTTCGCTGAATGTCCAAGGTGTCGCAAATTTTTCGCAATGTTTTATTTTTGAATTGTTTTCCATTATCGGTGATGAGGAACACCAAAGTGATAAATGACGTGATGATTGATGAAATCACATATTTTATAGCCTTTTGTGGAGATGAGTGGTATGGCCTCAACCCATTTTGTGTAGTATTCGGTAGTGGTGATGATCCATTGATGGCATTGGGAAGAATGGGGATTGATCTCTCTCACAAGATCCAAACCCCATTGAAAGAAGGGCCAAAGGTCATGGGTGACTTGTAAGGCATGACTAGGTGTATGATGAAGGTTGGCATGTTGTTGAAATTTGATACAACACTTGACATAGTCACAACAATCATGGTTAAGGTTCGACCCAGTAATAGCCTAGGCAAAGAATACACCTGGCAATAGCAAGGCAACTTAAGTGACCTCCACATATGCCATCATGAAATTCCTTAATGGCATAAGGAATTTCAGAACTCGTGAGGCATCGTAAGAGAATACCATCAAAGACACACTTATAGAGGAGGCCCCCCATGATGACGTAATGAGAGACATTTTAAGGAAGGCGAGTTGTCCATTACGGGTGAGATCAGGAGGTAAGATGGAGAGAGAAAGATAGTCGAAGTATTATTTATACCAAAGGTTTCTCAAGTCAGAGGTAGTGGTTCCGATAGAGTAAATGTCGTGAGGTAAATAAGAGTGTGATTGGAGTTGTTGTATAGTGACAAATATTTTATAATTGGTAGGTGAAGTGGGTATTTGAGAAGCCAAGCAGGCCATGGTATTTGCAAATTTGTTGGTTGAACAGGGGACAGTTTGAAGGGCGTAACGGTCAAAGGTGGTCAAAAGTATGTCTACATGATGTTTATACTTTTGAAGTATCTCATTATGACATTGGTATATTCCATTGACTTGGTTTATGACCAATTGAGAATCACCAAAGGTGTTGATTGGTTTGACATCTAGGGTATAGATGGCTTAGAGACCTAGTATGAGTGCTTCGTATTCGGAAATATTTTTGTATAATCAAAATCAAGTTTGAAAAACAAAGGCATGGGTTCACCATCAAGTGGAATGAGGATAACACTAGCCCCACCCCCACATTAGCACTTGTCACCATCAAAGAAGAGTTTCATTTGGTAAGAGGGTTCGTTCAGGGAAAGGGTAGCTATTGACTCATCTAGAAAGTCAAAATTAGAGGGTTGATCCCAAGAAATAGGTGCGTCAGCCAATTGGTCAGTGATAGCTTGGCCTTTGATGGAATTTTGATGGATGAATTTGAGGTCAAGGTTGGTAAAAATCATAAGCCAGCATGTGGCACGCTGATTTTGATAAGGTTTGACATACATGAAGTTTAAGGGGTCAGTGTTGGTCAAAACATAGGTTTTGTGATTGACTAGGTAATGGCAGAGTTTTGTGGCAACGAAAACTAAGGATAAGTAAAGTTTTTCGGGATGGATGTATTAGGTTTCTTAGTCCAAAAGAGTATGGATTATGTTATAGACCACCTGCTCCCTATGTTGTTCATTGTGATGAGCAAGCATGGCCCCTAAAGAGTGATCGGTAGCTGAGATGTATAGGTAGAAAGGTTGATTGTCTTTAGATGGAATGAGTATGGGTGGTTTAAGGAGGTATTATTTTAAGGCCTCAAAAGCTTTGTGGTAGTCATCATCCCATTTAAAGGATACATCCTTCTTAAGTAGATGATGAAATGGTTGACACCGAGAAAATAATTGTGAAATGAAACGGTGAATAGACTGTAACTTACCTTGTAGGATACGGAGTTGCCTAAGGTTAGTGGGTGGAGGAATTTCCAGAATGGCCTTGAATTTAGTAGGGTCAACTTCTATACCACGTAAGGAGACGATAAATCCTAGGAGCTTTCCTGAGAGAACCATGAAGACACACTTCTTGGGGTGAAGGTGAATGTAATATTTAATAAGGTGGTCAAAGTTGGTTTTTAGGATGGTGAGGTGCTCAGAGTGGCATTTAGATTTGGCAAGGAGGTAATTGACGTAATATTCCAATATATGATGAATGATGTCATGGAATATATAATTCATAGCTTGCTGATATGTGGCACCAACATTTTTAAGGCCAAAAGGCATAACTTGATAGCAGAAGGTCCCCCAAGGGGTGATGAATGCAGTTTTGTGTTGATCCTTTGGGACAAGTAAGATTTGGTTATAACCCGAGAAGCCATCCATGAGTGATAGCATCTCATGACTAGTGGTAAGGTCAACCAGCTGGTTAATACTAGGTAGGGGGAAAGTTATCTTTCAGGCAAGTAAGGTTGAGGTCATATAAATCCATGCAAATGCAAAGTACCTATGTCACCTTAGTGACAGAAATAATGTTATAAATCCAACAAGGATAATCAATGGGTAAGATGAAGGAAACGGAAAGAAGGCACTGAAGTTCTTCTTTGATGAGAAGGGCAATTCGAGGGTGTATTTTCCTCAGTTTTTGTTTGATGGGTTTGGCATCAGGAATAGTTATGATATCGTGGACCACTATGGTGGGGTCAATACTGGGCATGTCTACATAAGACCAAGCAAAAGCGTGGTTATGGTTTTTGAGAAAAGAAGTGATGGCTTCCTATTCAGCAGCATCTAAAGATTGACCGAATCTTTAGGATGTGCGGGTCATCCTGAGTATGAATGTTGATCTCGATAGTCGATTCATTCAACATGGTTTGTGTCTCAGAGGGTAATGACCGATGAATATATGAGTCTTTTACACCAAGATATGTGAGTATAGATTCCTCATCCTGACATTGAATGACGTTGATTGAAGGTGTATCGTCATCGATCATTTCAGGATACAGGAAGGGAAGAGAGGAAGGAGCCTCACCCTCATGTTGATACGTCAGAGGCCCCAAGGAAATAATTTTTTATGGAAATTTTTTTTAGGAGGGATGGATTCTGGATCCATCGACTCCATCGGCAAAGGCGGAGCAGGGTGAAGAGGGTAGAGAAGGGCTAATGTCCTCGATGAGTTCAATGCATGCCTATTTGGTAGGTGATTCAACAAATCCGATACCACTACAGTTATTATGTTTGTGGGTAGTACATGGAATAATAGTATGGCAGCCTTGCTCATAAAATCAAAAACCAAAACCCTTCCACACACATCGGTACAAGAAGGTGTGGGAGAAACGGTGATTAGTGAGTGGACTAGAAGTCAATAGAAAATGGGTGGGTTTGTGACAGTGGTTTGAGTGTTTAAGTGGTAGTATCAAGTCCCCCATAGGTGAGACTAGTACGAAGGTGAGGAGAACCATAAAGGAGGTGTTCTCCTATGTGGCCATCATAGCGAGGATGTTGGTGAAGATTTCCATACTCTTGTGGAGTAAGGAATGTGTTGACACTATATAGGAGATATACCCCCAGAGTGAGGCATTAAAAAATGCCTTCCAAGGGATTGGTAGCTGGTATGTGGGTATCTAGAATAGATGATGTGTTGCTGGTCGATGCGGAGGTGGAGCTAATAGATTAGGAGGCTGATGGGTCAGTCATGGAGGTTGTGGCAGCGGTAGGAATGGAGGAGGTATGTGCAGTTGAGGTAGCAACTGTACTGATAAGCGGAGGTGCAGGAGGATGCCTTAATGGGTATAAGCATGTCATTGGGTCAGTAAAGCATGTTTCATGTTTTAAAAGGTGAAGGATCAGCTGGAATAGTATAGGTGTCTCCTTCATGCTCAAACTTTACACAGTGATGCAAAGTGGAAGGAACACAACCCATGACATGAATCCAAGGTCTACCAAAGCAACAAGTTATATTGAAATTCTCCCTCTAAGATGTAAAATAACTCAAGAATAGTGTGGGGGCCCATGTGAATGTGGAGGATGATGGTGCCTAGTGTAGAGGTGATAGCATCATTGAATGAACGCAACATGATAGGATGTTTATGCATGCAATTTTTCGGGTATGCACATTTGAGTGAATGCATGGGATGAAATGATATTAATGCTAGTGCCCCCATCAATCATGACATGTAATACATGTATATCATTGATGTGGATAGAGAGATGAAGAGAGCTGGGTCTGGTTCATTTGTTTGGTTGCGGTGTGATATCTTCCTCTGAGAAGCTAAGGGAGGCTATTTGATGAGTAGGTGGAGGCATGAATAAAGGTGGAAATTTGGTGAGAGAGGCTACATGATGGGTGTGATAATGGAGGCTACAGGTGTAGGGTCATTGGGTAAAACCTCAATAGATTGCAGGACCTCCATGAGAGCTTGACGATGGGATTTTGAGGTTTAGATGAGGTCATATAAAGACATTTTGAGGGGGGATTGGTGTAGTTGTTTGAGTATAGTGTGACGTGTGACCCCATTAGAAATAGGATATGTGGGGCCATGGATAGTAATTTTAGGTGTGGGTGCAGATGGTATGTTGGGTATAGGATTGGTTGGTGAGTATGTTTCCTTTTCCTTTCCTTTGTCCTTCTGAGCACGGGTAGCAACATAGATCATGTTGATATGAGGGGAGTTGGTAAATGGAGAAGGTGTAGGATGAGTGGTATAATGACATGACGGGAAAAAAATTACTGGGGGATAAAATCCTTATGAAGTGAACTGAGCACAATGACATTTGGGTGATGGTATGGCAAGTTCTCTGATGTAAACCATGTTAATTTTGAATCTTAGGGGTGGCTCTAAGAGTTGAGGGGGTGGAGTTCATGGTTGTTGAGTAGGCAGTGAGGGAAGGAGTGTGGAAATGGGTGTTGGTGAATCAAGGTCCTCATCAAGAAGGTCATCATCATCAAAGTTTGCTTCAGGAGGACACAACTAGATAAGGACAGTTTTCAAAGCCTTGTAGTTCTCTATATTGTGCCCTAGCACACGATGGTAGGCACAAATTTTAGTGTCATCAAACCCTTTTGGCTTCGGTTTGATAGGGTCATAAGGTTTGAGTAGTGGTAATGTGGTGACAAAGTCTCAAGGAGGTTGGTTAAAATTTTGGCATAGGACCCTACTAGTGGTTCATAATGGGAAGTGAAAGTGGGTTTGGGCGTAGATGTGGTGGATTGTTGAGGAATGATATTTGCAGGAGGGGGAGTGGGTCGAGCTGTGGTTTTGGGTGTTGGCATGGTCTTGGTTGTTGGTTATATGTGTTTGGGTGGGGGTATGGTAGATGAACTAGCAGGAGGATGTGTGGTTGTTTTGACTACCTTGTTAGAGGGTAGCACACTTTTGTCCTTAGGATGCACCTTCTTGAGTAAAGGTTATATAGGCACACGAGATCTAGAGGGAAAGGTGGATAGTGGAAGAGGGCGTGTTACCCAGAGGGATAATGGAGGTGTTGTGAAGGTAGATGATGTAGGTCATGTCGGAGGTGTGAGGGAAAGAGACTGAAGTGTCTTGGGTAGTGAAGGGGTGATCGATGGTATTGGAGGTATGGGTGGTAAAGATGCTACAGGTGCAGGTATAAGTTGTGTTGGGTGTTTGGGTATGTTAGAGGTTTGTGAGGAAGGAATGGAATGTTGTTCTTTTGGTTTACTGACAGGTGGAGGTTTGTTGACTACGCTGGGAGGTTGAGGTCCTAAGATGGACGGAAAGGGTGAAGGTGATGAATGGGTGACTAGCGCAGCCAGAGTATGAGTTCTAGGGGCTTGGTTCTTCTGTTTGGGTGCTGGAGTAGGTTTGGTGTTGGCTTTGGAGGATGTAGCTAAATCTAGTTTACTAGGTGGATGAGAAAGGTTGGTGGTTGGGGTGACCCCTAAGGTAGTAATAGGTTTATTCAAGGAAGATGATGTAGGTGTGGGTTTGGATGCAGATGTATGTTGGGTTATGGTTGAGGGTGTATGTTGAGCTGTGATGGGTTTCGTGGAAGAATTTTTGATAGAGGTGGTTGTGCTTGGTTCGATTGGTCGAAATGTTTTTGGGTAGATAGTGGAAGTATCAGCAAGTGACATTTGCATTTACATTGAGACATGAAGAAAAAGGCGTCCCCATTGTAAGACTCTTTCCACATAATCTAAGTGATCGGATAAACATGAGAATGGCACGTCTGTAGGAAAGGTTAAGTAGGAACTAATGGAACTTCCCATAAAATGTGTCTTAGAGACAGGAAATTTGCTAGCTTCGGCTTCTGTGGGTGAGAGATGTTAAAGTAGGTCTGTAGGATCTTGGGTAGTTGATGGAGAATGGTCACCTCAAGGCAAAGGTATCTCTACTAGATCCTTGATAGGTGGAGGAGAAAAATGGTGCTCCTCTATAGGTGGAGGAGATAAAAAAGTATCCTTTATGGCCTGAAGAAGTACTGTGGGTGATGGTTATCTAGGTGGAGAAGCCAAAGGGGAAATAGTCTCAATATTATCATAAGGCTCCTCCACGAGTGATGAAGGAGATGAAAGGTGATCCTCTATGGGTGGAGGAATAGGTGAGGTGGGTTCAAGTGCAGGTGGAGGACTTTGGGATAGGATTTCCTCGATGGAAGGAATATGAGGTAATTGGGAAGCAATGAGTGCATCACTAAAAATAGTGTGGACCTCATGGGTATGAATATCATGAATTGAGGTCTCACTGGTTTGATCAGATGAAGGGGCATGATTAGGAAAGGGTTTCTTGAATATGTGTAGGTTTTGATTGGTAGGTGTGTTAGGATTATCCATGGTTAACTCACCTTTTTCAAGCATTTCTTGGACAATATTTTTGAAAGTGATGCAATTGCCATCACTATGACCCTTTACTCGATGATAGTTACAAAAGTCATGTTCTTTATACCAGGGTCAAAACCAATGTGTGGTTTTATAGAGGTAAGGGTGATGGCCCCAGCTTTGATGAGATTTTCTAAGATAGAAGAATAAGGTTCCCCAATTAGGGTATATTTCTGTTGTTCCCATCTGAATTGAAAATTCTGAATGGGTGAGAGATTAGATGAGGGGCTAGCCTGATTTGATGGATAAGCTGGGCCAGCTTTGAGTACCATTGTGTTAGCGGTCCCCTTGGCCTTTGAATAATTTTTCTTTGGTTTTGAATAAGAAGAGGTATCATTTGACTTGAATGCCAAGTTCTTATTGTGTAATTAAATTTTCTTCTCTTCAATGGCTTGAATCTCTAGCTTTCATGTCATGGTGAATGCTTCATTGAAGGTTTGAAAATTTTAGACCTGCAAGGTCGGTGAGATATGTCTAGCATAGGCCTGTGTGAAGATTTCGATGAGTTTGGTTTGTGGTAGTTAGAATGTGAGTTGATTAATTAGGCTATGCCAGTGAGAAACAAAATCTACGATAGATTCATCGTCATACTGATGCTTATAGGTCAGTCATGGTAACCTTCTTAATGAGATTAATGGAAAAGTGATCCAAGAAGGCTTCGGCTACCTGATTAAATGAAAATATAGAGTGTCTAGGTAACCCACTATACCAATCTAATGTAGGCCTAGTCAAAGACATGGGAAAGGTCCTCAGTAGCAAAGCGTCATCATGGGAAATTAGGTAGCACCCGTGTTTGAAAGACCACAAATGCTATTGTGGGTCTTCTTTGCTGTTGAAACGGTTGAATTTAGGCATTTCCCAATGCATTGGATATGGATAGATAGGAATGGATGGATGTATAGGCTCATTACAAATATCATCATAGGTGAGAGTGTTGCAGGAGCCAGAAACTGATGCTTCCAATGTCTGCATCTTATCCATCATTAACTTGATTAAGTCGTTTGTTGGTTGTGATGGATGGGTGCCTCCTGAGCATAAGAGGGTTGGTGTTAGGCATATAACGGGGGTGGAATTATAGTATATGGTACTTCTATATAGGTATATTGAGAAGAAGGTAGTGAAATAGGAGGTACATACCCAGAGTGAATAATAGATGAAACAAGAGGCTGTTGATCATATGTATATAGAGGTGGAAGGGTCGTGGTGACCTTAGTGGCAATGGGGGCTAAAGATTGTGGAATAGAAAGGATGATGTTTTGAAAAGGGTTAGGGGTCACCAAAAAATGGATGTGGTTTTGTAGCAACGGGTATATGAAATACAATAGGGGTGGATGAGGTTGTGTTCTAGGTGGTTGGCGAATGTATAGTGGATGTGGCAAGTGCAATAGATGTAGCAAATGTGACAATCACAGTAGGTATAGGGCTTAGCTGCAAAATGACTGGAGGTAAGGTAGATGCGGGTAGTGTGGATCCAAATGGGGCTAACGTAGAAGTGGGAACGAGAGTCAAGGGATAGATATGGGCTTGTCGTATATCAACTGACCCCAGGCATCTCGAGTGGATGAGTGGGAAAGGTAAAACTGCAAGGCAATAGGATTTTGGTCAAGGAGTCGTGTGAACTCCTCTCCGGTAGTGATAGAGATAGGTTGGATAAGATCCATGGGTGATAAAATAGAAGGTGGTGAAGGGTTAGGTGGGATTGGTTGACAACTAGCGTGGAATACGAGGGTGTTTGCTTGGCTTCCGGTTAGCACCATGTGAACAGGTACTAATCAGGTTGGACTATTTTCTATAAATGACATAGAAATATAGTAAAAAATAGGAGAGACAGGTGGTAGTAGGTGGATTAGGTACCAAATGTCAACTGGAAAATGACACAGGCTAACCGATTTCGGTTAGGTTAAACCGATGTCTTTCACAGGTAACCGCTGCCAGTCACTGTGGAAAGTGGATGGTTAGTCAAAAACAAGGTAAAAGGCCAATAATATGCCCAGTATGCAAGATGCTAATAGGATTTACCAATAAAGTGAATATGATGATAGTGGTAGAGACTTTGAAAAGTAAAGCATGTGAATAGGTGTCCTTTTAGGAAGGTTGACCAGAAGAACTATAACCGATTCCGGTTAGGTAAAACTGATGACGGTCATTGGAACAATACTAGTTACTGTGAAATTGATACATCGATGAAGAAAATGTGGTTGTGAATTAAAATTTGATGTGGAATCAAACCCAGAATGATGAGAATGATGAGAATATGGTCTAGGCACACTCAGATGAAGCTAGAATACACCAACTGTGATGAGGAGAGTGCAAGGAAAAATAGGAAAAATGAAGAGCGTGACCGTTCACCTCAAAACACAAGCCAAGCAGAAACACTAAGAAAAATACGATCCTAAGAGTGCCTTTTCTATTATGCTTGTTTAGCTTATGCTATTTTAAGGACTAACTCGTGAACTGTAAAATAGAGTTTTTTTTTGTGAGGATGCCTTTTCTATTCTAGATCGTTTCTCTGAATATTAACAAAATAGATAGGGTAACAGGTGTAGGAGGAATACCTGTTAAGATGTTGGTTATAGGTTGTTGTGTGCGTGTTGACTCCTCGATACAAAACTGACCATGAGAGATTCCTTTTGGTTGGGAGGAACTACCTAAAATAGAAAGCAAGACCACTACAAAGAGTTAAACAATATATGTAGTGGACTGCCTAGTGTATGCTAGATCTCGGAAGTGTGGTACTTCCTAGAAGGCTGTCAATCCATTATTTTAAACAATTTA
Source organism: Taxus chinensis (assembly GCA_019776745.2). NCBI lineage: Eukaryota > Viridiplantae > Streptophyta > Pinopsida > Cupressales > Taxaceae > Taxus > Taxus chinensis. Next base: position 728,603,107 of record CM034153.1, on the reverse strand, counting down.
ATGTGAGAAACAAATTGAATGTCATCTTACTGTAATCTATATGATTTAGGCATCTCATAGAAAACACAATAAGAAAGATCTAATTCAACAGACTAAGTTAAAACAAGATCCAGGGGCCAGGTAAATGGCTCTAGGCTTTTGCAGGTTTGGTAGAGGTCTGGAAGAGGTCACGGGCAATTATGGGTAACTCAAGAACAAGTAGGTAGGTTGTTGTTCTAAGTATTATTGGTGGATATAGAGATTGATATCGGTCTAGGGGTGATCGATGATGGTTAAGGGTGACCAACGCCGGTCACTAACAAAATGACAGAGTGTCAAGAACAGAGTTCTGGGGGAGGTTTTTCAAGTTAATAAGGAGGTGAGTGGGATATTTATGAGTTCTAGGTGGGATATCATGCCATTGGGTAGATCTAATGGGGTTTGGATGGAGCTAGGATGAGCTATGGGTTAGGTTGGAAAATGGTGGTATGAAGCCAATATATTGCAGGCTAACTGGCGCCGGTTAAGGTAAACCGATGCCAGTTACTTGAGATACTGTGAATATCATAGAACAAGTTTTTGGGTCTTATTTATGGTTGCACAAAGGGGCTTGGTTGATCAGAATGAGGAATCAAGTTGTTTAGATGGGTTTTTGAGGGTTTGATGGGGTTATGGAGGGAATGACACCAAAGGAGATAGGTAAGTGGTTGTGGGAGCAAATAACAATAGAGAAAGATGAAAATAATGGAACTAATGAAGTGAATAAGATGAGAAAAGGTTCTACTTACTTGGAATCTGGGAGTGGACACCTATGAATGAAGGATGGAGATGATGATGAGGGGTTGGATGCTATGGAGGAATAACCAAGCATTGGGGAGTCTTGCTTGGGGTGCCTATGCTCTCCTTCTTGCTGGATTAGATTAGCTCTATGCTATAATGAGTGCTAGATGGTTGCTGGATGATTGTTGAGTGAGTGTTGGACCTCTGTGTGAAATAAAATGCTTGATCTCTTGATGTGCATGCATACCCATGTTCTCTAAAACTACCGACTTCAAGGATGAGGTTGCCTCAGGGAATTAAAGTTGACTGACGGTAGTTATGGTCTGACCAGCATCAGTTTAGGGGTGACTGGCGTTGGTTAAGGTAGGATTCCCCAAGTTAACTAAAAATACGATATCATGGCTGTAACTACTTCCAGATCTCTCTATTCCTCCAGACAAGAGCGGAAGTTGTCGTTTATGTCTGCGGGAATGAGGTGTAGGAATTGATTTTTAGGGTGTTGGTTAGGTCTTAGTTAGTAATGGGAACATACTAAGAATAGGCTTAGGGTGAGGTGGCTAGGTGAGGTGTCTTGGTGATGTGGAGGGGTGGGTATTAGGTAATTAGGATAATTTAAATAATAGCTATGATGAGGATAGAAATTAATTTAATTAAATGAATTAAATTAATATTAGTGTGGGGTGAAAGGTGTCATGGTTAGGTAAGTGTGTTTAAGTTGATTAATTAACAAGGGGCTAAGGGGTGTGACCTGATTTTGGTGTCTACAATACCCAAAGGTACATGAGGCCCGAATCTATGCTAATTTTATAATGTGGCTAGAACACCATGGTGACTTTCCTATTGGGTGGTGAAATCCCAAGTAGTTTCATCTGGGTAGGAATGTTTCAATGCAAGTTATGTTTGATGTGATTTGGTTATGTGTGAGGGAAGTTAAGTGAATTTAATATGTTAACCTCCTAATTAAACTATGTAATCAAGAAGTATGAGAGGTTCATTTTAAGCCCAAAACAAACATTGATTTTGATGAGGATAGAAAACAAAAATACAATGCTTTAAAAGAAAAATAAAAGAAGAAGACGTACCTATATAAATGCTTCCTTTTTAATTTTTTTAGAACAACTACAACATAACAAGCAAAAATCTCCCAAAGTAGTAACCTCCAAGGGTTAGATGAAAATAGAAAAAGATAAATTAATGTTAGAGGATAATTTATTGAGAAATAAAAAAAATCTAGAGAGATCATCAGTGATTTACAGGAATTGCTAGTGATCTACCAAAATCACTAGTGATTTGACCAAATTGTTGGTGATTGCAGAGAAGAGAACCTAAATGTGGAAATTAATTAATTTAAAATGAAAGAAAAGGGACAAATGTCCCACTGGGTATGACAGAATGTACTAGAGATTTTTTGATTTCCAACTTTAACTTAATAAAATGAAATAACAAAAACAAACCGACCTTGAAATATGGCGGGGTTTACTGATACCCACGATGACTGGTGTTGATACTTGATAGGTGAATGACATCGACGAATCCAAGTGTGTACAAAAATTCTTCCTTCTAATGGTGTAAGCTACCTACAATGCATAGATACTCAGAAAATGATAGGATAAGATAGATATATGGAATATTTCTTAACAAAGGCCAGTCCACAAAAGTGAATGGACTTCCTTGCAAGGATGTCAATCCACATTTAAGATATCAATCTAATAGTGATAAAATAAAATGATATAACCAACATGCAAAGGAAAAGGAACTAACACGGTCCATGGCTATATGATGGTCTAATGGTGATACTTGATCTAAAGGGATTCTAGGGATCACAAAATGGCTTAAAGGATTAAGTATTTATATGGTTGTGCACTCACAAAGGTGATAACGATGATAGATTTGATTTAGATAATTGATAGATTGTTAAAGATGGCTCAAAGGAGCTTGATATGATTGGGCAGACACTTGCAAAGTAAGAGTGGTAATAAGTGATGGGATATGGATATTAGAAGGGAAATATTGGGGGTTAAATGATGTAACAAATAGGGATCATTGGCAATTGAGGTTATTTGACAATGATTAAGGATGATCGATAGAGATCAGGAGAATCGTCGATGATTATTATGGAAATGTGTAGACTCATAATAAATGTGATAATTTTGATAAAATCTTGTAAATGATGATTAAATGAGATAATAATACAAAATGACAGGCACTTACCTTGTATAATTTGACAAATGAATACGAGAATGTGATATTACCTGAGAGAGGAGGATTATAGATATAGTAAGATTGTTGAGTTGATTCTTAGGCACTTAAATGCTCAAGAAGTGATTATTGATGTCTTGAATGTTGCTATGATGATTTTGGGCTCTATGGTAGTGATATGATATAAAGAATATGCAATATGAGGTTTCAAAGAGTGAGCAACCTAGACTTGTCTCAAATAACCTCAAGTTATGTCCTAGCTAACCCCGAATGGAGGCTTGGAGCTCGTTTATATAAGGCCATTCTCAATTTTGGAGAATCGCCAATGATTAGTAGGATCACCAGTGATCTGAGGTTTATGGGGAATTTTTTTTTAAATTCTTCCCAAATCAAGATTTTTGGTCGTTTTGACGAAGGATGGGTATTGGAAAGAGGTTATACGGGTAAGAGTTTATGAAATGGTTGAGAAGTTGCAATTTTTTTGCTTTATTTGATTTTATTTTCTAAGTGGTTTGGGTGGTTTTAAGAGGAGTAAAATAGGATTTTACTGTTGTAGAATAATATTTACAGGAAGTAAATATAATGGGGAGAAATAAGACTTAGTATAAGGGTTTAAAAGATAATAATATTGATGCAATAATGTAGAGACTTAAGTGAATGCGGATATGGAAATTAGTGGTGCTAATTTTAGATGTCTACAACAAGATGACCAAAGTACACAAAATATCATTTAGAATCTCCAACAAGATCCAAACATATTACAAAAATTTATATGGAAAGGGGATGCTTTATGGTACAAGGATTGATTATACCTATGTAAGAACTAAACCTTAAAAATTATGGTTCTATTTGAGCTCCATGCTTCTCCAGTAGGGGCATTCTAGATTTTTTAATAATTATCATCAAATTAATGAATGTTTCTTTTAGGAAGGGATAAAAGGGGATGTCCAAAAATTTATGGCAAAATGCATGGTATTTAAGAAAAATAAAGGTGAAATAATCCCTGGGTATTTTATACTTTCTATTTATTCCTAGCTAACAGTGGGAAAAGGTTTCCATGCACTTCATCACAAGTTTTCTTAAATCATAAGGAAAGTATGTAATCATGGTTGTGGTGGATAAACTCACCAAATATGCCCAATTATGTGCCTTGTCACACCCATTTTTTACAAGTATAGTAATAACAAACTTCATGGATACAGTTCAGAAGCTACATGGGACACGAAAGATTATAGTAAGTGATTGAGACCCTATATTTAATAGTAATTTTTAGATTGATTATTTTCATGTTTGGGTACCCAAATAGCTTGTAGCTCTTCTTATCATCCCCATCCTGATGGGAAAATTGAGGTGGTAAACAATTTTTTGGAAGGTTGTCTTTGTTGGGCCCATGAAATATTGGCTAAGTACACATAAGCGCATAGGTGTGCAAGGCCTAATTGAAGAAGGACACACAAGGAAAAGGCACATAGGATAGGGTTTAAGGAAGGGTTTAAGAAAACCCATGGTGCATGCATGGACAGAGCCAAGGTTCTAGGACTTAGCCATTTTTTACCTATCGAGAAGGACACGAGAAAAGCATGACCTAGGTGGATAAGGTGCCAACCTGGCGACAGGATGGCCTGGAAGGAATATTCCATGCAATAGAAGATTATAGAAGGACATCATGGCAAGGAGTGGTGAGCTCATTCCTGGAGGAGCATGCACCCATGGAGGACCACTTTCAGACAGTTGGTGGTAGATCTGAGGCCATAGAAGAATGAGTTAGCAGTTCAAGAAGGCTATATATACAAGTTCTTGTAGAAGCATAAAGAGATGGAAATGGATAGAGGGTGGAGCTCTATAGAAATACTACAAGGACTCTATTAGCTTGGGTAAATAGGTATAGGAAAGCATTTATCAAGGGTTTGGGAGTTATAAATTTTCTTTTGACGGCCTAGTTATATGAATCCAGTTATTATGCATAACTACGGTCTTCCTTTTCTATGACATTCTGTAATGGATCTAATGAATGTAATGAGGTTATTAGTTTATGAGAATATGAACATTAATGGTTATGATGCATACATCCTTCTTCATAGATATTTTTCATTTATGATTATTAACTAAGTATGAATTATTATACAAATTCCTTTCTATTTTGGTGTAAGTTCTATAATCTATTAATCACTTTTCTGTTTAGAAGGATCGCAAGGATCTAGAAGTTGTTCTAAGCTCTATGGTGCTTGTATGTGTTATTCCCTCTCAAATCTCTTAAAATCGGATCATAGATGATGTTTCCCACTAAACTCATAGATAAGAGAGACTCGGAACCTGTGTGTGTCTCAGGTGAGTGCCCAACACCCACTGGGTGATAAGTCGATGTGCATGGGATTTATTTCCTTTTTGATGGGTGTAAAAATGACTACATCTTGGTTCCATTGCCGAGTACCTCTTTTTGAAGTTGTAGTGGTAAATGGCATACATCATGATCTATGTAATGAGTAATGATAGAGTGTTTAACTTTGGATAGTGTTGAATCATGGTTCAAGAGCACGAAGGATGAATTTTCTCAGAGATTCAACATTGGATCTGAGTTTAATGCACATAGATGGGTAGAAGTGAACCTCTACAATGATTTGTATGAAAAAAAATTCTATTGCTTCCCAATAGAGCTGTATGAATGGCTCTCAGCATATGCATCTAGATCAAATTGGCATTATAGATCGTGTGTGGACACAAGAAGAATATCAGAGGTTGCAGGATGCAAAGCTGACGTGGACCCGTACTGTGGATCATTGGTGGAAAGGTGTGTTGGCTAGCTACACTTTGGAGTACACTATTTCCACAAATTCTTATCTGGAAGTTGTTGAGTTTGAATTTTTACGGGAGCCCATAGGATCATTTCTACATGCCATCCCTCTGGAATTGAAAATCTTGATTGTTACCTTGAGTTTAGAGGCATTTCCAATGGCTAGATAAACCATTCTAGGCATTGGGCAAGGAAGCTAGGGTGGAGGAAGATGGCAGATATTATGACAGAGAAAGAAAGAGAGGAGAGGTGACTCAAGTATAGTGAGGTGTGTGAAAGGGAGATTGCTAGACAACGTGAAGTTACAAGTGTGATGGATCTATGGAGGTAGACGTTATGGGAAGGAGTTGAGGTTCACGTAGAGGATGCAGAACCTTAGCAGTCTGTGCTACCCCATCTTAGTAAGCATGTAAGAGAGACCCCTTCATATTATGATGATATTTTTTCACATGGAGAGAGAAGAGTCGCTACCATGTAGCTGAACCCACCTAGTGATAAAACCCTGGTGCTTGGTTTTCCAAATCAAGGAAGGAGTATCCTTGACCCAGTTGGTATCAGTGGAAGTGACAGATCTTCACCCAAGAGATATAATTTTTCCTTTCCCACTTCTATGGTTATGTATATTCTAGTATTCAAAGGAATATTTGGGTAAGGAACAAGTACACAAGCCTTCAGTCTCACATCTGGGAGAGGTGCAGGGTACACTAGTGGTAATGTGGAAGTATCACATACTGTCAGTGTGTAGTTCAATGGAACTTTGGGGACCCTTGGCATGACCACTATAGGACCTAGTGGACTTGGTGGATCTAGTGGGTTAGGAGGAACATGAACTAGTGGACCTGGTGGCTCAGGAGGTTTAGGACCTAGTGGATATGGTGGATCCAGCGGTGCGAGGAAACACCGAAGGAAACTAAGGCTCTAGCTTAGGAGGACAGGGGCCCCAGCCACCCCCTCAAGTCTTATTTGAGATGTCTTTACATTTTCTAGATTACAGAGGTATTGAAGATGCTGCAGAACATGTTCACAAGTGTCAACTACTATGGCATGCAAAGGGGATCACATCCCTAGAGTGGAAGGCCAACCAGTTTGCAACGACATTACAGGGGTGAGTGCATAGCTGGTATAGGAAATATGACCCTCATAAAATAGTGGTGGATTATACTACTTTAAAGAACACCTTCTTGGAATAATTCCACATCCTTGAGTTTGAATAGAAGAGCATCAGCACCGTGAAGGAGATTCAACAGGGAATGGTAGAGAGTGTGTGGGAATATGACGTGTGCTTTAAAAATCTCTTGTCTAAATTATCATATGATATTCACCCTTCACAGCATTCTCAGTGGTTTATTGGAGGGTTGATCACACCTTTTAGAAGGGCCTTATCTCATAAAAATTTCATAGACTCGTGTGAGGTGTTAGAAGTTGCTCTGCATACTACGGTTGTTGGAAGTGTTAATACTGGTATTATCCTATTTTTGGAGGCTCAGATTGCTATTATGGCTAAGCAGTTGGAGAAGTTGTCTGCAAACTCATTCCATGAGACTCGCAGTGGTATATGGTGTAGAGATTATTAAGTATAGGGGCATGTTAAGGATAGTTTCCCCTAGAGGATAGTATGTACAGTGACAGTAGACTATGAAATTTTTCATGGGGACCATGATGTAAGTAGATGCCCCTTTTACAGTGTGCAATTTGGAAGAATGTTTCTTGCTACTATAATATCTACACCTCTACGACCCATGATATTAAGAACTTTAGGCTTATTGAATAGAACCATGAGGCCATTGATCATGGGGTGCACTAGACCAACATTTCCAGTAGTTCTAAATTTGATGATCACTATTATGAGGAGCACGCAGATGAAGGCACACACAGAAGAGGATTTTACAGAGGTTTTTTTGGTCATGGTGACCACATAAGAGGAAGAATTGAGCTCCCATGTGGAACCTATTTTAATTGTGGGTATATAGAGCATTAAAAACAAGAGTGCCCAAACCTATTATAGTGCTCATGGTGTGGGAAGAAACACAAGTATGAGGAGTGCCCTGAGTTGTTTGAGCACATGAATCAGCAACAATGGAAAGACAGGGGTGCTGCAATGGTAAGCATTAAGAATAAAAAAACAAAATGGATGCCATGTGTAACATGTGATGTAGGTTTGGAACCTATTTTAGTGACAACAAGATTAGAGGCCACACACGTAAAGTAAATACCAAGGCATAAGACTATGGTTTTAAGAGAATAAGTGGTACATGGAAAGTACCTGGATCTTTCTCATCAGAAGGAGGTATATCAAGATACCATGGACTTCATTCAAAGTTTACAAGGATAAATCCAATGTCTAAAGGAGCAAAGAAGGATGGTCAAGGCACCAAGAGATGACCTGGATGAGGTCAAGGAAGTATGTAAAATGCTAAGGAAAGAGAATATTATTCCCTTTCTAGGGGCATAGTTGAGGGAAAAGGTACCATGTGCTGAAGAAGAGCATGAGAGGTAGGTCTTGCATGTAAACCTTCCCCCTCACAGCCTTGACTATGATAGGGAGATCATGTTAAATGTAGTAGTGGATGGATGGTTGCTGAGTAATATCCTCATTGACATAGGTGTGGAAGTCAATGTTCTAACATTGGATGCATGGCATCAGATGGGAAGGCCTGTAATACAGCCATCTTTGAATGTTATGTATATGGAAAACAAAACAAAGGAAATGCCCATTAGTGTCTTAAATGATGCAACTATCACCATTCAGGGAGCTAAGTTTACTGGGGACTTCGAAGTCTTGGCGCTCACCGAGGCAGACAATTTTCTAGCACTACTTGGGTGCCCATGGTGTTACAAGAACAATGCAGATCTTCGGTTCAACAAAGGGTACACCAACTTTGAAAATAAGGAGGAACGATTCATCATACCCATGGCTGATGGGAATTCAACACCCTATACTGAACTTTTGGGAGAAGAGGTCTTGGATAGAATTTATGTGCACTCAATCAGAGATCCATAGATAATCCATCCCACTGACGGAGTTACCCATTTTGAAGATGCTTAGTCGGTAAGTGACACCACTAGTCTAGCATGTGATAATTGGGTGCATGGAACCTATGAGTTTATCAGATGGCATTTGAGAGGATCAGTGACAAAGGTGACAAAGGCACACACAATTTGGCACCTAGGAGGAAAAGATATACCTAAGTACTCAGGAGGAGCCTCCCCTGAGGTATTTTTATAGGAAATGGAAGCTCAAAGGAAGGAGGAAAATGAAATAAGGGGGATGTTAAGCTAAGTCCTATTAGGAACTGTTACATGTTGGTGGGCAACGCATCAGGATAGTCTCTTAGAATGACGTGAGGTGAGAATTTATTTCTCTATAAGGTTTTATAGGAGCAATGTGCCCATGGCTTTAAAATAATACCATGGTAAGGAGCCCACCTCTTTCCATATCTAGGAGTGTGAGAGGGTAATGGAGAGGAGGTGCAGAAGCTTAACCACCATATCTATGGGTGCACAAACTATATTCTACACTGCAGGGTTGTGCTCACGCATGGTACATCCACTCTAAGATACACCACCAAATAGGTAATTGGTAAGAGCTAGCGGCTGACCTCATTCAAACATTTGATTATTGAAGTACCAAGCTGTCATTTGATAAGGCATTGTAGGTTATCAAATGCCTTACCATGGGGGATAGTTCCATGGCAAAAGATAGGCTACTAGAATTTCTTGGTGAGATAGGTTTTGGAGGTGCACTTTGAAGCAGATGAAACAGAGGAGGTTTAGATAGAGCTCGTGTGTGTGAAAAAGGAGAAAGGAAATCTTGAATATGTAATTGATGTAGAGGAATTAGAAGGCTTGGATGTTAACCATTCCGTAGGGACATGCGAGGTAGTGGATAATTTTGATACTCATGTGCGCACCTACCATGAACCTTTAAAATCTAAAAAGGTTAACATCGGGTCGGGAGAAGAACCTAAGGAAGCTATCATTGGAGATTACTAGTCAGAGAAGGAATTCTCTAAGATCATTGATCTTTTGCACGAATTCAAGGATTTATTCCCGCGTGGGTACCATGAGCTCAAAGGTGTCCACCATTCCTTGGGGGACATGAGGCTAAATCTAAAGGATGGTGCACGGTCGGTTAGGAAGATACCCTACCAGATGAATCCCAATTTGCACATGGAGGTAAAGGAAGAGATAGAAAAAATGATAGTATCTAGGATCATTGAAGTTGTTGAAGAATCAGAGTGGATAAGTCCAATGGTAATCAACATCAAGAAGGATGGACATATTAGGATTTGCGTGGATTATAGGGAGTTGAATTTAGTTTGTGTCATCGATCCTTTTCAAACCCCCTTCACTAAAGAAATTTTGGAGGGAGTCGCTGGGCACGAAATCTATTCCTTTACAGATGGATTTTCAAGGTACCACCAAGTCCAAATTGTAAAGGAAGACCAGGAGAAGACAACGTTTTCCAATGAATGGGTAAGTTTTGCATACACAGTCATGCCCTTTGGGTTAAAGAATGCGTCTGTTGTTTTCTCACGCATAGTGGTACATGTGTTCCAGGACTTCATCTATAAATTTCTTCAGGTCTATCTTGATGATTGGACAGTGTATGGGCTAGTAAAAGACCATTGTGATAATTTAAGGTTGATGTTTGAGAGGTGTCGATAGTTGAGGATATCCATCAACATTAATAATTGTGTCTTTACTACCCCCTTTTGAAAGTTATTGGGGCATATCATTGTTTCGCTCAGAATGTTTCGGCTTCTGGGAATAGAGTTGCTTCTATCCTTTCATTCCTTTTAGAAATAGATAAGGGTTAGGGCTAGGAGGAATACCTGTTGAATGTCGAGATGGTGTTCGCGTACCGTAGAGAAAGATCAGGATGACTGCGAAGAACTCCTTTTTGTCTTGGAAGGACTACCTACAAATAAGAACACAAGACCACAAGATTTTGATTAGACAACAAATGAGGAAACTGCCTTGGGCCCAGGAAATGTAAAATTTCCTTTCGAAGGTGGTCAGTTTCCCTGCTAATATGAATTAACACCAAAGACTATAAAATATCAATTAAGTTGCTTTGTTGAAACAGGTAGGGGAAAGGCTGATTTCTGGTTTTGAACCACAATAACCGATGCCGGTTACTGATAACCGATATCGGTAGGGTCTAGGATCTGTGGGTTAGTTATGTTGTGGGGTGGTTGTTGTTGTAGGGTAGCTGTGTTGTTTGTAAGGCTAGTATATGGGTGATATTAGGTAATGAGGTGATGAGAAGTAAATGAAGGATAGTTAGATGCAATATGTTGCCGGGTAGTGGATCTAGGAATGGATTTGTGAGGACTGTGATTCAAAATTCTAAGAAGTATTATTAACAGGACATGCAAGATGTAACTTACTGGTTATTGACGAAGATGCAGGTCCAAGAACTCTGATGACAAAGGCAGAACTGAGGTAGGATGGCCTGACACACAGAAGATGAGATATCTCCCTCCCGATGATCAGCTGAGTATCACAGGGCTCTGGTATCTAGTTACAGTCTTGGGCTTGATCTCCTTTGCTACAAACTCTTCTTGTCTCTTCACTTGTCTCTGCTTAGCCAAGTAAAGATCCGGATTCTCTTGATCGCTCCTGATGCTCTCTCTCGATCCAAAAATCCTTCGACCTCTGTTTTTGGTTTGGGGAGCCCATTTATAGGGAACCGATGGCGGTTACGTAACTGACGGCGGTCGAGTAGGAACCGGTATCGGTTAGGAAAAAGTAGGCTATTTTTAGTAAAATAGCCCACTTTCCCTGGTTTTCTCCCGAGAGATTAGTTGTGGGCTTGGTCAAGTGACTAGAAGGTCGGTTTTGGGTGCGAGAAAGGGGTCATTAGTCATGGGTGTAGGTGTGGACCAAGTTATAGGTCTTAATTAGGTTAGTTTAGGGTTAGGACTAGGTCATGATGAGGTGGCGAAATGAGGTGGCAGGTAAGGTGATGTGGATTTATCAATTACAAGGTAATTAATAAATAATTGTGTAAGGTTTAGGTGATGAGGTTAGGTTACGAAATGAGATGCGGGTCACAAGGGGTCGTAAGACACAAATTTGGTGTCTACATTAGCCCCTTATTGTCATGTAGCTTGTTTTGTAAAGCTGCACAGACAATAATATGAAGTGGTTTCTCCTGTTAAGGGTATAGGTAATCCCCCTCAAATCTATCACAGATTGAGAGAACTTGAAATCAAGGATAGGGTTGATAAAGGGTAAATGGTGTAGAGATGATGGGGAAAAGGTGGGGTAAGTCCAAGGAAGTAGATGCACGTTGAAATGCAATAGTGCGACTAGGGTACATGATTTGATGAGTAAACCAGCAATGTATAGGCAAAGGTCGATAGTTTATCCAAACAAGGGTGATATAATCCTGGTATCCAAGGCATAGGAAGTAGCTCCAGGGTATATAACAGGTAAGGTATAGGAACGTTTAGGCATGTTCGGCAGTACCAAATGGTTGGTTTGGTTGAGATAAACGTCACGGTCTAGGTCTAGGCAAAGTTGGTCGACAGATCAAGTCAGGGACCCTAATCATGCTAAAACACAAACAGGTGAGCTCGATTGAACAAAAAAGCTACGTGATGGGTGGATAAAAGTGTATGTTGTTGATGTTGGGTAAGGTAGTTAAGTGGTATGGCCCTTGGGTCGGGCTGATTGATGAGTGAGGGCCGTGGGTTGGGCCAAGTTGTGGGGTTGCGGCCTTGGGTCGGGCCAAATGGTTGGGGTGAGGCCTTGGGTCGGGCCAAATTGATGGGTTTGCGGCCTTAGATTGGGCCAAATGGTTGGGGTGAGGCCTTGGGTCGGGCCAAAATGGGTGGTGTGAGGCCTTGGGTCGGGCCAAATAGGTTGGTTGCAGCCTTGGGTCGGGCCAAGTGGTTGGGTGCGGCCTTGGGTCGGGCCAAGTGGTTGGGTGTGGCCTTGGGTCGGGCCAAATGGTTAACAAGGGGTTTTGCAGCAAAGGTAGATATTTGCGATGTTTGTGAGTCATGAGCGGAGGGACTAGAGGCTAGATACCTCCATGCGAGAGAGCGTATTCACATGTTACAGGAGAGATTGGCAGATCAGTGGGCGGTACCAATAGCCGTGGTACCTTTGAGGACAGGGAGGCCTGGCGAGAGGCGTCGACGATCACAATCATCACCTAGTTCAGGATGAGGCGTGAGGGTCTAAGTAAATGTTATCGAGGTATAAGAATAAATAAGGATGCCGACCTGCGTGTCGATGATAGAGAAGATGTATTTTGTTTAACATCTAAATAAAAACTGAATATGTATGTTGATTTGAGTTATGATAATAATAAGAATGTTTTCATTTCGTTTTGAAAAAAGGATAAAGAGGAATGTGATTAAATATAAATACACCAAAAATATTTATATTTACCACACATGATAGGTTATGGTAGGGGATGGTCGAGCTAGCCATGGGAGACGCCATGTCCTCCCGAAGTGCTGCCTACATAGCCCATTGCACAAATCAAGGAGGGGCCTCAGACCGATGTAGTTTCTCCCTTAGGACCAGGGAGAGGTGAATTTAGGAAAATTTGGTACGGTTTAGGCAATTGGTTTGGTTGGTAAAAAATATTGATATTAATATTGGTAAGGTAAGGTTTGTTGGTGTTGGTAATGAATTGGTGATGTTGTAAAAGGTATAAGGGAAGTGAAAGTTAGCCTACCCAAGTAGAAGGGAACCATGTCCTGATTAAGATCAACACACAATCCTAGATGTGAGGCAAAGAGGAAAGAGTGCTCCGTAGGTGAAAAGAACTAAACCAAACCACATAACGTAGAACGAGCTTGAAGCCCTAGGTACCGTGCATAGACGAGAAGTCAATAGGTGAAAAGAGTTGTATGAGCACAATCTATCGGGTGTACGTCACATCCCTTGAGTTGAAACAAATGGTGAGGTGAGGTGGATGATATAACGGAGGTACAGAGAACTTGTTACAAAGCGAGTGTTCTGACGAAAGAGAACCTACCCTAAATAGACAAGTCCATGACTCAAAAGTTCTTTTGAATGAGGATTTTATTTCACTGAATATAGACTGATCGATGCGGGAAGTCTACAAGGGATATTGATATTACTATTCTTGAGGTCTTCACAAAGCTGATCAATGCGAGAAGCTTCTGATAAAGGATGGACTGTGTATAGCTGTCCTTCGAGGGAGCAGTCTATTTATAGTAGCAGATATGATTTTTAGTGCATAGCTGTCCTTCGGGGGAGCAGTCTATATATAATAGCAGCAATAGTTTTGGCATATAGTTGTCCCTTCGAGGGAGCAGTCTATATATAAGGGTAGATAGCTAGATGTCCTTTTGACGTGAAGCATCTAGTTTTTGTAGGAAGTTTGACTCAAGAAAAATCCCATAAGAATACGGCTTATTTTAATACTTTGAAGTCATGGACTAGACTAAAAAGGGAAGGCATTGCTGAGGTGAAGTGAGAATCAAACTATGTGAGCTTGATTTTTATTATGAGGTGTAGGGAACAAAGTGTATGTGGTGGTAAGTGAGCTCAAGGGATGAGCGGTAGGTAGATAAGAAGTGATATAACACTAAATTAAACAATAGAATGGTCGAAGATGCAAGGCATTAAGGGGTTCAGGCTCAGGTTTACCATTAAGCGAAGCTAAACGATAAGTGCCTAATCCATAAGTGTGAGTGATTATATAAGGCCCAATCCAATTAGGAGCAAATTTTCCACGTTTGCTCTTTTCTAGTTTGGCTACATGGTGATTCTCTTTGAGGACAAGATCACCAACCTTAAAGGTACGCTCATGAAGTCACTTATCATAAGCACGCTTGATATGTTTTTGATAGATTTGGAGGTGATCAAGAGCTGTAAGACGACGCTCGTCAAGAAGCTCCAATTGGGCTAACCGCTCTTGGCGGAAATCATCGTTGGTGAGAATATCCTGAAGAGATATTCTAAGGGAGCGTATTTGTACTTCGAGAGGTAGGACAACCTCGATTACCATATACCAAAGAAAAAGGTGTGGCATTAGTGGAGGTACGAATGCTAGTACGATAAGCCTAAAGGGCAAAGGGGATGTGATCGTGCCAATTTCTTCCAGATTCATTGACAACTTTTCATGAGGATTTTGGTTAGGGTTTTATTAGAGGATTCAGCTTGTCCATTTTGCTTATGGATAGTAGGGTGATGAGAAGCTAAGTTTTATACCAAAGTTGTCGCAAAGGTCCCTGCAACAACTTGTTTTTGAAAGATTTTCCATTATCTGTTATCAGGCGATGAGGAACACCAAAACGACAAATAATGTGGTGGTTAATGAACTCTACAATTTTTTCTTTTTTAGTTGAAATGAGCAGAATAGCCTCCACCCATTTTGTGTAATATTCGGTTTCCGTGATAATCCATCGGTGACGTTGCGAAGAGGATGGATGAATCTTACCAATAAGGTCTAAACCCCATTGTGAGAAAGGCCAAAGATCTCGGGTGACCTGTAGCGGGTGGCTAGGAGTATGTTTGAAGGTTGGCATGTTGTTGACACATAAACACAACGCTTAACATATTCGTAGCAATCGTTATTGAGAGTAGGCCAATAATAACCTAGGCAAAGGATTCGTTTGGCCATGGCAAGGCCGCTAAAATGTCCGCCACAAATACCATCATGGACTTGTTGGATGGTATGGGTGACCTCTTCACCGATGAGACATCGAAGGAGGATGCCATCAAAGCCACGTTTATAAAGGAGTCCCCCTATAACGACATAACGAGAAACGTGTTTAAGAAATGCACGTTTTCCGGTACTAGTAAGGTCAGATGGGAGAATAGAGGTTGTAAGGTAGTCGTGAAATTGGTGATACCAGGTATCCTGTGAATTAGCAGACACATTATTTATCGTACAAACAACTGAGGCTGAATAAGATGGGGCACAGAGTTGTTTGGACCAAGACGAAAATGTCAGAGTTAGTTGATGAAGCTGGAATTTGTGAGGCTAAGCAAGCCATAATATCCACAAATTTGTTAGTGGAGCGAGGAATGGTTTTGGATAGAATAGCGAGTAAATAAGGCTAGAAGTGAATCCACGTAGTGTTTGTACTTTTGAAGTTCCTCATTTTTACATTGGTAGATGCCCATAACTTGATTGACTACCAATTGAGAGTCACCAAAAATATTGATAGATTTGATACCTAAGTGTAACACAACTTGGAGACCCAGAACAAGGGCCTCGTATTCCGCTGTATTATTAGTGCAAGGGAAATCGAGTCGGAATGAGAGAGGCATAGGCTTAACGTCGAGAGGAATGAGAACAACATCGGCTCCTCCACCACTCTGGCATTTGGATCCATCGAAGAAGAGGGTCATTGGATACGACTCCTCCCTGAGTGAAAGAGTGGCGATGAGTTCGTCGGGGAATGTAAAATTGGTAAATTGTTCCCCTGGTAAAGGGGCTTCCGCAAGTTGGTCTGTGATGGTTTGTCCTTTGATTGATTTCTGGTGGACAAACTCAAGGTCGAGGTCGGCGAGGATCATGAGCCATCTGGTGATGCGTTGGTTTAGATGAGGTTTGGCATACATGTAATGGATGGGGTCCGTGTTGGTGATGATGAAATTTTTGTGATTCAGAAGGTAGTGTCGGAGTTTGGTGGCCACGAATGATAGGGCAAGGCACAACTTTTCTACATGTGTATACCTAGTCTCATAGTCCACCAAAGTACGACTTATATAATAAATGACTTGTTCTCGATTCTCAGAGTCACGATGTGCAAGCATGGCCCCTACAGCGTGGTCGGTGGCGGAAAGATAAAGGTAGAAAGGGCGGTCGTCCTAGGGTGGGATAAGCATGGGTGGCTGCAAGAGATAAGCTTTGAGAGCCTCAAAGGCTTGGTGGCACTCTTCACTCCATTGAAAGTCAATGTCTTTTTTAAGGAGGTGATGGAAAGGTTGACATCGATCAGAGAGTTGGGAGATGAATCGTCGGATAGATTGGAGCTTACCTTGTAAACTACGCAATTGTTTAAGATTGGTAGGTGGGGGCATTTCTAGAATAGCTTTGACTTTAGATGGGTCGACCTCAATGCCACGTAGAGAGACAATAAAGCCGAGAAGTTTTCCCGAAAGGACACCAAAGACACATTTCTTTGGTTGAAGACGGACAGAATATTGTAACAGGCGGTCAAAAATAATGGTTAAAACATCGAGATGTTCACTGCGATGTTTAGATTTGCCAAGAAGATCATCGACGTAATCTTCAAGGATAGTGTGCATAATGTCATGAAAAATGCAGGTCATAGCCCGCTGATAGGTTGCACCAGCATTCTTAAGGCCAAATGGCATTACACGGTAACAGAAGGTTCCCCAAGGAGTTATGAAAGCAGTTTTATGTTGATCGGCGGGTGCAACCAAAATTTGGTTGTATCCTGAAAAGCCATCCATAAGAGAGAGCATCTCATGGCCTGCAGTGAGATCAACAAGTTGGTCAATACTAGGTAGGGGGAAGTCATCCTTAGGGCAAGCGAGGTTGAGATCCCAGAAATCCATGCATATCCGAAGTCCCCCCCATCGCTTTAGTGACATGTACGATGTTAGAAATCCATTGAGGATAGTCAATAGGCAGAATGAAGGAAACAGAAAGAAGTTGTTGAAGCTCTTCTTTGACCAAGAGGGCAATGCGTGGATGTATTTTTCTCAATTTCTGTTTAATTGGTTTGGAATCGGGTTTCAGTGTAATATTATGGACGACAATGTCAGGATCAATTCCTGGCATGTCAGCGTAGGACCAAGCGAAAGCTTGGTTGCAAGCACGGAGAAAGGTAGTAAAGGCGACTTGTTCTGATGCGTTAAGGTATTGTCCAATCTTCACAATGTGAGGATCTTCCTCCGTGTGGATGTTGATTTCAATAGTAGATTCGTTCAGCATGGTTTGAGTTTTAAATGGTAAGGCACGTTGAATATAAGAGTCATCCGCGCCAAGGTAAGTGAGGATGGAGTCATCATCCTAGCATTCAACAATGTTAATCAAAGGTGAGTCCTCTTCAATCATGTCTGGATACATAAGGGGGATAGAAGAGGTGTCCTCATTATCGCGTTGATAAGTGAGAGGACCTAGGAAGATAGCATTTATGAAAAAAAAAATTTAGGAGGGATAGATTCAGGATCTATCGACTCTGTGGGTGACAAAGGCAAAATGGGTGATGATGGTTTGGTAGGGGTGACGTCGTTGTCTTCTAGAAGACAATTGACACAAGGTTCCTTCGGTGTAAGTTTTCCCAGAAATCCAAGACCACTACGATCATTGTGCTTGCGTGTAGTTATGGGGATGATTGTATGTCGGCCTTGTTCATAAAGACCAAAACCGAAACCTTTCCAAGCACAGTGAGTCAAGAAGGTGAGGGCGAAACGACGATTTGTTAGGTATTGAAAATCAGATTGGAAAGGAACCACACCAAGAGGGGGCTCAGGGGCAACGAAAGATGCGTCGACACCCCCCCATATGTTAGGTTAGTGCGGTAGTGAGGTGGTCCGTAGGGGATTACTTCCCCCACACGACGGTCATAGGTAGGATGTGCATGTACCTGTTCATACTCCTATGGGGTATGGAAAGAACTAACGTTATATAGGCGATACTCCCCCAGCGTAAGGCATTGAAAAACATCTACTAAGGTGTCTGCAGTTGGGATATTAGTTGCAGGAAGGGAAGTGGTTTTTGTGACAGTGGTTTCATTTGAAGGTGTAGGTGCAGTTGAGGTGGATGGTTGAGGCACATTTGAAGAGGATGGTTGGGTTGAATGAATGGGTGTCTTGATTGGTACAAGCACATCATTAGGGCGGTATATCATATTGCAGGTTTTAAAGGGGGGAGGATCAACTTTTACGGTGTAGGACTTCCCCTCGTATTCAAATTTTATGCATCTATGTAAGGTTGAGGGAACGCATCCCATAGCCCAGATCCAAGGGTGACCTAGCAATATATTGTATTGGAACTCTCCCTCAAGGACATAGAAGAGTTCGGGTAAAGTACGTGGTCCTACACGAATGTTAAGGATCACTGTGCCTAAGGTAGAGGTAATAACATCATTGAATGACCGCAACATGATGGGATTGGCACACATGTAGCTAGAAGGGATATTCATTTGTTGGAAGGCTTTTGAAGAGATGATGTTTAGGCTAGCACCTCCGTCAATCATAACACGACATACCTGAATGTCCCGGACGTAAGCTGAGATGAAAAGAGCAGGGTTAGGATCTTCTCTACCAAAGTCAACAATTTCATCTTCGGAGAAACTGACTGCAGCAGCTTGTTGTACAGAGACAGAAGAAGTTGGGGCAGTGGATTGTTTGGTGAGAGAAGCAACATGATTGCGTGTAAGAATGGAGGTAACAGGCAAGGTTTCATTAGGTAAGACCTCGATCCCTTGAAGAATTTCAACGAGAGCTTGTCGATGAGATTCAGAAGTCTGAATTAGATCATAAAGTGTCATTTTTACGGGTGATTGGTGAAGCTGTTTGATCATGGCTCGATGGGCAACTCCATTACAGACGGGGTAAGTGGGTCCACGAACAACCACTTTGGGCGGTGGTGCGATCGAGATGGTGGAAGGAGAAAGAGAGGACGCAGGTGTGCTTTCTTTTGCTTTCTCGTTGTTTTTCTGTGCTCGAGTAGCAACACTAATCATATTAATCTCGTAGACCTGAGATGAGGAAGATGATTGGGATAAATCATGGTCTTCAAGAGGTGGGGTTGTAATAATGATAGATCTTGGTGAGGCGGGGATAGATGGTATAGGAGAGGGAATTGAAGCTAAAGGTCTCTCCCTTCGTAAGTTTGTCTTTCTTAACCTTTCTATCTGAGAGAGGTGATTGACGAAGGATGGCTTTTAAAGCTTTGCATCCCTCCACATCATGTCCTGGTGTACGGTGATAAGCACAGATTTTAGACTCATCATAACCTATAGGTCGAGGTTTAGATGGGTCATAAGGTCTAAGTGGGGGTAGGGAAATGGTCGCATTCTCCACCAACATAGCAAGGATTTTAGCGTAAGATCCTTTGAGTGGGTCAAAATCGGAGGAGGATGAGGGCATTGGTTTATATGGGTTTTGGTAATGTTTGGGCATGGTTGGTTTGTACGGGTGGTGGTTTAGCCAAGGGGTGTTGACACGTGGTTTTCACTAAACGTGGTTTCTTTGGCGCAGGAGCTACGTTCAGCTGGTTAGATGATGAGGCTACAGATGACGTGGTAGCAGGGAACAACCACGGACAAAGGGGAGTGACAGAAAATAAATCCTTTGATGATGGAGTTTGTTTAGGGTTGATGGGTGGACAGGATACGTGGGGTGACAACGTTGATATATCCTTTGATCTCTGTATGGGTGTAGGAGGCGTAGGTCGTTTTGAAGAAAACGCAGGAGGTATGATATATTGATGCAAGGTGGAGGGATGAGGTCCCAATATGGAAGGTAGGTGTGACGATGATGGTTTTGATTGTGATAGAGGCACGGATGGAGTTTGTCTCCTAAGTGGTGGGGCGGATTTATTTTTGGATAAATCTAGTCACTTAGGCAGGTGTGTTAGGCTGGGTATTGGCTAGGTCCCAAGTGTAGGGGAAGATTTGGTTAGGTTAATAGAGGTGGATGAGATACTTGGTATAGATGCGGGGGATGGAGATGAGGACATAGGGATTTTGAGTTTCTGTAAACACTTCGGGTATATGGTAGAGGTATCTGGATCGGTCATCTGCATTTGAGTAGAATAGGGGGTACTCAAACGTTCCCATAGGACTCATCTATCTTCTGGAGAATAATAGTCTTCAGGCGTGAATTGTAAATTTTGTATGGAAGAAAGACGGGTTGTGATTCCAGTCCACTGTGGGTGTGATACAGGGGGTAGATGAGGCACTGTATCAATAGATGTTAAGAGGTCGACTGGTCATTGAAAATATTTAGGTGATGAAGAACTAATAGGCAGGAGGGCATGTTTGAGAGGGTCTGTTATGGTTAAAGAATTCGGTGATGTCGGTGCGAGAGATTTCTCGTCTAAGGATGAAAAAAGGAGTGGTGAGCCTTCCTCTTGTGCAGTAAGAGCGGTAGGAGGAGACGTTTGGGAAATAGATAAGTTAGATAACATCCGTTCGTAGTCTTGTAGGGATGTGGTATAAGAAGACTCATCGATGAGAAGAAAAGTCTGGGCAGTTAACTCCTTTATGGGTAAAGGAATGATTTCGCCTTGGTTTGATGGTGGTGAAGGAGGTTTGGGCCCCTGCGTTAGTGAAGAGGCTTGATTCAAAATTTTCTCGATAGAGGCTTTTGGCTGGGAGTCAAAGATTGCATGGATCTCATGAACACTTTCCTCGGCTAAGATATCCTGGTTTATGTTACTGTTAGAAGAGTGATTTGGGAATGGTTTGTTGAATATTTTTCAGATTTCGGTTGGCAGGGGCATTAGGGTTATCGAGGGTTATATCACCTGCGTCAACCATTTCCTGCACTATGTTTTTCAACATTTTGCAGTTTTCATGACTATGTCCTTTTACGCGGTGAAAGTTACAGAAGTCATTTTCTTTGTACCAGGAAGGTATAGCGCGGGTGGAATCAAACCCGGAGTGGGGTTTAACAGGAGGCAAGGTGATAGCTCCGGCTTTGAGCAATTTTTCCAAGATGACACCATAAGTTTCTCCCAAGGGAGTGTAATTGATGGGCTCAGCTTTGTACTTATAGGTGGTTTTTGGTGGGGTATTAGACGGTGTTTGAGATTTGACCATCACCACGTGGATAGATCCTTTTGATTTCGAAGAAGTGGATGCGTGAGGAGGGGTGGTGTTTGGCTTATTGGTAGAATCTGGAGTTCAGAAATTGGTGTTTTTGTTGCGCAACCGCAATTTCTCTTCTTCTAAGGCTCAAATTTCTAATTTCTGAGCCATGGTAAAGGCCTCATCAAATGTGTGGAAAGTTTAAATTTGGAGGGTAGGAGAGATGTGCTTAGTGCAGGCTCGCGTAAAAAGTTTGATAAGTTCAGCCTGAGGCAAGGCATATGTAAGTTTGTTGATAAGGCCACGCCATTGTCCAACGAAATCTGTGATAGATTCATCTTCGAATTGTCGGATGGCATAAAGGTCGGTGATAGATACTTTCTTGGCAATGTTAATGGAGAAATGATCCAAGAAAGATTGGGCTAGTTAGTTAAAAGAGAAGATTGAGTGCTGGGTTAAAGCACTGTACCACTCCAAGGCGGGTCCTAATAAGGACATGGGAAAGGTGCGGAGTAACAAGGCATCATCATGAGGAATCAAATAACAAGCATGTCTAAATGATCGCAAGTGTTGTTGAGGATCCTCTTTACCATTAAAACGAGTAAATTTCAGCAACTCCCATTGAGGAGGATATGAATGAAGGGGGACAGAAGGGTGAATAGGCTCCCGAAAAACTTTCTCGTATGTCAAGGTGCTACGACTTCCTGAAATAGAAGCCTCCAGATTATGCATTTTGTCCATCATTTGTTTGATGAAATCTGTGGTTGGATGAGATGAGGGTGCGGTTATGGTAAACGGAGGCAAATTGGGCCAAGGGCCTCCGCTAGACAATGGTGGGGTTAAGTGTTGATAAGGTATGGAGGGTGAATATGTTGAGGCGACCGAATAGGGATGTCCCATATAGGATGTTGAGGTTACCGGATATGTATGTGGAAATGAAAAGGTGGGCGGAGCTTGAGAAGGAAAGCTCATGTGGATAGGTGGCAGAGAGCAAGTCATGAATAGAATAGTCTACAAGAGAGACGAGGTAGGAGCAGTCGATAGTAATGACATGTGGGGTCCAAGATTAACCAAAGGAAAGCTAATCTGTGTCGTATGAACCTCTGAAGCCATCGGATTGGGAGACGGGGCTAAAGATGCGGGAAGCAAGGCAGTGTCATCAGGCGGAGTGGGAGCTAAATGAGCAGCTATACTGATAGGCATACCAACAAGGAGCTGACCATTTGGGCATACGGTCAGGGGCATGAGACAAATAGTATTGTACAGCACTAGGATTAGCATCCAGAAACTTGGAAAATTCTTTATCTCCCACAGGAATTTTAGGAACCTCGCTGGTATCCGTAGGATTCCCCACAGAATGTGAAAGGGGTGATTCAGGCAAATAAATAGAGCAAGCATGTGAAACCATGGCGGCAGCTTGCTTTCGAGTGATAACAACCATGGATAGGAGTTCACAGTAGGGTTTCAATCTGTCAGGAACAGAAACAAACTCAGACTGGTAAAATTGGTAGGTTGTTGGTTTGTCAAGAACTGGAAAAGACAGTAACCGATATCGGTCTGGTAACCGATGTCAGTTATACTATAGCCGACGTCGGTCAAGTAACCGATGTCGGTATAATAAGACTAGTATAAGAAAATATAAGAAGCTGCTGATTTTCTCAGTATATTTATCAAATTGTTCTAAAGTAATCACAGAAGACAGTGTATAACAGAGAAAACAGAACTGAAAAACAAACAAGATGCACACGCAAATCCAGAGACTAACCCTAGGGTCAATTTTAATTATTGTGGGCTTATGCCTTTAGACGTGGAATGATGTCAATCCTAAACAAAATACTTAGGGGAAATGTCAAGTTGTTTTGGCTTATAAGGTTACCTCAATCGGGCGGAGGAATACCGCGGAACAAGGGGGGATGTTTTGAGCTGTTGTGTTAATTGTGAATTGATTCGGTATGTGTTGTGCAGTGAAAGTAAGATTAATTTCTTGTCAATACTGTGGATATCACCCCTACGTGTACGACCTATTACTTAATCTACATTCACTAGAACTGAAAACAGTAAGCAGGAATGCAATGCACGTGTTTTAAACCCAAATCGAAAATTATGTTCGATGAAGCAAAAGAGATGACTTTCACTAATGCAAGATGTAAAAACAAAGCAAGTTTTTTTACCGAAATTATACAAAGCCTTGTGAATATCTTTAGAAGAGTAAAACAGCAAGTATGCTCCCTATATGAAAGCAAGCAAGAAATAAAGAAACCCAAAAGGGTCCCACCGGGCGTGCCAAAATGTTTCGCTCAGAATGTTTCGGCTTCTGGGAATAGAGTTGCTTCTATCCTTTCATTCCTTTTAGAAACAGATAAGGGTTAGGGCTAGGAGGAATACCTGTTGAATGTCGAGATGGTGTGCATGTACCGTAGAGAAAGATCAGGCTGACTACGAAGAACTCCTTTTTGTCTTGGAAGGACTACCTGCAAATAAGAACACAAGACCACAAGATTTTGATTAGACAATAAATGAGGAAACTGCCTTGGACCCAGGAAATATAAAACTTCCTTTCGAAGGTGGTCAGTTTCCCTGCTAATATGAATTAACACCAAAGACTATAAAATATCAATTAAGTTGCTTTGTTGAAACAGGTAGGGGAAAGGCTGATTTCTGGTTTTGAACCACAATAACCGATGCCGGTTACTGATAACCGATATCGGTAGGGTCTAGGATCTGTGGGTTAGTTGTGTTGTGGGGTGGTTGTTGTTGTAGGGTAGCTGTGTTGTTTGTAAGGCTAGTATATGGGTGATATTAGGTAATGAGGTGATGAGAAGTAAATGAAGGATAGTTAGATGCAATATGTTGCCGGGTAGTGGATCTAGGAATGGATTTGTGAGGACTGTGATTCAAAAGTCTAAGAAGTATTATTAAAAGGACATGCAAGATGTAACTTACTGGTTATTGACGAAGATGCAGGTCCAAGAACTCTGATGACAAAGGCAGAACTGAGGTAGGATGGCCTGACACACAGAACATGAGATATCTCCCTCCCGATGATCAGCTGAGTATCACAGGGCTCTAGTATCCAGTTACAGTCTTGGGCTTGATCTCCTTTGCTACAAACTCTTCTTGTCTCTTCACTTGTCTCTGCTCAGCCAAGTAAAGATCCGGATTCTCTTGATCGCTCCTGATGCTCTCTCTCGATCCAAAAATCCTTTGACCTCTGTTTTTGGTTTGGGGAGCCCATTTACAGGGAACCGATGGTGGTTACGTAACCGATGGCGATCGAGTAGGAACCGGTATCGGTTAGGAAAAAGCAGGCTATTTTTAGTAAAATAGCCCATTTTCCCTGCTTTTCTCTCGAGAGATTAGTTGTGGGCTTGGTCAAGTGACTAGAAGGTCGGTTTTGGGTGCGAGAAAGGGGTCATTAGTCATGGGTGTAGGTGTGGACCAAGTTATAGGTCTTAATTAGGTTAGTTTAGGGTTAGGACTAGGTCATGATGAGGTGGCAGGTAAGGTGATGTGGATTTATCAATTACAAGGTAATTAATAAATAATTGTGTAAGGTTTAGGTGAGGAGGTTAGGTTGCGAAATGAGATGTGGGTCACAAGGGGTCGTAAGACACAAATTTGGTGTCTACAATCATATGTGAGGGCTTGCTGTGGATCCTGCCAAGGTTGCAGTTATTGTGGGATTGGGGGAGCCAACTGGTCAAAGCGCAATGCATAGATTTCTTGGGCATGTGGGTTATTATAGTAAATTCATTAATGGGTATGCCAAGATTGCCACGCCTTTAGAAAAATTACTCAGACATAAAAGTGCCTTCCATTGGGGAAAGGCACAACAAAGGGAGTTTGACACATTAAAGGATAGGATTGTCACCATGCCTATACTATGTTTCCCCTCTTAGGAAAAGCCTTTCCATGTTCATGTATATGCCTCCAGAATGGCCATTGGGGTAGTGCTTGCATAGCCTAGTGAGGGAATTTTCAATCAACCCCTATGTATTGTAAACAGGAAGTTGATACTAGTAGAGTAGAATTATATTATGACCGAGCATGAGGCATTGTCAATGACCTACGCACTTCACAAGTTCAGACAGTATCTGTTGGTAACCCCCTTTGTATTTTACACCGACCACATAGAGTTAAATTACTTGGTGAACAAGTCCATTCTACAAGGGTGCATATGTCAGTGGGTGCTATTATTTCAAGAGTTTGAGTTCACGGTAGTTGTGAATCCTGGAAAGAGTAATTGTGGACCTGATCATTTGTCAAGAATTGATTCAGGGGAGGATGCGTAGGGCATTGAAGAGACTATTCCAGATGTGCAACTATTTTAGGTTGTGGTGCACACCCTCGGATTTGGAGGAAATTTTAGTGTTTCTAAAGGAAGGTGTAGCACCGGAAGGGATGAAGACATTAGAGAAAAAGCAACTAGCTATATGCATCGTGCCCTACATGTTGATTAGTGGGGACTTATACAAATTAGGGCGTGATGAGGTTTTGTGTAGGTGTGTACTAGAGCATGAGTGCCTCACCATCATAGAGGAAGCACATGGAGGAAGTCCAGGTGGACATTATGAAGGCGACGCCATTGTACGTAAGATACCAATAGCATGATTGTGGTGGGAAAATATGTATAAGGATTACAAGGACTATTGTAAAGTGTGTGGCCATTGTTAGCACATTAGTAAACCATGAAGGAGAGATGAAATTCCTTTGTGCCCTATCCCTAGCGCTGAACCTTTTGAGAAATGGGAAATAGACTTTGTAAGCCCTATTACACCAACAATGTATAGGACTTGATCATGCTACATAATCACTTGCATGGACTATTTGACAAGGTGGGCAGAGGCAGCCCCAACTAAAGACTGCACAATAGCTATAGTAGCAATATTTTTTTGGGAGAACATTATCACAAGGTATGGATGCCCTTTAATTTTAAATAGTGATAGGGATACACATTTCTTGAATGAGACCGTGAGGATCCTGTTAGCATATTTCATGGTGGTTCATCATAATACTACACCTTATCACCCACAATAAAATAGAACCACGGAAGCATTTAACAAAATACTGAGTCATACCCTGACAAATATTTGTGATGTCAGAAGACAAGATTGGGATGACAAGGTATCAGCCATATTATGGGCTTATAGGACAACTTATAAAAGGTTGAAAAAAGCCACATCATTTTAATTGGTGTTTGGCATGGAAGCTATTCTGCCGGTTGATTTAATGTTACCTTCTCTGTGAATAGCGCACACAGGAGGGCTGGCTAATGAGCAAGTGCTAGAAGAAAGAATTGATGAATTGATGAAGCTAGATTAAAGATGATCACTCACCAAGTGGAGCCAAACAACAGAAAAAGTAAAGGAAAAATCATGGCATGATCGCCACATTAGGCACAAGAAGTTTGAGGTTGGGCAGATGGTATTACTGTATGATTCTAATTTTTTTGTGACACCCATGGAAATTAAAGGTCCATTGGTTAGCTCCCTATATAATCTCATACATCCTTGATTCGGGTGCATGCCAGTTACAAGCGCTGGATGGAACGAAATTTCCTAGACACTTCAATGGGAGTTGGCTAAAGCCCTACTATAGATAAGACAATTTTGCTAGATAGTTTAGAATTTTCTTTCTTGTGTTTCCCTTTCACGTTTTTGTTTTGTTTTGTGCCTTGGGCACCAGTAACCTTATTACTTTTTTATGGTTTTACATGCGCAGAGGACCGCGCATCGTTTAAGTGTGGAGTGGATTGATGTGAAGGAAAGCATGGGTAAAGTGCCAAGGAGGATTGTGTTGAAAATCCTGGTTGAATGGCCTTATTGAAAGAGG
This sequence comes from Taxus chinensis, assembly GCA_019776745.2. Lineage (NCBI taxonomy): Eukaryota > Viridiplantae > Streptophyta > Pinopsida > Cupressales > Taxaceae > Taxus > Taxus chinensis. The sequence goes on along the minus strand of CM034153.1, from coordinate 728,575,795 downwards.
TGCATGAAAGAAAATATGGAAAAGGATTGTTGGTGTCAAGATAAGGCTACACTCAGACCCTATGTATAGAGAAGGAAGAAGCACATAAACAACATGAGGTAGGTGAGAGAAAAAATCATGATAGAAGAAGTGCATTTGGCATTGGTTACACATGCATAAGAATATCCTGTCAAGATGGGTTGGTTGCACACCAGAAGGTTGGAAGATTGTGTAGGTAGGGTTAGGCGTGTGAGTAAGGGCACAAAAGTTAGGATTTGTTTAAAAAATATGCATTAAACATTAAAAGTACGATGGTAGGTGAAGTAGCATTTAATGCTTAAAAATGGTAAAAATTATAAATAAGAGGTTCATACATTTCATTATTCACTTTGCGTATACAAAGAGGATATTTTACGAACTAGGGTTTCTAGAGTTGATCTATGAAAAGAAAAAGTGCAAGAATTTGAGCGTGAGTGACCAGTTTAGATTTACAAACTAGAAAGGAAGTGATTCATGGGTGTGGGAAGAGTTGTGGAAAATCATCGTCTGGTGAAAAGAGATTCCAGTTAGGGTTTGGTATCTAGGGAACGGGTAGGAAAAGATTTTCTTCACCAGTTTGAGATCTAAACTTGGAAAGGGGTAGTAAAACAAAGCAAGTGAAATAAGTTGAAGTGTTAACATAAAAAATGGCACCCAAGAAAATAGTTGGTACAACTAAGAAGGGAAAGGGCAAAGGAAAGGGTGAGCAACAAGACACTGTTATGGATATAAATGAAGAATGGTACATAGAAATGCAATACCCAGACGGAGTATTGCTTGGGCATGAGTGGGAGTCCCAAAATATGTCAATAAATGATTGCAATCATCATTCGATCACAATCGAGAAGGAAATGACGCTAGAGTTAGTGCACCTAAAAAATAAAAGGACACCAGAGGGTTTTCCCATCTATAATGATGATGTAAAGTCAAATTGGAGAAGTTAGGATTATTGCAACTCTTTGAGTTGCCCTACTTCGGGAAACCTGAGCACCTATATAAATGGTTGATGTCACACGTGCATGAATATTACTTCCACTTCACAGGGCACAAGATGTGCATTACCCCTCAACTTATTTCACATTTCACAGGCCTCATCTGTGAAGGAGAGGGTTTGGAGGACTACCTAAGCGACAAGGAGGAAATTAAGGAAACTATCGCTGCTTATGCATACAAAAAGGGGTTGAGGTACTTTGATATCATAGACATCAAAGACCCAGTGATGAATATGGTTGTGCACCTTTGTGACGAAGTTAAATGGCTAGGAGAGATGGACCCAGGTAAACAAGGCATGGTTGAATGTTTACAGGAGGATTTCTGAGGGCACCATCTACAACTTTTCTGCATTCATTGTGGATGAGATCGTCAGTAGTGCAAAGGAAGGTGATAAAATCCTTTTTGGTAATATCCTATTAACCATTTTGTTTTCAGAGATTGGAGTGTTGGATGCAGTGGACAAATTCATGTGGGAGTACCATGTTGAAGACCCTTCACCTGCAAAAAGGTTTGAGAAGTACACATGTGATAGTATGATGGCCATGCATAAGGCGCACCTGGAGAAGTGGTACACACACCCGAGGAACATGTTCAGGGAAGAATGGAGGATCTCTAAACAACTGCCAGTGACCACCAATGTAGAATCCAAGTTTTCTATATACCAACATTTCTACCTCGGTAGGTTTAAACCGATAGATCAGACCTAGAGCCCATGGTGCATGCTCCCTTTTTCCTTCACATCTCAACACTTCCAAGTGGGAGTGAATAGGTTTAAAGAATACAAGAATTTGAAGTTAGACCTGGGTAATCTGGACCAAGAGCACATAGAAATGTGCAAATGGTTGGTCTACCCCAACAAGCACGTGTACGTGGAGAAGTACTTGTCATATGAGGTCCAAATGGTGAGACCCATGAATTTTCCCATTGCAGGAGGTTCTGCAGCATGAGTATACCTCTGTATAAGACCCAAATTTGAGAAGGGTACATATATAGAGAGTGAGATGTCCATACCTAAGGACCTAACTGGCAGGAAAAGACCCACACCTAGATAGGAGGAAAAGGAACTAGAGAAGAAAGTACCAAGTGTAGTGGATACATAGGCTATAGGTACCCCTAGGATAAGCACTAAAACAAGTATGTATTCACGCAAGAAAAATTCCATAGTCAAAGAGAATACTTTAGAGCCAGAGGATCCATTAGAAACTGAGTGATTGGAAGAAGAATAGACAGAGTCACCTACACCAGAATCCTCAGTTGGAATGAAGCATAAGATAACAGAGGATTCAAATTCTGAGTACACTGAGAGTTTGAGAGCCTACTAGGGTGAAAAGGATGATGATGAGGAATATGAGCCTAAGGTAAACCAAGAATAACCCATGTTCAATATACATGACTCAGAGGAGGGCAAAGGAGAGAAGAATGAGTTCATCTTTGTGTGGAGAAAGGGCAGCTAGGAGGAGGAAGGCGCTCGAGACAAGGAGGGGAGCGAAGAGGTAAACAAAGAGGTGGAAAGAGAGGATGATAAGTTCATTGATACCTTGGTAGAAGAGGGGTTGGAACATAGTGTTGAGCTAGTCATGAATAAGGATAAGGGAGAGAGCATGGGAAAGGACCACGGTAGCACTGGTGGCCCCACTTTAGCTATAAATATTCCTAAGGGCATGTGCACGAGAGGAAAGTGTGTAGAGGAGGAGAGGCCGTTGTTGGGTTATATTGATGACCCTAACAAAGTGTTGCGCACATGGTTCTAAAGCATGGTTATAGTAGAGGAGCTCATGGTAATGTCATCTTTTGATAAGGAGGATACATACCCATGGACATGGAAGATGCTCTCATGGGCATTTGAGTCCCATATTGATGAGCTAGAATTCAAAGTAAACCATAGGGAAATAATAAAAATTCTATAATCAAAAGGAGACAACCCATTAGTAAATGCTCAGTAGCTCTCAGATGAACAACTAAGCAACGTGCTCAACAAGGTCTTTATTGAGGTCGAAGCTAGAATCTTTGGGCTGAATGATAGAATCAAATACCTGGAGGACGAACTAGAGAAGAAAGAGGAAGACCTAGCTGTAAGGACAAAGGAGTTAAGTAAATAAAATTTAATCAACACCTAGTTTCATTGTGAATTAAGGGATGAAAAGGCTAGATTATGCGAAGTATGCACAAAGGTGGAGTCCATTACACCTGTCATAGTGTTGAAGCATCTAGACCTAGAACCTCCCATGCGGAAGTATGCATCTACCCTAGAATGCCTGGAGGAATTAACAAGAATCCTCACCATGGAGAGGCATCCATTAGCCTTGGAATCTGTAGAAGAAGTGGCCACACATTTAGAAAAGGAGGATAAATTAAAAGCCATGGCACTCATATCTAAATACAACAAGGTCCTTGTTGATGTAAAGATTTCTTCCCAGACTGTTGAGGCTGTGTACGACAACTGTGAGGATAGAGAAAAATTGGTGAGCATGCTAGTCATGAAGGATGATGTAGAACTTAAAGAGTTCTAGGAGAAAAACAAGGGGAATAGAACAGAGAGAGAAAAGATCCTAGCCAAGGTAGAAACTAAATCAGAATATATTGAGGCCTTATGGGGTTCAGTTAAAAACTTACTAAAGGAACTGTACCCACAAATCACGAGAAGAATGGATGCACTTGAGGACCTAGGAAAATAATTCGAAGGGGTGGTTGGGGATATAACTACCCAGGGAGATGGGTTAAGCTTTGATGAGGTGAACACTTTAGTCGGTGACCTCTGCCAAAAAGCGTAGAATGAAGTAGATACCTAGAACAAGCTAGAGGCTGACATAAAAAGGGACTTCCCACTCCTCTTACAGCAATAATTACCCTACCATTATTTTACCCCCTTATTCTTACTCTTACCAAATTCTTTTATTCTTCTAGAACATATTGTAATTCTTTATTCCTTGGAGAAGTTTTCCCATGAACAGAGAATAGGCGTAGTGTGGGGTAATGTTGGGCCCCTAAAATACTAGCTAAGTACACATAAGCACATTAATGAGAAAGGCCTAATTGAAGAAGGGAACGCAAGGAAAAGACGCACAGGATAGGGTTTAAGGAATGGTTTAAGAAAACCCATGGCACGCAGCAGACACAGCCAAGGTTTCGAGACTTATCCATTTTTTACCTATCGGGTAGGACACGAGAAAATGTGACCCGGGTGGATAAGGTGCTAGCCTAGCGACAGGGTGGCCTGGAAGGAATATGCCCTACGATAGAAGCTTCTAGAAGGACATCATGGAAAGGAGTGGTGAGATACGGCCTGGAGGAGCATGCACCCATGGAGGACCACTTTCAGACACTTGGTGGCAGATCTGAGGCCATAGAAGAATGAGTTGGCAGTTCAAGAAGGCTATATATACAAGTGCCTACAAAAGCATAAAGAGATGGAAATGGATAGAGGGTGGAGCTCTGCAGAAATACTGCAAGGACTCTATTAGCTTGGGTAAATAAGTAGAGGAAGGGATGTATCAAGGGTTTGGGAGTTATAAATTTTCTTTTGAGGGCCTAGTTATATGAATCCAGTTATTATTCATAACTACGGTCTTCCTTTCTGTGACATTCTATAATGGGCCTAATGAATGTAATGAGGTTACCAGTTTATGATGATAAGAACATTAATGGGTTATGATGCATACATCCTTCTTCATAGCTCTTTTTCATTTATGATTATGAACTAAGTATGAATGCTTGTACAAATTCCTTTCTATTTTGGTGTAAGTTCCATAATCTGTTAAGCACTTTTTTTTCTGGAATGACTACAAGGATCTAGAAGCCATTCTGAGCTCTATGGTGCTTGTATGTCTTATTCCCTCTCAAATCTCTTAAAATTGGATCATAGATGATGTTTCTCACTAAACTCACATAAAAGAGAGACTCGGCAGCCAAATCACTGCACCCTCCGAATGGCCAGGATGTGAATAGGACATTCGGTGTGATTGGGACACATGGGATCACCTCTCAAGCTGTGGGACTTGGGCTCGAGGTGAACCTCCGGAGAAGGCCGGCTTCCTCTTCCTAAACTAAGTGTTGTACTACTCCTAGTGTAACAAAAATGATTATCTAGTCCTATGCTAACATTTTCATGGGGTTTTAGGGAAAGAGATTTACAGAAATGAAACTATACTAGGGATGGTGATGCACCAAATAAAGGGTGTCTTCAGACTCAGGAAGGGTTAATTTGAAGAGGGTGTGTGCACCACAGGTCAACTTCACCTACTGCAACTTAGAGAGGGTACAGGATACCACAAACTAAGAGACACGCGTTCCCTTTGTTAAACTTTATCAGACCGAGAAATATACCAGTTTCCCAGTGAAGAAGGATGAACTCAAGAAGGGTGAACAGACACCACAACTCAACTGCATGCAATACTTCACCACTCGATAAGCACAGAACTCCAAGAACCTGCAATAGAACTTAAACTTGCACAGTGTACCTGCAAGTATGAGAAAGGCACAAAGAAGCACAGAAGGATGAAAGGACCGAGATTAGTCACAAAACACACACTTTTATTGCTTCAATAACATGCACAATGCATCATACATTCAGAAGAGGCAATAGTTGCCATTACAGTCTTGAAGAGGAGGCTTGAAAGTTCTCTCAACACACAAGAACAACTTGCAGAAGAGAGAGGATTCTTGAAAAGTATACACTTGCCTGAGATATCTAACTGTCCAACTTGTCTGAACTGTTGGAACCCTTTGAAATGAGCTTCCAACTTACATTTATAGAAGAATATGTGAGAAAGAAGAGGAAAGGTCATAATTACATTCCTAAATTGAAGGCCCATGATGTATTTATTACAGTTAGTTGAACCACCTGAGAAGGTTCCATCATGGGTCATTAATTGCCTGATGACCTAGTCTTCTCAATTAATTAAAAGAATATTTAAATAAAATATTTAAATAATAATAATAAATATTATTATTAAAATATTTAAATAAAAATATTAATTTAATTAACATAATGTTGGGACCCCCCGTTGACCCGTTTGACTTGAAGAGGAGGGGGGTCCATGTGGATAGAGTCTGCACAAATCTCAACTCGGTGAGCTTCGAATCCTCTAACTCGGTGTTGCAATCGATTTTGAACCCCACACTAACTCTTTCCTTGCTTTGGTAATCGGGCTCTTTTGCATTGAGTCCTTCGAATGGTGAGCTATCAAACTCGATTCTTATCATTTTCCTCTGTTAACTCGAGGCCATTTATGCATTCCTCATTCAAACTTCATGAAACATCACCACGAGCTCACTGCGAAGTCACCGAGCTCTTCATCCAGCAAACGATCTTACCTTTCCTGGGCTCAAACTCACTTGAATACCGAGCTTAACCCAATATTTCTAAAAAGAATGGTTTTACCACAATGCTCAGGTTCTTCCTTATCATATAACACTTGTAGTAAGAATGTTTTGGCTTTGCCATAATAAGCACAATTTGTACCTTCCAAACGATGAGAAAATGCCATTATCAATAAAGACCTAATGCTGCCATGATGATGACCCAGGCTCATGCCCATAACATGTCGATAGACACCCTTGAGACTGATTTTTGGCCAAAGAACCCTTCGGTATTTTGGCAGTGCACTCGGAAATCTCGGCTCCAATCAACAATTATGCCACTATTGGGATCTTAGTATGGCATAGGTAGCTGTGAGCTACACCATATACTCATTTTTCCAGAAACTAAAAAGATCCTTTATGTTACAATCTGCAACACATAAAAGAAGCCCTTCAAAAAATACATTGAACAACTGGGGCAACCAAGAGGACCTTGGAAAAATGTACAGGTAACAACCATATGAATTCTTCCTTAGTCGTGGATCAAAGCTAATAGAAATAAAGCTAGATAAAATTAGCTTGAAACTACAGTATAATCGTCCATTGTAAAAAACAAGCTTCTCTGAACCTGGTAAAAGAATACTTTTATTGTCTGATTGGACGTACATAATGGAAGGGTATAAATATTGCTTACTGCCCACAGAGTTTCTCAAAGAGACCATTTACAAGTAACAAGGATGTAGCATACAAAACGGCCAACCAGGTATTTCAGAGTTGACCTTCACATTCAATTCATTTCTAGGAGAAGAAGTGCTGAGCAATATGAATCGTTTCATTCTGCACCGTAATAAACCTTCATCTCCTGATTCAGGAAAATTTTATGAAGCCTTGAATGGCGTGACTCCAATCCATCGTACACGGCAGTGAATATTTGTTTCCTGCAGCTGCTATTCGATCTGAGTTCAGAATAAGGATAAGCATGCATTCGATACTGAACAGATAACAACACAGTTGGACAACCTGCTTGCTGGAAGCGTTCAAAAGGCTTCTACTGTACTGCAACATGCCATCTGCCTGTGCGTGGGAGCTTGTCTCAGCGACCACATCAAGTTCAGAATTGTACATCTGAGAAGGTCGTGGAGTTTTTAGCATTGCTTTCCCGTCAAACTCTTCACATATGAGCCATGACTGAGCCATTAACGCATCGCCTTGGCCTTTCTTTCCTCACAGTGGTGAACTGATGATTCCTAAATTCTGAAATGCCTTTTCCCACGCTGAAATTGGTATCACGTCGCGTTCATTTTAACCCATGACCCGCTCCAATTCACAACTGTCCTATTAATCCTCCCGGTGACTCGCACAAAGACTCGGACCACTCCAAGCTGCGCAAAATTCTGTTTACATGGCCCATGTGGAAGTCTCATGATGGATAGCCATCGTAATATTTCCGCGCTTGGCAGTTTGATCTGATTTCTCCCATTCACGGAAGTTTGATCATGGTTTACCAACCCAATATTTCCACTTGGCGGTGCTTGCCTGAATCTCCCCCACGTGGAATTTCTTCTTTGGCTTGCCATCCACGAAAACCCACTTGGCATTGCTCGCCTTTTCCCACGTCCATAACAGGGATTGGAATGCGGGGTTTCGTTATCATTTGGCCAGATTTCATTTTGGACAGATGGCCACCGATTTCCACTTTTCCGCTCAGCATGAGGAGACATCATTTTCTCGGTGCAAACATTTCAGCTGTAGCTTGTAAGGTGTGATAATTCCAACAGAATCCTTTATGCTCGCCAACTTAGTGACTCATTGAAGATGCTCATATAATTGCAAAGCAAATTATGCTCCATGAATATTCTGATATGAAACAGTTCCACCTCTATGAGATCCACTTCCATGAGTTACATCATAAAACAAGTAAGATCTCGATAGAGAATCTTTGTAATAAATTTCATCAGGTCTCCTGGTAACACTCTCACTGTCACTTAATCGATTTTCATAAAAATATCTTGAAGGAAAATCCCGAATTTGAGGATGCATTCGATGCTGAACAGATAAAAACATAGTTGGACAACCTACTTGTTGGAAGCGCTCAAAAAGGCTTCTACTATACTGCAACATGCCTGTGCATCGAATGCTCGGCCGCTTTGAGCGTAGAACTGAAATTCTCCTAGGAAAGTGCCGTGAGGAAGTAATTGGCTATACGCAGCAGCTACAGGGTAGAGAAGTAAACTTATCTCAGAAAATGAGTGGCCTCCAGAGAGAGTTGATTGCGACAGCTGCCGCAGGGTGATCCCAAGGAACCGTTGGTGTTGATCCTGATGTTCTGGTTGCATGCGACCACAGTCATGATCAGTTGTTGTAAAATCTTGCCGCTGTAGTAGAAGAACGAGATAAAGTTTTAGTTGAGTTGTCTCGCCTTTTCACTTTGGAAAGTCACTTCCATGGAAGAAGCTCGATCAAATCTTGAGGCAAGTTTTGCGAATGAGGCTGAGATTGTGTTCACTACTGTTTCTAGTAGTGGCTGGAAGTTATTCCAGTGCCTAGCCCATGGGTTTGATATGGTGGTTATAGATGAAGCTGCAAGCTAGTGAAGTAGGCGTGTTACCTCCACTTTCATCTCGTTTCTCACATTTTATCCAACTCTATGCATGGTGGTTTATTAGTCCAAGCTTGAGCTCCATTGGTCTCATTGCGAGCAACATCATATCGACCTCTATGTATGGTGGTCGACTCATTCCTTTAACTATGACTCACCGCGAACTCGACATGATTTCTCTTTGCGGGTTATCTTATCAAGACCGGGCTCGGTCATTTATGCTATTGTCTCCGTCGAGTCATTAAAACTGAGTTCATATTCCAACGAGGAAGCATCGATCTCTCCATGTTGAATTAAACCGAGTCGAGCTCGTCATTTCTCTGCCTCAATGAGCCAACCATCGAAACATCCTCCGCTCCTATCGAGATTCCTTTACGACAAGCCAAACTCAGTTACTGAGCTTACATTTCCTACTCATGAACTCGTCTAAGGCTTGTGATCTGAGTTATGACCGAGTTAGGACAAGGCACAAGCTCCTCCGAGGAGTCGTCTCTTTATTCCTGATTTGACACTGTTGACCAGAAGTGGGTCCCTGGGACCAATGTCGTGATTTGATCGTAATAAGGCCCTGTTTTCCAATTTTTCCATGTGCGTAAAATTGGATAACATTTTTGGCGACCTCTCGGGGATGATTGCCTGCTAAGCATGATTCCAGTAGCCTTAAGTCATCCATTGGGCATGGAGTCTATGTTGGAATCCTGAAAGTAGTATGATTTTCTTTGACACATCCCAGAATCTCTTTGAGCATTGCCGATATCCTAGACCTCCCTGGAATGCTAAGCATGAAGTATACTGAATCTGTTGAATGCTTGACATCCATGGAACACTGCAAAAATTTGAATGAAGCAGATTTTGAACTCTTATGGAAACCTTGAACCTTTCTTCTCCTTGACACCTTCCAATGATGAAACAATGTGCAGAACAACACAAAACACAACAACAAGGAAAGCAAAACAACAACACACAACAATGTGCATAAGCACTTGGAGGAAAACACCTAATTTAACTGTACAAGGGGTGGAACACTTCTCAAAAACAAGCTTTGAGATGTATCCCATTCACATGAATGGGCAGTTCTTCTCCATTGAGCCTAGATAGACGGAATGAATTTGCCTCTTTGCAACTTGTGATGATGTATGGCCCACTCCAGAGAGCGTCAAACTTGGCATGCCTGCCTGGTTTGGCCCTGTCTTCATCCCATTTGAGAACTAAATCTCCCTCTTGAAAATGCACTGTCGGATGCCTTCTTGTCAAAATATTTCTTAACTTGAGCCTGATGCTGCTCCAAAGTTTTCATAGCCTTGTCTCGTACTTCCTCTAACTCCATGAGTTCAGCAAACCTTACTGTCAGAGGATCACTCTCTATAACTTCAAGTTGATGAGCTAACTCCAAAGAAGGTAACTCCAATGAGAGTGGGAGTTTTTCCTCTCTTCCATATACAAGAATGAAAGGAGAATTTCCGATGGCCCTTTTAGGTGTGATCCGATCTGCCCATAAGGCAGTCTTAAGCTGTGTATGCCAAGTCCTCTTGTTAGTCTCCATTGTGCGCTTAATAATCCTTATGAGGTTTTTGTTGCTAGACTCAGCCAATCCGTTTCCTTGAGGATAGTAATTGGACAAAGTTTTGAGGTATACCCCATTTTTAACAGCCCATTCACTCAATTTCATACCAAGAAAAGCCAGCGCATTGTCTGAAATGACTGTAAACGGAACACCGAACCTCGTCATTATACCCTCCAAAAAATCTAGAACTGCCTTTTCATTGCTCTCTTTTAATGCTACCGCCTCTGTCCATCGAGTAAAATAGTCTGTTGCGGTAAGGACCCACTTATGTCCATCACTGGATGGAGGATTAATCATTCCGATGAAGTCCAACCCCCATTGAACAAAGGGTTGATCCACTTGAATTGGATGCAATGGAAGAGCTGCCAGCTTCTGCTTACCTGTGAAAAAGGCACATTCCTTACATTTCCTTACCCAGAGATGGGCATCCTTGAATAAATCTGGCCAATAGTAGCCAGCTCGCATGATCTTGGTAGCTGTTGTTCGTGCAGAATAATGTCCTCCAGATAGGCCATTATGAAACTCTTCTAGTATCTTACTGACCTGTTCTGGTCCTATGCACCGAAGGAGGACGCCGTTCAAATCTTTTCGAAAGAGAACGCTATCTACCAAAACATATGGGATAGATTGAAGACGGAAAGTTCATCTTTGGTTTTTATCCATGTTTGCCGGGTATGCTCCTGAGAAGATGAAATTCTTCATTTTGGATAACCAGTCAGCTTGATCAACATTCTCATCAGTATTTAGGAGTGTCACGTCCTCATTACTTTTTGATTCCATGTCTGCAGCAAGTTGCTGACATAAACCCTTACCTCTGACAAGTTTAGTGACTTTGATGTGCACGTCATACTCCATTACCTTCGTGATCCATCCAGCACACTTTTCATTCATTTCTTTGTTCAGCAAAAACTCCTTGACACCTGGATGAGACACCATCAGATGAATCTTGTTGTTGGACAACATGTGCTTGAATTTCTTCAAAGCTCGAATAACCGCAAAGACTTGCTTTTCAATGAATGAGTATTTGAACTCGTAGTCTTTGAGGGATTGACTGAAGAAAGCAATTGGTTGCTCCATCAGGTTGTTGTTTTGTTGGGTGAGGATCCCTGAAATGCTCTCTTGACCTGCAAAAGCATAAAGGATAAAATCTTTGTCAAACCTGGGGTTCACAAGCGTGGGAGCTTGAGAAATGGCTGTTTTGATGGCTTCAAAGCTTTCTCGTCCTTCCTTTGTCCATGAGAATGGCATGTTTTTCTTTAGCATGGCTGTCAGTGGTTTAGCCAATGTCGCGAATTGAGGGATGAATCTCCGCACAAAATTTATGGTTCCCAGAAAACTCTGGAGGCCCTTCTTGTGACTTGGGAGAGATAAGGACATAATTGAATGAATCCTAGCTGGATCGATTGATAATCCTTCTGCTGAAACAACATGCCCCAACAATTTTCCCTCGTGCACTGCGAAAATACATTTCTTGGGGTTAAGTGAAACCCCAAATTCCCTACACCTTTGGAAAACTTTCCTTAGATGCGTGATGTGATCTTCTGCATGCTTAGAGTATACAGTTATATCATCAAGGTAAACTAAAATAATATCATTGATTAGTCCCTTAAATGCCATGTCCATGGCTCTTTGGAAAGTAGCCCCGGCATTGGACAATCCGAATGGCATTTTATTGTAGGCATACGTGCCCCACTTGGTAGTGAAAGCCGTTTTGAATTGGTCAGATTCTTGGACTAGGATTTGATTGTAACCTGAATATCCATCAAGCAAAGAAAATCTTTGAGCTCCTGCCACCATTTGAAGGATCTGCTCCATCGATGGAAGAGGATAATGGTCTTTTAATGATGCACGATTCAAATCCCTGAAATCTACGCATAACCGGATCTCTCCGTTCTTCTTCCTCACGGGCACCAAATTGGCTACCCATGAGGAATGCTTGATGGGAAAAATTATACAGGCCTCGATGAGCTTGGTTAGCTCCTTTCTCATTAGTGGCTCAATTTTGGGATTAATTGGTCTCTGTTTCTGACGAACTGGCTTAGCATTAGGATCCAGTTCGATGGTATGTTGTGCTAGACCTGGATCAAAACCACACAGATCTTTATAGCTCCATGCAAAGATGTCATGATACTCTTGACAAAGTTTGATGAAAGCTTCTTTCTCTTCAGAAGTACACACTTTTCCGATCTTAAGAAATTTTTCATTTGATACTTCAACTTCCTCAAAATATTCTTCTCTTGACCACCATGTTAGGGCTTTGTCTTGTGGCTTGGTCATCTGAATTGAAAATGGATTCCAAAGTGACTAAACCTTTTGGTAACTTGTTGCTTTTCAATTGAATAATTTGATCACCATATGACTCCTGCAACTTATCTTGATTCTTTGTAGCAAACTCCGCCTCTTCTTGTAGGAAGAGGACAATTTGTTTGTCACTATCAAACACTTGCCAACTACTCACATTATCAGGGACTGCTGGTCGAACCACCATTTTAACAAATTGCTGCCCTTCTTTCATGATATCAACTGGTATGTTGTATTGTGAACCAATTGTAGCAAGCCTATCTGCATCTTGATTTTGATCTCTAGGGATTGCATGGATTCCAAAAGCTTCAAAATCTTCAATCAGGTCCCAGACTCGATTCTTGTATGATCTTAAAAGATCATTTTTGGATGCACTACGTGCCAAAACTTGATGAACAACTAACTCACTATCTCCAAAAATAGTCAGGGCCTTGATTCCCTTCCTTTGGGCTAGCTGAATTCCTTGCACAAGAGCCTCGTATTCAGCAACATTGTTAGTGCAACTGAACTGCAACCAGAAAGATGAGAAGTACTTATCTCCCTCTGGAGAAATTAACATAACACCAGCACCAGATCCATTCTTACTTCTTGAGCCATCGAAGAACAATTGCCACAGTCCTTTAGAATCACTTGGTGTTTTGACAAGTTGTGGTATGATCGTATCTTCTTCATGGATACAGTAAGTACCTAATCCTGTTTCTTCCAAGACCAGCAAACCAGCTTCTTCTTCTGCCAATACATCAGCATAGGGATCATACTGATGATCTCTACTTACTTCATCTAGCAAAGTATCAGGGACTTCTTCAACAAGGGTGGTTGGTTCATGATCGGCATCTTCCTCTTCTGGATCACCGATGGTGTAATTTCCATTTATGGGACTAGCAGTGTAGGGTTCTACATGATTATGGCAGATTGGTTCTACCCTTATAGTTACTTTGGTTCCGTATCGAGTCCTGAGAATCATATGCGACCAATCGGCTGATAGGTAACCGCCCATCTTGGCAGTGAAATCCCGTGATAGGCAGATGGCAAAGAGGGGAGGGAGATCAATGACCGATATGTCTTGGGTGAATGAAAAACTTGGGCATGCATGAATGGTAAGTTGAAGTCCTTTGATAACCCCAACAGTCTTAACAGCTGTGCCATCCAGCTGAACAACCCCTCTTGTAACTGGCGCATATTGTATGCCTAGTACATCTGTAATTTGTTTAGGCATGACAGAGCTACTGGCACCAGAATCGATCATGCAATTATGTACCAGGTGGTCACCAATGATCAGGGAAATGTAGAATGGTGGTGGTTTGTTTTCCGTAGGAATGATTTTCCCTTCCGGTTGACACAAATTTGTAGCATTTGTCACTCCATGGCTTGGTGATCCGCTGGTTGTACTAAAACTGTTCAGAGCTTCTCGCAATAGGTTTCTTTGGGAAGGGATCGAGAGTGCGTCCCACATGGTAACGCTCAGATTGGTTTTCTTCATTTGTTCTACTATGCTGAAGGGAATTGCTCCAACTTTGATGACACTTTTTTGGGAATTGGGGTCCTCCTTTGGAAAATGTTTGTTGGGTACCGTGATGCCTGGAGAACCATCTTTCCCTTGCGGTGTGGCTAGCCGGTGTTTTTGGTGATTTCTTTCCCACATTTTTATCAACTGCCATTTGTAACCCAGGTTGAGAAGTGGATGCTAGATCAGCTTCGAGAGGTTGAGGCTCCATTGCTCTCTTTTTGGAACGAGTGTTTGCTACCACTGATGAAGAATCTGTATTCAATCCACAAAAATCTTCTGCTTGCCAGTTTAGCAAAGTGGATTCTTCAGGTGCCTGCGGTTGATCTACTGCTTCTTGTGTAGATGAATTGTTTGTTAACTCTGAAGGGGTAGATACACTTTGAACCATAAGGGCCTGGCTAAGAACCCCATTGGGACAAAGATTTTGATTGTGAGGTTGAGAGCAAGGATAACACCATTCATAGTCTTGAACTAGATTATTTTGAACAGGTACTATAGCTCTAGATGAGCTAGCTGCAAGAGGGTTCTGAAAGTTCAAGGGCCTGACATTTACAACTTGACTTGTAGTTTGATTTTGAGGCTGATTGTTCCCTTGAAAAGGAGAACGGTTAGCTTGATACTGCTGATTTTGTGGCTGATACGGATGATTGTATTGAAATTGTTGCCTTTTGAGTGCAACGAGCTCATTTCCAAAATTTTGCAGTAGTGACTTGACTTCAAATAGGTCATTTGAAGAGGCAGGGGAAGATTGAGATGGTTGCTTGGAGTCTACTGGAATAGGAGCAATGATAGGCTGATGATTCGTAAGATCTGGAGAAAAGGGCATTGGTGGTCGTGGAGCTATCTTTCCAGCTTGAATCAAAGAATTCTCTGCACTTATGGCAACTTCGTAAGCATCAGGAAGTGTGTCCCTCCCATGGACTGGATCATAACTGCTACATCACTATTCAAGGCTCACAAATAGTACAAGAATGCATTATGTGCAGAAGGCTTTATTGAGCGCCGGAATCCTATTCCAAGTCTTGTGGAATCGGAAGTTGAAATCACTCATGTATTCTTGGGAAGCTCTCTTTATGGTAGTAAGTTGTTCCAAAAGTGATAGGTGATCACTTTTGTCTTTGAATTGTTTACATAGCTTTTCTCCCAACTCATCCCAAGTGGTTATAGTGCCAACACCTAACCCATGAAACCATTGAAGTGATTTTCCCTTGAAAGAGGTAGCAAGAAGTCTAACTGCAACGTTGTCCTCGGTGATATTATGTACTGCACAGATGCTAGCTACATCAAAGATATGCTCCACTGGAGTAACGTGAGTTTCCCCTGTGTAGAAGGGTAAACTTTTGAGTGCCGCAATAGGTATCATCACGTTGAGCCAACATAAGAGGACTGCTTGCATTGAAAGGGAGAAAAACTTGGTTCCTCGCCATAGCAACAAAAGGTTGATTGTTCCTGGGTGGAGGAAATCTTCCATAAGGAGGAGTTGAATGACCCCTACTAGGTAAATCTGTAACTGGGGATGTGGAAATGCCTCTTCTTCTTCTCTTTGGAGGAGACAAGGAAAGTTCAATATGCTGATAATTTCCTTTCTTTGAAGAAGCTCTTGTCTGAATTCTTCGCATAAGTTACCACACTAAGATTTAGAATCTAGAGATATAGAGTCACCAGGTACTTTGACTTATGTAAGTGAGAAGAGAAGTACCAAATTATCTCTGTCCCACAGGGCGTGCCAAAAACTATTGTTGCCAAATCATTGCACCCTCCGAATGGCCAAGATTGAATAGGACATTCAAGTGATTGGGACACATGGGATCACCTCTCAAGCTGTGGGACTTGGAACCTTGGGATGAACCTCTGGAGAAGGCCAAATTCCTTTTAAACTCGGTGAATTGTGATTTAAGATCAAGATGTAGGGCTACAATTCTTGAAATAAAACTAAACTAATTGTTCCTGGGGATAAGGGAAAGAGATTGACTAAAATACATAAAAGCGGTGAGGCACCATAGTTAAGAGAACATGAAAATCTACTTCATATACACAAATTAATTTGTAGAACTATATATATACATCATACTATACCTACTATATACTATATATAGGGTATAACATACACAAACTCAAATACATGCGTTCCCTTTCAAACACTTAATTAGATTAAGTACAATATACTAGTTTAATAACAGTGAAGGGATTCAAGATTTTTTACAGCTGAAATGGAAAGATTTCATACCACAACTCACAACTAATTGAAAGAATATAACTGATGTAAAGGTGATATTACCTATCACATACAAGGAATTAAAGCATTCACAAGTATTAACAAAATTATCAAGTTGCAAAATACACCATATATTCAAAGGTAAAATAATGTTTCTGAATATATCAAAGGCTTAAAAGCTTGTTCTTAGACTCTTCAAAATTATATATTCCCTTCACAATAAGATCTAAACATATCTTTCAACATAATGCATTCTTGATATTTATAGCACTAAGGAGATTGAGCGATTATAACTGTCCAACTTGTCTGAACTACTTGGATACCCTTTGAAATAGAATGCATTACATGCTTAGGGAAGTTTCTTTGCAACCTCCTGATGAAAGATAGCAGGAAAGTGGTTACATAATTACATTCCTAAATAGCCTCAAGGCCCATGATGTACTTCCATTACAGTTAGTTGAACCACAACTGGAAGGTTGTCCAATAATGGCTCCCACACCTAGCTAGGGCTGGAAACATCCTCTCCTTGGTCTGTTCCTTCTTTCTTTTCTTCTTCCTCAGCTAACCTATGCCTGGAATCAAGAAAACACTTAACAATTCCCTGGACCTCTTCCTTCTGATGTCCACATGCATAATGGGTTAGGATGTCTGTTGAAATAGTCTCTCTAGAAACTCTTTGAGTCTTGTTGATAACCTTCTTAAGATGGCTCAAGAAGTTTTGACAAGATACCAACCGGTAAATAGAATCAAGACTAAAAGAATTGGTCACATCATCATCTTGATTTATTAGAATCCTTAAAATGGTGAAGGAATCAAACTGGATTCATCAACATTTTCATCTGTTAGAGGCCATTTATGCATTGGAATTTATCAAATATTTATGAAATATCACTCAAACAATCTCACTGCGATTTCAACTCTTCATCCAGCAAACGATCTTACCTTTCCTGACATGAGCTCTTGTAGTATTCGAGCTTGGATCTCCATAGATTCCTTGAATTCAAAAGGTTTTGAAATATCATCAATAACACCCTCATTCAATAGTAAATATGAGCTAACACTTCGAATTTCTTTCTATGTTTCAACGGTAGGGATAATTTTAGCGGTGAATATTCGTAATATGGCGAAATTTTCATTTTAGGAAAATTTGAAAAGGTGAATTATTCGGAGTGGGTCGGTGTCCTGTTCGCCTAAAATATATAGTATATTTTTTTTGGGGGGTCGGCTTCGCCTTCATTTGAAAACATCTCCTATAAAAACCTAGCTGATTCGCTCGGGTAGTATACCTCAAGTAGCTTAACAAATTACCAATACTGTGAAATTTGAACTCGCATACCCTTAAGCACCAGAGATTCAGATTACTGTTAGCCTGTGATTGTTGACGCGTGACAAATGTAGTGTTGACGCGCGACAAGGGCATTGTTGACGCGTGACAATAGCTGTACTGACGCGCGACAGAGGAAGTGTTGACGCGTGACTTGGGTAAAGAAGTTGATGCGTGACAAGGGAAGTGTTGACGCGCGACAGTATATTCAGACAGTGGACGCGCGACAAGAAATGGGTTGTTGACGCGCGACAAGTGCAGAGTTGACACGTGACAAATACCTCAGACAGGGGACGTGCGACAAGACCTCAGACACTGGACAGAGTCGCTACTTGGTTCTTTTGCTGACGCATGACTCTTTTCAGAATAATGGAAGGTGCCAGCTCAAAGAATACGAATAACCTAAAAGTAAGTAAGAAATCTCAGAAATCACTCTTCAAGTATTTTGGAAACTCTACGGATACAGATATTGTAAATACCAATCATATAGATGCCACCACAAAGAATCAGAATACTGACTGTGTGGAAGGTATTATTGAGGTGGACATGCATTCTGCACAGTATCAAAGTCAAACAAATGAAACCTACGATAATATGCCAGATCTTGAAGATATTGTTCCTGTTGGGGTGCAACCAGAAGTGCAGCTAGATATCACAGATACAAACACTCAGCAAAATGGAAGACAGATATCAAAATCAAACTCCGGTCCAAGAAAGAGGAAACCAGGTGATTGTGATATTGCTCAAAATTCTACTCAAAAAAGTAAAGCATTGAAAACGAACAAGAATATGTGGACCATTGGCAGGACATACAATTTTGATTGGGCAGCTAAATTTCCATTTATTGAACCTGTACAATCATCTAATTCTGAAGAAATCCCATCTGAATGTACATGTACAATATGTACGTGGAAATTGGGAAAGCAACAAAAAATGCAACTGAAGCTGGACACTATAGAAAAACATTGTGGAAAACAATATTTAACTGTAACGGGGGCGGATGGCCAGAAAATCAAAACACATAGGTGAAAAACTGAAAAAGAATGCATGCATGTTAGATACGCAGCGGAATATGAGGCAGAGCAGAAAAAACACAGACATCTGTTGGAAAAGGGAGGAACGATCACATCGCATATTGGTAAGATGAAAGAAACAAATCTACATGCAAAATTCATACAATTCTCTACTCTTTTTCAAATACTAAAAAAAGGAAGAGCGATTTCGGATTTCCTCGATTTCAAAGTTTTGTATCAATTTAACGGAATGCTGAATGTACCTCAGTCTCATTGGTCTGAAAGTAGTGGATGGGAAATGGAAAAATGCCTCTCGATGATAGAGAAGGAAGATTTGAAAGAGAATGTAAAAAAATCAAACTTTATCTCTCTTTCAATTGATGAAGTGACAGCAGTCGACAACACCGCATGGGTATGTATCCACATCTATACTTTAGAAAATCATATAAGGACACCTCATCTGTTGGGTGTTATGAAAATGGTTGAAAACTGCAATGCCGAAAACCTATATAAAATAGTTGTTTCTCATTTGAAAGATGTTGTTGGAATGACTGATTATGAAATTGCTACGAAGTTGGTATGCATTGGAGCAGATGGTGCATCTGTCATGCAGGGTCACCGAACAGGGCTCTGTGTTAGATTACAAACAACAGTGGCCCCATATATGCTACCAATTCACTGTATGGCTCACAGAATGAATTTAGCGTATAAAATGGTAAGCAACCACGAAAATGTTGCTAAATTAGAAGACCTTATAAGAGAACTTCATGCCTATATGTCAAGCAGCCCAAAGCGTTTTCTCGAGTTCCAAAAATTTGCAATTGGAATTACAGATGGCAAAAAACTTCTGAAGGATGTGGAGACTAGATGGATCTCTTTGTATGAACCTGCATGCAGAGTTCGTGAGGAGTATCCTTCATTGGTTGGTTTCATGCACAAATACCGTCATGAAGTTGATAGGGCAAGGGACTTGTTGTTCCGTTTAACTGATTTGGAGACATTGCTTACATTGGTTGGTATTCTTCCAATGTTAAAGGAGATCAATACACTGATGAAGCATGCACAGGGCAGATTAATCTATATTGTGGATTTTATACAGATGAGAAAAATGGTATGTCAAAGTCTTGATATATTGTACTGTTCCCAGGATAGTTTTGATGCACCTGTTTTTGAAAATTGGAAAGATTTATTAGATCTTAAAAATCCTAACACCTTTTTGAGATTTAATATCCACGATCACCTCTGCATCACTGTTAATGGGAGGGAAATACCAATGCACATTTTGCAAAAACGTCAAGATATTACAGGATCGGAATGAGAAGATGTTCCCGTGACACGTAATTTGTTTGAGTCTGTTATAGTTGAAACAAGAATAAAGCTTTAAAAAATTTCAGAAACCTTGTCATCAGAAATTAGGGAACGTTTCTGTAAAGATAAAATTCTGGAAGCCATGGGTGTGATGAATCCTAATTTTTGGAATACTGAAGGTGGCCATGCAGACTTTGTCAGAAAGCATTTCCATAAATCAATGGGTACAATAATGGAACAATTTACAAAGACGTCAGAGCTCAAGGGTATGGAAATCAAAGGTATACTGAATGCCGATTTATTAAAGTTTCAGTCAACAAATTTTGCAACAACAATGAGGAACCAATATAAGAATTTAGATCAACCTTCTGAAAGTGGTGCTATTACAAGGCTGTGGCGAGGAATCTATCAAAGTTCTATCTTACAAGAAGATATCAGTGAATATTTCAGATTATATGAGTTATGCCAAACAATGATTTTGGGGTCTGTGGAGGATGAAAGGGTTTTCAGTGCATTGTCATTTATAAAATCAAAACTGAGAAATAGGTTGGATAAAAATCTGGAAAGTTGCATGAGGTGTTATGTTTCTCGATACTCCATCGAAACCTTTCCTTTCGACAGAGCAATTGTGCACTGGAATTCCCTTTGCGAAAGAAGAGGTGTGAATAATACAGCAACAAGTACAAATATTCCCAACCTTGAGAGTGTAATTGGCTCTTCGTCACATTCTACAGAAGACAACATCGAGTTTGATGAAGCTATTGATAATGGATTGTTTCAACTTTAAATAGGTATCTTCTTTATCTATCTTTTATCTTTATCATTAAAGATGTTACATGTCTATATACTAAAAATGTCAGGCAATTCACCCATCTATCTACTAATCCATTTCTCGTGTTGGGTTTTTTTAAAACACAGATCTAGCTCATTACCAGTGGCAGTGATGATTTCAACTTTAAGGAGGTATCTTTTTCCCCTTAATCTTATTGTTTGTTACTATTCATTTTTTTCAGCTCTGGTTATCATTAAAGATGTTATAGGTCTATGTATTTACATTTAGTTAAATACAATCTTTTTATTTTTTGAAAACGTGGGTTGACATCCGTCCGAGGAAGCTGTTACTTCTCAGGACTGACAATGTCAGGCAGCTCACCCATCTATCTACTAATCCATTTTTTGTGTTGAATTTTTTTAAGACAAAGATCTAGCACATTACCGGTGATGATTTCAATTTTAAATAGGTATCTTCTTCAACATAATCTTATTGTTTGTTACTTTACATTTTTTCAGCTCTTGTTATCATTAAAGATGTTACAGGTCTAATTCTATAAGATATTGTTTTTCTATATATTCATGACAATGCAAGTAAACAAGAAACATACATATAATTCATGATAATCACCATCTAATGAAATTAAAATTAAAGATTGTATATAAATCCATACAATTAAATTCAAAAACCATAGTACATACTCATTAGTAGATTTTTTTTAAATACAATATTTAAAGTTTCCTCGATAATAAAAGTTTCTAGTTTTCAAAACCCTCTCTTTCTTTATCCAATTCTACTCCTCTGCACTCTTCCCCAACTGCTTCTTCCAATGTGGCTGTACCTCTTTCCCCAAAAACTGGAAATCTCCATGCGACAGCAAATTTGGATCAGCTGCAGCGTATAAACTATCCCGTTGCCAATAATTTTCATAACGACTAATAATCTCATTGATAAGAACCTTAGCCCTTCTGTCCCATTCTATAAGCTGATTGATATGAGGAAGCATCTCCATCTTTCTCATCAACCCACACAAAATCTTTTTTGTGCTTGTCCAGATCTATGAAATACTCCTTGCCCTCTTTAGAAGTACTTGTGCCAAAACCCTGTATGGTCCAAGCAACAAGTGATACCTAATCAGCAAGTGAACAAAACCAGAACTTGAAAACATATAAAGAGAAAACAAACTAGCATTACTTTGTAGTACTATATGGTCCAGCCAGTTATCGATCCACTCAATGATTCTCTCCAAGCTTCATACTCAGGAATTGTGTAAAAAGATAACACATTTCCATTTTTGTGAGTTTCCTACATCAACATGTGCCAAAATTAGACATGGAGATACATAACATCTGGAGGCTTAAAAACAAATATAAAGAGTCTCAATACACTCAACCAAATATACAGGGGGAACATTTACCCTGACAATAGGAGTGATAAATTCCACAACAAATGAAGGAATTTTAAGCAGTGATGGCCAGGTATGGTGTATGAAATTGATCAGCAATCCTTTGATGTGGGAACCATCATGGTCCTTTAAGAGACAAAGGACAAGTCAAAAAGGATCTCACTAGAAAGGATGTGTCAGAATTAAGCAGAAACTAAACAATGCTATACAAAGATCATGTACCTGGTCTGTCATTATCATCAGATGGCCATATCTTAAAGATTTAATGTTGTCATATATTTTATCTTCCTGTAGACCAAGGATTTTTTTTTATATTTACTATCTCTTTATTCTCCATTTGTTGGTGAGTGGTAGCTTCCCTGACATTGAGCAGCTTACCTCTGAGAGGAAACATGCCATAATAATATTGACCAAAAATAGATATTCCTGCCACCTGACAGGATAAAGATAACTAAAATAACAAAAAATTAAATTGGAAAGTGATGTCGAAACATGTCACAATACTACCAAATTTAGTATTCACATTTCCCTTATTCAAGGCACAAACACTTACAGCAAGAGCCTTGGTTGAGTCACCCTCCGTTAATATTAAAGTACATTGATCAGAATTCTTCCCCCCTGCTTGATTTGCATCATCAAGTTTGGGAACATCAATTAATTTCCCCTTCTTGGTTCCATCAGTTTTCTTAAGATCTTTTTTTTGTTTAAACTTTTCCACTGCACTCATCAGGTCAAACAAAGTTACAAAGCTCATCTTAGACACTAGCATTGCAAAAATTACATGTACTCAGAAATGATACATATTAGACACCACGCCTTTATTTATTGACATGGGCTGCAAATGCGAAACAGTGAAAATTACTATAAATTTATAACAGCAAATTGTATCAGAATAAAAAATAGAATAACAAATATGAATTAAAATGAATTATACTTACAATCAACATGGAAACCGAACGTTGATTCGAGAAAATTCTTTTCTTCCACGAGTGTTGCCTTGGTTGTAACAATTGGTAAATTTTTGAACGGAAGGCCCGTAAACTGATGGATGTCATTTGCTTCGATACTGAATTGAAAAATTCGGCCATCGTTCAGAGTCACATAAAAAATGCAGTCCTCTGAATTGTAGGATGAAAAAAAGTAATTCAAAATATCCGGATCTGTTTCGAAATGGGGCATATTAACGAGCCCTGTAAATTCACACGCATCCATTAAATCTTTATATTCTGAAGACATCTTTAAAACAGTATGGATGTGAGGGCATAAGGGACATCGATTGAATTGGATTCTCTTGATTTTTATTACTGAACTTGCAGTTGGGAAGAATTGAGACCTGTAAAAATTCAAGAGCTGGAAGGTGAAAACAAGAAAATGACCGGTTGAAGGGTATTTATAGGCTAAATCGGGCGTCAATGGCTTCACTTGATGCACATCAAAGGTCCTAGCTGACGCGCGACAATAGTCCTAGCTGATGCACGTGTCAATTGGATCCAGCGATGCAATAAGAGCAAGCGATGTGCGTCAATAAGATCTAGTGATGCGCGACAATAGGAGTCAGTGACGCACGTCAATAGGAGCCAGTGACGTGCGTCAATAGAATCCAGTGACGCGCGTCAATAGGAGTCAGCGACGTGCGCATCAGTAGGAGCCAGTGACGCGCGTCAAAAAGAGCCAGTGACGCGCGTCAATAGGAGTCAGCGATGCACGTCAGTAGGAGCCAGCGACGCACGTCAGTAGGAGCTAGTGACGCACGTCAATAGGTGCTACTGACGCACGTCATTAGCTAAGACCAGTGATGCGCGTCATTAGGTGGCAGTGACATGCATCAATAGTGGCCAGTGTCACACTTCGGTCAAGAAAATTGACGTTCCATTGACGTGCGTCAGGAGTGATGAGTGACTAGATGGATCTCTTTATGCACAGAGAGAGCCTGAGACTACCAAATAATTGATTTCTTATCCAAAATTTAATGGAATTCAAATTTTTCACCTCTTTTGCACTAGAGGAAATTCCCTTCATGTTTGCAATGCAGCCAATTGAGATGAAGCCTTCAAATTTATCCACAGACGAAAGAAACAAACAGTGTTTGGTGTGTACTTGATGATGATAAAGGGTCTTACTTTGATAAGTTCAAAAAGAAACTTCATGATATATGCTAAGACTGAGTTTGAGATGAGGTACGAGTAAGGCACTCTTGACAAAATTTACATAATGTTACCTTTTTAAGATGATCCAAACTTGCACAGAGAACTTTATGTTGAGCTGTAAATTTTATTTTCAATATTTGAGACACTTCATTTTATCAATTGTAATTCAAGAAGATCATGATTAATCAATTCAAGGCATAGAAATGGGGGAGCTTCAAGAAAATTGTCTTCAAACATACACTTGAACATTGTATCTTCAGCAAAGGAAAACAAAACAAGGTTCCGTAGCAGGAATTTTATACTTTGATACTCATTGCAAGGGTCAACCAAGTATTTCATCAGCTCAACAATGATAATTAGAAGAAAGTAAAAACAACTTTCCGTTACACACAACAATTTTGATCACTTTACCCTTATTATATCTTTCAAACCTCATACTTGTGCCTGAATATCCTTTCATAGGATGAGATGAATCTACTAAAGGATCAAATATTTCAAGTTCATTCAGTAACTAATATGATATGTAAACAACCTTATTGAGCTATGATCATATGCACCACCTTAAAAATTTTGAAAAAAAAAGAGAACATATTTAATTCAACCACTCCAAGAAGCAGTCCTGAAGAGAGAAACTCAAGATGTGAATCCTATACAACATATTTTGCTACTGATCCATTTTCCCCAAAACATTTTACAATATCTCAAGATGTGAATCCTATACAAAATTAACTTCTATGATTTATCTGGAGGAGAAGGCACTGTATTTTTTCTTGGATGCTAAGAAGACAGGTTGTTTAGTCTGCATTTCTAAGGTGATCCAGTTTTATAAAAACTTGAATAAGTTTAAATACTCATTTACAAAATCTGATTAAATTTGGCATGAAGCACTAAAAGACACTCCTATACACATTTCATGTTTTGGTTAACCATGGGTTTTCCTAAAGATGTTACAGGTCTATATACTAAAAATGTCAGGAAATTCACCCATCTATCTACTAATCCATTTCTCGTGTTGGGTTTTTTTAAAACACAGATCTAGTTCATTACCAGTGGTCAGTGATGATTTCAACTTTAAGCAGGTATCTTTTTCCCATTAATCTTATTGTTTATTACTATTCATTTTTTCAGCTCAATATTTTCATTAAAGATGTTACAGGTCTATATACTAAAAATGTCAGGCAATTCACCCATCTATCTACTAATCCATTTCTCGTGTTGGGTTTTTTTAAAACACAGATATAGCTCATTACCAGTGGCAGTGATGATTTCAACTTTAAGGAGGTATCTTTTTCCCCTTAATCTTATTGTTTGTTACTATTCATTTTTTTCAGCTCTGGTTATCATTAAAGATGTTACAGGTCTATGTATTTACATTTAGTTAAATACAATCTTTTATTTTTTGAAAACATGGGTTGACATCCGTCCGAGGAAGCTGTTACTTCTCGGGACTGACAATGTCAGGCAACTCACCCATCTATCTACTAATCCATTTTTTGTGTTGAATTTTTTTAAGACAAAGATCTAGCACATTACCGGGGATGATTTCAATTTTAAATAGGTATCTTCTTCAACATAATCTTATTGTTTGTTACTTTACATTTTTTCAGCTCTTGTTATCATTTATTTAAAGATATTGTTGGTCTATATATTTAAAGATGTTGCTGGCACTTCTCAGGACTTACAATGTCAGGCAACTCACCCCTCTATCTACAATGTCAGGTAAAAACAAAGATCTAGCATCCATTACCCTTGATGATTTCACAGCAATCTAATACGCAAGAGGTAAGCTAAACCCTATCATATTTGTAATTATGTTTAATTTCTTACCAGTGATGATTCTTTCTTGATTTATTAGAATTATATTTAATTTATTTTTTATATGTGCAAAATCCTTTGATATATTTTTTTAACTGCAGGATAAACTATTAAACCCTACATTATACTATTATAAATATAAGTCCTGACACTGTTCCTAAAATTCCCTGCTTTGTCATAGATCCATCACTTCTTCAGATTTCTCCATGAAGAAATAGATCTATTTTTAGACTTATAATGATCATCCTCTAACACGAAGTTATTCAAACTCAATTCTAATGCTATCTTCCATATCCTATAGTCACCCACCCAAATCTACACTAATCACAACTATTTAAATCAACTTGACAGAGTCTTTATCTAATAAAAATCCTTTCTAGTAATAAAACTGACTAGAACATTGATAATTCTATTAACTTCAAACTATCCTGCAACATGTAGTGTGCCTTCTTCAAGGCTCTACATAAATACTTACACACATAGTTTACTATGATCTAGTTTACAACCTTCAATATTTTCTTACACACTCAAAATTATTCCAACTTATAGCCTCCCAGTTCTAATCCACAAATATTCTTCACCCTTATCAAATATAAAAAAATGATAGGATTCTTCAACCTATGAACTTGATCTATACAGACTAATCTTCATGATAAAAACCTTATATCGAGCTTGTCCTATCTTTTAATCGCATGGTTATTCCAACTTTGGTTAATCTAGCCTCCATAACCTTGACTATTTACATCAACTTGTCAATCTACTCTACACAAAACAATATCCATGAAACATTTCCATATCTATTTATCCATGGTCTTGATATTTCCCAAGCTCTAATGACATTATGATCTGGATCATTTAAGTCTATCATAATTGGCTAATCTATCTTAAAACAATTATTGTTTCTAGCAAAACGTTATTTTCTGACAAATGGTCTTGACTATTTTGGATGTCAAACAACCTCTCTAATGAGAGATTATGCACTTATATCACTGAATCTCTTTAAAATAGAATTTTCCTACACCATAAGTCTATGTAAGGAGAAATCCTAAAGATCCATTTCAAATCTTAGTTGCTATTTTTTCCCAAATACATAATTTTCAAGATAATTAAAGTCCCACAAGATATTTAGGCACTACATTTTACATTATACACATTAAATTGATCATCCCTCTTTCATCATCATCTATCATTAATTATCAATTATCATCATTCATCATCTACGTCCACATACAATTCATGACAATGCAAGTAAACAAGAAACATACATATAATTCATGATAATCACCATCTAATGCAATTAAGGCTAAATTAAATTCAAATACCATAGTACATAATCAATAGCAGAAGTTTTGAAATTCAATATTTAAAGTTTCCACAATAATAAAAGTTTCTAAGTTTTCAAAACCCTCTTTTTCTTTATCCATTTCTACTCCTGCTGCTCCTTTCCCCAATGGCTTCTTCCACTGTGGTTGTACCCCTTTCCCCAACAGCCGAAATAACCCCAGAACTTACAAGATCTTCTGCAGCACTGTCTAGGTTTTTAAAAATTCTTTCTTCTTGATTTGTTGCATCTCCATGCAACAGAAAATTTGGATCAGCTAGCTGCTTTGAGCTTTGAATAATATGTCAGGGTTGAGATCCATGTTCTTTAATTATCTCACTTTAGTGTATTTTTTTGTTTGTTAACCAAAACAATATTTTGCTTCAAATTCTTTGATGCGGATAAACTGTTCTTCGTTGTTTCCAAGTGAACTTGCAATACCTTTGCTTGACTCTTCAAATTTTCATATTTCAATTGCAAAAAAAGAGTAATGTCAATTCAAAATATTACTAAAAAATGAAAAATTCAAATTAACAAGAATGTTTTTTTGAAAGTGTTAGTACTTACAACCGCTCTATCTCTTTCAGCATTTGTAATTGCTACCAAATCCTTTTCCTTAGACCATTTGTTAAAATATTCCTGGGCCTCGGCACTAATATTTTCCAATTTGTTTAATGACTTATCCAAAATTTCATCTTTATAGTTGTTGTTATACGTGACAGTCCCACATTAATACTTGGGTAAGTAAGGAATCCATCTTCATAGGTTGATTCTAGACTGCAGCGTATAAATTATCCCTTTGCCAATAATTTTCATAACGACTAATAATCTCATTGATAAGAACTTTAGCCCTTCTCTCCCATTCTATAAGCTGATTGGATATGAGGTAGAATAAACTCACTGACATGGGATTGACAATCATAACCAATTAAGTTCTCCAAAGGAAAAGGTAGCAACTGTTCACTATCTGAATCTGATGAAGACGATCTTGCTGGAGAAGTATGGGGGCTTTTAGCAAGATCAACTGCTACTTGTTTCTGCCTTTGGGTGGGCTTGATCCTGTTTGTGATAAAATTAATCAAGATTCAGATAAATAAATTTAAATTTAGAATGTAATTCAAAATTGTAAAGCATATTAAAATTGAAATTTGAAGTATACCTGCTGGCCTTGAATCATGTCATGCGGGTATTAAAAAAACTAGTTGGGTCATTGCTATCAATGCCCAAATAATCTTCATCTAAATTTATATTGTTCAAAACAGATATGTCCCATTGCACTAGGCAAGCCACCAAAGTGAGAGAGTTGGAATTTGAAAGGAGGAGGCAATGTTTAGTGTCCCGCTGGGGGCCAGAGCAATTGGCATGTGTTTACCAATGTTCTTTTTCATTGTTCCTCTAGTTGGCATTTTAAAAATTAATGGTTGAGTGGGTGTCGGTACTGTGGTTTGATCATGACTGACATTTGCTGAAAAGTACAAGAAAAAAATGAAAAATATTAAAACAATTCATAAAGTCAAAACTATGAAATTAAACGTACTATAGAAAAGTTGTACCTTGTTGTCAAGGGGTTGTTTTTCTCAGTGCTACGGGTGGCCTTGTAGGAGTTGTACTCAGTGGCTGTTCAGAAGATATGAATGCATGCGACTGTATGGAGTGAGTTGGGGAAGAAGGTTCCAAAGTCCCTGCAATTCATCAATATTAAATGTTGTCAATTCATTTGGTTAAAATTTAAATTAAAAAATAAATATACAACTTTGGAATTTGTAAATAATATATGAGAATGTATTACTTCTCTGGTGTTTAACGAGTTCAAACTGTTGAGGGTTTGGAGAGGAGTGAGCTTCCATTTCAGATTGGGAGTCCCCCGAAGCCTCAGCGTGTTGTTGGCCTCTTCCTCTTGATAACGCCTTTTTTCAGGGAAGGGCTTCAAGATATCTTCTATGCAAAACATTAAAATTTAAGTTTTAATAACTGTGCACTGCAATGTCGAAAATTGAAATACAATTACAAACTAAATAGTTTATACCTGTTGTTCTTCAAATGGAATTGAGAATTTCTTCAAAGCCTCATCAGAGCAAGTAGGAATTTTTTTATCTTTTAAATTTAAAAGTGCCTCATAGTAGAAGCCGAGGAGATAGTTTGTTGAATAAATGAAAGTTTTATCTGAGAGTTTTGAATTTGTTATGTCAGTTCTTATTTTTTTGGATAGATATGTGCACCAATCGAATTTTCATTTTGAGATAGTGGCACAAATGTATGCAATGGCCCAATTTGGTATATTTGTTTGGCGACCCTGCAAAACTAATTCTGGCTTGAAAAAATGAAATAAGTGCAGCAAGAAAGTGGTGTGCAATTGATTGTGTATCTACACCATGCCTAGATTTATTGACATGGGCTGCAAATGCGAAACAGTGAAAATTACTATAAATTTATAACACCAAATTGTATCAGAATAAAAAAAAGAATAAAAATATGAATTAAAATGAATTATACTTACAATCAACATGGAAACCGAACGTTGATTCGAGAAATTTCTTGTCTTCTTCCAGGAGTGTTGCCTTGGTTGTAACAATTGGTAAATTTCTGAACAGGAAGGCCCGTAAACCGATGGATGTCATTTGCTTCAATAGTGAATTGGAACATTTGGCCATCGTTCAGAGTCACATAAAAAATACCATCCTCTGAATTGTAGCATGACAGAAGGTAATTCACTGCAAATATCTAGATTTGTTTCGAAATGGGGCATCTTAACGAGCCCTGTAAACTCACACGCTTCCATCAAATCTTGTATATTCGAAAGACATCTTTAAAATAGTATGGATGTGAGGGCACAAGGGATTCCTGTAGATGATCTTGGCCATGGATTGGTTGGATTCTCTTGATTTTCTTCTTGAACTTGTAATTGGGAAGCATGTGAAATCGACATTGTAGTTGTGCTTGCGTCTTTGACAATGAGGGACACCTGTAAAAATTCAAGAAACCGGAAAATGTAAACAATAAAATGACCAGCGGGAGGGTATTTACAGGCCAAATCACGCATCAATGGCCTCTATTGATGCACAGTCAATGTGCCCTCTTGATGTGCGTCAACTGATTCTA
The DNA here is from genome assembly GCA_019776745.2 of Taxus chinensis. NCBI lineage: Eukaryota > Viridiplantae > Streptophyta > Pinopsida > Cupressales > Taxaceae > Taxus > Taxus chinensis. The sequence goes on along the minus strand of CM034153.1, from coordinate 728,545,096 downwards.
TTGACGCACGTCAGTAGAGTTTACTGACAAAGACATCAACAGAGTCTAGTGACAAAACACACGTCAACAGCATCATCTTCAGAAGATGCATGTTAACAGGTCACCTTGACACACGCCAACAGATCCCATTGACACACGAAAATTAGAAGACTAGAGGACCCTGACGTGTATCAAGGGTCTTAATTTGATGCACATTAATGGCCTATGTTGACACACGTCAAAATTCCTATTGATGCGCATCAATAGAAGCCATTGATGTGCGTCAATAGGTCCATTAATGCACGTCAACTAACACCATTGATTTGTGTCAACTATTTAATCCATTATCACACATCAACAGAGGCCACTGATGTGTGTTAGTAGATAATGTTGACACGCGTCAATGGGTTCTATTTTGTTGTCTTGAGGGGGGGTCCACACATCAATAACTGGTTCCGCTTGATGTCATATTGTCATTGCGTCACTATGGTGCTTTGGTAACCATGTCATTGAACTCTGGGCTTCATTTACCAGCTCGGAAAACTAGGTGAAAATTCATCTTTTCATGAATACTGTCAAATTCGGTCCTTTCACTGAAACTGGTTCTAGGGATATTCGCCAGGTATTTTCCAACTACAATTTTATAGAGGTGTCTTAAAATGAACCCTACCCCCTTGTATCCTGCAAACAATTGAAAATGCCATTGACTTGTAAAGATAATGCAAATGAGATGACCAAGGTCATGCAAATTACTGTCAACTAGACACCATTTGCAGACTCATTCTTGGACAAAGAACCTTTGAGAGATTTTCTGATAGTGCAGTGGTAGTTTAACTCCAACCAACAATGTATTAACCCCATTGGGATCTTAGTATGGAATGCCACCTACACCCACCTTACTCCTTTTTCACAGAAACATGAAATCCTTTGATGTTACAATCCAAGACATAACAAGAAGCCCTTCCTTTTTACATTGGCTCCCTTCTCGTTGCAAGAATATGACCTTGAATAATGTACAGTAACAACCATATGAATTCAGGTGCCTTAGACAATGTGGATCAAAGCTAATAGAAATAAAGGATACCAAATTATCTTGAAACTCACCATGAATTCACCATTGTGGAAAACACAGCTTCTCTCCATGGTAAAAGAATACTTTTATTGTCTGAAGTTGGACGTACATAATGGAAGGGTATAAATATTGCCTAGATGCATAGAGTTTCCTCAAAGAGACCATTTACGAGTAACAAGAATGTAGCATGCAAAACAGCCAACCAGGTATTTTGAGTTGACTTTCACATTCAACCTCGTTTCTAGGAGAAGTTGCTGAGCAATATGAATCGTTTCATTCTGCCAATATTTTTCCTGAGGTAAATTCCATGAATGAAATGGTCTTCTACAACCCATTCTAGCTAAAGGAGATATGGAAAAGTTACTTCCAGAGAAGAAGATGAGGTACACGGTGTAAAAAGAAGGAAATCCTGAAAATAACAACATTTTGTACCAAAAACAGGAGGAGGATGAAAAGGGCTTTTACATAACAACTAAAGAGTGGGGAAGAGATTCCCATCTTGATAAGACTGAGTATCAAAATCTTCCCAAAGGAGTATGGAAGCTTAAAGAAGCATTGAGGAACTTTGATTTCTGAAGAGGATATACCTGATTTCCTAGATGATGCAAGCTAGGAAGAAGAGGAGAATGGTACTTCGATGATTTAAAAAAGGAGAAATCCAACTTATAACGCTTATCCATGGAGAGGAGATGTTATTGCATTCCCAAACTTTGGATATGAAGATGATCTCAATCATGCCATCCATGGAGGAGATAAAGACCATCTTGTGATGAGCTCGTGAACTAATTCTGAAAGAAAAATTTGTGTAAGAAATCCTAAGAGCCACTAAAGAGACAGAAGATCCTGAGCTCATTCTTGAACTCCTGATGTAAGTCGTGAATCTAAAATAAAAACCTGAATATGATTTGGCGAGCCTCAACCAATGCTGAATATTGGCCATATTGAAATAAATTCAAGATGTCTTAGAATCCTCCGATGTCTCGTCCCGAGCCAATAGTTGATGGATCACAACAATGAAATGGAAGTATTTTCTTTCTCATTTGAAGAAGAATATTCTTTCCATGAAAAAAATCTGAAATAGAGGGTGTTGAAGTCATTGACGGAAAATATCCCCATTGACAAAGAAGTAGTGGAATGGTAATAAGCTTCAGGGAAATGAATTAATCCACTCCAGATAGTTGTCTTGAGCTTAAAAATGAAGATTCTTTAAGGATGGTACAAAGATGAGCCTCAAGAAAAAACAAAGGATAACTCCGTGTGAGAAATCTTGGATGCAGTAGAAAGTATGGAAGACCTTCAGCTAATTTTTGATCAACCTTAGCTCAGTGTCATGGCTTATACAAGACCCCCTAGTATGAGGTTCACTTATGATCCTCCATTCAATCTTCAAGCACCTTATAGTGGAGTAGAGATAAAATAGTAATTCCGATGTTTCTCATGGAAAAGAGATCAATTTCAGCATAAACCTTTATGGGAAAGAACCTAGAACTTGGAATATTCAAACAATTTAAATGAAAATTGGCCTTGGGATAGTGATGGGATGCTCAATGAAGGATCAACTATTTGGATAAATGCAGAATAAAACTAGCACTATGAAACCAATTTTAAAGGGAATGAAGGAAATGGAAATTCTCAAGCAAAGGCCTAAGCATCAAGAAGCTCATGTAGACTCATTCCTACCAAGTACATAGGAAATCATGAAATCACCTGGCTGATCATAAAAAATTAAGGATAGGAGGATACTTTCTCGAATTGGTCAATTGCTTCACGGAACAACATCTCTCAGTGTTTCCCACTCGGGGGTAGACCTCTTAGAAGAGAAGAGTGCCGTACAACAAAATTGGTTTGTCCCCCACAGGGTATACTATAAACTGATTTAGGTTTGTTTCCCCTTTCCCTTTTTTGTGTGGTTGTGTTTCCTTTCATTTGTGTGTTTCTATGTGTGTTGTTCCTTTCTATCTATCTCTTTTTCTGTTTTCTACAAGACCCAATGGATAAGGAGTTGGTCAAAATTATGGGTTATATTAGAGATTCTAGATAGTTCTCATGTGATGTCCTCACTATTATCGATCCATGGAAATGTCCCCAAGATAGAAGCCATCTATTTTCATGCAAATGTTGTAACAAGAAAATTCACATTTGTTCAAGCATGACAACCATATTCCAGCTACCTGAAAATGGGTTTATCCCAAGGTCATTATGAGCCCAAGCTCCTGAAGTCCTATTACTCCACTAATCCCTAATTTAGTCATATCCATTCTCTTTGAAGTATTATAAAGTTTTTTTTCCAAGTGTTTTTATATGTGATCTATGGAGCACCCATTCATTCCAAAGGCTTCTTAAGCGATGATCCATCAAAACATTTTTTTTATGGCTCAGCTTAGGAAATGATCATTCTTTGATCTTCTTAAGAGCTGGAGCACCTCCTCTGAAGCATAAATAAAAGAAAAAATCCCTCATGGAGGAATATAAGATATATAAAAACATGTTATAATCAGTCTTGAAATGTTTCGGAAGGTTTAACAGGTTTTGGAGCAAGTTTAGCAAAATCAAGTCTTGGAGGCCTGCGCAGTGCATATTGAAAAAATAGTCCCTAAGCTTCAGGAAGTAATTCCGGGAGCTCTAGAAATAGTTAGGAGTCAAAAATATATCTTCATAAACTTTAATTGTAAATCTAGATAATATGGTGGAATTAGGATTCTTCACAACACCTTGGAGCACTATGTCTCTGTATGATGGAAAAGTGACAAGCGAGCATGGGAATCTACAAATAAATCTTACTCGTACCCTGACCTCCAGAGGTCATGTGCCGAGACAACTTGGTGGGGATGGAATATGCACAGGGAATAGGAAAAATAGTCAAGCAAACTTATGTCTTTGACGCACACCAGTGGAATCTGTGAATGTAAGGCAAAGAAGGCCCTCCTAACCTAAACTGGCATGATAGATTAGTTGGCAAGGATGACTGCTTGAAGGCTCCAATCAATATTGAACTCTGGCATGATCCTGATCTATAGGTTGTGGGATACATGGAAAATGACCTGGGATGGTTTCGTATATGTCTCCATACAGGGTCATATGATGGATGATGGATATATATCGGATTCTATGGTCGATTCTCTAGTCTAGTCCATAAATCTTTAGCTTTGTTAGCTGTTATGTCTAACAAGGATAATTGTGTGATGATGATAGGTGGAAGTGGAGTAGATATGAATACTAATGTGCGTAAGCCAGCATCTATGTCTGATTGACCTGTGGACTCGTTGGGTTACGATATTTGTGGGTCACAACCGTAGATTCATGGTTGTTGTGGATCTTCTATGGTCATGTGCAGGATCAGTCCCTAATCCCTAGTATCCAATAGTCGTATGCCTTTTCGGCCTCTATGTTCAGAATTCACAGTTGTGTAATCTTCTTATAGTATCTCACAGGCGTTCCTACAACCTGAATTCTTAAGCTAGTATCTATGTTTGTGAGAGTGTCTCTTGCGTATGACTGTGGGACCAAAGGGTCACAACCAAACGTTTACTCTCTTTCAAGCCCTTCTACAGTCATGTGGATATTTATCTAGGGTAATCTATAGTTTGGTTGATTTGACCAGAAATGTGTGCGCTTGGTCATCTTTTATATTTAACCCACTTAACTGTGAGTTGATCTGTTGTAAGTCTTTTGTTGTTCAGAAAGACTTGGATTCTAAGGTTTTGATATATATCAGTTATTTCCGTAATAAGATTGGGTTGAGGCACGATTGGCTCGAATACGTATTCTCTGGGCTCTCTAGGTCCCATGATTGTCATACAAAAGAAGACAATATAAAGCTAACTAATGACATAATAAACTAAATATGCAAGATTTATCTACGTATATTTCTAATTCTGATACTTACTGATAAACTACTGAATAGATTTTAAAGAGAAATCATCTAATATATCTAAAATTGACAACTAAACTAATAATGCAATTAAAACAAACAAAGTAACCGAGTATAGCTACTTGTCTGTGTAATTTGTAGATCTATTCTAAATAACCTGATAACTGATCTACTCTATTTGAAATACTCTCAATCCTACCTTAGAAGTGAGGAGTGAATCATAGTTTCTCATAAACTATCAATCCCCACAACTTCCCTGGTAATATCAAAAGTAAAATTAACTAAAATTAAATAATTGGCTACTCTATTTGATATGCTTTTAACTAGAACTTTGAAAGCTAGAACCTAGATTTTGCAGAATAGTGGCGAATCCAATGATGTGTGACCTTGCCCCCTCAGTGTGATCTCCTCATTCCTTCATGCTCACGTGGACCCAGAAAAGCATGTAATGCTAGCATCAACAGAAGTAGATATTGGAGCAATGGCAACTTAGGATACAGACTGAATACAATGCGAGTAGGAGAGGGATAGCGCAAGAGTACAGAGCTTGGCTTATGCAATTCCTAGCGGGATTTATTACGAGTCATGCAACATAAAATGTCCAGAACCTGAAACTATCCTATTTGAGGAACAAAACCTGTAACTTTTAATGGCTTCCTTTTGAAAAGCAAACTATCCTGCTCCAATTGATTGGATGAAATAATAACAATCATTTGCACAAGGAGGATATGTGGCTTTCTAACAGCTAAACAATACTAACCATGCATACAACAAATGAAACTATGAATCCTAAGAAAAAATTGAAAGGCTAAACTATTGAATGAGAAATTCAGAGGAAAATTTGAGGGGCCATTTGCTTGAGCACAAGCCAGCTATTTATAGCAATTCCATTTACCCAAAGGTAAAAACCAAATTGATCCCTTAAACCATAAACAATGCAAAAACACTATTCCAGGGAACCAGAATCATAAATACAAGAAAAGGCAGTGAAAAAAGCTAGTAAATGTTGAAATTTACGTGAGTCACGTTAAAAAGAACATTCTGGAAAATGTGTGAAGGACTGCCACCTTGAGCAGGGTGGTGGTTACAGGACCACCATTGAGGCAGGGCGGCACTTTCATAACTGAAGAACAAAATGCAAAGAAAAAGAGGGGAAAAGAGAATAAAAAATCATGTAGGGGCTAAGCGGGACATGCGGGATGTTAACACATACTTGGAGAGCTTTTTAGATCCTAAACACCTTACGAGGAGACCTGCTATCATCATTGGGCACGTGTTACGTTGTTCCAGTGGTGCAGTACCCTACAATTTTGGGTACATACATATTGCCCCCTCGGAGAATCGTTTTAGCCATGAAGAGGTGTAAAATGGTGGATCTGAGTATGGCAGTCCCAAAATGGGAAGTTAGAAGTTATACCTGATACATGTCCGTGTGTTGAAATGACGCCATCTGGAATTCCTACCACCTATAAAATAAAAAGAGGACTCAAGTGTAGATAGACAAAAAGAGATCGAATAATAAATACTAAAACATTATGAAATGAATACATACCATTTGTGCAGGGATGTGAACTTACCTCCGTCGGTGCTCCAAACCTGTAAAAAGGGGATTTAAAAGAAGTCAGGGTGTTATATATGTAAAAGTGGGCCCATTTTCCTATTCATTTGTGCATGTTGATTTGGTTGATTTTGAGCTCTGGGACCCACGGTGATGGCTTCTCATGAGAGTATAGTCAAAACATTCGAGACGAGATCGTGATCATGCCTCCACGAGCGGAACACCGACCCGCAAGATCACAGGTTAGTTTTTCTCGATTTACCATTTTTATTCTCAAAATATTAAAATGTTGAAATCTTTGTCATGGGGGGGGTTAGTTTTGAAAATTTTAGTTTTAATAGGTTTATCTAGGGGGGGGCACCTACTGGGTAGGCTCTGTTTGAGTCAAAACAGGCTTTATTTTTGTTTTTTAGGCATCATTTAGGGCATGTGACCTATACAAAAATTCGGGACACAACCGCCACCCTAGGCAGGGCAGCGCTTACATGACCGCCACCCCTGATCAAGGTCGTGGTTACAAGACTACCGCCTTTAAGGTGGTGATTACGGAACCGTCACCCTACTCAGGGTGGCAGTCCTTCACAAAATTCCTAAATAACACTTATTTGAATTCATTTGTACATTTTTAGCATCTTTACCTGCTTTCATGATTTTTCTAATGTCATTTGGATACCAACTTACTCTGTTTTGTGTGTTTTTGGGTGTATGTAGGTGAGGGAGGAGTATATTTGCAATGGAGCCAAGAGAGAGAGAGTGTGATTGGCTCCCGGTAGTATTAGATTCCCTTTCTCAGGATAAGCAGGACACTCTTTAGAGGGCCAATATACTGTGCATATCACAGAGTTCTACATGTTACACCATCTAGTCACATACTCTGCGAATTATTTTCATATTGGGATGTAGAATCGGAACACTTTCCGATTACCAGGGATCCGAGGTGATTGGACCATTACTTTAGAGGATGTTTACCATATACTGGGGGTCTCGATCATTGGGAGATGGCTCACTCTTGAGATAGTAGGGTCATGGGCTCAGACAGTATAGTGGGCCTCATATATGGGAGATGCAGTTATCTCCACTGATTTGAAGAAGGGGGTGAGGGTCTGATCGATTCCTAGCCTGCCTATCCCCTAGATTCGCTAGGCCATCATGGGGATCCTTGCCTCGAGATTGATCGAGGATAAGGGAGGAGACACTTTATTATATTGCTGGTCCCCCATCATTGCACAGATTGAGGGACATGGCTGGATTTATGCCTGGGGAGCCGGTATACTTAGGACTACCTACCATGATTTATACAGGGTGGTCCATTTACAGGGGTAGTCATTGAGCCATCTGACCCTGGTTATGAGCTGGGTCTACAAGCATTTCATCCCCTATGGTAGAGGTGTAGAGGTGGTAGATCCCAGAGATGTGAGGGGCCAGCCAGATGGACAGACATGTCAGTTCTTAGAGCATCTCACCATCTGGTCGCCTCTTTGACCATTGATGACATGGAGGCTACACCTTATTAGGCCATGGAAGGTTTATGGGGCGAGGAGGCTCTTACTTTGATTTCTTGCTCCACCACAAGGCAACTTGTTGACAGGGTGGGCAGGGTGGAGATACATCCTTTTGGTCGAGGTGCCTCAGAAGTTTGGGCCTACCTTACGTGGGTATGCTTCCCCCGGTGGTGCCAGCATATAGATCAGTTCGAGAGGCCAGGGGAGGTCCTAGAGGCCATGGTTGGATAGTTATTACTCCTGGTTTCCCCATTACAACTAGGCGGGTTAGTATGAGCTTGAGGGAGAGCCGGTGCCCCTCAGGAACCCTTACTTTAGATTGCCACCGATCCTCCCCACAGCAGTGATGACCCCATAGACATAGACTCTGAGTCTGAGGAGGTCACAGGGGGGGAGACGGAGGAGGAGACTGAGGCTGAGGTCAATTAGTCAGGCGGAGAGGAGGACAGCTATCCTGAGTGGCATGACACTTAGGATATCTTACAGGTAGAGAGGGCGGAGTAGAGTGCGGAGAGGGTGACTCTGGTTTTAGAGGAGCCACTCTCTCAAGGCCTTAGTGGAGACGATTGAGTCCATAGCGGGACGCTATGTTGCTCCAGCCATGGGAGGAGTACCTCAGTCGAGTGGCAGCATCTATGGCAGGTGTTGACCCTAGGGATCCCTCTTGGAGGCCTGGAGATCTGAGTGAGTTACCATCCCTCTCTTAATATTTGTTTTTAGCTAGGTGTTTCACACGAAATGTTTCGGCTTTTGGGAATAGAGTTATTTCTATCCTTTCATTCCTTTGAGAAACAGATAAGGGTTAGGGCTAGGAGGAATACCTGTTGAATGTTGAGAGGGTGTGCGCGTACCGTAGAGAAAGAGATCAGGTCGACTGTGAAGAACTCCTTTTTGTCTTGGAAGGACTACCTGCAAGTAAGAATACAAGACCACCAGATTTTAATTAGACAATAAATGAGGGAACTGCCTTGGGCCCAGGAAATATAAAACTTCCTTTCGAAGGTGGTCAGTTCCCCTACTAATATGAATTAACACAAATTCTAACAAATAAGCTATTGTCCAATTACAATTTGTTTACCTTGTTAGAACAATAGAGAAAGGGCTGGTCTTGGTTTAGAATCACGGTGACCGATGCCGGTCACTGTAACCGGTACCGGTTATTGGTAACCGATATCGGTAGGGGCAATGTTTTAGGGGCTTTTGGTGAAGGTTGGTTGTAAGGTGGTTGTGTTGTTTTATAAGGCTGATAAATGGGTGGGGTTAGGTAATGGGGTGATGAGAAGGACTCAGAGAATACGGGGGGTGTTCTTGGGGTAACGTAAGGGTGGAGGAATGACAGTTAGATGTAGTGTGTTGCTGGGTAGTAGATCTAGGAATAGACTTATGATGGCTGTGATTCAGAAGTTCAAGAAATGTTATTAAAAGGACATACAAGATATTACTTACTGATTATTGATAAGGATGCAGGTCCAAGAACTGTGATGATGACAGACAGAACTTAGGCAGGATGACCTGACAATCAGGAGATGAGCTATCTTCCCTCCCGATGAACAGATGAGTGTCACAAGGCTCTGGTTACTCAGTTGCAGTTTTTGGGCTTGATGTCCTTCTCTGCAAACTCTTCTTCTTTCTTTCACTTGTCTCTGTTCAGCCAAGTAAATTCCAGATTCTTCCAATGATTTCTCCTCTTTTTCCTTCCAAAATGAAAATCCGATCCCTTGTTTTTGGTTGGGAGTGGTCATTTACAGGGAACCGATGGCGGTTACGTAACCGACGGCGGTCGAGTAGGAACCGTTATCGGTCAGGTCAAAGCGGGCTATTTTTAGTAAAATAGCCAGCTTTCCCTCCTTTTCTCCCGAGGGATTAGTTGCGGGCTTGGTCAAGTCATTATGAGGTTGGTTTTAGGTGCGGGTGAGGAGTAATTAGTCATGGGTGTGGATGTGGACCAAGTTATAGGTCTTAATTAGGTTAGTTTAGGGTTAAGACTAGGTCATGATGAGGTGGCAAAATGAGGTGGCAGGTATGGCGATGTGGATTTATTAATTATAAGGTAATTAATAAATAATTGTGTAAGGTTTAGGTGATGAGGTTAGGTTGCGAAATGAGATGCGGGGCACAGGGGGTCGTAAGACACAAATTTGGTGTCTACATTAGCCCCTTGTTGTCGTGTAGCTTGTCTTTGTTAAAGCTGCATGGACAATAATAAGAAGTGGTTACCCCTGTTAAGGGTATAGGTAATCCCCCTCAAATCTATCACAGATTGAGGTAGCGTGAAATCAGGGATAGGGTTGATAAAGGGAAATGGTGTTGAGATGATGGTAAGATGGTGGGGTAGGTCCAAGGAAGCAGACGCACGTTGAAATGTAGTAGTGCGACCAGGGTACATGATTTTGAAGAGCAAACAAGCAATTCATAGGCAAAGGTCGATAGTTTATCCAAACAAGGGTGATATAATCCTGGTATCCAAGGCATAGGAAGTAGCTCCAGGGGATATAACGGGTAAGGTACAGGAACGTTTAGGCATGTTCGGCAGTACCAAATGGTTGGTTTGGTTGAGATAAACGTCACGGTCTTGGTCTAGGAAAAGTTGGTCGACTGATCAAGTCAAGGACCCTAATCATGCTAAAACACGAACAGGTGAGCTCGATTGAACAAAAAGCTACATGATGGGTGGATAAAATTGTATTTTGTTGATGTTGGGTGAGGTATTTAATTGGTGCGGCCTTGGGTCGGGCCAAATGGTTGGGTGCGGCCTTGGGTCGGGCCAAATGGGTTGGTTGCGGCCTTGGGTCGGGCCAAATGGTTGGTTACGGCCTTGGGTCGGGCCAAATGGGTTGGTTGCGGCCTTGGGTCGGGCCAAATGGTTGGTTGCGGCCTTGGGTCGGGCCAAATGGGTTGGTTGCGGCCTTGGGTCAGGCCAAATGGTTGGTTGCGGCCTTGGGTCGGGCCAAATGGTTGGTTGCGGCCTTGGGTCAGGCCAAATGGGTTGGTTGCGGCCTTGGGTCGGGCCAAATGGTTGGTTACAGCCTTGGGTCGGGCCAAATGGGTTGGTTGCGGCCTTGGGTCGGGCCAAATGGTTGGTTACGGCATTGGGCCAAATGGTTGGTTGCGGCCTTGGGTCGGGCCAAATGGTTGGGTGCGGCCTTGGGTCAGGCCAAATGGTTGGGTACGGCCTTGGGTGGGGCCAAATGGGTTGGTTGCGGCCTTGGGTCGGGCCAAATGGTTGGTTGCAACCTTGGGTCAGGCCATATGGTTGGTTACGGCCTTGGGTCGGGCCAAATGGTTGGTTGCGGCCTTGGGTCGGGCCAAATGGTTGGTTACGGCCTTGGGTCGGGCCAAATGGTTGGTTGCGGCCTTGGGTCGGGCCAATGAAGTTAACAAAGGGTTTTCAGCGAAGGTGGATATAGGCGATGTTGTGAGAAAGGGCGATTAGTAAATAAGGGCAGAAATTTGGTGAAGGTAGGTATTAAACCGATATCAGCTAGATATGACCGGTATCGGTTAGGTGACCGATACCGGTTCCTTAGGGCACAATATAACCGATATCGGTTATAGGTCAAAAACCTATAAAAAGAAAAATACGGCCTGTCATTGTCACATTGTCATTTTGAAAACCCATTTGAGTTGTCTGAGGTGTATTGTTGAGATTGGTGCATTTTTCGGCTGAGGTGGCACTATTTGAGTGGAGAAGTGAGTGGTTGGTAGGCCCTAGTGAGTAGGAGGCAACAGTTGATTGGTGGAGGACCCAGCAGAGGAGTTTGAGAGCCATGGCACAGCCAGGAGGAGCTGGAGGTGCTGGACCAGCTGGACCACCACCACCTATCCCACCACGACGACGTGTCATCGTACCGGTAGGTTCGAAACCCTTCATTGTGTGAATTTGATGTTGTTAAGCTATATTTGGGGGTTTGGGTAGGAATCCATGTTTTGATAAAATAATGAATAAATTGAAGTTATTTGAAAAATGAAGAGGATAGATGGGTTAAATAGGTCAAGGCGGCAGGGTGGGTAGGTTTTTAGGGTGTTTGGGTGGGTAAATAGAGATAAATAGGCCAAAAATGGATTTGGGGGGCCGCGTCGGGTTCGGCTCCGTGATTTTTCAGTGACCGATGCCGGTCACTAAGTGACCGGCATCGGTCAAGAAGTTTTGGGGCAGGGTGGGTTTGTGGTTGACCGGTGTCGGTCGTACGTCGACCGGCGTCGGTGGAGAGGGGACCGGTGGTGGTCATGGGTGACCGGTACCGGTCCGTAGCTAGGATTATTAATTTGGTTGGTTGGGTTTTTTTTTTGTTTTGAATTTTTGGTCGTTGTCGGGGTTGTTGTGTGGGCGTTTTGGTAGTGTTTGGGTTGTTGTTTGGGTGTGTTGGTATTAATGGTTTGGGTTTTGTGTTTATTGTTGGACTTTGTGTTTTTGGGGTGAAGAGGGAAGGGGTAGAGGTTGAGAGGAAGGGTGATTAGTAGGTGGGGGGGGGAAAATGGGGTGGTTGTGTGGTCGGGTGGGTAAAAGGGGGTATAGAAGGTTAAAGGAGTTGTTGTTTGAAAGGGTAGGTCTAATGAAGTGGGTGATTTGTGCAGGCACGTCAGCAGCTGACTATGCGGGATAGGATGCCTCCGCTGTTGAGACGGATGTGGCCACACGTGTCCGCATTGCACTGGGCCATCATGCGTACGAGGTGGGACTCGGCGGAGTCCAGCGATATAGGGCTATAGAGAGGGATCACAGTCTTATGGTCGCCCTCATCGAGAGATGGGATCCGGCGACCAATGTGTTCCATCTCCCGACGGGAGAGATGACTATTACACTGGAGGATGTGTATCGCATCCTTAGACTACCGATCGATGGAGAGGCAGTCTTCCAGGTGGATGCAGAGACAGCCATGGACAACATTTTACAGGTATTCGGGGATGCAGCCGCGCTATTGACTTATCACAGCACGAGCATTGCCTATGGGGACATGTATCGTGCCCATAGACATGAGACATGGCTTGCCATGTTGATGATGATCGGCATCACATGCTTCACCCTCCTGGACTCAGAGGGAGGCCGCTTTCCACGGGCGCTGATGGGGGTACTACACGAGATGGTGGAGGAGCATACGTGTTATGCTTGGGCACCAGTATACCTGGTGCAGTTATACAGAGAGCTGTGGGGCTACCGCCAGATGAGGTGATTCAGGATTTGTTCTACATTCTTGTTACATTGCTGGGCATATGAGCATATCATATGCATTCGACCAGTAGGTCTGCCCCAGCAGCCAGGGCCACAGGTGATCTATAGATATGGCTTTCAGAGGTGGCTGGGGGTCGTGGGCCAGCCACGAGTAGTTCTCGCCGGACGGGATGTAGCGTATTACCGGCATGTATTAGAGGGTGTGACTACCCTGGATATTGTATGGAGGCCTTACATAGGTCATCAGCCCCGCAAAGGAGCCCGATCACAGTTTCGGTGGATCCAGTATACATTCTGGATAGCAGGATGGAGGCCGGGAGAGAATGAGTCGGATACCCCTGGAGAGGGTATGACGGCAGATGGGGCTACGACAGGATGAGCCACCTCCCTTCCCTCAGTACCAGAGGGATGATGTAGAGGCCCCACTGCCTGCACCACAGCCTATGGACCCAGATTGGGTAGCAGAGAGGCCAGCAGATGATACCGTAGATGACACCGGCTGCACAGGATCATTTTTGGTATGGTGGGCAGGGGAGAGAGCCGCGAGGAGAGCACAGCCCACACAGCCAGACTTAGCGGCTGTTAGAGCAGAGAGGGACTAGCTCAGGGGATAGGTACAATTGTTACAGGGGCAGCTTGCTGCTGCACAGGCATAGATAGGTGTCCTACAGGGGCAGTTAGCCCAGTCGCAGGTACAGGCACAGGCACAGGCACCACCAGCGGCACCAGCCACAGGTACAGGTACCACCACCGGGCACCGGCACAGCCACAGGCACAGGTACCGCCACCGGCACTGGCACAGGCACAGGGTGTACTGGTAGGACAGGGGCCATTGTTATTAGGAGTCAGGGGACCAGCCCCAGCAGCTATGGTGGCACGGGCCCGTTATATGGAGGCGAGAGCGGAGGCCCGGTACTATCAGGACGTTCTTGATGGTACCGGGGCTGACTATCAGCCATATGCGGCGCACAGAGCCGAGACCTCGCGGAGTCAGAGATCCCAGGGTGGTGCAGCTACAGCCGGTGGGTCGGTGACAGGGAGGAGGTGGGAGCCAGGGCCAGGACCCGCAGGGAGAGGTGCTGAGGGCAGTGGGGAGAGTTGAGACATCCCTAGGTCGGAGAGAGATGTTTTGTTTGTAGATTGGATATTAGATAGAGGCACCGGTTTGCAAACCGGTTATGTATAGAGAGGCCTGCGTGCCCACATATGATTCTTTCATTTATTTATTCATCCTGTTGTATATACCGGCCTGCGAGCCGAGTACAGGTTGTATAGTTGATACCGGTCTGTGAGCCGAGTATATTTTTGATATGAGAGACCGGCCTGTGAGCCGAGTCGATATTTTGACAGTTATTGCGGCCTGCGTGCCGGCTTTGTATTATCTTGAGATCACAGAGGCCCCTATGCAGGGAAACCTTTGATATATTTGATACCTATATATATATATATATATATGAGGATTTTGACCCACATGGTGTTTATGAAATGTTTTATGTGTTTTGTTGATGGGTTGTGAAATTTTAATGTATGACGAGTTTGATCCACATGGTTTATATATTGATGGTGTTGATGTCTTTTTTTGATGGCTTTTTGAAATGGAATGTATGTATAGATAGATGATGAGTTTAATTCACATGTTGTGTATGCTGATGGGTTTGATGTATATATGATGTCTTATGTATGTTGTCGATGGTTGTTATAATGTAGATGGATGATGTTGCTGACATTATGAGGATATATATATGTGATTTGGATGACAAATATTGATAATGGTGTTGTTATGCAGGAAAAAGAGGTGGGCGCCACAAAAATTTGCAAAAACGAAGAAACGGCCGAGGTTTAAGCAAAACGGGGCACATGACCGATATCGGTTATGTAACCGATGTCGGTAGCTATATGACCGATATCGGTTATGTAACCGATATCCGTTATGTCAGAATTATTTTTCCTAAAAATAGAACTGCTTGGTTGGCAACTTAAGTTCTTATTTTTAGCATTCTTATTTTTAGAGTCATGCAACAAGTTAAATACGCGAATGCGACGCTGTTTGATGACTGATACATGTAATTGCATGAAAGAATTTGAGTGATAAGGAGGAAAGAGACAGGTGAAGTGAGTGTGGGCTGAGATTCAGAAGGCAGAAAGACAAGTTATATTTGAAGAGGGTGGTGAACATGGCTGAACAAGGAGAAGCATCCCACAAGCAGGGATGAGGGGGAAGACAAGTTCCACCTCAAGCTGCTGCAGCCCAAGAGGTAAACGTTTTAGTTGTAATTTGATTCTTGCATGTTTTGTGAATAGGATGAGAGAAGTGTAAGTGGGTAAAGATGAGAAAGAAAAGGTGATAGGCAAGGGTTTGGGATGGGGTGAGTGCTATGGGGTAGGTAAGCAGGGTGGTCACGTATGTTTTTAGGTATAGATAGGAGTAAATGGGCAAAATAATTATCGTAGGTGTATGTTTTTAAGCAGGGTAGGTATATTTTTGACAGTGACCGGTATCGTTTAGAGATAACCGGTATCGTTAGCAAACCGGTATCGGTTATCCATAACCGATATCGGTTACTGTAGGAGTTTCCAGAATTTGAGAAAAAAATCCGTGGAGATTTGTTCTATTGAATAATTATGTGTCATTTTGATGTATGCAGGGGGAAGTAGGGTTAAAGATGAATGATATTGTGCCAGCGTTGTTGTCCAGAATCCGAGCGGATGTAACACCAGCTGAATGGGCATTGATAAATCATTTGGGGTTAAGTGGAATCCGCTATTATTCACGAATCGCACGTAACCATGCTATGTTGCAGGTGTTGATTGAGAGATGGAATCCAGAAAAGAATACCTTCTATCTGCCAACAGGGGAGATGACAGTGACTGTGGAAGATGTGTTCCATATTTTGAGACTCCCAATGATAGGAAAAATAGTGTATCAGGCATTGCCTAGCACGGGGGCGGGCAGCGATAACAGCAGTATTTGGTTCAGCTGCACGAGATTTGACACAGAGAGGTTTAACATTTACGTATGGTATAATGTATGCAACACACCCTGAGGAAACAAGGTTGGCCGTGCTATTAATGATAGCGGTGGGGTATTATGCATTACCGAGGCGGAGGGTGGAAGATTTCTAAAAGCATTGATGAGTGTTATTTGGGAAATGATAGAAATGAGCGTGACTTTCACATGGGCACCCGCATATCTGGCAGAGTTATATAGGGGTTTATGGGCCTGCAAGCGAAAACACAGGACGACACTGGATTGTTCGTACTTATTACATTGTTGGGCCTATGAGCACATTGTTTATGTGCATCCAATAGGCCGACCCATCGAGTCGGGAGAGGCAGGAGTGCAGAGGTTGGGATTCAGACGATGGGTCCAGACAGAACAAGAAGCGAGATCCCAGGCCGTGATAGATGACATCGAGTATTATAGACAGGTATGGGAGATGGTGACGATTGCGGATATTTGTTGGAGGCCTTACGGGAACTATATGGTGACAGAGAACATAGCTGAGGAGTTAAGGGGTGTGGAGCGATTGAGGTGGATCGTAGGGCACAGGCCGGGTGAGTACGAGAGGATTCCTCTAGATCACATGCGGTGATAATTTGGGTTCATTCAGGATATACCTATGACATATAGACCATACATGAGGATCGACGCCGAGGCAGCATTCTCACCTCCCCGGCCTACACCTCTAGAAGGGCCAGAAGAGATAGCAGCCGATCATAGGGTAATGGATGCGGGAACGACAGAGGCCTATAGAGTATGGTGGGTAGCAGAGCTGCGAGGTGCACGTGAGCGCCCTGACATAGCTGTGATTACAGTGGAGAGAGATCGTCTGCAGGATTTAGTTCACCAGCTTCAAACACAGGTGAATGAGACAACGGGATTGTTAGAGGTTTCACAGTTACGAGTGGAGAGACTGGAGGAAAGATTCCTCCACGCGAGAGGACGTATTCGTATGTTACAGGAGATGTTGGTGGATCAGTGGGAGGAACCAATGGCAGTGGCACCTTTGAGGATGGAGAGGCCAACTGAGGGGCATCGATGATCATGATCACCACCTGATTCGGGAGGAGGTGCAAGGGTCTAAGTGAATTTCATAGGAATATAAGAATAAATAAGGATGCCGACCTGCGAGTCGATGATAGAGAAGATGTATTCGTTGTTTTGACATCTAAAATAAAACTGAATATGTATGTTGTTTTGAGTGTTGATAATAATAAGAATGGTTGTGTTTTGGATGTTGTTTTTTTTTGTTTTGAAAGGGATAAAGATGAATGTTGGCAAATAGAAATACACAAAAACTATTTATATTTACAACACATGATAGGGTATGGTAGGGGATGGTCGAGCTAACCTTGGGAGACCCCATGTCTCCTAAGTGCTACCTACATAGCCCATTGCACAAAGCAAGGAGGGGCCTCAGACCGATGTAGTTCTCCCTTAGGACCAGGGAGAGGTGAATTCAGGCAATTTGGTTGTGGTTAGGCAATTTTTCGGTTGGTAAAAATATTGATGTTGGTAGGGTAATGTTGTTGGTGTTGGTAGGGTAATGTTGTTGGTGTAGGTATAGGTGAAGCGAAAGTTAGCTTACCCAAGTAGTAGGGAATCGTGTCCTGATTAAGGTCAACACACAATCCTAGAATCGAGCAAAAGAGGCAAGAGTGTCCCGTAGTCGAGAAGAGATAAACAAACCACATATTAATGTAGGATGAGCTTGAATCCCTAGGTACCTTGCATAGGCGAGAAGTCGATAGGTGAAAAGAGTTGTATAATCACAATATATCGGATATACGTCACGTCCCTTGAGTTTTTTTGTTTTGACGAATGGTGAGGTGAGGTGGCCGGTATAACTGGGGTGCAGAGAACTTGTTATAAGGTGATTATTCTGACGAAAGAGAACCAAACCTAAATAGACAAGTCCATGACTCAAAAGTGCTTTGAAATACTGCTTTTATTTTTATTTTATTTTTCTGGATATAGACTGATCGATGCGGGAAGTCTACATGGGATATGTATTTTGTTGTTCTTGAGGTCTTCACGAAGCTGATCAATGCGAGAAGCTTCTGATAAAGGCTGACTGTGTATAGCTGTCCTTCAAGGGAGCAGTCTATTTAAAGTAGCAGATGCGGTGTTTATGTATAGCTGTCCTTCGGGGGAGCAGTCTATATATAATAGCAGCAATAGTTTGGCATATAGCTGTCCTTCAAGGGAGCAGTCTATGTATATTTTTAGAGGTCTAGATGTCCGTTGGGCATAAAGCATCTAGTTTTGTAGGAAGTTTGACTCAAGAAAATCCCATAAGTGTTTAATTAAGAATGTGTCATTTTGATACTTTGAAGTCATGGACTAGACTAAAAAAGGGGAAGGCATCTTTAAGGGGAGGTGATAATCAAACCATGTGAGCTTGATTTGATTTTGAGATGTAGGAAACAAAGTGTATGCGGTGGTAAAAGAGCTCAAGGGACGAGCGTAAGGTAGATAAGAAGTGATATAACACTAATTTCAACAGTAGAATGGTCGAAGATGCAAGGCATTAAGGGGCTCAGGCTCAGGTTTACCATTAAGCGAAGCTAAACGATAAGTGTCTTATCCATAAGTGTGAGTGATAATGTAAGGCCCAATCCAATTAGGAGAAAATTTTCCACGTTTGCTCTTTTCTAGTTTGGTTACATGTTGATTCTCTTTGAGGAAAAGATCACCAACCTTAAAGGTACGCTCATGAAGTCGCTTATCATAAGCACGCTTGATGCATTTTTGGTAGATTTGAAGGTGGTCAAGAGCCGTAAGACGTCGCTCGTCAAGAAGCTCTAATTGGGCTAACCGCTCTTGGCGGAAATCATCGTTGGTGAGAATATCCTGAAGAGATACTCTGAGGGAGGGTATTTGTATTTCGAGAGGCAAGACAGCCTTGGTACCATATACCAAAGAAAATGGTGTGGCATTAGTGGAGGTACGAATGCTAGTACGATAAGCCCAAAGGGCAAAGGGAATGTGATCATGCCAATTTCTTCCAGAATCATTAACAACTTTCATGAGGATTTTGGTTAGGGTTTTATTAGAAGATTCAGCCTGACCATTGGCCTGTGGATAGTAAGGTGATGAGAAACTAAGTTTGATACCAAAGTTGTCACAAAGGTCTTGTAACAACTTATTTTTGAAAGATTTACCATTATCTGTTATAAGGCGATGAGGAATACCAAAACGACAGATAATGTGATGGTTAACGAATTCGACGATTTTTTCTTTTTTGGTTGAAATGAGTGGAATGGCCTCCACCCATTTTGTGTAATATTTAGTTGCTGTGATTATCCAACGGTGACATTGTGAAGAGGGCGGGTGAATCTCACCAATAAGGTCTAAACCCCATTGTGAGAAAGGCCAAAGATCTCGTGTGACCTGTAGCGGATGGCTAGGAGTATGTTGAAGGTTGGCATGTTGTTGACACATAACACAACACTTAACATATTCGTAGCAGTCGTTATTAAGAGTAGGCCAATAATAACCTAGGTGAAGGATTCGTTTAGCCACGGCAAGGCCACTAAAATGTCAGCCACAAATACCGTCATGGATTTGTTGGATGGTATAGGTGACCTCCGCACCGGTTAGACATCGAAGGAGGATGTCATCAAAGCCACATTTATAGAGGAGTCCCCCCATGACAACATAACGAGAAACACTTTTAAGAAAAGCACGTTTTCTGGTACTAGTTAGGTCAGGTGGGAGAACAGAGGTTGTAAGGTAGTCGTGAAATTGGTGGTACCAGGTATCCTGCGAATTAGCAGACACATTATTTATCAGACAAACAACCGGGGCTGAGTAAGATGGGGCAAAGAGTTGTTGGACCAAGACGAATATGTCAGAGTCAGTTGGTGAGGCAGGAATTTGTGAGGCTAAGCAAGCCATAGTATCCGCAAATTTGTTAGTGGAGCGGGGAATGGTCTGGATAGAATAACAAGTAAATGAGGTCAAAAGTGAATCCACGTAATGTTTGTACTTTTGAAGTTCCTCATTTTTACATTGGTATATGCCCATAACTTGATTGACTACCAATTGAGAGTCACCTAAAATATTAATAGATTTGACACCTAAGTGTAACGCAACCTGGAGACCCAAAACAAGGGCCTCGTATTCCGCTGTATTATTAGTGCAGGGGAAATCGAGCCAGAATGAAAGAGGCATAGGCTCAGCGTCAAGAGGAATGAGAACAACGCCGGCCCCTCCGCCGTGCTAGCATTTGGATCCATCAAAGAAGAGGGTCATTGGATATGACTCTTCCCTGAGTGAAAGAGTGGCGATGAGTTCGTCAGGGAAATTAAAATTGGTAAATTGTTCCCCAGGTAAAGGGGCCTCCGCAAGTTGGTCTGCAATAGTTTTTCCTTTGATTGACTTCTGGTGTATAAATTCAAGGTCGAGGTCAGCGAGGAGCATAAGCCATCAGGTGATGCATTGGTTTAGATGTGGTTTTGCATACATATAATGAATGGGGTCCGCGTTGGTGATGACAAAAGTTTTGTGATTTAAGAGGTAGTGTCGGAGTTTGGTGGCTACGAATGATAGGGCTAGGCACAATTTTTCTACATGTGTATACCTAGTCTCGTAATCCACAAGAGTACGACTTATATAATAAACGGCTTGTTCTCGATGCTCTGAGTCACGATGTGCGAGCATGGCTCCTACGGCGTGGTTGGTGGCAGAAAGGTAAAGGTAGAAAGGGCGATCATCCTGTGGTGGGATAAGCACGGGTGGCTGCAAGAGATAGGCTTTGAGAGCTTCAAAGGCTTGGTGACACTCTTCACTCCATTGAAAGGCAATGTCCTTTTTAAGAAGGTGATGGAAAGGTTGACATCGATCCGAGAGTTGGGAGATGAAATGCCGGATGGATTGAAGTTTACCTTGCAAACTACGTAATTGTTTGAGGTTTTTGGGTGGGGGCATTTCTAGGATAGCTTTGACTTTAGATGGATCGACCTCAATGCCACGCAAAGAGACGATGAAGCCAAGAAGTTTTCCCGAAAGAACACCAAAGACACATTTCTTTGGTTGAAGTCGGACAAAATATTGTAACAGGTGATCGAAAATAATGGTTAAAACATCGAGATGTTCACTGCGATGTTTAGATTTTCCAAGAAGATCATCGACATAATCCTCAAGGATAGTGTGCATAATGTCATGAAAAATGTAAGTCATAGCCCGCTGATAGGTCGCACCAGCATTCTTAAGGCCAAACGGCATGACACGATAACAGAAGGTTCCCCAAGGAGTGATGAAGGCAGTTTTATGTTGATCGGCCGGGGCTACCAAAATTTGATTGTATCCCGAAAATCCATCCATGAGAGAAAGCATCTCATGGCCCGCAGTGAGATCAACAAGTTGATCAATACTTGGGAGGGGGAAGTCATCCTTGGGGCAAGTGAGGTTAAGGTCTCAGAAATCCATGCATATCTGAAGTCCCCCCATCGCTTTAGTGACAGGTACGATGTTAGAAATCCATTGAGGATAGTCAATAGGAAAGATGAAGGAAACAGAAAGGAGTCGTTGAAGCTCTTCTTTGACCAAGAGGGCAATGCGTGGATGAATTTTTCTCAGTTTCTATTTGACTGGTTTGGAATCGGGTTTTAGGGTAATGTTATGGACAGCAATGTCAGGATCAATTCCTGGCATGTCAGCGTAGGACCAAGCGAAAGCTTGGTTGCGGGTACGGAGAAAGGTAGTAAAGGCGGCTTGTTCTGATGTGTTAAGGGATTGTCTGATCTTCACAATGTGAGGATCCTCCTCTGTGTGGATGTTGATTTCTATAGTCAACTCATTCAACATGGTTTGAGTTTCAGATGGTAAGGCGTGTTGAATATAGGAGTCATCCGCACCAAGGTAAGTGAGGATGGAGTCGTCATCCTGGCACTCAACAACATAAATCGAAGGCGAATCCTCTTCAATCATGTCTGGATACAGAAGGGGAAGAGAAGATGGGTCCTCATTATCGCGTTGATAAGTGAGAGGACCTAGGAAGATAGCATTTATGAAAAAAAAAAGTTAGGAGGGATAGATTCAGGGTCTATCGACTCTGTGGGTGATGATCGCAAAATGGGTGATGATGGTTTGGTAGGGGTGACATCGTCATCTTCCAGGATACAACTGACATGAGGTTTCTCTGGTGTAAGTGTTTTAGGAAAACCGAGACCACTACGATCATTGTGTTTGCGTGTAGTCACGGGAATGAGTGTATGTCGGCCTTGTTCATAAAGACCAAAACCAAAGCCTTTCCAAGCACAGCGAGTCAAGAAGGTGAGGGCGAAATGACGATTTGTCAAGTATTGAAAATCAGATTGGAAGGGAACCACCCCAAGAGGAGGTTCAGGGGTAACGGAGGATGCGTCGACACCCCCATACGTTAGGTTGGTGCGGCAATGAGGTGGTCCGTAGGGGATTACCTCCCCCACGCGACGGTCGTAGGTAGGATGCGCATGTAACTATCCGTACTCCTGTGGGGTATGGAAAGAACTAACGTTATATAGGTGGTAATCCCCCAGCGTAAGGCATTGAAAAACATCTACTAAGGGGTCCGAGGTTGGGATGTTATCTACGGGAAAGGAAGTGGTATTTGTGACGGCGGTTTCATTGGTTGAAGGCGTGGGTGTGGTTGAGGTAGATGGTTGAGGTGCAGTTGAAGTGGATGGTTGGGTTGGATGAATGGGTGTCTTGAATGGTACAAGCACATCGTTAGGGCGATATAACATATTACAGGTTTTGAAGGGGGGAGGATCAGCTTTTACAGTGTAGGACTTCCCCTCGTACTCAAATTTTATGCATCTATGTAAGGTGGAGGGAACGCATCCCATAGCCCGGATCCAAGGGTGGCTTAACAACATATTGTATTGGAACTCTCCCTCTAGGACATAGAAGAGTTCGGGTAAAGTGCATGGCCCTACACAAATGTTAAGGATCACAGTACCTAAGGTAGAAGTAATAGCATCATTAAATGACTGCAACATGATGGGGTTGGCACACATGCAACTAGAAGGGATATTCATTTGTTGGAAGGCTTTTGAAGAGATGATGTTTAGGTTAGTGCCCCTGTCAATCATAACACGACATACCCGAATGTCCCGGACATAAGCTAAGATGAAAAGAGCACGGTCAGGATCTTCTGCACCAAATTCGACAATTTCGTCTTCAGAGAAACTGACCGCAGCGGCTTGCTATACAGAGACAGAAGTGGTTGGGGAGATAGGTTGTTTGGTGAGTGAAGCAACGTGATTGGGTGTTAGAATAGAGGTAACAGGCAAGGTTTCAGTAGGTAAGACCTCTATCCCTTGAAGGATTTCAACGAGAGCTTGTCGATAAGATTCAGAAGTCTGAATGAGATCATACAGTGTCATTTTTACAGGTGATTGGTGAAGCTGTTTGATCATGATTCGGTGGGAAATTCCATTAGAGACGGGATAGGCGGGTCCGTGAATAACCACTTTAGGTGGTGGTGCAATCGGGGTGGTGGACGGAGAAAGAGATGCCGCAGGTCTGTTTTCTTTCACTTTCCCATTGTTTTTCTGCCCTCGAGTAGCAACACTAATCATATTGATCTCGTGAATATGAGAGGAGGAAGATGGTAGGGATAAGTCATGGTCTTCGAGAGGTGGGGCTGTAATAATGATAGATCTTGGTGAGGCGGGGACAGGTGGTATAGGAGAGGGAATTGAAGCTAAAGGTCTCTCCCTTTGTAAGTGGTCTTTCTTAACTTTTCTATCTGAGAGAGGTGACTGACGAAGTATGGCTTTCAAAGCTTTGCATCCCTCTACGTCATGTCCTAGTGTGCGGTGGTAAGCGCAGATTTTAGACTCATCATAACCTATAGGTCGAGGTTTAGATGGATCATAAGGTCTAAGTGGGGGTAGGGAAATGGTCACATTCTCCACCAACATAGCAAGGATTTTGGCGTAAGACCCTTTGAGTGGGTCAAAGTCAAAGGAAAATGAGGCTATTGACGGGGTAGATTTTGGTGATGATGTGGTATGGTTGGTTTGTATGGGTGGTGGTTTAGCCAAGGAGTTTTGATAATGGGTTTTAACTAAACGTGGATTCTTTGGCGCAGAAGCTATGTTTAGCTGGTTAGATGATGAGGCCACAGATGATGTGGTATCAGAAAACAACCACAGAGAAATAGGAGTGATAGCAAACAAATCTTTTGATGATGGAATTTGTTTAGGGTTGGTAGGTGGACAGGATATGCGGGGTGACGGTGTTGATATACCCTTGGATTTCTGTGTGGGTGTAGAAGGCGTAGGTCATTTTAAAGAAAACGCAGGAGGTATGATATATTGATGCAAGGTTGAGGGGTGAGGTCCTAATATGGAAGGTAGGTGTGACGATGATGGTTTTAGTTGTGATAGAGGCATAGGTTGAGGAGATTGAGTCTATCTTCGAATGGGATGGATGGATTTATTTTTAGATAAATCAAGCCACTTAGGTGGGTATGTTAGACTTGGTATTGGTGAGGTTCCAAGCGTAGGGGAAGATTTTGTTAGGTTAATAGAGGTGGATGAGGTATTTGGTAGAGATGAGGGGGGTGAAGATGAGGACATAGGCATTTTAAGCTTCTGTAAACACTTCGAGTATATGGTAGAGGCATCTGGATCGATCATCTGCATTTGAGTAGAATATGGCGTACTCAAACGTTCCCATAGGACCTGTCTATCTTCTGGGGAATGACAGTCCTCACGTGTGAATAGGAAATTTTGTATGGAAGAAAGGTGGGTTGTGATTCCGGTCCACTGTGGGTGTGATACAGGGGGTAGATGAGGCACTGTATCAATGGGCATTAAGAGGTCAACCGGTCACTGAAAAGATTTAGGCGATGAAGAACTAATAGGTAGGAGGGCATGTTTGAGAGGATCCATCATGTTTAAAGAATGTGGTGATGTCGGTGTAAGAGGTTTCTCGTCTAAGGATGATAAAAGAAGTGGTGAACCTTCCTCTTGTACAGCAAGAATGGTAGAAGGAGACGTTTGGGAAATAGATAAGTTAGATAACATCCGCTCACAGTCTTGTAAGGATGTGGTGTAAGAAGGCTCATTTGTGAGAAGGGAACTCTGGGTGGTTAATTCCTTGATGGGTAAAGGAACGGCAAGGATTTCAGTTTGTCTTGATGGTGAGGAAGGGGGTTCGGGTTCCTGCGTTAGTGAAGAGGCTTGATTCAGAATTTGTTCAATAGAGGTTTTTGGCTGGGAATCGAAGACTGCATGGATCTCATGAACACTCTCCTCAGCTAAGATATCTTGGTTTATGTTACTGTTAGAAGAGTGATTTGGGAATGGTTTGTTGAAAATTTTCAAATTTTGGTTAGCAAGGGCGTTAGGATTATCGAGGGCTATATCCCCTGCATCAACCATTTCCTGCACTATGTTTTTCAACATCTTGCAGTTTTCATGACTGTGTCCCTTCATGCAGTGGAAGTTACAGAAGTCATTTTCTTTTTACCAAGAAGGTATGGTGCGAGTGGAATCAAACCTGGAGTGAGGTTTAACAGGAGGTAAGGTAATGGCTCCTGCTTTAAGCAATTTTTCCAATATCACACCATAATTTTCTCCCAAGGGGGTGTAGTTGATGGGCTCAGCTTTATACTTATAGGTGGTTTTTGGCGGGGTATTAGACGGTGGTTGGGATTTGACCATCACCGCGTGCACAGCTCCTTTTGATTTCGAAGTAGTCGATGGGTGAGGATTGGTAGTGTTAGGTTTGTTGGTGGAATCTTGGGTTCAGAAATTGGGGTTTTTGTTGTGCAACCGCAATTTATCTTCCTCTAAGGCTTGAATTTCTAGTTTTCGAGCCATAGTAAAGGCCTCGTCAAATGTGCGGAAAGTTTGAATTTGGAAGGTAGGAGAGATGTGCTTAGCGCAGGCCCGCGTAAAGAGTTCAATAAGTTCGGCCTGAGGTAAGGCATACGTAAGTTGGTTGATAAGGCCCCGCCATCGTCCAACGAAATCTGCGATAGATTCGTCTTCAAATTGCTGGATGGCATAGAGGTCGGTGATAGATACTTTCTTGGAAATGTTAATGAAGAAATGATCCAAGAAAGATTGGGCTAGTTGGTTAAAAGAGAAGATTGAGTGCTAGGTTAAAGCACTGTACCACTCCAAGGCGGGTCCTGATAAGGACATGGGAAAGGTGCGGAGTAGTAAGGCATCGTCGTGAGCAATTAGATAGCAGGCATGCCTAAATGAGCGCAAGTGTTGTTGAGGATCCTCCTTACTATTAAAACGGGTAAATTTTGGTAATTCCCATTGAGGAGGATATGAATGAAGGGGGAATGAAGGGTGGATAGGCTCCTGAAAAACTTGTTCATATGTCAGGGCGCTACGACTTCCTGAAACAGAAGCCTCCAGATTTTGCATTTTGTCCATCATTTGTTTAATTAAATCAGTAGTTGGATGAGATAATGGTGTGGTTGTGGTAAACAGAGCCAGATTGGGCCAAGGGCCGCCAATAGACAATGGTGGGGTTAAATGTTGATAATGTATGGGGGACGAATGTGTTGAGGTGACCGAATAGGGTTGTCCTATATAAGACGTTGAGGTCACCGGATATGTGTGTGGGAATGAAAATGTGGGCGGAGCTTGAGAAGGAAATCTCGTGTGGATAAGTGGCAGAGAGCAAGTCATGAACGGAACATTCTGCAAGAGAGATGAGGTAGGAGTAGTCGGCGGTAATGACATGTGGGGCCCAAGATTAACCAAAGGAAAGCCAATCTGTTTCGTATGAACCTCTGAAGCCGTTGGATTGGGAGACGGGGCTAAGGATGCAGAAGGCAAAGTGGAGTTATCAGGCAGAGAAGGAGCTAAATGAGCAGCTATACTGATAGGCATGCCAACAAGGAGTTGACCGTTGGGTGTACGGTCAGGGGCATGAGACAAATAGTATTGTACAGCGCTAGGATTAGCATCCAGAAATTTGGCAAATTCTTTATCTCCTACAAGAATTTTAGGAACCTCGCTGGTATCCGTATGATTCCCTATAGAATGTGAAGGGGGTGATTCAGGAAAAGGCACAGAGCAGGCATGTGAAACCATGGCGGCGGCTTGCTTCTGAGTGATAACAACCATGGACAAGAGTACACAGTAGGGTTTTAATCTATCAGGAACAGAAACAGCCTCAGAATGTTGAAATTGGTAGGTTGCTGGTTTGTCAGGAACTGTAAAAGACACTAACCGATATCGGTCTGCTAACCGATGTCGGTTAGACTATAGCCGACGTCGGTCAGTTAACCGATGTCGGTATAATAAGACTAGTATAAGAAAATATAAGAAGCTGCTGATTTGAGTTTTTAACAATGCTTAGTACATCTATCAAATTGTTCTGAAGTGATAACTGAAACAGTGTATGACAGAGAAACAGAACTGAAAATGAGCAAGAATGCACAAACAAATTAACAGACTAACCCTAGGGTTAATTTTAATCAATTTGGGCTTATGCCTTTAGACGAAGAATGATGTCAATCCTAAACAAAATACTTAGGGGAAATGTCAAGTTTGTTTTGGCTTATAAGGTTACCTCAATCGGGCAGAGGAATACCGCGAAAAAGGGGGGATGTTTTGAGCTGTTGTGTTAATTATAAAGTGATTCAGTATGTGTTGTGCAGTGAAAGTAAGATTAATTTCCTGTCAATACCGTGGAAATCACCCCCACGTGTACGACCTGTTACTTAGTCTACGTTCACTAGAATTGAAAACAACAAGCAAGAATGTAATGCACGTGTTTTAAACCCAAATCGAAAATGATATTCGATGAAGCAAAGAAGATGACTTTCACTAATGCAAAACTGGGAAAGCAAAACAAATTCTTTTACTAAATATAACAAAATACCATGTGAAATTTTTAGAAGAAGAAAACAGCAAGTATGCTCCCTATATGAAAGCAAGCAAGAGAAACAGAAACCCGAAATGGGTCCCATCGGGCGTGCCAAAATGTTTCACATGGAATGTTTTGGCTTTTGGGAATAGAGTTGCTTCTATCCTTTCATTCCTTTGAGAAACAGATAAGGGTTAGGGCTAGGAGGAATACCTGTTGAATGTTGAGATGGTGTGCGCATACCGTAGAGAAAGAGATCAGGTCGACTGGGAAGAACTCCTTTTTGTCTGGGAAGGACTACCTGCAAGTAAGAATACAAGACCACCAGATTTTAATTAGACAATAAATGAGGGAACTGCCTTGGGCCCAGGAAATATAAAACTTCCTTTCGAAGGTGGTCAGTTCCCCTACTAATATGAATTAACAAAAATTCTAACAAATAAGCTATTGTCCAATTACAATTTTTTTACCTTGTTAGAACAATTGAGAAAGGGCTGGTCTTGGTTTAGAATCACGGTGACCGATGCCGGTCACTGTAACCGGTACCGGTTGTTGGTAACCGATATCGGTAGGGGAAATGCTTTAGGGGCTTTTTGGTTAAGCTGGGTTGTAAGGTGGTTGTGTTGTTTTATAAGGCTGATAAATGGGTGGGGTTAGGTAATGGGGTGATGAGAAGGACTCAGAGAATACGGGGGGTGTTCTTGGGGTAACGTAAGGGTGGAGGAATGACAGTTAGATGTAGTGTGTTGCTGGGTAATAGATCTAGGAATAGACTTATGATGGTTGTGATTCAGAAGTTCAAGAAATGTTATTAAGAGGACATACAAGATATTACTTACTGATTATTGATAAGGATGCAGGTCCAAGAACTGTGATGACGATGGCAGAACTTAAGCAGGATGACCTGACAATCAGGAGATGAGCTATCTTCCCTCCCGAGGAACAGATGAGTGTTACAAGGCTCTGGTTACTCAGTTGTAGTTTTTGGGCTTGATGTCCTTCTCTGCAAACTCTTCTTGTTTCTTTTTCACTTGTCTCTGTTCAGCCAAGTAAAATCTGGATCCTTCCAATGACTTCTCCTCCTTTTGATCAAATGAAAATCCGATCCGTTGTTTTTGGTTGGGAGTGGTCATTTACAGGGAACCAATGGCGGTTACGCAACCAACGACGGTCGAGTAGGAACCAGTATCGGTCAGGTCAAAGCGGGCTATTTTTGGTAAAATAGCCAGCTTTCCCTCCTTTTCTCCTGAGGGATTAGTTGTGGGCTTGGTCAAGTCATTATGAGGTTGGTTTTAGGTGCGGGTGAGGAGTAATTAGTCATGGGTGTGGATGTGGACCAAGTTATAGGTCTTAATTAGGTTAGTTTAGGGTTAAGACTAGGTCATGATGAGGTGGCAAAATGAGGTGGCAAGTATGGTGATGTGGATTTATTAATTATAAGGTAATTAATAAATAATTGTGTAAGGTTTAAGTGATGAGTTTAGGTTGCGAAATGAGATGCAGGGCACAGGGGGTCGTAAGACAAAAATTTGGTGTCTACACTAGGATTTGTCTTAGTTGTTGTCTCTACTCTTGTTTTTTTTTGTTTTTATCTCTTAATTATTTCTAATTAGATTTTCTCCTTTGCTTGCAGAGACTGCTGATGAGTGGTGAGATCTGATTCTCCGGGTATGTACTGATACCTTGATAATCCCTATGGAGAAGACCCATGCGGAGCTATCTGTGGATGTAGGGGAGCCTTCAGCAGTCGGTAGGCATACTGACATCTTTGCCCCTGTCTGGCATGTGGCTAGGATGGTGTCTACCCTCCATACCGAGCTGGCAGGGTACAAGACAACAGAATTCCTGATGAGGAGTCACTCTCATGGCGAGACCACAGCTGCTCCTCGAGATCGTGAGACCTCCGTGCACTCAGAGCGTCAGCGTAGCCGGAGCCCTATATGTGGACGTGCACCTTCAGAGGGATCTCATAGGGGTTGAGAAGCCACTTGGCTCTCTTAGACTGTTTGTATGATGTATTTTGTATTTCCTGGGCTCTTTGAGTGTTTTGACCATGCTTAACGCATGATGGCATTATACAGGAAACTTGATCGTTTATGTATATATATTCTTTTTGGATCAAACTCTTGGCATTTTTGACTTTTTTTTCCGTATGTAAACTATAATGTTATGTTTATATGTTTTTCAGAATGTATGCAATGGAGAACAAATGATACAAATGTTTACTTTCTTTTTGTATTTCGTGATGCTGATATATGATAATGTAGACACAATGTGATTTTGAACTCTAGTTTCTTATAAGCAATTTTTTGGTACTTCATATTTGTTTTGACAAAATGTGATGATAAACTGGTATGATGAGCAGATAAACTTGCCCCACTCCTAACTCCACGCAACTAGTAAGGTGCGAGGGCTCATCATCGAGAGCTAGAAAGGGCACAAGTTATGAAATATGTTGAAATGGTAGTGATGAGAGCTAGACAAAGCTTTGGTGGAACCAAATTAGGATGCTACAAGCTTACTCTACTCGAGTGACTCCATAGTTTGGGATGCAACTTGCTTTGTGTTTTATCTAGACTTAATTGCATAGATGGCCACATGGTAGACAAAATATGGGTTTCAGGGTTTTGAACTCTCTTGGAATTTTGGACATCTGATTCATTTGTTTTTGACTCAAAATTTCAAAATTTCATTGGAATTGTTTGCTTATGACCTTGAACGTTTATTTGTCAAGAGGACCCCCCTACACCTTGCCCCATGCTACTAGTAAGAAGCATGGGCTTATCACCATGGACAAGGTATAGGTGAGTAAGGGCATTCCCATCCTTTCCCAACCCTATGTCACTAGTAAGAGACACAAGCTCATCACCGAAGGTTGGTAAGGCAAGAAAATGTGTAAAAATAAATTTTTTTGTTTGATTTATATTTGACTTACTTATTTTGAGCAAAATGTCAATGTTCTTATTTCCAAAGAGATATACATAGGGGATAGATGTGACATGATGAAGCTTCTAGAATAGACCATAGGCAAGGCACCTATCCTAAGAAGAAACCAAAGATGAGAATAAGCATGCAGATCTTTTTATGGTTACCGTTAAGACTTTGTTATATCTAGCTTTATCTGATGAAATGATTATGACATGGTTGATGATGCTATGGAAGTGAAGAAGTATGATTAGAGTGTTCATGCCAATAACATCAAAAGTTTTAATGAATTGATTTGAGAATGAGTTCCTTGATCACAAAATTGTACAAAACAAGTGGACAAAATGAACCTAACTACATGGAGATGCAATGCAGATATATTTATACAAATAGTGTTGGTTGCTTATACATAGAATCGTTTAAGGTGCAGGGAATTGACAGTTTCACCAAATTCCTCACCTTCTAGTGTACATAAGAGATATGCACCATTTCCATAGTCCTTCGTGACTCGGTATGGGCCCAACCATTTGGGCTAGAATTTCCTTCCTTCGCCGGTCTTTTTATCGATCTGGCTATCTAGTCTTAGAACTAGATCTCCTTCATATATATCTCGTTCATAGACCTTTTTGTTATATTATCGGCACATCCGGTTAGCATAAAATCTATGCCATTGTTCAACATCTAACCTAGCCTCATATAGGATTTCTAGTTGGGAGATACGTGCTTCTCTATAAGCTTCTTCATCCAGAATCCCTTGTAATGAAATACGAAGACTGGTTACTTCAACCTCAAGTGGGAGAACTACTTCCTCTCCGAATACCAGTGAGAAAGGAGTTGCTCCTGTTGGTGTTCTTATTGAGGTTCAGTGGGGCCACAAGGCCAGGTATAACTTTAAATGCCAATCTCTTTTGTTTTCTTTCACCGTTTTAAGAAGAATGGCCTTTAATGTTTTGTTTGTTGCTTCAGCCTACCCGTTGGCTTGAGGGTAATACAGGGAGGCCATATGATGACTTCTTTTAAATTTACTACATAGTTCGTGGACCTTGTCATTCTTAAAGGAAGTACCATTATCTGAGATAATGATTTGCGGGACACCGTACTTGTAAATGATCTGGTTCAAAATGAACTTGGCGATCACGGAACCTGGTATAGTGGTAAGAGGCATAGCCTCTACCCATTTGGTAAAGTACTTGGTGGCTGTGATTATGAAGTTATGGCCGTCTGTAGATGAGGGAGAGAATTTCCCTATCAAATCTAGGCCCCACATAGAAAAGGGCCATGGAGTAGTGATTGGTTGTAGAGCTTGTGCTGACATGTGAATCTCATGGGAGAATTCTTGGCATTTATGACACCTGCATACAAACTCTACTATGTCGTGTTCTAGATTGGGCCATAAATAGCCCATCCGATGTATTTTATGAGTGATGGTGTGCCCACCGAAGTGGCCTCCACACATGCCGTTGTGAGATTCGTATAGAATTTTTTTGGATTCTTCTGTGCCAACATACCTTAGGAGCATTCCATCAAAAGCCTTACGATAGAGCACCTGTTCTATGATAACATAGTTAGCTATGATAATGTGTAACCACATTATTTTTTGTGGTGTAGCATCTTCTAGATAAGTATGGTCCATGATATAATTAATAATATTAGTATACCAAGGACATTCAGAGATGGGAGGTCTAGTTTCGACGTAGTATATGCATTCATTGGGAAAGTCCAGATCTACTAGATCACCTCTGTCTAATGGGTTATCAGCTAACCAATCTGTAATGACTTGTCCCTTAATAGATTTATAGTTAACAAAAGTTAATTTGAATTCACCCATTAAGGTTATAAAGTGTCTAGCCTTTTTAGACAAGGATCCTTGTGTGAGGAAAGTTTGTAAATGGTCTATTTTTACAATGATTTTTTTTTCTTGATTTAGCATATAATGTCTTAAGCATTTGGTTGCAAAGACTATGGCAAGGCATTCTCATTCTGCTTGCATATAATGTGTTTCATAGTCGAGCAACGTTCGGCTAATGAAATAGATCACACGTTCTCATTTTTCATCATCTTCTTGGGCTAGCATGTAGGCTAGCGAGACATTGGTAGCTCATGAGTATAAGATTAAAGTGCGGTCTTGCTTAGGTGGCATTAGTGTGGGTTGTGACAACAGGAAACGCTTAACAACTTTGAAATCTTTGGTGCAGTATTTAGTCCAATAGATACTATAATCTTTCTTGAGTAGATTGTTGATTGGATGAATGGAAAAGCTCAAATTGGGGATGAATCTTCGGATTGCACTGAGTTTTACAAGAAATGAATTAATTCCAAATTCATCCGAAGGTGGGATCATTTCAAGAATAGCCCATATTTTGGCTCGGTCTACATCGATCCCTCATGATGATATAATGTAACCTAGGAGCTTCCCTCTTGTCACACCAAAGACACATTTTTATGGATTTAGTGTGACTTCGTATTCTATTAGATGTGAAAGGATGATGCAGAGTACTTTTGGGTGATCACAACACTTCCTATCCTTGGCCAACAATTCGTCTACATAGGACTCCATGATTTTGTGAATAAGATCATGAAATATGTATGACATTGCCCGTTGGTATGTAGCGCCAGCGTTCTTGAGACCGAATGACATAACAGCGTAGTAATAGGTTCCCCAAGGAGTTATAAACGTGGTTTTGGCTTGGTCTTGTTTGGATATTTTGATTTGATTGTATCCTGAGAACCCATCCATGAGGGACAAAAGCTCAAATCTAGCTCTTTCATCAACGATGATGTCAATGGACGGTAACGGGAAGTTGTTCTTGTGGCA
Source organism: Taxus chinensis (assembly GCA_019776745.2). Classification (NCBI taxonomy): domain Eukaryota; kingdom Viridiplantae; phylum Streptophyta; class Pinopsida; order Cupressales; family Taxaceae; genus Taxus; species Taxus chinensis. The sequence goes on along the minus strand of CM034153.1, from coordinate 728,511,368 downwards.
TGCCTTATTAATGTATCAGAAGTATATGTAGATGTGTATCTTCCCATTATTTTTGAGAACGAGAATGATATTAGATACCCACTGAGAGTAATCGACCAGTTTGATGAATCCTACTTGGAAGAGTTTGCATTACTTCTTCCTTTACCATGAGATCTACCTTAGGTTTCATTGGTCTCGATTTTTGTTTAATTGGCTTTGCATCTGACTTAGTGACGAGGTTATGTACCGCGACGTTTGGTGCAACTCCTGTCATTTCTTTATAATTAAATGTGAAGGCTTTCTAATGTTCCTTGAGGATTCTAGTGTGTATTTCTACTTCTATTGGAGTTAACGAGGATCCTAGTTTCAATATCTTTGGTTCATCCTCTGTTCTGATGTTAATATCAATTATTTCTTCAATTAAAAAAGCATTACCTTCTTCAAACTCAGCTGGGGCTGGAAGTAATTCCAGATCGTCTCCATTTTCTACTATGTATATGCTAAGTTCCTTTTGTGGGGGAAGATCTATCATGGGATTTCTGAAGTAGGAAGATGAATGTGGGATTAAGGACAAATCTATCACATGATGGGTGAGATGTAGCACTACATAGGTGTTTAAGTAATCCAGAGTGGCTCTATCACTATCAATGTGGTCTAGGATAGTAGATTTGTTCTCATCTATGTTCGTTAAAAGAGGGTTTGACATTTTTTTCACCAATGGTCTAGTATGAAGGGATACCATGAAACAGGTATCTTCCAACTCGCTATTTAGAGTGAAGCGTGATGCTGAGGTTGCTATAGAATCGGTGATAAGATTTTGTTCTCATGGGATTTCTTCAATTGATATGAAGTCAAACTCTTTGCTCAAATCTAATACAACTATTTTGTAGAGTTGTAAGTGCTCAGCTCTAGTTTCATACACCTCAGAGAGTTGGTTTTCTACCAATTTTGAGTCTCCTAAAACCCTGATGTTATTAACACCGATCCTCTTAGCTAAGATGAGGCCAAGGAGGAGGGCTTCATACTCAATGTCATTGTTTGTACATTCGAAATTTAGTTTAAAGGAAAATGGTAGGATTTTTCCCTCTAGAGAAGTAAAGATTACACCTACCCCAGCTCCATAACGACATCTAGCTCCATCGAAATAGAGAGTCCAATATTTAGCTAGGAATATGGATGTTGGAATATTTGTTGTGTTAACATCTTCTGCTTCAGTTACTTCTACCATGCAGAGATCCTTTGCTAGAAGAGAACCAATGCCTAGGGTATATCTCGTGTCTACAAAATCAAATGGTAGGAACATCAGTAGATCCTGTTCTAATAATTCAAAAAAAATTGTAGTAGTTCCTAACAATACTATTTCTACAATGTTAGCCTCATCCTTGAGGGCTAGGATAGTCTTGATTAGGCTCATAGTCTCAAGATTTGTTGTAGGTACCAACTTTTCTTCCGGTTTTGCGTCTGTGGGTTTATTAAGTTGGTTTGTTGGGAGTTCAAACTCTGAGTGAACGCTTGGTCTTTTCTTTAAGTTAGCTAGGAGTATATCGAATGGATTTGGATCACCTTTGGCTACGAAAACCTTTCCTAAATGCAAGAATCTTACTTCTTGAAATAATGTAGAAGGGATTGCCTTCATACGGTGTATCCATGTTCAGCCAAGGATCATATTATAGTTGGTTTCCCGATCTATAATATAAAACTCAGTTAGGATTGTTTTGGGTTATAAGGTGACTGTACAATGGAAAAGTGACAAGTGAGTGTGGGAATCTACAAGTAACTCTTCCTCGCACCCGACCTCCCAAGGTCGTGCTAAGACAACCGGTGGGGATGGATTATGCGTAGGGTATGGGTAAACTAGTTAGGCAATCTTATATCTTCGACACGCACTAATGGAATCTGTGAATCTAAGGCAAAGAAGGCCCTCCTAACCTAAACTAGCATGATAGATCAGTTGGCAAGGATGACTACTCGAAGGCTCCAATAAATATCGAGCTCTGGTGTGATCTAATCTATAGATTGTGAGATACATGGAAATGACTTGGGATGGTTTCATGTACGTCTCTGGACAGGGTCATATGATGGATGATGGATATATAGCAAATCTTATGGTTGATTCTTTGGTCTAGTCCAGAAATCTTTAGCTTTGTTAGCTTCTATGTCTAACAAGGATAATTGTGTGATGATGGTAGGAGGAAGTGGAGTAGATCTAAATACTAATGCACGTAAGCCAACATCTATGTCTGATTCACCTGTGGTTTCGTTGGGTTGTGGGATTTGTGGGTCACAACCGTAGATTCGTGGTTGTTGTGAACCCATTATGGTCATGTGTGGAATCAGTCCCTAATCCCTAGTATCCAATAGTCATATGCCTTTTCGGCCTCTATGTTCAGAATTAACAGTTGTGTAATCTTTTCTGAGTTTCTTATAGGCGTTCTTGCAACCTGAATTCTTAAGCTAGTATCTATGTCTGTGAGGGTGTCTCCTGCATCTAGCTATGGGACCAAAGGGTCACAACCAAATGTTTGCTCTCTTTCAAGTCCTTCTACAGTCATGTGGATATTTATCTAGGGTAATCTGTAGTTTGGCTGATTTGACCAAAATGTGTGCGCTTGGTCGTCTTCTACATTTAACCCGCTTAACTGTGAACTGATCTGGTGTAAGTCTGTTGTTCTTCAAAAGACTTGGATTCTAAGGTTATGATCTATATCAGTTATTTCTGTAATAAGATTGGGTTGAGGCATGATTGGATCGAATACGTATTCTCTGTGCTCTCTAGGTATCGTTATTGTCATACAAAAGCAAATGATACAAATCTAACTAATGATAGAATAATTTAACTGCGTAAGATATGTCTATGTATATTCCTAAATCTGATAGTTATTGATAAACTACTGAACAGATTTTAAAGAGAAATTATCTAATATATCTAAAATTGACAACTAAACTAATAATGTAATTAAATCAAACAAAGCAACCGAGTATAGCTACTTTTCTGTGTAATTTGTAGATCTACTCTAAATAACCTAATAACTGATCTACTCTATTTGAAAGACTCTCGATCCTACCTCAGAAGTGAGGAGTGAATCATAGTTTCTCAGAAACTATCAATCCCCACAGCTTCCCTGGTGATATCGAAAATAAAATTAATTGAAATGAAATGATTGGATACTCTATTTGATATGCTTTTAACTAGAACTTTGAAAGCTATAACCTGGATTCTACAGAACAATGGTGAATCCGATGGTGTGTGACCTTGTCCCCTCAGTGTGATCTCCTTGTTTCTTTGTGCTCACGTGGACCCAGAAAAGCGTGTAATGCTAGCATCAACAGAAGTAGATATTGGAGTAATGGAAGCTTAGGATACAGACTGAATACAATGTGAGTAGGAGAGGGATAGCGCAAGAGTATATAGCTTGGCTTATGTAATTCCTAGTGGGATTTATTGCGAGTCATGCAACATGAAACGTCCAGAACCTGAAACTATCTTTTTTAAGGAACAAAACCTATAAATTTTAATGGCTTCCTTTTGAAAAGAAAACTATCCTACTCCAATTGATTGGATGAAATAATAACAGCATTTGCACAAGGAGGATAAGTGACTTTCTGACAGCTAAACAATACTAACCATGCATACAACAAATGAAACTATGAATCCTAAGAAAAATTGAAAGGCTAAACTATTGAAATGAGAAATTCAGAGGAAAATTTGAGGGGCCTTTTGCTTGAGCACAAGCTATATATTTATAGCATTTCCATCTACCCAAAGGTAAAAACCAAATTGATCTCTTAAACCATAAACAATGCCAAAACACTATTCCAGGGAACCAGAATCATAAATACAAGCAAAGGTGGTGAAAAAAGTTGGTAAACGTTGAAATTTACATGAGTCACGTTAAAAATAACATTCTAGAAAATGCGTGAAGGACCGCCACCCTGAGCAGGGTGGTGGTTATAGGACCTCTGTCCTGCTTAGGCGGCGGGCATGAGACCGTGGCCCAGGCAGGGCAGCGGTTTCGTAACTGAAGAACAAAACACAAAGAAAAAGAGGGGAAAAGAGAACAAAAAAGAACACATGGGCTAAGCGGGACATGCGAGATGTCAACACATACTTGGAGAGATTTTCTGGATCCCAAACACCTTACGAGGAGACCTATATCATCATTCGGGCATGTGTTACGTTGTTTCGGCAGTGTAGTACCCTACAATTTTGGGTACGTACAGATACCATTATTTAATGTAAATTAACCTAAGGCTTTAGGTGCCTGTTAGGATAGAGATGACATAGGATTACTCTATTAATCCTATGGAAAATATTTATATAGGGTACAAGGGAGGAATTTGCAGTGAAGAAAGGTAAAGTGGAGTTGGGGAAACAAGGAGAGAGAGGGTTACTGTTATGATTAGGCTTACAAATTTCACGTACAATAACCATAGTAGGTCCACATTAAATTATAAAAACACAAAAATTCTAACAGTGATAATCATAACAAGTCATAGACATAGAATTCCATTGATTCATTAATCAAAAGGCACAGACTCCTTTCTTGGTTGTCAAATATTATCATGCTTACAAAGTTAGAAATTAGAGAAAGAGAGAGCAGAGGAACATAAGAAAATGAATAGAATAATTGTAACTCAAATTGATTTATGTAGAAGTGGTAATGTCATCAACATGCATTCAATAAACAATTGCCAACCCTTTGGAATGGATAACCCATTCCAATTTATAGCATTACAAACATGTCTCTTCATCTACCCCCTACATGGCCTTCTCCCTATCATCATCACTTGTGACCTTTCATATTCCTAAGAGATGATTAATTTTATTATTAATGAAAAAGGAATCTTATAATGTTGAATTGAGGGTCACTTAAGTGAATAGTATGATATAAAAAAGTACATTCTTAGCTGAAAATTAGTATAAGAAGAGAAAGGGAGGAGAGAGAGAGAGAAAAAAAAATTGACTGATCTTATGAAGATGAAGCTTTGTTGATAGATATTTGAGGAAATGATTCATGAATTATAATCTTGACCTTTGATCACTTGTTAAAATGAAGAAAAAAGATTACATATGCTTCCTCCTGCTGCAGGACACAAAAAACTCCAAATTTTTTAATAAGCGTTTAGAAACAGTGTTGTGAGGCATTGAAAAGTGAACTTGGGATGACCATTTACATCACCATGAAGATATTATCATGTCATGCTTCTAAAAAAAAATTCCTTAATGACCTCAATTCTGATGCTTCAACACCCCTCATAGGCTTCATGATGTTATTGATTGCACCTACTACCTAAATGATCATATGTGGAATTAGGACATCATGGTTGCAAATTACTCCTTTGATGAGATGGAGAGACAATCTAAGACATTGAATTAGTGTTGAAGAACACCACTGTGACATATACACTTCCATATAAACATGATGGTTCCAATAGCATGTGTTAGGACATAAGGATCAATTTATTTCTTTTTATACTTTCAAAATTTACCCCAATGATCACAAGAAATGAATTCGTGATGATCAAAGTCTTTTGATGCTTTTCCTCCTATTATTTTGATGATTTTTTATCATGTGGGTGAATGAATTACCCTTGAGTGAAATTATTGAGGAGTTCCCACCAGTTGGAGTGGAATGAGGTAAAGGCAATGTCCTTCCTCCTTGAGGCATGATCACACTTTCCTCACTCCAAGGTCTTCTTTGAATGGAATCATCCTTATAATTTTCTTGCACTTTCTTTCTCATATGTATCTTGTTTTGAGGAATGAACACACTAATAGGTGTTTGATTGAGTGTTTAAGAACACTATCAAGTGAATGACATTAAATTGCACTAATTATACTTTCCTGTAAATTTACAACATATTGTCAATATAGCACACTTCTCTTCTATCACCGTTAATTAGCTACATTACACTAGTTAATTAACCCTTCTATCCAAAAAATACACCAATTAATGACCTTCCATTAATTAATCCCCCTTTCTATCTAGACTAATTAATTATTATTAATTAATTAGCTTCCTCTTCCATTAAATCAATAAATCATCATTTATTTGATTAAATCCCTCTCATAGTCTAAATCATGCTAATTATTCCTCTAAAAAGCTTCTATAAGCTTGCACACCTATTAATTAATCACTTTGGTTAATTAATAAATCCCCTCAAACCCCATGAGTCACTAAAGGACAAAATAAACTCTCCTAAGGTTGACTCAACCCTTTCTAAACCTCCCTTATCCACAACTAACCCAACCTCTCCATTTATCCCACATGAAGAGGGATGTAGAGATTCTTTTATCCATTGGGCTATATAAGGAGCCCTCCTCCTACCTTTCTATTTACACCTTAACACCTAAATGAGCATAGAGCATACACTATAGCCATTTTATCATCTTAGAGCATTCTTCCATTAGAAGAGTTAGCCTTCTCCATTTCTTGCATTCATCCACCCAAGTTTTGAAGTCATATGGAGATATGTCAAGTGGTCTTGTAGCCATGATTTGACAAGACTCCATTCTTGAAAACCTTGGGATTTCAAGCATATAATCAACTCTTTGATTGCTAGAGATCTACATAGGTTCAATCTCATCTCATTTAGCATTCAATAAGAGATAGAAGTTAATTTGTTTAGCATATTAGCTTGAAATGTTCATTTCATGTTCTAATGTAGAAATGTTGATAGGTTAGCTTTGTTTAAGCTCTTAGCATGATGATGCATAGGTTTAGTTTAGCATTGTATTGAAGCTACTAGGTGTTAGTTTCAATTATACTTACATAGCTAACTAATTCATTGCATACATTTGGCATGCCCAGTGGGACGGGTCCTTAGTCCCTTAGCATTGTAGTTCAATTTTTGTTGTTATTTCAATATTTGGCTAACCCTTGATATGCACATGTGTGAAATAATGTTAAATTTCTTATGATTTTGCTAACTTTCCATGTGTTGAGTCTTGTTTAGGGGTTTAATTTTGATGGGTTGTTGTCAATTTTGAGCTAACATATTAAAATTTGACCTTTTTGAAGTTGTTTATGTTAAAATGACCATATTTTTACAGTCACCCAAGGCGTGGTACACAAAACCACTCACAAGCACATAAAACCATGCACACACTAATCTCATGTGCACACAGGCATAACTCTCACTATTGTACCTTGGAGTTTGTCACAAACCTGTTAGGCTAGTGCACACCCTAAAGGTAGCAAAGGCACACCCCTAAAGGTAGCGCATGGTACCCTAAACATAGCACACCCTAAAGGTAGTGTAGGCACCCTAAAGGTAGCGCAGGAACTCTAAAGATATGCAGGTACCCTTCTGGTAGTGCACACACTCTGTCTTTGAGTGGCACACCCTTTTTCTAGCAAAGTTTTGAGTGCACACATCATTATCATAGCTTTTGTACCTTCTTTTTTCTTCTTCCCAGGTGTGCACATGCTTAAAAGGGCATGCACACACTTAAATGGGTGTGCATACACTCTGAAGGGAGCACACACATCATTCTGTGTGCACATACCTCTCACTATTTTTTTTACATAGGGCACACACTTAAAAGGGAGCGCATACACTCTTAAGGGGCACGCACACACTGAACTATGTTCATTAGCAATCTTCCAGAGGCCATAACGTTTTCTCCCAAACTCAAAACGACTCCATTTTTTTTTCATTGGAAAGGTATTGAAGTGAACTACACAATGGAAACATAAATTTGGGGTTTTGAGTTACCAAAAATTTAAGGTTTTCATTTTTATAAAACTAGTCATTTCTAACATGTCTAAATGCTTTGTAAAATTTGGTCTTTGATGTTCTAACACCTTGCAGGGTTTATTTGAGACTAATTTATATTTTTCATGGTATATTTGAACATACTTTGTGCTAATTTTTCTTGATTAAAGTTAATGAATGTTGCATTTTTGTTTAGGAGGCTAGGATCACGTATGCTCTTCCCTCGCACCTTTTAGGTGATCTTGGGAATCAGAAATGATCCTACACCTTGTCTATTCTTTAGAAAACATCTCATTTAACTTTATTTTTTGTGCTAAGGAAATGAATGTCAAGTTGGTTAAAATGAAAAAATGGTATGTGCTTTCATTAATATATACATAGTTGGGCCTTTTATCACGTATGCTCTTCTCTTGCATCCTTGGATGATCTTGAGAATTAGAAATGACATCTTGTCCCCTTTCTTGATTGTGGAGAACTACTAACATCTTTGTGCAGAACCCAAAGAGACACTTGTGAAAGAAAGGAATCTAAACAAATTTCTAACATGTTTCTCGTAGGTTGCCAAATGGAGTTCAACTAAACCACATTAAGATAAACAAGATAAAAAACACACCACAATCATCACACTGTATTTGCAGGTTTGGATAAGGGTACACCCCATCCACTTAAAACTAGGACATAACCCCTTTGGCATAAGCCTTAAGCTACAACAATGGGGGTGGTCCTAGGAACCCAAAGTAGTCCACACAAGAGGGAACCTTGTGGACAAAACAGGAAGTGCTCCGCACAACCTACTTGACTAGTATTACCATTTGTGAGATTTAGCATCAAAGTTATCTGTATCATGACCCCAATGAGAGTACATGATGGACACATTTATTTCCCACTGTGCTTGAAGGGGGTAAAGTAAAGCCAAGATACTCTAAGAATTAGTCAGTGTGACTTTTCTTGGAAAATCGAGCTCACTCTTAGATAACTTGTGACACCTAGTTGAGCGAACCACCTAGGAAAGACCATTCAGTCTTTGGAGCCAACTTGACCAAATCATTGTTGTAAAGAGCCATCATTCATCATGAAACATGTGTGAAGCATTACTTTTTCTTAGTTTTTCACTTGCCCTAAGGCAGGTGAAACTCTGCCGAAGTGAGGCCAACATTTTTCATCCTCACTTGTACTACTTCCTTCACTTTATTTTGACACTTTGTTGATCAAAAGAGGAGTGACCACACGTGTGTTGCCAACTGATGGTGTCACCACTTTTATGTCCATTTACGCTCATCCATGTTTGCGGCTGGGTTGTTAAACATCTAAAGTGTGTGGGAACATACTCATATCATTGGTAACCATTTGATCTTGATACCCAAGTCAAGATCGTCATCATAGTTAGGCTTGATTCATCACTTGATTCTCTTTTGAGGAGTTATCTTGCTTGTATCGTATCGCCACAATTTTGATACTTACGTCTTGTTTCTTGCAAACTTGACCTAAGTGTCTAGATTGTAACATTATGCTATGCGCATCATAACAATTCCTTGGTATACTCTAGCCTTAGTTTTCCTTCAAACATTACCTTGATTTTGAAAAGTGTTATTGTTACCTTTGTGCACATGTGTAATAATATTATTTCGATACTAATACCTTACTTTTCATAAATTTTGGTTAACGTATCTTAGTGGTATTGTTGTGTCGTTCATGTTTGTAACTTATACTTTTTGAGATTTAGGTCTTGATTGGATCTAAACTCACTTTTAGTATACCTTGCTTGGAAATCATATCAACCTTTTGTTATTACTTATGTCTTGTTCATTTTTGAACTTGGCATAAATGGTGACATTTTTTTTATCATCTTACGTGTCAAACTATTAATTGATCAGACACTTAGGAAGTACTCCATTTGACTAATTGGTTTACCAACAAATTTGTGTGATTGTGTCTCATTTGTCACATCAACTTATCCATTTCAGAACAATCACTTTGATCCATTGATTCTTTATCATTCATTATTCTTTGGTCATTAATTTGGCTTTGTGTTTTGAACTTGCGTGATTGTTCCTTTTGTTTATCCACCTTATAAACTCATTTATAGGAAAATCCTTTGGGTCTTTGATCCTCTTGATCTTCTTGTTTTTTCCTAAGTTCATGATCATTTTTGAACACATCTTTCAAACCTTGGAAAAAACATTCAAGCAACTTTTGCATCAATCAAACATTGGAAATATTTCCTTTGTATCCTTTATGTTGCTAAAATTTTGATCAATCCTTTGACATTTACACCTCCATCCCTTGTTGGATTATCAATCTTGAGTCATCACGATGTATGTTTTCCTTAGCTTCCCTTTTGGAAAATCACACAAGCATCCCCATCTTTACGAAATGTCTAGTTGGTTGTTCGTTATGCTGCCCAAATCAACATGAAACCTTCTTCACTTTGAAGAAGTTTGATCATACAATTTAGGTCTAGACCTTTGAACCCAACACATGCCAAAATGACTGATTATCAAGGTCCCTTATACATACAACAATAAGGAATCAAATTTTTGGCATTCACATCAAAAGACGCCCATCATGACCAAACCTCATTTGGTTCTTCGTGCTAGAGAACCCATCCGGGTAACCCGTTCCCCACCTTCATCTCATAGTTGGTGGTATGGTTTGGACACTTCTGATCCAAATTATTATTCAAGTTCCCCCCACTCTTCTTCTGATTCTAATCCAAACATTTCCTCTTCTTCTGAGGATTCCAATCCAAATATTTCCTCTGATTCTTCTGATGATTCAGATCCAAACTACTATTCAAATTCATCTAATTCAATCCTAAGTCACGGTCCTCCCCTTCTTCACAGGGCCTCTATTATCAGTCACCTAAACAACATTCTCCTCCTCTAAATATTTGTGTCACCATAAATTCTCTTCATCATTCATCTAATGTGACTCCTATGTCATGGTCCTCCCTATCTTCACAGGACCCTCTTCATCATTCATCTAATGTGAATCCTACATCATGGTCCTCCCTTTCTTCACAGGACCCCTTTTATAGTCACCTCAATGATCAAATTCTTCCTTTGAAGATACGCATGACTCCAAATCCCTCCAATCAAACATCTAATACAATTCTTGAATCACGGTCCTCTCTTTCTTCGCAGGACCCTTGTTATTATTCATCCAATGTGATTCTTGAATCATGGTCCTCCCCTTCTTCACAGGACCTTCTTCATCAATCACCCCCATGAAGTCTTCCTTCTTTGAAGATTCATGTGACTCAAAGTCCTTCTAGTCAAACTTCTGAATCGACCCATGTGTCACAATCTGTAGACTTTGGACTTAATCCTACTAGTTTATAGATGATATACCATCATATAGGTAGGTCCACACCACCTTCTTCTACTCCTGAGACATCTAGCTCCACATCTTCTTCATCCCCCACATCATCTTCTTCTATCAATCATCATCAAACATCTTCTAAGTCTTCCACACCAATTGAACCTCTTTCTTCCACTCAACCCCTAGTGGTCGATCAACAACTCATACCGATTGACCTCTTTCAGAATGAAGAAACAATCAAGGCATTTATAGGGGCACATGAAGATATTCCTTTAGCAGATTACGAGAAAGGATTCTCTTTAGACTTTGATGTGTTCTACATATTGTGAGGAAAAGGTTGATTCCTTTTATCAAGAAATAGAGGAAGAGCCTCAAATCATGCAACTTGATCCTCCTCTTATTCTTCCATCTTCACATTCTTCATTATGTGATGAAACTCCTTGGTCTTGCATTGATCCATGGCCTATCTTCTCATCACCCAATCACTCTTTGTCTATCATAATTCCTCAATCACAATCTCTTATGGGGTCAATGCCAAGTATCCCTTCATCTTCATCTAGGTGTGGGTCACCTTCTAGTAGCCCTCCCTCTATGCTATTTGTGGGACATTTTTGAGTAGTCCACTATCTTCTATTCTTGGGGCACATCCAACTAGCCCCTTGTCTTCTATGTATGGATCACCCATGGGTAGTCCATCATCTTCTATTCTTGGGCCACATCCTAGTAGCCCATCATCTTACATCTATGGGTCACCTCCTAGTAGCCCTTCTTCTTCTATTCTTGGGCCACATCCTAGTAGCCCTTCATCTTTCTATCTATGGCTCACCTCCTAGTAGCCCATCTTCTTCAATCCTTGGACCGTATCCTTTTCATCCATCACATTATTCTTCTACCAAATATTGTGGCAAGCCCACTGCCATTCCTCATCATCAATTCTAAACATCCACATTCTTCTCTCACTTCTCGGGATCAGACAAGTCAAGCATTAGCTTATAATAAATCCTAGACATGTTCTTTATAAAGCTAAGATCAAAACTCCAAAGAGCTCCAAAGCTCCCAACAACTCAAAAAATTATAAAATTCAAAATCAAACACGATTCCAGAATGCACACCAACGTACCCATCAAGTATGGCACAAAGTGTAGAAACCTATGGATAGGGAACTCAAACTCCCACATACGAAACCCATGTTTCAAAACAAATCACAGTCATTTGTTGAGTGTGAACTCACCACGATCATCGAGATCGGGGATAATATCACTCTTGATAAACAAACACACTTAGTCTCCCTTATCAAGGAAGTCACACACATCGTTGTTGGATCCTATCATGTAGATTGACATTGCTGGTCCCAACTTCCAAAAAATCAACAAAAATCATAAAACAATTCAAAAATAAAAAAAATCATAAAACAGTTCAAAAATACAAAAAAATGAGAAAACATTAAAACATTACAAAAACAAAATCAAAGGTACAAAGATCAAACATTGCAATCAGGTATTACATACACATGGATGTTCTTTCCTCCCTTTCTTTCATATTCCTCTGCAAGTCATCCACCATTTTCATCCCTTCGATGTTATTGTGGTTAGCCTATTCACACACATTTTGTGACATTTATCTCTATGGTATCCATTTGACCTTGGTCTTTCATAACCTTGGTAAATTAAAGAACGACTGACCTCTTAGAGATCCTATCACTATCTACATCTAATAAACTTGTTGGGAAGAAATTTTGGGTGTATTTTTTGACACTAGCCAATGTCATCATCACAATCACTTCCACATCCTTCCATCAAGCCATCAGTGGTTCTTAACCCCTTGTTAAACAAGAGAGCTGAAATAAGTTTTCAGAAAGCAAAAGAATCAAAATCAATCAATCAAAAAGAAAAAGCTAAAAGAAAAAGCAAATTGATATATAACTCTCTCTTGGGGTATTTCCAATAATCTCTACCAGGGCTATGGATGCCTGACTGGTAGTAGAGAAATGTTGTGATTAGAATCAAATGCATCTCCATCGGGGCTATGGATGCCTGGCTGGAAGCAGAGCAATGTATGGCTCTCCTTCCACAATCCATTCACAAATCACCTTTCAAACTAAATCATTCCTACACATTGGCTAGTGTCTTCACTTGTTGTCTATCAACTCTTTCCTTCAAGAGGTAATTCATTTCCACGTGCACACATGGGATCTCGATGAGTAAACATAGGATTAGTATGTTACCAAGTGTTACTTTTTGGACCTTGTTCAAACTCTTGCTTTAGTGCATGTCTTGTCTCATGATTTGTGCCTTGGGCTAATCACTTTTTCATCAACCACCTTCTAAATATTTTCATAGCATCCTCTATTCTTCAAAATCATTTAGAACATCCATGTGTATCAGATGTCCTCTTTTCCATGTTTGCAAGCACCTTTGTCCCCCTTTAATAAGACAATTTTCTACTTCCTTTCTCTCATGTGTTTCTTGGCTAGCTTACGCTGTGGGGCATCCTTGCTCCCTCATGATTGAACCTATTTTATATTGGCCTTGATCCCCCTTCTACGTGTGAAGATTTTATCTTTGAATACTCCCACCTAATCGCTGGGGCATTTTCACATCTTCACTTTCTTGCATATGCATGGCATTCTTCCCTTGTACATCCCATCTATCACTGGGGGCATCCATGTTTCTTTGTCTTCCTATACATAGTTTTAGAAAACTTTATAAAAATAAAAACATTCAAATATGTTTCTAAAAAATTCAAAAAAATAAAAATCATCCTACAAAACATCACTCTTTGGTTCTCGCTGTTCTTGTGCGACTCGCGGATCATCTTGATCTACCTCCATCAACAAAGTTGGTTTTCTTACTATGTCTGTACTCTGGGGCACAATGAGTTGTTTGGTACTGTTTCATAGTGCACGATTGCTTTTCATAGGACCCAAGTGTCCTCCATTATTCCCCTTGCATGTATCCTTTCTTGGGGCACCATCTTTTAACCCTTGTCGTTAATTCACACAGGTCAGAATCAAAGCTTGATAACAAAAACATTACATTATGTTTCTCTGTTAGGTTAGCTTGTTTACTTTCTCGTATTGCATTGCATTATGTATGTTGCAAGGAGTTAGGCATATTTTACTTTCTCATATTGCATTACATTTTGTATGTTGCATGGAGTTGGTGTTTTCAGCAATGGAAAATTGTTTGTAGTATGGATTTTCATGTCATTCTACTTTTGTCATATGCTTATATTTTTAATAAGGACCGATGACGTAGATCTTTGGCAATATGATGACACTAAAGTTGTTTCAATACACTAGATGAAAGCTTAACTCTTTTCTTCCCATCTTCATTCCTCTTCTACATCACTCTCCTATCAACACTATTCTTCTGATTCACCTAGGGGCATCCTGATCCTACCCATTCTTCTATCCATTTCTCTCACCTTTTTTGATCATCGATCACCTTCTTTCATCACCCCATCGACACTCGAGGGGGCATCTCTCACTTCTACTAATTTTTCTTCTACCCTTCAAAATTTATCTGTCTACTATATTTTGAAGTGGCATCACTTACGCCACCCCAAAGAGGGGAAAATGTAGACACCTATAATTTAGCTTGAGCAATTTAAATACTTAAATTGCACTAATTATATCCTTTCCCACAAATTGATGACATATCATCAATAAATGCACATTTTCTCTCTATCACCATTAATTAGCTACATTACATTAGTTAATTAACCCTTCTATCCAACAAATACACCAATTAACAACCTTCCATTAATTAATCCCCCTTTCTATCTAGACTAATTAATTATTATTAATTAATTAGCTTCCTCTTCCATTAAATCAATAAATCATCATTTATTTGATTAAATCCCTCTCATAGTCTAAATCATGCTAATTATTCCTCTAAAAATCTTCTATAAGCTTGCACACCTATTAATTAATCACTTTGGTTAATTAATAAATCCCCTCAAACCCCATGAGTCACTAAAGGACAAAATAAACTCTCCTAAGGTTGACTCAACCCTTTCTAAACCTCCCTTATCCACAACTAACCCAACCTCTCCATTTATCCCACATGAAGAGGGATGTAGAGATTCTTCTATCCATTGGGATATATAAGGAGCCCTCCTCCTACCTTTCTATTTACACCTTCACACCTAAATGAGCATAGAACATACACTATAGCCATTTTATCATCTTAGAGCATTCTTCCATTAGAAGAGTTAGCCTTCTCCATTTCTTGCATTCATCCACCCAAGTTTTGAAGTCATATGGAGATATGTCAAATGGTCTTGTAGCCATGATTTGACAAGACTCCATTCTTGAAAACCTTGGGATTTCAAGCATACAATCAACTCTTTGATTGCTAGAGATCTACATAGGTTCAATCTCATCTCATTTAGCATTCAATAAGAGATAGAAGTTAATTTGTTTAGCATATTAGCTTGAAATGTTCATTTCATGTTCTAATGTAGAATGTTGATAGGTTAGTCTTTGCTTAATCTCTTATCATGATGATGCATAGGTTTATTTTCATGTTTTTTGGGCAATCAAGTCATTTGAAGGCATTTCCCTTTGTCTTAGTTCAATTCTTAGCTAAATTTTAGGATAAAATGGTAGGATTGGGAAAATTTGGTTTTGGAGCACTTCACTCTATTTTTTCTAACTCCCATGTCTAAGAAAAATTTAAACAAGTTAGAAAAAATGAGAAAAGGACTAAAGATAGTGTATTGCAAATATTTCAGATTTTGGGGGCCCATGGGGTTATGGTTCTCTGCATTGTATTGGGAGCC
The DNA here is from genome assembly GCA_019776745.2 of Taxus chinensis. NCBI lineage: Eukaryota > Viridiplantae > Streptophyta > Pinopsida > Cupressales > Taxaceae > Taxus > Taxus chinensis. The sequence goes on along the minus strand of CM034153.1, from coordinate 728,495,564 downwards.
ACAAGTCGAAGGAGTTTGGGCTCTTTTATTTTACGGGTTTGAGGTAGGTTGCATGCTCAAAGGGTTCAGGTGGAAAAATATTCCTGGGAACATAGTTCGCATCAAGAATCAGTCCACTAAGTGAAGATAGGGCGCTAGAGGTGTTGTGAAAATATATACGAAAGTTGCCAAATTTTATCCTATTTGAGGTTGCTCACTATATGAATGTGGAGTGTGGGGAACTTGTTCCTCATGGGAATAAGTTCTTTACAAAGGAATTTTGGCTGATCAAAAAGGAAAGGGCAAGGAAGGTGTGCACAGATAGGTGAGGTCGAGGGAACAAGGATCCTCGAGAACTAGTTCCCCACAAACCACAACATCCCGAAACATAAAAGGACCCTAAAATTCAAAGGAAAAGGGGAAGTGGACATTGTGGACACTGCGTACCCATAGGGAACAGAAGAACCTTATACCCCCAATGACCCAGGTTCCTTATAAATGGATCTAGACCAAAATTCAAAGGAAAAGGGATTATATTGTAGTGTAGACCATGGGATATAAATAGGGAACAAAGCCCAAATTTTTGGAAATGGGTAAAATGAACTCTCCAGTCTATATTGGTAAATGTTCACCAAATTTCAGCAGATCTAGTATGGTGGTATATCTCCATCCTCATGCACCAGGAATTTCTGACAAACAAGTATATGGTTGGATTTTTAATTCTCTCCTCTTCACCATAAAATCATAAAAATTAGAAGTAGGTGGAGTTGGTGGGTTAAAAGTGAAGATTACTCTCACAGTTAAAAATGTAACGTCCTAGGTGGATAAAAAGACATTAGTGGAGGCATGAGAAAAATTCCTTCTTCCTCAAGCAATGATACAATAAAGGAATGGGTTTTACAGGGGTCACCATGATGTTTTATAGTCATTTAATGATTTTTTTGGTGGTTGGATGTATAATTCAAGTTTCCTCTTCTCTTTATCATTTTTTCTTCCATATATTGTAAAAAAGAGCTCATTTGTAAAGGGGGAACATTTTTGGAATGTTTCTCTCTCTCTCTCTTCTTCTCAGTTTAGCGGGGTATATGTTAGAGCTCCAAGTGTCATTTTTGAGAATTGTAATGATGAATCAAGGTGCCTTATATCTTCAACATGATGTATTGTGCAATAATATGAAGAAATAAAATCAAAGTATTTTGATTATTTCTCTATCCTAGCTTGGTTTTCTACTACTTCACCTTTCCTTTCTTCATATTTACAGGCATTGGTGTGCATTTCTCTTGTTTTCATTACAGGCTTGAATGATGTTGTGCTTATGAAATTAGTGTAATGAGTGTTGTTGTGGTCTATGGTGCTTTGTTCACCCTCTCCATCCCCATTTTCTCCCATTTTTATTCATTTGAAAATGTCCACACCACCCTTCTTGTGGTGCTATCACCTCTATTAGTGTAGGATTTCCCATTTTCATTCTCTCTCTCTCTCTCCTCTCTCTCTCTCTCTCTCTCTCCTTGGTCCATTGGAATCGGTAGATTATGATTAGATAGTTGCATTCCCTTCCTTTTATCATTATATTAGGAAGGGGGGGAAACTAGCATTCTCAGGAGGGTCCATGTCAAGTAGTAGGTCCCAAAACTTGAGATATGGTCCCATGTTAACCAAAAACAATGATTTCCCATTCCGTTCACATTTAATAGAATTAAAGGGTGTTATTTTTTTGGTGATAATAGTTATGGTACACCCGCTGGGACATCAAAAGTCAATATTTCAAAATTTATCAAGTTTGAATGTGTATCTTGATAAAATTATAGCCTTTGGAGGCTCTGCAACAACACATTTGGTGACTCCAAACATCAAAATCTACTAGTTTTAGTAGTTAAAGTGTCTCAGCTCAATATAACAATTCAAATAAGGTCTCGAACAATAGAAGGAGTCTTTGAGTACCTGAAGTTATCACCATTGTTGCTGTCCATTTTGATCCTCTATTATTTTTCCCTAGTTTTCCTTTCACTCTGCATCTCTTGAAACATTTTCTATAGTTTTAATGGGTGAAATGAAGTTTTTGCTTCTGTTCCAATGCCTTAAAGGCTCATTTGAACTAATCATTTACCATGCCTCATTTGTGAAAGAAAAATACATTCAAGCTTTCCATATTTTGTGCCCTAATTTTTTTAAATCCATGGGCCTTGGTCATTTTTTTCCTTTTTCTTCATGGCCTGTGGAGCTCAAATTTGTTCATTTCATGTGTATTTTCCCTCAAATATTTATCCCGGGGTGGTTGAAACTTGCATAAAATCAGTTTCCCCTTGTTTTTTGAGTAAAAAATCCCTCACCCATGAAGAAAATATCGAATTCGGGCATCTCTGGCAAATTCTACATGTCTCTTTTGACGATCTTACGGGTGTCATTTGCCCATCAAAATTAAGCTCAAAATTCTCCTCCTACATGGCTGCTTCTGGTTGGACAAGGATTAATGGGTTTTCTATAAAACTTAACATTTTTTTGGCCTTTGGAAAATTTCACAATTTTCCGCCGCAACCCCACAGGTCCCAGAGGAGGGACACATGTCATGTTCTTGTGCCAGGGTGGAATGGAAGGCCAAGTAGAAGACTTAGGAAAAAATTTCCTTTTTTGCGAAGTGGAGAAAAGTGGAAGAAAATCCCGTTCCACAATGAAGAAGTGGCCACACTGAGGGGGGACAAAGGCGGGCTGCAAAAGGGCATTGTTTCCCTTTTACAAAAAAAAAGGACCTAAGAAAATTTTGGAGCACGGGGCCAATCATGGGTGGACACGTGTCCATGCAGAAGGAAATGGGGATTTTTTCCCATTTTGGAGGTTAAGGCAAAAAAATTGAGCCACGGGTCCACGAATGAGCCACAGGGAGACACACGGAGAAGGCGGTGGGTAAGCGGAATGGCAGAGGCAAAAGAGAAATTTTTCCCCTTTTGAAAAAAGACTTGGAATGGAAAATTTGAGGTGTGGCCCCGCAGCACGAATCATTGAGCTGACACATGGTAAGGGAGAAATTAGGTGTGCGGGCCGGTAGGGAAAAAAGTAAAAAAATTTCAAAATTCCAAAAAAGTTCCAAATGCGCAGAATGGAAGCCGCGGTTTCAAAGGGACTCACCATGTGCCACGTGTCATCACCAAAATTCAAGGGTGGAGGGGTGGAGAAAAAATTCATTTTTTTCCATTTTTCCAAAAATGTCAAAAAGTCAAAAGGTGAGCCCGAATTGATTCCCAATCATATTTTGACATGTGGAGGGCCCAGATTGAAGGAGAAAGAGTATATCAAGGGTAACTTTACATCTTCATTTTTGGCCACCATTTTTTCTCCAAGAAACTTGGAATTGAAATTTTTGCATCAAAATTCATAAATTTTTTGGTGATTTCATGTCGTTTTGGCCTTCTAGGATCATTGGAATCGGTTTCATAACTCAAATTGTAGATTTGAGGTGTTTTTGAAACAAATTTTTTTCCTAATCCATCCAGACACGTGAAATGTCAAATTTGAAACTTGCAGAGGTAGTTTTAAAAGGTGAAAAGGTATGAAATGATGAGAGGAAAGGCATCTGCATGCCTTGATGATTAAAAATGTGCCTCTAGGAAAGATAATGATCTAAATATTTGTAATGATTCAGTCTTTTAAAACACCTGACAACTCTTGTTGTAAATTTGTTAAATGTCATTTTCAGTGAATCATGAGAAATTTTTGTGACAAACTTGATCCCTTGACATATGCTTTTCTTGGGAAAGAAGGCTCCAATGTGGCAAGAGGTATATAATGCATTTTGGAAAAATGCAAATGGTCAGGAAGTTGAAAATCATGAGAAAATTATGAGAGAAAACTCATTTTTTTCGGAGAAACCCACCAAAGAACCATGTTAATTTCATTTGTGTTGGATCTTCATGTATGTGAGTTGGTTATAAGTGTATAGCCATCACACAACTCTGAGATTTTTCATGAAGACTCTCCCTTACTGATGAATCTAACAAGATTTTGAGTTAATCTATGTTTTTCTGGGCAATATGATGTCTGTTATCATTTTAAATACCTGCAAATAGTTTTCATTGTTCTTATTGCAATCTTGCATTGAAAGTATTTAGAAATCACACAGAGATCTCATCCTTATTGATAGTATAGTGGCACTTGCTGTTTTGTTTTTCAGAGGAGATTTCATCCGGCATTGAAAATAAGCAGTTTAAAATCACTCCACCTTCATTTGTTGATTGGGATTGCTTGTAATCCTTTGGGGGTACCTTAAGCGTGGTTTGATCAAGGATTTTTGTGTTTAATTGAGTTCTTTACTTCAAGATTTTGTGGTGAGTTCTCAAATATTGTGTGAAGAGTGCAACCTGGGCTTCCATTTATGCATCTTTTGGTTAAAAGAACATCTTGATTATTTAAAGAATTTTATCTAATAGTTGTTCAAATATTGTAGATGTTGTCAAATATTTTATATATCCAAGTTTTTCTTGTCAATACCCCCACCAAAAAATCATCTAAATAAATAATCCTACCCATACTACCCCTGCATTGCATTGTGTGTCAACAAAAGAATCTAACCCATCTACAAAAATGCACAAAGCAAATCAGGATCATACAATGTCTCTAATAGCCTCAACCTTGTCTTGAAAGCATTTCCATCATTTAGTAGTGACAACTCTGTTGAGTTTGAATAATGGAAAATTGATCACATTTTCCCAAGGCCATCTCCATACAATATGCACAGTATAAGGATATCTCCACTTCCTTCACAAAACAAAAGTTGCAATATAGGTTCTCTTACCTTGGTTGAAAAGGCACAACCTAAAATAGTGAGAGTTAGATCAAATCCTTTCAAAGTGCTATCCATCTCTCCAAAAATCTAAGTGCTACTTAGATCACATCCCCGGATACAAAACGACATTTATCAAGATCTATCTACCTTCAAGCTTCATGCTATATTTCTGATGCTGCTGAGACTGAAAAGAAGAACAAATTTGGGTACCAACACTAAATGGTGCTGTTGCCAGGGAAATTATTTAGTATTTATTTAGCCCGTATTTCAGATCCCTGGCAGTACATCTTGTGTGATTTATGTGCAATTACAAATCTAAGTATCATCTTCTGATCAGATTTATAAGATTGGAATGAAGAGTAGAGTTCTGAGTTTGATATTTTCTTAGTTCAATCTGAACCATGTGCATACATATTTGAGATATTTGAATGCATATCAAACCCTGGTAAAGTCCCTTGCAAATTCTACATGCAAGTACATTGTGAAGCATCATTTTATAATCAGATTTGTAAAGGATTGAGTGAAGATATAGGTCCTGCCTATAAATTTTATCAGTTTCCAGTAGTAGTTGCACTTCATTTGCATTTGTGATTGATAAATTCAAAGAAAGAAAGGTTTGATCTATAAAGTTTGGCAAGATTTTTCAGTGCTGATAGATATTTGACAGAGTATTTTAGTGCATTTTCACAACTAGGGTGAAAGTCCTTAGTGGCAACTCCATGTTGTTCTTGATCTTGATAAAGTACCAATGTCTTAACCTTTCTGTCATTTAATTTTGTGTTGCTAATCTCTGCAAAACTGGAAGGAAGAAGATCTCTCTTCCTTAAAGACTCTGCTAAGAAGTTGTTTACAGATTCAAGAAACTCAGAGTTGGAAGGGAGAAGAGTTTGGAAAGTTGTTAAAGGTCAGACATCAGGAAAAGATATATCCATAGGTGAGAGAGATCAGCCTTTGGTAGAGGATTATCACTCTTCTTCAAGTGATTCTGATTCAAGAAATCCTCTCATAAACTTGTTTGCCTCAGCTAGTGAATGTCCTTCTGCTGTACCTGGTAAGTTCCTTCTTCAATCTGCACCTGTGTGTTTCAATCCTAATAAAACTTTCTAAGAAAATCAGCATTTAGAGAATACCAGTCTTGTGAATCACATTCTTGATCCCCAAGGATATTGCACTCCTCATTATCTTGTTTCACCTCCAAGATCACCTCCACCAAACAATATGGCTCAGCCTAGACCTCCATTTTTTGTTAACACCTTTGGTCCTATAGAATTTAGAGGAATGGGATGGTTACCCAAATGCTGTCCCACAAGATGTTAGAAATAGATTGCCAAAATTCCAAGGTAACAATGCAATAACTGGTGATCAACATCTCAAAATTTTTGTTAACATGATGGAATATTTCAAGATAGAGTTTGAAGATGTGTATATTAATTTGTTTATTCATACATTAGAAGAGGATGCTAGGGATTGGTACAAGGCTCTGCCTGATAATTCAAATTGATTCTTGGGACTGAAATGAAGAATGCATTTAGGTTGTCAATATGGTGACAAGACTGATCCTAGATTTCTCTTGTCTGAGTTTGATAATATCAAAAATAACCCCAATTAATCAGTCCATCACTTTAACAAAAGGTTTAATAAAACTTTTATAAGGATGCCTATTAATCTGAGGCCGTGTGATGAATCTTGTATTAATCAAATATGAAGATGGCATTTGATAAAAAAGTAGCCTATTACCTAAGAGAAAACAAACCTACCAATCTAAGACAAGCTTTCACCATGGAACTTTAAATTGAAAATAATATCAAAGCAATTAGGAAACCTCTCAAGAGAGATGGCAGTAAAGTTTATAAAACCTGAAAAACCTCAAGCTAGCAAGGGTGTTGATTTAGAGGAGGTTGTGAAAACTTTGGCAGGGGCTGTCAAAGAGATCTCATATAAGTTGGCAAGAGTTGATAAGGGAATCGGGAAAACTTCACAAGGTCAGACAAGAGCACAAAAACCATGACAAATTTTCCAATCATCTTAGAGGTGATCAAAGGGTAGATGATAGAGGAAAAATGACCCATGGGGTCTGCAAATAGACATTCTCAAGACACGTGAAGGAAGAGTGTTACCTGATCCCCTAACTGCTAGGGTTGTTGATGTTGAAGAAGTTACTGATATTGATTGGTGTGATAGGTGTTTTTTTACCCCATCCTCCATGTGAAGTGGACCAGCAAGAAGGTGAAGCTAATAATGATGATGGTATTGATGATGATATTTGCATGGTGGGTTGTTCTTCAAGCTCACAAGGAGGAGCAACATCTACTGAAGTAATAAGTGCTAGGAATGTTGCAACTTTTTAGGATTGCATCAAATGGGTACAAGTCTTTCTTCCCCCTCATACTCTTGAAGTTGATGTAGTGCAATATTTTGAAATTCCTAACAATGAATTTGAATACTTAAGAGCTTTGATGATTAAGAAGTATGATGGTGTTATTCCTTTGGAGGAAGATAGAAAATTGTTGATGAATGTTGTTATAGCTCAAGAGAAAGACTATAACACTAGAAGAAAAGTTATTAAGGGAGTTGGGCCTCAAGCCAAACTTAAAACACCCTTTCTCACAAGCATTCCAAAAGAATATCCTAGGAGAGAAAGACTTGCCAAAAGCTCTATTGTCCCAGGAAAAAATTACAGTCCTCCTCATGCCCAAGCTGCGAAGAATCCCTTACCATCAAATGAATCTTCTTGTCTCCCTTCCAATACTACTTTGCCAAAGAGTGTTCCCTGTGACATAGCCCAAGTATTGAGCCAAATCAAAGTGAGTGTTCCAATCATTGAGTTGTTTAGGATTCCTGGGCATAGGAAGAGAGCATTTGAGTACTTGGGGTTAAAAGAGGAGAAGACTACTCCAGGTAGAAATATAAATGTTGTTGAGAATCCTCAAATCATTACTGACCTTGAAACACCACCAACAGTAGAAGATCTTGGAGAGACACCTGAGATATATTTGGGGACATCCTTGGTTGATTCCCAATTGAATGTTGATCCATTCTTCACAACTTTGATCATAAAGGATAGGCTACTTCACAATTTTATGTTTGATTCTGGTGCATCATGTAATGTCATGCCTTTAGAAGTCATGAATGAGTTGGATATCAAAGTTACAGTGGCCTATGGAAAATTTACTACCATGGACTCAAGAGAAGCGATGGTTGTTGGTTGTGTGAAGGGTTGGTTGTGTAGCTTGCATCTTATCCCGAGAGGAATTTAAAATTGGATGTTGTGATTGTTAATTGCTCTGCCAAATGGGGTATGTTATTGTCAAGAAAGTGGGCTATAAGTGTTGGAGGGAGTGTCCAAATGGATATGTCTTTTTCCACCATTCCCATTGAGGGCAGCCTTGTCAAGCTCTATGGAGAAAAGAAAATTTTGCATCTAATTAAAGACCCAAAAAATGCTTCTTATGAAGTATTATTTGTTGATGTTGATGTTGATAATTTTATTAGTTTTGCTGATGGAAAAGAACACAAAATGGATTAGTCAAAGTGCCTTGAGCAGGTATGTTCTCCTTGGACCTTGCTATTTGATGGAGATTGCTCCAAATTTGGAAATGGTGCTGGTGTAATTTTGATTTCTCCTATCTTGGAAGAATTTGTTTTTTCCTTCAAGCTTAATTTTGAATGTACTAACAACATTACTGAGTATGAAGCCTTGTTATTGGGCTTGAGAATTGAATGAAAGTATGGTGTCAAGGACATAATTGAAAAGGGAGATTTAGAGATAGTTGTCAAACAAATAATAAAACTTTATGCTACAAAAAATTAGCAGATGAAGCAGCATAAGCATGCAGTTTGGGATCTAATTAAAATGTTTGATTCCTTCAATATTGTGCACCATGATAGAAGTTTCAATGTTGCTACTGAAAAGTTGGCAGTGTTGGGGTCTAGATTTGGAGATTGCACTGTTTCACCTTATTGTGAGTTCAATGTTGAAGTGTTAACTAGGCTAGTTGTCTCTGACAACAGCAAACATTGGCAAGTGTTTAATGATGATGCTCAAGTGCAAAGGTTATGTACAAAATCAAGTTGAGTTTATAGATCATCATATTTACTGGGAACCAATGGTGTGTGTGACTGAAGGAAGAGAGATTTTTTTTGGAAAATATATTATCCAATTGAAAACTAACACCATTCCTAGAGGCCTTGCTGTTCTTGAGTCTAATTTTAACAATGTTGATTGCATCATCAATAGAAACATGTCTGCCTCAAGGGATGTGGAAGAGCATGACTTGGGAACAAAGGACAAACAAAGAAGAGTTTTCTTAGGTAGTATTTTAAACAAGGAAGAAAAATAGTCCTACTTGTAATTGTTGAAACGATATCAAGACTGCATTGCCTGGTCATATTCAGATCTGAAAGCATATAGAGAAGACTTATTTCAGCATGAGATCCCTCTTGAGAAAAGTGCCAAACCATTTAGATAGAATAAAAGGCCAATTAATCCACTCCTCTCCATGAAAATGCAAGATGAATTAAAGAAACTGAAGGAGGGAGGGATCATTTGTCCCACGAGGTATTCATCTTGGGTTATAAACCTTGTGCCAGTTAGGAAGAAGAATGGAGATATTAGACTGTGTGTAGACTTCAGAAATTTGAATAGAGCTTCATTGAAAGATAATTATCCTTTTCCAAACATGGAGAACATGCTGCAGTCTGTGACTGGATCTGAATTGTTTTCCACCTTGGATGGTTTCTCTGGCTACAATCATGTTATTGTCAAGGAGTCAGAAAGATTTAATACTACCTTTACCACTCCTTGGGGAACATCTGTTTATGTGAGAATTCCTTTTGGTCTCATGAATGTTGGAGCTACCTTCCAAAGAGAGATGGATGTTGCTTTTGCTAGTTATATAAATGATTTCATTGCAGTTTATCAAGATGATGTGACTGTATTTTCAAGGAGCAGAAAAGATCACTTGCAGCATTTGGAAAAAATGTTGATCAGATGTAGAGAATTTGGAATCTCTCTCAATCCAAAGGCCAAGATGCTTGGTCATGTTGTTTTAAATTCTGGTGTCATGATTGATCCGGAGAGAGTAGAAGCAATCAACAGGGTACCAATTCCAAGAATGAAGAAGGGCATCCAATTTTTCTTTGGGAAAATCAATTTCATTAGAAGGTTTGTGTCAAATTTTGCTGAGTTGACTCTTCCTATCACATGCATGTTAAAGAAAGATCAAGTTATCAAATGGGAGGAGGCTGCTATTTATGATTTTGAAGGGATTAAGGAAGCACTTAAACATGCACCTGTCTTGGAAGTTCCAAATTACAAGAAGCCTTTCCAAATCTTCTCCTTTTCCTCTGAAAATACTATTGCATTTATTTTTCTCCAAAAGGATGAAGATGGGGTTGAGGGGCCTATTGTTTTCTTTAGCAAGGCTTTACAAGCTACTGAGTTAAAGTACACAATCATGGAAAAACAAGATTTTTCCTTGGTGAAAGCAACAAAGGTTTTTAGGCCTTATATTTTAAGTTCAAAAGTTTTTGCTTATGTTCCCCACACCATGGTAAAAAGAAATCTTATAAGATATGGAGATCTCAAGTAAAAGATGTAGATGGGTGAACAAACTATCAGAGTATGATTTGAACATCCCAAACCACAAAGTTGGTAAGAGGTTTGGATCTTGCCAAGCCCATGGCTGAGAGCAACTTGCAGACTGTGGAAGTGAATGAGGTAGAGGAAGAAAGGGTAGAATGTCCCTTGGGAAATTGGTAAGTTCTAAGTGGTACAAGGATATAATATTTTACCTCAGAAACCTATGTTGTCATTATCATTTAAATAAAAATAAAAAAGAGCCCTCAAGCTGGCCTCTCAAAAATACATCATCACTAATTTTGGGCTGGCTTGGAAGAACCCTAAAGGTGTCCTCTTGAAGTGTGTAACTGAAGATGAAGCTCCCAAAATAATTACTGATATCCATGGGGGAGTTTATGGAGGACACTTTGCTGGAAGGGTTACAACACACAAGATTTTGAGAGCTAGTTATTGGTGGCCTACTCTCTTCAAAGATGCAACCATGCTGATTAGAAAATGTGAAATCTGTCAGCGTTTCTCTAGAATAATGAAAGCTTCAGGTTCCCTCCCTTTGCAGCCTATGTCAATTGAAGCTCCTTTCAAACAGTGGGGGATGGACTTCATTTGTGAGATTTTTAGACCTTTCTAGTGTTGGACATAAGTGGATCCTTGTAGCCACAGATTACTTCACCAAGTGGGTAGAGGAAATCCCCACCAAGAAAGCAACACACCAAGTTGTTATGGACTTCTTACTAAATATCATATGCAGATTTTGTGTGCCATTCAAGATTATGGCTGATAATGCCATGTGTTTCAAAGCTAAACCTTTGATGACAATGTGCAAGGAGTATGGAACCAATCTAACTTATTCTTAAAACTATAACCCCCAAGGGAATGAACAAGCTAAGTCCAGCAATAAGAATTTGTTAAAGATCATTCAGAGGACCTTGGAGTTGAATAAGAGAAAATGGGGTGAACAACTAAAATTTGTATTTTGGACTGATAGGATCACCACCAAGAGAGCTACTGGTAAGAGACCATTTGAATTAGTGTATGGAACTCAAGCTCTGCTGCCCTTACATCTATAATTATCTTCATTTTAGTTTTTTCAACAACTTGAAAATCAAGAGGTCAGTCCATATGAAGCAAGGATTAATAAAATTGTGAAGCTAGATGAAGAGAGAAGAGCATCCCACCAAAGGCATATCAGATTTAGAGAGAGATTGAAAATATTGTTTGATAGGAAGATCACTCCTAGGGCCTTCAATATTGGAGATCTAGTTTTGTTGTGGGATAACAGAAATGAAGATGAGGGAAAACATGGAAAATTTGATGCATTATGGATGGGCCCTTACTCCATTGATATCAAAATTGGTGAGAATACCTTTTTTTCTCAAAGATTTACATGGGGAATTGCTTAAACTACCTGTTAATTGCAGGAATTTGAAGCATTTCTTGGATTAATCCCCAAATTTGACATATGAATAGCTTGTACAATGTATAGTGTTTGGTTTTTCACTCTATTTTTCATGTTTTGTTCGATTTGTGGTTTACCTTACTGTGTGGCAGCCATTTTTATCAGGTTCTCAACTAGTTTTTGGTGATTTTGGCTCATGAATCCTTTTCCCAAAGGATTTTTTGGCACTTGGTCTACTTATTGTTCTTGTGGAAATCACTAGGAGTGTCCATCCCACGAGCAAGAGCCGATGTTGGTGTCTATTTTGATCCTATATCATTTTCCCATCTTTCCACTTTGTTCTGCATGCTCAAAAAAGGTTTTCTTCAAACTTGGTGGTCTGCAAACTTTGTTATCCAGATTGAATGGTTTCAAAGGCTCACAAACTAATTATTTTTCCCCATTTTGAAAGAAAAATACATTCATGCTCTGTTATATGCCCTAAATTTCCAAATCCATGGGCCTTGGTCATTTTTTTTCCATTTTTTTTGGCACTATGGAGCTTGAATTTGTTCATTTCATGCATATTTGCCCTCAAATATCTATCCCCATGGTTGAAAATTGCATAAAATAAATTTCCCCTTGTTTTTTGAGCAAAAAATCCATCACCCACGAAGAAAAAATTGAATTCGGGCATCTCTGGTAAATTCTGTGTTTTTTTATGGTTGTACATGTGTCATTTGCCCGCCAAAATTAAGCTCAAAATTCTCCTCATATGGCACCGCTTCTGGTTGGACAAGGATCAATGCGGGTTTTCTATAAAACTTAATTTTTTTGGCCTTTGGAAAAATTTCACAATTTTCCCTCGCAACCACACAGGTCCCAGAGGAGGAACACATGTCATGTTCTTGTGCCAAGGGGGAATGGAAGGCCAGACAGAAGACTTAGGAAAATTTTGCCTTTTGGCGAAGGGGAGAAAAGTGGAAGAAAATCCCGTGGGTCCGCAATGAAATAGGTGGTGGACACGTGGCTGAGCGGGGATAAAGCGGGCCGGCGACGGAAAAAGGGTATTGTTTCCCTTTTGTAAAAAAAAGGAACTAAGGTAAAATTTTGGAGCACGGCCCCATGGCCAATCACAAATGGACATGTGTCCATGAAAATTCAGAGGGAAGTGTGGGCCGCAGAAGGAAATGGGAATTTTTCCTTTTTTGGCAAAAGGAGTTAAGGAAAAAAAATTGAGTTGCGGGCCCGCGAATGAGCCACAGGGAGACACGTGGTGAAGGAAGAGCAGGGGTCGGCGGGGTGGCAGAGGCAAAAAGGGAAATTTTTCCCTTTTGCAAAAAAGAATTTAGTATGGAAATTTGAAGCTCTGGCCCAGGAGAAAAACATCGAGCGACACATGGCAAGGGAGAAATCTGAGGCGCAGGCCCACAGGGGAAAAAATGAAAATTTTCCAAATTTTCAAAAAAGGTCAAAATGCACAGAATTGAAGTGCACGATCCCAATGGGACCCATCATGTGCCACGTGTCATCACCAAAATTCAAGGGTAGAGGGGTGGAGAAAAGAAATTCATTTTTTTTCCATTTTTCCAAAAATGTCAAAAAGTCAAAAGGTGAGCCCAAATTGATTCCCAATCATATTTTGACATGTGGAGGGCCTAGATTGAAGGAGAAAGAACAGATCAAGGGTAACTATACATCTTCATTTTTGGCCACCATTTTTGCTCCAAGAAACTTGGAATTGTAAATTTTGCATCAAATTTCATTTTTTTGGTGATTCCATGTTGTTTTGGCCTTCTAGGATCATTAGAATCGGTTTTCATAACTCAATTTGTAGATTTGAGGTGTTTTTGAAACAATTTTTTTTCCTAATCCGTCCAAACACACGTGAAATGTCAAATTTGAAAGTTACAGAGGTAGTTTTAAAAGGTGAAAAGGTGAAATGATGAGAGGAAAGGCATCTGCATGCCTTGATGATGAAAAACATGCCCCTAGGAAAGATAATGATCCAAATATTTGTAATGATTCAGTCTTTTAAACACCTGGCAACTCTCGTTGCAAATTTTTTAAATGTCATTTTCAGTGAATCATGAGAAATTGTTGTAACAAACTTGATCCCTTGGCATATTTTTTTCTTGGGAAAGAAGGCTCCAATGTGGCAAGAGGTATATAATGCATTTTAGAAAAATGCAAATGGGTGGGGAAGTTGAAAAATTGCACGAGAAAATTCTTAGAGAAAGCTCATTTTTTCTGAAAAAACCACCAAAGAACTAGGTTAATTTCTTTTGTGTTGGATCTTCATGTATGTGAGTTGGTTACAAGTGTATATCCATCACACATCTCTGAGATTGTTCATGAAACTCTCCCCCTACTGATGAATCTAACAAGATTTTGAGTTAATTTGTGTTTTTCTAGCCAATATGATGTTTGTTATCATTTTAAATACCTACAAATAGTTTTTATTGTTCTTGTTGCAATCTTGCATTAAAAGTATTTAAAAATCACACAGAATCTCATCCTTATTGATAGTTTAGTGGCACTTGCATTTTTGTTTGTCAGAAGAGATTTCATCTGGCATTGAAAACAAGTAGTTTAAAATCACTCCACCTTCATTTGTTGATTGGGATTGCTTGTAAGCCTTTGGGGGTACCTTAGGCATGGTTTGATCAAGGATTTTTGTGTTTAATTGAGTTCTTTACTTCAAGATTTTGTGGTGATTTCTCAAATATTTTGTGAAGAGTGCAACCTGGGCTTCCATTTATGCATCTTCTGGTTGAAAGAACATCCTGATTATTTGAAGCATTTTATCTGATAGTTTTTCAAGTATTGTAGAGGTTGTCAAAGATTTGATATATCCAAGTTTTTCTTGTCAATACCCCACCAAAAAATCATTTGAATAACTAATCCTACCCATACTACCCCTGCATTGCATTGTGTGTCAACAAAAGAATCCAACCCATCTACAAAAATGCACAAAGTAAATCAGGATCATGCAATGTCTTCAGTAGCCTCAGCCTTGTCTTGAAATCGTTTTCATCATTTAGTAGTGACAGCTCTGTTGAGTTTGAATAATGGAAAATTGATTATGTTTTCCCAAGGTCCATCTCCATATAATATGCACAGTATAAGGATATCTCCACCTCCTTCACAAAACAGAGGCTGCAATATAGGTTCTCTTACCTTTGTTGAAAGGCACAACCTAAAATAGTGAGGGCTAGATCAAATCCTTTTAAAGTGCTATGTATCTCTCCAAAAATCTGAGTGCCAGTTAGATCACATCCCCGGCTATAAAATTACATATATTAAGATCTATCTACCTTCAAGCTTCATACCATATTTATGATGCTGCTGAGACTGAAAAGGAGAACAAATTTGGGTACTAACATCATTTGATAGCGAGAAAATAAGCTAGATGTAAAGAAATGTAATAGATGTGTGCATGGAATATAATGAGATTCCCTCCTATGAAGTGTGTATGCAGAATAACCATCTCTTTTGTCCCTTTTAATGGTGTTAAATAAATACAATGAAGATCTTAGATGCTTGATGGATGCAACCTTAGGTGGTAATAGCTAATATTTAGTGCTTGGTCATTTATTAGGATCACATAACTTTATATTTATATGATTCTGTTTACTTGAATTTCATAATTAATCCTGAAAATTCTAACTACTAGAAATATAAGATGTTAAAAATGGATAAAGAGGACCCAAAAAGTGTGAGTAAAGTACAAAGGGGTCAGGGGCGCTTGGAGATTGTGTCTTGGCTAGGTGTTAGTGTCCATGATGATAAAATTTTGAGCATAAAAAGGCAGATTGCGTAAGTAAGGATGTGAGACCAAAAGTGGTAATAGAAAGTAAAGAAAGGTGGCCAAATACATGGGCTAATTAGTAATTTTATTACTTAGTAATCATATGAATATTAATATCAAATAAAGACTAGATAATTACCCAAAGTGCATGATTTTGTGTCTACACTTACCCAAAATAGCCTGAATGTATGAAAATCTTAATCCCAAGGGCTCTAGATGGAATTTTGAGATGAAATTTTATATGAATATGAATCCAAAGACCATGAAAATACTAATAGAAAATATTTCAGACATCAATTCATCATGAAACTCCAAAAATTACCCATATTTTATTGAGATAGTGAGGTACACATTGAAAGTTTGAACTGCCTTAAGAAATAATCAGACCTTGGATCAAATTTGATGCTACCACCATGTAGAGGATTGTTTCAATATTTATATTTCCTACTTGTTTTCCCTAATAACTCCTTATGGGACTCCTTAAATAATCTGAAGAATTTCAAGTTCACAATTTGACTACTCATTCCTTACACCTAAAAACCCAATTTTGCACATACTACCCCTGAATAAACAAATATTTCCTAAATCTTCCTAAAAATATTCAAAAACTTTCCTGAAGGATGCACACATGCCCCGAAATGGTAAAAATTTTCCTTTCTAGGCTTGTTGGATAACTAGTCTTTTGCTACACTTCATTGAATAAATTTGTGAACCCTTTACACCTTTTTAACTGATATATGTTTATTCAATGCATTAGGATAACGTACAAGGTCAAGATGATCATAACATGAAAGACATACTGACCAGGAGAGGGATTCAGGAAGTTCTTGAAGCAAGTTTTTACAGTATGACTTGGTTGTCATTGTTCAAGTTTTGAATTTTGGGCTATTCAAATTGCATGAAAAAGGATCGATAGTTTTATTTCTCAAGGTAAAGACCATTGATTCAATTACCTTAGATAATGGATGATTGCGCGTCATAAGATTGACAATAAGGTTTTTATGTTATAAGTTGGTGTGGGTGGAAGTGCCCCCAAGTGGTGGGACTCAAACTTGACAATGTGATCGATGAGGTGTTTGTTATCCCAAATTCACACCCCGAAGAATTTGGTCAAGACAACTCTGCACATAGAGAAAATATGAAGGGGAAAATGTTTCGGACCTACGAGCTTGCATCCCAGAATGAGGCAAAGGAAAAATTCAAAGTTTGGACCCGAGTCAAATCAAAGCGGGGAGTCAAAGAAAAAAGGTGAAGTGCATTCCCGGGCTGACATAAGGGTGCCACGTGTCCAAGCAGAGTAGCGGGGCTGCGAGAGTTTTCTGGATTTTGTGATTCTTGTGGAAATGGAAAAAGATAAGTTGTGGACCCGTAAACCCAATTTTTTACTCTAATCTGGCTGTCACGTGTCCCATATCAAAATGGAAGCCCAAACAAGTGTTAGGCTTCCACGTGGCCCTAGTAAGTGAAAAATGAAGAAGAGTCTTCTAGGCCATTAACACAGAATCCAATATCTTCAACTACCAGATTTGATTCGATTCAATCCACTGGGGAACCAGAAGTGACATATTGTGGGCAGATTTGTAGAAGGCATTGATATTCATTGGTTGAGATTTCAAGGTTATGATTCAATGTGTATCTCATGGTGGTTAGAGTAGGATTCAAATTTTTACCTCTTCTCTCTCTTTTCTTTCTATATATATTGTAACACTTCTTGTTTGAGAAGGAGAGACATTCTGGGCATAGAGAAACTCTATCAAAAATATTTCTCGACGCCATTTTTGAGTAGTGAACCTTCTCCCATGCCTGGAAAATGTATTTGTGCCTTTATTCTAGAAATTGTAATGGTCTGTGCACCTTCTAGAGCAATAAAAAAACATGTTTTTGTGGTGTTCTTCAACCCTTTGCATCATTTTGTTGTTTCTCCGTGCCTCTCCCTTTCAGTCTTGGTTTTTTGTGCATGTATTTCACATTTACAGGTGCAGGATGTTGTGTTTCATGGAGTTTAATAGATGATTTGTAGATCTGGGTCATGTCACTTCTGTCTGACCTCCCTTATCTCCATTTTTTTCTATTTCTTTCTCCCTCAACAGAATATCTCTCTCCCTTTTCTTGGTGTTATCACCTCTTTGGCTTAGGATTTATTTTCTTTTTGTATCTCTCTCTCTCTCTCTATCTCCTTGGCAAGTTAGAGTAGGATTTTAGATAGTAGATTTCCTTCCTTACAAAGTTGTATGTGTGCTACCTGATTACAGAGGAACAGGAACCGGCCTTCATCTAGAGAGCCATCTCCCGATCACAAAGTCCCACACTTTGGGAGAAGGTCCCATGTTATGCAATCACACTAGATGAGTCTATTAGAAAATCGATCCATAACATTTAGGGGTGTTGTGATTTTGCATTAACAGTTCTGGCATGCCTGGTGGGATAGGTTTGAAGCACCTTACCACTTCACTTCATCAGGTTCGATGTGCTCTTGGTGAAGATTGTCAGCCTTTGGAGGCACTTTCAAGCACATCTGGTGACTACATCTGGTTAAAAACCCATTCTCTAAGTTCAGACCTTTTCCATCCATTTCCACTCATTTTCATCCATTTTCTTCTTCCATATTTCCATTTTCTCCCATTCCATGAGGTTGTGTAATCATGACTTCATTCCCACCATGGAATTCACATCTACAGCAACATAGTATGCAGTCCACCTCCAATGTATTTCCCAACTCCTCCAGATCAGCATTATAATCAGATCCAGGACCATTATGCTTACCCATATGAACAATGTCAAAACCAGTTTGGCTATGGAGCTTATCAAGAGCAAGGGTATGCATATAATGACAACAGTCAAATGGAAGATGTTGATTTGCTGGAGAAGATAAAAAAAGGATGGAGGTTGGACATGGTTCAATTAAGGGCAACATAACAAAAATGAGGGCTTTCAAAATTGGTTACAGGGCACCTTGTCCATGGGAAGGCCCTTTTCCAAGACACTATAGCCCGTCAGGAGAAGCTAGACTTCATGATTGGAATGTTGCCCCAACTTGCACAATGGGTAGAAGAGATAGATAAACTTGGTGCTAGCATTGTCAATGGGTAAATTCTACACCATTATCTAGTAATTTTCTCTCTACTCCTCCAGCACACCATCTCAATTTGGGCTTTAATTTCAAGCTTCCCATTGAATGGTGCCCCAAGTGTGAAATCCATTTCTCCATCCCCTAATCTTCCACCTCATCTCAATTCTTCTACCTTTTCCCTTCCAAGAAGTCATCCCCTCCAAACAAACAAGAAATTCCACCTCTCTCCCCACCACAAACAATTGCAAAACTGGTTGAACCCCAACCTACCACTCCTCTTGCTTTCCCAAGCCCATGTTGGGAAGAGACTCAAGAATCCAGTCAAGGAGAACAACAAGAAGAGGATCCCAAATAAAATAAAATGACAAAATATTGAAGAGTTGGGCTACCAAATTTGGGTTTACAAAGGTCCCCTTGATGGTCAAGCCTAGAGGAGGTCAAGGTTGAAGAACCATGGTGGTGGATGTTGAGTTTGCAGCAGAAGAAGAGTAAGAACAAGAGGATGAACAATATATTCCTGAAGCAGTGTCCATTGAACAGGAGCAACTAAAGAGGATGCTCAAATCTAGTGTTGAGGCCACTCAATGAAGAAGGCATCATTGAAGATTTTTAGTCTTTCATTTCAAGGGCCTGGATTTGATTGATGAACCCATGATGGAGGAAGACCATATTAGTTTTTTTATTTCAGAGGCTCTAAGTCCATGGAGGAGGCTATCAAGAAGAACCTTGTTCTTCCTCCAACTTCATCCCTCAAGCATCTGATGTTGAAGAAGAGTTTGATCTTTCAAAATTCATGTTTGAGAGTGAAGGAAATCCATGGTGAGAAAGTTACAGATCAAGAGGACACCATGAAGGAGGTAGAGCTAACTTGTTGCAGCAATAAGGAGGTAAATTGTCTGTCAGACTTGAGAGATTGCTTTGATGAAGAGGAGCCCATGGAGATTACATCATCCAGTCCTCCATCCATCTTCCAAGCACATAGCCTACTGCATGGAGGAGAACATTCATTTGCAGCCATGCACTTCATCACTACCCTCTGGAACCAAGGTTGGAAGATATTGATCTTCCATGTTCTTCAAAAGAGGAGGAAGATCCTCTCAATCACAGGATGTCATCATCTCTCCCACACCATCCACTCAAGAAGGTCCACGAGAAGAATCCATATTTGGAGTTAAATTTCATCAAAGGGCACATTTAAAGGATCACATCCCCAATCAACACTTGGCTTCATTACAGCCAAAGGAGAAACCAAACTCATCATGTTCCCTCTAACGACAGGATGATATGCAAACCACCAAGGATCAGCAACCATACCTCTTTAATCACAAATGTAGAGCAACTAAAAGAGGTATCCACATTTGTCTCCAGTTAATACTTTGATGATTTGGGTGGAGGACCACTTCTTATGGTCAGTTTTTCACTCATCCCCCAACTAGCCATGTTTCCAAATCATCCCATGCATGGCTGTCATTTTTGAGGAAGGGAAGCTATTTCTCCCTGCCAGTTGTTTGTTTGAGTTCCCTTTGCTCTTGGTTAGAGTAGTGTAGGTAGGTTTATAATGAGCATAAGAAGTGCTTTTGCAATACTCTCATATCCCACTTAGGGGTATGTATTATTTTTTAGTTTGTACATAAAGTTTTTGGTGCACAACAACATTTTGTCTTGCAGACATGCATTGTAATGGTTTTTGAACATGATCAGGACTCCAAGCTTCAGCGGGTTTCCAAGAGGCCTCACAGGTCGGAGTTTCAACGAGTTTATCAGAATCATTTTATTAGGCATTCACTCCAACCCAATGGATATTTTTAAAATAATCTCTTCATCTAGCAGGCAGATGTCCCCATGAGTCACCAAATCTATATGTCATCCCAAATTCGAGGAGGAATCCATCATAAATTTGGTCAAGACAACCCTGTGGCATGAGAAAATATGAAGGGAAAACTCTTCTGCAAACTAGTCTATCGAGCTCACTTCTCAACATTCAAAGTGAAAAATTCAATAGTTTGGACTTGAGTCAAATCAAAGCATTCTGAGTTTGAGACAAAAGGTGAAGCCATTCACCATGGCCAACAAAAGGGTGCCACATGTCCCTTGCGAGCAGTGGGTCATTTAAGAGTTTTCTATCAATTTTGACTGATTCTCATGCAAAGGGACAAAAGATAAGTTACGGACCCGCAAGCCCGATTTTTAAATCTAATCACCTACTTCCATTGTCCCATATCAAAAGGGAACCCAAAAAACTATACTCCAGGCTTGGAGGCCCTGGTAGGTGAAAAATTGAAGAAGATGATCCAGGCCATTAACCTTAATCCAATCTCTTCAACTACTAGATTTGATTCAAGATTCAATCCGTTGTGGGAACCATGAAGTGACATATTGTGAGCAATTTGCACCAAAGGCATTGATATTCAGTGGTTGAGAACCTTCAAGGATAGGAGTCCAATGCGTATCTCATGGTGATTTCAGTGGGATTCCTAATTTTCCCTCTTCTCTCTCTTTTCTTTCTATATATACTTCCCCAACACTTCTTGTTTGACAAGGAGAGACCATTCTTCTACATAGAGAAACTCTAAATTTGTTTCTCGATGCCATTTTTGAGCAACAACCTTCTCCCATGCATTGGAAAATGTATTTGTGCCTTTATTCCATAAATGTAATGGTCTGTGCACCTTCTAGAGCAATAAAAAACATGTTTTTGTGGTGTTCTTCAACCCTTTGCATCAACACTCATTTCTCATGCCTCTCCCTTTCAGTCTTGGTTTTCTCTGCATGTATTTCACATTTGTAGGTACCCATGTTATGTTTCATGGAGTTTAATAGATGATTTACAGATCTGGGTTGTGTCACTTCTATGTGACCTCCCTCATCTCCATTTTTTCTATTTCTAAAGAAAACCTCAACAGAATATCTCACTCCACTTTTCTTGGTGCTATCACCTCATTAGTGTAGGATTCCCTTATCTATGACTCTCTCTCATCACTGGTCCCTTCCAATTGTTAGATTAGGACTAGATATCCGCATTTCCTTCCTTTAAGTAGTTTAGTGCTAGGATTAGGAAGAAGAAGCTTAGACTTTCTCTTTCCGCCATCTCAAGTCCACAAGTCCTACTAGCTTGAGAGATGGTCCCATGTTATGCAATCACCTAGATGAGTCTGCTTTAGAAAACTTTAATCCATAACTCATTTGGAAAGTGCTGTGATTTCACATTAAATTCAAGTGATATTTACATCTCCTCTACACAATCAGATGCCTTCACATCAAACCAATCTTCACTTCCTTTTGACATTATCATGAAAATACTACTCCCTCCACTTGTATCAACCACAATACCTTCTTTTGACCCTCCAGTAGAGATTTTGGTCATTCCTTCCAAGGGTGCCTCTTCGTAAACAAGATCTAGACCCCTTGGCACATTTCCTTAATGTCCTCACAAAAAGGTAGATCTTCCTTCCCCTAAGACCAATCCTCCTAATTCCACATCATCATATTCTATTTTAGGACCCCTCCCCACATCATCTTCTTCTATTTTGGGACCAATCCATCATCTTATTCTATTTTTCGATCATCCCCTTCATTGAAAACCTTTGCTACTAATAAAATGAAACAATGACGACCTCTTTATAAACCACCTCCCAAAACCAAGTCTAGGTCACCCACATCATCAACCAATATCCCAAATCAAGCACAGTCATCTCCTTCCTCTTCCCAATATAAGATGGTATCAAGGGCTCCCATCACACCACCACATGTTAAACCATCATCAATTTCATCACAAAACCTTGTACATATATCAACACCATCTGTAGACACCAAATTTGTGTCTTACGACCCCTTGTGACCCGCATCTCATTTCGCAACCTAACCTCACCACCTAAACCTTACACAATTATTTATTAATTATCTTATAATTAATAAATCCACATCGCCTTACCTGCCACCTCATTTTGCCACCTCATCATGACCTAGGCCTAACCCTAAACTAATCTAATTAAGACCTATAACTTGGTCTACATCCACACCCATGACTAATGACCCCTTTCTCGCACCCAAAACCGACCTTCTAGTCACTTGACCAAGCCCGCAACTAATCCCTCAAGAGAAAAGGAGGGAAAGTTGGCTATTTTACTAAAAATAGCCCACTTTGACCTGACCGATACCGGTTACTACTCGACCGCCATCGGTTACGTAACCGCCATTGGTTCCCTGTAAATGGGCTCCCCTAACCAGAAACAAAGGTCGAAGAATTTTTGGATCAATCAGGATCATCAGAAGTGATAAAAAGAATCCATATTTGCTGAGCCAAACAAGAGACAAGTGAAGAGACAAGAACAGTTTGCAGTGAAGGAGACCAAGCCCAAGAATGCAACTGAATAATTAGAGCCCTGTGATACTCAGCTGATCATCGGGAGGGAGGTATCTCATCTCCTGAGTGCCAGGACATCCTACCTGAGTTCTACCTTTGTCATTACACTTCTCGGACCTGCATCCTCATCAATAACCAGTAAGCTGCATCTTGTGTGTTCTCTTTAATAATATTTCTTAGACTTTTGAATCACAGCCGTCATAAATCCATTCCTAGATCTACCACCCAGCAACCTACATTATATCTAACTATCATTCATTTACCTCTCATCACCCCGTTACCTAATCCCGCTCATATACTAGCCTTACAAACAACACAACCACCCTACAACCGACCCTCACCAAAAGTCCCTAAAACATATCCCCCACCGATATCGATTAGTAGTAACCGGTATCGGTTATTGTGACTCAAAACCAGAAACCAGCCTTTCCTCCTACCTATTTCAACGAAGCAATTAAATTGTTATTTTACAATCTTTTGTGTTAATTTATATTAGTAGGGGAACTGACCACCTTTAAAAGGAAGTTTTATATTTCTTGGGCCCAAGGCAGTTCCCTCATTTATTGTCTAATCACAATCTTGTGGTCTTGTGTTCTTATTTGCAGGTAGTCCTTCCAAGACAAAAGGGAGTTCTTCGCAATCAACCTGATCTCTCTCTATGGTACGCACACACCATCTCGACATTCAACAGGTATTCCTCCTAGCCCTAACCCTTATCTGTTTCTAAAAGGAATGAAAGGATAGAAGCAACTCTATTCCCAAAAAGCTGAAACATTCTGCGTGAAACATTTTGGCACGCCCGGTGGGACCCATTTCAGGTTTCTGTTTCTCTTGTTTGCTTTCATTTAGGGAGCATACTTGCTGTTGCTGTTTTTGTTATATTTAGTAAAGGAATTTGTCTTGCTTTCCTAGTTTTGCATTAGTGAAAGTCATCTTATTTGCTTCATCGAATATCATTTTCGATTTGGGTTTAAAACACGTGCATTACATTCTTGCTTGTTTTTTTCAATTCTAGTGAACATAGACTAAGTAACAGGTCGTACACGTGGGGGTGATTTCCATGGTATTGACAGGAAATTAATCTTACTTTCACTACACAACACATACCGAATCACTTCATAATTAATACAACAGCTCAAAACATCCCCCCTTTTCCGTGGTATTCCTCCGCCCGATTGAGGTAACCTTATAAGCAAAAACAAACTTGACATTTCCTCTAAGTCTTCTTTTAGGATTCTGACATCATTTTACGTCTAAAGGCATAATCCCACGATAATTTAAATTAACCCTAGGGTTAGTCTCTGGATTTGCGTGTGCATCTTGTTTGTTTTCAGTTCTGTTTTCTCTGTTATACACTGTCTTCTGTCATCACCTCAGAACAATTGATAAATGTACTAAGCTTTGTTAACAATCAAGTCAGTAGCTTCTTATATTTTCTTATACTAGTCTTATTACACCGATATTGGTTAACTGACCGACGTCGGCTA
This sequence comes from Taxus chinensis, assembly GCA_019776745.2. Lineage (NCBI taxonomy): Eukaryota > Viridiplantae > Streptophyta > Pinopsida > Cupressales > Taxaceae > Taxus > Taxus chinensis. The sequence goes on along the minus strand of CM034153.1, from coordinate 728,471,121 downwards.
TAGTCTAACCGACATTGGTTATCAGACCGATATCGGTTATTGTCTTTTACAGTTTCTGACAAACTAGCAACCTACCAATTTCACCATTCTGAGTCTGTTTCTGTTCCTGATAGATTGAAACCCTACTGGGTACTCTTGTCCATGGTTGTTATCACTCGGAAGCAAGCCGCCACCATGGTTTCACATGCTTGCTCTGTGCCTTTGCCTGAATCACCCCCTTCACATTCTATAGGGAACCCTATGGACACCAGTGAGATCCCCAAAATTCCTGTAGGAGATAAGGAATTTGCCAAATTTCTGGATGCTAATCCTAGCGCTGTATAATACTATTTGTCTCATGCCCTTGACCGTACACCCGACGGTCAACTCCTTGTTGGCATGCCTATCAGTATAGCTGCTCATTTAGCCCCTTCTCCGCCTGATAACTCCGTTTTTCCTTCCGCATCCTTAGTCCTGTTGCCTACCTCAACAGCTTCAGGGGTTCATACGGCACAAATTGGCTTTCCTTTGGTTAATCTTGGGTCCAACATGTCCTTACCGCCGATTGCTCTTACCTCATCTCTCTTGCAGACTGTTCCGTTCATGACTTGCTCTCTGCCACCTATCCACACGAGCTTTCCTTCTCGAGCTCCGCCCACCTTTTCATTTCCACACACATATCCGGTAACCTCAATAGCTTATATAGGACATCCCTATTCGGTTGCCTCAACACATTCGTCCTCCATACCTTATCAACATTTAACCCCACCATTTCCTAGCAGTGGCCCTTGGCCCAATTTGCCTCCGTTTACCACAACCACATCATCATCTCATCCAACTACTGATTTAATTAAACAAATGATGGACAAAATGCAAAATCTGGAGGCTTCTGTTTCGGGAAGTCGTAGCGCCTTGACATACGAGAAATTTTGTCGGGAGCCTATTCACCCTTCTGTCCCTCTTCATTCATATCCTCCTCAATGGGAATTGCCAAAATTTACTCGTTTTAATAGTAAAGAGGATCCTCAACAACACTTGTGATCATTTAGACATGCTTGTTATTTGATTGCTCATGATGATGCTTTGTTACTCCGCACCTTTCCCATGTCCCTATCAGGACCCGCCTTGGAGTGGTACAGTGCTTTAACCCAGCACTCAATCTTCTCTTTTAACTAACTAGCCCAATCTTTCTTGGATCATTTCTCCATTAACATTGCCAAGAAAGTATCTATCATTGACCTCTATGCCATCCGAAAATTTGAAGACGAATCTATCACAGATTTCGTTGGACGGTGGCGGGGGCCTTATCAACCAACTTACATATGCCTTGCCTCAGGCTGAACTTATTGAACTTTTTACGCGGGCATGCGCTAAGCACATTTCTCCTACCCTTCAAATTCAAACTTTCCACACATTTGACGAGGCCTTTACCATGGCTCGGAAACTAAAAATTCGAGCCTTAGAAGAAGAGAAATTGCGGTTGCACAACAAAAACCCCAATTTCCGGACTCCAGATTCCACCAACAAACCTAACACCACCAATCCTCACCCATCGACTGCTTCGAAATCAAAAGGAGCCATGCACGCGGTGATGGTCAAATCCCAACCACCGTCTAATACCCCGCCAAAAACCACCTATAAGTATAAAGCAGAGCCCATCAACTACACTCCCTTGAGAGAAACATATGGTGTAATATTGGAAAAATTGCTTAAAGCAGGAGCCATTACCTTACCTCCTGTTAAACCTCACTCCGGGTTTGATTCCACTTGCGCCATACCTTCTTGGTACAAATAAAATGACTTTTGTAACTTCCACCACATAAAGGGACATAGTCATGAGAACTGCAAGATGGTTAAAAACATAGTGCAGGAAATGGTTGATGCGGGGGATATAGCCCTCGATAATCCTAACGCCGCTGCTAACCGAAATTTGAAAATATTCAACAAACCATTCCCGAATCATTCTTCTAAAAGTAATCTAAACCAAGATATTTTAGCCAAGGAGAGTGTTCATGAGATCCATGCAGTCTTCGATTCCCAGCCAAAAAGCCTCTATCGAGAAAAATTTTGAATCAAGCCTCTTCACTGACCCAGGGGGCCCGAACCTCCTTCACCACCATCAAGCCAAAGAGAAATCATTCCTTTACCCATAAAGGAGTTAACTGCCTAGAGTTCTCTTCTAATAGATGAGTCTTCTTACACCACATCCCTACAAGATTGTGAGCGGATGTTATCTAACCTATCTATTTCCCAAACGTCCCCTTTTACCGCTCTTACTGCACAAGAGGAAGGCTCGCCACTCCTTTTGTCATCTTTAGATGAGAAACCTCTTGCACCGACATCGCCAACTTCTTTAACCATGACGGATCCTCTCAAACATGCCCTCCTACCTATTAGTTCTTCATCACCTAAATCTTTTCAGCGACCGGTTGACCTCTTAACACCTATTGATACAATGCCTCGTCTACCCCCTACATCACACCCACAGTGGACCGGAATCACAACCCACCTTTCTTTCATACAAAAATTCCAATTCACACCTGAAGACTATCATTCTCCAGAAGATAGACGAGTCCTATGGGAACGTTTGAGTACCCCCTATTCTAATCAAATGTAGATGACCGATCCAGACACCTCTACCATATACCCGAAGTGTTTACAAAAACTCAAAATGCCTATGTCCTCATCTTCACCCCCCACATCTCTACCCAGTATCTCATCCACCTCTGTCAGCCTAACCAAATCTTCCCCTACACTTGGGACCTCACCAATACCCAGTCTAACACACCCGCCTAAGCGACTAGATTTATCCAAAAATAAATCCGCCCCTCCACTTAGGAGACAACCTCAATCCGTGCCTCTATCACAATTAAAACCATCATCATCACACCTACCTTCCATATTGGGACCTCATCCCTCCACCTTGCATCAATATATCATACCTCCTGCGTTTTCTTTAAAATGACCTATGCCTTCTGCACCCATACAGAGATCTAAGGGTATATCAACATTGTCACCTCACATATCCTGTCCACCTACCAACCCTAAACAAATTCCATCATCAAAAGATTTGTTTGCTGTCACTCCTATTTCTCCGTGGTTTTTTTCTGATACCACATCATCTTTGGCCTCATCATCTAACTAGCTAAACATAGCTTCTGCGCCAAAGAAGCCACATTTAGTTAAAACCCATTATCAAAACCCCTTGGCTAAACCACCACCCATATAAACCAACCATACCACGTCATTATCAGAATCGACCCAATCAATAGCCTCCTCTTCCTCTGAATTTGACCCACTCAAAGGGTCTTACGCCAAAATCCTTGCTATGTTGGTAGAGAATGCGACCATTTCCCTACCCCCACTTAGACCTTATGATCCATCTAAAACTCGACCTATAGGTTATGATGAGTCTAAAATCTGCACTTACCACCACACACCAGCACATGACGTAGAGGGATGTAAAGCATTGAAAGCCATACTTCATCAGTCACCTCTCTCAGATAGAAAAGTTAAGAAAGACAACTTTCTTACGACCCCCTGTGCCCCGCATCTCATTTCACAACCTAACCTCATCACCTAAACCTTACACAATTATTTATTAATTACCTTATAATTAATAAATCCACATCACCATACCTGCCACCTCATGTTGCCACCTCATCATGACCTAGTCTTAACCCTAAACTAACCTAATTAAGACCTATAACTTGGTCCAATTCCACACCTATGACTAATTACTCCTCATCCGCACCTAAAACCAACTTCATAATGATTTGACCAAGCCCGCAACCAATCCCTCAGAAGAAAAGGAGGGAAAGCTGGCTATTTTACCAAAAATAGCCCGCTTTGACCTGACCGATACCGGTTCCTACTCGACCGCCGTCGGTTGCGTAACCGCCATCGGTTCCCTGTAAATGACCACTTCCAACCAAAAACAAAGGATCGGATTTTCATTTGATCGGGAGAAGGAGAAATCATCGAGAGAATCCAGATTTTGCTTGGCCGAGCAGAGACAAGTGAAGAAACAGGAAGAGTTTGCAGAAAAGGACATCAAGCCCAAGACTGCAACTGAATAACCAGAGCCCAGTAACACTCATCCGAGCATCAGAAGAGGAGATAACTCATCTTGGATTGTCAGATCATCCAACTTGGGTCCTGTCTTCATCATCACAGTCCTGAAACCTGCATCTGCATCAGGGACGAGTAAGTAGTGTTTTATATGTTTCTAAGCACCATTTTCTTGAGCCTGTTGATTAATAGTAATCATAAGTTTATTCCTAGATCTACTACCAGCAACATACTGCACTTAACCTTCACCCATACATCCTGATATTGCCTAGAAGGCCATTTTACCACACTCTGAGTCTTCCCTATCCTCCCATCATTCCCCTCAGCCATCCACCAATCCTAATAACCCCACAATCACCTTGCAACCAACTTCTATCCAGAAGCACTTAGATTGCTGACCCTACCGGTATCGTTTATCCTCTACCGGCAGCGGTTATCTAACCGCGGTCGGTTACCCAGTGACCGCCGTCGGTCACTGTGACTTATACCCCAAAACCTTTTGCTTGCCTATTTGCCACCTAATAACCCCAAATCCAGTCTGGTTTATCCCTATAACTCAACCTGAACGTATCAACGACCAGTAACCGAACAAACAACGTGACACTTTATTATTGATAGTTTAGTTTCTATTGCTTTGTAACGAGATACCTAAATCGTGATTTTGCAATAGCTTTCTATATTATCATTTGTGTTAAATCGTATTAAAAGGGGAACTGACCACCTTCGAAAGGAAGTTTTTATATTTCCTGGGCCTAAGGCAGATCCCTCATTTGTTGTCTAATTAAAATCTGGTGGTCTTGTATTCTTACTTGCAGGTAGTCCTTCCAAGACAAAAAGGAGTTCTTCGCAGTTGATCTGATCTTTCTCTACGGTACGCGCACACCATCTCAACATTCAACAGGTATTCCTCCTAGCCCTAACCCTTATCTGTTTCTCAAAGGAATGATAGGATAGAAGCAAGTCTATTCTGTAGAGCCGAAACATTCCGTGCGAAACATTTTGGCACGCCCGGTGGGACCCATTTCGGGTTTCTGTTTCTCTTGCTTGTTTTCATTTTAGGAAGCATACTTGCTGTTGCTGTTTTTGTTATATTTAGTAAAGAATTTGTCTTGCTTTCCTAGTTTCACATTAGTGAAAGTCATCTTAATTGCTTCATCGAATATCATTTTCGATTTGGGTTTAAAACACGTGCATTACATTCTTGCTTGCTGTTTTCAATTCTAGTGAACATAGACTAAGTAACAGGTCGTACACGTGGGGGTGATTTCCACGGTATTGACAGGAAATTAATCTTACTTTCACTACACAACACATACCGAATCACTTCACAATTAACACAACAGCTCAAAACATCCCCCCTTTTCCGCGGTATTCCTCCGCCCGATTGAGGTAACCTTATAAGCCAAAACAAACTTGACATTTCCCCTAAGTCTTTTGTTTAGGATTGACATCATTCCACGTCTAAAGGCATAAGCCCACAATAATTAAAATTAACCCTAGGGTTAGTCTCTGGATTTGCGTGTGCATCTTGTTTGTTTTCAGTTCTGTTTTCTCTGTTATACACTGTCTTCTGTGATTACCTTAGAACAATTTGATAAATGTACTGAGCGTTGTTAACAATCAAATCAGCAGCTTCTTATATTTTCTTATACCAGTCTTCTTACACCGACATCGGTTAACTGACCGACGTCGGCTATAGTCTAACTGACATCGGTTATCAAACCGATATCGGTTACTGTCTTTTACAGTTCCTGACAAACCAACAACTTACCAATTTCACCATTCTGAGTCTGTTTCTGTTCCTGATAGATTGAAACCCTACTGTGTACTCCTGTCCATGGTTGTTATCACTCGAAAGCAAGCCGCCGCCATGGTTTCACATGCTTTCTCTGTACCTTTTCCTGAATCACCCCCTTCACATTCTGTGGGGAATCCTACGGACACCAGCGAGGTTCCTAAAATTCCTGTGGGAGATAAAGAATTTGCCAAATTTCTGGATGCTAATCCTAGCACTGTACAGTACTATTTGTCTCATGCCCTTGACCGTACACCCGACGGTCAACTCCTTGTTGGCATGCCTATCAGTATAGCTGCTCATTTAGCCCCTTCTCCGCCTGATAACTCCGCTTTGCCTTCCGCATCCTTAGTCCCGTCGCCTACCTCAGCAGCTTCAGGGGTCCATACGGCACAGATTGGCTTTCCTTTGGTTAATCTTGGGCCCAACATGTCATTACCGCTGACTGCTCCTACCTCGTCTCTCTTGCAGACTGTTCCGTTCATGACTTGCTCTCTGCCACCTATCCACACGAGCTTTCCTTCTCAAGCTCCGCCCACCTTTTCATTTCCACACACATATCCGGTAACCTCAATAGCTTATATAGGACATCCCTATTCGGTTGCCTCAACACAGTCATCCTCCATACCTTATCAACATTTAACCCCACCATTGTCTAGCGGTGGCCCTTGGCCCAATTTGCCTCCGTTTACCACAACCACACCATCATCTCATCCAACTACTGATTTAATTAAACAAATGATGGACAAAATGCAAAACCTGGAGGCTTCTGTTTCAGGAAGTCGTAGCGCCTTGACATACGAGCAAGTTTGTCAGGAGCCTATCCACCCTTCAGTCCCCCTTCATTCATATCCTCCTCAATGGGAATTACCAAAATTTACCCGTTTTAACAGTAAGGAGGACCCTCAACAACACTTGCGATCATTTAGACATGCCTGCTATCTGATTGCTCACGACGACGCTTTACTACTCCTCACCTTTCCCATGTCCTTATCAGGACCCGCCTTGGAGTGGTACAGTGCTTTAACCCAGCACTCAATCTTCTCTTTTAACCAGCTAGCCCAATCTTTCTTGGATCATTTCTCCATTAACATTGCCAAGAAAGTATCTATCACCGACCTCTATGCCATCCGACAATTTGAAGACGAATCTATCGCAGATTTCGTTGGACGATGGCGGGGCCTTATCAACCAACTTACGTATGCCTTGCCTCAGACCGAACTTATCGAACTATTTACGCGGGCCTGCGCTAAGCACATCTCTCCTACCCTCCAAATTCAAACTTTCCGTACATTTGACGAGGCCTTTACTATGGCTCGAAAACTAGAGATTCGAGCCTTAGAGGAAGAGAAATTGCGGTTGCGCAACAAAAACCCCACTTTCCGAACCCAAGATTCCACCAACAAACCCAACACCACCAATCCTCACCCATCGACTGCTTCGAAATCAAAAGGGGCCGTGCACGCGGTGATGGTCAAATCCCAACCACCGTCTAATACCCCGCCAAAAACCACCTATAAGTATAAAGCAGAGCCCATCAACTACACTCCCTTGGGAGAAACATATGGTGTGATATTGGAAAAATTGCTCAAAGCAGGAGCCATTACCTTACCTCCTGTTAAACCTCATTCCGGGTTTGATTCCACTCACGCCATACCTTCCTGGTACAAAGAAAATGACTTCTGTAACTTCCACCGCGTGAAGGGACACAGTCATGAGAACTGCAAGATGTTGAAAAACATAGTGCAGGAAATGGTTGATGCGGGGGATATAGCCCTCGATAATCCTAACGCCCATGCTAACCGAAACTTGAAAATATTCAACAAACCATTCCCGAATCATTCTTCTAACAGTAAACTAAACCAAGATATCTTAGCCGAGGAGAGTGTTCATGAGATCCATGCAGTCTTCGATTCCCAGCCAAAGACCTCTATCGAACAAATTCTGAATCAAACCTCTTCACTAACGCAGGAAACCGAACCCCCTTCCTCACCATCAAGACAAACTGAAATCCTTGCCGTTCCTTTATCCATCAAGGAATTAACTGCCCAGAGTTCCCTTCTCACAAATGAGCCTTCTTATACCACATCCTTGCAAGACTGTGAGCGGATGTTATCTAATTTATCTATTTCCCAAATGTCTCCTTCTACCATTCTTGCTGTACAAGAGGAAGGCTCGCCACTTCTTTTGTCATCCTTAGACAAGAAACCTCTTGAACCGACATCACCACATTCTTTAAACATGACAGATCCTCTCAAACACGCCCTCCTACCTATTAGTCCTTCATCACCTAAATCTTTTCAGCAACCGGTTGACCTCTTAACGCCCATTGATACAATGCCTCATATACCCCCTGTATCACCCCCACAGTGGACCGGAATCACAACCCACCTTTCTTCCATACAAAAGTTCATATTCACACGTGAGGACTGTCATTCCCCAGAAGATAGACAGGTCCTATGGGAACGTTTGAGTACACCATATTCTACTCAAATGCAAATGACCGATCCTGATGCCTCTACCATATACCCGAAGTGTTTACAGAAGCTTAAAATGCCTATGTCCTCATCTTCACCCCCCTCATCTCTACCAAATACCTCATCCAATTCTATTAACCTAACCAAATCTTCCCCTACGCTTGGGACCTTACCCATACCTAGTCTAACACACCCACCTAAGCGGCTTGATTTATCTAAAAATAAAGCCGTCCATCCCATTAGGAGACAGACTCAATCTCCTCAATCTATGCCGCTAACACAACTAAAACCCTCGTCGTCACACCTACCTTCCATATTGGGACCCCATCCCTCTACCTTACATCAATATATCATACCTCCTGCGTTTTCTTTAAAGCGACCTACGCCTTCTGCACCCATACAGAAATCCAAGGGTATAGCAACACCGTCACCCCGCGTATCCTGTCCACCTATCAACCCTAAACAAATTCCATCATCAAAAGATTTGTTTTCGGTCACTCCTATTTCTCCGTGGTTGTTTTCTGATACCACATCATCTGTGGCCTCATCATCCAACATAGCTTCTACGTCAAAGAAACCACGGTCAGTTAAAACCCATTATCAAAACTCCTTGGCTAAACCACCCCCCATACAAACCAACCACACCACGTCATCACCAGAATCGACCCAGTCAATAGCCTCATTTTCCTCTGACTTTGACCCACTCAAAGGGTCTTACGCCAAAATCCTTGCTATGTTGGTGGAGAATGTGACCATTTCCCTACCCCCACTTAGACCTTATGATCCATCTAAACCTCGACCTATAGGTTACGATGAGTCTAAAATCTGTGCTTACCACCGCACACCAGGACATGACGTAGAGGGATGCAAAGCGTTGAAAGCCATACTTCGTCCGTCACCTCTCTCAGACAGAAAAGTTAAGAAAGACAACTTACGAAGAGAGAGACCTTTAGCTTCAATTCGCTCTCCTATACCACCTGTCCCCGCCTCACCAAGATCTATCATTATTACAGCCCCACCTCTCGAAAACCATGACCTATCCCTACCATCTTCCTCCTCTCATATTCACGATATCAATATGATTAGTGTTGCTACTCGAGGGCAAAAAAACAATGGGAAAGCGAAAGAAAACACACCTGCGGCATCTCTTTCTCCGTCCACCATCCCGATTGCACCACCACCTAAAGTGGTTATTTGCGGACCCGCCTATCCCGTCTCTAATGGCATTACCCACAGAACTATGATCAAACAGCTTCACGAATCACCTGTAAAAATGACACTGTATGATCTCATTCAGACTTCTGAATCTCATCGCCAAGCTCTCGTTGAAATCCTTCAAGGGATAGAGGTTTTACCTAATGAAACCTTGCCTGTTACCTCTATTCTAACACCCAATCATGTTGCTTCGCTCACCAAAAAATCTATCTCCCCAACCACTTCTGTCTCTGTATAGCAAGCCGCTACTGTTAGTTTCTCCGAAGATGAAATTATCGACTTTGGTGCCAAAGATCCTGACCCTGCTCTTTTCATCTCAGCGTACATTCGAGATATTTGGGTACGTCGTGTTATGATTGACGGGGGCGCTAGCCTAAACATCATCTCTTCAAAAGCCTTCCAACAAATGAATATCTCTTCTAGTTGCATGTGTGCCAACCCCATCATGTTGCGATCATTCAATGATGCTATTACTTCTACTTTAGGCACCGTGATCCTTAACATTCGTGTAGGACCACGTACTTTACCCGAACTCTTCTATGTCCTTGAGGGAGAGTTCCAATACAATATGTTGTTAGGCCGCCCTTGGATCCAGGCTATGGGATGCGTTCCCTCCACCTTACATAGATGCATAAAAGTTGAGTACGAGGGGAAGTCCTACACCGTAAAAGCTGATCCTCCCCCCTTCAAAACTTGCAATATGTTGTATCGCCCTAATGATGTACTTGTACCAGTCAAGACACCCGTTCATCCAACCCAGCCATCTACTTCCGACACACCTACACCTTCAACCAATGAAACCGCAGTTACAAATATTACTTCCTTTCCCGCAGATAACATCCCAACCTCCGACCCCTTAGTAGATGTTTTTCAACGCCTTACGCTGGGGGAGTACCGCCTATATAACGTTAGTTCTTTCCATACCCCGCAGGAGTACAGATAGTTACATACACATCCCACCTACGACCGTCACGTGGGGGAGGTAATCTCTTACGGACCACCCCATTGCCGCACCAACCTAACGTATGGGGGTGTTGACACATCCTCCATTACCCCTGAACCTCCTCTTGGTGTGGTTCCCTTCCAATCCGATTTTCAATACTTGACAAATCGTTGTTTCGCCCTCACCTTCTTGACTCGCTGTGCTTGGAAAGCCTTTGGTTTTGGTCTTTATGAACAAGGCCGACATACACTCATTCCCGTGACTACACGCTAACACAATGATCGCAGTGGTCTCGGTTTTCCTGAAACACCTACACAGGAGACACCTCGTGTCAGTTGTATCCTGGAAGAAGATGCCGTCACCCCTACCAAACCATCATCACCCACTTTGCCATCATCACCCACAGAGTCGATAGACCCTGAATCTATCCCTCCTAACTTTTTTTTTTCATAAATGCTATCTTCATAGGTCCTCTCACTTATCAACGCGATAATGAGAATCCATCTTCTCTTCCCCTTCTGTATCCAGACATGATCGAAGAGGATTCGTCCTTCGATTAACATTGTTGAGTGCCAGGATGACGATTCCATCCTCACTTATCTTGGTGCGGACGACTCCTATATTCAACGCGCCTTACCGTCTGAAACACAAACCATGTTGAATGAGTCGACTATAGAAATCAACATCCACACAGAGGAGGATCCTCACGTTGTGAAGATCAGACAATCCCTTAACACATCAGAACAAGCCACCTTTACTACCTTTCTCCGTACCCGCAACCAAGCTTTCACTTGGTCCTACGCTGACATGCCAGGAATTGATCCTACCATTGCCGTCCATAACATCACCCTAAACCCTGATTCCAAACCAGTCAAACAAAAACTGAGAAAAATGCATCCACGCATTGCCCTCTTGGTCAAAGAAGAGCTTCAACAACTTCTTTCCGTTTCCTTCATCTTGCCTATTGACTATCCTCAATGGATTTCTAACATCGTACCTGTCACTAAAGCGACGGGGGGACTTCGGATATGCACAGATTTCCGAGACCTTAAACTCACTTTCCCTAAGCATGACTTCCCCCTCCCAAGTATTGATCAACTTGTTGATCTCACTGCGGGCCATGAAATGCTTTCTCTCATGGATGGCTTTTCGGGATACAATCAAATTTTGGTAGCCCCGGCCGATCAACATAAAACTACCTTCATAACTCCTTGGGGAACCTTCTGTTATCGTGTCATGCCATTTGGCCTTAAGAATGCTGGTGCGACCTATCAGCGGGCTATGACTTACATTTTTCATGACATTATGCACACTATCCTTGAGGATTATGTCGATGATCTTCTTGGCAAATCTAAACATCGCAGTGAACATCTCGATGTTTTAACCATTATTTTCGATCGCCTGTTGCAATATTCAGTCCGGCTTCAACCAAAGAAATGTGTCTTTGGTGTTCTTTCGGGAAAACTTCTTGGCTTTATTTTCTCTTTGCGTGGCATTGAGGTCGATCCATCTAAAGTAAAAGCTATCCTAGAAATGCCCCCACCCAAAAACCTCAAACAATTGCGTAGTTTGCAGGGTAAACTTCAATCCATCCGGCGTTTCATCTCCCAACTCTCGGATCGATGTCAACCATTTCCATCACCTTCTTAAAAAGGACATTGCCTTTCAATGGAGTGAAGAGTGTCACCAAGCCTTTGAAGCTCTCAAATCCTATCTCTTGCAGCCACCCGTGCTTATTCCACCTCAGGATGATCGCCCTTTCTACCTTTACCTTTCTGCCACTGACCATGCTATAGGAGCCATGCTCGCACATCGGGACTCGGAACGTCGAGAACAAGCCGTTTATTATATAAGTCGTACTCTCGTGGATTACGAGACTAGGTATACACATGTAGAAAAATTGTGCCTAGCCCTATCATTCGTAGCCACCAAACTCCGACATTACCTCCTGAATCACAAAACTTTTGTCATCACCAACACGGACCCCATTCATTATATGTATGCCAAACCACATCTAAACCAACGCATCGCCCGATGGCTTATGCTCCTCGCTGACCTCGACCTTGAGTTTGTACAACAGAAGTCAATCAAAGGAAAAACTATTGCGGACCAACTTGCAGAGGCCCCTTTACCTGGGGAACAATTCACCAATTTTAATTTCCCCGACGAACTCATCGCCACTCTTTCACTCAGGGAGGAGTCGTATCAAATGACCCTCTTCTTCGATGGATCCAAATGCCAGCGCGGCGGAGGAGCCGAGTGTTGTTCTCATTCCTCTTGACGCTGAACCTATGCCTCTTTCATTCTGGCTCGATTTCCCCTGCACTAATAATACAGCGGAATACAAGGCCCTTGTTTTGGGTCTCCAGGTTGCGTTACACTTAGGTGTCAAATCTATTAATATTTTTGGCGACTCTCAATTAGTAGTCAATCAAGTTATGGGTATCTACCAATTTAAGAATGAGGAACTTCAAAAGTACAAACATTACGTGGATTCACTTTTGACCTCATTTACTCGTTATTCTATCCAGACCATTCCCCGCTCCACTAACAAATTTGCGGATACTATGGCTTGCTTAGCCTCGCAAATTCTGCCTCACCAACTGACTCTGACATATTCATCTTGGTCCAACAAATTTTTGCCCCATCCTACTCAGCCCCGGTCGTTTGTATGATAAATAATGTGTCTGCTAATTCGCAGGATACCTGGTACCACCAATTTCACGACTACCTTACAACCTCTGTTCTCCCACCTGACCTTACTAGTAACGGCAAACGTGCTTTTCTTAAAAGTGTTTCTCGTTATGTTGTCATGGGGGGAATCCTCTATAAACTTGGATTTGATGGCATCCTCCTTCGATGTCTAACCGACGTGGAGGTCACCTATACCATCCAACAAGTCCACGACGGTATTTGTGGCGGCCATTTTAGTGGCCCTGCCGTGGCTAAACGAATCCTTCGCCTATGTTATTATTGGCCTACTCTTAATAACGATTGTTACGAATATGTTAAGCATTTTGTTATGTGTCAACAACATGCCAACCTTCAACATACTCCAAGCCACCCGCTACAGGTCACCCGAGATCTTTGGCCTTTCTCACAATGGGGTTTAGGACCTTATTGGTGAGATTCATCCGTCCTCTTCGCAATGTCACCGATGGATAATCACAGCAACCGAATATTACACAAAATGGGTGGAGGCCATTCCACTCATTTCAATCAAAAAAGAAAAAAATGTCGAATTTGTTAACCATCACATTATTTGTCGTTTTGGTATTCCTCATCACCTAATAACAGATAATGGTAAATCTTTTAAAAATAAGTTGTTACAAGACCTTTGTGATAACTTTGGTATCAAACTTAGTTTCTCATCACCTTACTATCCACAGGCCAATGGTCAGGATGAGTCTTCTAATAAAACCCTAACCAAAATCCTCATGAAAGTTGTCAATGAGTCCGGAAGAAACTGGCATGATCACATTCCCTTTGCCCTTTGGGCTTATTGTACTAGAATTCATACCTCCACTAATGCCACACCATTTTCTTTGGTATATGGTACCGAGGCTGTCTTGCCTCTCGAAATACAAATACCCTCCCTCAGAATATCTCTTCACGATATTCTTACCAATGATGATTTCTGCCAAGAGCGGTTAGCCCAATTAGAGCTTCTGGACGAACGTCGTCTTAAGGCTCTTGATCACCTTCAAATATACCAAAAACACGTCAAGTGTGCTTATGATAAGCAACTTCATGAGCGTACCTTTAAGGTTGGTGATCTTGTCCTCAAAGAGAATCAACATGTAACCAAACTAGAAAAGAGTAAACATGGAAAATTTGCTCCTAATTGGATTGGGCCTTACATTATCACTCACACTTATGGATCAGGCACTTATCGTTTAGCTTCGCTTAATGGTAAACATGAGCCTGAGCCCCTTAATGCCTTGCATCTTCGACCATTCTACTGTTGAAATTAGTGTTATATCACTTCTTATCTACCTTACGCTCGTCCCTTGAGCTCATTTACCACCACATACACTTTGTTTCTTACATCTCAAAATCAAATCAAGCTCACATGGTTTGATTATCACCTCCCTTTAAAAGATGTCTTTTCCTTTTTAGTCTAGTCCATGACTTCAAAGTATCAAAATAACACATTCTTAATTAAAACACTTATGGGATTTTCTTGAGTCAAACTTCCTACAAAAACTAGATGCTTTATGCCTAACGGACATCTAGACCTCTAAATTATACAATAGACTTCTCCCTTGAAGGACAGCTATTTGCCAAACTATTGCTACTATTATATATAGACTGCTCCCCAAAAGGACAGCTATACATAAACATCGCATCTGCTACTATAAATAGACTGTTCCCTTGAAGGACAGCTATACACAGTCAGCCTTTATCAGAAGCTTCTCGCATTGATCAGCTTCGTGAAGACCTCAAGAATAACAAAATACATATCCCATGTAGACTTCCCGCATCGATCAGTCTATATCCAGCAAAATAAAATAAAAATAAAAGCAGTATTTCAAAACACTTTTGAGTCATGGACTTGTCTATTTAGGTTTGGTTCTCTTTTGTCAGAATAATCATCTTATAATAAACTCACCTGCACCCTCACCCACATCAACCACCTCATCTCACCATTTTTCAAAGTAACAAAACTCAAGGGATGTGACGTATATCCGATATATTGTGATTATACCACTCTTTTCACCTATTGACTTCTCGTCTATGCAAGGTACCTAGGGATTCAAGCTCATCCTACATTAATATGTGTTTTGTTTAGCTCTCCTCAACTATGGGACACCCTTGCCTCTTTTGATTGGCTCTAGGATTGTGTGTTGACCTTAATCAGGACACGATTCCCCACTACTTGGGTATGCTAACTTTCGCTTTACCCTACCAACACCAACAACATTACCCTACCACCATCAAATTTTTACCAACCAACAAATTGCCTAACCATACCTAAATTGCCTGAATTCACCTCTCCCTGGTCTTAAGGGAGAACTACATCAGTCTGAGGCCCCTCCTTGCTTTGTGCAATGGGCTATGTAGGCAGCACTTAGGAGACATGGGGTCTCCCAAGGTTAGCTCGACCATCCCCTACCATACCCTATCATGTGTTGTAAATATAAATATTTTTTGTGTATTTCTATTCACCAACATTCATCTTTATCCTTTTTTTTCAAAACAAAGAAAAATAACATTTAAAACACAACCATTCTTATTATTATCATCACTCAAAACCACTTACATATTTAGTTTTATTTTAGATGTTAAACAAATACATCTTCTCTATCATCGACTCGCAGGTCGGCATCTTTATTTATTCTTCTATCCCTATGAAATTCACTCAGATCCTTGCACCTCCTCCCGAATCAGGTGGTGATCATGATCATCGATGCCCCTCCGTGGGCCTCTCCATCCTCAAAGGTGCCACTGTCATTGGTTCCTCCCATTGATCCGCCAACATCTCCTGTAACATACAAATACGTCCTCTCGCGTGGAGGAATCTTGCCTCCAGTCTCTCCACTCGTAGCTGTGAAGCCTCTAACAATCCCATTGTCTCATTCACCTGTGTTTGAAGCTGGCGAGCTAAATTCTGCAGACGATCTCTCTCCGTTGTAATCACAGCTATGTCAGGGCACTCACGTGCACCTCGCAGCTCTGCTACCCACCATACTCTATACGCCTCTGTCGTTCCCGCATCCATAACCCTATGATCGGCTGTTATCTCTTCTAGCCCTTCGTGAGGTGTAGGCCGGGAGGTGAGAATGATACCTCGATCGATCCTCATGTATGGTCTATATGTCATAGGCATATCCTGAACGAACCCAAATTGTCGCCGCACGCGATCTAGAGGAATCCTCTCGTATTCACCCGGCCTATGCCCTGCGATCCACCTCAATCACTCTACACCCCTCAACTCCTCAGCTATGTGCTCTGTCACCATATAGTTCTCGTACGGCCTCCTACAAATATCTGCAATCGTCACCATCTCCCATACCTGTCTATAATACTCGATGTCATCTATCACGGCCTGGGATCTCGCTTCTTGTTCTGTCTGGACCCATCTTCTGAATCCCAACCTTTGCACTCCTGCCTCTCCCGACTCAATGGTTCGGCCTATTGGACGCACACAAACAATATGCTCATAGGCCCAACAATGTAATAAGTATGAACAATCCAGTGTTGTCCTGTGTTTTCGCTTGTATGCCCATAAACCCCTATATAACTCTTCCAGATATGCGGGTGCCCTTGCGAATGTCACGCTCATTTCTATCATTTCCCAAATAACACTCATCAATGCTTTGGGAAATCTTCCACCTTCCACCCTCAGCAATGCATAATACCCCACTGCTATCATTAATAGCACGGCTAACCTTGTTTCCTCAGGATGTGTTGCATACATTGTACCATAAGTAAATGATAAACCTCACTGTGTCAAATCTCGTGCAGCTAACCCAAATACTGCTGTTATTGCTGCCCGCCCCGCGCTGGGCAACGCCTGATATACTATTTTTCCTATCATTGGGAGTCTCAAAATACGGAACACATCTTCCAAAGTCACTGTCATCTCCCCTGTTGGTAGATAGAAGGTATTCTTTTCTGGATTCCATCTCTCAA
Source organism: Taxus chinensis (assembly GCA_019776745.2). NCBI lineage: Eukaryota > Viridiplantae > Streptophyta > Pinopsida > Cupressales > Taxaceae > Taxus > Taxus chinensis. The sequence continues at coordinate 728,454,005 of CM034153.1, read as the reverse complement.
TCAACGCCTGCAACATAGCATGGTTCCGCGTGATTCTTGAATAATAGCGGATTCCACTTAACCCCAACCGATTTATCAATGCCCATTTCGCTGGTGTTACATCTGCTCAGATTCGTGATAACAACGCTAGCACAGTATCATTCATCCTTAACCTTGCTTCTACCTGCATACATCAAAACGACACACGATTATTCAAAAGAACAAATCTATACGGGTTTTTCTCAAAATTTGGAAACCCTTATAGTGACCGATAGCGGTTATGCATAACCGATACTGGTTTGCTAACCGATACCGGTTACTTCAAAACGATACCAGTCACTGTCAAAGTATATCTACCCTGCTTAAAGCATACACCTACGATAATTATTTTGCCCGTTCACTCCTATTTATACCTAAAAACATACATACCCACCCTGTTTACCTACCCCGTAGCACTCATACCATCCCCAATCCTTGCCTATCACCTTTTTTCTCATCTTTACTCACTTACACTTCTTTCATCCTATTTGCAACACATGCAAGAATCAAATTACAACCAAACAGTTTACCTCTCGGGATGCAGTAGCTTGGGGCGGAACATGTCTTCCCCCTCGTCCCTACCTGCTGGATGCTTCTCCTCGTTCAGCCATATTCACCACCCTCTTCAAATATAACTTGTCTTTCTATCTTCTGAATCTCATCCCACGCTCACTTCACCTGGCTCTTTCCTCCTTATCACTCAAATTCTTTCATGCAATTACCTGTAGCAATTGTTAAATAGCGTCGCATTCGCATATTTAACGTGTTTCATGACTCTAAAAATAAGAATGCTAAAAATAAGAACTTAAGTTGCCAACCCAGCAGTTCTATTTTTAGGAAAATCATTCTTGCATAACCGATATCGGTTACATGACCGATACTGGTCATACAACTACCGACATCGGTTACGTAACCGATATCGGTCACGCCCAACTTGTTGCTTAAACCTAAGCCTTTTCTTCATTTTTTTGCAAATTTTTGTGGCACCCGTCCCTTTTTCCTGCATGAACAACACCATTATCCATATTTTTCATTAAATCCACATCTCATTACAATTTCATCAACATCATCTATCTACATTACACAAACACACAAGCCATCAATAAACGATATCAAAAACCATCAATCTAACACCATTTGAATCCAAATCAACAGCTACATACATTCAATTTCACAAAACCAGCAACAAAACATACCACATTTCATAATACAACATGTCAAATAAACTCATCATCTATATACATACATACATTCCATCAACAAAAGACATCAACTCCATCAATATAACACCATGTAAATTAAACTCATCATACATTAAATATCACAAACCATTTTCAAAACACTTAACACATTTTTACGCACAACATGTGGGTCAAATCATCATATCTATATACCAAGTTTCAAATATACAATGTACCCTGCATCAGGGCCTCTGTGATCTCATAATACAACAAAGCCGACACGCAGGCCGCAATAACTATCAATAATCTCGACTCGGCTCGCAGGCCGGTCTCTCATATCAAAAACATACTCGGCTCGTAGGCCGGTATCAACTGTACAACCCGTACTCAGCTCGCAGGCCGGTATATACAAAAAAATGAATGAATAAATCATATCTAGGCACGCAGGCCTCTATAAACACAACCAGTTCGCAGACCGGTGCCCATGTCCAATATACAAATACAAAATCTACAGGGACCCCTCAGCTCTCTCCACCGCCCTCTGCCTGTCTGCCTGCTGGTCCCTGTGCTGCCTCTCGCCTCCTGCCTGTCACAGACCCACCGGCTGTGGCTGCACCTCCCTGAGATCTCTGGCTCCGAGAGGTCTCTGCTCTATGTGCCGCATATGGCTGATAATCAGCCCCGGTACCATCAAGAATATCCTGATAGTACCGGGCCTCCGCTCTAGCCTCCATATAACGATCACGAGCCACCGTAGGTGCTGGGGCTGGTCCCCTGACTCCTACTACCAGTGCCCCCTGTGCCTGTGCTGGTGCCATTGGTGGTGCCTGTGGTTGTGGTGGTACCTGTACCTGTGGCTGTGCCAGTGCTACTGGTGGTGCTACGGCTGGTGCCTGTACCTGAGCCTGTGCCTGTACCTGTACCTGAGCTTGGGCTAGCTACCCCTGTAAGACACCTATCTATGCCTGTGCAGTAGCAAGCTGCCCCTGTAATAACTGTACCTGCCCTCTGAGCTGGTCCCTATCTACTCTAACATCCGCTAAGTCTGGCTGTGCAGGCTATGCTATCCTCGCAGCTCTCTCTCCGGCCCACCAAACCAAAAATGCACTTGTGCACCCAGCATCATATACAGTGTCATCGGCAGGCCTCTCAGCAGCCCAATCTGGATCCACGGGCTGTGGTGCAGGCAGTGGGGCCTCTACATCATCCCTCCGGTACTGAGGGAAGTGAGGGGCCTCATCCTGTCATAGCCCCATCTTCCTGCGTACCCTCTCCAGGGGTATCCTCTCATACTCTCCTAGCCTCCGTCCCGCTATCCAAAATGTGTACTGGATCCACTGCAACTATCCTCGGGCTCCTCCGTGAGGGTGATGACCTCTATACGGTCTCCATACAATATCTGCCGCTGTCAAGCCCTCTAATAAATGCCGGTAATAAGTAACATCTCACCCTGCAAGCACTACTCATGGTTGACCCACGACCCCCAACCACCTCTGAAAGCTGTATCTATAGATGACCTGTGGCCCTAGCTGTTGAGGTAGCCCTACTGGTCTAATGCATATGATATGCTCATATGCCCAACAATGTAGCAAAAACATCGAGCAGATCCCGAATCGCCTCATCCGGCGATAGCCCCATAGCTCTCGGTACAACTGCACTAGGTATACTGGTGCCCAAGCATAACAGGTATGCTCCTCGACCATCTCGTGTAAAACCCCCATAAGTGCCCGTGGAAAGTGGCCTCCCTCTGAGTCCGGGAGGGTGAAACAGGTGATCCCGATCATCATCAGCACGGCAAGCCGTGTCTCATGGTGATGGGCACGGTACATATCCCTGTACGTGATTCTCGCGCTGTGATATGTCAGTAGCGTAGCTGCATCCCCGAAAACCTGTAGGATGCTATCCATGGCCATCTCTGAATCTACCTAGAAGACTGCCTCTCCATCAATCAGCAGTCGAAGGATGCGATACACATCCTCCAATGTGATAGTCATCTCCCCAGTCAGGAGATGGAACACATTGGTCGCCAGATCCCATCTCTCGATGAGGGCAACCATCAAACTATGATCCCTATCGATCGCTCTGTACCGCTGGACTCCGCCGAGTCCCACCTCGCGCATGATACCCCAGGTGCTGTAGACACGTGTGGCCGCATCCGGCTCAACAGTGGGGGCATCCTGTCCTGCATCGTCAACTGCTGACGTGCCTGCAAAACCAACCCACTACATTAGCCCTACTCTTTATCACAACATCTACTTTACCTCTCTATATCCCCTTTCTTACCCACCTAACCACAACCCGACTCCATACCACACGTCTACGCCCATCTATCTTCCCCTAAAAACTTCTACGCTATCCCCCTCCCTCTTCACACCCAAACAAACAACCCACACCATACTCAAACGACCCAAACCATGCCTAAATACCCTAACCACATCTAAAAACTTTAAACACCAACACAACCCAAACCATACTCAAACAACCTACACCATGCCCAAATACCCAAACCACATCCAAAAACTCAAAAACAAAATCACAACCCACACCAACAAATTGAAATAAACCTAAGTTAGGACCGGTACCGGTCACTTATGACCGACATCGGGCCTATCCACCGATGTCGGTCAACGACCGACCGCCACCGGTCACCTACAGACCCATCCTGCCCCTAAAATTTTGGGACCGATGCCGGTCGCTTAGCGACCGACATCGGTCACTGTAAATTTGCCGAGCCGAACCCGACGCGGCTCCCCAATTCCCTTTTTCCCTATTTTTCCCTCTGTACCCACCCAAACACCCTAAAAACCTACCCACCCTACCACATTGGCCTCTTTCACCTATCTACCCTCTCCCTTTTTCCAATCATTTCCATTTATTAATTATTTTCTAAAAAACTTCTATTCCTACCCAAAACCCAAATCTAGCTTCATAACATTAACACAAACACAATGCATGGTTTCGAACTTACCGGTACGACGAAACGTCGTCATGGTGGGATGGGTGGTGGTGGTCCAGGTGGTCCAGCCCCTCCTGCTCCTCCTGGCTGTCCCATGGCTTTAACTGTCCTCTTCTGGGTCCTCCACCAATCAACTACTGCCTCCTCCTCACTCGGGCCCACTCACAACTCACTCCTCCACTCCAATAGCGCCACCTCAGCTGACAAATGCACTAATCTCAATAATCCACCTCAGACCACTCAAATCGGTTTTTCAAATTGCAAATGTGACAATGACAAGCTGTATTATTCTTTTTATAGATTTTTGACCTATAACCAATATCGGTTATATTATGCCCTAAGGAACCGGTATCGGTCACCTAACCGATATTGGTCCTAGACAATCGACATCAGTTTTATTCCAGCTCTTCCCTTAATTTCTCGCAAACATCGTCTATATCACCCTTTGCTGTAAACCCTTTGTTACCCACTTGGCCCAACCCAAGGCCTCCCCCTAACCATTTGGCCCGACCCAAGGCCTCATCCCAACCATTTGGCCCGACCCAAGGCCGCAACCCAACAACTTGGCCCGACCCAAGGCCTCACCCTACCCATCTGGCCTGACCCAAGGCCTCCCCCTAACCATTTGGCCCGACCCAAGGCCTCATCCCAACCATTTGGCCCGATCCAAGGCCACAACCCAACAACTTGGCCTGACCCAAGGCCTCACCCTAACCATTTGGACCAACCCAAGGCCTCACCCCAACCATTTGGCCTGACCCACGTCCGCAACCCAACAACTTGGCCCGACCCACGGCCCTCACTCATCAATTAGCCTGACCCAAGGTCGTACCACTTAACTACTCACCCAACATCAACAACATACACTTTTATCCACCCAAGTAGCCTTTTGTTCAATCCAGCGCACCTGTTTGTGTTTTAGCATGATTAGGGTCCTTGACTTGATCTGTCGACCAACTTTGCCTAGAACTAGACTGTGACATTTATCTCAACCAAACCAACCATTTCGTACTATCGAACATGCCTAAACGTTCCTGTACCTTACCTGTTATATACCCTGGAGCTACTTCCTATGCCTTGGATACCAGGATTATATAACCCTTGTTTGGATAAACTATCGACCTTTGCCTATGCATTGCTGGTTTGCTCGTCAAATCATGTACCCTGGTCGCACTACTGCATTTCAACATGCGTCTGCTTCTTTGGACCTACCCCACCATCTCACCCTCATCTCAACACCATTTACCCTTTATCAACCCTATCCCTGCTTTCACGCTACCTCAATCTGTGATAGATTTGAGGGGGATTACCTATACCCTTAACAGGAGTAACCACTTCTTATTATTGTTCGTGCAGCTTTACAAAACAAACTACACGACAATAAGGGGCTAATGTAGACACTAAATTTATGTCTTACGACCCCCTGTGCCCCGCATCTCATTTCGCAACCTAACCTCATCACCTAAACCTTACACAATTATTTATTAATTACCTTATATTAATAAATCCACATCACCATACTTGCCACCTCATGTTGCCACCTCATCATAACCTAGTCTTAACCCTAAACTAACCTAATTAAGACCTATAACTTGGTCCAATTCCACACCTATGACTAATTACTCCTCATCAGCACCTAAAACCAACTTCATAATGACTTGACCAAGCCCGCTACCAATCCCTCAGAAGAAAAGAAGGGAAAGCTGGCTATTTTACCAAAAATAGCTCGCTTTGACCTGATCGATACCGGTTCCTACTCGACCGCCGTCGGTTGCATAACCGCCATCGGTTCCCCATAAATGACCACTTCCAACCAAAAACAAAGGATTGGATTTTCATTTGATCGGGGAGAAGGAGAAATCATCGAGAGAATCCATATTTTTCTTGGCCGAGCAGAGACAAGTGAAGAAACATGAAGAGTTTGCAGAAAAGGACATCAAGCCCAAGACTGCAACTGAATAACCAGAGCCCAGTAACACTCATCCGAGCATCAGAAGAGGAGATAACTCATCTTGGATTGTCAGATCATCCAACTTGGGTCCTGTCTTCATCATCACAGTCCTAAAACCTGCATTTGCATTAGGGACAAGTAAGTAGTGTTTTATATGTTTCTAAGCACCATTTTCTTGAGCCTGTTGATTAATAGTAATCATAAGTTTATTCCTAGATCTACTACCAGCAACATACTGCACTTAACCTTCACCCATACATCCTGATATTTCCCAGAAGGCCATTTTACCACACTCTGAGTCTTCCCTATCCTCCCATCATTCCCCTCAGCCATCCACCAATCCTAATAACCCCACAATCACCTTGCAACCAACTTCTATCCAGAAGCACTTAGATTGCTGACCCTACCGGTATCGTTTATCCTCTACCTGAAACGGTTATCTAACCGCGGTCGGTTACCCAGTGACCGCCGTCGGTCACTGTGACTTATACCCCAAAACCTTTTCCTTGCCTATTTGCCACCTAATAACCCCAAATCTAGTCTGGTTTATCCCTATAACTCAACCTGAACGTATCAACGACCAGTAAACTGAACAAAACAACATGACGCTTTATTATTGATAGTTTAGTTTCTATTGCTTTGTAACGAGATACCTAAATCATGATTTTGCAATAGCTTTCTATATTATCATTTGTGTTAAATCATATTAAAAAGGGAACTGACCACCTTCGAAAGGAAGTTTTTATATTTCGTGGGCCTAAGGAAGATCCCTCATTTGTTGTCTAATTAAAATCTGGTGGTCTTGTATTCTTACTTGCAGGTAGTCCTTCCAAGACAAAAAGGAGTTCTTCGCAGTCGATCTGATCTTTCTCTACGGTACGCGCACACCATCTCAACATTCAACAGGTATTCCTCCTAGCCCTAACCCTTATCTGTTTCTCAAAGGAATGATAGGATAGAAGCAAGTCTATTCTGCAGAGCCAAAACATTCCATGTGAAACACTATCATTATTACAGCCGCACCTCTCGAAGACCATGACCTATCCCTACCATCTTCCTCCTCTCGTATTCACGAGATCAATATGATTAGTGTTGCTACTCGAGGGTAGAAAAACAATGGGAAAGCGAAAGAAAACACATCTACGGCCTCTCTTTCTTCGTCCACCATCTCGATCGCACCACCACCTAAAGTGGTTATTCATGGACCCACCCTACCCCGTCTCTAATGGAATTTCCCACCAAACCATGATCAAATAGCTTCACCAATCGCCTGTAAAAATGACACTGTATGATCTCATTCAGACTTCTGAATCTCATCGACAAGCTCTCGTTGAAATCCTTTAAGGGATAGAGGTCTTACCTAATGAAACCTTGCCTGTTACCTCTATTCTAACACCCAATCACGTTGCTTCACTCACCAAACAACCTATCTCCCCAACCACTTATGTCTCTATACAACAAGCCGCTGCTGTCAGTTTCTCCGAAGACGAAATTATCAACTTTGGTGCCGAAGATCCTGACCCTGCTCTTTTCATCTCAGCTTACGTTCAGGACATTCGGGTACATCATGTTATTATTGATGGGGGCACTAGCCTAAACATCATCTCTTCAAAATCCTTCCAACAAATGAATATCCCTTCTAGCTGCATGTGTGCAACCCCATCATGTTGCGGTCGTTCAATGATGCTATTACTTCTACCTTAGGCACCGTGATCCTTAACATTCGTGTAGGACCACATACTTTACCTGAACTCTTCTATGTCCTTGAGGGAGAGTTCCAATACAATATGTTGTTAGGCCGCCCTTGGATCCGGGCTATGGGATACGTTTCCTCCACCTTACATAGATGCATAAAATTTGAGTACGAGGGGAAGTCCTACACCATAAAATTTGATCCTCCCCCTTCAAAACCTACAATATGTTGTATCGCCCTAATGATGTGCTTGTACAAGTCAAGACGCCCATTCATCCAGCCCAACCATCCACTTCAACCGTACCTCAACCATCCACTTCACCGCACCTACACCTTCAACCAATGAAACCACCATCACAAATACCACTTCCTTTTCCGCAGATAACATCCCAACCTCCGACCCCTTAGTAGATGTTTTTCAACGCCTTATGTTGGGGGAGTACCGCCTATATATCATAAGCTCTTTCCATACCCTGCAGGAGTACGGACAGTTACATGTGCATCCTACCTACGACCGTCGTGTGGGGGAGGTAATCTCTTACGGACCACCCCATTGCCGCACCAACGTAACGTATGGGGGTGTTGACGCATCCTCCGTTACCCTTGAACCTCCTCTTGGTGTGGTTCCATTCCAATCCAATTTTCAATACTTGACAAATCGTCGTTTTGCCCTCACCTTCTTGACTCGCTGTGCTTGGAAAGGCTTTGGTTTTGGTCTTTATGAACAAGGCCGACATACACTCATTCCTGTGACTACACGCAAACACAATGATCGTAGTGGTCTCGGTTTTCCTGAAAACACTTACACTGGAGAAACCTCATGTCAGTTGTATCCTGGAAGATGACGACGTCACCCCTACCAAACCATCATCACCCATTTTTCCATCGTCACCCACAGAGTCAATAGACCCTGAATCTTTCCCTCCTAACTTTTTTTTTTCATAAATGCTATCTTCCTAGGTCCTCTCACTTATCAACGCGATAATGAGGACCCATCTTCTCTTCCACTTCCATATCTAGACATGATTGAAGAGGATTCGCCTTCAATTAATGTTGTTGAGTGCCAGGATGACGACTCCATCCTCACTTACCTTGGTGCAGACGACTCCTATATTCAACGCGCCTTACCATCTGAAACTCAAACCATGTTGAATGAGTCGACTATAGAAATCAATATCCACACAGAGGAGGATCCTCACGTTGTGAAGATCAGAAAATCCCTTAACACATCAGAACAAGCTGCCTTTACTACCTTTCTCTGTACCCGCAACCAAGCTTCACTTGGTCCTACGCTGACATGCCAGGAATTGATCCTGACATTGCTGTCCATAACATCACCCTAAAAACCTGATTCCAACCAGTCAAATAGAAACTGAGAAAATGCATCCACGCATTGCCCTCTTGGTCAAAGAAGAGCTTTAACGACTCCTTTCTGTTTCCTTCATCTTGCCTATTGACTATCCTCAATGGATTTCTAACATCGTACCTATCACTAAGCGATGGGGGGACTTCAGATATGCACATATTTACAAGACCTTAACCTCATTTTGCCCAAGTATGACTTACCCCCTCCCAAGTATTGATCAACTTGTTGATCTCACTGCAGGTCATGAAATGCTTCTCTCATGGATGGTTTTTCGGGATACAATCAAATTTTGGTAGCCCCGGCTGATCAACATAAAACTGCCTTCATAACTCCTTGGGGAACCTTCTGTTATCATGTCATGTCATGCCGTTTTGCCTTAAGAATGCTGGTGCGACCTATCAGCGGGCTATGACTTACATTTTTCATGACATTATGCACACTATCCTTGAGGATTATGTCGATGATCTTCTTGGCAAATCTAAACATCGCAGTGAACATCTCGATGTTTAACCATTATTTTCGATCGCCTATTACATATTCGGTCCGGCTTCAACCAAAGAAATGTGTCTTGGTGTTATTTCGGGAAAACTTCTTGGCTTTATCATCTCTTTGCGTCGCATTGAGGTCGATCCATCTAAAGTCAAAGCTATCCTAGAAATGCCCACACCCAAAAACCTCAAACAATTATGTAGTTTACATGGTAAACTTCAGTCCATCCGGCGTTTCATCTCCCAACTCTCGATCGATGTCAACCTTTCCATCACCTTCTTAAAAGGACATTGCCTTTTAATGGAGTGAAGAGTGTCACCAAGCCTTTGAAGCTCTCAAAGCCTATCTCTTGCAGCCACCCATGCTTATCCCACCTCAGGATGATCGCCCTTTCTACCTTTACCTTTCTGCCACTAGACCACGCTATAGGAGCCATGCTCACACATCAGGACTCGACACGTCGAGAACAAGTCGTTTATTATATAAGTCGTACTCTCGTGGATTAGGAGACTAGGTATACACATGTAGAAAAATTGTGCCTAGCCCTATCATTCGTAGCCACCAAACTCTGACACTACTACCTCCTGAATCAAAAAAACTTTTCTCATCACCAACGCAGACCCCATTCATTATATGTATGCCAAACCACATCTAAACCAATGCATCGCTCGATGGCTTATGCTCCTCGCTGACCTCGACCTTGAGTTTTTACAACAGAAGTCAATCAAAGGACAACTATTGTGGACCAACTTGCGGAGGCCCCTTTACCTGGGGACAATTTACCAATTTTATTTTCCCCGACGAACTCATCGCCACTCTTTCACTCAGGGAAGAGTCGTATCCAATGACCCTCTTCTCTGATGGATCCAAATGCTAGCGTGGTGGAGGGGCTGGGCGTTGTGCTCATTCCTCTTTCATGCTCGCCCGCCCCAGTGGATCGTACGGTCCGGGCCGGTCTTCTCCTCAGGAGCCTCATTCACTCTTTCATTATTCCGGCCACGATTTCTACACTCCCTGCCTTTTTGCTCTAAATTGCACTTCGCCGGCAGTCATAATCGCAGGCCCCTTGTTTTCGCAGTGTCTCTGTGACCCTTGTTTGTGTGTCTATCCCCACTTTCTTATCGCTGTGTCATACTAGTACTCCTTCTCTGTTCTCTTGCATCCTCATCTTATCTCTTGGTCACTACTCAACTTGTGGTGTTTCCCTTTTCTTCTAGGAACCGACTCTAGGCTCTTGTCCACCACGTCTTCAAGACAATTTCTGTACCACGGCATCTTCGCTCAGCCTGGCCTCTACCATGGTAAAACGATCGAGGTGAACTTCCTCATAACATGCTATCAAACATGTCATGGTGCCTCACTTTTGACCTATTTACTATCTCCGTTATTCTATCCAGACCTAGCCTGTCCGCCCCGCCTACCACTAACAATTTACGGAGATGACCCCGCTAATGCGGCGTCGTTCTGCTCCTCCCCTGACGCCCGGGGGTCCTCTCGCCGGCAGTAGGCATGCTCTTCGGCGGCCGGGCGTTCCAGTCTCACCCTTCGTGAGCGGCCGGCGCGGGCGGTCCTCAACCGTCGTCCCATGGTCGATCGTCTTGCATTCGCCTAATCTTCGATGCATGCTTCCACCTTGCGCCTCGTCTGACATATACGTTCTGTCCACAACTCTCTATTCTTCCCCATCTTACTCACCCCCAGGGTGTGTTATGATACTATAATGGGTCTCTAATCGTAGGATCCTGGTACCACCAATTCACGACTACCTTACACCGCTGTTATCCCACCTGACCTACTCCGCAGTTCACAAGGACCGAGGAACAAACCGTGCTTTGCTAAAGTGTTTCTCGTATGTCAAATCATGGGGGAGCCTCTATAAACTGCTGTGATTGGCCATATCCTCCCTCTCAATGTCTAACCAGTGCGGAGGTCACCTATACCATCCAACAAATCCACGACGGTATTTGTGGTGGACATTTTAGTGGCCTTGCCATGGCTAAACGAATCCTTCGCCTAGGTTATTATTGGCCTACTCTTAATAACGATTGCTACGAATATGTTAAGTGTTGTGTTATGTGTCAACAACATGCCAACCTTCAACATACTTCTAGCCATCCGCTACAGGTTGAACGAGATCTTTGGCCTTTCTCATAATGGGGTTTAGACCTTATTGGTGAGATTCACCCGCCCTCTTCGCAACGTCACCATTGGATAATCACAGCAACCGAATATTACACAAAATGGGTGGAGGCAATTCCACTCATTTCAATCAAAAAGAAAAAATGTCGAATTCGTTAACCATCACATTATCTGTCGTTTTGGTATTCCTCATCGCCTAATAATAGATAATGGTAAATCTTTCAAAAATAAGTTGTTACAAACCTTTGTGACAAATTTGGTATCATACTTAGTTTCTCATCACCTTACTATCCACAAGGCCCCAATGGTCAAGCTGAATCTTCATAATAAAACCCTAACCAAAAATCTTCAATGAAAGTTGTTAATGATTCTGGAAGAAATTGGCATGATAACATTCCCTTTGCCCTTTGGGCTTATCGTACTAGCATTCGTACCTCCACTATGCCACACCATTTTCTTTGGTATATGGTACCGAGGCGTCTTGCCTCTCAAAATACAAATACCCTCCCGCAGAATATCTCTTCAGGATATTCTCACCAACGATGATTTCCGCCAAGAGCGGTTAGCCCAATTAGAGCTTCTTGACGAGCGTCATCTTACGGCTCTTGACACCTTCAAATATACCAAAAACTCATCAAGCGTGCTTATGATAAACGACTTCATGAGCGTACCTTTAAGGTTGGTGATCTTGTCCTCAAAGAGAATCAACCATGTAACCAAACTAGAAAAGAGCAAACGTGGAAAATTTGCTCCTAATTGGATTGGGCCTTACATTATCACTCACACTTATGGATCAGGCACTTATCAGTTAGCTTCGCTTAATGGTAAACCTGAGCCTGAGCCCCTTAATTCCTTGCATCTTCGACCATTCTACTGTTGAAATTAGTGTTATATCACTTCTTATCTACCTTACGCTCGTCCCTTGAGCTCGTTTACCACCCGCATACACTTGGTTCTTACATCTCAAAATAAAATCAGCTCACATGGTTTGATTATCACCTCCCCTTAAAATATGCCTTCCCCTTTTTTAGTCTAGTCCATGACTTCAAAGTATCAAAATGACACATTCTTAATTAAACACTTATGGGATTTTCTTGAAGTCAAACTTCTTACAAAACTAGATGCTTATGCCCAACGGACATCTAGACCTCTAAATTATACAATAGACTGATCCCTTGAAGGACAGCCATATGCCAAACTATTGTTCTATATATATAGACTGCTCCCCCGAAGGACACTATACATTAAACACCGCATCTACTACTATAAATAGACTGCTCCCTTAAAGGACAGCTATACACAGTCAGCCTTTATCAGAAGCTTCTCGCATTGATCAGCGTCGTGAAGACCTCAAGAACAAAAAAATCCATATCCCATGTCGACTTCCGCATCGATCAGTCTATATCTAGAAAAATAAAATAAAAATAAAAGCAGTATTTCAAAAACCTTTTGAGTCATGGACTTTCTATTTAGGTTTGGTCTCTTTTGTCAGGAATAAATCATCTTATAATAAGTTCTCTACACCCTCACCCACATCAACCACCTCACCTCACCATTTGTCAAAGCAAACAAAACTCAAGGGACGTGAACGTATATCCGATATATTGTGATTACCACTCTTTTCACCTATCGACTTCTCGCCTATGCAAGTAACCTAGGGATTCAAAGCTCATCCTACATTAATATGTGGTTTGTTTAGCTCTTACTCAACTATGGGACACTCTGGCCTCTTTTGCTCGACTCTAGGATTGTGTGTTGACTTTAATCAGGACACGATTCCCTACTACTTGGGTATGCTAACTTTCGCTTCACCTATACCTACACCAACAACATTACCCTACCAACATCAAATTTTTACCAACCAACAAATTGCCTAACCATAACCAAATTGCCTGAATTCACCTCTCCCTGGTCCTAAGGGAGAACTACATCGGTCTGAGGCCCTTCCTTGCTTTGTGCAATGGCTATGTAGCAGCACTTAGGAGACATGGGGTCTCCCAAGGGTAGCTCGCCAGCCCCCTACCATACCCTATCATGTGTTGTAAATATAATATTTTTTGTGTATTTCTATTTACCAACATTCATCTTTATCCTTTGTCAACAAAACAAAAACAACATTCAAACACAACCATTCGTATTATTATCATCACTCAAAACCACATACATCTTTATATTTTTATTTTAGATGTTAAACAAATACATCTTCTCTATCATCGACTCGCAGGTCTGGCATCCTTATTTATTCTTATATCCTATGAAATTCACTTAGACCCTTGCACCTCCCTCCCGAATCAGGTGGTGATCGTGATCGGCGATGCCTCTCAGTTGGCCCTCTCCATCCTCAAAGGTGCCACTGCATGTGGTTCCTCCCAATGATCCGCCAACATCTCCTGTAACATACGAATACATCCTCTCACGTGGAGGAATCTTGCCTCCAATCTCGACACTCGTAACTATGAAACCTCTAACAATCTCATTGTCTCATTCACCTATGTTTGAAGCTGGTGAACCAAATCCTACAGACGATCTCTCTCCGCTGTAATCACGCTATTTCAGGGCACTCACGTGCACCTCGCAGCTATGCAACCCACCATACTCTATAGGCCTCTGTCGTTCCCGCAATCCATTACCCTACGATCAGCTGCTACCTCTTCGGGCCCTTCTAGATGTGTAGGTCGGTTCAGGGAGGTGAGAATAGCTACCTCAGCCTCAATCTCTGTATGTTCCCTAATTCATAGGTATATCCCTAAACGAACCCAAATTGTGCCGCAAACGCTGTGGGATCTAGAGGAATTCTCTCGTACTCACCGCCCACTCCACCCCGGCTATGCCTGTCGATCCACCTCAATCACTCCAGCCCCCTTAATTCCTCAGCGATGTTCTCTGTCACCCCATATATTTCCGGAGTCTCCACACTATCTGCAATCGTCACACATCATCCATCCTGTTCATAATACATCGATTTCATCCTATCAATCCGGCCTGGGATCTCACTTCGTGGTCTGTCCTGTCCCATCGTCTAATCCCAACCGTCACATTCCTGCCTCTCCCCGACTCGATGGTCGGCCTATTGGACGCAACCTAAACATTTTGCTCATAGGCCCAACCATGTAATAAGTACGAACCAATCCAGTGTTGTCCTGGTTTTCCGCGTAGCAGGCCCATAACCCCTAATAACTCTGCCGATATGCGGGGTGCCCTGCTAAAGCATGCTCATTTTCTATCATTTCCCAAATAACACTCATCAATGTCTTTGGTAAATCTCCACCCCCCTCCGCCCTTGTAATGCAAATACCCCACCCTCCCACCGCTATCATAATAGCTGGCCCTACCTTGTTTTCTCTCAGGGTGTGTTTGCATACATTTGTACCATAGGTAAATGTTAAACCTCTCTGTGTCAAATCTCGTGGAGCTGAAAACCAAATAGCTACTGTATCGTACACCCCCCCACGCTAGAGGCACGCTGATACAACTAGTTTTCCTATCATTGGGATTAATCACAATAATGGAGCACATCTTCCAAGCCTGTCATCCTCCCCTGTTGAGATAAAGGTATTCTTTTCTTCTCCGGATTCCCATTCTCCATCACCGCCTGCAACTATCATGGTTACGCCGATTCGTGAATAATAGCGGATTCCACTTACCCCAAACGATTTATTCACATTCCCATCAGCTGGTGTTTTTACAATCCGCTCGGTTCGTTACAACAAAGCTGCAGTATCATTCATCTTTACAACCCTGCTTCGCCTGCACACATCAAAACGACACTAATATGCAATAAACAAATCTCCACGGTTGTTTCTTAAATTCTTGAAAATCCCTACAGTAACCGATATCGGTTATGGATAACCGATACCCGGTTCACTAACCGATGCCGGTTATTTCTAAAACGCTACCGGTCACTGTCAAAATATACCTACCACCTGCTTCACACTACACCTACGATAATTATTTTGCCCGTTTACTCCTATTATATACCTAAAAAACATAATAACTGACCACCTTGTTTACCTACCCCTAGGCACTGCACCCCATCCCCAACCCTTGCCTATCACCTTTCTTTCTCATCTTTAATCTTCTCATCTTACCCACTTACACTTCTCTCATCCTATTCACAAACATGCAAGAAATCAATTACAACCAAACAGTTTACCTCTCGGGATGCACAGCGTGGGGTCGGAACTTGTCTTCCCCTCGTTCCCTACCTGCTGGATGCTTCTCCCGTTTCACCATGTTCACACCCTCTTCACATATAACTTGTCTTTCTATCCTCTGAATCTCAATCCCACACTCCTTCACTAGCTCTTTTTCCTCCTTATCACTCAATTTTTTCATGCACTTCCCTGTATCAGTCGTCAAACAGCGTCGCATTCGCATATTTAACTTGTTGCATGCATCTAAAATAAAATGCTAAAAATAAGAACTTATTGGCCAATCCAAGCAGTTCTATTTTTAGGAAATCAATTCTGCTAACCGATAATCGGTTACATAACCCGGCTATTAGTCCATATAGGCTACCGACATCGGTTACTAACCGATATCGGTTATGTGTCCCCTTTTTGTTTCAACCAAGCTGTTTCTTCGTTTTTGTAATTTTTGTGGCGCCCGCCTCTTTTTCCTGCATAACAACACCATCACAATATTTGTCCTTCCAATCACATATATATCCTCATAATTTCAGCAACATCATCCATTTACATTATAACAACCATCAACTAACATACATACGACAGCATATTTACAATCAACCATCAGCATACACAACATGTGAATTAACCTCATCATCGTATTATCATACATTCCATTTTTCAAAAACCCTCAACAAAGACATCACACCATAATATATAAACCATGTTGATCAAACTCATATACATTCAATAAGACAAACCCTCAACCAACACATAACAACACCATTTCCTAACACCATGTGGGTTCAAAAATCATCTCATCATCATCAATATATATATATATATATATATATATATATATATATATATATATATATAGATTTATATATATTATTAAGTCAAAGTTTCAAATATACAACTTGCCCTGTATAGGTCCTCTGTGATCTCATGTCATTACAAGCCGTTCACTTAAGCCGCACACTGTCAAAAATAATCGACTCGGCTTGTAGGCCCAGTCTCTCATATCAAAAATATACTCGGATCGCAGACCGGTATTCACCTATACAAACCTGTACTTGGCTCACAGGCCGAATTATATACAACAGGGTATGATAAATAAATGAAAGAATCATTGTGGCATGCAGGCCTCTCTATACTAACTGGTGCACAGACGGTTGTGCTCTATTCTAATATCCAACTACAAACAAAACATCTTCTCCAACCAGGGATGTCTCACTCTCTCCACCACCCTCAGCCACCTCTCACTGCGGGTCATGGCCTTGGCCCCACCTCCCCCGGTCACCGACCCAACGGCTGTAGCTGAACAACCCTGGGATTCTCTGACTCCCACGAGGTCTCGCTCTCTGCATCGAATATTTGTGGGGGCTGATTTGTAAAAAAAAGTCAGCCCCGGTACCATCCAGGGACGTCCTAGATAGGACCGGGGCCTCCGCTACGCCTCCATATACCAGGCTAGGGCAACAAAGCTGCTGGGGTTGGTCCACCACTCCTATACCAATGGCCCTTGTCTACCAATTACACCCGTGCCTGTGCTGGTGGTGGGCGGTGGCGGTATCGGGCTGGTGGCTATGTCGGTGGTGGTGGCATATAACTGGCCTGTGCTTGGTGCCACTGTGGGACTTGTGCAGTACTGTACCTATGGTGGGCCTGTGGTGTGCTGTACCGGTGCCTGGGCTAACTGCCCCTATGGACACCTACTGTGCCTGGCAGCAGCAAGCTGCCCCTGTAAAAATGTACCTATCCCCTGAGGGGGTCACTCTCTTCTCTAACAGAAACCGCTTAAGTCGGTGGCTGTGAGGGCTGGCTCTCCTCGAGGCTCTCTCCCCTTCCCACCATACCCAAATGCTCCTGTAAGCCGGACATCGTCTTACAGGATCATTGCTGGTCCTCTCGGCTACCAATTGGGTCTATGGCTATGTGCAGGCATTGGAGCCTCTACATCATCACTCCACGAATGAGGGAAGGGAGGTGGCTCATCTTTCGTAGCCCTAACTATCGGCGTAACCCTCTCCAGGGTAGCCGCTGATACTCCTCCCGGCCTCTTTCCTGTCTATCTAGATGTTGTACTAATCCAACCGCAACTGTGATCGAGCTCCTCCCCGGGCTGATTACCTCTGTAAGGGCTCTATAACAATATCCAGGGCAGTCACGCCCTCTAATACATGCCTGGTAAATGCACAATCCCATCCGGCGAGAACACTACTCGTGGCTGGCCCACGACCCCCCCACCCACCTCTGAAAGGCATATCTATAAATCCCCTATGGCCCATGCTGCTGGGTAGCCTACTAGTCCTAATAGCATTGAATGCTCATAACTGCCCCACAATGTAATAAAAAGGTGGACACAAATCCCGAATCACCTCATCCGGTATAGCCCCCCTCTCTGTATAACTACTGCGACTAGTATACTGTGCCAAGCATAACCTGTAATTCTCCTCACCATCTCATGTAGTACCCCTCATCGCCCGGAAAGCGGCCTCCCCTCTAGTCCGGGAGGGCGTAAGCTGTGATGCCGATCATCAGTCAACATGTCAATCTATGTCTCATGTCTATGGGCACGATACATGTCCCCCTAGGCAATCTCGCACGTGATAATCACTAGTGCGGCTGCATCCATCCCCGAATACCTGTAATGCTATCCATGGCTGTTCTCTGCATCCACTTGGGACGACTGCATCTCCCTCGCTCGATAGTCTAAGGATGCGATACACATCCTCCAGTGTAAAATCGTCATCTCTCCCGTCGGGAGATGGAATACATTGGTCGTCGGATCCCATCTCGGCATCTCGATGAGGGCGACCATAAGACTGTTATCCCTCTCTATACCCTATATCGCTGGACCCCACTGGAGTCCCACCTCGCGCATGATGGCACCATCTACCACGGACCCATGTGGCCGCATCCGTCTCAACAGCAAGGCAATCTGATCCCGCATAGTCGCTGCTGACCGTGCTGCCCATCACCCACTTCAGTAGACCTACCCTTTCAACAACACTCCTTTAACCTTCTATACCCCCCTTTTACCCACCCGCCACACACCGCCCATTTATCCCCCCAACCTACTAATCACCCTTCCCTCTCAACCTCTACCCTTCCCTCTTCAACCCAAAAAAACCTAAAGCCCAACAATAACCACACAACCCACCATTATACCACACACCCAAACACTACCAACACCCCAAACAACAACCAAACAGCTCTACAACACAAGCCAAACAACAACCCAAACCTTACCAAACACCCACAACAAGCAACCCCAACCACGACCAAACATTCAAACCACAACAAAAACCCAACCAACCAAATCAATAATCCTAGCTACGGACTGGTACCTCAGGTCCCCATGACTGCCACCGTCCCTCCTCCACTGATGCCGGTTGACGTAGTACGACTGACACCGGTCAACCACAAACCCACCCTGCCACCAAAACTTTGTCCCCCTTTGTTTTGACCGATGTCGTTCGCTTAGTGACCGGATCGGTCACGCTGAAAAAATCCGGAGCCGACCCTACGCTGCCCCCCCAAAATCCTTTTTTCACTATTTAAGCCCTAATTTAACCCACCCAAACACCTTAAAATCTACCCACCACTAACCGCCTTTCCCTCTTTCACAACAACCATCTATCCTCTTCATTTTTCAAATACTTCAATTTATTCATTATTTAACCAAAACATGGATTCCACCCAAACCCCCAGCCTCTAGCTTTAAAAAACTCAAATTCACACATGAGAGGTTTGCGAACCCTACCGTACGACGACACTCTTCGTGGTTGGGATAGGTGTGGTGGTCCCACTGGTCCAGCTCTCCAGCTCCTCCTGGTTGTGCCATGGCTCTCAAACTCCTCTGCCTGGTCCACCAATCAATGGTTGCCTCCATCCTCGCAGGTGCCTACCAATCACTCACTTCTATCTTCTCCCCTCAAATAGTGCCAACCCTCGCCGACAATGCCCAACTCAACAATAGACCTCAGACACCTAAAATTTGGGTTTTCAAATTGACAAACTGACAATGACAAGCCCGTATTTTTCTTTTTATATAGGTTTTCGACTATAACCTATACCGGTTATCTTGTGCCCTAAGAACCAGTACGGTCATCTACCCGATATCGGTCATAGACAATCGATATGGGTTTTTATCCCACCTCTTTCCCCAATTTCCCTTGCCCTTATTTACTAATTGCCCTTTCTTCGCCACATCACCTATACCCCACTCCTTTGCTAAATAGCCTTGTGTTGAAAAACATTCATTAAGCCCGACCCAAGCCTTCAATTAACCAATTTGGCCCGACCCACGGCCGCAACCACCCATTGGCCCAACCCAAGGCCGGCAGCCACCACCAATTAGCCCGACCGCAAGGCCGCAATTAACCAATTTGGCCCACCCAAGGCCGCAACCCCCCCATTTGGCCGACCCAATGCCCCCCCCAACCATTGGCCCGACCCAAGCCGCAAACGAACGCATCAGGCCTGACCCAAGGCCTGCAAACCACCCCATTTTGCCCGACCCAAGGCCGTAACCAACCCATCTTCCCAAGCCCAAGGCCGCAAGCCAACTTATTTGGTCCCGACACAGGCCGTAACCACCCATTTGGCTCGAACCCAAAACTAAACTGCACCCACCCATTTGCCCCGACCCAGGCCGCACCAATTAAATCCCTCACACCCAAATCACAAATTACAATTTAAAATTAACACACCCATCATGTAGCCTTATTGTTCATCAAGCTCACCTATTCGTGTTTTAGCAGAATTAGGGTCCTTTGACTGATCCATTCCGACCAACTTTTCCTAGACCACAGACCGTGACGTGATCTCAACCAAACCACCATTTGTACTGCCGAACATGCCTAACCGTTCCTGTACCCTTACCCGTTTCTCCCCTGGAGTACTTCCTATGCCTTGGATACCAGGATTATATCACCCTTTTTGAATAACTATCGACCTTTGCCTATGAATTACTTGTTGCTCTTCAAAATCATGTAAACCTGGTCGCACTACTGCATGTACAACGTGCGTATAAATTTTTTTCCCTCATCCGTCCAAAAACGTGAAATGACAAAATCAAAAGTTGCAGAGGTAATTTGAAAAGGTAAAAAGGTGAAAATGATGAGTGAAAAAGGTGTGTTTGCATGCCAATGATGAAAAACATGCCTCCCAGGATGGATAATGATCCAGATATTTGTAATGATTTAATCTTTTTGGGCACACCTGGCAACCCGCGAGTGTGTTTTTTCTGTTTGATGTCATTTTCATTGAATCATGAAGAATTGTTGTGTAAAAATTGATCCCTTGGCATATTATTTTCTTGGAAAAAGAAGGATCAAATGTGGCAAGAGTATATATAATGCATTTTTGAGACATGAAAAAGGGGGGGAAAAAGTTGAAAATCATGAGAAAATTCTGAGAAAAGCTCATTTTTCTGAAAACCCACCAAAGAACTAGAATAATTTTTTTATGTGTTGGATCTTCATGTATGTGAGTTGGTTACAAGTGTATAGCCATCACACAGCTCTGAGATTGTTCATGAAACTCTCCCCTGCTGATGAATCTAACAATTTTTGAGTTAATCTATGTTTTTCTGGGCAATATGATGTCTGTTATCATTTTTTTAAATGCCTACAAATAGTTTTCATTGTTTCTTGTTGCAATATTGCATTGAAAGTCTTTAGAAATCACACAATCTCCATTTCTTGTTGATAGTTTAGTGGCATTTGCAATCTCATGTTCAGAAGAGCCTTCATCTGATAAAGAGATAAACAAATTTAAAATCACTTTACCTTCCTTGACTGCAGAGATGCTTGTAAGCCTTTGGGGGTACCTTAGGCGTGGTTTGATCAAGGATTTTTGTGTTTTTAATTGAGTTCTTTACTTCAAGATTTTGTGGTGAATTCTCAAATTGTGTGAAGAGTGCAACCTGGGCTTCCATTTATGCCTCTTCTGGTTGAAAGAATATCCTGATTATTTGAAGCATTTTATCTGATAGTTGTTCAAGTATTGTAGAGGTTGTCAAAGATCTGATATATCCCAGTTTGTCTTGTCAACACCCCACCAAAAAATTCATTCAAACAAACTAATCCTACCCATACTACCCCTGCATTGCATTGTGTGTCAACAAAAGATCTAAAACCCATCTACAAAATGCACAAGGAAAATCAGGATTATACAATGTCTTCAGTAACCCTTGCCTTGCATTGAAAATATCTCCATGATCTGGGAGTGACAACTTGTGAAAGTCAGATTTGGAGTGTTGATCATATTTTCCCAAGGCCTTTTCATACTATTTGCATAAATTGAGGGATATCTTCATCTCCTTCACCATTTGGGGTTACAATATAGGTTCTCTTACCTTGGTTGAAAAGGCACAACCTAAAATAGTGAGGACATCAGATCAAATCCTTTCAAAGTGCTATCCATCTCTCCACAAATCTGAGTGCCAGTTAGATCACATCCCTGCTACTACAAAATGACACACATCATGATCTATCTGACTTCAAGCTTCATGCCATATCTCTTGATGTTGCTCAGACTAAAAAGGAGAACAAATTTGGGTACCAACACCTTCTGGCACCATTTCCGGGGACTTCTTGGAATTTTTGTTGTTTTTTGGAGTGTTTGAAGAGTTTGAGCATTTGTGTATTCAAGTATTTGAGCTGCTACATTGTTAAAATATCATTCTATGCTTCAGATCTACAAGTTTTAAACAAGGGTTTCAAGTTTTGTCTCCCTTTTTCCATTCCATTTCCTAGCAGTTCATACACTTTGGGTGCATTGTGATTGATTGATTTAAGAAGAAGAAGGTCTGATTTATAAAGCCTTGCAAAGGTTTTCAGTACTAGAAAACATTTGACAAATTATTTTAGTGCATTTTACACAACTAAGGTGAAATTCCTTAGTGGTGACTCCATGCTGATTTGATATTGAAAATACCAGTTGTCTTACCTTTCTGTCATTTTAATTTGTTGCTCAAATCTGTAAAACTGGAAGGAAGAAGATCTCTCTTCATCAAGGACTCTGCTAAGAATTTGTTTACAGATTCAAGAAACTCAGAGCTAGAGGGAGAAAGGTGTGAAGGTTGTTGGAGACTTGACTGCAAGAAAGGAGATCCCTATTGTTGAGTTTGAAAGTGAGCAGCCTTTATTGAGGACTGCAATTCTTCTTCAAGTGGATCTGATTCAGACAATCCTATTGCTGATTTAAATTCCCCATCAGGTGAGGGACCTTCTTGTGCATTTGAAAGGCTTGCTCCTAATCTCTGCTCCTGTGTTTTTTCTAAATTTGCTAGAGATCATCAAGAAGGAGAGCCCTTAAGAGAGATCTGTTTTGAAGATTTCATTCCCATTCCCCAAAGACCTCTCACTCCTCATCATTTGTTTTTCTCCTCCAAGATCACCCCCACCAAAATAATATGGCTCAGCCTAGACCCTCCATTTTGTTGTTAACACCTTTGGTCCTAAGCATTCGAAGGCTGCTATACACATCCCCAATGTGATAGTCCTCCCCTCCCCAGTCAATCTCCCAGTCAGGAGATGGACACATTGGTCGCCAGATCCCATCTCCGTGAGGGCAAACCATCAACTATGTCCCTATCGATTCCGCTCTGTACCCCCTGGACTCCCGCCGAGTCCCACCTCGGCATGATAACCCCAGGTGCTAGACACGTGTGGCCGCATCCTGCTCAAACAGTGGGGGGCATCCTGTCCTGCCAATCGTCAACTGCGCGTGCCTGCAAAACCAACCCACCGTTAGCCCTACTCTTATAATCCAACATCCTACTTTACCTCTCTATATCCCCTTTCTTACCCCCTAACCACACCCGACTCCATACCACACGTCTACGCCTCTATCATTCCCCTAAAAACTTCTACGCTATCCCCCTCCCCTCTTCACACCCACCCAACAAACAACCCCCACCATACTCAAACACCCAACCATGCCTAAATACCCTAACCACAACCCATCTAAAACTTTAAACAACAACACAACCCAACCTATAACTCAAACAACCTACACCATGCCAAATTAACCCAAACCACATCCAAAAACTCACAAACAAAATCACACACCCCACCAACAAATTGAAATAAACCTCATTGAGGACCGGTACCGGTCACTTATGACCACATCGGCCCTATCCACCCACCGATGTCCGGTCAATCGACCGAAACCGCCCCGGGTCACCTACAGACCCATCCTGCCCCTAAAATTTTGGAACGATGCCGTTCGCTTAGCGCCGACATCGGTCCACTGTAAATTGTTGCGAGAGCCTGAACCGACGCGGCTCCCCAATTCCCTTTTTCCCTATTTTTCCCTTCTGTACCACCCAACACCCTAAAAACCTACCCACCCACCCTACCACATTGGCCTCTTTCCCCTATCTATACCCTCTCCCTTTTTCCCAATCATTCCATTTATTAATTAATTATTCTAAAACTTCCTATTCCTACCCAAACCCAAATCTAGCTTCATAACATTACACAAACACAATGCATGGTTTCGAACTTACTCCGGTAAACGACGAAACGTTCGTCATGGGTGGGATGGGTGGGGTGGTCCAGGGGTGGTCCACAGCCCCTTCCTGCTCCGCCCTGGCTGTCCCATGGCTTTAACTGTCCTCTTCTGGGGTCCTCCACCAATCAACACTGCCTCCTCCTCACTCGGGCCACTCACAACTCACTCTCCACTCCATAGCGCCACCGCCTCAGCTGACAAATGCACTAATCTCAATAATCCACCTCAGACACTCAAATCGGTTTTTCAAATTGCAAATGTGACAATGACAAGCTGTATTATTCTTTTTATAGATTTTTGACCTATAACCAATATCGGTTATATTATGCCCTAAGGAACCGGTATCGGTCCCTAACCGATATTGGTCCTAGACAATCGACATCAGTTTTTCATTCCAGCTCTTCCCTTAATTTCTCGCAAACATCGTCTATATCACCCTTGCTGTAAACCTTTGTTACCCACTTGGCCCAACCCAAGGGCCTCCCCTAACCATTTGGCCCGACCCAAGGCCTCATCCCAACCATTTGGCCCGACCCAAGGCCGCAACCCAACAACTTGGCCCGACCCAAGGCCTCACCCTACCCATCTGGCCTGACCCAAGGCCTCCCCCTAACCATTTGGCCCGACCCAAGGCCTCATCCCAACCATTTGGCCCGATCCAAGGCCACAACCCAACAACTTGGCCTGACCCAAGGCCTCACCCTAACCATTTGGACCAACCAAGGCCTCACCCCAACCATTTGGCCTGACCCACGTCCGCAACCCAACAACTTGGCCCGACCCACGGCCCTCACTCATCAATTAGCCTGACCCAAGGTCGTACCACTTAACTACTTCACCCAACATCAAACAACATACACTTTATCCACCCAAGTAGCCTTTTGTTCAATCCAGCGCACTGTTTGGTGTTTTAGCATGATTAGGGTCCTTGACTTGATTCTGTCGACCAACTGTTGCCTAGAACTAGACTGTGACATTTATCTCAACCAAACCAACCATTTCGTACTATCGAACATGCCTAAACGTTCCTGTACCTTACCTGTTATATACCCTGGAGCTACTTCCTATGCCTTGGATAACCAGGATTATATAACCCTTGTTGGATAAACTATCGACCTTTGCCTATGCATTGCTGGTTTGCTCGTCAAATCATGTACCCTGGTCGCACTACTGCATTTCAACATGCGTCTGCTTCTTTGGACCTACCCCACCATCTCACCCTCATCTCAACACCATTTACCCTTTATCAACCCTATCCCTGCTTTCACGCTACCACATTCATCTGTGATAGATTTGAGGGGGATTACCTATACCCTTAACAGGAGTAACCACTTCTTATTATGTTCGTGCAGCTTTACACAACAAACTACACGACAATAAGGGGCTAATGTAGACACTACATTTATGTCTTACGACCCCCTGTGCCCCGCATCTCATTCGCAACCGAACCTCATCACCTAAACCTTACACAATTATTTATTAATTACCTTATATTAATAAATCCACATCACCATAACTTGCCACCCTCATGTTGCCACCATCATCATAACCTAGTCTTAACCCTAAACTACCTAATTAAGACCGATAACTTGGTCCAATTCCACACCTATGACTAATTACTCCTCATCAGCACCTAAAACCAACTTCATAATGACTTGACCAAGCCCGCTACCAATCCCTCAGAAGAAAAAGAAGGGAAAGCTGGCTATTTTACCAAAAATAGCTCGTTTGACCTGATCGATACCGGTTCCTACTCGAACCGCCGTCGGTTGCAATAACCGCCATCGGTTCCCCATAAATGACCACTCTCAACCAAAAACAAAGGATTGGATTTTCATTTGATCGGGGAGAAGGAGAAATCATCGAGAGAATCCATATTTTTCTTGGCCGAGCAGAGACAAGTGAAGAAACATGAAGAGTTTGCAGAAAAGGACATCAAGCCCAAGACTGCAACTGAATAACCAGAGCCCAGTAACACTCATCCGAGCATCAGAAGAGGAGATAACTCATCTTGGATTGTCAGATCATCCAACTTGGGTCCTGTCTTCATCATCACAGTCCTAAAACCTGCTTTGCATTAGGGACAAGTAAGTAGTGTTTTATATGTTTCTAAGCAACCATTTTCTTGAGCCTGTTGATTAATAGTAATCATAAGTTTATTCCTAGATCTACCTACCAAGCAACATACTGCACTTAACCTTCACCCATACAACTCCTGATATTTCCAGAAGGCCATTTTACCACACTCTGAGTCTTCCCTATCCTCACCATCATTCCCCTCAGCCATCCACCAATCCTATAACCCCACAATCACCCTTGCAAAACCACTTCTATCCAGAAGCACTTAGATTGCTGACCCTACGGTATCGTTTATCCTCTACCTGAAACGGTTATCTAACCGCGGTCGGTTACCCAGTGACCGCCGTCGGTCACTGTGACTTATACCCCAAAACCTTTTCCTTGCCTATTTGCCACCTAATAACCCCAAATCTAGTCTGGTTTATCCCTATAACTCAACCTGAACGTATCAACGACCAGTAACTGAACAAACAACATGACGCTTTATTATTGATAGTTTAGTTTCTATTGCTTTGTAACGAGATACCTAAATCATGATTTTGCAATAGCTTTCTATATTATCATTTGTGTTAAATCATATTAAAAAGGGAACTGACCACCTTCGAAAGGAAGTTTTTATATTTCGTGGGCCTAAGGAAGATCCCTCATTTGTTGTCTAATTAAAATCTGGTGGTCTTGTATTCTTACTTGCAGGTAGTCCTTCCAAGACAAAAAGGAGTTCTTCGCAGTCGATCTGATCTTTCTCTACGGTACGCGCACACCATCTCAACATTCAACAGGTATTCCTCCTAGCCCTAACCCTTATCTGTTTCTCAAAGGAATGATAGGATAGAAGCAAGTCTATTCTGCAGAGCCAAAACATTCCATGTGAAACACTATCATTATTACAGCCGCACCTCTCGAAGACCATGACCTATCCCTACCATCTTCCTCCTCTCGTATTCACGAGATCAATATGATTAGTGTTGCTACTCGAGGTAGAAAAACAATGGGAAAGCGAAGAAAACACATCTACGGCCTCTCTTTCTTCGTCCACCATCTCGATCGCACCACCACCTAAAGTGGTTATTCATGGACCCACCTACCCCGTCTCTAATGGAATTTCCCACCAACCATGATCAAATAGCTTCACCAATCGCCTGTAAAAATGACACTGTATGATCTCATTCAGACTTCTGAATCTCATCGACAAGCTCTCGTTGAAATCCTTTAAGGGATAGAGGTCTTACCTAATGAAACCTTGCCTGTTACCTCTATTCTAACACCCAATCACGTTGCTTCACTCACCAAACAACCTATCTCCCCAACCACTTATGTCTCTATACAACAAGCCGCTGCTGTCAGTTTCTCCGAAGACGAAATTATCAACTTTGGTGCCGAAGATCCTGACCCTGCTCTTTTCATCTCAGCTTACGTTCAGGACATTCGGGTACATCATGTTATTATTGATGGGGGCACTAGCCTAAACATCATCTCTTCAAAATCCTTCCAACAAATGAATATCCCTTCTAGCTGCATGTGTGCAACCCCATCATGTTGCGGTCGTTCAATGATGCTATTACTTCTACCTTAGGCACCGTGATCCTTAACATTCGTGTAGGACCACATACTTTACCTGAACTCTTCTATGTCCTTGAGGGAGAGTTCCAATACAATATGTTGTTAGGCCGCCCTTGGATCCGGGCTATGGGATACGTTTCCTCCACCTTACATAGATGCATAAAATTTGAGTACGAGGGGAAGTCCTACACCATAAAATTTGATCCTCCCCCTTCAAAACCTACAATATGTTGTATCGCCCTAATGATGTGCTTGTACAAGTCAAGACGCCCATTCATCCAGCCCAACCATCCACTTCAACCGTACCTCAACCATCCACTTCAACCGCACCTACACCTTCAACCAATGAAACCACCATCACAAATACCACTTCCTTTTCCGCAGATAACATCCCAACCTCCGACCCCTTAGTAGATGTTTTTCAACGCCTTATGTTGGGGGAGTACCGCCTATATATCATAAGCTCTTTCCATACCCTGCAGGAGTACGGACAGTTACATGTGCATCCTACCTACGACCGTCGTGTGGGGGAGGTAATCTCTTACGGACCACCCCATTGCCGCACCAACGTAACGTATGGGGGTGTTGACGCATCCTCCGTTACCCTTGAACCTCCTCTTGGTGTGGTTCCATTCCAATCCAATTTTCAATACTTGACAAATCGTCGTTTTGCCCTCACCTTCTTGACTCGCTGTGCTTGGAAAGGCTTTGGTTTTGGTCTTTATGAACAAGGCCGACATACACTCATTCCTGTGACTACACGCAAACACAATGATCGTAGTGGTCTCGGTTTTCCTGAAACACTTACACTGGAGAAACCTCATGTCAGTTGTATCCTGGAAGATGACGACGTCACCCCTACCAAACCATCATCACCCATTTTTCCATCGTCACCCACAGAGTCAATAGACCCTGAATCTTTCCCTCCTAACTTTTTTTTTCATAAATGCTATCTTCCTAGGTCCTCTCACTTATCAACGCGATAATGAGGACCCATCTTCTCTTCCACTTCCATATCTAGACATGATTGAAGAGGATTCGCCTTCAATTAATGTTGTTGAGTGCCAGGATGACGACTCCATCCTCACTTACCTTGGTGCAGACGACTCCTATATTCAACGCGCCTTACCATCTGAAACTCAAACCATGTTGAATGAGTCGACTATAGAAATCAATATCCACACAGAGGAGGATCCTCACGTTGTGAAGATCAGAAAATCCCTTAACACATCAGAACAAGCTGCCTTTACTACCTTTCTCTGTACCCGCAACCAAGCTTTCACTTGGTCCTACGCTGACATGCCAGGAATTGATCCTGACATTGCTGTCCATAACATCACCCTAAAACCTGATTCCAAACCAGTCAAATAGAAACTGAGAAAAATGCATCCACGCATTGCCCTCTTGGTCAAAGAAGAGCTTTAACGACTCCTTTCTGTTTCCTTCATCTTGCCTATTGACTATCCTCAATGGATTTCTAACATCGTACCTATCACTAAAGCGATGGGGGGACTTCAGATATGCACATATTTACAAGACCTTAACCTCATTTTGCCCAAGGATGACTTACCCCTCCCAAGTATTGATCAACTTGTTGATCTCACTGCAGGTCATGAAATGCTTTCTCTCATGGATGGTTTTTCGGGATACAATCAAATTTTGGTAGCCCCGGCTGATCAACATAAAACTGCCTTCATAACTCCTTGGGGAACCTTCTGTTATCGTGTCATGCCGTTTGGCCTTAAGAATGATGGTGCGACCTATCAGTGGGCTATGACTTACATTTTTCATGACATTATGCACACTATCCTTGAGGATTATGTCGATGATCTTCTTGGTAAATCTAAACATCGTAGTGAACATCTTGATATTTTAACCATTATTTTCAATCACCTGTTACAATATTCGGTCCGGCTTCAACCAAAGAAATGTGTCTTTGGTGTTCTTTCGGGAAAACTTCTTGGCTTTATCGTCTCTTTGCGTGGCATTGAGGTCGATCCATCTAAAGTCAAAGCTATCCTAGAAATGCCCCACCCAAAAACCTCAAACAATTGCGTAGTTTGCAGGGTAAACTTCAATCCATCCGGCATTTCATCTCCCAACTCTCGGATCGATGTCAACCTTTCCATCACCTTCTTAAAAAGGACATTGCCTTTCAATGGAGCGAAGAGTGTCACCAAGCCTTTGAAGCTCTCAAAGCCTATCTCTTGCAGCCACCCGTGCTTATCCCACCTCAGGATGATCACCCTTTCTACCTTTACCTTTCTGCCACTGACCATGCTATAGGAGCCATGCTCACACATCGAGACTCGGCACATCGAGAACAAGCCGTTTATTATATAAGTCGTACTCTCGTGGATTACGAGACTAGGTATACACATGTAGAAAAATTGTGCCTAGCCCTATCATTCGTAGCCACCAAACTCCGACACTACCTCCTGAATCACAAAACTTTTATCATCACCAATGCGGACCCCATTCATTATATGTATGCCAAACCACATCTAAACCAACGCATCGCCTGATGGCTTATGCTCCTCGCTGACCTCGACCTTGAGTTTATACACCAGAAGTCAATCAAAGGACAAACTATTGCGGACCAACTTGCGGAGGCCCCTTTACCTGGGGAATAATTTACCAATTTTAATTTCCCCGATGAACTCATCGCCACTCTTTCACTCAGGGAAGAGTCGTATCCAATGACCCTCTTCTTCGATGGATCCAAATGCCAGCACGGCGGAGGGGCCGGCGTTGTTCTCATTCCTCTTGACGCTGAGCCTATGCCTCTTTCATTCTGGCTCGATTTCCCCTGCACTAATAATACAACGGAATACGAGGCCCTTGTTTTGGGTCTCTAGGTTGCGTTACACTTAGGTGTCAAATCTATTAATATTTTTGGTGACTCTCAATTGGTAGTCAATCAAGTTATGGGCATCTACCAATGTAAAAATGAGGAACTTCAAAAGTACAAACATTACGTGGATTCACTTTTGACCTCATTTACTCGTTATTCTATCCAGACCATTCCCCGCTCCACTAACAAATTTGTGGATACTATGGCTTGCTTAGCCTCACAAATTCCTACCTCACCAACTGACTCTGACATATTCATCTTGGTCCAACAACTCTTTGCCCCATCTTACTCAACCCCGGTTGTTTGTATGATAAATAATGTGTCTGCTAATTCACAGGATACCTGGTACCACCAATTTCACGACTACCTTACAACCTCTGTTCTCCCACCTGACCTAACTAGTACCGGAAAACGTGCTTTTCTTAAAAGTGTTTCTCATTATGTCGTCATGGGGGGACTCCTTTATAAACGTGGCTTTGATGGCATCCTCCTTCGATGTCTAACCGGCGCGGAGGTCACCTATACCATCTAACAAATCCATGACAGTATTTGTGGCGGACATTTTAGTGGCCTTGCCGTGGCTAAACGAATCCTTCACCTAGGTTATTATTGGCCTACTCTTAATAATGACTGCTATGAATATGTTAAGCGTTGTGTTATGTGTCAACAACATGCCAACCTTCAACATACTCCTAGCCATCCGCTACAGGTCGCACGAGATCTTTGGCCTTTCTCACAATGGGGTTTAGACCTTATTGGTGAGATTCACCCACCCTCTTCGCAACGTCACCGTTGGATAATCACAGTAACCGAATATTACACAAAATGGGTGGAGGCCATTCCACTCATTTCAATCAAAAAAGAAAAAATTGTCGAATTCGTTAACCATCACATTATCTGTCGTTTTGGTATTCCTCATCGCCTAATAACAGATAATGGTAAATCTTTCAAAAATAAGTTGTTACAAGACCTTTGTGACAACTTTGGTATCAAACTTAGTTTCTCATCACCTTACTATCCACAGGCCAATGGTCAGGCTGAATCTTCTAATAAAACCCTAACCAAAATCCTCATGAAAGTTGTTAATGATTCTGGAAGAAATTGGCATGATCACATTCCCTTTGCCCTTTGGGCTTATCGTACTAGCATTCGTACCTCCACTAATGCCACACCATTTTCTTTGGTATATGGTACCGAGGCTGTCTTGCCTCTCGAAATACAAATACCCTCCCTCAGAATATCTCTTCAGGATATTCTCACCAACGATGATTTCTGCCAAGAGCGGTTAGCCCAATTAGAGCTTCTTGACGAGCGTCGTCTTACGGCTCTTGACCACCTTCAAATCTACCAAAAACGCATCAAGCGTGCTTATGATAAACGAATTCATGAGCGTACCTTTAAGGTTGGTGATCTTGTCCTCAAAGAGAATCAACATGTAACCAAACTAGAAAAGAGCAAACGTGGAAAATTTGCTCCTAATTGGATTGGGCCTTACATTATCACTCACACTTATGGATCAGGCACTTATCGTTTAGCTTCGCTTAATGGTAAACCTGAGCCTGAGCCCCTTAATGCCTTGCATCTTTGACCATTCTACTGTTGAAATTAGTGTTATATCACTTCTTATCTACCTTACGCTCGTCCCTTGAGCTCATTTACCACCGCATACACTTTGTTTCTTACATCTCAAAATCAAATCAAGCTCACATGGTTTGATTATCACCTCCCCTTAAAAGATGCCTTCCCCTTTTTAGTCTAGTCCATGACTTCAAAGTATCAAAATGACACATTCTTAATTAAAACACTTATGGGATTTTCTTGAGTCAAACTTCCTACAAAACTAGATGCTTTATGCCCAACGGACATCTAGACCTCTAAATTATACAATAGACTGCTCCCTTGAAGGACAGCTATATGCCAAACTATTGCTACTATTATATATAGACTGCTCCCCCGAAGGACAGCTATACATAAACACCGCATCTGCTACTATAAATAGACTGCTCCCTTGAAGGACAGCTATACACAGTCAGCCTTTATCAGAAGCTTCTCACATTGATCAGCTTCGTGAAGACCTCAAGAACAACAAAATACATATCCCATGTAGACTTCCCGCATCGATCAGTCTATATCCAGAAAAATAAAATAAAAATAAAAGCAATATTTCAAAACACTTTTGAGTCATGGACTTGTCTATTTAGGTTTGGTTCTCTTTCATCAGAATAATCATCTTATAATAAGTTCTCTGCACCCTCAGCCACATCAACCACCTCACCTCACCATTTGTCAAAGCAACAAAACTCAAGGGACGTGACGTATATCCGATATATTGTGATTATACCACTCTTTTCACCTATCGACTTCTCGCCTATGCAAGGTACCTAGGGATTCAAGCTCATCCTACATTAATATGTGGTTTGTTTAGCTCTTCTCAACTACGGGACACTCTGGCCTCTTTTGCTCGACTCTAGGATTGTGTGTTGACCTTAATCAGGACACGATTCCCTACTACTTGGGTATGCTAACTTTCGCTTCACCTATACCTACACCAACAACATTACCCTACCAACACCAACAACATTACCCTACCAACATCAAATTTTTACCAACCAACAAATTGCCTAACCACAACCAAATTTCCTGAATTCACCTCTCCCTGGTCCTAAGGGAGAACTACATCGGTCTGAGGCCCTTCCTTGCTTTGTGCAATGGGCTATGTAGGCAGCACTTAGGAGACATGGGGTCTCCCAAGGTTAGCTCGACCATCCCCTACCATACCCTATCATGTGTTGTAAATATAAATATTTTTTGTGTATTTCTATTTGCCAACATTCATCTTTATCCTTTTTCAAACAAAACAAAAACAACATTCAAAAAACAAAAAAAACCATTCTTATTATTATCATCACTCAAAACCACATACATCTTTAGTTTTATTTTAGATGTTAAACAAATACATCTTCTCTATCATCGACTCACAGGTCGGCATCCTTATTTATTCTTATATTCCTATGAAATTCACTTAGACCCTTGCACCTCCTCCCGAATCAGGTGGTGATCGTGATCGTCGATGCCCCTCAGTTGGCCTCTCCATCCTCAAAGGTGCCACTGCCATTGGTTCCTCCCACTGATCCGCCAACATCTCCTGTAACATACGAATACGTCCTCTCGCGTGGAGGAATCTTGCCTCCAGTCTCTCCACTCGTAACTGTGAAACCTCTAACAATCCCATTGTCTCATTCACCTGTGTTTGAAGCTGGTGAGCCAAATCCTGCAGATGATCTCTCTCCGCTGTAATCACAGCTATGTCTGGGCGCTCACGTGCACCTCACAGCTCTGCTACCCACCATACTCTATAGGCCTCTGTCGTTCCCGCATCCATTACCCTACGATCGGCTGCTATCTCTTCTGGCCCTTCTGGAGGTGTAGGCCGGGGAGGTGAGAATGCTGCCTCGGCGTCGATCCTCATGTATGGTCTATATGTCATAGGTATATCCTAAACAAACCCAAATTGTCACCACACGCGATCTAGAGGAATCCTCTCGTACTCACCCGGCCTGTGCCCTGCGATCCACCTCAATCGACTCTACACCCCTCAACTCCTCAACTATGTTCTCTGTCACCATATAGTTCTCGTAAGGCCTCCAACAAATATCCACAATCATCACCATCTCCCATACCTGTCTATAATACTCGATGTCATCTATCACGGCCTGGGATCTCGCTTCTTGTTCTGTCTGGACCCATCATCTGAATCCCAACCTTTGCACTCCTGCCTCTCCCGACTCGATGGGTCGGCCTATTGGACGCACACAAACAATATGCTCATAGGCCCAACAATGTAATAAGTATGAACAATCCAGTGTCGTCCTGTGTTTTTGCTTGCAGGCCCATAAACCCCTATATAACTCTGCCAGATATGCGGGTGCCCATGCGAAAGTCACGCTCATTTCTATCATTTCCCAAATAACACTCATCAATGCTTTTGGAAATCTTCCACCCTCCGCCCTCGGTAATGCATAATACCCCACCGCTATCATTAATAGCACGGCCAACCTTGTTTCCTCAGGGTGTGTTGCATACATTGTACCATACGTAAATGATAAACCTCGTTGTGTCAAATCTCGTGCAGCTGAACCGAATACTGCTGTTATCGCTGCCCGCCCCGCGCTAGGCAATGCCTGATACACTGTTTTTCCTATCATTGGGAGTCTCAAAATACGGAACACATCTTCCAAAGTCACTGTCATCTCCCCTGTTGGCAAGATAGAAGGTATTCTTTTCTGGATTCCATCTCTCAATCAACGCCTGCAACATAGCATGGTTACGTGTGATTCATGAATAATAGCGGATTCCACTTAACCCCAAACAATTTATCAATGCCCATTCAGCTGGTGTTACATCCGCTCGGATTCGTGACAACAACGCTGGCACAGTATCATTCATCCTTAACCCTGCTTCCGCCTGCATACATCAAAACGACACATAATTATTCAATAGAACAAATCTCCACGGGTTTTTTCTCAAATTCTGGAAACTCCTACAGTGAACCGATATCGGTTATGGATAACCGATACCGGTTTGCTAACCGATACCGGTTATTTCTAAATGATACCGGTCACTGTCAAAAATATACCTACCCTGCTTAAAAACATACACCTACGATAATTATTTTGCCCGTTTACTCCTATCTATACCTAAAAACATACGTGACCACCCTGCTTACCTACCCCATAGCACTCACCCCATCCCAAACCCTTGCCTATCACCTTTTCTTTCTCATCTTTACCCACTTACACTTCTCTCATCCTATTCACAAAACATGCAAGAATCAAATTACAACCAAACAGTTTACCTCTCGGGATGCAGCAGCTTGGGGTGGAACTTGTCTTCCCCCTCGTCCCTGCCTGCTGGATGCTTCTCCTCGTTCAGCCATGCTCACCACCCTCTTCAAATATAACTTGTCTTTCTGCCTTCTGAATCTCAGCCCACACTCACTTCACCTATCTCTTTCCTCCTTATCACTCAAATTTTTTCATGCAATTACCTGTATCAGTCGTCAAACAGTGTCGCATTCGCATATTTAACTTGTTGCATGACTCTGAAAATAAGAATGCTAAAAATAAGAACTTAAGTTGCCAACCAAGCAGTTCTATTTTTAGGAAAATAATTCTGGCATAACCGATATCGGTTACATAACCGCTATCGGTCATATAGCTACCGACATCGGTTACATAACCGATATCGGTCATGTGTCCTCTTTTTGCTTAAACCTAAGCCGTTTCTTCGTTTTTGCCAATTTTTGTGGCGCCCGCCTCTTTTTCCTGCATAACAACACCATTATCAATATTTGTCATCCAAATCACATATATATATCCTCATAATTTCAGCAACATCATCCATTTACATTATAACAACCATCACAACATACATACGACATCATATATACATCAAACCCATCAGCATACACAACATGTGAATTAAACTCATCATCTATATATACATACATTCCATTTCAAAAAGCCATCAACAAAAGACATCAACACCATAATATATAAACCATGTGGATCAAACTCATCATACATTCAATAAGACAAACCATCGACAAAACACTACACCATTTCATATACACCATGTGGGTCAAAATCATCATATATATATATATATATATATATATAGATATATATATATATATATATATATATATATATATATATATATATTTCAAAGGTTTCAAATATACAACTTGCCCTGCATAGGGGCCTCTGTGATCTCATGATAATACAAAGCCAGCACGCAGGCCGCAACAACTGTCAAAATATCGACTCGGCTCGCAGGCCGGTCTCTCATATCAAAAATATACTCGGCTCGCAGACCGGTATCACCTACACAACCCAATACTCGGCTCGCAGGCCGGTATATACAACAAATGAATAAATAAATGAAAGAATCATATGTGGGCACGCAGGCCTCTCTATACATAACCGGTTCGCAGACCGGTGCCTCTATCTAATATCCAATCTACAAACAAAACATCTCTCTCCGACCCAGGGATGTCTCAACTCTCCCCACCACCCTCAGCACCTCTCCCTAGCGGGTCCTGGCCCTGGCTCCTGCCTCCTCCCTGTCACCGACCCACCGGCTGTAGCTGCACCACCCTGGGATCTCTGACTCTGCGAGGTCTCCGCTCTATGTGCCGCATATGGCTGATAGTCAGCCCCGGTACCATCAAGGACATCCTGATAGTACCGGGCCTCCGCTCTCGCCTCCATATACCGGGCCCATGCCACCAAAGCTGCTGGGGCTGGTCCCCCGACTCCTAATACCAATGGCCCCTGTCCTACCAGTACACCCTGTGCCTGTGCCGGTGCCGACTGGTGGTACCGGTGCATGTGGCTGGTGCCGGTGGTGGTGCCTGTGGCTACCTGTGCCTGTGGCTGCCTATACCTGGTGGTGCCTGTGGCGGTGCCTGTACCTGGTGGTGCCTGTGGCTGGGCCTGTACCTGTGCCTGGGCTAACTACCCCCTGTAAGACACCTATCTGTGCCTGTGCAGTAGCAAGCTGCCCCTGTAACAACTGTACCTGTCCCCTGAGCTGGTCCCTCTCTGCTCTAACAGCCGCTAAGTCTGGCTATGCGGGCTGTGCTCTCCTCGCGGCTCTCTCCCCTGCCCACCATACCAAAAATGCTCCTGTGCACCCGGCATCATCCACAGTATCATCTGCCTGCCTCTCTGCTACCCAATCTGGGTCCATGGGCTGTGGTACAGGCAGTGGAGCCTCTACATCATCCCTCCGGTACTGAGGGAAGGGAGGTGGCTCATCCTGTCGTAGCCCCAACTGTCGTCGTACCCTCTCCAGGGGTATCCGCTCATACTCTCCCAGCCTCCGTCCCGCTATCCAGAATGTATACTGGATCCACCGCAACTGTGATCGGGCTCCTCCGCGGGGTTGATGACCTCTGTAAGGCCTCCATACAATATCCAAGGTAGTCACACCCTCTAATACATGCCGGTAATATGCTACATCCCGTCCAGCGAGAACTGCTCGTGGCTGGCCCACGACCCCCAACCACCTCTGAAAGCCATATCTATAAATCACCTGTGGCCCTAGGCTGCTGGGGCAGCCCTACTGGTCGAATGCATATGATATGCTCATATGCCCAGCAATGTAACAAAAACGTAGAGCAAATCCTGAATCACCTCATCCGGCGATAGCCCCACAGCTCTCGGTATAACTGCACCAGGTATACTGGTGCCCAAGCATAACATGTATGCTCCTCAACCATCTCGTGTAATACCCCCATCAGCGCCCGTGGAAAGCGGCCTCCCTCTAAGTCCGGGAGGGCGAAGCATGTAATGCCGATCATCATCAACACGGCAAGCCGTGTCTCATGTCGGTGGGCACGATACATATCCCCATAGGCAATGCTCGCGCTGTGATAAGTCAATAGCGCGGCTGCATCCCCGAATACCTGTAAGATGCTGTCCATGGCTGTCTCTGCATCCACCTGGAAGACTGCCTCTCCATCAATCGGTAATCTAAGGATGCGATACACATCCTCCAATGTAATGGTCATCTCTCCAGTCGGGAGATGGAACACATTGGTCGCCGGATCCCATCTCTCGATGAGGGCGACCATAAGACTGTGATCCCTCTCTATCGCCCTATAACGCTGGACTCCGCCGAGTCCCACCTCGCGCATGATGGCCCAGTCCGCCGCGGACACGTGTGGCCACATCCGTCTCAACAGCGGAGGCATCCTATCCCGCATAGTCAGCTGCTGACGTGCCTGCACAAATCACCCACTTCATTAGACCTACCCTTTCAAACAACAACTCCTTTAACCTTCTATACCCCCTTTTACCCACATTCGACCACACAACCGCCCCATTTTTCCCCCCAACCTACTAATCACCCTTCCTCTCCACCTCTACCCCTTCCCTCTTCAAGCCCAACAATAAACACAAAACCCAAACACCACACCCAAACAACCCCAAACACTACCAACACACCCAAACAACAACCCAAACACTAATACCAACACACCCAAACAACAACCCAAACACTACCAACACACCCAAACAACAACCCAAACACTACCAAAACACCCACACAGCAACCCCAACAACGACCACACATTCAAAACAACAACAAAACCCAACCAACCAAATCAATAATCCTAGCTACGGACCGGTACCGGTCACCCATGACCGCCACCGGTCCCCTCTCCACCGACGTCCGGTCGA
Organism: Taxus chinensis; assembly: GCA_019776745.2. NCBI lineage: Eukaryota > Viridiplantae > Streptophyta > Pinopsida > Cupressales > Taxaceae > Taxus > Taxus chinensis. The sequence continues at coordinate 728,414,817 of CM034153.1, read as the reverse complement.
CGTACGACTGACACCGGTCAACCACAAACCCACCCTGCCCCCAAACTTCTTGACCGATGCCGGTCGCTTAGTGACCGGCATCGGTCACTGAAAAATTGCCGGGCCGAACCCGGCGCGCCCCCCCCAAATCCATTTTTCCCTATTTATCCCTATTTACCCACCCAAACACCCTAAAAATCTACCCACCCTGCCGCCTTGCCCTATTTAACCCATCTATCCTCTTCATTTTTCAAATAACTTCAATTTATTCATTATTTTACCAAAACATGGATTCCTACCCAAACCCCCAAAAATAGCTTAACAACATCAAATTCACACAATGAGAGGTTTCGAACCTACCGGTACGATGACACGTCGTCGTGGTGGGATGGGTGGTGGTGGTCCAGCTGGTCCAGCACCTCCAGCTCCTCCTGGCTGTGCCATGGCTCTAACTCTCCTCTGCTGGGTCCTCCACCAATCAAATGCTGCCTCCTCCTCGCTAGGGCCTACCAATCACTCACTTCTCCACTCAAATAGTGCCACCTCAGCCGACAAACTCAACAATCTCACCACAAGACCTCAGACAACTAAAATTGGTTTTCAAATTGACAATATGACAATGACAGGCCGTATTTTTTCTTTTTATAGGTTTTCGACCTATAACCGATACCGGTTATATTGTGCCCTAAGGAACCGGTATCGGTCACCTAACCGATATCGGTCATAGACAATCGATATCAGTTTTATCCCACCTCTTCCCCAATTTCTGACCTTATTTACTAATCGCCCTTTCTCACAACATCGCCTATATCCACCTTGGCTGAAAACCCTTTGTTAACTTCATTGGCCCGACCCAAGGCCGCAACCAACCAATTTGGCCCGAACCCAAGGCCGCAACCAACCCTGACCCAAGGCCGCAACCAACCATCTGGCCCGACCCAAGGCCGCAACCAACCATTTGGCCTGACCCAAGGCTGCAACCAACCATTTGGCCCGACCCAAGGCCGCAACCAACCATTTGGCCCGACCCAAGGCCGCAACCAACCATTTGGCCCGACCCAAGGCCGCAACCATTTGGCTCGACCCAAGACCACCCAACCATTTGGCCCGACCCAAGGCCGCACCAATTAAATACCTCACCCAACATCAACACAATACAATTTTATCCACCCATCATGTAGCTTTTTGTTCAATCGAGCTCACCTGTTCATGTTTTAGCATGATTAGGGTCCTTGACTTGATCAGTCGACCAACTTTGCCTAGACCAAGACCGTGACATTTATCTCAACCAAACCAACCATTTGGTACTGCCGAACATGCCTAAACGTTCCTGTACCTTACCCGTTATATCCCCTGGAGCTACTTCCTATGCCTTGGATACCAGGATTATATCACCCTTGTTTGGATAAACTATCGACCTTTGCCTATGAATTGCTTGTTTGCTCTTCAAATCATGTACCCTGGTCGCACTACTGCATGTCAACGTGCGTCTGCTTCCTTGGACCTACCCCACCATCTTACCATTATCTAAACACCATTTACCCTTTATCAACCCTATCCCTGATTTCACGCTACCTCAATCTGTGATAGATTTGAGGGGGATTACCTATACCCTTAACAGGGGTAACCACTTCTTATTATTGTCCGTACAGCTTTAACAAAGACAAGCTACACGACAACAAGGGGCTAATGTAGACACCAAATTTGTGTCTTACGACACCCTGTGCCCCGCATCTCATTTCGCAACCTAACCTCATCACCTAAACCTTACACAATTATTTATTAATTACCTTATAATTAATAAATCCACATCGCCATACCTGCCACCTCATTTCACCACCTCATCATGACCTAGTCTTAACCCTAAACTAACCTAATTAAGACCTATAACTTGGTCCACATCCACACCCATGACTAATTACTCCTCACCCGCACCTAAAACCAACCTCATAATGACTTGACCAAGCCCGCAACTAATCCCTTGGGAGAAAAGGAGGGAAAGCTGGCTATTTTACCAAAAATAGCCCGCTTTGACCTGACCGATACCGGTTCCTACTCGACCACCGTCGGTTGCGTAACCGCCATCGGTTCCCTGTAAATGACCACTTCCAACCAAAAACAAAGGGATCGGATTTTCATTTGATCGAGAAGAGGAGAAATCATTGAAAGGATCCGGATTTGCTTGGCCGAGCAGAGACAAGTGAAGAAAAGAGAGAAGTTTGCAGAGAAGGACATCAAGCCCAAGACTGCAACTGAATAACCAGAGCCCAGTGACACTCATCCGAGCATCAGAAGAGGAGATAGCTCATCTTGGATTGTCAGATCATCCTACTTGAGCCCTGTCTTCGTCATCACAGTCCTGGAACCTGCATCTTCATCAGGAACGAGTAAGTAGTGTCTTGTATGTTTCTAAGCACCATTTCTTGAGCCTGTGGATTGATAGTAATTATAAGCTCATTCCTAGATCTACCACCTACCAGCACCCTGCACTTAACCTTCATCCATACATCCTTGTATTGCCCAGAAGACCATTTTATCACACTCTGAGTCTTCCCTGTCCTCTCATTATTCCCCTCAGCCATCCACCAGTCTTAATAACCCCACAATCACCCTGCAACCAACCTCTATCCAGAAGCACCTAGATTACTGACCCTACCGGTGTCGGTTATCCCCTACCGGCAGCGGTTCTCTAACCGCGGTCGGTTATCCAGTGACTGGCATCGGTCACTGTGACTTATACCCAAAACCTTCCTCTCACCTATTTGTCACCTAACAACCTCAGATCCAGTCTGGTTTATCCCTGTAACTCAACCTGAATGTATCAACGACCAGTAACCGAACAAACAACGTGACGTTTTATTATTGATAGTTTAGCCTCTATTGCTTTGTAACGAGGTACCTAAATCATGATTTTGCAATAGCTTTCTTTGTTATCATTTGTGTTAATTCGTATTAAAAGGGGAACTGACCACCTTCGAAAGGAAGTTTTATATTTCCTGGGCCTAAGGCAGCTCCCTCATTTATTGTCTAATTAAAATCTGGTGGTCTTGTATTCTTACTTGCAGGTAGTCCTTCCAAGACAAAAAGGAGTTCTTCGCAGTCAATCTGATCTTTCTCTACGGTACGCGCACACCATCTCAACATTCAACAGGTATTCCTCCTAGCCCTAACCCTTATCTGTTTCTCAAAGGAATGAAAGGATAGAAGCAAGTCTATTCCACGGGATTTACAAGTAACTTCAAAAAATGGTGACACATTCACTTATTACAATTGGAGGAAGTATTGGAAGTTTGAACATGCCATTAAGAGGTGGCATTGTCATGTGCACTCCCCCCTCAAGGGAAACTATGAAAGGCCTAACAAGGCATGAAACTTGCAAAAATTTATAGAACACAATGGTTTTGTGAAGCTATCTATAACCTGATCTTAAGTTGGAAAAAACTAGAGATCAATATCACCATTAAGGACTTTTTCTCTGATGAAATGCATATGGACTTCAATATGCTTTGTCCTTTGATGTTTAACTGGATTCTTTGCGAGAGCTATGAAACTTTGACTATCACATAGAATAATAGTACTCTCTTTGAAATTAATGTGTAACTCATCCAACAACCTTTTCAGCCACATAGCTTCTTTAGCAGCTTTCATGACACTCCTATATTTTGTCTCAGTAGAAGAGATAGACAATGTTGGTTGATTTTTGCTACTCCAAGTGATGGCACTTGCACCAAGCTTGAAAATATATCCGGAAGTATACTTCATATCTGTAACATCACCAACATGATCAGAATCACAATAACCAAATAATTGTGCATCATTAGAAGAAGAATAAACAAGACCAAAATTGATTATGCCTTTAATATATTTCAAAAAAATTGTTTCCATTTTCCAATGATACTCATAAGGTTCTTACATAAATCTTGACACTACTCCTACTACATAAGAAATATCAGGTCTAGTAATATTTAAATAGATCAAACTACCAAATAGCTACCTATAAAGAGTAGGATCAAATTTAGCACAAGCTATTTTAGGATCAAACTTAACACCAAATTCAATAGGAATTACCACAGGCCTACAATCAACCATGTTAAATCTCTTAAGTAGATTAACAAAATATCGAGATTGAGATGCAACAATAAGGTTATGATCTTGAATGATAATCATGCCAAGAAAATGATTTACTAAACCTAAATCAATCATTTTAAAATGTTGTTTTTATTTGAGTTTGATTTTTACAATTAGACTTTTATTATTGCTAGTGATCAAAATATCATCAACATACAAGACAATAATGATAATATGATTGTTATCAAACTTGACGAATAAATCATTATTAGAAAATTAGTTAGTAAAGCCAATGTCTTGAAAGAAACAATTAATTTTAGCATACCAAACTCTAGGAGCTTGTTTAAGACCATACAAAGACTTTTTAAGCTTACAGACATAAATTTCCTTTCCAAGAGCCTTAAATCCTTTAGACTTACTCATATAAATTTCTTCTTTTAAGTCACCATTTAAAAAATCATTTTTAACATCCATTTGATGAATCTCTCAACCATATTGGGAAGCTAATGCAAGAAGAACTCTTACATTTCTCATCTTAACAACAAGAGAAAAATTCTCAACATATTCAATACCTAGTTTTTGAGTAAAACCACAAGCTACGAGCCTTTCTTTGAACTTTTTAATCTCTCCTAAAGAGTTATATTTAATTTTGAACAACCACCTAGATCCTACAATGCTTCTTTTAGAAGGAGGAGGGACTAATTCTCAAGTGTCATTTTTTATTAAAGCATTGTATTCATCCTTCATAGCTTTAATCCATCTATCATTTTGAGATGATTCTTCAAAGGATTGTGGTTCTACCTCATAATAGGGCATCAAGGCATGATAGGTATGTTGACTTCTAGTTATTTCTTTAAGATTATCAGACTGAGAATTTTGAACAAATTTTTTAGCCCATCTAGGAATTTTAGGTTGTAAGACATGTTGGGATGACTCCCCCTTAATCTCCATCATATCTAGATCAGGATAATCAACCTCTTGAACTTTTTTTTCCATAATGTCAGTAGGAGGATTATCAGAGATCTATCTCTAGAGCAGCAGGAGAGGGTTTATTTAAATCAGAAGAGAAATTTCTTTCTAAGACTTGAACATTTCTATTTTTAATAATGGAATGCTTTAATGGATCATACACTCTAAAAACCTTTAGTTTTACATCCATAGCCAAAAACAATACAAGCAAAGGAGGTTTGATCAAGCTTCTTCCTTTTAGCTTTTGGAATGAAGATGGAAGCAGGACTACCAAATATTCTTAGGTGAGAGATATCTAGTTTTTGCTTTGTCCATTCTTCATGAGGAGTAGCTTAATGAAGAGGTTTCGTAGGTAGTATATTTAAAATGTAGACAACAATATTCATAGCTTCAGCCCATAAAAACTTAGGCACATTGGAAGCATGAATCATAGTCCTAGCCATTTCGAAGACAATCATATTCTTTCTTTCAACAATGCCATTTTACGGAGGGTAATAGGAAGTGGTTGATTCTCTTTGAATCCCACATAACACACAAAACTCATCAAAAAAATTTCTGGCATATTCACCTCCATTATCATTCCTAATTCTCCTAATTTTTTATATTAGAACTAGTTTCAACTAGAGATTTAAATTCCTGAAATTTAGCTAAGACATCAGACTTCTTAATGAAATAAGACCAAGTCATTCCCGAATAATCATCAATAATACAAACAACATGTACAAAGCACCATTGAGAGAAGGAACCTTAAGTGGACCTCTTACATCACTATGGATCAGTTCTAATAACTGAGAGGAATTTGGATAATGATGTTTATGAAATGGTTGAGCATGTTACTTACCACCTAGGAAACTTTCACAAGTTTCATGTTCTGATTTTATCTTAGGAAGACCAAAAACAAGATTTAGTCTAGACATATCATACATAATTCTGAAATTTACATGACCAAGTATTCCATGCCATAGCTAAATATCATTCCTAGAAAAGGAAGGAAAACAAGACTCAGAGACAAAACCATCAAATATATACAAGCCATTCTTCTGGATCCTAGTAGCAATGACATTGTTAAACTGGTCTTTGACATACCATTTTTCTTGTAGCAAAATAACTTTATAGTTTTCTTTAGTTAGCCAAGAGAAATAAAAAATATTATTTTTTAGTTTAGGGACATACAAGACATTCCTAATTGAACCATTAGAAATCTTAACATTGCCACAACCTTCATCTCTAATGATAGAGTTATCTCTTAGATAGATATTCTCTTCACATTTGACCATATCTGAAAGGATATTAGGGATGCAATTCATGTGCATGGAGGAACCACTATCAAGAATCCGTTCATGGTCATTTGAAGCTAGGAGGGATGTATATAGGGAAATAGACTTCTCAGCTACATTTGCTTCCTTTTGCTTCTGATTTTTCTTGAAAATATTAGGCTTGTTGTTCTTAGCATTCTTGACTGATTTATTAATCTTGACTCTACAATCAAAATATTTGTGTCCAAATTTTCCACATTTATTACAAGTTCCATTAAATTTGACTTTAAATGGCTGATTATTTTTAATAGAGTTAGTCTTAGGATTAGTTTTAAATCTAGATTTAATACTAGATTTCTAATTTGGATTGAAATGTCTAGTATGAGAAGGCCTATGATAAGGATTATGATTTTGAGAGAATAGAGCTTGAGAATCAGTCTCTTTTGAATCAAAGTTCTCCATGACTCTCTCTTCTTGAATCAAAACAGAAGACAAAGGGTCTAGATCGGGCGGATCATTCTCATTTTGATACTTAGAATTGAGGATTGAGATGTGATGTCTATATTTTTCATGAATGTTGATTTGAATTATGAAATATGGTATCTTTTCTTGAAACAATTCAAAGTTGCAGCCATCTAGTTGAGCTTTAATGTTTTTAATTTTAGCTAGATAGTTTACAATTTTCTCATCCCCTTTCATGGGTGTTGTAAATAGTTCTAGAACAAATTTAATGATCTTAGACAACTAATTCCTTCATGCATGGTCTTGAATTGCTTCCATACAGTTGAAGATGAGTCTAAATGGCCTACATGCATCAAGAACCCATCTTTAATGCTTTGCAATAGGATGGATAAAGCTTCTTGAGATCTTTGAGAAAAGGAGCTAAGATTTTAAGGGGTAGCTTGTCTTCCTGTAAGATATTTTTCAACACCAGTCACAAGATCTCATAGCTTTCTAGCTATAAAACAAGCTTTTAATTCACTTTCCAGATGCTATAGTTAGTTGAGTTCAAGAGATAAGATTTATTCAATGAAAAAACAATAGAATTAGCCATTTTAGATGCTCAAACGGTAAATAAAGACAAATATAGCTAGAAAACGACTCAAGGATGCTAAATAAAGATAAAGAATTAGCTACAGATCTTTTAAGTTGTTATATGAAAAAAAACAACCTAAATTAGATAATAAAAAAATAGCTTGAATTGGTCAAGTTTTGGATCAATTTAACAGGGCTAGGTCGTGTTTCAGCTACAAACTGTTTTAATAGAAAAAATAGCTAATTAATTAATTAATTAATTATGAGCTTAAGATCATAGCACAGTTCTTCAAATCTTCAAAAATAGCTTAAATAGGTTGATTTAAGATTAATATTGTTATAATAGAGTTGGGGTCAAGTTATAGGAGCTTGGTTAGTTCTTTAGAAACTTGACGGGGAGAAATTAAAAAATGAGCTACTTTAACAAATAAAATAAGTTAAATAACATCTCATACGGGGGTCGATTCATGGCATAGATAAACAATACAAAGAAAGGCACGTGTCGGCTTCAAAATAGATCCTCGAGTCGATGCGAAATTTTTATAAATTAAAGTCAAAGCCTTTTCGGACTATGACAAAAGATAAATATTTATGTGTAAAAAGACTATAACAAGTCAGACAGGAAATACATGTGTCACATTTTAATCAGATCACATTTCGCAAATGAAGCTAATAAGACAGACTGACAATTAATTAAAAACAGAACCATATACACATTTATTTAATTAACTGGATCGCATTTCACATTCTAACATAATGCGATAGCAAAGTCAAAGTCAAAACAACCAATTTTCAAAACATTAATGGCTTTAAACAATTTATAAACCAAACCTGAAATAAATTTCAGGTTCGGGAAAAAATAAGACATGTGTCACAATTTAAATTGAAAAAATAAAGCAAAGACTGACACCCCCGACACTTGCGAAGACTGGCACAATTAGAATACGTGTTAAAGAACAATTGGATCATGTTTCGCAAGTCTAAAAAAGTCTGACAAGTGCTAAAAGAAAGAATACATGTTGATTCTTAATTAGCTTAGACTTCGCAGTTCACAAACTTAAAGAAAATCCGCGGAATGAAGAAAACTTTAGAAGCCATGGTACAAAGAAATATTAATATAACCCGCAAAATAAAGGAATTTGAAACCCATGATAGAGACAAAATTTATGAGGCATGTGTTGTTTTTTCTATTATCTCACACTCTATCAAGAACTGACATATATATACGTGTCTAAATGTTATTGGATTGCATGTCGCAATGCAATAAAAAAACTAAGTCGACCAAGATACATGGAGCTTTTTAAATGGCTCGCATCTCTCAAAGCTGACAAATGCGACAAAGTGGCTAATTTTAATTGGATCACATTTCTTAAATATGACAAATGCAATGGAAAATAAATTTAGAGAAATTTTATTGGTCTGCGCTTCGTAAATTTTAGAAACAAGTTAAAAGAAGACTCACAAAGTGGAATACGGAGCCACTTGGAGCAATATTATTAGCTCAAGTTTTATAAATGTAAGAAATAGCTAATCTAAGTTTGACAACACAAAGACACATGTAAAGCCCTTATTGGCTTGCAGATTTTAACTGACAATTAGATAAACAATACTCTGACAACACACAGCAAGATGGAGCAATTTTATTGGTTCAAGCTTCGTAAAAACTAACAAATGCGATGCTAGATGGAGCAATATGATTGGCCTCGAGCTTCTCAGTCGACAAAGGAAGTCAAATAATTCTATCAGGGAAAATTAAGATGGCATAAAATGATTGGCCCAAGCTTTGCAAAGGCATAAAGATGTGTGATTGAAGCCATTTGGCACTCTAAGAGTGGATGTGGCTTCGCAAACATGAGAAGAACAAAAGGGAAGCTACGTGGAGCAATATTATTGGCCCAAACTTCGCAAAAACAAGAAAGAGCTAAATTATGAAGCTAAAACGATTGGCCAAAGATTCACAAAGGAAAAAATTGCAAAAAATAAAAGATTTTTATCACTAAAACGGACTTAAAAGCCCCAAATAAACTGGATCTAACTAAATATTTCGTATCCACATTCAAAAATGACTGTAACAGCTATTTAAAGCTGAAGAACTAGAAAAATAGCTCACATATGACACATTCAAGTTGTAAATGGCTAAAACGAAAGTAAAGGAAAAGATCTAAGCGAACATGAGCTTAAACACAATCTAAACATCCATTTAGCCCATATTAATCAATATTTTAATAAATATTAGGTGGAAATTAGAATTTTAAACTTGGTTAGCTTAAACATGACTGTGGAACTTTTGGGTCTCGTAGATCCATCAATAAACTTAAATTTTATTTTCTCTTTCAAATCAAAAGACTTCTAGATCAATCCTACACACGCATAATCACCAAGCTCTGATACCATGTTAGATTTAGTAGGGGAAATGTAATCCACATATCACAAATCCACCATTAATGCCGAAGATTATAGAATATGGTTTGCAGCCATTTCGACAAAGAAATAACTTGAAATAGATTGCAAATAACATAGTTTAATGAACTAGAGCTGAAAGAAAATAATAAACAAGAAGAAGAACACATTACACTAGATTTAAGTAGAGAAACCTGAAGAAAAAACTCCACTGGTAAAACATTGTCTTTTATTATGAATCTAATACAATTTTACCCAGCACTTCCACTTCGCTTCTTAGTTATTTCACACTTCTACAGAGTTATGTCTCACATTTGTTCAATAGCTAAATCATTCAATTAATTGAACCGTCCTACATACAACTCATAGTCTTTAATATAATCTTGCATAGTCGTTGTAAACTCAATCCCAAGAGGGATCACCCAATAAATTGGGTGGGTGAATCGGTCAGGCCGCTTCACTCTTAAGTGTGAAATACTTCACTCATTAAAGTTTGATCAGGCAAACTGTTAATCATGTTGGGGTGTGCCCAAGTGGCTAATCCCACTTGACATTATCACCCCAACATAGCGAATGAATGGACAGGACCTAGCGTGATCGAGAATTATTTTTGGGGTTTTTAGCATGTTTTTTGTTGTGTGGATGAGTAGACAGAAATTCGCAGGTGCAAGTAGCCCAGATGGTGGGGGTGAGGTCCGATCGTGGGTGGGATCGAGGGTGGGGAGTGGAGGGGTGAGGTGAGTTAGGGGAGGGTTGGGTCAAGGGGTGAGGTGAGGGTGAGTTAGGGGGGTGAGTTGAGTCAGTGTGGGTTTGGGTTACAAGCGCGACTAGGGGAGAGGTGAGGGAGGGGTCCGGGGTGGGTTGGGCAAGTTGGGGTCGGACTGGTCACTATAATGACTGACGAGGTAGGGGTGGATTAGGGTTGGGGTTGAGGTGGTCGCTATAGCGATTGGAGGGGTAAGGGGTGGGTTAGGGTCAAGGGTTCAGCTAGTAGCTATATTGACCAACAAGGTAGGGGATGGGTTGGGTGCGGTGGGGGTAGGTCAGTGGCAAGCTAGTTGTGAGTACGACCGGTGGGGTGAGGGATGGGTGATTTATGCTGGGTGGTAGGAGTTGATAGGCGAGTCATGAGGGAACGATAAGGGAGAGTGGTTGTGATGTGCTAAAATCTCCAATATGATATTGGTTTTTTAAAAAATTATTAAATTAAAATATATATTTATCATGAGTACTTTGGAATATTGATGTGTAACTTTAAAATTTAAAAAATGAGAAGGTTTAATTAGAGAGGAACTTGTCGGGACATTATTATTTACATTAAACTAATTGTAAATTTGTAATTTGGAAGTTACTGTTGTAACCTTTGGTAATGAAACCGAATTAGAAAAATTAATATTTAAATGGCTTGTAAGACTTCTTGAGGATCTGGGAGGGAAAAGTGAAGAAAAAGAAAAAGAAAATCTTTGGAAATTTCAAAGAATTTGTGGAAATTTTCCAGGAAAGCTAGGTTTTTAAGCAGGGTTGTGGGCAAGAGAGAGGGGCTCCTGAGGAGTCCTAATTGGGGGTACAGAGTACAACCCCGAGTGGTTCCTGGCCAGGGCATCGGTTTGTGCTTTTAAGCATATTTTCTTCTCCTCATTAATGCGGCCATGATTTTGGTGCTTACATCCAAGTGGACCAGGAATTGAGCATAGCAAATTCCATTGCCAAATTGAGATAAGTTCCTTCTTTGTAAATTTTGGAAAGAAATTAAATAAAAGAGTAAATTATTATGGTTCTTTTATTTATTTTGCTGGAATATATATTTAATTTAAATATAATATGAAACTATATTAATTGATTTCCAAAATAAATAAATAAATTTACACAGGTGTTTTGTTGCTGGTTGATTTAAAATAAATAAAATTTTATATTAAAATCAAACATTTACTTTTATTTAATTTTACGAAGTTAAAAATTATTAACTCTTGTTTTGTTTATTTTTACTTGTATAGTAAAATTAAATAAAATTCATGCATTTTAATAGTTTTCGAGAAAAATAATATGGTTTTATTAATAAATGTCTTTAGAAAAGGTTTAATATTTTTTTGATTTTTGATTTTATTTTTTAAAAAATATGTATATTAAAATACTATTATCAAATAGTTGAAGAGAATTTATTTAATATTTAATACTTGTGTTTATTATATTCATATTTATATGTAAATAGTTTGTCTTAGTGCTGGAAACACCTAGAGAAAACATCAAGTGAATTTAATTTACATAAGGTTTCTACGGGAGACAACTCTCCTTGAGAATAGTAAATCAATTTTTCCTATTAGTTTGTAATTTACTAAATTAATTTTTCCTATTGGTTTGTAATTTACTCTTGTTCCCCGTGTAAAATTCTAAGTGTGTATTTTCATTTTTATTATTCCAAAAATAATAATAATAATTTACCATGTCTTGAAAATACCCCTTTAAATAAACTTGATTTGATTTATGTTGGAATAAAGTATTCTTATGTCTAACCTATGCCCCCTTCTAATTTTCTATTGCAAATCCTAAAAACTATATGTTTTAATGGTACTACCCTATGTTCCCAAGAACATCAAAACCAGCATCGACAAAGCTGCCAAGAAGTAGTTGTAGGTGCTTTAGCTGCTCTTGTATGTTTTTTTGTTGTTTTTTTGCGGTCCTTTGCTACTTTTTTGCTGAGTTTTTGTTGTTTTGTCTTGATGGGGTAGCTGTTTTTTGGCTAATTTGGGCTTCATTGTCACACTTGGATTCTGATCCTTTTTTTTTTTTCTGGTTTTCATTCCTATTCTGGCTCCTAGGCCCTCTATTGTACACAAGGGTATAGTCCCTTTCAAAAAACTATTTGCCAATAATAATAAAAAATGGTACTACCCTATGTGTATTATTGGCCCCATTTATTCTTACATTTCTTTTATGCATATTAAATTATATATTTAAATATTAATACTTATGTGTTATACCATATTAATTACTAACTTAAATTTATAACCTAAGTAGTTAATTAAATTAGAATAAACTACCACATACTTTCTAAACGTTTTAAAAGACATGTTTTATTAAATACTACAGTTATAAAACTATACCTAAAACCCTATCACATTTCCCTTCTCATATTATAATATTTAATTTTAAAAAATTCTAACATATACCATGTCATGTTCTAAACCTCAACTTATGTATATACTATAACTTAAGATAATAATGAATTATATAATGTTTTAATATGGTTTGTCTATTGTGTTGGCTAGTTTGACCTGTACATGTAATTATATAAATTAAAAACTATAACCTATATATATGTGTGTTTGGGTTGGTGGCCTAAGTACTAAACCTTACAAAGTTTAAACCTAAATTTTAACTACCTAATTCTAACCGCTATACAAATTTAAACATTATCCTTACTCATATTTAAGACCTATATATGGTTAAATAAATTAAAACTTCAACTTTTAAACTAGAGTACTTACGTTGGAGTTACTTAAACATATAATGTTTTTATTTATTATTATTAAAAAAAAGTAGTCTTTATCTTTTTAGTTTAGCATTATATAATATATATAAAATATTGTTTTAATGTTTTTATATTTATAAAGATAATGGATATAATTTGAGGAATATGTGCAGTAGATATAAATATAATTAAATAGGTAGTTAATGCAATTGTTTATAATAAATTCGTAGGATTTGCTATATGGTAATTTTCCATCGTTTCTTTTATGTGGAAAATCTTTTTTAATTGTATAATTTGGTGTAGGAAGTATTGTTTTGTGTATGATTGTTTGTCGATATGATAAATGGTGACGGCGGCCCTTTTCCTGGTGTGGGGGAAAGGGGTGTTAATAGTGGTGATGGGCTATGACACGATAAAGGAGAGGGGATAGGTGCTAAGACACGATACAATCCCGAAGAGGAGACAACCCCGTCATAGGTTCCACTAAGTGGAAGTGAACATAGGTGTGAGATAGAAAATGGAGAAGTAAATAATGATCACAAGGGTTGCTGAATAGAGGTTTCTTGACGTTTGTAGGATGGTTGCAAGGCGGTTGTGCCTGTGACCAAAACGAAGTGAGGAGATGGAGAAATTAATGGATTAGAATGCGCAAGGGAACAAAGCACACAAGGGGATGATCAAAGTGTGCAAGGGACTGGAGCGTGTAAGGGGATGACCAAAGTACGAAAAGGGCTTACCAGAACACAAAAAGAGCATACTGAAGCATGCAAGGGACCAGAGCGTGTAAGGGGAATACTGGAGTGCCTAGGGGACTGAAAGACACAAGGGAAATACCGTAGCGTGCAAGGGACCAGACCACACAAGGTGTTGATTAGAGCATATTAGGGACAAACTGAAGTGTGTAAGGGGAAGATAGAAGCATGCAAAGGACTGGAATGCGCAAGGGGTAGACCAGAACGTGTAAGGGACCAAAGTACGCAAGGGGCTAACCAGAGCATGCAAAGGACCGAAACATGTAAAGGGTAGACCAGAGCACACAAGGAGCTGACCTAAGCATGCAAGGGACTGGAGTGCACAAGGGGTAGAAAAGATATGAGACTAAGATGAGCAAAATGGAATAAAAATTATAGGTTTGTAAATTTGTATTTGAATTTTAGAAGTCGTGGTAGTAACCAAGTGAATATATTCAACAAAATACTTCACCATCATTAGATTATTAATTGTTGTGGGATTTTTATTCATGTGTGTTTAAGTCATCTTAAAATAGCCACTATAAATCCCCATTTACATAATTATATTTTCCATATATAAATACACACACACACATATACATACATAAACACAAGTGCGAATCCGCGCGCGCACACACATATGCATATGCATACATGCACACATACATACACACACACATGTATGCATATAATCTAAAGAGGTTAGTGAATACCTAACATCTTATAATATCTAAGAATAAAATTCTAATATTAAACAAATATCACCAATCAACCTCATTGAAAATAACATACACAAATATTAAAACTATTTATTAATATTAAAAATAAATAAATACACTCCATTATTTTAAACTTCCCACCTTATAATCTATTTCCCCTAGCATCATTTTCCACTATTATTTTAGTCATCGAAAAAGTTCACAAAACTCTTGGTTTATAGGCAAATGTTTTTGGCGGCACCGACTCATAACATGAGGTCCACATGAATTGCTCTAATTGTATGACATGTGAGATGAATTTGAGGGCACCAATTACCAATACAAACATGTGAAGGAGGACATAAATAATAAGCTAAAGAGGACGTAAATAATAAGCTAAAGAGAACATTTGAGTATTACTAAAACAAAATTCCTTCTATAATACTTTCCAAAATTGTCCTCTTTTGAGACCCATGCATCAATTTTTTTTTAAAGTTAAGCCTCATCGAATAGAGAGGTGCATTTCATTTGGTAGTTAAGTTCAAAATGTTTACAAAATGATAAAATTTTGTCATTCTTTATACGTTAAAAGTTTGTTTATAATCATTGATATTTGTATACCTTAAAAATTATTAAACACAAAACATCATCAATATTTAATAATAATAATATTTTTTTAAATAGAGTCTATTTGAAAAACATTGAAATATATTCTATCACTAAATACCTATTTTACAGTCCTTGGTGTGGGAAGGATCCTCCGCCTCTTGAGTACAAATGGTTAAGAGTTGTTGGTGGGAGCAATCACCCCATTGAGCTCCTTGGGACGTGCTTTTTTTAAGTTCATCATTTCTTTTTAGTTGTTACACACACCATTATATTCCACCTGGTGGATTTGGGTGCGACAACTAATAGTGTCAAAGGGCGTAATGGTATGAATTCTTCTAAGATATTACGATTAACACGTCGAGGTGATGGTGAATGAATGGCTCTAAAAGAACCCTTAAAGGAAAAAGTCCTACACCCTAATACCTCGCCCGAGGTGGGAGAAGGTTTGTGCATAACTTGGGGTTGAGATCCTTGTGTGTGGCCTGGAGCTGATTTAAATCCATGTTGGGTTGATCCCAACACATTTAATTATGAATTTTTGTTGGTTAGTAGCTCTTGCCTTACCTTCTTGTTGAAATGGCTATTGGGACTCTTTTTTAACAAGCTTGCAATGTACTTTGTCTGGCCATTGGATCTCTTATTTGTACTCCAACAATGATAAAAACGCTATTTACTCTAGCATAAGTGTAAAAAAACCACCTATTTTAAAATATTATTGACATATCACATTGATTAATAACTTTATTATTTTCCTCGCTTATAACATATAGCTTTAATTTCATTGTACCATTATATATAAATAAAAAAGATTATTTTCTTTTCTTTTTATCAATAATTCACTATATAATGAAAGTCTATACTTAATTTCACGTCTCAAACCAAATTGAATAAGAAAATGAGGAACATTATAATACATTCATAACCGAGATAACTTTACACATAAAGTCCAACTATACGAATCAATCGATAAAATAAATTCATAAACTACTTATGATTACAAATTATTGTATAAATCAACTTCGTTGAATTATGACACATACTAACCTTACGCATTAATGTTTTGTGTTTTATTATCTACTCCTACATTAATTAATGTAATGTTAACAACCATTTAAAAATAAATGGCTAAACAGGATTTGTGGGTAGACAAACCTAGATTAGCTCTAGAGATCATGAAAAACACAATACATTAATAAACAATGCGGGCATAGATTGCATCAAAATATATGTCGTTGTTCAAATTTTTATGGTATTCAAGTGAGGAAGAATCTCTTTTTGTAATGCATCTCATGTTGGGTAGGAACAATATACAACATTAGATAAACTGAATATGCCGAGGAGGTTAATGGGCTGCCAATAACATAATAAAAAATTTCAATACATTAATACTGACAACAAAGTTACGTGAAGTTGACATAATTCATTACCGTATGTACCATTAATTTGATAGACATTATATAATAGTATGATAGGGGACATTGACCCTATAACTGATTTCAGGGACCAAAACATGTACATCTTTTTTTACCATAAGTTGTTCACAGTTTAGCACCAATTTAGTTGTGTCAAAATATATTTGGTTCAATGACACATTTTAAGAGTCACCTGAGAATGTGTCACATGGGAAAACGCTCATTTATTGGGTCCCTAAATGTAACAACTACTATGAGTATTATCAAGCGCATTTTCTTCATATTAAATCAGAGGTCAAAAACTACCTGTGTTTCCTCCATACATTAGAACATTTACTCGACAACGAAAAATGCGTTGAAGCCATAACACGATCATACGCTATACGATTTTATACATATTTAAAATAACGCTTAAACGATCATACCTACATATATATATGTGTGCCCGTAAAGTTAGGTGCACTAGCATATAGGGTCCTCTCCCCTAGTGTGAGTTTGGATGCTTGAGATACTGAAAGAGGATACAATACATCACACATATTCCTCAATCACAATAATAAATTTATTTTAAAAAAAGTTAACATTTAATCATCAAATATCGCTTTTCTCACATTAAACTATCATACAAATAGTATTAAGATTATAAACAAATAACGCTGAGTAACGTGCAAATATAGAGCATAGAGTATTATTTTGTTTGGACCATTCTATTATGGTGAATAAGGGTATTATGTTGTCAGTTTTAATCATATTACCACAATTTAAAGATGGTCATACACATTACTGCTATTATAGTCTAGTCATGTTGTATACAAAATTGTGAACCTATCACTTATCACCCACTAGTACATTATATTTGAATGCTCCTAGTAGTCTTATTAGGATCTTCAGTAAGTTCATGGTAAAATGCAGATGATCCGGATAAACTGGATCACTATGAAATATTAGTGATGGATATACTTGAATGCCTCTAAATCGTCAAGATTATCATCTTTTATCCTAAACATGCACTTTGATCTCATGTTAGGATAGTATACAATGAGCTAAACAATTACCAATCTAAACTATAACGATGTATTGGTATATGGGGTACTTTGTTAGAGAAATTTCAAGGTTCTTAATTTACTAGACATGTATGAAAAATATCACATTAATCAATAACAAAACCAAATATTTGCCACACATTCTTGGATCTTTGGCAATATATACTCAGTCTAATCATGTGTATGTGTCTAGATGATTAAGTGAGTTGTCTCACTTGTTTACCATATGGACTAGATATTACTATTGAGTTCATTGAGTCTTTAGTAAAATTGATGCACTTACTGACCTCCAACAGTTAATTGAAATGAGAAAATGTGAAGTCAAAGGGCAAATGGGTCCATCTAGCTTTATAGAAAACACAAACAATGGGACTGAGACAATACCAAAAGTTTTGACATGGGATAAGAAAACCATAAACAAACAAAAGAATAAGCATGAGAACACGCTAATAAGGTTTGAAGCCATCAAGAATCATCATAATAGTTTAAAAACAAATAATTTACACCAATCATCCATACATAAACAACTATATACAAAATACATAAGATACTTCGAAATAAAAATCAAAATACCATTTTTATTGAGTATTACATTCACCGAGCGTCCCTTATAGATATATGCTTAGCTACAAACTAAGTGTGTAAACATAAACTTCAAAATAAAACATATAAAAAGATACAAAATAGGTATATCAAATCTGGGTCCGTGAGTATTAAATCTAAACCACTAAGACTCCTATAAAATCTTGATTTCTCCACTTTCCTCTACAATGTAAGTGAATGCAAAATAATAAATTGTTGAAATATGAAATTAATTATTAAAAAAAGGCCTTCTTTATCTCTGGTATAAATTGTAAGTCTCGAGCATCCATCGTATAACGGTGTTTGGAACCTGCATCATATACCAACATAATTTCATATCAAAGAGAAAAATAAATTAGAACCATTCCAAATCACTAAATATGATAGGAATGAAACTAGCAATCGCATGTGTTTCATGCGATGTGAACACTGAACGATATATGTTATTTGTTTTAGAGGTATAGTTATTACTTTTGTAGTTGATGTTGATAAAGGGGTGTGATTGATTTTGTAAGTGTAGAAATATAGATGGGCTAATTAATTTTAAGGTTGTTTCTACATTTCAAACTTGTTGAAAATTCGTACATGAATACATTTGATATTGTTTTGGATAGTTAATTTATTTTATAGTTGATGTTGTATGTATTTAATTCGGCTTTATTGTGTTAGTTGTGCATTGGTTGTTCGGTTGGTGTTTTGTTGGAAAAACATTCATTGTCCAGTTGATAACGTGTGTGATTGATAGTTGTAGTGTAGGAATTTAGTTGAAACATTACATTGAAATGTTGTATGTGTACATTTAATTTTGTTACAGATTCATACATTTAAAGTTGCATATATCATATTTCAAAACATCAAATAAATGTAGTTCTACAAGCACATAATGAGACATGTATACATTTGCATTATTTATATCATGAATGGTAGCCTTTAGTGGGTAATTTTAGTTTCAGTAAACATGATTACATTTAATACCCCTTGAGTAAGAATGTCGCTTTGGATAGAAGAATTGTTGAGTATAGTAGTAGTGGAGGTGCTATCAAAGCAAAGGGTATTATTTACGACGGGTTGAGTTATAGTAGTCTTGCTTCCTCCTTTCTTCTTGCTCCAAGTGTTGGTACGTGCGCCATATTTGAGTATCTCTTGAATTAAAAAGCAGGTGAAATATGCATATTTGCAAGTGAGGGAACTCTGGAGAAAGACAAGAATGTCATACCCTGCCTTTCAGTGGTTCCAATGTCGATGATTGCTCTATGCAAAGTAAGTCCCTGCGACTTGTGGATAGTTAATCCCCAGGCCATTTTAATCGGCAATTGTCTTTGATTCCCTCTTGAAATAGGGGGTATGGGAATATGTAACGGGTTGGAGGGATCCCAACATGGGCTATTGTATCTATCAAATTTGATAACAACAAATAAAGGTAATGCTGGTGGTTGTATTGATGCGTCGTAGACAATGTCAGTGATTGCTCTTGTGGCACCATTCACGAGGCTGGCATCAACATATAGATTTATAATAAGCATGAATTTTTGTTGTTTGCATAACAGAACTGTGTTCCAACTGATCATCATTAGGATTTCCTGGTCCAGTCCTCCTGTTATTTTCAACAATGGATTGGGCGATCAGAACGTTCAATGCCTTCAACATTTGTAGGTTGTGGGAGTCCACCAGATCATTTTTTGTAAACAAATGTGGTGTGTCTTTAAAAATGTTGATCTTCTGCTGAGTTAGGTGTGTGTCTGTGTGAGACATTTTTTTATAGTGTAGGTTTTACGAAACAATTGTGTTTAATATTATTTATTAATGTTAGCTTTTGTACTTGGTAATAAGAGTAAGTCAGGCTTGAAAAGATGATAATGCATGGCCTTCAAGGGGTTTCAGTTCTTTGATTGGAATACAGAGGCTTGCATGGATTGTGAAGGTGAATATGTTGAATGTTGAAACACTGGTAGGGGCGAGTAGAAGGAGAGGTGAGGGAGATGCGTTTGATGTTGCTATGAATGAATTCCATATTTTATTTATCAGAAATGATTTTCCTTTGTCAGGTGTTTCTTGAATTATACATCTTAGTGGAGGTAGAAGGGATTTGTTTGTTGAATGGTGTAGTATGGTATCAAGAGCTAGTTATTGTTCTAAAGACAAAGGAAGTGTGGAAGATGGTGGTGTGGCCTACATGCTAGTGTTAATTGTGTCTGCCTTTTCTCTCTCAATGAATGATGCATGATGAACCAGTTATATGCAAATCACGTGCAACGTCATGTATGTTCCAATTATTGTGTATGTCAAATTATCATTTCCCACGCATTTCAAGACTGTCCAGACCCATGTTGTTTCATGGACGAAGTTGTGCTGAAACCTGCCATTCATGCAATGCTTCTTGTTGAATATTGCATTCGACCTCAGAGTCAAAACTAACATTTGTAGCGTTTCCAGTGTCTGCGGCAGTGTGTAAAACATGTCATGGTCTATAGTTGTGCTTGAAGAAGTCCCAAGTGCCATTGATGTCATGTGGGGTTGAGTCAAATTCAGAGACAATGTTTCTGAAAGGTTTGTATAAAAGCAGTTCTGACCAATAGGAAAAGTCATAGGACACTAAACCCTGAGCTGGGACATCCACAAATTTCGAGTGTACCCAAACAATTGCTTGGCTCGATCGTTGTTTCCATTTATCTCCTTTACGGTTCTTGTTGTAGCTCCAATCTCAAGCAACCTAAATAAGAGGTAGGTGTTCCATGCTTGTAGGGCAAACTCTATATGCATCCAAGAAAACAGTTGTTTCTTGTACATTAGTGTCACTTTCAACGGCACATTTCAATTTTTTATTGCCAACATTTAATGATACAAATGAACGGCTGCACGTAAGTGGCAATTTTTGGAGCATTTGACATGTTTCTTGTGCACTTATGTCATGTTCAACAATGCTTTCTGTGAGCATTTTACGGATCGCAATATGTGCTAGAGAATCCGCATCAGTATCTCTTGAAAATCTGGATAGCATTTGGTGATAGGTTTCAGAATGTTGTCCTGCTTTTGAAGCATATTTTGCAACTATTTGATGACCATTGTGTGTTTTAGCCTCATGTTATTTTATTTTTTTTAGATTTTTTTTACCACTTTTTACGCTTGTGTGTATAAGATGACTGCCATGAGTAGTCATTAACATGGTGTCCTCCCAGTCTAGTTCTTCTACCTTTGGTGCATTCTCGAGCCACAATAAACAGTGGACATGTGCAGAGCCTCTATGTTTCCATTCGTACTTGCGAGACGAGGGAACATAAATATTAGATATGTAGTTTGGGAAAAAATTTAAAATAAGTAGATTTGATTACCTGTACCAAAAGTCTACTGCTCCAAGTTCCTTCTGCAATATTTCTTCCCGAAATATTGTGAATCTGTGATGCAGGTATGCTGATACTCGATGAGGGTTAGAGACAATGTTAAGTGTTCTCCAACGTTGGGCAGCTCGAGGATCTGTTGGGCATTCACCAAACATAATATTGTGGAGATCTAGCCATTTAGTGTCTGCAGCACTTAGAGTGAAGAATAAGGTTAGTGTCTCTAATTGTTCCACCATATCTGTTATCTTCCTCACTACAAGCCTATATACTGTCAGGCATTGATAGCTATATAATATGTTTAATCAACTGATGTGCATATAATTCATGAGATTTTTTCTACGTGAACATTTTTTAGTAGTGGAAGAATATCCCAGCCAACCTGGCACTTAGTTTGTTCAAGGCGGTGACTTATAAAACAACTGATATCCTTCCATTATCTAACATAAAAAATAAAAAAAACAGATCAACATCATCCTGTATTTTTTATCCGGGTGTTAGCAATTAAGGATTCTGGCAGTGGCAGACAATCAGCCAAGATGTTTCAATTCTATTCTCTTTGCTACAGTATTTCATCCAACGTGGTAACAGAGAAACACTGTGAATTCTGGGAAGCAGTCTACAAATCCTACGAAAAATCCATGGAAAAAGGAGAGGACTTGTAATAAAAAACATGAGAAGGTAAAAATAACCTGAAGTTATCGCAACCCTGGGGCCAGATGTGGGTGAGTAAGTTTCGAATGTGATGAGCATTTTTTGGGAGCCAACACCATTGTTGCTTACTACTGTTCTTCGTCTCCTCCTCCTTGTCGTCGAAGCCAAAAGGAGATGCGACGCCCTCTGATATGATCTCCTCCTTCTTCTGGAATGGCAGGCGTCAGTTTACCTTTAACTTCAGTAAAAACTAATCTAAAATAGATGCTGCCATAGATAAATTATGATATTTTGTTCAGCGTCAATCATTTGCTATCAGGAAATTTCACCTCATAGCTATAGGAAGGCTGCACATGGAAAAGTGCAAATGAGAAACTCATGATAGAGAATAATAATTGGCATCTAACAAAAATCTGAATTTTGGCAAGGTTCAAAGACATACCATAAAAGTTGCTGTAATCATCTTTCCAGCAAACCATCTACCATGAAGAGCACGCTATGCACCAATTGCAGATGTTGCACTATCAAAACGCAAGTATACATGACCCGCATTATACCTGCAACAAGAGAAATAGCTCGCACAGACACACACCTAAATCTTCCTCACCACTAATTCCCGCTCACCTGATAAATCGGTCACAGGAAGATCGCGATCAGGATCAGGAGCGATTGTATTGTTGCAGGTGGAGGCTGGTAGAAGCAATTTGACATTATTGAGAGATCTACAAATCCTACGAAAAATCCGTGGAAAAAAATCCATATAACCAGGCGGAATCTAAAAAACAGCAGTTAAAAATAGGATTTTAAAAATAGAAACTCAAAAATTGCATGCAAAGTAAAAACGACATGCAAACAGCTGTCAAATTTAATCCCGTTTGAAAAATGTCTAAAAGGCTGTCAAATTTAGGACAGTCGTAGAAACGTCCGGAGGTCCTCTACCATAGGGGGAACGCCTTCGGCGTAATAATTTATATAATATTAATTAAATATAATAAATGTTATTTAGAATTTTTTTGGTGAGATTTATAATTATGGTAAGTTTTTGGAATGATGTTTTATAAATTATTTTTAACTCTTGATTATTATTAATTTATGTTAAGTTTAAAGATTTTACGAGTAATTGTATTATATTATTATTGTTGTAAGATTTTTATTCATGTGTTTGAGTTATTTCAAAATTATTTATATTATTTAAATTATATGTTTATGTTGAATCACACAAAAGTCATCTTAAAACAACTATTTGATGACCATTGTGTGTTTTAGCCTCGTGTTATTTTATTTTTTTATATTTTTTCTACCACCTTTTTACTCTTGTGTGTATAAGATGACTACCATGAGTAGTCATTAACATGGGACCCAATTAGCACCCTTAGGTATCTTTCTGTAATGGCAATTTTATTTTTTTTTGTTGTCTTGTAGATAATCCTTGTCTCACAGTTATGACTTTCACTAGCAATTTAATTAAATGATTATTTTTGCGAGATTTTTTCTACGTGAACATTTTTCAGTAGTGGAAGGAATGGTGAATGCAATTCACTAGGGATTCTTAACCTTTAACCTCCTTCCATGTTGGAAAACTTTTAGTGTGTGTGGTGCCTTACATATCATCATTGTTTCACAGTAATTGTAATGTGTGCTGACCCATTTTCAACTTAATCATGTAGGATTTCATGAACAATTTCATTGGCATTTTTACTTGTTTTTTTGTCATCTCAAGATGACCAACATAACTAATTATTAATATAACAACATTATTCCCCATATATTTTATTATTAATCACAAGGATAATAATAAATGTTCATGTTTTATTCTATATTTTTTTATAATGAGCCTATATGTATAACTCACGCCCAGTCTTTCATCCTATAGAAACCTAAAATAATATTACATTGATGTAATTTTTAATACATCTAGATATTAATCTTAAGGCTCTTATCCTTGATTTTATGCATATCACATTGAGTAATAATTCCATTACATTCTCTTCATATTTTCTAATGGATAGTGAGAAAATATAGGGCTCCAAAATGTAACGTATGGTCACGATATTACTATTTTCTAATTGAATTCTCAAAGTTTAAAAAGATTGTAAGTGATAGTCATATGGACATCAAATCTAATGCACAAAATAAAAATGTGCACAATCACACAATCACATATTAGTTTCAAGGCTCTTATCTTGTATTTATGCATCTCACATTGTGGCATGTGCATGAAGATGAGGGACCAAAAAGTGGTCAAAAATTCATTTTGTTGTCTATTTTGCACATAATGCAAGTGCACTAAGATCCGATTTCATTATAATGCGAATATGTTATGAAAAGAGCATATTATAATGCACTCACGTTATGTCATTTATAACGATTAAACTTTTTTTACTCTATAAATTTGAATTTGTCACTAAGAAAACAAAACGTGAGAACATTTGGTTTTCTTTTGCTTGTAAACCACCCACCCTTTGGCTTAGATATCTAATCCTAAGGGTTGGACTATATATTCCATGACTAAATCTGTTTTTTACAAAAAAAACATAAAAATCTCAAGTGTAAGCCCCCATTTTATCATGTGTTTTAAAAAAATATTCCAAAAAAACACAATTATGAGAAAAATGAAGACATTATTAAAAGATATTAAGGATAAAACCTTAAAATATTTAGATTTTAAAAAAGAAATACATTGACGTGAATCTCAAGTGTATGCTCTATTTTTGAAATTGGGAGCTGGAACCTCTTTAGACATGACCTCCTAGATGAGGACACTGCCTCGCGGGCACCAGTGTTTGAATAGGGTGCTAGCATCTTAGCAGTAACTCTACTTCTGATTTTTTCATGATTTGAACTTGTCTTCTTCCTTTCACTTAGTATCACATCCATTTCATTGTATGAAGGTAAAATATTTTTGGTTGTAGATGTGAATGAAAACATAAAGGGTATCTAAACTCCAATCCATTATAAAAATCCTATGTACAGAGACCATGTCTCTGAACCACCCCTTAAACGGGTTCTCCATAGTAGCAGCAAAGGTAAGGAAGTGGTGGGATCTGGTTTGAAGGGCGGAGAAATTGTTGTTAATGATATTCCCCACCTTTTCTTTCCCTAATATTTCTTTTGACACCAGTTTAGAGAATAAATTTAACATGCAGGCTATTGTGGTTAAAACTCTCGAAGGAAAATGTGGATTTTCTGCTCAAATCTACTATCAAAGAGATAGCCTCGGATCCTAATGTAGGACTCAAAGATGAAAATTCTATCTTGGAAACCAAGTTTAAGGCTCTAGAGGACAATACATACAACTGTTTAGATATGCACAATGCTATAATGGACCTTATATAGGTACACATCCAGTAAATTTGTGACTCTAATAACATCCTAGACGTGGATTGGAAGAATGGAACAGATCACAAGGAATTTCAAAGCTTCTAACTGGGACCCCACCATCACCATTGCATTGAAACTCTGTCAGGTGTTTAGGGAGGCTATCAAAGTATTTAGCAAGTTTGTTGGATAATGTTGTTGGTTCTTTGTTTTTGGTGTTATAGTTTTTGTGTTGTTGTATAGCTATCGTTTTTTTGTCGATATGTTGTTACTGGGCTCTTTGTAGGTAGTTGGCCCTTGACTTTACTTTCTACTATGTTTTTCTCTTGTGGCTGGGGTGTGGACCCCACATATCAAAAAAACACAATGTTTCTATTTGCTTATTTTGGTTGTTGAGCCTTTCATTGTAAACTTGGGTAAGGTCCCACCAAAACCTTTTACCAATAATTAAAAAAAACATAAAGGGTATCCATAATTGCATGGTTTCTTATGGTTGGATGAAGCACCAAATATGGACATTGTAGATTGGAAACATAATGATCAAGTTAAAGTTTTTCAAAACTATTTCAATGGAATTATGCAAACATGAAATCCTCATGGCTATGCACATCAAGGGAACATATATGTAAGATTTTTTTAGTTTATTCCTTAAAAAAGAACTACTAAATAAACATTATTGAATGTAAATTCATGTTTAGTTTAAGGAATACATGATTTGAGCTTGCATCCATGTTTGAAGAACACATTAAATAATAATTAAATAGATCTAGAAAAAGACTAAGAATAATTACTTAGTAGTGTGGATTGTAATCAAGGCCAAATCAAGGGTTGTGAGCACCCTAGGAAATACTAGAGCTAATACATTCTATAAATAAATAAAATATATAGTTGGAAAAATAATTAATCATGACCAAATTGATGAATAAAGTGAAAACAAAATAACACGAGGATCTGTGGGATAATGCAAAACATCAAACAAGTTGCACTCCAGAAACATGACAAGGTTCCATGGGGGAGAGATCATCAACCATGAATGTGCATGACAAAAATGGAAAGGGTAAAATATCATGTCCTCTCATTCCACATAGATCTAAAAAAGGGAAAGGGTACAAATAGGGGTACTGTGTAACCCCTAGTGTAAGTAATTATACCTCCTCAAGTGGAGAAGGGAAGTTACATTCCTAAAATGGAAGCAACTCACATATGACACACTGAAGTGTATAACAGAATATAAGCGTAAGTGCACAAAGTTGGTGGGCCAAAAAGCAAACAAGAATCTGAGAAAAGCAAAATGCATACGCATTTTGCTAAAATGCGCTCAGGTTTTAATTTGTTTGGATTGGGAATCACCAAACCTATAACGTGTACGCGTTATAATGCGCACATGTTTCAAACAAGTCAAAACACATACGCGTTTTAAACAAGTCAAAACGCATACTCATTTTGTGTAGTATGGACAATGCATATGTGTTTTGGTGGTTTATACTTACAAAAATAAATGTTAAAGTATAAGATTTATTTTATTATTTCCTATACTTTGAATTTATTTTAGTAAATATAAGAAATTAGGGTCACTCTATACCTTATGGAAGTGGTCTCGTAGCTCCAACAGTTATAATCTAGAAGAAAGTTATTCAAAATCTAATCTAGTCAGTACTTACTCATTTTCAGGATTTCAGCAAACGACCTAAAACTTTTAGGGCATATATATTGTAGTCGGTCTTTTATTTGGGAAAGCATATAATCATTTTTTAGGTTTTTTGACTTTTTAAAATGGATTTTGACCCTATCACTGCTTGAAATGGTACTAATTTTCAAATTTGGTCCATAATTCACTTTAGTGACCTTGAATTAACTCTATGATGTTTGTTTACTTCTTACTAAAAAGAGATCCTCACTTTGTAGATAGAGGATTGTTCCCTCAATAGGATTTGTGTCCTATGGCCAAAATGAGGTGATTGTAATGTGCCTCCTCCTTAAGGTGTGATAACACTACTAGGTGTTGAATGAGTTGTTATGAATAGTACCAAGTGAATTGCATCAAGTGAACTCAGATGATTTCTCATTCTTAGAAACATGGTGCTCTATATAAAGATCATCCCCTCACCTTTCCTAGCTCTAAAAGCATCCTTTCATGGAATCAAATTCATGATTCTCATAGATTATTTTGCTCATATGTCTCTTATGGAGACAAATGATGCCTTAATACTTCACAAATAATGGTCCTTGATAACTCGGTGACATGACTATCTCATTTTAGCTTGTTCTGAAGTGTGTTCAATTAACTACAAAATGGTTTAAAATGCCTTTTTAGGCCTTCAAAGGAAGTAGTCTCTCATAAAAAATAAATGAGTCAATTGATCACCTTAAACACTATTCCCTACACACTGAAACATGCTGAATGATCTTTTTAGGACTTTCCTTTGGGTGAGGGTTTATGATTTAGGGTTCAGGGTTTAGGGCTAAGGGTTCAGAACTCAAGGTTTAGAGTTTAGGGTTTAAGGTTTAGTGTTTAAGGCTCATATTTTAGATTTTAGGGTTTAGGGTTTAGGGCTCAGGGGTTAGGGTTCATGGTTTAGGGATTATGGTTTAGGGTTTAGAGTTTTGGGTTTATGGTTAAGGTTAAGGGTTAAGGGTTTAGGGTTTAGGGTTTAGGGCTCAAGGTTCAAGGTTTATGGTTTAGGGGTCAAGGTTGAGGGTTTAGGGTTTATGGCTCAAGGTTCAAGATTTACGGTTTACGGATCGGGGCTGAGGGTTTAGGGTTTGGGGTTAGGGTTGAGGGTTTAGTTTTTAGGGTTTAGGGTTTACTATTTAGGGTTTAGGAGTTAGGGTTTAAGTTTTAAGGTTGAGGATTTAGGGTTTACGGTTCAGGGTTTAAGGTTTAAAGGTTAGGGTTCAGGGTTTAGGGAAAAGGGATCAAGGATTATGGTTTAGGGATCAAGGTTGAGGGTTTAGGGTTTAGGGTTGAGAGTTAAGGGTTCAGGGTTTAGGGCCTAGGGTTTAGTTTTTAGGATTTAGGGTTTAGGATTTATGTTTAAGGGTTAAAGGTTTAGGGTTTTCACTTAGGGCTTATGGCTTAATGCCTAAGGTTCAGGGCTTAGGGTTTAGGTTTTAGGGATCAAGGTTTAGGGTTTA
The DNA here is from genome assembly GCA_019776745.2 of Taxus chinensis. Classification (NCBI taxonomy): domain Eukaryota; kingdom Viridiplantae; phylum Streptophyta; class Pinopsida; order Cupressales; family Taxaceae; genus Taxus; species Taxus chinensis. The sequence goes on along the minus strand of CM034153.1, from coordinate 728,386,124 downwards.
TGGTTTAGGATTTAGTGTTTAGGGATTAAGGTTTAGGTTTTATGGTGTAGGGCTCAAGGTTGATGGTTTAGGTTTTAGGGTTTAGGGTTTAGGTTTTAGGGCTTAGGGCTTAGGGTATATGGTCTAGGGTTTAGGGTTTAGATTTTAGGGCTCAGGGATAAGGGTGTAGGGTTCAAGGCTTAGGGTTTAGGATTTAGTGTTTAAGGTTTAGGGTTTAGGATTTAGTTCTTACGGTTCAGGGTTTAGGGTTTAACATTTAGGGCTCATGGTTCATGGTTTAGGGTTTAATGTTTAGGGCTTATGGCTTAAGGTTTAGGGCTTAAGGATCAGGGTCTACATTTAGGGCTCACAGGTAAGGTTAATGGTTTAAGGTTTAGGGGTCAAGGTTGAGGGTTTAGGGTTTATGGCTCAAGGTTGAGGGTTTAGGGTTTATGGCTCAAGGTTCAGGGTTCAGCGTTTATGGATTAGGGTTGAGGGTTATAGGGTTTAGGGTTGAGAGTTAAGGGTTAAGGGTTCAGAGTTTACAGTAATCCTGAAAATTTAGGGTTTGCAATGGTTTAGAATTTAGGAGTTAGGCTTTAAGGTTTAGGGTTAATGAGGATTTAGGGTTTATGGTTCAGGGTTTAGGAGTTAGGGTTTAAGGTTTAAAGGTCATGGTTCAGGGTTTAGTTCAAAGGGTTTAGGTTTTAGGGTTTAGGGATCAAGGTTGAGAGTTTAGGGATCAGGGTTGAGAGTTGAGGGTTCAGGGTTTAGGGATCAGTGTTTAGTTTTTAGGGTTTATGGTTTAGGGTTTATGTTTATGGGTTCAAGTTTTAGGTTTTTGGCGTAGGGCTTATGGCTTAAGGCCTAGGGTTCATGGCTCAGGGTTTAGGGTTTAGAGCTCAAGGTTTAGGGTTTATGGTTTAGGATTTAATGTTTAGGGATAAAGGTTTAAGGTTTATGGTTTAGGGCTCGTGGTTTAGGGTTTAGGTTCTAGGGTTTAGGGTTTAGGGTTTAGGGATTAGGGATTAGGGCTTAGGGTATATGTTCTAGGGTTTTGGGTTTATATTTTAGGGCTCAGGGATAAGGGTGTAGGGTTCAAGGCTTAGGGTTTAGGGTTTAGGATTCAGTGTTTAAGGTTTAGGGTTTAGGGTTTAGGATTTAGTTTTTACAGTTCAGGGTTTAGGGTTTAACATTTAGGGCTCATGGTTCATGGTTTAGGGTTTAGGGCTTAGGGCTTATGGCTTAAGGTTTAGGGCTCAAGGCTCAGGGCTTAGGGTTTAGGGTTTAGGATTCAGTGTTTAAGGTTTAGGGTTTAGGGGTTAGGGTTTAGGGTTTAGGATTTAGTTTTTATGGTTCAGGGTTTAGGGTTTAACATTTAGGGCTCATGGTTCATGGTTTAGGGTTTAGGGCTTAGGGCTTATGGCTTAAAGTTTAGGGCTTAAGGCTCAGGGTTTAGGGATCATGGGTAAGGGATGAATGTTTAAGGTTTAGGGTTTAGGGTTTAGGTTTTAGGGTCTAGGGATTATGGTTAAAGATTTAGGGTTTAGGTTTTAGGGCTCAAGGTTTATAGTTTAGTGTTTAGGTTTATGGCCTATGGTTTAGGGTTTCGATTGTAAAAGTTAAACGCTAAAATATTTAGGGTGAATGTTGAAATCTTGAAAAATTAACTATGTACTGACCAATTTATACTTTAAAAAACTATCTCCTAAACCATGACTCATGGAGTTCTGATACTAATTCCATAAGGTGCAGAGTGACCCTAATTTCTTATATTTACATAAATAAATTTAAAGTATAAGTTTTTTATAATAATAAATGAAAAACTTATACTTAAAAATTTATTTATGTAAATAGAAACATGTCAAAAGCAGGCATAATGTTTATATTACATAGAATGCGTATGCGTTATAACGCATACGCGTTTTACATTTTCTCTTTTCCCAAGCCATGCCTTAAGGGTTGGGATCTGGTTTGGATCCTGAAGCTTAAGGCATAGACCAGCACAAACATAGCAAAAAACGTGTTTTACAAGAAAATGTAAAAAATGCCACTTCCTCTATGATAAATCAAAATAAAACAATCAATCCATTTAAAAAAATTATACCACAACGTAGAGCAGAGTCTCTTATTTCTTAAAATATAATTTTTCAATTTTTTTGACTAATATAAGGTTTTCATATTATTTATTTTCTAACTATGCCTTTTTATAGCTATTTTTTGAAGTGTAAATATGTCTATCTTTCATGGTGTATCTTTTTTTTTTGGTGATTGAAATTTAAAAATATTTATACTAGCAGGCATAATTCTATACATATTAAAAAAACAAATCTAATTTTAGATTTTTTTTGAGGTAGTTAGGTGGGGCACGGTTGGAGCTCCGTTATTTTTCAAAACATGAAATTTTTGTACTAGAAAAATCATAAATAAAAAAAAATTGCTAAAAAATTCTAAAAAAAATGGAGCCCAAACTAGATGCTCCTAGCTATCTTTCTACCAAAGGGTTTTCAAAAATACTAAATTGTGCACAAAAAGTGGTGGGGGCACGAAAGTCACTCTATTATGTTTTTTAACAAAAACAGGAGCATCTGTTGGTATTTTGGTTGTTTAACCTACTTAAACTTATCTGTTTTCAATAAAATTTAGTAGCTTATAAATTAGACTCAAAATTATATGATTCATATTTCTACAACATCTTCCAATTTTGAGTGTAACTATTTCGAAAAACTTGTACAAGTTAAAGGTTTTTTTTCAGAAAAATGCATCCACTGAAGACCCCTTTTTGGCCCCCTAACTTGGTGCACTTACCCATAAACTTGTTCTAACCCTTGTGACACCTAGACCTATGTAGACACCAAAAACATGTCACCTGTCATCACTTTCCTCCAAAATAATCCAATAACCATATTCTACACGAGCGATTGATTCAACCCATTTTTGGTCACTCACAACCCCTTTCACACATCACAATGACCCCCATTCACACACCTAGGGATTTAATTAACATCAATTAATTAAATTCCCCCCTTTTATCCACTCATCAAGTCACCTTACCATGCGACTAGACCAGCCACCTCACCCAACCACCTCACCATTTCATTGCCCCACTTGCACCTCCACCTCACCCTTCCACTAACTTTCCCCTCCACTTCACCATTCCACTCTCCCACCTTGCCCATACCTATCCCATACCCTTCTAGAAGCCCTAATAGAGTCCACCCCACTCATAGGACCCCTCTTTGTCTTATTACCTATTTTAATGGTGGAGAACACATGTGCTCCACCACTCAAAATCAAGTGGGGAAGGCATATTCTTCACTTTTGAAAAAACAAACCTCCCCTAACATAACTAGTGTCGGTCACTATCTGACAATGTCAGTCACCTGTAAATGCCTAGTTCTCACTCTTTCTAAAGGGTTGGTTCACATTTCGTTGGTTGATTGATTGGTTCACGGGTCATTGATTGGTTGGCATCTTTATTCAACATTGACATTCACATTCTCCATTGGCAACTCATTGGAACACAATAGAGCCATCAAAACTCCAAGCTGAGACCATTAGTGGAGGTATTCACATGAACCTTTGTGAGCACAACCATTGAAGGAACCTGAGACCCAACAGAGCTCAAGTAGGAGCTCCCTAACCACCTCCCATCCTCCACCAGTATTCTTCATCAGCTACTCAGCCTTCTTTATGCATTGGAATATGGGTAAGAGGATCCCTTCATCCTTTCACTAGTGTTTTGTGTCTTGTTTCTCTATTTTCCCCCCAAGTGCAAAACCTCTTTCCTGCTCCTTAAACCCCACCTACTCAATCCATACCCACACATAAGAACCCTTTTCATCCCATTCAGCTCCCTAGTAGCTCTCTGGCCAGTCACAGAGAGCACCCTAACCCCCACTATTAAACTCTGACCAAAATCCCAGTGATCGTCACTAGTTAACCTTAACCACGGTTGATCAGACCTGACCGCCATCAGTCACCTTGCTAGTCAGCTCCCCACCTTCTACCTAAACACACCCAAAACCACCCTCAAAGAACCCAAAAATCTAACCCTAAACCTACTATTCACCTAAACCTCACCCATATCCTTCCAACACTCTGTTCTGAGACAGGGTAAAACCTAAACACCACTTACCTAGACCTCTTTCACTTCTATAGTAACCGATACTAGTCAACCTTAACCAGCATTGGTTAGACCGACCAACATCGATCTCTGTGTCTGTTAACACAAAGTAGATCATCAACCTACCTCCTCACCCAAATAACCTAAAATACCTTACCCAACCCAAACCAGACCCTGTCTATGACCCGAAGACCACCTAATCTACCCTTGACCTGACCTGAAGACCTTTATACCTACATAGTCCCGGTATTTAATCATATCGATGCTGATAGTGACCTGAGGCACCCAAATCAAAATGCTAACACTAGATTCCTTTTATTTACATGTTTATGTCATTTAATATTAATTTGTATAATAGTGGATTGAAAGCCCTCTAGGAAGTATCGCACTTCCTGGATCTAGCATACGTTAGGCAGTCCACTGCCATTTACTGTTTAACTCTCTCTCTCTTGTGGTATTGTATTCTTATTATAGGTTAGTCCTTCCCAGCCAAAAAGGAGTTCACACAGTCAACCAAGAGAGGAAGTCTGCACACGTGCATTCCACCTTCTACCCATCACCAAACAACAGGTAAACCTCCTACACCCTTATCTGTTTTAGTCTTTGATTGTATGTAAAAAGGATCGAAACACTATGACCTCACATAAGTGAGATGACTCACCACGTGATGTGGACCCCTTCATCGTAACTTAACATGAGGTGGTAATTCAAAAATGAGAAATTGGTCTTGACAAACAAATCCTGATGATGCACGAATGAGCAATAAGGATCTCAAGCAATAGAGGAAAATCCAGTGGGAAAAACATCCATAACAAGAGATAAAAAACAGTCTCTAACAATATAATAAAGATGCCACAAATGGGTCCTGCCAACTGAGGATCCTTATAAGGTACCCATGTAGAAAAGGGAAATATATCTGAAAGAAGAAGAAGAGAGAAGAAGAAGAAGACAAGAGGAACGTAGAAGAAGCCATGGATGGATCCAAACTTTGTAACTCTATGAAGTATCCAAGAAGAGTATCGATGACGTGGTCCTCTACATGTGGACTCAAGAAGTACCACCCATATTGAACTGTGTTCCTTCCCTTAGGAAGGACATAAATGGTGTGTTGGAAGTTTTCCCACTCCATGAAGGAATCCAAAGGAAGAAGTACAAATAACTCTAATTCTGGTCCATTAAAATATGACATAGGTCTAGCAAATGAGTTTCAAAGAGCCGAAGGTAATGTTGCAAGTGTAGAAATGTCAGACTATAAGAGGGGAACATCCAATGAAAGGATGATTAAGTGAAGTGAAGGAAATACAACAACCCCCACAATAGAAAGAGGATCTAAAAGAAAAGGTGGATCAATGATGATCTCCTAAAAATTGAAAGTGATAAGAGTCCCATAAGGGGAACTCCCAGCAAAATATATGAAAGAATCCTCCAAACACTGGTAGAATGATGAGGAACTCCATGTACTACATCATAAGTAGGTATTTCAAAGAGACAATGAAGGTTTGATAGATACTTATCCTAAGAAAAGTTCTTGACAAACAACAGAGCGATGTTTGATAGGTATGAATCATCACATGAAAGTAGAGGATTAGAAAGGGCCACACACAATGGAAGTGGAAAGGAGGATGATGTAATGATGGTATGAGGCTAGGAATAAGATTTTTTTATGTATGATGAGAAGGGAGGAGTATACACATACTTTGGAGAGATGAGAGAAGGAGGAGATAATTCCTCATTAGTACTCTCGTCATCATAACTAGACGCATAATCCTCGTCATCAGGGATAAAAGAAATAAATTTGTGTCAAGGGAATTTTCATCACATGAAGAAGAAGAGGTTAAAATTACATCAACAGTAGAAGTGATAGTATGTGAAGTGTCTCCAAAAAAGGACTGAAAGATGCTTCAGAGAGTGTGGCAAGGATCTGAGTCTACCACATGAAGGAAGAGAGGTTCAAAGACATGCAACATCAAGTGACCAAAAACATGGTCGCACATGTTGAGATAGTCCTAAAGACGACAATAATCATCAGATGTAGGAACTGGTCCATGTAGAAAGGGAGTAAGACCCTCATGAGAAAAGTAGTGTTCCATAGAATCACACCTTGATGTGTAGTTCTCTCTCCCAAGAAGAAGTGGTAGAGGTTGTAAAGTAATCTTGTGATGCTCAATTCTAAAAATATCATCCTCCATGATGCATCTAAAAGAAGTGAAAGGTTCATGAGAAGAGGGTGTGTGGATACAAACAAGATTGCAAGACATCAGACTCCACTAAGAATACGTCTACATGTAATAAAAAACAAAGAACAACGATGACCCCCTATTTTTGGCACTTTATAAGTAGTGCATGATTATAATAAGGTTTGTTCATGCGACGTGGGATAGTTCAGCACTCACCTAGTAGTATGCAATGAGTGTTCAAGATTGGAGGCCACAGTAAGTCCTAGTCATAAGAAAAGGAACAACACATAATCAAGCACAAAAGGGCATAAGAAAAACAAGGGTATAAACACTGCTCAGTGTGAGATAAGGAGTATCACATTGCAAAATATGGGCTCTCTTGCCATAGGGAAATGGCGGATGTGCTCACTAAATGCAAGTGAAGAAGAGAACTATATCAGGCAAGCCAAAATAGTGGCCTAGAAAATCCCAATAACCCTATACATGGAGCTTAGAAAAACATACCCCCTTATAATGATGAACTTTATTAATTTTCCCCTTAATTAATCTTATTCAATTAAGAAAAGGGAAAAAAATCTTTAAAAATAAAAAAAAGGGTTAGAAGGGAGTCTTGGGGCTCAAAGGGTGAGCTGGCTCATGACGAGAAAGAAGGGAATCTCGGTGAGATGTAGGCCGAGCTACTCGACGAGCTAACAATGATGGTTGGGGAGAGTCAACCAAGTTGAATTGGTGAGCTAGAGTGGGGAATCAATCAAGTTATGGGAAAGATCATTGGATAGCTATGTGCTGAGTTAGGGAGCATAGAAATAGTCGATTCTAGGAGTTGTCGAGGTGACCGTTTGAACAGTGAGGAAGGTGTGATATTTTAGGTGTCAAAAGGAATGAGTAATATGTCGTGGGAATCCATGTGTTATAAGAAATCAGGCTATAGAACAGAGTTCACAGGTGTAGGATATTCCATGGTAGGCGAGGCAATTAATCTTTATACACTAACGAGTGAGGTTTCTAAGGAGTTATGAGAGGGTAGAGTAACCAATGCACTAAGTATGGGATGTAAACGAGCCAAACAAGGCCATAGAAAACTCGAACCAGAGATAATACGATGGGAAAATATAGCAAGGGCTGAGTCAAGGGGAAATAATGGCAAGAGAGCTGAACCAGGTTGGAGTAATATGATGCAAGAAGAGACGAATGCAACATAATGAGCCAAAAATCCAATGCAGTAAAACCAGATCAATGCTTGCAGGGGGAGCCGTAACTCGAACAACTAAGGTTGATGCAACTGACCACAGGACAAAGAAAGGCCTACGAGTCAAACAAGGGTCAAGTTAGGTGTGAATTTGTAGAGCCAAGGAGCTGGTGCAATATCTAAGGGCCTAACTCAGAGCATGATCAGACAAAGACCAACACGAAAAAACCCGTCTGATTAAATAAAAATTAGCTAAACTAGGTAGTGTATAGATAGTTAATCTAATCTATGAACAATTGTAAATAAAGTAAATAAATGGAGTAAAGAATTATGCAAGCAAGCTAATAAACTATAGAAAGGGAAATGTTAACCCCAATACGAAAAAGGGAGCAAGGAAAGAATTCAAATGATAGTAAATAACTATCGGAGAGTGTAATAGAGGTGGCTAGAAAATTCAGAAGCAAGAACGACTATGCAGAGGTCCTAGAAAGGATGGATTTGGGAGATATAGCTAAACTAGAGCACCTAGAGGAGAATTGGGGTACACATGGGCACTCTGGTCTACAATCTGGGTTCCCTAATTTGTGCAAAATCTCTGAAATTGGTTCTTATAGGGTCAGAAGGTGATCCGAAACCCTCAATGTGTGTTACATTAGATTCGATGTCCTGCACAGGATGTCGCCAATAATCCAAGATAATGTAAAGACATGTAAAAGACCAAAAGAAGTATCAAAACCCTAAAAAATGAAAGATGTAAATAAATGGGTCAAACTGACCTTAGCTATCACAATAGTGGGCTTACTAACTGAGCGTTGCACTATATTTTAGACCCAAATGTAGTTCTGGTGTGTGTGTGTGTGTGCATGTATTTCCCTATGTGATCTTGTGTTAGTCGCCCTTTGTGAAGTAGCGAGTAATAATTAAATCTAGAAAATGTAATGGTATATATGCATGGAATATAATAGAATCCCCACCTATAAAGTGTGATGTAAATGTCTTATCTTGTGCCTTGATGGTAGATCTATGTGGATGCAAGTGATCTCTAATGCAATAGATGGATGTAACTCTATATGGAGTGATAGTAGGAGGTGATGCTAGGTCCCTCATTATGGTATCATAACTTTATATTTATAGGGTTATCTTGCTATTATTTCATAATTAACCTTGAAAAGGCTGACCAAAAGAAATATAGAGTTGAAAAATGGCTAGAAGAGGCCCAAAAAGTGGCACAAAAGTGCTAGAAGGATTGGGGTGCCCCCAGGTGGGACAAGGTTGCCCACAAGCACCCTAGTACTAAATATGGGTGCCCCCAATCGAGGCTAACATAACATGGCATGTCCGAAAATGGTTGGGCATATGGGTGTAATACATCACAAATTATGGAAAAAAAAAACAAGATGGCCAAAAGGATGAGGGTTAATTAGTACTTTCTTCACTCAAGAACCTTCTAAATAGTAATATGAAACTGAGAAAAATAAATGTCTAAAGTGCATGATGATTCTGCTTCTTGTCTAACAGGGGAAAATGGTAATAGTAAGAATTCCAAAGGTGGCAATTTTGTTTCTTGTCTAACAGGGGACAATGGTGCTTCTAATTCTTGGTCAAATTCCTTATTTGAATGAAAGGATGTTCATGATTATTGTTCATATATTTTTGGGAGAAATCTACCCTTGGAGTCTCTTGGTCTACTCATAAATTTTATGATAGCGTGGGGAATATTTTTCAATTACTAAATGTATGATTGTTGCTCGAAAAATCGGTCCCTAACAACCTAATTAGAAAATTCTAACTAGTGGGTCCCCGGTAATAGTGCCAAAAATGTTCGGTTTCGTTATTACCTTCATTTAATCAACTCTTTGTTGATTTCATATTCAAACCAAGGGTGTGTGTGAAGCTATATGCAACAAGAAAATCCTAGTGATCTAGTAATTGACTATAGGTATTTGTTATTTTATTTTCTGGGGGTTTTTACAGTGTCTTTAGGATTCCATGGCCAAGGTGTTATTATCTCTATGTTGTAAGAAACTTTCTGAAATAAAGACTTAGTGCTAGAATAAATTGTTGGAAATAAAAAACATATATAGAAGTAAATAGATTGCTGGAAATAAACACATGATGATTAGAAATAAACACACAGTTGAAAATTCTTTCAAAAGCTTACAAGGAAATAAAAACCTAATCTATAACACCTACAGGAACAAGTATACAACAGAGTTCAACTTAAATAATCAAAAGCATTTACATAATTAACAGATCTACACTATTTGATTTAGAAATGAAAATACCAATAAAATGAGGATCTTTGTTCTTGAAGGAGTGGGCCCTTGCTTCACATTGAATCGGGATTTGAAAAAGTAATGTTCTCTCAAAACAAAGTGGCTATTTTATTTCTGAAATGTTTTGTCATACAAAAACGTACAATATCTTTCTATATCTCTATCTCTATGTACTATGTGTATATGTTATCTACTAAATCTATGTATGTATGTATGTATGTATGTATGTATGTATGTATGTATGTATGTATGTATGTATGTATGTATGTATGTATGTATGTATGTATGTATGTATGTATATATATATATATATCATTCAAAGATGCATTTACGGCCATAGTTGTTCTACCGATTTAGATGGAACCAAATAGTGCCCAAAATAGATGTTGAATTTTGAACCTTGTTGGACATACAGATGTCTAATAAGTTATCCCTGGATATTCGACTATGAGGAATCAGAAATCTCTTGATCTTCTCTTGATTGAAAGGCTCATTGATTGCTTTATCATTGGATTTCATCAAAATAAATAGATTCCCATTGGTTTCGGAACTTTGGAGAAGTTCCAGAAATAAAGGGGATTGTTGTAGATCTAACTGTGAAAGTTCTGGAGCTAAATACAGAGAGTTTTTCGGAACTAAGTGCTAGAGATCCAGAACTAAGTAATAGAGCTCATAAACTATGTGATGGAGTTTCAGAACTAAGTCTAGAAGTTCTGGAACTAATCTGTATTGAAGCTAATTTTCCCAAAAACATGTTGATCACTTCATACTTCATTCTTCTAATTTATTTTGACCTGTTTTATTACAAAAACTAAATTTCCACACACTTTTTTAGGAATTACAGAGTTTTTAGATGTTAGATATAAATTCAACAAAAGATGGGAAATTACATCCTAACTTATACTAGATCAAACAAACTCACAAAATGCAATCAAACTTGACAAAAAGGAGAGTAAAATAAGATTATTTATTGTGTATAAGGAGACATATTTTTTCCTTATCATATATTCCATACTTAACTTATTTGTAAGTCCCCTTACAAACTGTACCCTTCAAATATTGGGTTGTGGATTCTGCATTCCAATTGACTGCTCAGGTCAAATGGTTGAAACTGAATATCCCAGTGTTTTAGTTCAGAAGTACTATACCCTGATCCCGCTTCTACTTTCCTCTGCCATTCCTCAAATTGAATGGGATCTTGAGGCTCTTTGTTTTTCCATAGAGACATGAGGGTGAAAAGGAGAGGAGGCCTTGTTCTCTTTCCCATCCATATGCCCGTACAATTTTCATTGACCTGAGGAATTAATGTACATAAGGCTTTATCTCTTTCTAAGCTCCATATTAAGTTTGTGGGAGATATCACTTCTCTTCTTCTCAATGCAACTGTGACAAACTCCCATATTTTTAAACATCCATCATAAATCTCTTTAAAGTTTTCCTCCTCATAAGAGGTGAAGGCATCAATAATTTTCTGTAAACTGGCCAAATAATGTTCCTTGAACCGACTATCAAAGGCATGCCATCTGAAATGTATAGTGAAGGAAGACGGTTGACCATAGTGATCCCTCATGCAGAGATCAGATGAACTAGATTTTAATAGATTCTCTTAATCCCTCTCTTTCCATGCAATCTGATTTTGAAGAATAGAAACAAATGCATTCAGTTGGCTTTCCCCTATACACAAATTGATCATCAAGCATGTGTTATTTTCCAGCATAAGATTACAGAGATAGAATTTGCAAAGAAGATTTTTGTGCTATGCACTGGTTGAGGAATAGGTTGTCATGAACTTATATTCATCTTTTATTTCATGTGGAAGGCCACATACAATTATTAACAACTGATAGTGAATAAATTATTCTTCCAGAAAGAAACTATATGTAGGAGAAGACCTCCTACATGTGAGTAACTTGTCACTCATTGTGCAAACCATCTGTATTTTTACAAGACATTTAAATTTGTCTTCTTCCTCTTTGTAGAATTTTTCTTCCCATTCCTTCCTTGATTTCTTCTCAGGACTTCGTTTGATGTTTTAAATTCATTAAGTTCCCTGCAGGTATCATCCCACAACTGCTTGAGTGTCCAGTAATTCAGTTCAGTTTGTGCAAATATTGTTGACATAGCACTTGGTCTTATGGAAAACTGACATTATTCTTCTTTTTCCATCATCTGTTATTTGACCATTGTCAATTCTTCAGTCCTATTTGTGATCTGATTTGTTAGTTTCTAAATGAGAATTTCCCTCTGTTCTAAATTGAGTTTGAGGCAATTTAATTCCTCATCCCTATCTCTGATGATGAGTTTTACTCTGGAAAAAAATAGAGCCTATCTTACTTGTTGTTTCTCCTCTTTTTTTGAAATCTCTTTAGGGAATGATCATTCCTTTTCCACCAAAGTGGATTTCCCTTTCTGTTTCCAATATGCCAATTCCTCTTCTTCATGTGACAGTGTTGCTGATTCACCTAACTCTTGAAAAGCATGTTCTTCAAATCTTTCATCTTCCTTCTCCTCCTCATTTTGGCTTGGTCCATGAGGAGTCATGGCCATGCTGCTCAAAATATTAGCAACTTCTTTTTCCAACCCATCCTATTATTCCATCTCCTTTGGAATTTCCCTAGACCTCTTATGAACTCTCCTTCTTTGAGGAGCTTCAAAATGTTTGGAAATGGGTTTCCTCCTAGAGCTTCTTATGACTTTCACTTCATGCTCTAGCTTAGGTGAACTATCACTGTCAGAGACAAATATTATATCTCTTGGTACTATTACAGAGGAAGGAGTTTCTTTGATAGGCACAATACGTTCTACAAATTTAATCATTCTTCCTTATCTCCTTATTTTTGTTACATTACCCCCACCTATTTCCTTCTTTTCCTCTACAGGGGAAATCTCTAAATTTCTTGTAGGAGAAAAAGGGGTTGGTATTCCCCTCCTGATAATATTAGGGTTTTTCTTAAAATTGCTAAGAAACTTTTCCCATATTTCTTCTCCATTTTTCTTTGAAAGAAAATAATGTTGGCATACAAAATGGATTAACCCATGATGTCTGATTGTTCCAACTCCCCAGAAATACCTCTGAGCCATTGTATGGATGGATTCAAAAAGGAATCCTAGAAGATTTACTATATATTATAGTTTTGAATTCCCATACCTAAGATATATTAGCATCTTAAGGACCTCTCTTCCCACAGTTCCAAATCAACCATCATGAGTTAAATACTTAACTACCCAAAATGCTACCTTATTAAAAGGTTTGGGAAAGCTGGCCCTTCTGAACCCCTTGATGATTTTCTTGGTGTTATAGATATATTGGGGCTCAGATTCCCCCTTTTATATCAAGGTTTCCACCAGATCTTTAAGGGTTCCCTTGACAGGATTTGGGACATGCACAATTGGTACAACCAATGCATTACTCATTGTATTAACAGTAAAAGGAATTACAATGCTTTTAACTTTAGTTCTAGATTCTTCTAAATTTACAATGATTTCCCTTACCAATTCATCATTGTACCTCAAGAACTATTTCAAGAACTCCAACTACCCTACTTGTCTAAAAATGGTTGTCACTTCTTCATCTGCAAGAAGTTGGGTATCATCCTCTAGCTTTGAATTATTTTTAATCCCCATAGTCAAGAGGAATGTAGACACCAAAATTGGGTCACACTCCCCTTGGTCCCTCAGAAAATAAACACCTTGGACACATTCACCTAACCATGGCCCCTTTCATCCAACTCTAATATTAATTTAATTAATTTATTATCCTCACAATATTTATTATTTAAATATCCTAATTGGGATAATGCCCACATATCCACCTCACCTAAACACCTCATCTAGCCACCTCACCCTAAGACCTATTCTTAGTATGTTGCCATAACTAACTAAGACCTACCCAAACCCTAAAAATCAAAGCCTACATTCCCTCTAACCACATTCCTGCATTTTAGAAGGAAGCTTCCATTCTAATCCATGGAGTAAAACGAACGAGATCCTAGAAAATCAAGGGGATCTTCCTAGTTTAGTAAACCTAGGAAATCCCACCCTAACTGATGCCAGTTACCCTAAACCGTCCACCGGTTAACCCAGAACCACCATCGGTTACCATTTAACCCCCAAAAAAACCTTATTTCAAGGTTGGAACATTATTTAGAGGTTGGTACATCTTCTGAGAACAAGTGACGAAACCAGAGCTGCATGCAAGCAGAACCAACATCAATACATGCATCAGAGCATCCATAGCCAACACTTGAAGCAACCACAGAGCCATTTGTCCTTCACGGAAGCATCCGGGGAAGTGCCAATACCACACCAAGTTCCATCCATTTGATCACCCACCATTACCAACTAGACATCAAGCTCATACAAACAGTAAGTTTTTATTAACCAGCATTAGTTCATTATCATTTAAACAGACTCTTTTACTTTTGTTATTAGTTTCTTCCCCCCTTTCCATTCCCCCACCATTTTACCTCCATGCAAACTTGACCATCCCTTCACCCACACCCTTGAACTACCCATACCTGGATTATAATCATTCCTTGTGCATACCTAGGACCCACACAAGCCTTGTCATTTCCCTTCCATTTCTCATATAGCCTCAGATCTACCCCCATCTCAAGTTTTTATCGAGTTTCCTGTACTCCTGACCATACTAATGTTGGTTACCCACAACCGCTCACCGGTTAACCTAAACCAACACCAGTCATACCAGACCAACTTCAATCTCTATGTTTTGACTAGAAACCAAGAACAAAGATTAAAATCTCCACCAAATACCCAAAACTACCTAGAACCTCACCCTGACCAATACCAGTACCCTAACCAGATACCTTGACCTTCAGATTCAGTCATAGCTTATCCTGTTGTGAATGAATTTTCTTATTGTAGATGAATGAGATACCTAAATCATTTTAACTATAGTAGGATTTCCTTTATTATTAGCATTAAGTTGTTTTAAACAGTGGATTGACAGCCGTCTAGGAAGTATCACACTTCCTAGATCTAGCATACGCTAGGCAGTCCACTGCATATATTGTTTAACTTTCATTTGGTGGTCTTGTTTTCCATTTCAGGTAGTTCCTCTAAGCAAAAAGGAAGCTCTCACGATCAGCTATGGATCAAGAAGTCATACGCTCACAACAACCTACAACCAGCATTTTAACAGGTATTCCTCCTAGCCTTTACCCTTATCTGTTTCATCAACATTCGAAGAAATGATCTAGAATCAGGTGAAACATTTTGGCACTCCCGGTGGGACCCATTCGGGGTTCTTTACATTCTTTCATTTCTAGGTAAAATATTTGCATGTTTGTTTCCTTTCTAAAAGGTTCTTACATTAAAATTTCTCCCCTGGAACCTTCTCTCCTTCTATTGTCTAAAGGCAATTGTATTTTGGTGCTTTAAAAAGAACACGTTTTCCCTTTCATTAGTATCACATTAGTGAAAGAGCATCCCTTCTCCTATTCATCTATTTATGGCATTGAATTCAACATTTCAATTTGGGTTTAAAAATAATTTCATTTCATTCTGCTTCTCTGCATTAGCTCACATTAATTGAGGTCAACCTATATGCTGGAAGTCATGCCTAGCTGATGGTTGACAAATGAATCGTAGAAAAGCACTTCCTTTCTCTTTCTCTCTCTGAGTCTTACCAAACATCACAAAATTAAAAATATATACACATTCTTAAACAATATCTCACCTGTAAGAAGTTGTAGGTGATCACATGATCATGGTACAGTGGGCACCCCACTGGTTATCTCTGTCCAGTACCCTATCAGAGGATGGCCCACCCCCACCATAACATAACCTAAAACCTTTCCTTGTAGATCTCCTTCTTCATAGGAAGCCATCCTCACCAAAAATTCTATTCTAAAGTTCATGAGTCAGTCCTTAAATAACATAAGCTAAACAAACATAATAGAAAAAGCACTCTTAGGATCATATTTTTCTTAGTGTTTCTGCTTGGCTTGCATTTTGAGGTGAGAGGTCACGTTCTTCATTTTCTTATTTCCCCTTTATACACTCCTCATCACAGTTGGTGTATTCTAGCTTCATCTGAGTGCGCCTGGACCATATTCTCATCATTCTCAGAATTTTGGGTTTGATTCCACATCTAATTTTAACTCACAACCACATTTTCTTCATCGTTGTTTCAATTTCATAGTAACTAGTGTCGGTCCAGTGCCCATCATCGGTTACCCTCTGACCATCATCGGTTTCACCCAACCGACCTCGGTTCACTGTTATTTTGGTTAACCCACCCAAAAGGACACCTGTTACATTTTATTTGTTGTTCAAAGTCTCATTCACTCTTATCATATTCACTTTCCTGGTAAATTTCATCAATAGCTTGCATACTTGGCAAATTATTGGCCTTTTACCTTGTTTTGACAAACTGTCCACTTTCCACAGTGACCGACTATGGTTACCTGTGACCAGCGTCAGTTTATCCTAAGTAGCATCGATTAGCCTGTGTAATTTTCTAACTAACATTTAAACTCCAATTCACCTACCACCACTTGTTTTTTTTTCTATTTTTACTGTATTTCTATGTCATTTACAAAAAGTAGTCCTACCACATCAGTGCTTGTTCACATGGTGCTGACCCGAAGCCAAGCAAACGCTCTCATATTCCACGCTAGTCGTCAACCACTCCCACCTAGTCCTTCACCACCTTCTATTTTATCACCCATGGATCCTACCCAACCTATCACTATCACCATAGGAAACGAGGAGTTCACACGACTCCTTCACCAGAACCATGCTGCCTTGCAGTTTTATCTTTCCCACTCATCCACTCAAGATGCCTCAGGTTAGTTGATATATGTCATGCCCATATCTATTCCCTCGATACTCACTCCTACTTCTGCTCCAACCTCCTCTGGCTCCATGCTACCTGCACCTGCCTTGCCCCCAGTCCTTTCATAGTTAGGCCCCATACCTGCTATGACCATAGCATCTTCCACATTTATTGCACGCCACATCCACTATACCTTCACCAACCACCTAGAACATAACCTCGTCTGCGCCTATGGTTTCACATATAACCTGTAGCTACATGACCACCCTCGTATTGGTGACCCCTACCCCTTTTCAAAATGTTGTTCTTTCTATTCCACAATCCTTAGCCCCCATTGCCACTAGGGTCACCACAACCCTTCCACCTCCATATACGTACTATCAACATCCTCCTATTTCATCTATCATTCATTCTGGGTACATACCCCCTATTTCATTCCATCCTTCTCAATCTACCTATACAACCATGGTGCCATATACTAGAATGCCACCCTCCATCATATGCCCAACACCAACCCTTTTACACTATAGGAGTCACCCAACCATCACAACCTACCAATGACCTAATCAAGTTAATGATGGACAAGATGCAGACATTGGAAGCATCATTTTTTGGCTCCCACAACACTCTCACCTATGATGAGATTTGTAATGAGCCTATTCACCCATGCATTGGGAAATGTCTAAATTTAACCGCTTCAATAGCAAAGAAGACCTGCAACAACATTTGTGGTCTTTCAAACATGGGTGTTATCTGATCACCCATGATGACGCTTTGCTTCTGAGGACCTTTCCCATGTCTCTGACTGGGCCTACATTAGATTGGTATAGTGGGTTACCTAGATACTCTATCTTCTCATTTAATCAGGTAGCCCAAGAAATCTTGGATCACTTCTCCATTAACGTTGTTAAGAAGGTTACCATGACCGATCTCTACTCTACGTGTCAGTATGACAACAAATCTATCACAGATTTTGTTGCTCGTTGGCATAGCCTGATCAATCAAATCACATTCGAACTACCACAAACCAAACTCATAGAGCTCTTCACACGGTCTTGTGCTAGACATATCTTACCGAACCTGTAGGTCCAGACTTTCTAAACCTTCGATGAAGCATTTACCATGGCACGAAATCTAGAGATTCGGGCCATCGAAGAAAAGAAAATATAACTATGTAATAATAACTAGGCATTCAAGTCGAATGATACCTCTTCTTCTTCAAAACCACAGAATAATTATTCAAAATCCAAAGCAACCGCTAATGCATTGATAC
This sequence comes from Taxus chinensis, assembly GCA_019776745.2. Lineage (NCBI taxonomy): Eukaryota > Viridiplantae > Streptophyta > Pinopsida > Cupressales > Taxaceae > Taxus > Taxus chinensis. Next base: position 728,368,305 of record CM034153.1, on the reverse strand, counting down.
TCAAGGCCGGCCGAGCTTATCCATCAAATCAAGCTAGCCCCTCATCTAATCTTTCTCCTGTCCAAAGTTTTCAATTCAGACAATAACAACGGAAATACACCCCAATTAGGGAGCCTTATTCTTCTCTCTTAGAAAATAACATTAAAGTTGGGGCCATCACCCTATTATCCAAAATAAGCCCCTTGCTTATTTTTGACTTTCTTTCATTCCTTCCTTCCTTGTGCCTCAGTTAATTTTTTTTACGTTTCAGGCACTCAAAATTATATGGAAATGGCTTCATCAGATAGAGAATTTTCTCACCTTTCCAGAAAGGTAAAATTTTCCTTCTAACTCCTTGTATTTTACAAGTTATGGCTCAACAGAGTTTTTGAGGGAAAATTTCCCTGGGAAGGTCCACAACCAATAAGAAGGTGCCACGTGGTGGTAGAATGGTAGGTCAGTGGTGGTAAGTTGGAAAAAATTCCAAAGCGCTCGGCAGGGGCACAAAGAAATTTTTTTGGCCCGAAGCCCCGCGAACCAATCGGAATTTTTTTTCCCGCCGCCACATGTCCATGTGCCAGGCCAGAAGGAGTCGGAAGGGTGGATCAAATGTTTTCTTTTTGCCAAAATAGTAAAGGCACAAAGGAAAGAATTGGCCCGCAGGCCCACCAAGGAGGAAATGGAAATTTTGGATTTAACCCCACATGGACTAATAAAAATGTGCCATGTGTCCTATTCTCGACGGATTTTGGGGGTGCGGGGGGAATTTGAATTTTTTTCCAAAGTGTTACAAATGGCGCAAAGGAAAATTTGTTCCTATGGGCCCGTAGCCAATTAAAATGGTGACACGTGGTAGCAGAGCGGCGGGGCGTGGAGTGATTTTGGAATTTTTTTCAAAATTCAAAAAAGTGTAAAATGGCCATTTGAACCCACAGACCAATGAGGAAGTGCCACATGGTAGTAGATTGGTGGGGCATGGATATTTTTGGGGAATTTTTCCCAAATTCAAAAAAGGGGAAAAAATTTGGGTTTCGACCCGCCGACCCGATTTTTGCCCCAGTTTTTCCCTAAATCTTCAGAAGGGGCATATCTTTCGATCCAGAGCTCTATTTTTCTCGATTTTTGTGTCATTGGAAAGATATTGAAGTCCTTTACATGATGGAATATTCAATTTTGTTTTTTGGTGGAGTTTAGTGAGAGAAAAATGAGAAAAACACCTTTGGCATGGGGAAAAGAGAAGAACCGACATTCAACCACCATTTTTAATGCAGTATGGCTTCTATTCTTCTCCAGCATGGTCAAAAATCTTAGGGAATGAACTTTTAAGGGTACCCATGCTATTTTGATGGATCTGGTTGGTGGTTGAATCATTCATTTCAATTTTTCCGTGTTTCTCCTTCCTGAACTTGAGTTTTCATTGTTAAAAGCCAGATTTGGCTCATTTGGTAAAGGGTTGGACATTTTTTATGTTCTGCAGGCTCCCTCCTTCACCCTAGCAAGTGAATTTGTGGAATATCAAACCTTTTTTAGGACTGTAACATGTTTTCTACCTTCTTTGCTATTGTAATGCATTGTATTTAAAAATGGAAATGACAATGGAAGCTCTGTGAATGAATTTTCAATCCTTTCTTGTGTTGTTTTCTCTATCCTGATCCTTCATTACAATTTTACCAATTTGTGCATGATTTTTGTTGCATTTTTCATAATCTATGTCAATCTTTAGAAATATATGTTCACCACTCCTTTGGTGTATCACCTTGTTAGTTTAGTTTTATCTTCTTTTCTTTATATCCTTGTCTCCTTGGCAGAATTAGAATAGGATTTTGAGTTAAACCTCTACAAATTTTAGGTATACATTTGATTAAAGGAGTAGAGGAACTAGCCTTCAATCTGGAGATTTTTTCCCATTTTTACAAGTCTCACACTTGGGGAAAAGATTCCATGTTGTGCAATCACACTGGATTCCCATTATCAAACTAGAAATCTGAGAAAACATCCAGGGGGTTGTTGCTGATTTGCACTAATAGTTTTGGAACACCCTAGGTGGGACCTTAGAGGTCTTCATCTTCATTACAAAAAAGTTGATGTGCATTTGTTGTAAGTTTCTTTCTTAAAAAGAGACCTTGATTTGCACATCTGGTGACTCCAAAGGGATGAAATCAACTAGTTTTCAGCAGTCTAAGTCTAAAGATTCATGAGAAGGATCTAAACAAGGTCAAGGGCTAGAGAAGAGGGATTTTCTGAGTATCTACACTTATCCCCAGGAAGAAGAGAGAGAGGGGAAGAATAATTCAAAGGTCTCTTTCTCCATCAAACAGAACTCTATCAACTCCTCCACCTGGTAGACCTTTCACCCAATCATACAAGGGTTCTCATGCCAATCAAAATGGCACAACACAACCCTTATGTCAACTTCACTGGTAGTAGCCCACTTTCTCTCAATGCACAAAACCCAGTTCCAGTTGCATCATTGAAGAACATCCCATACTTTACTAAAGAAAATCAGACCACTCCTGGGTGATCATGTCAAAGACATTGCTAATGTTTGTGCAATCCATGAGATTGTTGAGATGTAAATTACTGTGAAATTGTTATCGTCTTCATTAAAAGGGAAATCCTTGCAATGGTTCAGGAGTCTTGGGGTAGGATCTATCCAAAATTGGAACCAGTTGTGCATAGCTCTCCATGAGTAGTTTGGAGAAAATGAAGATAATTTGTCTCTATTGGAACAACTGACAACTATCAAGAGAGCTCCCAATGAGTAGTTAATAGACTTCAATTTCATATTTCAAAGGACATGGGATAGAATCCCTAGTAACAGTAAGGCCAACAGCTGAAGGTGCTCTCTTATACTATCTCAAATCTTTAAATTATAATATTTCTATGTTAATCTAATCCATGGGAGGTGAAAATATACTTGTAGCTTATAGCATTGCCATTAGGGCTGAGAATTGTTTGTTCCAAGTTGGTAAACTGTCACCTAGGCCTCATATACCCTTTATCAAAACTTGGAAATCCCAAGCACTAGTCAAGCACCCAATTTAGCTCCTATTCCCACTCCTAGAAATCAGAGTTCAAATGAAGCTTCTACTTCATCCTCTAATGCCTCAAATGAACTTCAAGAACTCATGAAACAATTAAAAAATTTAGGAAATGAGCTGGTTACACTCAAGAGGCAGCAAGCCCAAATTTTTAGACCTTATCAGTCTCAAACTTAGCCTAATAGGCCACCCAATCTAGCTGCAAATCAAAATTGAGTAAGGCCTCCTGACAATAGACCATTTCAACCCTATAACCCCAATGCTGCATCTACCTCTAAAGCCTTAATTTTAGTGTAAAATAATATAGCTCAAGAGTATGATTGGTGTTTACCATGCAATGAACCTCGCAACAAGTCTATGTGCTTCAACGGTGCTTTGAATCAAGCTTTGATGGTGACAAAAATTGTCTTAGATAGTTAGGTGAGTCAAGAAACAAACCAACAATAAGGAACATCTCAGCAAAATACAACTCCAAATGAGACTACACTTGTGAATTGGCAAGCTGAAGATTTTTGTGGAATGAATCAAACAATTTCTCAGAATGTAGTAGCTAACACATGGTCAAAGAAGAGGAATATTGGTGAAGGGAAATCATTATCTCTAGGTGATCCACAACCTTCCATCACTCCACAAAGTGTTGGCAAGAAAAATGTAGTTCTAAATGTGCAAGGATAGCCCGAGCCACCTTCTAGACCAACTCAAATGCTAGCTGTTGCAGCCCATGTACAAGAAAAGAATGTGCAAGCTAAGGGGGAAAAAAGAGATGTTTCATCCCCATTTAGTATCATTGAACAAATGAATAAGAAAAATGTGAATATATCTATTTGGGAATCACTATCCATCCCAGGAAAAAGGGATTTACTACAAGCTGCCATGAAGAATTGGTCAACTTCAAATTAGCAATCTCATATGCAAGAGAAGGTACTCACAAATGCTGCTCAACCTGAGGGGAATCTTGGAGGACAGCAAGGTAAATTTTTGAATCCCCCTCCATTATATGTTTCATTGATCATTGGGGATAAACTAGTACACAATTGTATGATTGATTCTAGGACAAGTAGTTCTGTGATGCCCAAGTAAATAGCTGATCAGCTGGGCCTCCAATATGAAGTCATATCCAAAGGGGTGGTGCAATTGGATGGGACAGTAGTAACAACAATGGGGGTAATTAAAGGTTTGAGCCTCATCTTGCATGCATGCCCCAATGTCACTATCTTGCAAGATGTCTCAGTGATAGATTTACCACCACTTTTTGCCCTATGTTTGTCAAGGGATTTCATAGCTAGAATTGGAGGGTATTTATCTACTGATTGGTCACACATGCTGTTTCGGACCAGATATGGAACTAAGGCCACAATCAGGTCTAAACCTATTGCAAAATTTCACATTGAGCCTCATACTCCAAGCCCAATCAATGCTAACTATTCAACATTTGATCAAGAGGATTATCCAAGCACAGATGAAGCTAACACCAAAGTTGGAAGCATCCTAGATTTGACTCTTGATGAATGGGCAAGCAAGGTACATGCTTTTGATCCCTACAAGGAAATAGAGGAATCTAAACTAGGATTTTATTGTATACATGAGAAAATAAGCCTATTCCTAGCATCACCAAGCCAAACTATAAGGATAACAATGAGGTATGACAATTGTTCTTTGATGGATCAAGAAGTAGACAAGGTGTAGGGGGAGCTATGATTGTTTCACCTCAAGGCATTAAGTATTATTAAGATTTTAGATTTCAGTTTTCATGTTTTAACAACACTACTAAATATGAAGCTTTGATACACGGATTGCATTGGTCAAGAAAGAGAGGTATCAAAAACTTACAAGTCTTTGGTGATAATGAGCTGATTGTTAATCAAGTTAAAGGACAACATGCTACCAAAAATGACCCATTCAAGAGTTATAAGAATAGGGTGTGGGACCTAATTGAAGATTTTGAAGGCTTTAGCATCAACTCCATCCCTAGGAAAGAAAACCAAGCTGTTGATAGGCTTGCAGTAGTTGGGGCATCCTTTGATGTTGTGGAAAGTATCAAGGAGGTTAAAGTGTAGCCAAAAATTCATGTAATTATAAGGCCATCAGTGTCAGACAATAATGAAAGTTGGCAAGTGTTTGAAAGTGACCAAAAAATCATCAATTTATTGCAAGAAGCTAAGTTCTCAGCAAAAAATTAGGAGAAGTTAGAGCAGAAGTATGGTGATCAAGTGGTACAGCCGAGAACTAACAAACTACCAAAAGGAATTGTCACTTTGGATTCCATATTTAATCCTTATGATCAATTTAGGAAAGAGAAATCAAACATCCAAGTCAAGGGAGAAGATTTAGTTCCCATCTTAGTAGGAGAAGGAAAATCACTTCAAGTTGGTAAAGTGACAACCAAGCAAGAAAGGTATGAGCATGCAAATTTTCCAAGAGTTCTCGGATATATTTGCTTGGAGCTATGAAGACATGAGAGGTTTCAATCTCAAGCTATCTTAACACATAATTGAATTAGATCCAAGTGTTAAACCCATCAGGAAAAAACAAAGACCAGTCAATCCACACATAGAGCCTCTAATGAAGAAGGAATTGAATAAGTTGATAGAGGAAAGTATCATATTTCCCATCAAGCATTCGAGTTGGGTTGCAAAGTTGGTTCCAGTTAGAAAGAAGAGTGGAGAAATCAAATTATGTGTAGACTTTAGAGATTTGAATAGAGCATCCCTCAAGGATCATTACCCACTTCCTTCTATGGAGCAGATTTTGCAAATTGTTGCTGGCTCTGAGAGGTTTTCATTGCTAGATGGTTATTCAAGGTATAATAAAATCATAGTAAAGGAGGATGATCAGTTCAAAACAGCCTTCACCACCAAATGGGAAACCTATGCATATAGGAAAATGCCATTTGGGGTTGTTTAACACCGAAGCTACCTTCCAGAGGGTAATGGATATGGCGTTCAAGGGATTGATCAACAAAAGAGTGTTGATGTACCTAGATGATATTACTATATTTTCTAAAAGTGTAGCAGATCATCTCTTTCATTTGAAACAAGTGTTCCAAAGATGTAGAAGATTTGGGGTATCCTTGAATCCCAAAAAATGTATTTTCCTAGGTCATGAAGGAAAGCTCCTAGGCCACATTGTTTCTAAAGAGGGATTAGCAATTGATCCAGAGAGGGTTAAAGCAATAAAATCACTACCATTACCAAGTCACAAGAAGGCCTTTCAAAGTTTCTTGGAAAGAATCAATTTCGTTCGAAGGTTTGTTCTAGACTTTGCAGCCCTTGTCAAGCCAATAACTATGATGTTGAAGAAAAGTATGGATTTCAAATGGAAAATTGAAGGTAAGGAAAGTTTTGAGGCAATCAAGGAGGCTATCTCACAAGCTCCAACTCTCATTAACCCATATTTCTCTAAGGATATTATCCTTTATGCATTTGGTGGTGATGATACCATTTTTGAAATTTTAGTAAAATAGAACAAAGAAAATGCAGAGTAGCCGATTTCCTTCTTTATCCAAAGCTTGGAGGACTATGAAGTGAGGTATTCCTTAATTGAGAAGCATGTTCTTGTAGTGATTAGGATCTTGAATAAATTTAAGCATCTAGTTTCAAACAACAAGGTTCAACTTCTGGTTTCTCATGTGGGAGTTAAGGACTTCCTCCTCAACAAATACCTAAATGAAAAACATGCAGGGTGGATTACTCGTGTCATGGAGTATGAAATTGAGATCAAAGTCACCAAGTTGGTCTAAGGAAAGGGGTTGTGTGAGAATCTGGTCTTGAGGAAATCAATCGAAGCAATCCATGGGAAGGATGTTTTGTTTGGTGTTACAAGACAACTACTAACAAAGAGGTGTTCAAGAAGAGAATGGTGGTGTGCTCACTCCTTGCTGAACCCAAGATATAATGCACTTCTTAAAAACAAGCCTATGCCCTCAAGATATGAACAAAACCAAGAGAAGACACTTCAGATTGCAATCTATTCCATATGCACTTGTTGGTGGTGTTGTGTTCAAAAAGGATACAAATGGAGTGTTGCTGAGATGCATTGGGACAAATCAAATTAATAGAATGTTAGAAGAGTTCCATGGTGGATCAGCTGGGGGTCATTTTTCTCCAAGAGTGACAGCCCTCAATATTATGAAGACTAGCTATTATTGGCCTAAGGTGTTTAGTGATTGTTATGCATGGATCAAGAGGTGCAAAAATTGTGCATTCTTCATAGGCAAGGAAAGATTAGTAGCCCTTCCATTACACCCAATTTTAGTTGACCAGCCAATCATGCAATGGGGTTTGGACTTCATTGGAATCATTAACCCAAACTCAAGCTAAGGACACAAGTGGATTCTAATAGCAACAAACTACTTCACCAAATGGACTGAGGCGGTGGCACTCAAAGAGTCAAATGAATCTAGCATTCTAGACTTCTATGAGGGGATAACAACCAGATTTGGTATACCTACCACTATAATATCAAATAATGCATTGGAATTCATAGGATCAAAGGTAACTGAATGGGTTGTTAAGAATGGGATCTATCTGAGAACTTCATCAAATTATTACCCTCAAGGTAATGGCCAAGCTGAGTCTACCAACAAGAACCTATTAAATATCATCAAGAGGACTCTTGATGAAAATCAGAGGACTTGACACACTAAAATTAAATCAACCTTATGGGATGATAGGATAACTCCCAAGAGATCCACTGGTAACTCTCCATTTAGACTTGTTTATGGAAGAGAGGCAATCTTGCCTATGTCACTTGAGTTGCCAACATTGGAACTCATGAAGCAATTGGAATTGTTGGAGTTTGAACCCATGGAGGTTAGATATGTAGAACTGATGGAACTCCGATAAATCAGAGAGCATGCAGCCCAAAAAATGGAGAAGGACCAAGCCTTGATCAAGAGAACCTTTGATAGGAAAGCTAAGGCTAGAACCTTCCAAGTTGGAGATTTAGTGTTGAAATGGGATGCAGACTGAGCAAAGCCAGGAAGGCATTCTAAGTTTGATGCCATTTGGAGTGGCCCCTACATGGTCACAAAATGTAAGAACATAAATGCCTTCCAATTGTCTACATTTGATGGTGAAGAACTGTAAATTCCAGTTAATGGAATCCATCTAAAGCATTTCTACTATAAGGGAAACTCCTCACCTTGTACATATTAGCTTATATTTTCATTCCTCCAAGTGCTTGTGCACATTTTTTTGTTGTATCTTAGTTTTAAATTTCCCTAAGTGCTTTGGCACAAGATTTTTTGTCCCAATGATGCATCTTTACATGCCATGTTCCAGATCAAGTGATGTTCTACTCTCACAATATTCTTTCTAGAAATTTTCTAATGAGTCGAGAGTACCAAGCAGTTAAGTTGATGACTCCATGCCCAATGGATGCTTCAAAGGCAGTTGATCATTCATCCAGTAGGAAAATGACCCCTCTAAGTCACCAAAATTGTTATACAAAATAAGCCCCTTCATTATTTTTGACTAACTTTCTTTCATTCCTTCCTTCCTTCCTTGTGCCTCAATAAAAAAAAATTACTTTTCAGGCACTCAAAATTATCTAGAAATGGATTCATCAGATAGAGAATTTTCTCACCTTTCCAGAAAGGTAAAATTTTCCTTCTAACTCGTATTTTGCAAGTTATGGCTTGGCAGAGTTTTTGAGGAAAATTTTACTTGGGAAGGTCCGCAACTAATAGGAAGGTGCCACGTGGCGACGGAATGGCAGGTCGGCGGAGGTAAGTTAGAAAAATTTCCAAAGGGCTCAGCGGGGGTGCAAATAATTTTTTTTGGCCCGAAGCCCCGCGAACCAATAGGAGGTTGCCACATGTCCATAAGGCCAATGGGATTCAGAAGGGTGGAGAAAATGTTGGATTTTTACCAAAATAGTAATGGTGCAAGGGAAAAAACTGGCTCGTAGGCCCGTCAAGGAGGAAATGAAAATTTTGTATTTAACCACACGTCAATAAAAATGTGCCACATGTCCTGTTCTCAGCAGAGGTCAGGGGTGTGGGGGGAATTTGACAATTTTTCCAAAGTGTTGCAAATGGCGCAAAGGAAAATTTATTCCCATGGGCGTGTAGCCAATAAAAATGTGCCACATGGTAGTGGAGCGGTGGGGCACGAAGTGATTTTGGAATTTTTTCCAAAGTTCAAAAAAGCGTAAAAAGGCCATTTGAGCCTGCGGACAAATGGGGAAGTGCCACATGGTAGGAGAGTGATAGGGCATGGAGATTTTTGGGGAATTTTTCCAAAATTCAAAAAAGGGGAAAATTTTTGGGTTTCGGCCTGTCGACCCAATTTTTGCCCCAGTTTTGTCCTAAATCTTCAGAGGGGCATATCTTTAGATCTAGAGCTCAGTGTTTCTTGATTTTAGTGTCACTGGAAACCTATTGAAGTCCTCTACATCATGAAATATTCAATTTTGTTTTTTTGTGGATTTTAGTGAGAGAAAAATGAGAAAAACACCTTTAGCATGGGCAAAAGAGAAGAACCGACATTCAACCACCATTTTTAATGCAGTATGGCTTCCATTCTTCTCCAACATGGTATAAAATCTTGGGGAATGAACTTTTAAGGGTACACATGGTATTTTGATGGATCTGGTTGTTGGTCAAATCATTCATTTCAATTTTCCCCCGTTTCTCCTTCCCGAACTTAGGTTTTCATTGTTAAAAGCCAGTTTTGGCTCATTTTTAAAGGGTTGGACATCTTTATGTTCTGCAGGCTCCCTCCTTCACCCTAGCAAGTGAATTTGTGGAATATCAAACCTTTTTAGGACTGTAACATGTTTTTACCTTCTTGTTGTTGTAATGCACTGTATTTAAAAATGGAAATGACAATGCAAGCTCTGTGAATGAATTTTCAATCCTTTCTTGTGTTGTTTTCTCTATCCTGATCCTTCATTACAATTTTAGAAATTTGTGCATGATTTGTGTTGCATTTTATAATCTGTGTCAATTTGTAGAAATAGATGTTCACCACTCCTTTGGTGTATCACCTTGTTAGTTTAGTTTTATCTTCTTCTTTTCTATCCTCGTCTCCTTGGAAGAATTAGAATAGGATCTTGAGTTAAACCTGTACAAATTTCATGTATACATCTGATCAGAGGAGTAGAGGAACCATCCTTTAATTTGGAGAGTTTTTTCCCATTTTTGCAAGTCCTACACTTGGGGAAAAGATTCCATGTTGAGAAATCACACAGGATGCCCATTATCAAACTAGAAATATGAGAAAACATCTAGGGGTTCTAATGATTTGCACTAACATACCCTTCCTCCCATGAGACCACACACTGGTTTTGATCATGCTCGCCCCACATCTACATGGTATAAAGAGCATGACTCATATAACTATCATCGAGTAAAGGGTCATAGTGACGGAAATTGCATCACTTTCAAAAATATTGTCCAAGAAATTCTTGTGAAAGGAAAGTTAACCTTGGATAATCCTAACGCACCTACCAATCAAAACCTACACATCTTCATGGAAGCCTTTCCTAATCATGCCCCTTCTTCTGATCAAACCAGAGAGACCTCAAATTATGATAGCCATACCCGTGAAGTCCATGCTATTATCAAAGATGCACCCATTGCTTCCCAGGTACCTCATTTTCCTTCCATCAAGGAAATCCTAGCGCAAAGTCCTCCACCTACAGTTGAACCCACTTCACCTACTCCACCCATAGATGGGCACTCTTCATCTTTCCCTTCACCCATAAAGGAGACTCCTATTAACATCAAGACCATTTAACCTTTAGCTTCTCCACCTAGAGATCTATCACCCGTAGTACATCTATGACCTGTGGAAGAGGCTTGTTTACTCCTCCACCCACAGAGGAGCACCCATTTTCTCCTCCACCTATTGCTTCTAGGTGACCATTCTCCATCAGCTACCTAAGATCTTACAGACTTACTTTCGGCTCTCTTACCAACGGAAGCTGAAGCTAGTGAATTTCCCATCTCTAAGACACATTTTATGGCAATTACCATCGGATCCTCATCAACCTTACCTACAAAAGTACCTTTTTCATGCCTAGCTAATCACCTAGATTATGTGGATAGAACCTTAGTTGGGGGGCATCTTCTGCTTCTTGTCTTAACACAAATGTAGATGTCACTTGCTAACACTTCCACTATCTACCCAAAAATATTTCAGCCAATCGAACCAAACACAACCACAACCATCACAAATTCCACCATGATACCACTCATGGCTCAACTCACACCCCTACCCATAACCCAACATGCATCTAAATCCAAACCCACACCTACATAATCTTTCTTTCCTAAACCTATTACTACCTTAGGGTTCATCCCAACCGCCAGCCTTACGCATCCACCCATCAAATCAGATTTAGCTATATCCTCCAAACATGACACCAAGCTTAATTTGGCACCCAAAAAAAAGAACGAATCCCATAGATCTCATACCCCAACATCGATGATTACAACTTCATCACCTTCACCCCTTCCATCAGTCTTAGGACCTCACCCCTCCAGTATGGTTAAGAAACCTCCACCCACTAGTAAACTAAAAAAGTAGCAACCCATTCTGCTATCGCAAACCTATAACATACCCAAACACTTGAAACGACTTCCACCCACACCTACAACATCTTTACCACCCATACCTCCAATATCATCGATCACTCCTTCACTACCCATGATACTTCAGTCTCTTTCTCTCACACCTCCTTCATGACCCGTGCCATTTACCTTCACAACACCTCCGTTATCCCCATGGGTAACATGCCCCCTTTCACCATATGCTTTCCCTCTAGAAATACATTTGCCTATATCACCTTTTCCTAAGAAGATCCAACATAAAAACAAAAATCCGCTACCCTCCAATAAGGTAGTCAAACCAACTACACATTCTCTTGTCAGTTCATCTACCATACCCCTACCCAAGTGTTATCTCATTTTAGTGATTCCAGCTAAAATTAAGATAACCGTAGAAATTTCTTGAAAAAAAAAAACTCCTAAAAAGCCCTTTTGAAGATATTTTCAGGTTTTTCAGGTTTCAAAAACATGAAAACATGTTTTATTTTACATGCTATATGCAAATTGTTTCCCAAAACCTGAAACCTAAAACTAGCCAGTGTTTCGGGTTTTCAGAGTTCATGAGAATTGAAACATGACTTGCAAAAAGCATGTTACATGTCGATTGACTTCCGAAACCCAAAACCTGATATGCACCTTTGTGTCAGGTTTTCAGAATCTTAGAGCACCTAAACATCTCATGTTTCATGTCATCTATTTCCCAAAACTCGAAACTTGAATTGATAGCTAATCCTTTGTATCAGGTTTTTGAGCACTCTAAGCATGATGACATGGCATTAACTCTAAGTTGTTGGGTATTTGGCACACATGTCATGTAAAGTGTAATAAATGTAGGGGTTTTATAAATAGTTGGATTTACATTTCATTTTTACTAATTGTAATTTTGTTGTGTGGATTTTTCACTCTTACGCCTACAACCTCCAAACCCGATCGAGCTTCTTGATCAATTGCGTGCTTTGTTTTCGATTATCTTTCGATATTTCTAAAGGTATTTTATTTTTCTTGTGGATTTGAGGTGTTTTTATTTTGTTTTTGAAACATTCTTTTTGATGTTCTTAATCCTTTCCTTTTTTCCTCTGGGTTTAGGGTTTTAGATTGTTTTCTTTATTTTGAGTTGCATTCCATTGAAATTACTTGTTTGGAATTCACCCCTAGGGTGTTTCCTTATTTTATTCCATGGAATATACCCTGTTGATTATTGAAAAAAATCTAAAAATCCTAATTGGTGAATGGCGGGAGTTTTTCATGTCCTAACACCACAAGAACCCAATTTCTTTATTTTTTACGTTTTGCTGGGTGTTCAACATCTCTTTGTTTCCACCGTTTGTCGGGATCCATCAAGTGCTCAAAAATCTCCAAGTTCCATCAAGTATTAGGTTTTGTCAGATGTCAGAAATCTATCAATTTCCAACATACACTTTGTAATGTATCGGGTTTCTTCAAGTGTTCAACATCTCCTTGCTTCTGCCAGTGTGTATCGGGTTTTACTAAGTGTCAGACATATACTACATTTCAACACTCTCTCCAGTGTGTCAAGTTTTGTGAAGTGTCTGACAAGACCTAAGTTCTGACTCTCTCTCTAGTGTGTTGGGTTTCATTAGGTTCTTTACAAGTCTCAAAATCTGAATAGTGTGGCAGGTTTGCGGGGTTTTTCAACAATCTTCCAAGTCTGATTGCTCAGATAAGAGTTTTCTAGGCATTCTTTCTTCAGGATTTCTCATGTCGGACCCTATATCATCTAAAGACAAGTTAGATAGATCAGGGAAGATGAAATACAAGTATAAAAATATGGAATCCCCATCCTATATAGATTGCAATTATGACATTCGAGATACAAAACTTGGTAACATTGACATGGAGGATTTCTAGAATAGAACCAAGGATTCTTATAAGAGTCCTTGGATAAAGGCAATAACCAACAGTTGCCTCCCTCTTGCAGCAGGATTCCCAATGTCTACTCAATGCCCTAAGTTTATTTTGTCATGTGCTTCCCATTATGACTCAGACTCTTGCTCAGTAAAAAATCAAGTAGGAGAAGTCATAGTGAAGTTGGACGGGGGTTATTTTGATGACCGCTTAAGATTACCCAACTTTCAAGAATATGTTGACGTAGATCTCAAGTCAGCATAGAAATTCTGGGACAAAGATCAAGAAGAATGCATTAGGCATGTGAATAGAAAATTCTTGATCAAGGCCAAGCCGACTATCTCAATATTTCCCAAGTTTTTCCCCAGGAGTGATTTCATCCTTGAAATTAGCAACATCATCACCTTCCTGAGTCAAGTATTTGGACTCCCTGAGTCAAGGGACTTCCAAGGATGGATGTATCAATTCATGGTGATTATGAAGAAGAACGAACAAGGGATTGATTGGAGCAGTCTCATAAGTGATGAGATTGATTCCTAGATGAAGACAATCTTGACTATGGGTAAATTCTATATGTCATCATATGTCACCTATGTAGCAGTTGGCATGAGAAATTATCCAGGATTGGATGCAAAAAGAGATAGGGCTATAGAACACATATATCGGTACCTCCCTCAGCTAACAATGAAAGGTCTCAAAGATCAGATCAGAAGATTAAACGATGCTTTATTCTATGAAAATATTTGCAGGATGAACCCTGATCTAAGGAAAAGAAGAGTCTCTGATGAAGCATGGGCCAAAGTATAAAAATGGGGTTGTATATTCTTACATTTCAATAAGTTCACATACGTTCAGGTGGTCATGTATACAGGTGATCCTTTCATATTGCCCAGAATCCCAGGTGATAAGCTAATCTTAATGGAGTTGGTAAGACAGCTGTTGGATTTCCACAAATTCCAACAAACTAAAGCTAAGAACGTGGTGCACGAGCTTCAGGACAAGTTGAAGAAGCACATGAAGCACAGAGATGGCTTTGATTTCCAAGGAGTCCTTAAGTCATACGGGACTGTATATCTACATGTTCCCAACATAGAAGATATTTGGGTTGATCTTCGGGATGAAGTTGCCATCTGAAGAAAGGATAATAGGAGGTTGAAAATTGAATAAATATAGATGCTGGATTTATCTGACATCCTAGAAGGTAATAAATACAACAAGAGTGTCCTTGATGCCTTGTATGATGGGTTGAATGAAGATCAGTATGTATTCTCGCCCATTGATTGGTCCGTTGCTGAGAAAGCTTCTATCATGGGAGGAGCTACTTAAATTATTTCCTGTACTAAGGTGTGGCTCATTTCTTGGGGAATGCATTATAAAGAAGGGATTTTTGCAAAGCTAGATGCTTTGGAAGAGGGAACCTCAAAAGGATAATAACCCTTCCAAAAGGCCAATGAAGGTCAAATTTGTAAGAAAGGGGGAAGACCAAGTAACTACACCAGTGGCTACTCTTCCACAAATAGTTTAGGTTCTTGATTCACCTCCACAACTAGAACAAGGAAGTCTTCCTTCAAGAGAAGAAATTATTCAACCTTCCATTCCTCCTTTGGTAGACAGTTCATCAGAGGTAAGTCTTCCTCCCGCTTCTCAAGCTCTAATTCTGGAATCTTTGTCTCCTCCCATTCAACCTTCCTTGCCTTAGATTTCTTAACCAAGTTCCTCAGCCATGGCTAGTATCTTATTTGGCCTCTCACCTCTTCCCACTGGACCCCAGTTAACTGTGGACATGCCTCCTGTTGCACCTTTATTCCCTAAATCCACTACCACAAGCACTACACTTATAGTGGTTCCCACTCCACAAGATAATCCTCCTCCACCTGAAGATGTGACCATAACACCTGTAATGGAAACAAATTCTTCCAATACGCCTCAATGGTTGGTAGATCAGACTTTGAAGAAGAGGAAGGTAGTTTTTCCATTACCAGCCTTTGATTTCAGTTCCCTCAAGGTCACTCCCACTAAATCAGCCAAGAAACCCAAAACAATCTCAAGGATTTCAATGGATGCCTCAGGGAATGAATTTGTAGAGATTGCTACTCCTACAGCTGATAAAACTAAGGATGACATAATGTTCGCAGATTATCAAATCACAAGGGTGGCTCTAGGGAAAGTAACAATAGAGGAAGCCTAGCAGGACACACAATATGCCATGAATGTGTTGTGCTAGAAGCTGAAGGAAACTAAGACAAACAATGATGAGTTGAAAGAGAAAGTACAATAGCTAACAGAATGGATACTCAAGCTCTTAAAGCCTCCTGAGTCAACACCATCATCCTCTACTCCCATCGGGTTTGATTTCTCATCGGTACCCATGATTGAGAAGATTAATGAAAAGGGGAGAGAAATCGATGAATGGACCCAAAGGTTTCTCTTGAAAGGAAAATAAGTCATCAAAGATACTATGAAGTATATCAATCTTTATAGGATATAAAGAAAGATGGAGAGAAAATGGATGATGATTTTTTAGCGGAAATTAGGAACCTAGAGTTGACTTTCAAAGCTCTCTAAATGCTGAAATAGATTCAATCCCACATCTTGGTCGAAGAGGGCATCATTCCACATGGGGATAAACATTTTCAGTTGACTAAAGCCATCAAATTCAGAATAAAGATTCTCAATGAAGCTTGTAGCAAATTGAGAGAATCAAGAGATCAATTGGTTGATGGTAAGAATGACTTAGAAGAAGAGATAGTCAAAATCTATGCTAAGGTGTTGAGTGAAGGCTTGGGTATCGTACATGTTGATGATATTTACAAACAGATCCAAGAATCAATTAAACATGAACCAACTTACGGATTCAGCATGGAAATCACTGACATGTTTGTGAAGATTGAACATTCCTTGGATAATTTGAGGAAACTCAACATGAAGTTGAAAAAGCTTCCTGGAAACGCTAGTGATACTCAGGAAACATGTGAAGTTCTGAGTGATCATTCCACCGTGCCTGATGAGAATGAGATGCAAGGAATAATCTGAAGATTCTAAGAATTTTAGAACAAGAAGGCTTTGTTGGAGGAAGATAAAGATGATGATACAAAATAAGAAATTGCAACATGTCATTTAAATCTTGAAATTGACATGTCTTTTTCATTTTTGTTTTGTCACATAGGAAGCAAATTTTGACTTGGTCTCCTACGTGAGAGTCAAGCAAAATAGAACTCTCTTTTAAAAGACTATTTTCTAGGATTTATCCTATTTTATCTCAACACCTTTTATTATAAATAAGGGATGCTTATGCACTCCAAAGGGTTGAGATTTTTGGAATATTGAGAACTATTGTGAAGAAGAAAAACTTTTTGTTTTATTTTAATCATTTGAGGAATAGAAATCGATGCTATTTTTTCAAACTTTGTGTTGTGGGATTCATCTCTCTTAATATATTGTTCTTATGTTCAGGATCTTAAGCTATTATTTGTTTAGTATTATCAATCATTTTAATTGTTTCAAACATTACATTACATTTGTTATCTAGAACTCATATGATTATTTCATGATCTATGTTTTCTCGAAAGAAAATACGTTCCTGTCATTTCCTTTCCATTGTGTATTCCTTTCTGATCCATTCTATTTCAGAAAATAACATCTCTTACCTAGCATGGATATGGATTTTGGGATTCTATCCCAACCCCAATGGTTAGATTAATGTGAATACTATACATATTATTTTTGTTGTGTTTTAGATTAGTAATAAATAGGCAACCTCACCTATCTTTAAGGAGGAATTTAATCCCATGTACTGTGGTTGAACCTCATATTTTGGCGTGACAAAATATCCAACCAACACCAAGGAAAAATGACCAACACCCAATACCACACCAGCACCTAAAACCATGGCTCGATCCACTTCCCCTCATGTAAAGACCACTCCTCTATAGTCAGCCATGCCTATACCCAAACCCACTTTCACTTTCCATTGCGATCCACTAGCGAGATCCTATGCCAAAATCTTAACCAATCTCCTTAAAACTTCTATCATCACATTACCGCCTCTCAGACCTTATGACCCACTCAAACCCAAACCAAAGGGGTTTTACGATACAAAAATTTGTGCCTACCATTGTGTGTCAAGGCATGATGTGGAGAGCTGCAAAGCTTTGAAAACTATTCTTATCTAGTTATGTCCTCCCAAAGAAAAATTTGACGATGATTACCTTCTTGATGAGGACCCCATTTCACCATCACCCATTCCCACACTCCTTCCCTCACTACCTACTCAACGACCAAGACCTTCACCCCCACAACTCCTAGAGCCACCCTGAAGATTTTAAATTAACATGGTTGACATCAAAGAACTCGCCAAACCTCCACACAAATGTCTGTGTGCTCAACTCATCTCATAAGGTTCCTTCCCGCCACTGGGCTTTTTCCCTTTGTGTCACTATACCTTTCATGGCTCACCTTGTAGACACCAAATTTGTGTCTTACGACCCCTTGTGACTCGCATCTCATTTCGCAACCTAACCTCATCACCTAAACCTTACACAATTATTTATTAATTACCTTGTAATTGATAAATCCACATCACCTTACCTGCCACCTCATTTTGCCACCTCATCATGACCTAGTCCTAACCCTAAACTAACCTAATTAAGACCTATAACTTGGTCCACACCTACACCCATGACTAATGACCCCTTTCTCGCACCCAAAACCGACCTTCTAGTCACTTGACCAAGCCCACAACTAATCTCTCAGGAGAAAAGCAGGGAAAGTGGTCTATTTTACTAAAAATAGCCTACTTTTTCCTTACCGATACCGGTTCCTACTCGACCGCCGTCGGTTACGTAACCGCCATCGGTTACGTAACCGCCATCGGTTCCCTGTAAATGGGCTCCCCAAACCAAAAACAGAGGTCGAAGGATTTTTGGATCGATAGAGAGCATCATGAGCGATCAAGAGAATCCAGATCTTTACTTGGCTGAGCAGAGACAAGTGAAGAGACAAGAAGAGTTTACAGCAAAGGAGATCAAGCCCAAGGCTGCAACTGGATACCGGAGCCCTGTGATACTCAGCTGATCATCAGGAGGGAGATATCTCATCTTATTTGTGTCAGGCCATCCTACCTCAGTTCTGCCTTTGTCATCAGAGTTCTTGGACCTGCATCTTCGTCAATAACCAGTAAGTTACATCTTGCATGTCCTTTTAATAATACTTCTTAGACTTTTGAATCACAGTCCTCACAAATCCATTCCTAGATCCACTACCCAGCAACATATTGCATCTAACTATCCTTCATTTACTTCTCATCACCTCATTACCTAATATCACACATATACTAGCCTTACAAACAACACAGCCACCCCATAACACAACTAACCCATAGATCCTGGACCCTACCGATATCAGTTATCAGCAACCGGCATCGGTTATTGTGGTTCAAAAACCAGAAATCAGCCTTTCCCTTACCTGTTTCAACAAAGCAATTTAATTGATATTTTACAGTCTTTGGTGTTAATTCATATTAGCAGGGAAACTAACCACCTTCGAAAGGATGTTTTATATTTCCTGGGCCCAAGGCAGTTTCCTCATTTATTGTCTAATCAAAATCTTGTGGTCTTGTGTTCTTATTTGCAGGTAGTCCTTCCAAGACAAAAAGGAGTTCTTCGCAGTCAGCCTGATCTTTCTCTATGGTACGCACACACCATCTCGACATTCAACAGGTATTCCTCCTATCCCTAACCCTTATCTATTTCTAAAAGGAATGAAAGGATAGAAGCAACTCTATTCCCAGAAGCCGAAACATTCCGAGCGAAACACACCTACCTCGCCTACCTCCTTGCCTCTGATCAACATGATCCATGTTGTTACCTGTGCTCCAAAGGACAAAGGAAAGGAAAATGCAACCAATCATATACCCAACATACCATCTACACCCACACCTAAAATCACTATCCGCTGCCCCACATATCCTATTTCCAATGGGGTCACACATCGCATGATTCTCAAACAACTACACCAATCCCCCTCAAGATGTCCCTATATGACCTCATCCAAACCTTGGAATCCCATTGTCAAGCTCTCATGGAGGTTCTTCAATCCATTGAGGTCTTACAAAATGACCCTACACCCGTGGCATCCATTATTACACTCCATCATGTAGCCTCTCTCACCAAATTACCACCTTCATCTGCATTTCCACCTACTCACTAGGTAGCCTCCCTTATCTTCTCAGATGAATAGATCACACAACACCAAACCAATGACCCAGATCCATCTCTCTTCATCTTTGTCCACATTGATTATCTATGTGTACGAAGTGTTATGATCGATGGGGGTGCTAGCATTAATATCATTTTCTGAAATGTACCTAATAATTACATGCATAAACATCCCGACATGTTGCATTTATTTAATGATGCTATCACCTATACACTTGGAACTGTCATCCTACATGTTAACGTGGGCCCCCACATAATTCTAGAGTTGTTTTACATCTTGGAGGGGGAATTTCAATATAATCTATTGCTTAGTAGACCTTGGATTTGTGTTATGGGTTGTGTTCCTTCCACTTTGCATCGTTGTGTCAATTTTAATCATGAAGGACACACCTATACCATTCTAGCTGACCCATCACCTTTCTAAAATTGTAACATGCTTTACTGACCCAATGACGTGCTTATACCCATTAAAGCATATATCTCCACAATCACTGCCTTTTCACCAAAACCTCTACTCATCAGTGCCACAACTACCTCAACCACACCTACATCCTCCATTCCTACCACTGCCACAACCTCCATGTCCTAACCATTATCCTCCCACTCTATTAGACCCACCTCCGAGACAACCTCTGACACCTTGTCCATTCCAGCTACCCACATACCAACCACCGATCCCTTGAAAGGCATTTTTCAACTCCTCACTCTAGGGTAGAATCACCTATATAGTGTCAGCACATTCCTTACTCCGTAAGAGTATGGAAGTCTTCACCCTCACCCTCACTATGATCACCATATACGTGAGCACCTTGTTTATGGTCCTCCCCACCTTTGTACCAATCTCACCTATGGGGGAATTTATACTACCACTTACACACCTGAACCAATGTCACAAACCTACCCATTTTCCGCTGACTTCTAGTCACTCACCAATCATTGTTTAACCCACACCTTCTTGCACAGATGTGCATGGAAGGGTTTTGGCTTTGGCTTTAAAGAGAAAGGCTTCCATACTATTATTCCATGTGCTACCCGCAAACATAACGACCGTGGTGGTATCGAATTTTCTAAACCACCTACCAAGAAGGCCCACATTGAACTCATTAAGGACATTAGCCCCTCTCCACCTTCTTCATCGCCATCACCACCTTCGTCGACGGAGTCGATGGATCTAGAATCCATTCCTCCTAACTTTTTTTTTCATAAACACCATTTCCTTGGGGCCTCTAACTTATCAACGTGAGGACGAGACTCCCTCTTCTCTTCCATTCCTATATCCTTAAATGATAGATGAGGATACACCTTTGATTAATGTCGATCAATGTCAAGATGATGAATCTATACTCACCTACCTTGGTGCCAAAGACTCGTATATTAATCGGGCATTACCATTTAAGACACAAACCATGTTGAATGAATCGACTATCGAAATCAACATTCATACTCAGGATGACCCGTACATTCTAAAGATTTGTCAATCTTTAGATGTTTCTGAAAAGGAAGTCATCACCTTTTTTCTCAAAAACCATAACCATTCTTTTACTTGGTCTTACACAGACATGCCCGTTATTGACCCCACCATAGTGGTCCACAATATCATAACCATTCCCAATGCCAAAACTATAAAATAAAAGATGAGGAAAATACAACATCGCATTGCTATTCTGGTCAAATAAGAGCTTCCGTGCCTCCTTTCAGTTTCCTTCATCTTACCCTATCCTCATTGGATTTCTAACATTGTCCCTGTCACTAAGGCAACAAGGGGGAACCCGCATTTGAACGGATTTCCTTGACCTCAATCTAGCTTGCCCAAAAGATAACTTTCCCTTACTTGGTATTGAACAGCTGGTTGACCTTATCACTGGTCATGAGATGCTATCACTCATGAATGAATTATTAGGTTATAACAAAATCTTTCTTGTCCCAGAGGATCAACACAAAACCACATTCATTACCCCTTAAGGGACCTTCTGGTATCGAGTCATGCCTTTTGGCCTTAAAAATATTGGTGCCACATATCAATAGGCTATGAATTAAATTTTCCATGACATCATGCATCGTATATTAGAAGATTACATGGATTACCTCCTTGCCAAATCCAAACACCACTCCGAGCACCTCACCATCCTAAAAACCATCCTTGACCGCCTTATTAAATATAGCGCTCACCTTCAGCCCAAGAAGTGTGTCTTCATGGTTCTCTCAAGAAAGCTCCTAGGATTTATCATTTCCTTACGTGGTATAGAAGTTGACCCTACTAAATTCAAGGCCATTCTAGAAATTCCTCCTCCCACTAACCTTCAACTCTGTAGCCTACAAGGTAAGTTGCAGTCTATCCACCGCTTCATTTCGCAATTGTCATATCGGTGTCAAACATTTCATCATCTACTCAAGAAGGATGTCTCCTTTAAATGGGATGATGACTGCCACAAATATTTTGAGGCCTTAAAACAATACCTTCTCTAACCACCCATACTCATTCCACCTAAAAATGATCAACCCTTCTACCCATACATCTCAGCTACCGATCATTCCTTGGGGGCCATGCTTGCTCATTGTGATGAAAAACTTTGGGAGAAGGTGGTTTATTAGATAAGTTGTACTCTTTTAGAATATGAAACCTAATATACCTATGCCAAAAAAAATTGCTTAGCCTTAGTTTTCATTTCCACAAAACTCTGCCATTACCTGCTCAACCACAAAACCTATGTTGTGACCAACATCGACCCTTTACACTTCATGTATTCCAAAACTTACCAAAATCAACGTGTCGCATGTTGGCTCATGCTTTTGGCCGACCTCAACCTCAAATTTATCCACCAAAAGTCCATCAAGGGCCAAGCTATCGCTGACCAATTAGCCGATGCACCTATCTCCGGGGATAAACCCTCTAATTTTGAATTTCTAGATGAGTCAATTGCCACCCTTTCCATAGATGAACCCGCTTACCAAATGACACTCTTCTTTGATGGTTCCAAGTGTCAGTGTGGGGCTAGGGTAGGTGTTATCCTCATTCCTCTTGATGGGGAACCCATTCCTTTATCTTTCAAACTCAATTTTGATTATACCAACAATATTGCCGAATACAAAGCACTCGTATTAGGTCTCCAAGCTACCTATGCCTTAGATGTTAAGTCGATCAATATCTTTGGTGATTCTGAATTGGTCATAACCCGAGTCAATGGTATATACCAATGTCGTAACGAGACACTTCAAAAGTATAAACATCACGTAGACATACTTTTGACCACCTTCGACCGCTACGCCCTTCAAACCGTCCCATGATCAACCAACAAATTTGTAAATACCATGGCCTGCTTGGCCTCTCAAATACCTACTTCACCTGTCAATTCTAAAATATTTGTCACCATACAAAGACTCCAATCACCCTCTTATTTACCTTGCAAAGTTTACTCTATCATAACCACTACCCCCAACCCGAGTGACCTTTGGTATAAACAATACTCACACTACCTTTCCTGTTCCATCTTGCCTCCCGAACTCACTCATAATGGACAACAAGCCTTTCTTAAAAAGTCTCTCATTATGTCATCATGGGTGGCCTCCTCTATAAATGTTTCTTCGATGGCATTCTCTTACGGTGCCTTACGAGTTCTAAAATTCCTTATACCATTAAGGAAGTTCATGATGGAATATGGGGAGGTCACTTCAGTGGTCTCGCGATTGCTAAGCTTATTCTTTGCCTAGTCTATTACTGGGCGAACCTTAACCATGATTGTTGTGACTATGTTAAGAATTGTCTAAAATTCCAACAACATGCCAACCTTCATCATACACCCAGTCATGCCTTACAGGTCACCCGTGACCTTTGGTCCTTCTCTCAATGGGGTTTGGATCTTGTCAGAGAGATCAATCCCCATTCTTCCCAACAACATCAATGGATTATCACCGCTAGATAATACTACATAAAATGGGTTGAAGCCATACCTCTCATCTCCACAAAAGCTGAGAAAATATGTGAGTTCATCAATCATCACATCATTTGTCGCTTTGGTGTCTCACATCGCCTCATCATTGATAATGGAAAACAATTCAAAAATAAAACCCTGCGAAAACTTTGTGATGCCTTTGGCATTCAGCTAATTTTTTCGTCACCTTATTACCCACAAACCAATGTCCAAGCTGAATCCAATAACAAAACCCTGAACAAAATTCTCATGAAAGTGTTTAATGATACTGGGAAGGACTGACATACAGACATTTCTTTCACCCTGTGGGCTTACAGCACAAGTATCCACACTTCCACTACCGCCACACCTTTTTCTCTGGTCTATGGTATAGAGGTTGTTCTACCCCTCAAAGTCTAGATTCCCTCACTCTGCATTTCTCTCCATGACATGCTCAATGATGATGACTTTTGTTATGACCATTTAACACAACTTGAGTTATTAAACGAACGTTGTCTTAATTCTCTTGACCACCTTCAAGTTTACCAAAAACATATCAAACGTGCCTATGACAAACATGTCCATGAACGAACCTTCCAAGTCAGTGACTTTGTCCTGAAATAAAATCAACATGTAACTAAAGCAGAAAAAAGTAAATGGGGAAAATTTGCTCCTAATTGGCTTGGACCATACATCGTGACTCATACTTATGGATCAGGTGCTTATCGCTTATCTTCACTCGACGGTAAACCCGAACCTGATCCCCTTAATACCTTGCATCTTCGACCATTCTATTGTTGAATTTTAGTCCTACCTCATCTTCTGTCTCTTTCCATGCTCATCCCTTGAGTGATGTCCAATTCTTACACCTCACCAATGATTAAACAAGAATCATGTGCATACTCGTCACTTTTTATCTTCTCTTGAATATGTGTACCACGACGCTGCACATAGCATGATTCTCATGGATATTTTTTTTTTGCTTTTAGATAAGAACCCATGGTCATTTCACCCAACTTTTTGAACAAGAATCCTATTCTTCACCTTAGAGTTTTCCATGACTTAAAATCCCTCACATGGGATCTAACTCCTTGTGTCAAAATTCCAATAAAAATATGACTCCCCCAAAAGGACATCTTTCTCTCTACAATTGCTGCTATAAATAGACTGTTCCCTCGAAGGAAAGCTATGTAAAGCTCTTTAAAAAAAAAAAGACAAGAATCTGAAGCTTCCTGTATCGATCATCTTCACAAAGACCTCAAGGAGTTAATTGTTAGGAAATTAAATATTAATGTTTACATTATAGTTTGGTATTTACCGAAAGGTAAAAAAGTAGTTTGTTAGTTAATATTTAATATTGTTATATATTAAATATTAAGTTTGAATGTTGTTATAATATATTGTTTCAACAATCATTATTCATAGAGTATGTTTTACTCGTGAATATTATTTCAGGTTATTTGTTGTAACACCTCCCGATTTATTTGGAGGTGGTTTGGTTGTACTTCTGGCTATATAATAGCCATGAATCGTGTTGTGATAATATACAAAGAGTGATATTGCTATGTAAATCTGTTGCTGCACTTTCATTTGGCATCAGAGCGAGAGAGGTTTCTGTGATGGAAAGGTCTGTTTATTTTTGTTAATTAATAGGGGGCATTTGAGATGTTTTGTTGCCCCAATCCATGATATTCCAGTCTCCACTATTATGTGTAATTTATTTCACATAAATTGAAGATACACGTTATTTTGTGTCTGCCTTATTTCTGTGCATATTCCGCTTAGCGTATTTGAATGGGCTTGTGAAGAAGCAAATAAAAATCTTTTTTTTAAAAGAAATCTTGGAGTCGAATATCTTTTCAAAGGCATCATTCTTCACAGCCTTACACACAAGCATTATTTTGTTGTGTTCGTGCCTTTTTTTTGATCTGATTTGGAATTTCAAATTATCTGTGCCTGTCAAATCAAGATTCACTGACGGCTGAGCTCTTTCAGGCCTGGTGGATTGATTGTTTACAAGTCTGCCCATCTATCAAATACATATAAATCTTGATGCATGATCGAGACTCGTAAGTGATTCGAATAAGATTCACGTGATCTCAAAGCATTTAAACTAAATTCAGTTTCTTAGCATTAGCATTTTGGGTGTTAGCTTAATTTGTGTATAGCATAGATCTATGAAATTAACTCATATCTGGAGCTTGCCACATTTTATATCCTGGGTTCCACACCCAAAATATTGGAGTATTAGACCTATTTCTACCAATTTTTTTTGGGAGAAAGATTATTTATTAAGGCACTTGCAGTATTGGTGGCAATGCCATGTGCTGCTGCATTTTTGTGTAGATGCAGAGCAGCTTATGCAGTTGATGATTTTCCAGCACTTACTCCCCAATAGCTATCATACAACATAGAGGCACTATGGAAGGTCACGTGGCCTAAATTTTTACACGTTCTCAATGTTTTTAGGGACCATGGCTTGATCATATTTGTTTTGTTGTGCTTGTCAGCATTCTTTTCAATGGCTGAGACATCTATCATGACATTATGGCCCTGGAAGGTTTGGGAGCTAGCGGAGAAAGAACCTGAAGATGGTGTTTTTTTATTGCTTCATCAGGATGTTACTCAATTTCTCACAACTATTCTTATTGGCACAACTGTGGTAAACATTGCAAAAAATGCATTGGTGACTACGGCAGCAACAACACTCTTTGGTGAAACTAGAATAAGTGCAAAAAAAAGAGTCAAGATAGTTGTTATTTTATTGCTAAATGAAAATTCTATCCTCCTCATCCAACTGCACTACGTGGCATGTAAAGTAAAGTCTCAAATTTCTTTTGTTTTGAGTCGGTTATGAGCCAATACGTATTTTACATATTAGATTTCAGTGTTTTGTATTTTGAGTCTATAGCTTTGTCAAGTGTCTATAGTCAAATTCTTTTATTCTAGTGGGTTTCATCATCTTTGGAAGTCATATAATGATTCTTAGTTTATTAGCTTGAGTTTTTAAATTACTCATGGTTCGTACCTCTTATTTTAAATGTCTAAAGCCTTTTAGAGAAAAATCAGTGCTAAACCAAACTTATGTTTTCTTTGAAGTTTTGAGTTGAAAGGTTGTCATACTATCCTTTGAGTCAGTTTTAAAATGTGTCATTTTTCATCAAAAAATTCAAATAATTACTAAGGTCATTTTGCGTCATCAATTGTTAGGTTACTCAAATAGGTGATTTTAGGGTATCTGTTTGTTGTCTTTTTTTTATTGTCATCAAAAGTTGTGTCAGTGTAAAAAGTCTGAAAAAATAAAAAAATTCCTCACAGACGCATTTTCGGTGTTATCTGACATCCAGAAAAATAAAGTGTTTCACATTACGGGAGGGAAGATATAATAAACAATGTGGAAACAGTTGAGCTTCATATCTAAATCTGGCTGAATTAGTAGCATGTTACTGGAGGATGGAGGCATCGGAGGTTGGAGGTCATTCAGTGACTCTCGTTAGTCACCAACGATGGCACCACACGAAGCTATGGTGGCACATTTTATGGTGTGAGTGTGCTTTTATTATTTCATATCTAGTGTGATTTTTTTTCAGAGTTCCTGTTTTGTGTTGAATAAGTGAAATGTTCACATTGAGGGGGGAACATGATCCAATGTTCCATTTTGAGTTTTTCAGTTGAGCATGTGGCTATTCCTATTTCCCCAAATGTAAAAACATAGTGTAGAACAAATAACACAGTGAAACATAGCATCATGAGGCTTGATGAGGTAGAACAATTAGATGTGTTCCTATTCATACCTAGGTTTGTGGTTATCCTCTTGAAAACCATTGAAGGCTGTTTAGATGTATTCCTCTTGAGTTCCCACACTGCTAGGTCAGATGTGTTCCCTAGAGTGATTGGTTGATAAGAAAATTATTCCTGAGCATGTTCCCATCCTCATCGATCCGATGTGTTCCTAACAGTGCATGGTCGATAATAAGTTGATGCGTTCCTTCTTCTAACTTCATCTCGAGTGTGTGCCAAGATCATGAGCGTGCAGAGGTGGCAAGCTGTAGAGGATGTGTGAAAGTTCTATTGTTACCATGTAAACATTAAGGGGGGAATGTTAGGAAATTAAATATTAATGTTTACATTATAGTTTGTTATTTACCGAAAGGTAAAAAAGTAGTTTGTTAGTTAATATTTAATATTGTTATATATTAAATATTAAGTTTGAATATTTTTATAATATATTGTTTTAACAATATATTATTCATAGAGTATGTTTTACCCATGAATATTATTTTAGGTTATTTGTTGTAACACCTCCCGATTTATTTGGAGGTGGTTTGGCTATACTTCTAGCTATATAATAGCCATGAATCATGTTGTGATAATGTACAGAGAGTGATATTGCTATGTAAATTTGCTACTGCACTTTCATTAATTTCCTCATCCCATATAGACTTCCCACATCGATCAGTCTATCTCAAATATCAGTCAAAACAAAAATCCTTTTATTCATAGACTTTCCCATTGTGACCTTGGATCTCTTGCCAAAAAGGCATGCTACCTAGTACCATATAACAACTAACCACTTTTCACCCTCTCACCATTTGCACTTTCATTTCCTACCACCTCAAGGGACCTATTGGACCATGACATTTGGTGATCATGTGACTAATTTTTTACCTTTAGAATAATCAATCATGTAATGCTTTTAGGGTCTTACGTTCATCATCCCATCTAAGGTTTGATCCACCTGTTATGATCCTTACCAATAAGATCGCTTTCTTACCTCCTCTTATATTTTAAACCTTCTTCATTATGTATTGATTACCTTATACAGGACTTGATACTCGACACTTATTTTTGGGTAATTTTCTCCTCCTTCCCCATAATCAACTCAAAATCACCTCTACCAATGTGCCCACAATTCACCCATACCTAACAGACCTAGTCTCAATCATGCCTATAACATACCCACCCATACTCATACCTCCTTGCATTCTTCCCTAGCTTATGGGAGAACTACATCAGCCTGAGGTCCCTTTTCGTCGGGACTATGTAGGCAACACTCTGAGGGCATGGGGCCCTTGGAGGTTAGCTCGGCCACTCTCTACCCTAACCAATTCATCTTTCATTTTCCTAAATCACATTCTACCATAACTTAGTTTCTTTTTATATCAATAATTGGAAATTAAAACCCATCAAACAACAAGTTGCTTTCCATCTTTATCCTCATCAAACATACATTTATTATGTCTACCATTTCTTTACCATTATCATGCATGTATTATAAAACATCTTAACCATGACCAATATCATCATTCATTGCACAAATTAATGAATTACAACCTAACTCACTTAACCCATACCTAAACAACCTAACTTCACCCCTACCTAAACAACCTAACTCCACCATGCCTAAAACCTAACTTCACTATGCCTCAAACCTAACTCAATCCATGCCTAGACTACAACCTGACTCAACCATGCCTAAAACCTAACTCCACCATGCCTAAAACCTGACTCAATCCATGCCTAGACTACAACCTGACTCACCCATGCCTACAAACTAACTCCACCATGCCTAAAACCTAACTCAATCCATTCCTAGACCACAACCTAACTCGATCCATGCCTATGACCTAACTCTATCATGCCTACACTACTTATATTTTCCATAACATATACACATCAAAATAACAAGATAACCACAACCATGTATACACATAATGACCATAATCATCATCATCATCATCTATATAAATAAAAATATCCAAACATGTGTCTCCATATACATAATCTCAAATATCTTTGGCATGTAGGCCGAGTACATATAATCAAATCTCTCAAAAATATCATATACAGCCTCACCATCTTCGGCACACAGGCCAGTATATGATCAAAAATATGCAAAACTCTTGTACATCCTCACTCTCCTCGGCACATAGGTTGGTATATATCAAAAATGAATCAAATACATCAAAATAAAGGGATGTGCATCAGGCATCATACTTTTAGACATCCTCCATATCAGTCTCACCTGTCTCCTCCTCAACTCCTAGCTGGCAATGCCTGATAACCTCTCACCACCCACCATAGGTCGCGGTCGGGCCCCTACTGGTACCTCACCTAGAGCTGGCCTCTGTAAGATGGTGGCCTCACCTCAGGGGTTGATGGCTCTTGTCTCTCCACACTGTGAGTATGGGATGGTCCTCTCACTCAAGGTTTGTTGTGCCCTGTACTCTCCATAGGATAGAAAATATATCTAACCACTATCAACTGATCCTGATAATATTTGGCCTCACCTAGGGCATCCCGTAACCTGGATATGGGTACAGTCATGATGGCTCCCATCAGCCTTTACCCTGTACTTGTCCTGCCCTTACCTATGAACCGGGACCCTATCCTGGTGCCTGTGATGGTGCTATCATCCTTGCACCCTCTGTCTTTGCCTGATCTTGTAGTTCCTGAATCCTGTGTAGTGGCCAACTATCCCTGAAAACCTTTAACACCTACGGCCACCTACTCATAATCACCCTCTTGGATCCACCCTGGGCCATTTGGGCTATGTAAACTGGCCACTTGTGCATGAAATGTGGCCACCTCTACCTCTGAAGCTGCTAACTGCCCTTATACCA
The DNA here is from genome assembly GCA_019776745.2 of Taxus chinensis. Classification (NCBI taxonomy): domain Eukaryota; kingdom Viridiplantae; phylum Streptophyta; class Pinopsida; order Cupressales; family Taxaceae; genus Taxus; species Taxus chinensis. The sequence goes on along the minus strand of CM034153.1, from coordinate 728,338,119 downwards.
TCCCTAACTGGGTAATCGGGGTCACCACCTACCCCTGTAGGGTGTCTCTCTGCATAGTAATGGTGGCAAATCTGGCTTCCCTAGCCTAGGAAGTACTGCATAGTGGGCTGCCCACCACTGTCTATATCTATCTGAACTCTGACATCATTGATCCACCGGTCTATCACCTGGCTCCTTCTACCCTATAGGCCTGTTGGCTGTAGAGGAATGGCCTCTCCACGTCATCTCTCTTATACTGTGGGAAGGGTGGAGGTATATCCTATGGTAGCTCTTTTAATCTGACCCTGTCAACTCATCTCATGCTCTCCTACTCCCTCTATCCATCTAAGTAGCTAAAGGCCAGCTAACTCCTCATCCATCTGTCTATATGAGGGATAACCCACATATGGTCTCCATATAATGTCTACCTTAGACAATCCCTCCAATAGTCACCAGTAATATGCTACATCATGTGTAGCCCTGTTTGATCATCACTCTCCAATAACAGGCACCCATTGCATATACCCCACCTACATAAAACCTAACTCAAATGCATCTGCTTGGGGCATACCCACTAGACACACACATATAATGTGCTCATAGGCCCAGTAGTGAAGAATAAATGTACAACATAGGATGAACCTACGGAGCTTCCTATACGCCCACAAATCTCTATATAACTACACATGAATGCTGAGTGCCCAAGAAAATTAGGTCCTCTCCATCATCATGTCATGTAACACTCCCATCAGTGATCATGGGAATCTCCCACCCTCTGCATCTGGCAGTGCAAAATAGCATACTTGCCTCCATCAGTAATACTACTAGCCTCGTCTCCTCTAGACTGGCTAGGTACATCTCTCCATAGCTCAGGCTGGCACTATGGAATGTCAGCTCTATCATCCCCTCACCAAATACTGTCAGCATCAACTCCTCTGATGCCTCTGAGGAGATCAAATATACCTATGTACCCAATATAGGTAACCACAAGATCCTGTACATGTCCTCCAGGGTGACTGTCATCTCACCCGTCGATAGGTGGAACGTGTTGGTCACCAAATCCCATCTATCGATGACGGTGACCATCATACTTAGTTATTAGACTGCATGCCGGTAGCATCAAACCCCAATCAGGCCCACCTCCTCAACATGCCTGTAACTCCTCGACTGTCACTACACCTCAAACTATCACGAGCAAGGGGTGGCACCCTTTCTCGCATCCTCAACTGATCTCTCACCTGCATCCAACAAAACAATCACATTATTCAAACATGACCATATCTACATTCACCCATACCCATTCCCATTACCCTACCTCTTTTACTTCGCTACTTACCTGTTTATCCCATGGCCTACCCTCCACCCCAAACCAACTCGCACCTCCCTACTTACCCAACCCAACCCTAACCTACCGAACTACTAACCCTAACCTTACCCAACCTAATATCACCTCACCTATTAAAACACACCCTTGACCCCTCACCTACTTCCATTTTAACCTACTCCCCAACCTTACCTTTTTCCTACACATCTATACATTTTTCTCTAACAACTCCACCCTTACCTATTTTTACCCCTTACCTATGTTATGATTTTCACCAAAACCACTTTTCTCACCCCTATCTACCTCACCCACCCAACCTCAGACACCTTTTGGCCCCTTTTCCCCCCAATTACAACTAGTATCAGTTACCCCTAACTGACCCTAGTCCCCCTTTAACTGGCATTGGTCACCTGCTTCATGACTGATACTGGTGCCCTAACACCGATGTTGGCTAACCTTCAACCAACTGGCGGTCACTTGTCGCGTCAAAAACCGTGACGTCTAAACCCCCTTTTTTCATTCAAAATCCCCTTTTACTCCCTTCTGCCCACCTAATCTTACTCAAATCCCCCCTAAACCCTTCCCCACCCCTTATTCACCCAATATCCTCCCTCCCCATTCCTATTTTACTTGATTTCCCTCCCATAATTCAAAATTTATTTTTCCCCCAAAAATAAAAACCCATTTTCACCCACCCAACCTCTAATTCAATCTCATAAACAAAACAAAGCGTAGGATTGAATCTTACCTCGTCGCACTTGCCATCTTACATGGTGGCACCTCAGGTCACTGCACTAGTGGTCCCCTCGATCCCTCTCCTACCTCTTGTGATCACCAAATGACCCTCTCACTCTCTAACTAATCAATCAACTCAAATCGATCCCACCTAGCTTGTGGATCCACCTATCAACCAACTATCACCTACCACATGGCTCACCAACTCAATCCTTAGTCTCACTCTGTCACTTCCCACCTTTTCTCTCTCTCTCTCTCTCGTCATTTTCCCAATTTGTTAAAAGACAAATGATTTGAAAAATATGGCAATTTTCTTCTTTTTATAACCTACCCAACCTAACCGGCAATGGTTTCACCTTAACCAACATCGGTCATGTACCCTAGCTTACTGTGGTTAGTCCATCTTGACCGGTAGTGGATCCCTTCCAACCATCATCGATTATAATGCTTAGGCTTTCTACTACCTCCTACACCAAATTTTTGGCATGATATCCTTTTTTTATCTTACCCTCACCTCACTTGGCCACATCACTTGACCTTCTTGACCTTATCATTTATCCACTCACCTCGCCCTCATTCGAGGACTCATTATTTTTCCCATACCTCAGCCCTACCCATGCCGTGACCTAGATTCCTAGACCTAGAACATCACTAGTGACCTTTGACCTCATGTGTTTGCTATACCTTGCGGAATTTTTACCTATGTTGATGGACATACTGACCTTACCTTACCTCTTTCCAGTGATTGTTTATCCTGACCAAACCCTTGGTGTACAAGAACATACCTAAACATTCTTGCACATGACCTGCATCGTGTTTCCTTACAATATCCTATACCTTGGATACTGGACATCACCTCAACCTTGTTTAGATAAACCTATCGACCTTAAAAAATGTAGAGTTTTCCTACTCTTCAAGTTAGTGTTGTGTTGTAGTTTATACATGTGTGTGCATTTGACAATTACTACCTTTAACCCTGACTCATTACTTAAATCACGCGAGTAGACCTTTTTTCTTTTTTACGAATTGCCCACCTTCTTCTTCATCACATTCACCAATTCTACCTTCTACCTTGTCAGTTCCTGGTTTGAGGGGGATCACCTTCACCCACACATGGGGCAACCACATTTTATTTTTGTCAGCGTCGCTTACCAATACAAGCTATGTAACAAAAAGGGGTAAAATGTTGACAACAAAATTGGGTCACACTCCCCTTCATCCCTTGGAAAATAAACACCTTAGACACATTGACCTAATCATGGCCCTTTTCATCCCACTTTAATATTAATTTAATTAAATTAATTCATTATCCTCACAATATTTATTATTTAAATATCCTAATTGGGATATGCCCACATATCCACCTCACCTAGACACCTCATCTAGCCACCTCACCCTAAGACCTATTCTTCGTAAGTTACCATAACTAACTAAGACCTACCCAAACCCTAAAAATTAAAGCCTACTTTCACTCTAACCACATTCCTGCATGTTAGAAGGAATATTCCATTCTGATCTGCGGAGAAAAATGAACGAGATCCCAAATAATCAAGGGGATCTACCTAGTTTAGTAAACCTAGGAAATCCCACCCTAACCGATGCCGGTTACCCTAAACTGTCACCAGTTAACCCAGAACCATTGTCAGTTACCATTTAACCTCTAAAACAACCTTATTTTGAGGTTGGCACATTGTTTAGAGGTTGGTACATCTTCTGAGAAAAAGTGACAAAATTAGAGCTGCATGCAAGAAAAACTAGCATTACTACACACATCATAACATCCATAGCCAACACCTGAAGCAACCACAGAGCCATTTTCCTTCACGGGAGCATCCAGGGAAGCGCCATTACCACACCAAGTTTTGTCCATTTGATCACCCACCATTTCTAACTAGACATCAAGCTCGTACAAATGGTAAGTTTTTATTAGCCAACATTAGTTCATTATTATTTAAGTAAACTCTTTACTTCTGTTATTAGTTTTTGCCCCCCTTTCCATTCCCCCACCATTTTTCCTCCATGCAAACTTGACCCTCCCTTCACGCACACCTTTGAACTGCCCATACCCAGATTTTAATCATTACTGTGCATACCTGGGACCCACACAAGCCTTTCCATTTCCCTTCCATTTCCATCTAGCCTCAGATCTACCCCCATCTCAATTTTTTATTGAGTTTCCTGTACTCCAACCATACTGACACTGGTTACCCACAATCGCTACTGGTTAACCTAAATTGACACCAATCATATTAGACCGATGTCGATCTCTGTGTTTTGACCAGAAACCAAGAACAAAGCTTAAAAGCTCCACTAGATACCCAAAACTATCCAGAACCTCACCCTAACTAGTACCAGTACCCTAACCAAGACCTTGACCTTCAGATTCAGTCATAGCTTAACCTGTTGTGAGAGAATTTACTTATTGTAGACGAATGAGATACCTAAATCATTTTAACTACAATAGGATTTCCTTTATTATTACCATTAAGATGTTTTCAATAGTGGATTGACAGCCATCTAGGAAGTACCACTCTTTCAGAATCTAGCATACGCTAGGTAGTCCACTACATATATTGTTTAAATTTCATTTGGTGGTCTTGTTTTCCATTTCAGGTAGTTCCTCCAAGAAAACATGAAGCTCTCACAATCAACTGTGGATTCAGAAGTCATACGCGCACAAAAACCTATAACCAGCATCATAATAGGTATTCCTCCTAGCCCTTTACCCTTATTTGTTTTGTCAACATTCGAAGAAACGATCTAGAATCAAGTGAAACAAGGACGATTCAAATTCTTCTTTCTTCAAATTCAGAATTAGCTGCAGAACTACTAGATTTAGCTGTGGAACTATTGTGTTTAGCTATGAAATTGTTGTGTTTATCTGCAGAATTGATGGGTTTAGCTACGAAATTCAAATAAAATTCTTTTACTTCTTATTTGAAATTCTTATGCAACTACTTCTCAGACTTTGTTTATTCCACCCAAATGATAGCTAATTACACATACACCACCACTTTCTTATTCTATCAACATCACCCTCATGATTACTTTATTTTAATCATAATTTGTAATAAATGACTCATCATACCAACTTTTTAAATGAAGTCTAATCACACATGCAAACTTTTAATTTAACCTTTAATAAGTTCAAGACATAATTACCATCCTTTGTTGATGTAATCCCTCCTTGATGACTCATCATTTCTAAAAGTGAAAAAGGAAAAATGGTTAGAAAAGAAAGCTGGAATTCAAACAAATTATTTTTATTTTGCATTAGCCATTTATTGAAGAGACCAACTGCCATTTTTAGTTTTCAATTGATCTTTGAGAGATTTTTTTTTGGGGAAGAGAATGCCATTTACTGGTTTTCATTCCTTCCCTTTTTATTTTTTTTTTTATTATTTTTCTTTTTTTGGGAAGAGAATGTCCATTTTCTAGTTTTCATTCTCTTCCCTTTATTTTGGATCCATGCATCTGATTATTTGATCATTTTGGAAGAACTGGGTTCTTTCATATGATAAAATTCTTTGTCTACTTCAATATGCTTTAAGAATTCATCCCTAGTAGGAGGCTTCCTATAAATTTTTAGCCTATGTCCATTGACCAAAAGTGTCCTTCTTCTGCCATCAATGGGAAGTAGCTGAATAGATCCATTGTCAAATATCTGCTCAATCTGATAGGGTCCTAACCATCTAGTTCTCAACTTTCCCTTGAATTTTTGGTACTTGGAATCAAACAGTAATGCCCAATCTCCTACCTTGAATTGCCTTTTCTTGATATGTGTGTCATGACACTGCATCCTTTGATCTTGGATTATCTATGTCTGTTGAAGTGCTTCCATTCTCAATTCATCCAATTCATTGAAGTTAAAGAATTCTTTCCTTTTGTGTTGCATCCAACTCAATACCCACTTTAGCTGTTGTAACCTCAATGTTTGTAGTTCAAAATTCAATCAGTAACTAAGGGATTTTTCCCATAGACTAACTCATATGGGGAAAACCCTATTGTAGTCTTCCAAGTTGTATTATAAGCCCAAATAACCTCAGGTAGTCTCTTTACCCAATCTCTTCTACCTGCTTCAACTATTTTGGTAAGGATGTTTTCCAATTCTCTGTTTGTTACTTCTGACTTGTCCATTTGATTATGGGTGATAGGGAGATGACTTCCTATGATTGATCTAATAGTACATTGTGAAGGCCTAGATCATATTAGACATGAAATTTGGCCCCTGATCTGAAACTATACTCCTTGGTGCACCAAACATTCATCATAATTATGTGCCAAAGGAAATCAACAACTAGCTTCTTTAGTGGCATTTGTTAAATCCTGCACCTCTTGCATGACTTTGTCACATAATCAGTACACACAAGAATGTGCTCCTTTCCTTGTGAAGGAGGACTAAAGGGACCAAAAAAATCCAGCCCCCACCTTTTAAATGGTTCAATCACTACTTGAGGTTGCAGAGGCATTTCACTGGTAAAGGTTTGGATGTCCCATCCTTTGATAGGGATCACACCACTTGATATATCTCTTCACATATTTATATAGAGATGGCCAATAATAGCCAGTGCCAAGTATCTTGTGAGTTATTCTTTTTATTAAAAAGTTTCCTCCACTTGGTTCATCACGACATGCCTTGAGTATGTCAAGGATTTCATCTTCTCTCACACATCTGTGTAAAACCAAATCAGGACCACATTTAAATAACATTCCATTTAACCATTTAAATTGTGCACTGGTTTTGATCAACTTCTTCATTTGTTTCTTAGTGAAAGGAGGAAACTTCCCTGTTGCAAGATAATTTTTCATATCAATAAACCATGGTGTATCAGCTGAAATAACAAACAATTGTTCATCTAGAAAGTTGTCCTTAACTGGATCTTTCTCCCCTATAGTGGTCAATCTTGACAAGAAATCAGCTACCACATTATATTTTCCTGGATTATCCACTATGGTAATATCAAATTCTTGTAAAAGTAATAACCATCTAATTATCCTACCTCCAACCACTGGTTTGTTCATTAAGTATATAATTGCTGAGTGATCTGTATGTACAAATATTTTGTACCCTGTAATATAATGTTTGAATTTATTAATTGCATAGATCACAGCAAGAAATTATTTTTCAGTGGTAGTGTAATTTCTTTCAGTGGGAGTAAGATTTTTACTAAGGTAGTAAATAGCATACATTTTCCCTTCTTCATATTTCTTGTCCCAAAACTGCACCAATTGAATTATTTGAGGCATTTGTTTGGATGTGAAAAGGTTTCTCCCAATTAGGTCCTCTCAATATTGGGGAAGTGATTAATTTTTCTTTAATTTCCTCAAAAGTCATGTTGACACTTTTCATCCCAACAAAATTCACAATCCTTGGTAAGTAAACTAAACATGGGGGCAACAATTTTACTAAAATCCTTGATAAAACACCTATAGTATCCAGCATGCCCTAAAAATGACTTGATATCTGTGGGGGTTTGAGGAACAGGTAAGTCTGAAATAATCCTGATTTTGTCTTGGTCAACCTGAATTCCTCTTTTTGAAATGTGGTGTCCTAATACAATCCCCTCATCAACCATCATTAAACATTTCTCATGACTAAGAGACAAATGGTGTTCCTCACATCTTGTTAGTACTCTGTCCAAATTCTTCAAAGCATCATCAAATGTGTCTCCATGCACAGTAAAGTCATCCATGTATACCTCTACACAATCATTCATTAGGTCTACAAAAAATGCTAATACAACTCTTTGGAAGGTTGTTGGAGCATTACATAGTCCAAATGGAAATACCTATAGGAAAAGGTACCCCATGGACAAGTAAAGGTATTTTTATCCTAATCCTCAGCAGCAACTCTGATTTGATTATATCCACTAAATCCATCCAGGAAGGAAAAGTATTGTTTACCTGTAAGGTTGTCCAAAACTTGATCTATGAATGGTAAGGGAAAATAATCTCTCAGTGTGGCTTTTTTAGCTCCTTATAATCAACACAAATTCTCCATTTTCCATTATTTTTAGGCACAATTACAAGAGGATACACCCACTGACTATCTGAGATAGGGTAGATAAAACCTACTTGTAATAGTTTTTCAATTTCTTGCTTGACTATGTCCCTTAAGGCTGGATTAATCCTTCTCTGAGGTTTCCTAACTGGTTTAATTTTTTCAGTATAGATGTGATGGGTGAAAATACTTGGATGGATTCCTTTCATATCTTTATAGTCCCAAGAAAAATCTCTAGTATGATCTTTCAGAACATCAAACAATTTAGCTTCTTCATCATTCTTCAACCAGCTATTAATGTTCAAAATTTTACCCGGTTGAATCTCAACATGTTTGGTTCCAATGTGTGATGAACTGATTTGTTGAAATGGTTCCATTAAGGTGTTTAGTGGACATGGATGTGGTAATAACATATGATATGTAGCAATATCTCCAAAATTCCCTTGAGAAAGAATACTGGACAAAGGATAGTAGGAAGAGTTATGATACTTATCTTGTTGTCGGTCAAACTCCTCGTCACTGTTGTTTTCCTAGAAATTCCTCACCATTTCCTGATATCTTTGAAACTGAATCTACTTATTCCATAGCTATTTCTGGATCCTCCCCAAGAGAAATCTCATTCCTCCAGAGTGAAATTATTTGCATTTGTATGGGATTGTTGTTGTTCTGGTTCCAAAGATAAGTCTGAAGGTTCCAGAACTAAATCTGATGGTTCAGGTAAATCTGGTTCCAAAACTAAGTCCTGTAGGTTCTGGAACTATCCCAGATTGTTCCAAGGATAGTTGGTGTTCATTCAATGGTTGATTAATCATATCTTCCATCTCCCGTATGTGATCCTTCAATGTTATCATAGCCAATGAAGACATTTTTTTTATTAGTGATCAGGATCATCAACCCATAATTGCTCATGATTATCAATAAAAGGTTGTGCAGAGGGGTATAAGGAATTTTTCTTAGAATTCTTGCCATTTGAGATAGTCATATCACCTGATCTATAATCAATTAAGGTAACAACTGTAGCTAACCATGGTCTACCCAAAATAATGGGATAACCAAGTGTTTTACCTTTTGGCTATAATATAAGGAAGTCCATTGGATATTCCCATGACTCCAACCATAACTGCCACATCTTCAATAACTCCTTCTGGTTTTTCTACAGACTGAGTCTGTCCATCTGCAATATGGTGTTAATAGGTTGTGATACCTATTAATGGTAATGTTTTCAAAGTTTCCACTATCATCACATTTATAGATGCTCCCAAATCAACCAAAACATTATGTATATCTTTATTCCCTATAGAGATAGAAATAACAGTGCTACCAGGATCTCCATTCATTTGGGAAGTAAGAGTTTTCCTGCAATAAATCAACAAGTTTCCCATCTACCTTAATATCCTGAACTTACTTTCTATTACTTCCTTCTATGAGTTTCAACATAACATTATTGATCTAATTTGGATCAAAAACATCTTGAATGTCCTTGATTTGCTTGCAATCAATTGTATTTAAATATTTTTCATTTCCTCAATTCCTGGTAACTCAATTCCTTTTACATATAATTCTTTAGCAATCTGAGCTCTGAAATTTGGTAGTGGAAATCAGTAGTTCATCCCCTAAATGCCATTCATGGTGCAAGTGACAAATGGGTGCATTTAGTGTATTGCTTGCAACATGAATATTTTCCCCATAGTGTGTTGTACTATGCAGAAATGGGAAAATCCTCTCCACCTTCATTCGGCTTGGATCACTGTCACTCCTTTGAATATGTATACATTTTTTGTCATGGTTTTATCAAAATCAACTTTCACACTAATGGTTTTCCCCTCAACATTGGATGCCCACGAATTTCTTCGCTAATAGATCACAAGTTGACCTCATCAAAGATTCCAATGGTACCATTTTTAGCATTCTCTAATTTTGACACGTGTCATGGCCATTTTAATTGAGTGTTTTGGGTCTAGGATGGAAATTTTGATAGGAATTCATGATGGAAGATATCTTTCAGTCAAACTTATTTCATTGTATTTCCATTTGTAAAAATACAGAAATGCATTTGATACAAGGCTATTACAGAAAATTTGTGGTTGAAAAGGTTATAGTTCGTCACAAGTAGAAGGTACGCGTGATGTCATAGCCTCAGAACATTAATTAAAATTTCAAATCCTTTACAAAGTGAGCCAAATCTTTTTGTTTTAATGATCAAAGTTTATAGGTTAAATTAAACATTGTATTATTTTAGAACTCATAAAATCTAGTGTCGTATGAATCCTTTAAAAGTTTCATTCCCTTGCAAGAGTTTTGACCATTTGGAGTAAGAATGTGTCTCCATCGGTCTAAAAATGGACTGTTTCTCGGTTATACTCAGACGATTCAAAATCCAAAGTGTATTTTGTCTCATTTTTAAAAATCTCCTAAAGTCCTTTTGAATATGACTAAACAAAAAATTGAAGATTCCATTATGTATAAAGTTGTCAATTAGCTGTCTAATGACAGTCAAAATTTTGAAAAATTAAAAGATTAAAAAATGTCTGCCTCACGAACGATTTTCGGTGTTACCCGACAAGGTTGGTACGAAACCTAAAGTGTTTCGACATTGCGGGAACCCTTCAGATCAAAGAAAATCTCAATGTTAAAACATATGTACAACATGTTCACATTTTTTGAGCTATCCAACCTTGGGATTTACATTCTTGGATGGAGGAAAATGGTACCCCAAGGAAGGTCCTTCAATCAATCTACTCCATAAACACTGTGTTATCACCAATGATTTTTGGATAACAGTTACCGCACAGATGGATTTTCCTCCATCGGTGATTATGTCAGTGATCATCAAATATTGTTTTCTATTTTTAAAAGGTCAAAATTTCAGGAAATTTTCTATTTGCCAGGAATAGGATATCACCTGGCATCTTGTAATCAATTAATGGTAGGTCAACTTAGCTTTTACCATCTTCCCAAACCCTTTTCCGTTAGGTTTTTGGAGGAGTCATGTTAGTAGAAGTCTACTCAATTTCCCATGAGCAAGAGAAAATTTTGACTCCTAGACTGGTTTTTCAAAAAATTGGTTATCCAGCTAGTGTGAAGCTTGGATACCTGCTTATGGATTCATGTTTGGGCACCTAGTTTCCGAGGAAGGGAAAGTTCCATGGAACCCAATCAGAGGAAAGCATTCTTTATTCCTCATATCGGCCAAAAATGACAGGGCTACTGGACATTCCTATTACGAGGGTAAAGAGATAATTTCCTACTAATAAATCAGCAAGTCTGGTCTAAATAGTGCTAGGAGTTCAGGAGGTGAATTCCTTCCATTCTTCGAAACATGGTTCTTCTGATTAACCATGTTCAATCTGGAATGTCCTTGATTGCTTGAATAAGTGATTAATAATGTTAATTTCACTAAGGGGAACAGTGAATGTTAGATTAATATTGTCCCTATAATTATTAAATCATGGGGCTTATTATTTGTAATATAATTTCAGGTAGAGTTGCTATCTAGCTCCTTATCTTTTAGTTTTTCATCTTTCTTGGGAAATTACCATACTAGGGGTTTAAATTTCTTCACGTCATTTCAGTAATTATAACAGGTTTGACAGACTAATTATTTTTCCAAATAGGGTTTGAGTGTTCTTTACAATCCATGGCATTATAGGAACATGATCTGGTTTTTCTTAATTCTGCCCCATAGATGGACTGTTTTTTGTTTCTGGGATTAAACTGGTTGTGTTGGTATTTGTGTTTGAACCACATTTTCATGGTTTGTGAATTTTGTGTTGGGGAACCCATTATGGCTTGTTGATTTTGATTGGGATATGTCCTCCCTTGAGCATAATTATTAGGGCTCCACCTAGGTTGTCACCAAGCATTCAGGTTACCTTGACCAGACCATGGTTGTTGGTGTCCTTGGGCATACCAAGATTTTCCTGACCAATCCTAAGGATTCCATGTTGGTTGAGGGACCCAAGGTGGTTTTCCCCAAATTTGTGGTACTATCTGAGCTTTCCATGGCATCATCCAGGGTTAGGAATTGACCTGGGCATGAACTGCCCCTGGCTAGGTTGTCTCTAGAAAAAATTTACTTCTTCTGATGTGGATGGAGTGCTGGTTTGTTTAAGCTGATTTTTAATAAATGGAAGAAGAGAATAGGCATTACTCTCATGGTCCCTAGATTCACAGATAAGACACATTTTTGTTTTATCCAAAGGAAAATCTATTATTGCATGTCTTCTTCCTACATCTAGGACAATATATAGCTAATGGTTCTATTTTAGCATTTTCTTTAGCTTGCAATCCATCCATGGTTGAGGTTAATTGAACTAAAATAATTTTTTTTTAAGTTTGCAATTTCATCCATCAGTTTGTTCATATATGGGTTCATACTTTTAACTGTATTTCCTTTTCTAGGTCCACCCCTTGTTCTTGAATAACTTCTACAAATGTCTTTAACATCATTCATTATTAATTGATAAATGTTTCCAACTCCCATCAAATAAAGGGCTTCCCTAGATTCATCATCTAGACCTTTAAGAAAATTTGTTTTTCTTAACTCTTCTTGTAGTACAAATCCACATCTTTTACTTATAAATAGGAATTTGTCTAAATAATCTTCCATATTCTCATGCTCCTCCTGCTTGATTTTGAAAAATTATTCCTTCATGTTCCTCCCTCTACATTAGTCTTGATACTTGTCTTGGAAGGAAACTTCTATTTGTGCCCAAGTGGTAATAGAATTAGATGTTAATCCCATAAACCACCTCATTGTTACATCCTTCAGGGTAGATGGAAAAAACTTAAGCTTCTGATTATCTATTTTGTAATCATAAGTCTGACACATTACTTTAAATTCAAACAAAAATTAGTCAGGATCTTCAGGTGACATCCCTCTAAATATGGGTACATGTGTAGGTGAAATATTCTTCATAGGTGTATCATCATCGTCCAACTAATTTGGATAAGTAAAGGTCCTATCAGGTTCTCTTTTAGCTTCTCGTGCCATTTCTGCAGTACTTTCTAGAATTTTCTCCCAATCAATGTGGTATGTGATCTACTTTGGGGAAGGTGAAAAGTTAGGAGTAGGAGGTTGACTACTCAATTGTGAATCAAAACTTTCTCTAAATGGGTCTTGGGATATAATCCTCTTTCTAAATGTTCCACTTCCTTATGGTGACTGATCCAAGAATTCCAAAGGTGGTAATTTTAATTCTTGTCTAACATGGGACAATGGTGATTATAATTCTTGGTCAACTTCCTTATTTGAATGAGAAGATGCTGATGATTCTTGTTCAGAATATTTTTGGGAGAAAGTATACCCTTGGAGTCTCTTGGTCTACTCATAAATTTTATGATGATGTAGGGAATATTCTTCAATTACTAGATGTATGATTTTTTTCTTGCTGAAACCTAATTAGACAATTCTAACAAGTGGGTCCCCAGCAATAGCACCAAAAATGATGGGTGTCATTATTCCCTTCATTTAATCAACTCTTTGTTGATTTCATATTCAAACCAGGGGTGTGTCCAAAGATATATGCAAAAATAAAATCTTACTGATCTAGTAATTGACTATAGGTATTTGTTATTTTATTTTCTAGGGTTTTTTTGCAGTGTCCTTAGGATTCCATGGCCAAAGCCTCATTATCTCTATGCTGTAAGAAACTTGCTGAAATAAACACTCATTGCTGGAAATAAACACACATACATGAAGTAAATAGACTTACTTCAAATAAAAACACACGATGTAGAAGTAAACACACTTTTCTTAGAAATAAACATGACGGTTGAAAATGTTGTGAAAAGATTGAAAGGAAATGAAAATCTAGTCTATAACACCTGAAGGGATGAGTATAAAACATAGTTTAACTTAAAGAGTAAAAAAGGATTTACATAATTAACATATCTACACTATTCTCTTTAGAAATATAAATACCAATAAAACAAGAATCCTGGTTCTTGGAGGAGTGGCCCCTTGTTCCACCTTGAATCAGGATTTGACAAAGTGATATTCTCTCAAAATGAAGTGGCTATTTTATTGCTGAAATATTATGTCTTACAAAAAAATAATAGATCATTTCTTTATCTCTATCTCTATGTATATGTATGTATATGTTCTTTTATCCTAAAAATCTATCTCTTGGTCTATATATATATATATATATATTTCATTTAAAGATGCATTTACATCCATAGTTGTTCTACTAATTTAGATGGAACTGAATTATGCCCAAAATAGATGTTGAATTTGGAACCTTGTTGGATGTATAACTGTTTGATAAGTTATCCCTGGATCTTCGAGTATGAAGAATTGGAAATCTCCTTATTTGATCCTGATTGAAAGGATCATTGATTGCTTTATCATTGGATATCATCAAAATAAATAGATTCCCATTAGTTCTAGAACTAAAGGGGATTATTCTAGATCTAACCATGAAAGTTCCGGAGCTAAATGTAGGAGTTCTAGAGCTAAATGCAAGAGTTACAAAACTAAGTCTGAAAGTTCCAGAACTAAGTAATAGAGCTCATAAACTTTGTGATGGAGTTCTCAGAACTAAGTCTGGAAGTTCCTGGAACTAATCCGTATTAAAGCCAATGTTCCCAAAAACATGTTGATCACTTCATACTTTGTTCTTCTGACTGATTGTGACTTGTTTTATTACAAAAATTAAATTTCCACACACTTTGTTAGGAATTACAGATTTTTTAGACATTAGAACTAAATTCAACAAAAGATGGACAATTACATCCTAACTTATACTAGATCAAACAAAAGTCACAAAATACAGTCAAACTTTATAAAAAGGAGAGTAAAATAAGATCATTTATTGTGCATTAACGAGACATATTTTGGCCTTATCATAACCTAGGACAAAACACATGTTTATGGATGTCGTAGTGTGTAGTGTATCTTCATGGTTAGTAAAGTATGTGTGCTACCACGTAATATTTTTGTTGTCTCCATTTGACTGCTTATTTCTCATATGACTGGACCTGTAAGGAGAAAATAATCAAGTAGTAAAATATGTATGTATGTGACTGTAAAAATGCTATGTAAAATACGTAAATCAAAATGGAAAATGTAAATGTAAAAGTAAATGGGACATGTGCATCTGATCCACGTCGAGAAAGAGTGTAGAAGGATATCCTATACTATGATTTTTGGGGGTGATCTCACACCGTAGATTGAAAAAGTGTAGGTAGGAAATGCTTTGTGTCCTCGAAGCTCTAACTGCCTCCCTGAATTATGTGTAGAGATATTTGTACTGTCCTAAGTTTTTTGGCGATCCGATCCAAATTAGTGTAAAGAGGCACAACCACTGTAACCTCCAAGCCTATAAATCCTTCCCATAAATGATAAGGACACCATGTCCTATAAAATACAATCTCTATGGGGTTTGTAGACTAGTTTGAACCCACTTCATATATGTAATCCATAATGCCAAGGGTAGAAAGTACATTGAACTAAACCGATGTAAATGTGTTGTGTTAGTATAAACTCCCAAATGATGCTCCCCTTTTTGGGGGCATATGTAACATCGTTGATAGGAGACATTTGGCCCTGAAATAGGATCAACTGCATATACATTGTAACCCTGGAAAGTGCTTGGTAAAAACCAAGGAACACACAAACAAGAAGGCTAGCCAAGATAAGTGTAAATAAACATGCATGTAGGAAATAATGTATAAACTATGCAAACATTGTGTAAGCTATTAAGAAAATTAATGTAAACACACAAGAATATAAGTAAGCCACATAAAGCGAGCTGAAAATATGGGACATCACTCACAATGTCACAAGACACGTAAGGCCATCATGGCCGCAAACAAGAAACAAGCTTGCATACCAAACATAGGGAAATGCTCGCAAATAATAACAGACAATGTAACGAACAAGTATGGAAACCAATAATATTACATAAAAAATGATGCACATGAATTACCCATTATCATGTTAGAGAGATAACTAGTATGTCAAAAGCATGCATAAGTAATTAATGTAAAGTGATAAGTACAAAATGAAACAATAGCACCTGGAATAGATGAATGTGTGGATGTCCCCAATGACCAGTGTAGGAAAGGTAGAAGGTGAGAATCAATGCTACGTGTAAGATATTTGTATCTGTAATCACAATTAGAAGAAAAAATGTGAATGTCGTATGTGTGGATGGTAAAGATAAATGACATAAAAGTAATAAAACTATCATGTATAACAAAGTGATCATGATCAAAAAAAGTAAGCAAGAGTATAAGCATTCATAATATGCAGCATGCTCTGGACATATGGAATGGAATGCAAGATGGAATGATAAGGGCCACATTCCCCCTTAAGTGAATGGAACTGTATGCAGTGAGGTTTATTTTGTTTTCCCCCTCAAAAGTCAAGAATGAACCATAAATAAGAGTGTGTCATCGCGAAATGGTCTAAGTGTGTGTTGTATCTAACACATTGTGAGTAATGTGTAGGTGTAGTGATGAGAAGTGACCTAGCAATGATGTGTGTGTGAACCTTATAGCCAAATCATATATCATGACTATATAAACATGCAAGTGATGATTTATCCTAATTGTATATCACTATAATATGAATACATGAGTCAGGATCTAGCCCTAAGTGTATATCACTACAAAATGAAAAGAGGGAGTGGTGATATAACCTAAGGTGTATACCACTAGAAAATAATAGAATAGGTGATGGTTTAGCCTAAATTGTATGTCACTAACCATGAAATGTCACATGGTGAAAGGTAGAAAAGTACATGTGTGATGAATGTAAGGTCCATTTGATTTGTAAACCCTCAACGGTTGAGTATGGACTGAGGAACTAAAGTGCATCATCAGGTAGTGAGTGCAACGTATAGAAGAAAATGTAGTGTATGTAACGATAAATGTCGACCATGTGATAAGTGGAATGTGAACATATGTTAGTGCAATTTGTATAAAATGTGTGAGATGTAAGGTGAATAGGATTTGTGAGTATGTGTGATGTATAGTAATGCAATGTATAGTGTAGTGTGCAATAGGTGTAGTATGCTTAAGAGTGTGTAGTATGTAGAATGTAATGCTAGACACATAAAATGTGTAAGGTGTAATGTATGGAGCACCATGTAATGTATATAGATAGAATAGTATTGTAATTTTAGACTCCTGTATGATGAATACTAGTATAATATGTAGCATATGTGTGAAGATGCATGCTGTGTATTATGTATCGTATATATACAAACAAATAATGTAGTATGTAGGATAGAATTTAAGACGTGTAGACAATGATGTATGGCTAGTGATGAATATCATGATGTATGATGCACAAATGTGGAGATGTTTTAGACTAAATGTAGAATGTATGGTGTATGGAATGGAGTGTATGAATAGGTACAATGTGCAATGTGTGGGGTTTAGTGTGGTATGAATCCCTCAACAGTTAAGTGTGAATTGAAGCACAAGAGTGTGTCATTGAGTAACGATGATGTTGGTATATATGATTAGCATTATAATGCAAAGATGATAGATATTAAAATTATAATGTAATACTTTGCAATGATGTAATAAATATGGGGGGAAATATTAGGTGTGATGCCCCTAGGATATATATGAAATTTGTGGTCAAGAAATATCATTTAAAATATCATCACTATCATTGTTGAAATCATATTGAAAAGTGCAGGAACCTTGATAAGTAATAGTCTCAGGATGGTCATCCAAATAACCATGAATACACAAGTTATACATTGTCGTGGCATATTTTTCATCAGTAAAGGGAGGAAAAGACACCCATGAGTATAATAAATAGTAAAATTAGATGAGTAATAAAGAAAAGAGCTATTGTAAATGAGCACAATACTAAATGGCGTCATAAAATCTATATCAATATGATGAGGATCAAGTGTGTCTCCAATATAATATAACCAATATTAAGTGGAGAGGAGGTATGATAATGTGCAAGGTGAATAACAAGATGAAAATGCAAATTCCATAGGTAGTAGTGAGAATAAAAGAGTCATGATACAAAAGTGGATCGTATAAAGGAGAATGGAGATCTTTGAAGGAAAAACCAAGCTGAAGGAAACCATCATGTGAACATATGGTGGATTTGCAAAAAAAATCAAGCGGTATGTGCTCCCAATAATAATAATTCATGAAGAGAGTACAATTGAATGGTGGGTGCACTTAGGGTGATGGCAGTGATAAAGCGATGTCCATGGACTGGACATGCCCCTGATATGGAATAATAGTAGTAGTAGTAACAGATGAAATAGAAGGGATTACATCTATCATATAGATGGAACCCTAATATGGTGATGAGTGAGGTGGCTTGCCCACAAGTTAAGGTGATGGAGGGGTAGGTAAAGAAAGGGAACATTCTAGAGTAGACCCCGTATAAAGTGTTTCACCACAAAGTTACGTATAAAAGAAGATACATATAAAGGTGAGGAGGAAGACCTGTGATAGTTGAATAATGTTGCACACCATCGAATGTTGACTAAGCTGATTGTGAAGAGCTTCCCTTTAGCTAGGAGGGACAACCTATATAAGCAACATGCAATACCACCAAATAATATTAAACAACATATGATAGTGGACTGCCCAACATATGCTAGTTCTGGGAAACATATAACTTCCTAGAAAGGTTTTCAATCCACTTTTTTAAAAAATTTAATACAAGGAAAGATCATAAACAAATGAATCCTATTTGTAGTTAATATTATTTAGGCATCTCACATAAAACACAATAATTAAATCTAATCTAACATGCAAGTTATGATTAAATTTGGAGGGTTGGTAGGTTGGTCTACAATTGACCGGTCTTACAGAGGATATAAATGAGGTATGGAAAAAATTTGGTGAGGTTTTGGTTCATTGGGAAGGAGTTATTAGCTCACTTTTTTGTAGGATTTTACGAGTCTCACAGACTGATGTTGGTTACTAGTAAATGACCGAAACTAGTTTGGTGACCATCATCGGTAGGGGAAGTGAAGTAGAAATGTTTAAAATGAGATGTTTTTTACTCTCTGTGATTACACAGAGAGTGAAGGAGGCTTGGGTGAGGTTGTGGGATTTCAAATAAGACTCAGAGGTGATAAGATGGGTGTTTGGGAAAAGTATGAAGATTCTTTGGGAAAATTTTTGGATGGAGGTGTTGTGGGAGAGATCTGGGTATGGTAGAAATGAAACAGATAACTAATAAATAAATAATCTATTAAAAATAATGACAAAGAAGAAATGTACTTACTTGTGAAATGGAGATGACTAGTAGGAGGTGGTGATGGTTGCAGGAGAAATTTGTCTCGATCAAATGTAGCGGTTTTAGGAAGGTGCAATGCTTCTCTATGAGTTCACTGTAGCTTTGGATTAATGTGTTGATGAATGGTGTGGTGTATAGATGTTGTAATGGTCTCTAGTGTGTTACAAGGTTGCTGGAAAAATTGAGAGTAAGAATGCAAGGATGTCCAAGATTCAAAACCTGAAAAAAGAGTTGTGAAATCCTATTTGACCAGTTCCAGCCAAGGAATAACTGGAGTCGGTTAGGGAGAAAAGGTACAAATTATTTAAAATAGCATGTTTCTTCCCAATTTTGGCCTGATTTAGAATTAATTCCAGGTCAAGAGTGTGGATTGTTGCTAAATGGAGCGAGAAATTGGTTAGAGGGATTATAGGTAATGAATATTAGGGTTAGAATGAGTCCTAGTTGATCAAGGTGAGTGGGGAATTTGGTCTAGGTTAATTAATAGGATTGGTATAGGTCTAGGATTAGGTGGAGAGATGATGTGGCTAGGTGAGGTGGGAATTAATTAAATTCAGGTAATTAAATTAATAATGATGTGAGGAGGGTTCATGGTTATATGTATGTTAATCGAAGGGGACATGGGAGGGTGTGACCTAATTTGGGTGTCTATGTTTGACCCTCTTTGTCCCTTATATTGTATTGATAAGAGATGATGAAAAAAATAGGAGGTGGTTTCCCAAGGTATGGGTGAAGGTTAGGTTGCCCCAGGTATCAGTGGAAGTGATCCCCCTCAAACTAGGAACTGATGAAGTAGTAGGAAAAATTGGTGATGGGTTTAATAAAGTGGTAGGTGATGAAAAAGGTGGAAAGGTGTGGGTGTAGGTAATGGTGATATTGGTATGGGTAATAAGTGGGTTCATTCAAATGCACGCACATGTATAGAATGTGATAAGGCACCAGGTTGAAAAGAACACAAACTATACATCGTCAAAGGTCAATAGTTTATCCAAACAAGGTGGATGCGGTCCAGGTATCCAAGGTATAGGATACAGTCCTAGAAACACAATGAGGCTAGGTGTAGGAATGGGCTTTAGGTGTGTTCCCAAGCACCAAAAGGTTTTGTATGGTCAAGATAAAAATCACGGCATAAGGAAAGGAAAGTTCGGTAGGCTAAACAACACGAGTAACATCATCACAAGGTATAACAAGGAAGTTAATTTGAGTTTCCAATGGGCGAAGTCAGGGTGGGTGTATAGGTAAGGTAGTGGATAAGGTTGAGGTATAGGTGAAAATATGCCTTGAGGTATACTAAGGTCGGGGGTTGAGTGTTAAGGCTATTAGGTGAGCTTGTAGGACTAGGGTAAGGCTGAGGTAGTGAGAAAATGGCATCTGGCAACAAAATTTTGGGTGAATGAGGTATAATTGGTTTAGATAGGGTGACCGATACCAGTTAAAGGTGAACTAATTCTAGTAAGGGGAACCAATGCCGGTCACTTAGGGCATGACCAGACCGATGTCGGTCATGCCAAATTTGGGTTAAAAATGAAAAGACACATGAAAGTGATTCATTTATGCATTTTATAATTTAGAAAATGAATATGGAGAAATTTTGGACAAGAAAAATGATAGGGAGGGTCAGGAGGTTGAGTTGGCAAGCAGCTAGTGGTGGAATGAGTGTATTTTATGGACTGATGAGATCTAGCTGAGTGATTTTATTGGTTGAGAGTTGTGAGGTGGATTTGGACATGGAAGAGCCAAGAGAGAGTGCAGGAGGAGATCCAGTTCAAAAATGAGACATCCCACCATGGAGACGGAGCTGATTAGAGGTAGGATTCAAGCTCCATTAGTGATTTGGGTTAAAAATAAGGTAGAAAAACGAAAAAATTTGATTTTGATTTTTTTTTTGTAATTGGGTGAAATTGGGTATGGAGATGGTGAAAATTATTCTAATTAGGGGGAAACGAATGTAGAGGGAATTTGTGGTGGTTTGGGTAGTTCGTTTAGGTGTTTTAATCAATTTTTTAAATTTGGGGACATGGGGGTTCAGCCCTAGGGCCAAACCAGGGACCAAGGCTAGCCAGATATTGGCTGACGTTGGTAGGCTAGCCAGCATTGGCAGGGTTAAATGAGGACCGGTATTGGTCAGGGTGACTAATGTCGGTCACTTTGAAAAGAGACCAAGTTTGAAAAGGTGAATTAGGAAGGCTAAAAATGTAAGGGAATCACGGGGTAGGTTGTTGGGGGTTAGCAAAAACTTGTTGTACAGATCTATAATCAAAATTAAGCATTCAAGCAATAAAACACCAAAATATACCAAAAGATAGATACACAATGTATAACATGGTTCGCCTAGTGTGGGCTACGTCCACTAAGAAATAACCAATCTATTAATCTTTACTTTACATAGGAAATACAATGAAGATATAAAATCTTCCACACCTCTCTGGATGTATAGTACTTTTCCTTCACAAGATTCTCTTTTCTCTCTCCAAGATTTCCTTCATACAATTCTTCTAATTCTATCTTTTAACCCTAGCTTTCTATCTTATATAAGTATATATAAACTTAGGGCACTTTAGCAATAAAATTACAACCCTTAGATCACCTTTTAATCAAAGGTTGAATCTAATCTCATGAATTAAATAAAAAATTCACACATAGGAGACCGACACCAGTTACCCCAAACGATGTCAGTTGATACTAGTTGACTGATGTTGGTCAGTCGACCGATGCCGGTTATAGTGTAAACCTGCAAGTTGTAAAACATGATATTTGTGAAGTAATTAGGCTCCACAATCTCAACAATCTCCCACTTAGAGAAAAAAAAATTCACTGTACAATAAAACTCCATCCTTGGATCTTTTCCCTGGTTTGTTTCTTCTTCTTCAAGTATCAAACTCAAAGACCAAAAGAAATAAATTATAGATCCAACTTATCCTTTTCCAATAGCTTCATTATCATATCTGCATGGTTCTCATTTGTATGAATTTTCTCTAGTTTCGGCTTCTTATCCTCAAACACCTATCGTATGAAGTGATATCTCAAATGATTGTGTTTCTTTCTATAATGAAATGCTAAGATATTTTCTAGATGAATCACACTTTGAATATCACTGTACAATCTGTAATCCTCTTTCTCCACTTTCAACGTTATCCTGATCTTTCATTATTGAATCCTCTTTCTCATATGGACAATGCAATACTTCATACTCATCATGATGATCATTCTGCTCCTCATGTGAGAAGATATTGTGTTCAAACTGGTTATTCTCCTTAGATTCAAAAATCAAGTGAGATTCTTCCATTAGATCATCCATGATTGAATTAGGAAGTATATCTGGTTCTTCGACTATCTCCATTTCTTCATCACTTGAAGGATCAAAATAGGAAGGAAAATCATCCATGATCATCTTGAATTCGTCATCTTCAGTCCATGATGTAGGATTGATCTTAGGTGTTTCTTCACATATCTCCATTTCTTCATTAATTGAAAGATAAAAATTTGAAAATATATTATTCATTCTTATTTCAAACTCATCATTTTGTATTTCTTCATCATTGGTGGAATCTTCAGAAGGCATTGAATCATCCTTTATGCAACAAGAATCCTCTATTGAATATATTACTTCTCAAAGGGGTTATTCCTTGAGCCAGAAAGAATTGGCGAATGGTGATTCTATCTCCATGTACTTTTCATTGTCTTTAAAGGTGTTTTCTTTGTTTTCAATGGAGGGTTAAAGAATAAGATCTTCTTCATTTGGTCCTACGTCATCCTTTCTTTCATTAAATTCCATACTACTGATTTTATCTTCATCAGAAGGCTCAAGGATAAGATCTTCTTCAACATCATTCAAGAACCTTCCAGGGATGAAAACCTCATAATATGGAAAACCATCATGATCTTCTTCCATAGGTAAAATACCCACTTATTCCTCTACTTGACGAAGTGCTTCAAGATGGTCATATCTTCTTTACAAGGATAAAGCATACCTCCATAATTTCTTATAGGCTTTGGGGTCAGGGTTTCCTTATGGTGTGTTGAGAATCCTTTGCACATATTCTACTCTCAAAATGTCCATTTCTTCATCACTATATGTAAGGAATTCATCTATAGGAAGTGAGATGAAAGACAGTGTCATAAGTTTCTTAGTTAGCTACGTGAAGTTGAAAATCACCCTTAGTGGATTTTGTACAGTCATGTCCATCATACAAACTTTTGTATCTCTTCTGGAACTTCTTCATCCATATTTTAGATTCTTGATCATTAGTAGTAGAAATGCCCATCTTCTTTCCTCTAGTAATGCTCTTCTTGAATTGTAGCCACCATGAATTGATGATGGGATCTTCACAAGCAATCTTTTTCTATTCTGGAAAGTCTTTTTCTGGTTTCTTTGGAGATGGAGCGCACTTTCTTTCCTTCAACTTTCTTGGATTTACAAGAGATATTCCAGAATAATGGTTGATCAAAAATTTGTAGATCACGGTAATCCTATTATTCTTCTTCTTCATTGTTACTCATTGGTACTTCACTCCAATCTAGAAATTTCTTCATGGTGTGAGAGAAACTAACATGACAGGGATTAATTCCTTGATGGTGTCACCTTCAAAAATGATTTTATGTTAAAATTTGAGTTTTTTGTTATTTGAATATTTTATTTGTTTGGATTTTTAGACCTTGCGGTTGTATTTTCGGTGGAGATGTTGCTAAATATTCCCCACGTTGGGCATCAAAAAATATTGGCGAGTGGAAAAAATTGTGGGTTTCTTTCCAACGCTCAAGGAATCAAATTCCATCTACTTAAATGTTGCAGCTTCTGTGTTTGCATGTGCATGAAAAGGTAGATTTTTTTGGTGGCCTTGCAGCCAGGGATCCAACAAGGGAAATTCATTGACCCTACGGAAAAGCTAGAAATTTCTTGCTAGAGAAGATGTTATCTAGAGAGAAGGAAAGGGGAGTGAGAAATGAGATAGGAGAAATAATTTTGCGGGTAGAAAATTGTATTCCTACACACACTAGTTATAATTTTCAACATATACATTTATGAGAAGAAATAACAAAAACTTCCATGCCACTGGCTAGAGGAAACCATGCATATAAAGATGCACACATTCATATGCCTTGGAAAATAGATACTTCTTTATTAATTAGAATTTCAATTAAAATTTTACATAGAATGAGAATGGAGGAAAAATAATGAGGGGGAAAATAGAAGAAAATTGCCTAACTCCTTGTTCTTTCATAAGTAGGTAAATTCTCTCTCATGAATTCACAAGAATACAACCAACAATCTTTAAGAATGGGAGAATTTTTTATTTTATAAGAAGAGAGGCGACTCTTCATATGCCCCCAATGAATTTTCATGTCTTTTCACAACTTAAAAATTTTCAACTTCCTAGGAAGCTTTTAAGTCCCTTTTTATGACATAAAGGTGAGTTTTACATTAGAAACATAAAATTGATTTTTTTTAATTTCATTAAGGACATATGAAAAAGTGAAACCCCGACAAAAAATTATAACATGGAAGAGAGAGAAATTTAAAGGAGGGTGAGAGAAGAGAGAGAAAGAGAAGAAGAAAAAGGAATAATTAGAAGCCACCTCTGATGAAGTCCAATGATTTTTTTCGGATGACCTCATGAAATGCTTCAATGTGATGAACTTTGAATCCTTTGGCACATCTCAATCCTCATTTGTTGATGTTGCATTTCCATTTTTATCCACTTTAGATTTTTAGTATGCCTCACCATAGACACATGCTATTTTTAGTAAGTGCATTGAGGTGAAAAAAATTGATCCAAGAACTGTGCTATATGATAGAGCAAGGCAATACACGCGCAATGCAATTTTTTTTATGATGAACGGATCAGTACAGAAAAATTTATTCATGGATGAATTTTACCATCCCTATTGCACCAAGAGGATGAAAGGGACAGAAAAACATGCTTTGGTCCCAGAGGTGTGATTTTTCACTTTGATCTGAAAATGGAGGAAGAGGTGGGGAGTGCAAATACGCACGCGGTGCAAAAAATTTGGGATCAAATGGAGCAATATAGAAAAATTTATGCATGGGAAAATTTTACTATCCCCAATGCACCTTTTCAAAGGGACATGAGGTGCACAAAAATGTGCCTTTCACTTTTGAGAGGCAAAACATTAGAATTTGACCCACCAGAAGAACGAACTTGAAATTAAGATTGTTGGAGCTCCAAGAGATATTTTTGGGTAAAATTGTTTATGATTTTGACTCCAAACAACCTTCCATGATTAATGGGATGAGTCCAATCTTCAAATTCTTCCTAAAAATCCCTGAAATGACCCCTTTTTGATAAGGATTGTTAACTATACCTGCGAAGAATGAGGTCCACTGAAAATTTTCAATATTATTTTAAAAACCTAATCATTCTACTTTGTAAAGGGTTATTTGATCTTTCTAATGAGTATTTTTTTCCTCTTGACTCCTTGCAGAGTTCCCAAAATCGTCCATCGAAGATCAAGTACCTGTTTTGAAGTACGTAAGAGACAACTTATTATTTTTTGTAAGTGTCAAAATCAATCTCTATGAAATCCAACAGATGTTTCCAACTTAGATGTTTATCTCATTGTATTCTTCTTTTGTGAAATTTGCCTTCATCTCGACAACTTCATGGAATGACTTTTTATTTTTAGTAGGTATCCATATAGGGAACTTATTATTTTTAGTAAGTGGTCATTTTCATTTTTTCTACTCTAGAAAATCATTCTAACTTATTGATGATATTCATTGCACACTACCTTCCCCATGGCCACTTTTGACGATGACTTTCCAAACATAGCAAGCATGTATAAGAAATCTTATTATTTTAGGAAAGTGGATTTCTGGTGCTTGGTTTGCGACGGAACACATATTTTCAGACACGCCACGTTGTTGTGATCTTATCCTCCGAATTTAACTTGATTTAGCTCACCAGAATGCTTGGAAATAAAAAATAAGTTTTTTCCCTGGCAAGGGCTTCGGGTGTAGACACAAAATCATGCACTTTAGGCATTATTTAGCCCGGTCTTATACTACTATTTAGAAGGTTCTCAAGTAAATAAAGCACTAATTAATCCCACCTTTTGGCCATATTTTTCTTATATTTTATTTTTCATTCCCTCGTATTTTTCTATACTTATCCACTTGTTTTACAACTGCCCCATCATTCTATCCTGAAATTAGGTCTCTTAGGCTTGTACTAGGGTGCCTCGAGGTGCTTTGGTCTATGTTTCTATTTTCCATCTTCTTTTGGGGGCCTTTCTAGTCGTTTTTCATCCTTATCCTTTTCTTACTTGTCCATGTCGAGGTTGATTATGAAATCAAGATTGAGAACCCTATAAATATAAAGTTATAAAACCATAATGAGGGTCCTAGTGTCACATTACTACTATAAATCCATCTAGAGTTACATCCATTATATCACTTGCATCCACATAGTGTCACACATCAAGACTAGAAGATTCTACATCAACACACACACACACACACACACAGGGGGAGGGATTCTATTCTATTCCATGCACACATGCTACTACATATAGTTATTATTATTTTCTACTTCACTAAGTGTGAATGGCAAGAGAACACCTAGGGCACGACATGCACACACACACACCATAACTACATCTAAGTCTGAAATGTAGTGCAATGCTCAGTGATAAGACCACTATTTTGGTGACTTAAGTTAGTACAACCCATTCATTTTGTATATTTATTTTTCTGTGGGTTTGATACTTCCATTTCTCTTGTAGGTAATCATTTTATTATTCACCGAATTTGGCGTAGTCCAGCGAACCCAGTGTGAAAAACAAACAGAGTATCAGATCATCCTGCAACCATACAAAATTTATATTCTGATAATTTACAGAGACTAGGGCACCTAATTTGTAAACCAGGGCACCCTGGGGCACCCCAGTACCTTCCCAGATGCCCCAGTTAGTTCAAATCTTCCATATCTGATCTTCACATGACTTTTGAGTGATCATCTACACTTCCAGATTTTATTTCCAAACTTGCGGTAACCTATGACAGTCTCTTCAAATTACCTAAGCCATTTCCTTTCCTTTTCTTACATACTTATGGTTTTATTTCACTTAGAATAATTAATTACAATTGTTTCATATTGTTTTAGTTTCATTTATATAGTGTTTTAGTCCACCTAATTAGATTAACTAGTGATTATACTTTCATAGTTTAGTTTAGCTTTTAGTTAATCATTTTGGGGAACCCGACATCTCTTTCTAATACCTTTTTGGGTTTTGCATTCATTATTCACACCTTTTTTCACCATGTCATCTTGTTACCAAGTTATGGCCCAATCTTCTTATCCCACATATACACCTACCAAATTCACCAATATAGTTACTCCTGCCATTGAATTTATTTATGTGTGTACACATTACCCGCCTTGATTTTTCATAACTCCATCTGACCCATCTATCAATGTAGTTACTACTTGTCGCACTCACCTTACTTCACTAGTCGCTCCACCCATCACACATTTTGCTCTTTTAGCTACTTCCAAAGGATATGACATTATTGATCAAATTAAGAATACACTGGCTAAGATATCACTCTATGACTTATTACATAATGCACTAGATTTTAGAACCACACTTGAGGCTACCCTCTAGAGTATTCACGTTGAACGTGTACACACCAAATTTGGGTAACACTTCCCCTTCACCCCACATGTATATTAAATTAATTACCCAAAATTAAATTAAAGCCCATGATCACAATATTCATTATTTAATTACCTTAATTAAACTAATTTCCACCTCACCTAGACCACCTCACCTAGGCACCACATCATGAACCTAGGCACTTAGCATCATATACCTATTACATAGGACTCAATGTCCACTCACTTTAACTAACTAAGACTTAGTCCTACTTACCTTAATTAACTAAGACTTAATTCAACCCTAAATTCACATGCCTATTCTTCCTCTAGCCGTATGCCCACTTATCTAAGCGCAATATCCCTTAATTTTGATCCTTGACAATGGACATAGAGCTGGCCAAAAATATTGCCAAGATCATGTCATTTTAGCAAACCTAGGATTTCCCTCCTTAACCTGATGTCAGTCAACCCTAAACCAACGTCAGTCATCCCCTAACAATCATCAACTGCCTTATATTCATTTGGGTAACCTTATTCTCGAGGTTGGAATAATTATTCTAGCCTGAGAGAGAGAGAGATCTACATGTAAACACGAACCAGAGCACTCTTGTACATCCAAACATTTTGAACCACCAACCAAGTACTGATATGAAGGGTAAGCATCCATAGTAACATTCTAGGAATCACATCCATGACACTGACCACAAGTTTCATGGATCAACCATCACCTCCATCCAACAACCAAGCCTACAAGTACACTAGTAAGTGCCTTTAGATTTGCATCTTTCCATACTTATTTAGATCAGTTTTTTAATCTCTGTTTGAGGAGTCCTAATCTCCTTTGCATCTCATAACCTCTCACCTTCCTATAAATACCTTCCACCTAACCACCTACAAGCTTATCAACTCACCATACCTAACTCCAGAGATCTCTAAGACTATTCCTAACACTATCATCAACCTCACCATTATCTATTCTATTCTATAGTGCAATCTACAGAGAATCACAAAAACAAACTTTCATTGAGTTTCTATTATCCTGAACCTATCGATGCTACCGATCAACCATAAACCATCATCAGTTTCCTCTCATCCGACATCAGTCATACCAAACTGACATGTCGGTCTCTTGTATCTGGTAACTCTTACTTGTAACAACAACCTCATAACATTCACCCAAATAAACTCAAATCATGCAAAAGCTTGATCCATAACTTATGTCCCCATTCACCTTACCTACCTGTTTGACTTTCAAGATCTGATCATAACCTTAGCTTGTTAGATTAAAGTTATCTTATTGTATTTGAATGAGAGTACCTAAATCATATCAACTATAGTAGGATATTGTCCTACTTCATGTTATTTCTTGCATTGAATTTGTATTAAATAGTGGATTGAAATCCATCTAGGAAGTATCAAACATCCCAGATCTAGCCCACGTTAGGTAGTCTACTGACATATATTGTTTAATATTCCCCTTTTGGTCTTATTTTTCATTCACAGGTACTTCTTCCTATACAAAAAGGAATTTCTCACAATCAACACTGGATTAGTGAAGTTAGAATGCGTGCACTCTACCTTCCACCTTCATTCATAGGTATTCCTCCTCACCCTTACCCTTATGTATTTTTTCTCATACATACACAAATATGTCAGTGAAAAAATAAGATATCCCTTCTCATTCAACGGTGGGACACTCTAGAATATCTTGTGGAAATCAAGTATGAAATTTCCAATACTTCTAAGGGATCATCAAACTTGTGTTCAAACAATTTTGCAAAAATATTTCACATTAAAGTGGCACTTCTAAAACTTGTGTCAACATTCTTCTGATCTTGTATCTTATCCCTCAAGTAGACTCATAAGTTAGCACCTACAAAGAACACTTCTTTTTATAAGGTAGTTGCAAAAATGAAAGACATAGTTTTTCCTAGGTGATTATTACCACAAAGGTCGATTGGCAGGTATGGATCTTCACCAGTTAATAAATCATCTCAATCTACATGATTCTCTCCCCCTATGTTGCATTCTAGCTCATCAGTCCTTTCTCTCTCATGTTATAATTCTTTATGCTAGGAAGGTACTGCATTCAATTGATAGTCTTATTCACTTAAATCTGAACCTATAGAAAGCAACATTGTATCTCTTCTCTATCTTTTCCAATTAGCATGAAAATTTGGACTTACACTTTTATCTTCCTAGGGATATGAAAGGTCACACCCAGAAGAAGGTTCCAGGTGATCACACAATCAGATGATTGAAAGTGGGTGCCCAGACTGAAATTATCTCTATGTAAATCTATCATATTTGAGAAAGGACTACCTCAAACTAAGGGGTTGTAACATTGTGAGTTTAAGAAGTTAGATAGCTATCGCACTACTAACATACAAGTAAAATCATTGTATTCTAAATATTTCATTATTTAGAACACACATTCCATACCAATTCAATCACATTTTAGATGAAAATACAGGTGTAAATGACTAAGTGAAGGTTGATCTAGTGCCTTTCATGAATCAATTACCTACCGATCTATTCATGTTTAACTTTAAGTATTGAATACTTATCATATACTTCATATACTTGATTTTTCCTACCCTAACTGAGGTACTAAGTGATTAATGTTTAAAATTTTGAACATATCCACAATATTTGTTACCAATATTCATCTGATATCACGTTGTTTTAAAAAATTGGTCCCATAGGACAAGGTGCAACCAGCAACTTGCGATACTTTGGAAATATTTACAACATACTGTGTATATCTCTATTCCTAGAGGGACATACTCTTCATTTTGGAATACGTCCTTCACCTCACTCCTCTGTTATCATGAATTCTTTACTCCAACTACCGTCAGTCCACTGGCCCAAAGTTTAACCCTATCCTAAATTAGAAACATAAATCATGTATCAGGAAGACGCTCATAATGACTTAGACTATATGGGCATACTCGGTTGACCTAATCAACCAGGTATGCGAAGGTACCATGAGCCATTGATAGATACTACCTATCCTAAACATCACCACTAACTTTCACCTAGAGAGAAACTAAGTTCAAGTCCTTATTGTGTGTAGATCGAGATGATCAATGCAAAAGGGTGTTGCCACATGTAAATTACAATGCTGTATCCTCTTAGAAAACCACTATCAGTCTTCTCGAAGGTACAAGACCTTTGGTTGGCCATGTGACACTAGCATCCTATAGAAACTCACCTCAACACAATGTACATACCCCAAGGAGGTTATTGGATCTTAAATTAATTTGTATCTAAAACCTAATCCAACACTCCTTAAGTCCTTTTTTATACTTGAATCAATCAAGCATTAAAGAAATTTTAACTCATGATTTCTTTTAATGTTATTTTATTTAGTTTAACAACAGTTAACCAAAATATTTCGAGATCACTCAATATCTATAAGTTCCATTAAATAGAACCTATTCATTTAATGAAGGTGTAGCATGTCCATATAGGTTCAACTAGAGTAGATTTTTTAGGGAAATGAAGTCTAATGATTACACCCTGATCATGTCACCATTCTTTAAATTATATTCCTTTTAGTGAGGAAGAACCTTCCTCTACTTCCTGATTAAATGTTAGGGTTTGTCAAACCCCTCTTATCTTTCACAAACTTTAAAGTTCCATGAGCATATTCATTAGTACATTTCAATACTGTATTAGAATTGTTTAGACTAAGATTATTTAACCAAAGAAACTTATAAGTGCATCTTATTAAGGGATCATTAAACTAATTCCCTTTTATCTAACTTATCATGTTTATCCATAAAATTAAACATATAACAAATTTGTATAATATCATCCATGTGCATAGGAATTTCCATCTTCTTCATAAAGTATAAGGGGGTAGTTTACACAACCATTACAAGTAAAAAATCATTTAATACCTCATTCTATCATTTATCCATATGACAATTGTATTTGTCAGCACATTATGTTGTACATGCTAATACCAAAACTAACATTCACTCAAATAATACAACTTATGCTTTTTCAGGGCATGCATTTCAAGAATGAAATATACTCTTTCCGGCACCATGAGGTCCAGAATTAAATTGTCGAAAATACATTATACTGAGGGACTTTACTGTCTTCTTAAATCACCTTACTTGATGTTCATGGTATATCCATGTCTAGCACATTTTAGTCCTTAATGAACTAATTTCTTGATCGAAGCATTAAGTATATTAATAGGAAATGCATTTTACTACTTTCACCTTTCACTCGAGGCATATGCTTTGTGTTTCTCCTGAAACATAGTGTTGAAAACATTATGCAAAAAAAACATAAGTAATAACATCTGGATAAATCCAAGACACATTAATAAATCCTAGAAAATACTTTCAAGGAAAACATTTAAAATTTAGAAACATAAAATCATACCACTAAAACTTAATTGAAGCTATCAATAAATGAAACAGTCAACAAGTCTTGTCACTGAATTACTTCATAAATTCATAAGGATATAAGGGCACATTTAATTTTTTCCCAATCTGTAAGGAGTTAGTGAATGACATACACTTCATATTAGTATGTTTCATCCAAGCTTCCATATAAACAAAGAAGAGAATTGAATAACAAGAAGTTCAATCAATAACTTATCAGATCAATAAAAAAAGGACCCTATACCAACAAGGACCCAATCATGTATTTCATTTCATTTATACTATGTAATGAAATCCTTCATCTAACACAAACTTAGAAATTCTTAAACTAGCTCCCAAAAGAGAACTCAATAACTGTATTGTAAAGTCAAGCATTCATACTTCCAATGTCCACTAAATGTATTTATAAACTAATTACCTCTTATTCATTCACCAAGCTCAAGTTCAGATTCCATTCTCAAAGTTAAATTCTCAGTACTATTTCAAAACAACATAGGGTCCCCAAGAGATCCTAATCTCTTCTCTGACTAAAACCTCATATCATTAGTGCTCAAAGTATGTCCAACAAGGAAGAGATAATACATTACATGTGTAAGATATTATCATGAGTAAATTAGTGAAAGTCATATTTACCCATGTAAATATTTCCAAGAATAGTAAATAGTAATGTGGTAGTATGTGGTAAGTTAGTAAGTTAGAATAATAGAAATACATTAGGTGTTAGTTTTATTATTAAGGAAATAAATAAAAATATAATATAGAGATGTTATTTTTAATTATTGTCTGTGTAGCTATTTCATGGATTCTTTGTATTAGATTAGAGTAATTTCTTTCAACATTTGGTAAACAGAATCAGGTTAAATTCTTGTTCCATCAAAAAAAGATTTAAGACATAACTTTTGTTTTATGATCTAAGTTTCTCCAAAAAGGAATTACGTGAAATGATCTGTTCATATGGGAAGCTCAACAATAGATACGACTTCCCATACAAAATCACAATTCCAGTTCCATCAGTTTGGGGAGATTTAACGTGCAATTTAGCTATACAGCACATTGATCACTGTTGTTTTTTTGAAGAAATCAGAGAATCAGAAGGTAATTCAAATCTACATTCAATTTTTTTGGACTATTTAGAGTTCAAGGGAAACTAGATACACCGTCCATATAGGCATTTAATTGGCATAAGATACTTCACATACATGGAGAGTAAAAATCCAGATGCAGTTAATGAATAAAAACCTATTCAGGATAGTAGATGGACTAAAGAAAAAAGCCACCCTTGACAGATGTAAGTAAAATTGTTGAAGTCTCCAAACTAGAGATGAACAACATAACCTAGATGACAATTGACTAGGTAGACTATGAATAATTTCTATACTAAGTGAAGTTCTTGGAGGAAGGAGGCACAGAAGGTTGGAGGTCATTCAGCGACCTAAATTTTGGTCAATCACCAACAATAGGGCCATATCAGCTATGGTGTTTATTTTTTTATACAGCGTGTTCCTAAGTGTTTCAAGAGTGTAATTCCATAGAAGAGTGTTTGGTTGCAGTGTTCGTATTGTAACAGTTTTCATAATAAAGTACAATTTCACATTGAGGGGGGAACATGATCTCAATGTTCCATTTCTAGGTACATTGTCTATATATGAAGGTTCATCCTAGATTTCAGAAGAATCTTACCTATGTTATTCCCTGCAGTGAGATGTGATGAGGGATAAGAATATTACTTGGCATATCATGATGTGGTTGTAGGGTAACACCAGCTTGAAAACCTTCATTTTTGAGTTCTTTGATACAACTAATTGTAAAACCACCATTAGATCAGTTGTTGGCAAACCCTATGCAAACACCACTGTCACCCAAAATGGTTTGTTGTACACCTACTTGTAAAACTCACCATTTTCGAGCTTAAGTATAGGTCAAACCCTATGCAAAACCATCACACTTTTGGTTTGTGGTAAACCAATTGCAAAACAATTATTTTTATTCTATGGTCAACCCTGTGAAAAACCATCTATTAGGTTTATGATCATCCTAATAAAATCATCAAATCATGAAATGGTAAGTGCAAGTACAAAGGTAGATTTTCCCCATGTTCGCACTAAGGGGGGAATGTTAAGAGTAAATATATCTTAGTGCTCCATTTGTATGTATGGGTTTAGAATAATAATTACAATGTGTAATTATTATTATGGTAAATTAGTGAAAGTATATTTACTATGTAAATGTAAATAGTAAATGTAAAATGTTGTTAGTATGTGGTAAGTTAGTAAGTTATACATAATAAAACAATATACTGTTGTTTTAAATATTAAATGGTCAATAAATAAAAATATAATATAGAGTTTTTGTTTTCAATTATTGTCTGTGTAGCTATTTCATGGATTCTTTGTATTATATCAGAGTAATTTTTATATTTGGTACCATTTAGCAGGTTAAATATGTCTCGAAGAAGATTTCGTAACTTTTGTTTCACGATCTTATTTTCTCCAAAAAAATTTGTGTGAAATGATCTGTTATACAGGAAGCTATAGTAGAAATTTTAGAAAAACCCAGTTCATAGTTTGGGAGAAACATGCAATTTACTATACAGCACATTGATCACTGTTGTTTTTTTTTGAAGAAATCAGAGAATCAAAGGTAATTCAAATCTACATTCAATTTTTTTGGAGTATTTAGATTCAATAAAATAGATACAACATTATATAAATTTAATGGGGCTGAAATTCCATACATGGAGAGTAAAAATCCAGATGTAGTTAATGAATAAAAACCTATGGAGGATAGTAGATGGAAAAGAAAAAGCACCTATAGATGTAAGTAAAATTGTAGAATGGGAAACTAGATGATGAATAAATAACAGATGAAATTGACTATAACTATGAAGAATTTCTATACTAAGTGAAATTCTTGGAGGAATGAGGCATAGGAGGATGGAGGTCATTCAATGACCTCTCGTCAGTCACCAACAATGGGGCCATATCAACTATAGTGTTTATTTTTTTATACAGAGTGTTCCTATTATTTCTTTGTGTTTCTGAAAGAGTGTTTGGTTGCATTGTTTCTATTGTGGTTTTTAGAATAAAGTAAATTTCACATTGAGGGGGGAACATGATCTCAATGTTCCATTTCTAGTTTTCTACATTTATGGTATTTTCTATATATGAGCAACAAATTTCAGAAGAATTTCCTATGTTATTCCCTGCAGTGAGATGTGATGAGGGATAAGAATAGTACTTAGCATATCATTATATGGTTGTAGGTAAACCACTTGAAAACATTCATTTTTGGTTTTCGATACACTAGTTGTTAAACCACCATTTTAATTTATTGGTAAACACTATGCAAAACCATCACCCTTTTGGTTTGTGGTGCACCACTTGTAAAACCACCATTTTAGGATGTTGGTAAACCCTAGGCAAAACCATCACCCTTTTGGTTTGTGGTAAACTAGTTGTAAAACCATCATTTTTGGTTTATGGTCAACCCTGTGAAAAACCATCTATTAGGTTTATGATCATCCTATAAAATCATCAGATCATGAAAGTAAGTGCAAGTACAAAGGTATATTTTCCCCATGTTCACACTAAGGGGGGGAATTTTAGTAAATATATCTTAGTGCTCCATATGTATGTATGGGTGAATAGTAATTAAATGTGTAATTATTATTATGGTAAATTAGTGAAAGTATATTTACTATGTAAATGTAAATAGTAAATGTAAAATGTGGTTAGTATAAGTAGTAAGTTAGTACTAAAAAGAATTAGAATATTATATTTTTGAGTCAGGTTGAAACATATTAATTTTGTTGTTTTCATCTCCAAACATAGTGAAGTTATTAAATTGTGCTATAAATAAAGAATATAAGCCTATAGAGGTTGTTGTTTTCAATTATTGTTTGTGTAGCTATTTCATGGATTCTTTGTATTAGATCAGAGTAATTTCTACAGCCAATTCTTTCCACATTAGTGGAGAATGTAACTATAAATAGAAGGGTCCACCCCAAGCCACAAGTTTCACAAACAATTAACAAAACTACTAGTTCAAGTTACAAACCCTTTCAAAAGAGCTTCAAGATATAGATTACAGAGTTCCAAAACAATTTCATGTAAACCACTAACAACTAGTACAAAGAAAGTTCCAAAAACTAGTTCAATAACAACAAAGGATTCACAATCCAAAACCCACATAATTTACAAGAATACATGCAAGTGAATAACTCACTATACATCATACTAATTTTCTATTGAGCATAATTGTTTTAATGAATCATTTAGAAGAAAGAAATAAATCTTAATGGGTAGAGCCTATCATTGGCTGATAGTGCCTCTTCCAATTCAAAGAAGACTTCCAGGACCCCTGAGTTTCTCAACTCCTCTTATTTTCCAAGCAAGATTAAACAACCATAATATTTTTTCACAATGCCACTTAAACATTCCTTAAACCAAAAATAGCTCAGAGAATTCAAAAATAGCTACAAAGTGGAGATCAAACTACTGGTTCATAAGAAATTCCAAATAGCTCCATGTAGAAAAAAAATTAGGAAGCATGCAAAATTAAACAACCCCAAACAAATCCACCAGCATGCCTTCCAAGATAGGTTTTCTCACCAAACCCGATAGCACATTAATGACATTAAATCCAATTTTCCCGCTTATCTTTCCCATGCCATCTGCCATCCATAGTTGGCAAGACCTAATTACACTTCATAATGCATTTCCAAACTTAGAGATTCCTCCACTATAGGTTCCTTTAAACCTTCACTAACCCCTGCCACACTGGTCGAGTACTTACTTGCATTTAAAACCAAATCAAAATCAAATCACAATAAAAGGCTTAGGAACCATTCCTTAGTTTCTCCCACTTTCCAATGGCCCATAGGTCCCCTTTTATATCCCATTAGTTTAGGATAGATAAAAAAAATTAGGTTAGATATTAGGTTATTTTAAATATATATATAACCTTAGGATATAACCCCCAACAATAAATTTTTCCACCTTAGGATAGGATGTCAACGATTTAATAAAAAACAATCAAGTTTAGAAATAACTTAGCATCCCCTAGGTTATTTCCTTTCAAGCTAACAACTTAGGTTAGAATGCCATCCCATCGTAAAGTGGTGTAGTAGTAGTTAGGTAAATTACCTGAAATCCTGTATCTATTAGGGTAGACCTATAAAGGTACAGGGTACATAATAGTTTATTTTTCTCAAGAATTCGGAAGTAGGGTTTCTATTTCCCTTAACGCCATTAAGTTCCCTGTAAGGGTTGATCAAGAAGAGCTGAGCACAACACAAAACATCCATGCAAGCACTATTTTCAAGATGATAAAGAATTTGCCATAACTAGCAAGTTTAGTTCGTTAAGTCTCTTAATCGATGAATGTCAGTTTTTCATTTAATTTTTGATAAGAAGATTTAAACATACCTTGGATCAATGGAATTGATCCAAAGATGAGAGTCCGATTGCAAAGGATAAGTTTGCAACCATTCAAACAAGATTACAAATTTAATCATGAGAAGTGAAATAGATTATTTCACCCAACAAAAATCTAGCCCTACAATCAAAGAGCATGGTATGATTCATCCATTTCAAGCATGATCTTTAGTAGACAAAAGAACACATCTTTATCAAGAAAATCACATGTCAACACTTGAAATGCAAAAGAGGAATATAACAATTGTCAAGGGTGTTACATGCTTCCCTCCTAAAAAGAATCATCATCTTCGATGATTACCTCATTTTTAGTCATTGCATTTAGGGTAATCAATTTTTATTCACTTTATTAACATATGTTTGCAATAGTATCCAAATTTTTAAGTTCCAAAAATCAACATTAAATAGTTGTTTATTCAAAACAAATAAATATCTGCCCAAAACTGGCATACTTATTGTATTATAAAGATAAAATCACCATTTTTTTATCAGTCAACAGAATCAATTCTGTTCAAATAGATATGGAAAAGTAGTTTTCATATCATCTAGTGTTTTCCCAGGTTACACTTTCTTTGTTAAACTGGTCCCATTAGACCTTGCATTGACTTATATCACGATTTCTCAAATGCAACTGGTGAGTTTCCAGGACTTGTATGGGTTTAACCACAATTATTCCTAGGTCTTAGACCTGTAAGGAATTCCAATTTAACACATGTGATAAATCTGAAATGTATTTCTTAAGAAAAGAAATATGGAAAACATCATGCATTCATGATAAAGTAGGAGGTAATGCTAAGCGGTAAGCTACAGGGTTGATTACTTCAACTATCTCAAAAGGTCCCACATAATGAGGTGATAACTTGGTAACCTTACCAAAAGTTATAGAGCTCTTTTTCGGTTTGACCCGAAGAAATACTTTCTCACCAAGTTCAAATTTCCTGTCTACCCGCTTCAAATCAGCATAACTCTTTTGTCTATCTGCTACTTCTATCAAGCATTCACGAATCAATTTAACTTTTTGTTCCATTTCAATAAGGATTTCAGGTCCAATTACCTCTCTGTCCTCCATATTGTCCCAACTAACAGGGGTTCTACATTTTCTTCCGTATAATGCTTTAAAAGGTGCCATCTTAAGAGAGGCATGATATGTGTTATTATATGCAAACTCAACTAGTGGAAGGTACTCTTCCCACTTATACTATTGATCCATACAATACATTCATAACATATCCTCCAAAACTTGATTAACTCTTTTAGTCTGTCCATCCATTTTTCAGATGATACGTAGAACTGAAATTCAGCTTAGTTCCTAAAGTTGTATTAAGCGTTTGCCAAAATATTGATGTCATTCTAGGATCTCTATCTAAAATGATTAATTCAGGTACTCCATGTAATCTGAAAATTTCGTGAACAAATCTTTTAGCTAACACCAGAGAATCATCCTTCAGATTTCCATCAATAAAATGTGCTACCTTTGTTAGTTTATCCACAACTACTAAGATAACATCATGTTTATTTCTTGACATAGGCAACCCTTGTACAAATTCCATGCTTATCACTTACCATTTGTACTGCGGTATGCTATGAGGATACAATAAATCAGATGGGTGCATATGTTCTACTTTAACACGTTGACATTCAAGGCAATGTGACACAAAATCTATAACATCCTTTTTCATTCCCTTCCAGAAATATTGTTGTTTTATATCAGCAAGCATTTTTGTAATACTAGGGTGTCCAGAAAAAGGTGAATTGTGAAATTATGCTAACAATTTCTTCCTTAAATCATTTAGCAAAGGTACATATACCCTATTTTCAAATTGTAAGATTCCTTCATTATCAAAGTGAAAACCTTTATACCTCAAATCATTCAAAACTGCAGCAAGCACTGTCTTTACTTGCTGAAAATAAGAATCAGATTCCATAACACTTTTTACCTCATCCTTAAATTGAGCTCTCAAAGTTATAAGATTATAAATGTGCTTCCTACAACTTAGAGCATCAACCACTCTATTTTCTTTACCCTTGATATAATTTATGTCAAAATCATATTGAGACAAAAAATCTAACCACCTTCGTTGTCTTGCATTAATATTTGGCTGAGTGAAGATATACTTAAGTCCAAGATGATCAGTTTTTAGTTCAAAAGGTTTACCAAGCAGGTAATGCCTCTAAACTTACAATGCATGAACAATGGCAACAAGCTCTAAATCATGTGGAGCATAATTCAACTCATGTAACTTAAATTTTCTACTTTCGTAAGCTATGACATGACCATTTTGTAACAAAATACCTCCTAGACCTTCACCAGATGCATCAGTCACCACCATAAAATCTCCATTAGGATCTGGTACTACAAGAATAGGTGTTGAAGTTAACTGTTCCCTCAAATTTTTCAATACAATTTCACACATTTCTCATTCCAAACAAACTTTTTATCATTCTTTTGTAAAGAAGTTATTGGTGCAGCCACTGTAGAGAAATCTTTTACAAATTTCCTATAGTAGCCAACAAGTCCCATGAAGCTTCTAACTTCATGTACATTCTTTGGTACAGGCCACTCAGTTATAGCTATAATCTTTAGAAGGATATACAAGCAATACCATTCTTACTTATTACATGTCCCAAATAGTTTATTTCAGTATCATAGAAAGAAAATTTAGAAAACTTACCGAATAACTGTCTCTTCCTTAATATTTCCAAAACTATCTTCAAATGCTCATGGTGTTCCTCGATACTCCTTATAATATATGAGAATGTTGTCTAAGAATACGAGCACAAATTTTTCTAAGTATTCTTGAAAGATATTGTTCTTTAAATTTATAAATGTTACAAGTGCATTTGTTAATCCGAAAGGTAAAATAATGAACTCATAATATCCATACCTTGTTCTTGAAAGTTGTTTTTATGAATATATTCATCCTTAATCCGTAATTGATGATATCTAGATTGAAGATCTATATTAGAATATACCAATGCTCCACGCATTTGATAAAATAAATCATCAATCCTAGGGAATGGGTATCTATTCTTGATTGTTGCTTTGTATAACATTCTATAATTAGTGCACAATCTAAGTGTTCCATCCTTCTTTTTTATCAAAAATTATAGGTACTCCCCAAGGTGAAAACACTTGGTCTAATAAAACCATTAGAAAAACATTTCCTACAATTGAGCCTTAATCTCTACTAATTTTATAGTAGTCATTTGATATGGTGCTTTAGAAATACGTTCAGGTTCCACGCTTGATCTCAATCGTGAAATCAAACTCCCTTTTAGGTGGAAGTACCTAGTAATTCTTTAGGAAATACATCACTAAAGTCTCGTAATATTAGATACCATTCCATAATTTCGCTATTCTCTTCAGTTCTTTCAATATTTTTTACTGCATATAAGGTACAACCTTTGTTTTTGGCCTTTTTTAAGTTGTATAGTTGACAGTTTTTCTAATAGAAATTTCATGTTTCACACCTTGAATCTCTGTTGTTTTCTGCAGGTCATCTAAACAACTAATATGTTTTTTCAAAACAATCCACTTTAGCCTTATGTTCTGCTAAAAAATTAACACCTATGATCACATCATACGACCCCCAAAGGTGCAACATAAATATCAAATTCAGTGGAAAATTTAGGTAAATTAAGGACTTCTCCAAAAAGACACATATTAACTATATGAACAACATTGTTTTCCATACTATACAGTCCATGTTTTTATCCATGTTTCTAGATTTTTCTCTTTATTTTAGATGATAATTTACTAGAAATAAAACATTTAATAGCTCTGGTATCAAAAATTATAGTTACAGGTAAACCAAATAACTTACCCAAAAATTCTATAGGTGTGGCATGCTTGTCAGCTACTACAGCGTGTATCTTGTGCTACTGATTACGATTGTCCTTTTTCAAAGGGCACTGATTTGCATAATGGTCTTTGCCATAGTTAAAACAACCTCCTATAGGTCCTTTCCTAGGCTCAAATTTAGTTCCAGCCTTAGAGTTATCATTCTGACCCCCATACGACTTCTGTCCGTTATTATTGTTCTTAGAAAATTTGTTTTGTGCATTACCAGCAAACTTGTTTGTTGCTTCTTTCTTATTAGTATCAGATGAAATCTTACCTTTCATTCCAAATTTCTTCCATGGTCCTTTCTTATGTGCAAGAGATGATGAAGACGAGTTGGGATTTTTATTTCTTACTTCCTCCTTATGAGTAGAAATTTCCTTTAATTTATGTTCCTGCCTTACAGCCTTTTCAATAACCCCTTCCATCATGGTTGGGTTGTGACCATCCACCTCTCATCCTATAACAGGATTCAATCCCATGATGAATTTCTATATCCTTAACTTCTCATCTATTTGGTACTGAGGTACATACTTAAGGAGTTTTGTAAATCGTTCCTAGTACTCAGTTACAGTTAGCTTCCCTAGAGCTAAGTTCTGAAATTCAATCATTTTCTGATCATAGTAAAGTTGCGGTAGCCAAAAATGCCTAAAGTAACCTTTAAATTGATCCCAGGTGATATTAGTTTCATCAATGTTTAACTCAGCCTTTCGAATGTCCCACCACAAAGATGCTTCATGAGAAAGCTAATATGCTCCCCATATCACCTTTGTTTCTTTTGAGAAATTCCTTATTGTAAAGTATTTCTCCATTTCACTGGCCAGTTCTTAGCTCCATATCCTAATGTGTTTGATGCTTTTAGTCTCCCTTACATCCCATCATCTCTCACCCTCTTAAAAATACATCCACCCAATCACCTACAACCTTTTAACCCCCCATACCTAACTCCAAACACCTCTAACTATCCCTAGCATTACCATCTACCTCCCCATTACCTGTTCATTCTCTGGGAAATCTAAGAGAATCACCCAAACTCACCTTCACTAAGTTTCCATCACACCGACCCTACCAACACCAATTAACCCAAACCATCATCGGTTTTCCCTCAACTAGCATCGGTCTTACCATACCGACGTCGGTCTCTATGTATGACAAACTTACCTATAATAGCAACTTCATACCTTTCACCCAAACAACCCAAATCACCTAAAGCTTGACCATGACCTGTCCCCACCACTTTATTTACCTTTCTGACTTCCAGATCTGATCATAACCTAGCATGTTAGATTAGATTTATTTATTATATTTGAATGAGATAACCAAATCATATTAACTACAGTAGGACATTATTGGTTCATATTACTTCTTGCATTAATTTTTTTTTAAACAATGGATTGAAAT
This sequence comes from Taxus chinensis, assembly GCA_019776745.2. Classification (NCBI taxonomy): domain Eukaryota; kingdom Viridiplantae; phylum Streptophyta; class Pinopsida; order Cupressales; family Taxaceae; genus Taxus; species Taxus chinensis. The sequence continues at coordinate 728,295,149 of CM034153.1, read as the reverse complement.
CCATCTAGGAAGTAGCACACTTATCAGATCTAGCATACACTAGGTAGTCCACTGACATATATTGTTTAATATTCCTTTTTTGGTCTTGTTTTTATTCGCGAGTAGTTTCTCCTAGAAAAAAGGAAGTTCTCGCAATCAACATTGGATCAGGAAATCAGAACATGTGCACTCTACCTTCCATCTTCACTCACAGGTATTCCTCCTTACCCTTACCTTATCTATTTTACTCTTACATATGAAAAATATTAGGCGAAACATTTTGGCATGCCCTGTGGACCCATTTGGGTTCTTTACATTTTTCATTCTAAGGGAATCATTTTGTGTTTATTTATTTTTGAAATATATTTCACATTAAATCTTCTCCCTTGGAAACATTCTTCTTCTCCTATCTATCTCAGTGACACTCGTAGTTTAGATTAAAAATAACACTTATTTTTATTTTGTATTGCATTAGTGAAAGACATACTCTTGCCTATTCATTATTTCTCTCATTGAATATAATTTATGGATTTGGGTTTAAAATTTGTTGCATTTCATCCTTCTATGTTGAATTTTAGCTCACATTTAAAAAAGAGAGCAACCTATATGTTGGAAGTCATGCCCAACTGATGGTTAACACAATTGAACCATAGAAAGCACATATCTCTCTTCTCTCTCTTTTCCAAACCATAAAAATTTGGATTTACACATCTTTTTAAACAACATCTCACCTGGATTAAGTTTTCAATGATCACACGATCAGAGGATTGATAGTGGGCGCCTAGCTGGTTATCTCTATCTAGTCATCACCTCAGAGAAAGGACCACCCCCGCCATTGTAACATTCCCATTTTAAGACTTTAGAAACAAGGGAATTTTTTTTATAATGTTCACTGTTCTAAATAAAACATTATTTAGAACACACATTCCATACTAATCAATCTCATAACAGATAACCATATGCAACTGTAAATGAATCGGTTATACATCAATCTATTCATTCCATGACTCAGTTACATACCGATCTATTCATGTTTAACTCTAAGTATTGAATACTTATTGTATACGTCATATACTTGGTTTTTCCTACCTTATCCAGGTATTGAGTGATCTGTTTAAATAACATATCTCAATATTCATTAACAATATTTATCTGATATCATGTTGCTTTAAACTTGGTGACATAGAACAACACAACCAGTATCTTGAGATACTTTGGCCAAAGATTTACAACATACTGTGTATGTCACTATTCCTAGACGACATGCTTTTTCTTTTGGAATATGTCCTTCACCTCACTCCTCTGTTATCATGAATGTTCTCTACTAACTACTGTCAGTCCACTTGCCCAAAGTTTAACCCTAGTCCCAGTTAGAAACATAAATCATTATAGGAAGATGCTCACAATGACTTAGGGTATATGGGCATACTCAGTTGACCTAAGTCAACTGGGTGTGCCAAGGTACCATGAGCCATTGATAGCTACCACCTATCTCAAACATGCCACTAACTTGACCTAGAGAGAAACTAAGTTTAAGTCCTTATTGTGTGTAGATCTAGATGATCAATGCAGAAGGGTGTTGCCACATGTCAACCCCAATGTTGTATCCTCAAGAAAACCTTAGTCTTCTCAAAGGTACAACCTTGTAGTTGGTGTGTGCCAGCATCCTATAGAAACTACCTCAACACAATGTACATACCCCAAGGAGGTTATTAATGTTGAACCCTAATCGAACACTCCTTAAGTCCTTGTTCTATACTTGAATTAATTAAGCATTAAAGAAATTCCTTTAACTCATGATTTATTTTAATGTTCATTTATTTAGTTTAAAAAAAGTTAACCAAAATAAGACACCAATATCATAAGTTCCATTAAATATAACCTATTCATTCAATGAAGGTGTAGCAACCAATTAGGTTCAACTAGAGTAGACTTTCTAGGGAAATGAAGTCTAATGATTTATGATCATGTCACCATTCTTTAGATTATATTCCTTTTAGTGAGGAAGAACCTTCCTCTACCTGATTAGCTGTTAGGGTTTATCAAATCCGTCTTATCTTTCACAAAGTCTAAATTTGCATCGCATATTCATTACACATTTTAATATTGTATTAGAATTATTTAGATAAGATTGTTAACTTAAGCAACTTAAGAAGCTACATCGTATTAAGAGAGATTAAACTAATTCCCTTTTATCTAACTAATCATGTTTATCCAAATTAAACATATAACAAATGTGAATAATATCATCTAGATAGAAATTTCCATCTTCTTCATAAATATAAGGTAGTTTACACAACCACTACAAGTAAATATCCAATCATTTAATTCCTCATTAAAAACTTATCCATATACAAGACTATGTATTTCAGGCATGTTGTATAACAAAAAAAAATTCATTCAAAAAAGAATACAACTTTTCTTTTTCAATACAATTCAAGAATGAATCAAAAATCTTTACATGAGGTTCAAAATTAAATGAACCAATACAACATGAAATTTCTTGTCTTCTTTAATCACTTACGATGTCCATCTATAAAATTACTAGCATGAGTCAATTCAATGAACTGAACATGATAAGCACTAAGATTTAAAGTAAAGTGCATTCCACTAATTGCTTCATTAAACAACTTTGCTTTCATGAAACAATTGAAAACATCATGTAGATAATCATAAGTAATAACATCTATAAAGAAGACAATTGAGAAATCTGAATTTACTTTCAAGGAAGGAACAAATTATAATCTGTAACATCAAAATCATACCACAAGACTTAATTGAACCTATCAATAACTATTAAACAGTCAACAAGTCTTGCCACTGAATTACTTCATAAATTCATAAGGATAGAAGGGAACATTTAATTTTTTCCCAATCTACAAGGAGTTAGTGACAGCATAACTTATATTAGAACGTTTCATCCCTCCATATAAACAAATAAGAGAATTAAATAACAAGAATTTCAATCAATTAACTTATCAGTCAACAGAAAAAGGATCGCATGCCAACAAGGACCCCATCAATATTTCATTTCATTTATACTATGAAATGAAATCCTTCATCTAACACAAACTTAGAAATTATTAAACTAGCTCCTAAAAAATAACTCAATAACCGAGTTCACAGTCAAGCATGCATACTTCCAATCTCCACTGAAGATTTACAAACTAATTACCTCTTTTCATTCACCAAGCTCAAGTTCAGATTCCATTCTCAAAGTTAAATTCTCAGTACTATTTCAAAACAAAATACTGTCCCCAAGAGATCCTAATCTCTTCTCTAACTAAAAACTTAGAGATTAGATCAAAGAGTCCAACAGGGAAGAGAAATATGCAACAGTATAAGATTAGATCATAAAGTGCAATAGTGCAAGATAGACTAGCTCAACACTAATTCACATGTTGTTTACTCGCATTTAAACTAATGCCCTTTTATTTCACACCATCCGTCAACCACTCCCACCTAGTCCATCACCATTGGCCATCCAGTCACCTATGGATCCAAATAATTTTATCCACATTACTATCAGTGACGAGGAGTTCACAAGACTCCTTGATCAAAATCCCATGGACCTACAATATTATCTTTTCCACTCATCTACTCAAGATTCCTTAAGATAGTTAACATACATCATGCTCATATCTATCCCTCTTGCCATTGCACCCACTTCCACATCAGCTACCACTATTTTGGTGTTTCCCTCATCCACATCACCCCATGTGGTCTCTCAGTTAGGTCCCACCTCTGCTGTAACTACCACCCTAATGACATCTATTTCACCCATGATGTCAATTGTTCCTTCACCAACTATTTTGAGCATATCCCCATCACCCCCTTTTCCTTGTATGCGCCAGTGGTGTCACAACCACCTTTTGTGTCGGCAACCCAAACCCATTTTAAAAATATGGTTCTTTCTATCCCTCAGTCTCTACCACCCATTACCATGAGATTCATTGCGACCACCCCACCTATTTACATGCATCACCAGTAGCCCCTAATCTTGTCTGTCACTTATTTTCAGTATATTCCACCTGTATCTAGACCCCTTTCAAAGTTTTCATATTCCACACCCTCATGTACTGGGATGCCATCTACATCATACACCTATTATCAACCTCCATTTATTGTGGGAGGCACCCACTCCTCACAACCCACCAATTAATTCATTAGGATGATGATGGAAAAGATGCAGACATTAGAAGCATCAGTTTCTAACTCTCATAACTTCCTAACCTATGATGAAATCTATAATGATCCTATTCATCCATCCATTCCTATTCACCTGTATCATGTGCATTAGGAAATGCCTAAATTTAAGTGTTTTAACAGTAAATAAAACCCGCAATAACACTTGTGTTCATTCAAGCATGGGTACTACCTAATTGCCCATAAATATGCTTTTCTCTTACAAACATTTCCCATGTCCCTAACACGACCCACATTAGATTGGTATAGTAGTTTACCTAGACATTTCATCTACTCCAACCAAGTGGATCAAGCATTCCTAGACCTCTTCTCAATCAATGTAGTCAATAAGGTCACCATGACCGACTTGTATTCAACACGAAAATATGAAGATGAATATATCACAGATTTTATTTCCTGTTGGCGTAGTCTTATTAACCAACTGAAATTCTAGCTACCTCAAACTGAGCTCATTGATTTGTTCACCAGAGCTTGTGCCAAACACATCTCACCAACTCTATAGGTCCAAACCTCCTGAACCTTTGACGAAGCATTCACCATGGTACGAAAGTTGTAAATTCATGCCATTGAAGAAAATAAAATCCAATTACAAAACAACAATGCCCCGTTCAAATAAAATGATACTTCTTCATTTTCAAAACCTCAAATTAACTATTCAAAGACCAAAGGATTTTCCAAAATGGTAGTCCTTAAGGTGGGACCATCTCATCCTTCTAATCAAGCCCAACCTTCTTCTAATATTTCCCATGTCTAGGCCTTTCAACTCCGGTGTCAGTAACCGAAGTACACTTCAATTGGGTAGCCCTATTCTTCAGTCTTGGAAAATCTTCTTAAAGTTGGAGCCATTACACTTCCTCCCATAAAACCTCATACAGGTTTTGATCATTTATGTATTATGCCTACATGGTATATAGAACATGACTACTATAAATATCATTGTGTCAAAGTCCATAGCGATGCTAATTGCATAATGTTTAAGAACATTATCCAAGAGATGATAGATAATTGATATCTAGTCGTGGACAACCCGAATGCACTGAAAAATCAAAATTTACACATCTTTAAAAAAAAATTCCCTAACCATAAATCGTTGTTTAATCAAAATAGTGAACCTTCATCTAGTGAAAATAATTTACATGATGTCCACAAAGTTTTTTATATCATATTGACCATTCCTCAAATCCCACCTATTTCATCTATTGAGGAAATTCTGGAATGAGCTCCTTTACCCACAGAGGAACATATCTCTTCCACTCCTTTATCCTTAGAGGAGTCCCCTTTATCTCTCCCTTCACCTATGGAGGAACCCAAAATTTTTACCGATGACATTCCACCGTCTACTTCACAACCTACCAAGAATTCAATGCTTTCAAATCTCTCATCCATAAGAGAATCATCATCATCTTATCCTCTACCAAGGAAGAATTCTACATCACCCCACCTATTATCTCTCCTACCCATGGGGAGACTCTTCAGACATTCCACTACCTGTTGGGGCAGTTCTCCCTCAGCATCCCAGGACCCCATTGACATGATCTCGGCTCTTTTACCTATAGATTCTGAGGCTATCCAATTCCTTGTCTTACAAACATATTTTATAGGGATTGCCACCAAACCAACTCCATCTTCTTCTTTATTAGTCCCATTTTCATGGTTGGCTGATAACTTGGATTACGTTGATAGTTCTATGATCTGGGGATGTCTCTGACTCCCCTTTTCAACCCAAATGCTATTTTTTCTTGAGGATACATCCACAATCTACCCAAGGATATTTTAAGCAATCGAATTGACATTGACCATGCCTATTGAAATGGATTCTTCTTCATCATCTATACCTACATCCAAACCTCTACCCATGACTAAAACCATTCCAAGACCTCAAAACCTACCCACACCTATCTCCTCACATATATCTAGACCCATCACTACCTTGGGTGTCATGCCAACATCAAGCCTTACTCACCCACCTATCAAACTAGACTTAGCCATGTCTTCCCAAACCTACACCAACATTATCCCTTCACCTGAAAATAAGACCCAACCTTCTAGGCCGCATACACCATTCTTGCCCATAACACCTTTTTCACCTTCCCCCTTTCCATCCATCAACCCTGATCAAATAGTCTCCTACCCAAGGCCATTCAAAAGCTAAACAACCTACTATTGCATCACGAGACTTTTTTACACCTCATTCACCCAAACAACAAAAAGCATCACCCTTACCCATGTAATTCTTACCACCTATAAATCCACCAGTTACTATCCCCGCAACTCTACCTATACGACTTCAACCCATGCTGTCCACCCAAATTCAACCACCCACTTCCACCGTAACTCAATTTTCCCCATAGGGTAACTGATCCTCTTCCACCATCTACTTTCCCTTCTACATCCCATACTCCTATGTCACCTTTACCCAAGAATATGCAACCCAAAGATAAGAACCAACTACCCTCCAATAAGGTATTAAAACCAACAAAACATTCCAATACTATTTCTTCTACCACATATTTACCCAAAAAAATTCCATTAAAACATAAGACAATAATACTTACCAAACCAATGGGCCAACCCATTCCTCCTCCTATAAAACCTCTTCCCTTGCGATCATCTGCACCCTTACCCAAACCCATGCTTACGTACCATTGTGATCCATTAGTAGGTTCTTACGTCAAAATTTTAACCAATCTCTTAGAGACTTTCATCATCACATTACCACTGCTTTGACCTTACGATCCTCTCAAACCCAAACCAAAAGGGTTTGATGAAACCAAGATTTGTGCCTATCATTCTGTGCGAAGTAGAAGGTTGTAAGGCCCTAAAAATTATCTTCTCTAATGGTGACCTCCTGAAAAAAAATTTGATGGTGATGATCTTCTACATGAGGACCATATTCCACCTTCACCAATGTCCCTGCATCCTCTTCCATTACCCATTCAGAGACCATTATCTCTACCCCCACAACCATTTTATCCACCTCCAAATTCAAGATCAACATGGTCCACATAAGAGAGCTAACCAAACCTCTGCCTAAATGTCAGTGTGCTCTACTCATTTCATAAGGCTCTTATCCACTGCTAGGGTTTTTTCCCTCATGTCATTACACCTTTCATGGCACACTCTCTCCACCCACATCCCCTCATATTAAGTTTTAACATGGTTGACGTTGCCACCCATGTTCAGAAAGACAAAGGAAAAGAAAAATCAACTAGCCCATCAACCAACCCCATGCCCAATATACCATCTACACCCGCACCCAAAATCATCATCCACATATCTACATACCCTATCTCTAATGGGGTCACCCATCGTGTAATGAAAAAACAATTACATCAGTCCCCTCTAAAGATGTCTTTGTATGATCTCATCTAAAATTTTTGAATCTCGTAGATAAGCCCTTATTGAGGTTTTGCAATCCATTGAATTTTTACCCAATGACCGCACACCAGTGGCCTCCATTATAACCCCTCATCACATGGCCTCGCTTACAAAATCATATCCTTCTTATACACCGATTTCCACTCTTCAAGTCACCTGCCTCAGCTTCTCTGATGAGGAGATTATAGTTCTCTAGTTAGATGACCCTAATCCCACACTTTTCATTTTGGTATATATCAATAACATACGTGTACGACACGTCATGATTGATGGTGGTGCTAGCATTAACATCATATCCTTCCATGCATACAATCAAATGCACATCCCTTCTAATTATATACATAATAACCCAATTATGATGCATTCCTTCAACAATGCCATCACCTCCACCCTTGGCACCATTATCCTTCATGTTTGAGTAGGCCCTCGCACTTTCCTAATACTATTCTACGTCTTAGAGGGAGATTTCCAGTATAACCTATTGCTCGGTAGACCTTGGATTCACATCATGGGTTTTGTCCCTTCAACTTTACACCATTGTGTAAAATTTCAACATGAAGGACATAACTATACCATCCCCACTGACTCGTCATCATTTAAAACTTGTAACATGTTATACTGACCCAACGATGTACTTGTACCAGTCAAGGCATTTGCCACAATCCCCACTTCTCCTTCACCAACGAGCCCATCCACCAATTCCTCTGCCACCTCTCCCACATATAACTCTTTTATTCCTACTACAACCTCATTCAGACTACTACCCCTCCTGCCCAATCATCTAGTGAGTCATCTATCCCCACCACCCACATATCTACTACTAATCCCTTTAAAAAAAAAATTCAACACCTCACTCCAGGGGAGTACCGCCTATACATTATCAACACATTCCTCACTCACAAGAGTGTGGAAACTTGTGTCAGAACCCTAGTTATGGACTACCGCGTAGGTGAGGTTTTTCCTTATGGTCCTTCCCACCTTTGCACTAACCTAATGTATCGAGGACTTGATATTCCCACTTATTCACCCGAATCTCTATCCCAAACACAAACGTTTTCATCTAACCTCCAATCTCATACTAACTATTGCTTCACCCACACTTTCCTTCATTGTTGTGCATGGAAAGGCTTTGGTTTTAGTTTTTACAAACAAGGCCATCATACTGTCATTTCATGTACCACCCATAAACATGACAATCACAGTGGTATTGACTTCACTGCACCATTTCCAAAGAAGTCCCACATCGACCTTATTGAGGAAGATAAACCTTCTTCACCCCATTCACCAAAGTCACCACATTCACCAACAGAGTCCATAGATCCTGAATCTATTCCTTCTAAAAAAATCACAAACACAATTTTCCTAGTACTTGTGACCTATCAACATGATGACGAGGATCCCTTTTCTCTTCCTTTCCTGTATCCTAACATGATCGATAATGATACACCTTCTATTAATTTCATTCAATGTCAAGAAAATGAGTCTATCCTCACCTACCTTGGTGTAGAAGATTCTTATATTCACCGGTTGTTACCTTCTGAGACAAAAACCATGTTAGATGAATTGACTATCAAAATCAACATTAACAATCAAGATGACCCACACATTCTAAAGATAGGCCAATCTTTAGATTTTTCTAAACATGAAGCTTTTACTTCTTTCCTTTAGGACCATAGCAATGCTTTTGCTTGGTCCTATGCTGATATGCTCAGTATTGACCCAAACATTGTGGTCCATAATATCATTACCATTCACAAGGCCAAACCCATAAAATAGAAGCCAAGGAAAATGCATCCTTGCATTTCTATTCTTATCAAACAATAACTTCAATGCCTTCTCTCAGTTGCCTTTATCCTACCCATTGACTATGCCCAACTAATTTCTAACATCGTTCATGTCACAAAAGTGATAGGGGACTCCGAATTTGCATGGATTTCCATGACCTCAACCTCACTTTCCCCAAAGATGACTTTCCTCTACCAGGAATTGACCAATTGGTTGATCTCACCACCGGCTATGAGATGTTATCAATCATGGATGGTTTCTTGGGTTATAATAAAATACTACTCACTCCAAAAGATCAACAAAAAAATGCCTTCATCACTCCTTGGGGTACCTTCTACTATCGAGTCATGCCTTTTGGCCTTAAAAATCTTGGTGCTACATATCAGCAAGCCATGAATTATATCTTCCATGAAATCTTGCATTGCATATTGGAATTCTACATAGATGACCTTATTTCTAAACCTAAACATCACGTCGAACACCTAACAATCCTTAATGTCATCTTTGACCTCCTCATGAAGTATTGTGTTTTCTCCTTCAACCTAAGAAGTGTGTATTAATGGTGCTTTTAGGAAAAATCCTTAGGTTCATCATTTCTTTGCATGGCATAGAAGTAGACCCTGCTAAAGTAAAGGTTATTCTCGAAATGTCTCCACCTATTAATCTTTTTCAACTTCAAAGTTTGCAAGGTAAGTTTCAATCTATTTGTTAGTTTATTTCACAACTTTTTGACCACTTCCAACCATTTCATCATCTCCTCAAAAAGGGTGTCTCATTCAAATGGGATCATGAATGCCACAAAGCCTTTGATGCCTTAAAACAATATCTTCTTCAACCACCGGTACTCCTTCCTCCTAGGGATGACCAAACCTTTTACCTATATATTTCTGCTACTGATCATTCCTTAGGTGTCATGCTCACTAATCACAATGAACAACACAGGGAGCAAGAGGTTTATTACATAAGTCGTACACTTCTAGACTACGAAACTAGGTAATCCCATGCTGAAATTTTTTTCTTAGCCTTATTTTTTGTCGCCACTAAACTATGTCATTACCTACTCAACCACAAAACCTTTTTCATTACTAACACTGACCCTCTACATTATATGTATGTCAAACCCTACCAACATCAACATGTTCATGTTGGCTCATGCTTCTTGTAGACCTTGACCTCAAATTCATCCCTTAAAAGTATGTCAAAGGCAAAGCCATAGCTGACCAACTAGCGGACGCACCTCTTTTCGGAAATCAATCCTCTAGATTTTATTTCCCCAATGAATCCATTACTACCCTCTCTTTGGTTGATACCACTTATCAGATGACCTTATTCTTTAATGGTTCCAAATGTCAGCATTGACACAGTAAAGGTGTTTATTATCATTCCTCTTGATGGTGAACCTATGTCATTATATTTCAAACTAGATTTTGAGTGCACTAAAAACATCACCTAATATGAAGCACTCGTATTAGACCTTCAAACCACCATCTCCCAAGATGTTAAATCAATTAATATCTTTGGTGATTCCTAACTGGTTGTAAAAAAAGTCAATGGTATATACTAGTGTCGTAATGAAATACTGTAAAAGTACAAATGTTATGTTGACATGCTTTTGACTACCTTTGATTGTTATGAAGTTCAAACCACCCCATGTTCCACCAATAAATTTACAGATACCATGGCTTGCCTGGATTCTCAGATACCCACTTCACTTGCTGACTCCAAAATCTTTGTCACAATAAAATTTTTGCAATCACCCTCTTATTTATCTCATGAAGTCCATTCTTTTAGAACCGTTGCACCTGACCCATGTGACCTTTGGTATAAGTAGTTTGCAAATTACCTTTCCCTTTCCATTCTACCTCCTGATCTCACTCTTAATGGACAACGTGCCTTTCTTAAAGGTGTCTCTTGGTATGTCATCATACGTGGTTTCCTTTATAAGTTCAGATTTTATGGTATTCTCTTACGATGCCTTGCAAGTTCTAAAATTCCTTACACCATCAAGGAATTTCACGATGGAATTTGTGGAGGCCACTTTAGTGGTGTAACTATCGCTAAATGCATTCTTCGCCTTAGATATTATAAACCAACCCTAAACTGTGACTGTTGTGACTATGTGAAACATTGTGTGAAATTCCAGCAACATGCCAATATTCATCATACACCTATTCATTCCTTACAGATCACACGAGACCTTTGGCCTTTCTCTCAATGGGGTTTGGATCTTGTTGGAGAGATCAATCCTCATTATTCAAAAAACCATCAATGGATTATAACCACTACTAAATACTACACTAAATGGGTAGAATCCATTCCAGTCATTTCTACAAAAGTTGAGAAAATATGTGAATTTATCAACCATCACATCATTTGTTGCTTTGGTGTCCCTCATAGCCTCATCAGTTGTAACATTCCCATTTTAAAACTTTAGAAACAAGGGATTTTTTTTTTTACATAATGTTCATTGTTCTAAATAAAAATTTATTTAGAACACACATTCAATGCCAATCAATCTCATATCAGATAACCATATGAAGTTGTAAATGACTCGATGATACATCGATCTATTGAATACTTATCGTATACTTGGTTTTTACCCTAAACTGGGTACTGAGTGATCTTTTTTAAAGAACATACATGAATATTTGTTACTAATATTCATCTAATATCACGTGGCTTTAAACTAGGTGACATAAGACAACGCAACTAGTAGCTTGTGATACTTTGGCCAAAGATTTACAACATACTGAGTATGTCACTATTCCTAGATGACATACTTGTCATTTTGGAATACATCCTTCACCTCACTCCTATGTTATCTAGAATGGTCTTTATTGACTACTGCCAGTCCACTTGCCCAAGTTTTAACCCTAGCCCAAGTTAGGAATATAGTCTATTATAGGAAGACACTCTCGATGACTTAGGGCAAAAAGGGCATACTCATTTGACCTAAGTCAACCAAATGTGCCAAAGTACCCTGAGTTATTGAAAGGTACTCTCTATCCTAAACATGTTACTAACTTGACCTAGAGAAAAACTAAGTTCCAAGTCCTTATTGTGTGTAGATCTAGATGATCAATGCAGAAGGGTGTTGTCACATGTCAACTACATCACTGTATTCTCGAGAAGACCTAAGTAATCTTGAAAGTACAACCCTGTAGTTAGCGTGTGCTAGCATCCTACAGAAACTACCTCATCAAGATGTACATACCCCAAGGAGGTCATTAATACATTATTAATTTTGATTACAAAATAGATTACATCATCCATATTAAACCCTAACCCAACACTCCTTAAGTTCTTGTTCTATACTTGAACCAATTAAGCATTAAAGAACTTCCTTTACTCATGATTACTTTTAATGTTCGTTTACATAGTTTAACAAGCAGTTAACCAAAATAGGAAAACAATATCATAAGTTCCATTAAATATATCTTAATCATTCAAATAAGGTGTACCAACCAAATAGGTTCAACTAGGGCAGACTTTATAAGAAAGGAAGTCTAACGTTTAATGATCTTATCACCCTTCTTTGGGTTACATTTCATTTAGCGAGGAAGAACCTTCCCCTATTTGATTAAGTGTTGGGGATTGTCAAACCCTTATTATTTTTCACAAACTCTAAAGTTCCATCACATATTCATTACACATTCAATACTATATTAGAATTTTTTCAGATAAGATTGTTAACTTATGCAACTTAACAAGTTGCATCTTATTAAGGGAGATTAAATTAATTCCCTTTTATCTAACTTATCAATTTTATCCGAATTAAACATATGAAAGATATGAATAATACAATAAAGATAGGAATTCCATCTTCTTCATAAATATTAGATAGTTTACAAAACCAATACAAGTAAATCTTCAACATTCAAATTCCTCATTTAAAACTTTTTCATTTACAAGACTGAGTATTTCAGGCATGTTGTATAACAAATAGCCTTAATCCAAAAAGAATACAACTTTTCCTTTTTCAATACAATTCAAGAATGAATTGAAACTCATTACATAAGGTTCAAATTCAAACAACCCAATACAACATGAAAGTTCTTGTCTTCTTTAATCACTTATGATGTCCATCTGCAAAATATCTAACACAGGTCAGTTCAATGAACTGAGCATGATAAGTACTAAGCATTAAAGTAAAGTGCATTCCACTAATTGCTTCATTATTCAATTTTTGTTTTATGGAACAATAGAAAAACATCATGCACATAATCATAACTAATAACATCTAGAAAGAAGTACAATTTAAGAAGTCAGAATTTACTTTTAAGAAAGAAACATATTATAATATGCAACAACAGATTTATACCACCAAAATTAATTGATCCTAACAATCACTTTTACAGTCGATAAGTCTTTTCATTCAATTATTCTCTAACCCATAGAAATACACATTCATCTTTACCAAGTAGCAAATGAAGTTAGTTACAACATAACTCCTAATAGTATGCTTCATCTTTCCATATAAATCCAAGAAGAGAATTTGATGCATACATATTCCTCAGACACAATTCATCTGAAGAAAATAATCAGGTTTAGTACTCACATCATTTCCTCAGTCAAAGATATTAATATAAGGAGCTCACAAATAAAAAGGAAACAACCAACAAGAATCCCAATTCGGCTCCAGCAGAATAAAAATAGTTCTATAGAAAGTCCTACAAACTTCAGTATCTTTGTAGTTTATACTTCTAAAAGGGTCTAAGTAACCAACTTACTAAAAATCCAAGCTATACCTGTATAAAATAAGTCTCTTACCAATCCCTAGGAAAATTCCCATCTCAAGAGAGAATCAATAAGAGAGAAGTTCATAAATGAATTTATCAGTCAATCATACAAAAACTTTCCAAACCACGAAGGGCCCAATCCAAATTTCATTTCATTTATACTATGAAATGAAATTCATTAACAATAACAAACTTATAAATTCTCTAACTAGTTCCCAAAGGAGAATTCAAAACCGAATGCACAGTCAAAGAAAGAACATAACCCACTACCATGCAAACCTTCCAATGAAGACCTAGCTCAAATCCAACATCAAATCTCAAAAGAAAATACACAATACAATCATGAACTATAGAATGTTCCCAAAAGATTATAATTCTTTCTCTATAATATATGGTGGCTCAACAATGATACAATAATGGAGTAAAAGTCTTCCTTTCAAAAAAGATTAAAAATTCACAACTCTCAACTCAAAAACTGAATTCCATTACCAACATTAACAACAAACTAGAAATGAGAAGGCATTTCAAAATCCCAAGCAAGTGCCACACTACCAACATCTAGGTAAGTGATATAATAACTTTTCAAACCACATACAAAATAACAGGTTTAAAACTTAGCATTCTACAAAAACCCACGACTCATATGGAAGTAAGAATTAAATAATTTTCTAAGACAAGTTCTGTCTCACCTTCTTCCAACTTGACTGAAAAAAAATGACCACAACCCTCTCTAGTTCCTTTTAAAAACATATGACAGGAAGGGATCGTTCAACGTAAAGAAATAAAATGAAATAATAGTAATTCCCATAAACCTCTTTTATTGATATGACTGCCCCAAAGTAGGCCGTTATTCCAATTCGTTTATGTCAAAGGATTTAAACAGTCAAGTTCAAGAACACAATGTTGTCTTAAAGGCCAAAATCATACATATGTTTAACATTAAAAATAAAAACAAAAGAGCTCTCATAGAAGTTACATGGTCCATCATCTAACCAGCCAAAACTCACAAGGCTCCCTTCCAGTAAACGGTATTAAAAAGAGACAAAAGCTTTACAGTCCTTAATACCTACTAAACTTCTACTCAAAATACCTGTACAAGGTTAAACACGTCAAATCAAAATGAGATCTGAAATGACCAACAATGGAAAAACCTTTACCAAGTCAAATACGAGTTTAAAATGGAATCCCATGGCCCTAATAAAAGTTCAAAATATACACCAACACCCATTTACGGGTTCAAGCCTTCACGCTCTCCCTAAGGGAGAATAAAAATTTAGTTCAAAACTCAAGTACAAAACACAACATTTTAACTTAACAACAATTTCAATTTTCAAGAGCTAAATAGTGGTACATTCATTGAATATGAAAATTCAACCAATTGATTCAAAACTTCACAAAGTTCTACATAGTACCAAAACAAACACATTCTCTCAACAAAACTCAAAATAAATCTCAAACTTCATTAGGAGTTTAGAGAAACTACAAATTCCCACTTCAACTTAAGAAACACATGACTAAACAGAGGTTCAGATCCCAACAAGCAACTATTTAGCTATTTCCACATTATTTCGAATGCAAGAAAACAAAGCTTTGAATACAAGCCAAGATTTAAATAAACTTAACAGAACCACTAGTTCAAGTTACAAATTTCAAAAAAAATCACATTTAAACCTCTGACAATAGGTTCAGAGAGAGTTCACAAGAACTACTATTAACAGCCAAGGATTCACATTCAAAAACCCACATAAAATTTTTAGAATACGTGCAAGTAAATAACTAGATACAATATGCAATTATAAAATTTCCAGTGAGTAGAATTGTTTTAATGAATCATTTAGAAGAAAGCAAGAAATATTAATGGGTAGAGCCTATCATGCCTGATAGTGCCTCTGTTGATTCGAAGAAGACTTCCAGCTAAGTGTCCAAGACCTCTTCTTCCCCAAGCAAGATCAAACAACCATAATATTTTTCCATAATGTCACTTATACATTCCTCGAACTGAAAAATATCTTAGATAATTCAAAAATAGCCACAAAGTGGTGATCAAATTGTTGGTTTGAAGAACTAGATAGCTCCATGTAGAGAAAAAATCGGGAAGCATGCAAAACAAAACAACCCCAAAAAATCCGGTAGCATGCCTTCCAATACGGTTTTCTCGCCAAACCCGAGGCATATTAATGATATTAATTCCAATTTTCCCACTTAAATTTCCTTGCCACCACCATTCATAGTTGGCGAGACCTAATTGCACTTCAAAATGCATTTCCAAACTTAGTGATGCTTCCACGTAGGTTCCGCTAAATTTTACTAGCCCTACCAAACTGGCAGTACTTATTTACATTTAAAACCAAATCAAATCAAATCCCAATTAAATATTAGGAATTTCTTCTTAGTTTCCCCCCGCTTTCCAATGGCTCATAGGTCCCCTTTTTTATCCCATTATCTTAGGATAAATATAATTTTCTTAGTTTAGATCTTAGGTTAGTTTAAATATATAACCTTAGGATATAATCCCCAACAATAAATTGCCACCCTAGGATAGGATGTAGTTTTAACCAAAAACAATAGGTTTAAAAATAACTTAGCATCCCTCTAGGTTATTTCCTTACAAGATAACAACTTAGGTTAGAATGTCATCCCACATAAAGTGGTGTAGTAATAGTTAGGTAAATTTCCTGAGTCCCGTATCTATTAGGGTAGACCATATAGATAAAAGGGTACATAATGATTTCTTTTTCTCAAGAATCTAGAAGCAGGGTTCATATTTCCCCTTAACACCATTAAGTTCCCTACAAGGGTCGATCAAGAAGAGCCGAGAACCACACAAAATAGAATGTAAGTACTATTTCCAAGATGATAAAGAATTTGTAATAACCACAAGTTTAGTCCGTTAAGTATTTCAATCAACGAATGTCAGTTTTCATTCAGTTTTGATAAGAGGATTTAAAACATTCCTTGGATCAATGGAATTGATCCAAGGATGAGTCCAATTATAGAGGATAAGTTGAAACTCTTAAAAACTAGATTGTAGCTTATCCAATGAGAAGTGAAATAGATTATTGCAAGCAACAACATACCAACCCTCCAATCAAAGAGCATAAATGATTTACCCATTTCAAGTATGATCTTCAACAGTCAAAAGAACACATCTTTATCAAGAAAATAACATGTCAATACTTAAAATACAAAGGAGGAATATAAGAATTGTCAAGGGTGTTACATAATATGAGATGTGGGGCCATAGGGAATTTGGTGAATGTACACTAAGGTGGTTGTGACTAAAGCTCTTTAGTAGTAGAAACCACGTTAAAAATAATTTTGTGTCAGCTGGTTTAGTTGTGGATGGTTTGAATGTTGACTTTATTTGAAAATGTGTAGAAGATGATGCATACTCTATATATTTAAGCTTGCCTATGGATAAGATTTTGGTTTCACGGAGCTTAAGAGTATGACATAGTCGATTGAACGAGGGAGAGGTCTCAAAGAGAAAAATTTCCTGGAGATTTGGTAATAGACTCTAGATGAATAAATCCTAAAAATCAGAGTCCGCAAACACATTTGACATCTTAGTTAAGTTGTTTTTGTATCTCAAAACATAATTTGCGAAGTGTTCCTTATATCCTTATTTAAGTTGAATGTCATATCAATTCTCATAGGACCATCTCCAGAGCTATCAAAAATGTTGATGGAGAGGTGACTATGACAAATGCATTCATCGACCATGAACCTACCATGAAAGTGACTACTCCTCCTGATAGGAAGGTCATCAACATGTAACACATCACATAATCATGGAGAATAAATGGGGAAATTTTTAGGCTTAGTTATATTGGATCATCCTATAAAATATAGACAATGCCTACGTGGATGAGGTGCTTGAAGATTTGCTCTTCACTCAAAGCTCACCATACACATTGAAACCTGGGAGCCCCTTAGGGCCTGATAAAAATTTGGAGGAAGCATTCTACCTATTGATATAGCAGGTGTAATATGGACTTTCTGTCAGTAATAATCGCTGGAGTCCCTTGATGCAGATGTTCACCTGGGATAGTAGCCATGTTGTGAATTGAAGAATTTGTGCTAACAAGAATCATGTGATAGACCCATGGACCATTTTAGGTCTTGTCTTCCAATATGAGGAAACCTACTACGGCTCTGAGAAACAAGCATGATGGTCATGAAGTACTTGGTGGGGGTAGTGACAGAGACGGGATCCCATGGTCGTTCATCAGGCTCAGAACCACCCCCTTTCAGAAGTAAGTGGTCTGAGTAGCAACAAAAGTGGGTATAGTCATCATAGAAGCAGTAAGCCTTCGCATCCTCTATAGTCTTGTCCATCACTTAGAAACATGTGAAGATACAATAAGGGATCTAGACTCCTTGGGGATGCTCAACAATATGATCATTAAGGGCTTTTAGATGACTCCTCATTAAGGGACATCTTTTCACACTAAGATTCCACTGCATGGTAAGACTAGGACTAAGATCACTTAAATGTACAGGTATGAGTCGATAATTCAGGTTCACCAAAATGATTAAGCTAAATATGAAAATCTAGAATGCCTCCCGCATATGATCAGTCTATAGAAGCAATAAATAACATAAATAAATAGATGCAGATACTGAAAATACCCAAGAAAAGTAAGTAATCATCATGTAAAAATGCTTAATCTTGATAAATAGGGTTAGAAGATCCTTGTTCTGAAAGATTCAATTGATATCGTGGGACTAATTGCCACTAATGGACCACCAATTCTGAACTCCTTGCTTTTTTTAGGAAAATAACCTCGTTACTCATGAGACTTTTCAGAAACATGTAGATCTGAGCTGATCTGGCTGGAACTTTCTTCACCCTTAGAAAAGGTCCATTATGGGATGCCTTTAGCGTGCTTACGGTCATAAGATCTGAGTGCTCTAGTTATGGTTGAAAATGGCTTTATGGTCTCTTCTAAAGTGTCAGTGGCTCTGTTACCACGTGTCTTACCCTTCACCTATCCTCATGACTTATTGATCACTGTATACAACACCAAAGCACTGATCGACACCTCTAATTAGAAGAATTACCTGTAAAACCCAGGACAAAGCATGCAAATGACCTAAAAAATGAATCATTCCTATGAAGGGGTTACACTATCCCCCAGCTGCCATAATGGTGGACTTATCAATCCAGTGTTGCACTACATATCAGACCCAATCATAGTTCTATGTGTGCATGCGGAATTGTTCCCTAGGTGTTCTTGTGTGAGTCGCACTTTGTGAGTAGTGAGCAATAGCTAGGTGTAAAATGTAGTAAATGTGTGCATGGAATAGAATAAACTCCCCTCCTATGAAACGTGATGCAGAATAACCAATCTTTGTCCCTTGGGATGGAGCTAGATGGAAGAAAATGGATAAATAGAATCCTTTGGTGGATGTAACCTTAGGTGGTGATAGTAGTGCTTAGTGCTCATAGCACCCCCAAATGAGTTATGGATCTGATTTTCTAAGGAAAATTCATTTGGTGTGATTGCACAACATTGAGCTTTCCCAAAGTGTGGGACCTTTGCAAATGGGGAAAGCTCTCCAGAGAAGGTTGGTTCCTCTTCCTAAACTACCTGCCACAAGCTATTCCAGTGCAGGAAAACTAATCTAACCTAATCTAACTTCCAAGGAGACAAGGAGAGGAAGAAAACAAGGAAAAACAGATCCTACACTAAAACGGTGATACACCAGAGAAGGAAAGTGTTGATTATCTATCAAAACTGCCATGGAACAAGAAGAGGTGAGCAATGGAAAGGATGGACAAGTGCATCATAGACCAAAGATGGATTTCACACAGAAAATGTTCCAAAACTCCATGAACACAGCTCCAAAACCTGCAATGAACATCCAAACATGCACAAATACCATGTAATGAAGAGAGGTAAGGAAAACAAACAAAGAAAATGAGCCAAGGATGGACAAATGCATCACAAAAACATGTTTTTATTGCTCAGAATTTACACAGTGCATCATTTCACGGGTAAGAGGAAAAAATTCCATTACAGAGTAGGGGAGGAGGTTCAAACTCCATTTTCAACCCTGGGGAAGAAAAGAAGGGAGAGGCAGAGAAGAAGGATGAACAACCTTTTACAAAATGAGCCAAAACTGGCTTTTATCACTCGAACAGAATGAAGGAAATGAGAAAACATGGGAAAATTGATTTTAAAACTCCAACCACCAACAAGATCCATTTAATTAGCCTGCAAAATGATGGGTTTCCATGAAAAATCCCATACTTCATCGTACATTGCTTCACAGAGCAAGAAAGAGGCCCATACTTCATTAATTTTGGTGGTTGGGGTCATTTTCTGTAATTTTTCCATGCCAGAGATGTTTTCCCATTTTTCTCCCACAAAACTCATCAAAATTTAAAATTGAAGTTTCCATCATGTAGAGGATTTCAACAGCTTTCCATTGATACCAAAATCATGAAAATCTGAGCTCTAGATCGAAAGATATGGCCTTCTAAAGATTTAGGGAAAACAGGGGCAGGGCAAAATTAGGGCAAAAATCAGGTTGGCGGGCCAAAATCCTGAACTTTTTCCCTTTTCGCAAAATTGGGAAAATTTCCAAAAATTATCTGTGACCCCGCCCTCACTGGCGCTCTGATGACATGTGGCACTTTCTGATTGGTCCCCGCGGGTTCAAAATCACATTTTGCCCCTTTTCCCACCACTTTGGAAAATTTTCCAAAATCCTCTCGCCGCCCCAACCTCCTCTGCTGATGTGGACACGTGGCACCTTTTGATTAGTGGGGCCTTACGCAATCCATTTTTTCCTTTGACACATTTTATGGTTGGGCCAAAAAACTTTGAAATTTTCCAATGACACCCCTGAGGGCTCCCACCTTGACACGTGGCAACATTTTCCCTGGTTAGGGCCTTAAGTCAATTTCCTTCCTTCGGCGGGCTCATGGGCCAAAATTTTCTTTTGTGCCTTTTAGCCCAAAAAGTGCTAAGTTCTCAATTTCCTTCCTCTGCTCCACCATCCCAAGCCTCTTTGGCACAAAACTCTCCCAAGCTCCACGGGCCCGCCTTAGGAAAATTTCCCCTCCAAACTCCATCGAGCCATAACTCAAAAAATACAAGGAGTTAGGAGGACTTCTTTACCTTTCTGGAAAGGGGAAGAAAAATCCTATCTGATGAAGCCATTTCTAGAATCTTTTGAGTGCTTGAAATGTGTGAAAATTGAATTTGAAGCACAAGGAAGGAAATAATGAAGGCAAGTTAGCCAAAATAAGTAGGGGCTCATTTTGGATAACAATTTTGGCGACTCAGAGGGGTCATCTACCTACTAGATGAATGATTAGTGGCCTTTTGAAGCATCCATTGGGCATGGAGTCAAGCCTGATAACCAACTCTGATCTGAACTATGAAAATCTGACCTCTGAGCCACTTGGAAACCCACTGAAACTTGGAGTTGATCTTCACCAAAAGCCACTGAATGCACTGTGCAAGAGCAACCAAAACAACACCAAACAACTATGTACAAAATTGGAAATCATACATACCCCAAGTGGGATATGCAGAGTGTGCACAAGCACTTCTTCTGCTGAAAAGGAAAACCTACCTACACTACTCTAACTGGAAGAAAAGGTAAGCTAAACAAACCCTACAACTGGTTGTGCAAAATAGCTTCCCTTCTTCAAAATGGGAGCCATGCAATTGATTTGGAGTTGATCATGGCTGGTTGGATGAGTGGAAAATAAACACAAGCTGATCTTCCACCCAAATTATCAAGGTGTCAACTGAAAAAAAATTAGATACCTCTTTTAGTTGCTCTACATTTGGATTGAAGAGGTATTGCAGTTGATCCTTGGTACTTTGATGCTCATCCTCATGCTTAGAAGTAAAGCATGACTAGTGGAAACTCCTCTTTTTGGCTCCAATGAAGCCAAATACCTTATTGGGCAAGGTCTGATCCATTTGATATGCCCATAGCTCTGAAATTATCCTCCAAAAATGGAGTCTTCTTGTAGACCTCCTTGGGTGAATGGTGTGGAAGGAATGGTGGAACTTTTCTGCTCTTTTCTTCTTCTTCCAATGAAGAACATGGAAGATTTAATCTCCCAAACTTGATTCCAAAGAGCTGCTATAAAATGTAGGCTGCTGCAAATGAATGCTCTCCTTCATGGCAGCAGGTTCTTGTGTTTGGAAGATGGATGATGAAGGAGAAAACAATGTGATTTCAACTGGTTCCTCTCCATCAAAATAGTCCTCCAAATCAGACAGATAAACTGCCTCCTTGTTGTCCTGCTGCAAATGTTCAACCTCTTCCATGGTGTTCTTTTGATCTGCAACTTGATCACCATGGTTATCTTCATTCTCAAAGATGAAGTTTGAAAGATCAAACTCTTCTTCAACATGTTGGAGCTTGAGAGATGAAGCAGAAGGAAGAACTGAAGGATAGCCTGTTTTGTGTTCAAAGCTTTTGATCTACACTTTTCTCCTCTAGCTGGAATGCTCCTCTTCTTTTGGATTTGGAGCACCTTCTCCTTCCTCTGCTACTTGAAGAGCATCTTGCTCTTGATTGAACTCTTCCTCTAGCATGAATTTTGTCAAATCAAACTCTCCAATCTGTTGTTCTAGAGGACAAGTTGGGGCTGCAAGATCTCTTTTAGAGATTTCCTCCATCATGGATTCATTAACCAAAATCAAGCCCTTCAAATGAAAGCAAGAAAACATCAATGATGCTTTCTTCTTTCAGTGTTGCAAAACTCTAATTTGATCTCTTCCATTGCTCCTCTTCAATGGGACTTTGAGCTGATTTTTTTCCTCTTCCATGGCTGATTGTGCAACTTCTATTAGATCAGCATCTTCTTCCAAGGAAAAGTGCCAACATGGACACTACACTCTGAGCAACTTTTTTCTGGTCTTCTTGCTTCTCTTCTGCTATAAAATCAGCCTTGGCCACCACTTTTTCTTCAACCTTAACCTCCTCCATTAGGCTTAACCATCAAGGGGATCTTTGTAATCCCAAATTTAAGAGCCAAACTCTTAAGATTTCTGTCATTTCTTTTCTTTTGGGCTCTTCTTCTTGTTGTCCTTCTTGACTAGATTCTTGATTTTTCTTCCCAACATGGATTTGGGAAAGCAAGAGGAGTGGGTGGGTTGGGATTCAACTGGTTTTGTAATTTTTTGTGGTGGTGGAGGGAGGTGGAACTTCTTGTTTCTTTGGAGGGGATGACTGTTTGGAAGGGAAAATGGATAGAAGAACTGAAATGGGATGGAAGACTAGGGGATGGAGAAATGGAACCAACATTTGGGTAGCATGGGAAGATTTGGAATTTGGCATTCAAAATGAGATGGTGCTACTTGAGGAATGGAAAGAGAAAAACCAGATGATGGTGTAGAACTTACCCATTGACAAGGTTTCTCAACACCAAATTCATAGGCCTCTATCTCTTCAGTCCATTGTGCAAGTTAGGGGCAACATCTCCACCATGAAGTCTAGCTTCTCCTAGGGCTGAAGTGTCTTGGAAAAGGGCCAACCCATGGACAAGGTGCCCTACAACCAATTCTGAAATGCCTTCATTTGTGCTTGAGCCCTTGATTGCACCATGTTTAATCTCCATTTTTTGGATCTTCTCCAACAAATCAACATTTTCTTCTTGATTGTCTTCATTGTTGCATACCCTTGCTCTTGATATGCTTCATAGCCAAACTAATTTTGGCATTTCTCATATGGGTAAGCATATTTGATTTTGAATTTTGATCAAAATGCTGATTTGAAGGAGTTGTAAAACATATTGGAGGTGGATTTGAATGTACATTGCTTTTGTTGTAAATGTGAATTCCATGATGGAAATGAAGTCATGATTGCACAACTCATGGAATGGAAAAGAATGAAAGAGATGGAAAGAAAAATGGTGAAAAAGGAATGGAAATGAATGGAAAGATAGGTCTGCAACTTCAGAGATGGGTTGTTGACCATATGGAGTCACCAGATGTGTTTGAAATTACCTCCAAAGGCTGAAATCTTCACAGGAACACACCAACCTGTAAAAAATGAAGTGGAAGACCTCTTGGTCCCACCGAGCATGCCAAAACTATTAGTGAAAATTCACAGCACCCCCAAATGAGTTATGGATCTACTTTTCTAAGGCAAAGTCATTTGGTGTGATTGCACAACATTGAGCTTTCCCAAAGTGTGGGACCTTTGCAAATGGGGAAAGCTCTCCAGAGAAGGTTGGTTCCTCTTCCTAAACTACCTGCCACAAGCTATTCCAGTGTAGGAAAGCTAATCTAACCTAATCTAACTTCCAAGGAGACAAGGAGAGGAAGAAAACAAGGAAAAACATAGAGCCTACACTAAAACGGTGATACACCAGAGAAGGAAAGTGTTGATTATCTATCAAAACTACCATGGAACAAGAAGAGGTGAGCAATGGAAAGGATGGACAAGTGCATCACAGACCAAAGATGGATTTCACAAAAAAATGTTCCAAAACTCCATGAACACAGCTCCAAAACCTGCAATGAACATCCAAACATGCACAAATACCCTGTAATGAAGAGAGGTAAGGAAAACAACAAAGAAAACAAGCCAAGGATGGACAAATGCATCACAAAAACACATTTTTTATTGCTCATAGAATTTACACAGTGCATCATTTCATGGGTAAGAGGAAAAAATGCCATTACAGAGTAGGGGAGGAGGTTCAAACTCCATTTTCAACCCTGGGGAAGAAAATAAGGGAGAGGCAGAGAAGAAGGATGAACAACCTTTTTACAAAATGAGCCAAAACTGGCTTTTATCACTCGAACAGAATGAAGGAAATGAGAAAACGTGGGAAAATTGATTTTAAAACTCCAACCACCAACAAGATCCATTTAATTAGCCTACAAAATGATGGGTTTCCATGAAAAATCCCATACTTCATCATACATTGCTTCGCAGAGCAAGAAAGAGGCCCATACTTCATTAATTTTGGTGGTTGGGGTCGTTTTCTGCAATTTTTCCATGCCAGAGACATTTTCCCATTTTTCTCCCACAAAACTCCATCAAAATTTAAAATTGAAGTTTCCATCGTGTAGAGGATTTCAATAGCTTTCCATTGATACCAAAATCATGAAAATCTGAGCTCTAGATCGAAAGATATGGCCTTCTGAAGATTTAGGGCAAATAGGGAAAAATTAGGGCAAAAATTGGGTCGGCAGGCCAAAACTTGAACCTTTTTCCCTCTTTTCACAAAATTGGGAAATTTTCCCAAAAATTCTCCATGGCCCCACCACTTCGAGACACATGGCACCCTTGATTGGTCTGTGGGATGTGGTTCCATTCTTCCCATTTTTCCCGCAAGGGCAATTTTCCAAAATCCTCCCCGATGCCTGATCCCCACCTGATGAATGGACACATGGCACCTTTTGATTGGTCGATGGGGATGCACTTCCATTTTTTCCTTTGACACTTTTGACCAAATGCCAAAAAACTAGAAATCCTTCTGAAACCCCACCACTCTGCCTTGACACGTGGCATCATTTCATTGGTTGCCATTGGCCTTAAGCAATTTCATTTCCTTTGTGGGCTCGTGGGAGCACAAATGACTTTTGTGCTTTTAGCCCAAAAAGTGCTAAGTTCTCAATTTCTTCCTCCCCACGCTCCCACTTTTCCTTGGCCCGAGCCTCTTTGGCACAAAACTCTCCCAAGCTCTGCACAGGGCCCGCCTTAGGAAAATTTCCCCTCCAAACTCCACCGAGCCATAACTCAAAAAATACAAGGAGTTAGGAGGACTTATTTACCTTTCTAGAAAGGGGAAGAAAAATCCTATCTGATGAAGCCATTTCCAAAATCTTTTGAGTGCTTGAAATGTGTGTAAATTGAATTTGAAGCATAAGGAAGGAAAGAATGGGGGATCATTTTGGATAACACATACATATAACTCATCATTTATTTCCCATGTTACTAATAACTTGAACACTAAATCAAAATTATAAACAAGACTCAACCATGCTTAAACCAACCTAACTCAACCCTACCTAAATCGACCTAACACAACCATGTCTCAACCGACCTGACTCCGCAATTCCTAAACTGACCAAACTCAACCATGCCTAAACCAACCTAACTCCATCATGCCTAAGTTGACCTGACTCCATCATGCCTAATCCACCTAGTTTCCACCCATATACATATAACAATGGAAATTAAAAGCAACTACATCATTCATACTATAAATCCCACCATCTATATCAATGAAAGTCTACACATAGATACAAATGTACACTGATACAAATACATAAATGTCTCTCAAAAATATCATATACAACCTCACCATCTTTGGCACATAGGCCAATATATGATCAAAAAGATAAAAAAATGTCTCATTTACATCCTCGCTATCTTCGACACGCAAGCTGATATAAATAAATAAAATACAAAAATATATACCCTGAACACACATGGTGACTAATCATCACCCCACCTAATGTCTAGGATCGTCTCATATGTATCCTCCTCCTCTCCTCTAGCCTAGTGCCCTGCCAACATCTCTCTACCCTCTACGGGTCTAGTCCTCGCCTCTACCTAACCTACAACTAGGTCTAACCTCCATGAGCTAGTAGCCTCTCCCTGACCTTGTCTATGGGCTTGTCGGCCCCCTGTACTCTCTGCATTATGTGTGTGATATCTAGTCCTCTCACTCAAGGCTTGTTGTACCCTCTACTCTGCATAAGAAGGGACATTTATCCTAGCAGTAGTCAAATGATCTTGGTAGTACCTTGCCTCATTCAGGGCATCCCTGAATCTATCCATCAACACTATTTGTGGTGGTTTCATGGGTCTTGCAATAACCTATGAACCATGCCCTGCTACTGGTGGCCTTGGCCCCCATACTTGTGAACCATGCCCTCCTCTCTGTACCATGGAACCTTGTCTTGATAATGCCTATACCATGGGACCCTACCTCAGAGCTTGAGGTGTTTCCTATGCTATGACCTGGGCCTGTAATGTCACAATATGTGCATGTGCAGTAGCCAAATGGCCTTGTGAACCTGTTACATGCACCTATATTACGGCCACCTATCCCCCATCTCCATCTCCATCCTATGTGATTGTTTGTCCCTATGTAATCTAGGCCTGTAAAGCCACCACATGTGCTTGTAATGTGGCAACGTGTGCCTCGAGCCCTGTAAACTACCCCTATAATACTATGATCTGGACCTATAAAGTGGCAACCTACCCCTGAAAAGTATCCCTCTGAACTGTAAGGGTAGCCAAGTCTTGCTACCCTTGTCTAGGTGGTGTTGCTTGTAACTGGACTTCCCACCACTACCTATATCTATCTATAACTCCAGTGTCATCAATCCCCCATTCCACTGCTTTCTCCTCCTATCCAATCGGCACTGTCGGTTATGGTAGAGGCATAGGCCTATCCACATCATCTCTCCTGTATTGAGGGAATGGTGGTGGGCACATCATGGGGTAGACCAAACTAATGCCTAACCTTGTAAATATGTATCATCTCATGCTCACCGGTATGGCACCCCTCTATCCACCTCAGTAGATGTAACTCATCCAACTCTATTGCCATCTACATGTATAAAGGGAAGCCAACATATGGCCTCTAAATGATTCCGCTCTAGATAACCCCTCCAGCACCCACCTATAATATGCCACATTGTGAGTAGCCTTGGCAGCCTTGCACTCTCCAAAAAAAATCACCCAACGTCTGTATCCAACTCAAACCAAGCCCATATAGAAAGCATCTAGCTGGAGCATACCAACTAGAAACACACATAAATGTATTCATATTTCTAGCAATGGAGAAGAAAGGTGTAACACAAACTGAACCTCCATGACCTCCTGTAGGCCCATAAATCCATGTAAAGTTGTACCAAGAATGTTATCGCCAAAACAAAATGAGTCCTATACTCCATCATGTCATGGACAATCCCCATTAAAACTCATGAGAATCTCCCATCCTCCACATCTGATAGCTCAAAACAACACACTTCCTCCATGATCAAGAAAACTAACCTCATCTCCTCAAGATGGGCCACGTACATATCTCCATAGCTCAAGCTCATGCTATGGAACCTCATCTCTGGCATCACCTCTCCAAACATCATCAAATTCAGCTCCTCTGATGCCTTTGAAGAAATAGAATAAACCTTCTTCCCCCACTATCGGTAACCGCAAGCTCCTATACATGTCCTCTACGGTGACTATGATATCACATGTTGGTAGATGAAATGTGTTGGACACTGAATCCCATATGTCGATGAGTGGGACCATCAAGCTCAGATCCTAAACTATGTGTCTATATCAACTGACCCCAATAAGACCAACATATATAACATGATTTCATTCATCTACCATTATGATCCCCTGCATTGCTAATAATAGAGGAGGGACTCTATCTCTCATCCGCAACTGGTCACTAGCCTACACCCAACAAACCACACCATTATTAAATATTAAACATACCTAATATATCACTTACCCAACTAACCTATTCCCAAAATTCTCATTATTTATTTCCCTACAACCCTAACAACCTACCCCCTTTCTCCCATCCCACTTTCACTCCCCTCAACTTGTATCATATATACCTTTTACCCTACATATTCTCAACACACTTACATTTATACATCACTACCTCTCTTTCTCTTTCCCTCAACCATAACCCTTTCTCAATCTAATTTTCCTCAAAATATGGCCAACATCGGTCACTGGTGACTAGCATTGGTTTATCATGATCAGCATTTGTCACCTACTATTTGACCAATGTTGGCTATGGATGACTAACGTCATCCACCCTTGATCGATGTCGGTCACTGTCACACTGACCAAAACCCATAAAAACCCTCCCCCCATTTCTCAAAATTTGACCATACTGGCCTAAATACCTACCCTATCCTACCCAAATATCCCCTACCTTTCTCCCTACCCATATTTAACCCACATTGGACTTCCCTACCCTTCCCATTTCATCAATTTCACTTCCAAATTCAAAATTAATTCTTACCCAAACCAATTTCTATGAACTATTTAAACTAACAAGTGTAGAATTAGATTGAATATTACCTCATCTCAGTTCTGTCAGTGCGGTGGTATGTCTAGCCACTACACTTATGGCCCACCCAAACCCTCTCCAGTATCTGTCATGTCAAAATCCACTTCTCACCTCCAACTAATGAAATCAATCACACCACTCTCATGGACCTCTCTACTAGCTCCTATCACGAACTCGTAATCTCAACCTCAGTTTGGTCCAATGCCTTGTCTTTCTCTCTCGAAAAGGTGTAAAAAGGTCAAATGGCTTTGTCATTTTCTCAAAATTCACAACACAACAATGATTATGTAAAATACGGAATTTTTATTTTATAAACCCAAATCGACCTGACTGACATCAGTCATATTTGTGTCCTAGCCAAACTTCATTGGTCACCATATAACCAACATCGATTACCCCTTATAGATATTTTCCCTTTTTAAGCTTCATTTTACTTGTAACCATCAAAAATCACACACCTTTTATCATTACGGACACCTATTGAACCATACCTTCAAGCCCACACTAACCTTACATTTCCTTTATTGTGTCTTGGGATTTGTTATTTTACCTATACCTTGGCCTTACCTATGCCATGGCCTATTTTCTGTAACTTGACCTACTTGGTGTGACCATTAACCTTATGTACTCACTATATCTTTTGATGTTGTTACCTACGTTGTTTTAGCCTTACAACCATACCTTTCCTATTTTCGTGTCATTTATCCTGACCCAAACCTTTGGTGTACTAGAACATACCTAAACATTCCTGCACCTGACCTACATTGTGTTTCCAAACCATATCCTATAGCTTGGATACATGAATGACTTCACCCTTGTTTGGATAAACCTATCAACCTTAGATGATGTAGAGTTGGCAAGCTCTTCAACCTGGTACCATTGTTGCAATATATAATATATATATATATATTATGTGTGTGTGTGTGTGTGTGTGTGTGTGCATGCATTTGATTTTCATCACCCATTACCCAATTTTGGACCCTTTCCTATTATCTATTATCTGAGTTGAACACTACACTTCCCCACCTAACTTCACTTCCACCAACTTCACATTTATCAACCCACTCACCAATTCCATATTACACCTCATCAATGTCTAGTTTGAGGGGGATCACCTTCACCCACACATGGGGATAACCTGAGTTATGGAGATTTGTATGCGGACCATCCTGAGGAGATGAGGTTAGTTTTCCTGATTATGGAGGCAGTGTTTTGTTTTGCACTGCCAGATGCGGAGGGTGGGAGATTCCCATGGATGTTGATGGGGGTTCTCCATGACATGATGTAGGAGCAAACCCATTTTACTTGGGCACTAACATAATTGGGGCAGTTATACAGGGAGCTATGCGCCTATGGGAGGCTTCAAAGGTTCAGTTTGTGTTGTACCTTTCTTCTCCACTATTGGGCATATGAGAAAATCATATGTGTGCATCTATTTGGTATGACCCGATTAGATGCATTCGATGCAGGCCTGGTTTGAGTTGGTTATAGGCATTGGGTTCCTATTGTTGGAGTTTACATGGTTGTCAGGGCTACACATGATGTAGCATACTACAGGTGTATACTAGAGGGGTTTTCCGTAGTGGAAATTATTTGGAGGTCATATGTTAGATTCCCTTCATATAGCTGGATGATAGCAGAGTTAGATGAGCTACAATTTCTCTGATAGATAGAGGGATGCCATGCTGGAGATCACGAGATGATACCCATGGATAGGGTCAGATGATAGTTTGTGCTACCTCAAGATGTGTCTCCACCATTCCCTCAATACAAGAGAGACAACGTGGAGAGGCCTATGCCTCTACCACACCCGATGGTGCTAACAGGGTAGGAGGAGTAGGCAGTGGACATAAAGATTGATGACACTAGAGTGATAGACAAATACAAGTAGTGGTGAGTAGCACAGCTACAGGAAGCACCACTGAGGCCAGGGTAGCCATACTTGGCTACCCTTATAGTTCAGAGGGATACTTTGCAAGGGAAAGTTGTCACTTTACATGCCTAAATCACAGTATTACAGGGGTAGTTGATAGGGTTCGAGGCATAAGTTACCACATTACAGGCATAGGTGGTGTCTTTACAGGCCCATATTACATAGGGATAGGTACCCCACTTAGGGTGGGGATGGAGACACAGGATAGGTAGCTACCCTACAGGCATAGTTAGAAGGTTTGCAGGGATATTTTTCCACTTCACAAGAATAGATTATGGCCTTACACACCTAGTTCATAACACAGACACCCTCACAAGTCCAGGGATAGGGTCTCATTTTATAATCAACATCGAGATAGGGTCCCATGGTACAGAGAGGAGAGTAAGGGTCACAGATACATGGGTTGAGGCCACTAGTAACAAGAAAAATCTTATAGGTTATTGTGAGACATATGACATTGCCATAGACAGTATCAATGCCTAGATTCAAGGATGCCCTAAATGAGGCCAGGTGCTATTAAGATCATTTAACTAATGTCAGGATAGACTTCCCTTCCTATACATATTACAAGGTATAACAAGCCTCGAGTGAGAGGATGAGATCTCAAATGCATAGTGCAAAGAGTACAGGGGGTTGGCGAGCCTAGAGATAAGGTTAGGGAGAGGCCACTAGCTCATGAAGGCCTTACCTAGTTGTAGACCAGATAGAGGTGAGATCTAGACCCATAGAGGGCATAGAGATGATGGTAGGGTACCAGGCTAGAGGAGAGGAGGAGGAGACATATGAAACTGGCTTAGACATCAGATGGGCTAACGATTAATTTCATCATTTTGATTATTTATTTTTGATATATACCAGCCTACGTGTCTATTATAGTAAGGTTGTGCATGAGATGTTTTAAGATTTTGATTATGATATTGGCCTACGTGATGAAGATTTTGAGGATGTACCTGAGAGATACTTGTATTATTTTATATTAGTTTATATTTTATGAATACACAAACTTTTATTTATATATGATGAGATTTATTGTATGGATGATGCAGTTGTTATAAAATTTCCATCATTATATGTATATGGATGGAAACTAGGTGTATTAGGGATGATGGAGTCAGGTCATTTTAGGCATGATTAGGCATGGTTGAGTAAGGTCAGTTTAGGTATGGTTGAGTCATGTCAGTTTAAGCATGGTTGAGTTATGTTGGTTTAGGCATGGTTGAGTCAGGTCACTTTAGGCATGGTTGAGTTAGGTCATTTTAGGCATGGTGGAGTCTTATTTTTAATTTTAATTTAACTTCCAAGTTGTTAGTAATATAAGAAATAATAGATGAGTTATATGTATGTTATGGTGTAAATTTTTGAAATCTTTGATATCATGGAAATGTGAAATGATTGAGTGGATGTTTTTATGATGTGATAACATGGTAGATATGTATGTGTGGTAGATTTCCATGTGTTATGATAAATGGAAACTAATTATGGTAGAATGTTAATAGAAAATATGTGGGGAAAATGGTTAGGGTAATGAGTGACCGAGCTAACCTCCAAGGGCCCCGTGCCCTAGGAGTTCTTCCTACATAGCCCCGGCAAAAAGGGGCCTCAAGCTGATGTAGTTCTCTCATAAGCTAGGGAATAATATGATGAGGTAGAGGAATATTTTGGTAGGTTTTAGGCATGATCGAGTCTAGGTCATAAGCATGGTTGAATCGAGGTCATATGTATGGTTGAATTGAGGTCATAGGCATGGTTGAGTCTTAAGAGATAGTGGAAATATTTTAAAATGTCAGTGTTGATGGTCCTAATCCTATAGAGGGTAATAAATAATTAAGGAAGCATTTTAATGGTAAGAAGTGGTAAATGAGTCGCTTAATTGATAAGAACCCTAATGGGTCCTCTTAGTAAAAAATCACATCACCCCCCAAATGGCCTTGAATTTGAGTGGGGCATCCAGTGTGATTGCACAACATTAGACCATCTCTCAAGTTGTGGGACTTGCTAACCTGAGATGGACCTCCAGAGAAATTTGGTTCTTGTTTCTAAACTACCTGCCACAACCTACTCTAGTGTAGGAAAAACTAATCTATCCTAATCTAACCATTCCAAGGAGACGGGGAGAAAGAGAGTGAAATAGAGCCTACACTAAGAGGTGATACACTAGAAAAGGAAGTGGCGAGACACTCTACCAAGGGACGATGAAACAGGGGAAAAGGGAGATAGGGAGGTTAGAAAGAAGTGAAATAGACCCATATCCTAATCCACCATCAAAAGTCCATGAAACAAAATGTCTTGCACCTGTAAATGTTAAATACATGTAAAAAAATAGATCTAAAAGGGAGAGGCACAGAGAAACAACAAAACATGAGAAAGGGTTGAATAACACCACAAAAACATGATTTTATTGCTCTATGAGGTGCATGGGCCATTACATTTCTACTCAGAGGCATAAAATCTACTTGTCAGGCACAGGATAAGGCTTACAGCTCAAATGGAGTTAGGGAACAAATTTTACAGAGTTTCCCTAAACCTAGAATGTCTCTCTTCTAAAATGAGAAGTGTTTACAATATATAGATGATGAAAACTAGAGAGAAAGAAGAGAAACTTGATTCTACTCTTAAAGCTCAACCACTAACCATCAATTCTCTATAAATCAGTCTACAATATGTCAATTCTGGTTCCCCATGTCTGTTTTCCATGTTGGAGAAGGAAAGATGGAAAATCTAGATCAGATCTGGGTAGTTGAAGCAATCGGATCCTTCATTAATGGCATGAAGGATGTTTTCCTAATTTTTACCCACCTAACCTTATCAAAATTAAATTTTTAGGATTTCATGGTGTAGACGGGGTCAGGACCTTTCCAATGGTACTAAATTTTTTGAATTTCAAGCACTAGATCGAAAGTTATGCTCATTTGAATATTTGAATCAAATCCGTACAAAAATGACAAAAAACCAATTTTGCAAAATGGATCCATGGGCCCGAAATTCACTTTGGTGCCTTTTGCGAAAAACGTAAAATTATAAAAATCTCCGATAGCCCCATAGGACTGAAATTCACTTTTTGCATTTGGTGAACAAACCTCCTCGGGCTCACGGGCCCACACTTACACTTGGAAAAATTTCCTCCATGGCCCCGCAACTTTACTTTTGGTGAAAAGTCATCTCCGGGCCTACCGGCCTACATTTTCCACTTTGGCAAAAATTCTTCCCCGGGCCCACCAACCTACTCTTGGTAAAAAATCCTTCTAAGGCTCGCCTTCCCACTTTGACCTGAAACATGGCCATGTGTAGAGTGTGTGCACGTTTGGGGACCACTTTTGGATTTTGCCTTTAAATTTACACCGAAGAGACAAGTGGCTCTTTTCACAGCTTTTCTCTATTTCTTTGTGTTTTCAGCTAAGTCCCTTTTGTTTGGTGGGGCCATATGTCTGACCCTAGACACATGGAGGCTCAACGTGTATTGGGAGACTGCCTCCAGATTTTTCTTTTGAAGTTACGCAAACGAGATACGTGGAGGCCTCCATAGGCTTGTCCCAAGCTTGGACTTTTCAACATCTAGTGCTCCCTTTTTTCAGATGCTGGACACATGGAGGGGTTGCTCTTGTTTGGGATTTCCCTTTCGATTTTACCCCCTGAAAGAGCACTGATGAAACACAAGGAGGCCTCCACTAGGCCTTCTATACTTAGTCGATTTGAACGGTCAGCTCTGTGCCCCTTTTGAATTTTGGACATGTGGAGGGCCTACGCACATTTGGGGTCTCCATTTTAGATTAGTCTTTTGGAACTGCACCATGCTGACACATGGAAGCCTCTGACTGACTCTGTGATATATTCAGTGACCCCCGACTTTTCTACTTCTGTTCTGGTGATGACACATTTCCTCTACAAACTTTTGGGCCTGTGGCTGAAAGTTTTACAATTTGAAAACTTGGCAAAATGGACTAAGCTCGATTGCCATTCAAACCTGACGACTATTGCCTTGATTTTGGTGATCCATTTGTGAGCATTAATCTGTGTACTTGTTTCTCCTCCACCATTTGGATCTCTTAACTCTGATTTGGAATGCGGTTGGACTTTTTGATCGCATGGTTAGGGTTTTTGACTGTGCATTGAATGTAGTTGGTGGGGACTAACCGTGGTATTTGTTTCGAGCTTTGAGCATGATTCTTGACCTTTGATATTTGTCCTTGATGAAGCTTGATCTTTGATCTCGAACCATGGTTGAGTTTGAACTTAACCCATAATTGGATTCAAGCAGTAAAGGAAAGCTTGGGTGTAATGATCATTTCATTCAGTTTTCTTGTTCAAGGTGAAGCCCTGACAAACTTTTTGTTGAACGCCATTGTTTTGTTTAATACTCGAGCTCAGCTACACCTGTATTTTGTAGTTCTTCATCTATTTTTTTTCTTAAGAGATGGTTGTGAAGGCGGAAAGAGTTCTGAAGAAGACCTGTTCACCATTGCCGAGCTTAGTTTATTCTTTCTGAGTAAGATTCGAGCTCACCTTTTGTATTGAATACCATTGTTGAACTCTAAAACTTGATTATGTGTTTTTTATTTTTGAAGGCTGTCATGGTTTGAAAGCTTCGATTTCTCTACAACTTTGAGGGTTTTCATAAATGCTTAGAAAAGGTGAGCTTCTTTGTCCTTGAACATGAAAATTACTTCATTTTATTAAAACCATGCATACTGATACTAAGTTTCTCTTTGCATTTTCTGTGTTTTTGTGGCTTGAACTTGATCATTCTTGAGATTTTCTACAATCTGATTCTCTATGACTCAAAGATTTGAATAAAACACTTCGAAGTGGTAATTTCTTGCTAATTTTTGTTGGATGTTCATGTTTGAGCTCGAGACTTCTCCTTTTTGTTGGTGTCTCTGTTATAACCGTTGATTGAGCTTTCTTAGATCTAAATCTTCATTGTTTTGCCATTTGATTTTAGGACACTGATAATAAGCTCCTTGTTTGTACAAGATCCTCTATAATTTCTCACTACCATTAATGGGTATCTTCGTTCATTACCCTGATTTGTGATTTTATGACATGGGTACCCGTGGATCTCTATTTGTCTTGTATCTTCACACATGTAGCTTATTTACATACTTAAATGGAAAACTAATGCTCTGAGATGAGTAAAAAAATGGATCTTCTGATTTTCTGTTTCTGTGATTCCTCATCCTAGAGCTCTGTTGAGATATCAAAATCTCATTTCCAAAATAATTCCATCATTCTTTTCCTTTTCCTTCAGAACTAGAATAGTGGTATTGCTTTGATGGTTACCTTGAATTATTGCACTACTTATTATGAAAACACCATATTTGAACTTAGTCAACTTTGAATGTTTCTGAAAACATTATCTATTGACTGCTTGATTGTATCAATGCTCTTAACTGTCTAAAAATAATGTAACTCTTGTTCTTGAAAAATAGTGCTATAGGGTGGCTCCATATTGTACAATTATGAACTTGAATTTGATTCCTCATTTTTCTGTAACTTTGCATTGGACATCATTCTTATTTCAGTTGTGAATTACTTTGAAACATTTGATTCTGACAAATGAAAAATGTAACTGAAAACTGAACTTAAGATGTTTTGTATCTTGTAAGTGGCTTTCTATAAATTATAAACAATTCTTTATCTATTGTGACACTATTTTTAGGCATAAGCCTTGATTTAGATACTTTGTTGAAATACAGTAACTTATTTCTTTTACTTAAATACTTTATTTCCTTGATAGTAGTATTTCTGGCATGTTGAAAAATCTGAAACGTTGATTTTTCATGGCGAATCCCTGAAAAAATTTATTTAGAATTCTCTCTTCCATCCAATTCCAAGTATAATAGTTATATTTTCTGATTTAGAATATAGAACATAACACTTCATGTTTGAAGCTAGATAAAAATGAGACATCATAGTTTTTTATCTCGATCATGGCATGCTTTACTGCTTTCCTATATCACTGACTTGATTTAAATAATTCCTTTAAGCATGTAGTAGTTAAAAGCAGCATGATGCAAAGTTGTAAATGTCCATTTTACATAGCGAAGCCCTATTAAAAATTTCCCAAAATCTTTTCTTCATTCCTTTTCAACTGTAACCTTCTCCTTTTAGCCAAACATCAAACTTTCAAATTCTGCTTCTTCCCTTCATATTCTATGTGACGTAGTTTCCTATTAGGACGCAGACCAGAACACCTTTCAATTCCCAGGCATTCAGGGTGAGTGGACCATCACTTTAGAGGATGTATACCGTATTCTTGGGCTTCTGATACTTGGTAGGAGACTGAAATTGGAGATAGCGGGGTCTAAGGCCATGATGATGTAGTGGGCTACATAACATGGGAGATGCCATAGTCTCATATGGCTCAAAAAATGAAATGAAGGTTTGGTCCATTTCCACTGCTCCCATTCCAATCCTTTGGAAAGCCATCATGGGCATCCTGTCCTTGAGACTAGTTGGGGACAAGGGAGGAGATACACTCTTATATTGTTGGGTCCCCATCATTGCACAAATCGAGGCTCATGGCCATAAGTATGCCTGGGGGGGAAGATATTCTAGGGACTACCTACCATGATTTGTATAGAGTACTCAGATTGCAGGGACAATCTTTGAGCCACCCCACTATGGTTATGAGTTGAGCTTATGAGTGTTTCATCCCCTATGGCAAGGGGGTACTAGTATCAGACCAAGAGACTATTTGGGAAGCTAGATGGACAGCTATATCAGTTCTCTGGACACCACACTACCTATATACATACACCATTCTACCTATTTCTCTAAAATGGAGCAAATATCCATATGCCCAATAGGGAAAATACAAAAAGAATAAGTTAAATAAATGGTTAAAGTAATTGCAAACCCTAGATGATGGTATAAATAAAAATCCCAATAAAAGAATATTTTTTCTCCTCCATGAGCTTGATCTTGTCTCCCATGGCTTCCACCACCTCCTCCACAAACCTGTAAAATAAGAAAAGAAACAATAGTAAAAATGAAATGAAAAAGAGCCTTTCATAACTAAGTTTAGGGTTAGATGGATCCCTAAATCCAAGGGCTCAAAATGAATCCATCCTATGGATGAGATTCATCCTTACAAAAAGTAGGTGGGAAGTGGGTGAGATAATTGTAAAATTCAAAATATATGGGTAGACTTTATTTTGGGACAACTCTAGTATGTGTAGGGTGTGTTATTACTTTTCTAACCCAAATGTCTTATTAGAGACATTTTATTTTGTGCAAGCTTTCACCCCCTTGTGGGTGTAGTAAAAATTTCTTATTTAAATAACTAAAACAAAATACCTTTGCAATTGATTTGAGCAAGTCTAATCAAGGTTAAATTTAATTGTATTAAAACAAAAGGTAGGGGACCCTAACTCTTGTTTTAGACTAATTAATTTATTAAATGGTATCGAGAGATTTTACTATTTTTATTTTAAAAATGGAACTAAGGGGATTGTGGACCCTCATTTGGAAATTAATAATACTAATTTAATGTGATATTCAAACAAGAAAGTGTGGCCATAAATTTTAACCTAATGTTACGAGTGGGTTTTTAGAAAAATAAAAAACTATTCCATAATTTTTCTACTTTGACTTATCTTTTGTCTTGGGTTTGGTGTGGGTAAATCAGTGGGTGTTACACTTGGTATCTGATCTGAAAATAATCAGATTATTACTACCTAAT
The DNA here is from genome assembly GCA_019776745.2 of Taxus chinensis. Taxonomy (NCBI): domain Eukaryota; kingdom Viridiplantae; phylum Streptophyta; class Pinopsida; order Cupressales; family Taxaceae; genus Taxus; species Taxus chinensis. The sequence continues at coordinate 728,256,411 of CM034153.1, read as the reverse complement.
CTTGGACCCTTGTAGGCTTTAAATATTTTCCGATAATTTACTCCTTTTAAGTAATCAATTTAAAATAATGCAAGACAATAACAAAAATTGCACACAGATTGATTACAGAGTTCGGCAATTTCCTACGTCTCCGAGTTCGTGGTCAAACCGTTCCACTAGTCAAAAATTGTAAGTTACAATAGTACTTTCACAAGAAAACCTAATGGAAACTATTTTAAATTGCTTAGAAGAATAACCAGACCTTCGGAAAACAAGGGTGAAAAATAGCACCCGAATTCCACCTTCCTGGCGTATTCGACAAGCTTGATGGCTCCAGCTCCACTATTCGGAAACCTCTGATTCTCGATCGGCCTTCCAGACGCTAATACAACACCCTATGGCTCTCCGGTCGATATACCAAGCTTCACAATAATTTACTATGGCGTTATGGGCCAACTATGTAGTTTGAATAACTCCTAGCCACAAATATTTAATTTATTATTGCCTAACAAATAATAGGTCAATAATAATCAAAATAATAATGCCTAAAATAATTTAGGTCTTCACACAACAACAATTTCTCATTCTCCTCTTGGCTCGGACTTTGCCTCCAGCACTCTAGGAATGAGCTTCTCTATATTTTATGTGTTTGTTCCCACAATAAGCTTAACAAATAATAAGCTTAGGTTGTGTGTGTGTGTCCACAATAAGCTTAAAAAATAACAAGCTCGGGTGTGTGGGTTACATTGCAAATGGGTTCCCTATTTATACAAAATTAGGGCCCTCAAATAATGCAATACATATTATCTTAAGGCTATTTTAAACCTTAACCGTAGCATTTTTAATAAAGGATAAAAATTCCCGTTTGGGCGGATTTGCATATTTTAATGGGTTAAATAACCATGTTGGCAGAGAAGCATGTTTTAATGGGATAAATATCCCAAATAGGGTGCTTAGCATTTTAAATGGGATTAAATCCCAAAAAGAGTGGCTAAGGAGAAGTGGGGTAGTTTGCTTATTTAAGTGGGATATCCCACATTTGGTGACATTAAATTTGCTCCCCACCACCGCTTCACTCCTCCTCCACATGGAAGCTTCCACATATTACGTTTGCCTCCCACAACACCGCTTCACCTCCCTCTCCTCACGTGGAATCTTCCACGCATGACATTACATGCCTTTACCACGTGGACATAACCTAGCATGTTGGCTGTTATGTGTGGTCGGTTGGTTTATGTGGGTACGTGAAGTTTTAATAATAATGTATAAACATTAATATATAGTGGTTTGGCATTTGGAATGGTGTGTAAGTGGACTTACCAAATAAATAAAATTTCGACCCATACCATTGGGTATCAAAATTAGTTAACTCGGTCATCATGTAGTCTACTTTTCGTCTCCCGATAGGCAAATCGAGTGAATTCGACGAGTGGTGGCAAGCCACGTGTCACAGTGCGATTGGTCCAATATTGACCAGTTGACTAGAGTTGACTTTCACGCTGTCTAAAATTTGACCGAACATATCTATAGCTCCCGATGTCCGTTTGTCGTGTTCTCACAGTCATTGGAAAGCTCTCGAGATGATATTCTACACTGACACCATTTAGGGATGTTTATGGAAATTTTGAAAATGATCCCTTGATCACACCTCCCCACTGAGAAAGGCTTTTTGTCCCAAAAATCTTCCATACTATCCTGAATCTAAAAAACTCTGCTGCCACCTCGGAAGTGCTGCTGTAGTAGACCCTTGGGTCTTCTCCTCCAACCTTCTCACTTTGAAAACTCTACTCCAATCCTGGGACCTATGGGTTATGGGCCCACGACGCTTCCGCTGCGCCACTCTGATATCCGAAGAAGACCTCCATGCCTCCGCTTTATGGTGCTAAGTTTCTGAATGAAACCTCAACGCTCCTTTTGTGTGGTGTTAAGCTTCTTGATATCTGACAATAAGGATCTTATTTTACTCTATAACACAGCTCCTGGCTCCGAGTTGATTCCGCAGAATCCAAACTGGTTTGAAGGAACTCCATGTTACGCAGAGCTTTGATTGATCCGATGTCAATGATGGACAATGCCTTGTCCCTTTACAGACCTCAACGCCTCCGATGCATGATGTTAAGCCTCTTTCAAGACCTCGAGCCTCTGATGCATGATGCTAAGTCTATTACAGACCTCAACGCCTCTGATGCATGATGTTAAGCCTCTTTCAAGACCTCAAGCCTCCGATGCACGATGCTAAGTCTCTGTAGACCTCAACGCCTCCGATGCATGATGCTAATCCTCTTTCAAGACCTTGATCCTCCGATGCATGATGCTAAGTCTGTTGACCAGCTACCATTCGAATGTGTGGTCATAATGCCTTTAAACCGAATGACGTTCCGAGCTAATCCTTTGAGAGATCCTCTTGTTGACATACTAATATCAGGTACCATTTTGCTGCAGGGTCACAATCCCTCTACACAAAATGAAGTTTCAACCCAACATCAATGCAAACGATGATTCAGCTACCATTCTACTGCATGGTCATAATGCCTCTACACATAATGAAGTTCCGAGCTGATCTCTGCGAACTCTAATGTCTACAAAAATAGTAGATCAATCTCCAAAATTTATATGAGTTAATTCCTGTATCCAAGTTGTAACAGGTACTCACATGCTTATTAGGAGATATGTTTGGAGCATTAATCATATTTTATAAGTAAGAAAATCCACTGAGTATTGTAAACCTTTCTCTCAGCATTTGCTCACAAAATATGATCTCCAAACTTAATACTACATACGATTCATCAATCTGAATTATGCAATATATAATTGAAAAATTGTTGACTTACCCATTTTAAAGGACTTTCACTTTCAGGTACTACCTGGTCCTGGGTTGACTTGTCAACTGGTGGTTGAGTAGAAACTTTCTCTACCTTTACAATAGGTCTCCATTCCATCTTTGGCTTACCATTAGTCTGATGGCGAGATGGATGCATTTTCCAGCAATTTTCCACCTGATGCCCATTCCTCTGGCAATGAGCACAAAAATTCCTCTTAATCTCCTTCTTCTGGGATGAGGAACTCTTTCTACAATTTCTTAACTCTGCATGACGAGATTGTTCTTTCTGATTTTCCGTGTTCCTGACGAACGTCATCAAATTCTTCATTAGTGTCCTTCTCTTCCAGCATCTGGCCACTGAATTATTATGCAATCCACAAAAAGTACATGGAAAATAATTCCACATCTTCTGAAAATCATAACCATACTTCTTAAGCTAAAAAAGTGGATCAGAAGTTTTATTGTGCTTACGATTGTGGTAAGAAACTGGAGGTGGAATCTCATTACCTCTTCATTGATTTATCTTACCACATCTTGCTTGTGACAACGAAGCACAACTTTCCTGCTCAAAATCTTCTTGCAGGACTAGTGGGGTAATCACTTTGCTTTCGGAAGCTTGTCTCCCGTCAGTGTTCTTGGAGCATTCTCCAATTTCCATTCCCACACTAGAAAAACCCAAACCTGCAAAACGAGGATGATCCTCAACCTGTATTGGGTTAGAAATACCTTGGCCATTTTTACCAAGGCCTCTTCCATCAAATCCCATTTTATCTAGTAACTTGGATCCAATGCCTCTAGTATGCTTTTCAAACAATCCAAAGACTTCATTACCTGAATCTGAAACCAAATGGGAGGAAGAAGAAGATTCCCGTGGTGAATAACTTACAGTGCAGTCATCTGCCATGCGCTCTGCATTTGAAGTTGAATGTGTTTCCTTCCTCTAATCACCACACTGCAACCTTCCCAAGAGCTCATCCTTGGTTTGCAGTTCTGATTTCAAATGAGCATACTCCTCTTCCAGGGAGTAATACATTGATCGCAGGAGAGATTTCTCTTCCTGGATCTGGTGATTATAAGCTTCAATTTCCTCGAGCTTTGCCTGTTTAGACATCTTTCCCATAGTGCACTTGTACCCTGTTCACACAAATTGAACCAACTGCACCAATCTTGAAGCAATCACTTTGTTAATAAGATTTACCAACTCTGATACCAAACATGATCCGAAAATAACCATATTATTACTACCTTATCTCGGACCCTTATAGGCTTTAATTATTTTCCGATAATTTACTCATTTTAAGTAATCAATTTAAAATAATGCAAGACAATAATGACAATTGCACACAGATTGATTACGGAGTTCAGCAATTGCCTACGTCTTCGAGTTCGTGGTCGAATCATTCCACTAGTCAAAACTTGTAAGTTACAATAGTACTTTCACAAGAAAACCTAATGGACTTTTACTTTCCTATCAGTACACCAGTTCTTCAGAAAAATTCCAATGATCAGTCGAATTTTTCTTCACCTTCCTGATGCACACTCTCCTTTGGCTTCGATCGGCCTTCCTGATGCTATCAATGCAACGTTAGCACTCCGGTCGACAATCCAGGATTTGCAAGTAATTAGTGTGGCTCAATGGGCCTATTGGGTAGTTTATAATTTACTCCCAATCACAAATATTTCGTCTACTATTTCCTAAAATAATAGGCCAATAGACAATACTTGTTGACACATCCCACAAATAAGATTAACAAATAATAAGCTCGAGTGGACTAATGTGTGTCCTGACAATAAGATTAACACATAATAAGCTTGGGATCTATGTGTCACATTGTAAATGGGTTCCTTATTTATACAAAATTAGGGCCCTCAAATAATGCAATACATATTATCTTAAGGATATTTTAAGCCTTAACCGTAGCATTTTTAATAAAGGATAAAAATTCCCATTTGGGCGGATTTGCATATTTTAATGGGTTAAATACCCATGTTGGCAGAGAAGCATGTTTTAATGGGATAAATATCCCAAATAGGGTGCTTAGCATTTTAAATGGGATGAAATCCCAAAAAGAGCGGCTAAGGAGAAGTGGGGTGGTTTGCTTATTTAAGTGGGATATCCCACATTTGGCGCCATTAAATTTGCTCCCCACCACTACTTCACTCCTCCTCCACGTGGAAGCTTCCACGTATTGCATTTTCCTCCCACAACACCACTTCACCTCCCTCTCCTCATGTGGAATCTTCCACGCATGACATTACATGCCTTTACCATGTGGACATAACCTAGCATGTTGGCTATTATGTGTGGTCGGTTGGTTTATGTGGGTAAGTGAAGTTTTAATACTAATGTATAAACATTAATATATAGTGGTTTGGCATTTGGAATGGTGTGTAAGTGGACTTACCAAATAAATAAAATTTCGACCCATACCATGGGGTATCGAAATTAATTAACTCGGTCATCATGTAGTCCACTTTTCGTCTCCTGATAGGCAAATCGAGTGAATTCGACGAGTGGTGGCAAGCCACGCGTCACAGTGCGATTGGTCCAATATTGACCAGTTGACCAGAGTTGACTTTCCCACTGTCTGAACTTTGACCAAACATATCTAGAGCTCCCGATGTCCATTTGTCACGTTCTCACAATTGTTGGAAAGCTTTTGAGATGATCTTCTACACTGACACCATTTAGGGATGTTTAGGGAAATTTTGAAAATGATCCCCTGATCAGTATCAGAGTCATGGGTTTAAAGCTTGGACCCTTGTGAAAACTTGAAAACATGAGACATGAACATTAAACTTAGTGCAATTATAAGGACAATAATAATAATATCACAATCCTAGCTAAATCATCTAGTAATATTGACACCCACATAATCAAAAGTGAGAGGAGGAAAATAAATTATTCACCATTCATGGAAACCAAGTGAATACTTAGCTTGGATATCTTGTAATATGTTTAATCCATTCATCCTCACTCCTTATTTCTACTCATCCTCCACATATCCCCACATCACCATTATCACCATTCTTGTCCCTTTTCACAATTTTATGTTCTACCACTTCACTCTTCCACTTTAAGTTTGACAATCTTACTTAATCCCCCCTTTTATGTGATAATCTTGGTTGAGGTATACTCTCTTCCTAAGATCTTCCCACTATAGAAACCTATCCACCATCTCCTTTCTCATGAGAAAACAATCACCACCACACACATCTTTCCACTCTGTGTCTTCCACTTACAATTCCTACCTCATCACTCTCACCACGTGGACATCCCAATTAAGGATTCCCCTCACACACTTCATCATACACAGCATATGTTCCTCCATCCATTCATGTTACACTCATTTGTTTCCTTCCTTGTTATCACCTCCTATCACTTTTGATAGGAGGAACTGTCATAATCATAAGCTTTTGGAAGGTTCAGTAAAGCTTCAGACCAACTTTATAGTGGAGGAAAACAAAGTATTCATGTTTGCAGAACCATTCAGAGCACCAAAGTTACTCACAGATCAAGCTCATGGCTCAGACCTCATAGAGACCTCACAGAGCTCCACAGAAGATAGAGAACCTTTTTTTGTATAAAAGTTGAGCTCAAAGATGATGATAACTAGTCAAAAATAACCTAATCTTGCTTAGAAATGTCTTACAGAGAAAAGGAAAAATTATGCATGCATAGGACTTCGCAAGGTTGAATTAGTAGATCTTGAAAGAACAAGAAATAATGGCCACTTCTGAAAGAAAACTTACTCGAGACTAAAAATAACATAATCCTGAGCTTGACAGAGAACAACCATAAAATGCAGATATAAGAGAGCTTCATAATACCAATCTGTAGAGGGAATCAAACTCACAAAGTGTCAACAATGGTAGTAAAAAAAATTCTAGAGCTTCATTGCAAACCAGAACCAAAATAAAATGAACTTGAGTTCATTTTCCATTTTATATATCACAAACCAAAAATGCCCAAGTAACCCTAACTCACTTGAGTTAATCAATCAATGGTGGAAATCAAACAGTGGGGAAGATCAATGCTCAGGAATCCATTACAAATATCCATGCCAACCACCACTCAAATCAACAGTGAGATCAATTAGGGTTTTCCTCATCATAAGTCTAAGAAACATTCACCAGTTTCAAAATATAACCGTAGCCACCTACTCCATTAAATGGAAAGGATGAGAGCCTAACTTTGGGTACTCGAGGATCAAAGGCACAAAACCACACAAACAGAGATCAATGGTCTTCATAAAAAGACCTAACTCAACCCGAGTTAATAATTCCACCCACAATTTTCCAAGGGGTGAGTCATTGTGGAGAGAGGGCCAACCCCATGATTAAAAAAAAATTATCATTACATTGACTTTAAAAATTATAAACCTTATTCCAACAAAAAAAGTAAAAGCTGACAATTTTTTGCAATACAATGATAATCTAAAAGTGGCAGAGCATTATAGTATACGATGTGTTATACAAAGGGTGACCGAATAGTATTATTTGCATTATCCACCAGCTGACATACCAATGTGTTTGCTCCTATTTGGAGGGTGGTGGAGATAGTGACCTCCCTTCACACCCAAGTAGCTGGATACAAGATTGTTGAGTTCCTGATGAGGTGAAGTCACTCTCACAGTGAGGTATCTATTGTATTTTTTTCTACTACCAATTTCCAGTTCCCCAGTACCCATAGAGTTATCAGTCCAATTTTTAGATAGAAGAGACTTGTTAGTGCCATTTCTAGCTTGTATTGTGTGCCTAATTTTTCATGTCTGATTTTGCTTAAAAACATTTTTTTTTCTCAAATTGGTGATCTGCAATTTCTTCCCCCTGGTTGAATGTTTCAAAAATGCCCATAAAATTGTTGTTCCCTAGGTTTAAAAGAGAAATCCATGTGTGCTCTTATTGTGCCCTAAAATCGTAGGTTGTGTCATTTTCCCTTTACCAGATTGTGTAAAGATCGAAATTGATCAAATCTAAATTTTATGGGTTAATTTCCCAATCCTAAGGTCAAAAATAATGTCAAAACATGATTCAGTTGATTTAAAATAAAAAAATTTGCAATCCTTGTTGAAAAATTTGATTTCTAGGGCATCCTTTAAATTTTTCACGATTTGACATTCATATGGGTGTCGCTTTCCTGTCAAATTTATCATCGCAAGGTAATGGAAATGTTGTGGGTTCCTATTAGCCGGGGGTTGTTGGGAAATATCTCTAACTTATCATTTTTTGAAATTTTGGTAAAAGGAAAATTTTGATCTGTGGCTCCGCCTTCTGCAATGAAGTGCCTACGTGGCACATTTTGATTGGCTAGGGGATTGGTGGGTGGTGGGCTTTCCTTAGGAAATTTTGCTTTCATTATGCAAAATTTTCAAAATCAAATTTTGGGCCAAAGCTTCGTAACAAGTCAGGAAGTGACAAGTGTCTAAGGAAGAAAAATGGAGGTGGATGTTTGGACCTCAGGGGATAGAGTAAAATTTTACCTTTTTGGTAAAAGGAGCTAAATTATAAATGGAAGTGTGCTTCCGCAGAAAATTGGAGAGTGCCACGTGGTAGGGAAGAGATCGGGCTTCAGGGCCAATGGAGGTTTTGTGGAAAATTTCCTTTTTTCAAAAAAGTTGAAAAATTGATAGAATCGGTCTGTGGTTTTCAATGGGGCCCACATATGGACACGTGGCGGGTCTAGGGGAGAAGTGGAGAAATTTTGCAAAATTTTCCCAAACTTTAAAAAGGTCGTAAAAGCATTTTTGGAGGCATGGGCCCAATCTAGTCATGTTTTGACACGCGTCCTACCTTATCCAAAGGTTAAAAGGTAATTTTGAGCTTATTTCTAGATCTCATCTTCCACGTGGAGGGCATACATTTAAAGTTGATACAAGATCAACAGTTATTGTGCATCCATCTATTCTAGCCACCATGGGAGCTCCAGGAAACTTGGAATCATGATTTCTTCATCAAATGTCATCAAATCTTATATGATTTTGTGTCATCTTGGCCTTCTGAGAACATTGGCATCATTTCATGACCTAATTCTTTGATCTATGGTGTTTTTGATGTAATTTTGGCTCAGGCCCGAGAAAAAATGTGAAATGTCAACATCAAAAGTTGTAGAGGTAAAATTGAAAAGGAGAAAAGGTAAAAAATGATGAATGAAAGATGCTTTCATGCCTGAATGATAAAAACGTGCCCTGGTGTGGATAATGATCTGAATTTGTGTAATGATTTAACTTTTTGTGCATACCTGGCAACCTGCGAGTTATTTTTCCGTTTGGTGTCAACTGTCAGTAAATCATGAATTTTTTTGTGACAAATTTGATCCCATGGCATATTATTTTCTTGGGAAGCAAGACTCCAATGTGGCTTGAGGTATATAATGCATTTTGGAGAAATTGTAAAGGGTCGAGAGTTGAAAATCATGAGAAAATTCTGAGAGAAAGCTCATTTTCTGAGAATTTCACCCAAGAACCAGTTTAATTTCTCATGTGTTGGAAATTCATGTATGTGAGTTGGTTACAAGTGTATAGCCATCACACAGTTATTCATGCAACTCTCCCTTGCTGTTGAATCTAACAAGTTTTGAATTAAATCTATGTTTTCTTTGGGTAATATGGTGTCTGTTATCATTTTTTAATGCCTACAAATAGTTTTCATTGTTCTTGTTACAATATTACATTGAAAGTCTTTAGAAATAACACAGAATTTCCATTTCTTCTTGATATTTTAGTGGCATTTTCAATCTCATGTTCAGAAGAGCCTTCATCTGATAAAGAGATAAACAAATTTAAAATCACTTCACCTTCCTTGCATGCAGATATTTCTTGTAAGTCTTTGGGGATACCTTATGTGTGGTTTGACCAAGGATTTTTGTGTTTAATTGAGTCCTTTACTCCAAGCTCTTGTGGTGAGTTCTCAAAGATTGTGTGAAGAGTGTAACCTGGGATTTTATTTGTGCCTCTTCTGGTTGAAAGAATATCCTGATTATTTGAGGCATTTCATCTAATAGTTGTTCAAGTATTGTAGAGATTGTCAAAGATCTGACCTATCCCAATTTTTCTTGTCAATCCCCCACCAAGAATTTTCTAAAAAACAAGAATCCTATCATGTACTATGCTTGATTTGCATTTTTATACCCATAGAAGATCAAAATCCATTTGCAAAAGTATGCATAACATATTAGGATTTCTAATGTCTCTAGTAACCTTTGCCTTGTTTTGAGAACAAACCCATGTTTTGACAAGTGAAAACTTGTGAGAGTTCAGATCTGGGGTGTTGATCATGTTTTCATCAAGGTCTCCATCATATAATTTCAATCAAAGAGAAGGACATCTTCATCTCCTTCACCATTACAAGGTTACAAAATAGGTCCTCTTACCTTGGTTGCAAGGTCACAACCTAAAACAGCTGGGACAAGATCAAATCCTATTGGAGTGCTATCTATTTCTCCACAAAGCTGAGTGTCAGCTAGACCATATCTCTAGATACCAATGACATACAAATAGGGTCTAATCTGTCTTTAAGCTTCATGACATATCTATGGTGTTCCTCAGACTGAAAAGGAGAACAAATTTGGATACCAACACGAGTGGCGCCATTGCCGGGTAATTCTTTGAATTTCTTGGTTTTTTTGAAGTGTTTGAGGAGTTTGAGCATTTGTGTATTCAAGTATTTGAGCTGCTACATATGTTAAAATATCATCCTATGCTTCAAATCTGCAAGTTTTTAAACAAGGGTTTCAAATTTTTTCTGCCCTTTTTCCATTTACTAGTAATTCATACACTTTGGGTGCATTGTGATTGATTGATTTAAGAAGAATAAGGTCTGATTTATAAGTCTTTGCAAGGGTTTCAGTACTAGCAAACATTTGACAGAATCATTTTAGTGCATTCTTGCACTACTAAGGTGAAATTCCTTAGTGACGAACTCCATGCTAATTTGATCTTGAAAATACCAGTTGTCTTACCTTTCTATCATTTATAATTTTCTGCTAACCTCTGCAAAATTGAAAGGAAGAAGATCTCTCTTCCTTAGAGACTCTACTAAGAAATTTTTCTTAGAGGTAAGAAATTCAGAGTTGGAAGGGAGAATATTTTGGAAAGTGGTTAAAGGTCAGACATCAGGCAAAGATATAACCATTGCTAAGAGAGATCAGCCCTTGGTAGAGGACTATCACTCTTCGTCAAGTGATTCTGATTCAAGTAATCTTCTCATAAACTTGTTTGCCTTAGCTAGTGAATGTCCTTCTGCTATACCTAGTAAGTTCCTTCTCCAATCTACACCTCTGTTTTTTAATTTGAGTAAAACATTTCCAAGAAAATTAGCACTTAGAAGATACCAAGTCTTGTGAATTACATTCTTGAGCCCCAAAGATATAGCACTCCTCATCAGCTTGTCTCACCTCCAAGATCACCCCCACCAAACAATATGGCTCAGCTTAGACCTCCATTTTTTGTTAACACCTTTGGTCCTATAAAATTTAGAGGAATGGATGGTTACCCAAATGTTGTCCCACAAGATGTCAGAAATAGGTTGCCAAAATTCTCAGGGTAACAATGCTATTACTAGTGATCAACATCTCAAATTTTTTTATAATATGATGGAATATTTTGAGATAGATTTTGAAGATTTGTATATTAAGTTATTTATTCATACACTAGAATAAGATGTTAGGGATTGGTACAAGGCTCTACCTGATAACTCTATTGATTCATGGACTGAAATTAAAAATGCATTTAGGTTGCAATATGGTGATAGGACTGATCCTAGATTTCTTTTATCTGAGTTTGAGAATATCAAGAATAACCCTAATGAATAATTCCATGACTTCAACACAAGGTTCAACAAAACTTTGAGAAGGTCTGTCTATTGGTTTGAGGCCTTGTGATGAATCTTGTTTAATTAAATATGCAGATGCATTTGATAAAAAGGCAACCTATTACCTAAGAGACAAGAACCCAACCAATCTAAGAAAAGCTTGCACCATGACACTTCAAATTGAGAACAATATCAAGGTTGTTGGGAAACCTCTTAAGAGAGTTGGTGTAAAATTGATAAACCCTGAAAAACCTCAAGCTAGCAAAGGTGCTGATTTAGAAGAGGTTGTGAAGACTTTAGCAGGGGCTGTCAAGGAAATCTCATACAAGTTGGCAAGAGATGAGAAGGGAATTGGGTAGACTTCACAAGGTCAGCATAGGCAGCAGACATAAGATAGATTTGGCAATCACCATAGGAATGAGCAGATGTTTGATGACACGGGTAAAGGGCCTATTGGATCTGCAAATAGACAGCCCCAAACACATGCAAATAGATTGGTTCCTGACTCTCTAACTACCAGGGTTGCTACTGTTGATGAAGTTTCTGATATGGATTGGTGTGATAGATGTTTTCTTCCTGGTCCTCCATGTGAATTGGACCAACAAGTTGATGAAGCTGATAATGAGGATGGAACTGATGATGATATTTACATGGTGGGCTATTCTTCAAGCTCACAAGGAAGAGAAAAATCTATTGAAGTAATAAGTGCTAGGAATGCTGCTACCTTTTGGGATTGAATCAAGTGGGTACAAGTATTTCTCCCCCTCATGCTCTTGAAGTTTATGTAGTGCAAGATTTTTAAATTCCTAACAATGACTTTGAATACTTGAGAGGTTTGATGATTAAGAAGTATGATGGTGGTATCCCTTCGGAGGAAGATAGAAAATTGTTGATGAATGTTGTTGTAGCTCAAGAGAAGGACTATAACACTAGAAGCAAAGTTGTTAAGGGAGTTGGGCCTCAAGTGAAACCTAAAACACCCTTGCTCACAAGCATTCAAAAAGAATCTCCTAGGAAAGAAACACTTTCTAGAAGCTCTGTTGTCCCAAGCAAAAATTACAATCCTAATCACACCCAAGCTGCCAAGAATCCTTTACCATCTGATGAATCTTCTTGTATCCCTTCCAATTTTGTTTTGCCAAAGAGTGTCCCCTATAACATAGCCCAGGTATTGAGCCAAATTAAAGTGAGTGTTCCAACAATTGAGTTGCTTAGATTTCCTGAGCAAAGAAGAGAGCATTTGAGTACTTGGGATTGAAAGAAGAGAAGATCACCCCAAGTAGAAATGTAAATGTTGTTGAGACTCCTATTCAAATCATTGCTGACCTTGAAACACCACTAGCACTGGAAGATCTTGGAGAGACACCTGAGTTATAATTGGGGACATCCTTGGTTGATTCCCAATTGAATGTTGATCCATTCTTTAAAAAAATTCTCATAAAATATAGGCTACTTCAAAATTGTATGTTTGATTCCGGTGCATCATGTAATTTCATGCCTCTAGAAGTCATGAATGAGTTGGATATCAAGGTGACAGCTGCCTATGGGAAGTGTACTGCCATGGATTCAAGGGAATTTCCGGTGGTTAGTTGTGTGAAGGGTTTGGTACTGCAACTTGTAGCCTATCTGGGTAAGAATTCAAAACTGGATGTTATAATTGTTGAGTGCCCTGCCAAATGGGGTATGCTTTTGTTAATAAAATGGGCTACAAGTGTTGGTGGAAGCATTCACATGGATATATATTTTTCCACCATTCCTATTGAAGGCAACCTTGTCAAACTTTATGGTGAAAAGATGTTGCACCTAATTGAAGATCCCAACAATGCTTCTTATGAAGTGTTGTTTGTTGATGTAATGTTGAGAATTTCATTGGTTTTGCTGATGGAAAAGAACACAATATGGACAAATCAAAGTTCCTTGATATGGTAGGTTCTCCTTGGACCTTGCTATTTGATGGAGCTTGCTCCAAATTTGGAAATGGTGCTAGTATAGTTCTACTTTCTCCTAGTTTGGAAGAATTTGGTTTTTCCTTCAAACTTAATTTTGAATGCACTAATAAGGTTGTTGAGTATGAGGCATTGTTGTTGGGGTTAAGGATTGCATGGAAGTATGGAGTGAAAGATATTATTGCAAAAGGAGACTTGGAGCTGGTTGTCAAACAAATAAGATAATTGTATGCTGCAAAAAATCAGTGTATGAAACAGTATAAGCTTGCAGTTTGGGATATGATTGAAATGTTTGATTCCTTTAACATTGTTTACCATGACAGAGGTATTAATGCTACTACTGATAAATTGGCAGTGATGGGTTCTAGGTTTGAAAATTGCACCATTTCACCTTATTATGAATACAACATTGAAGTGCTGACTAGGCCAGCTATCCCTAATAATGTGAAACATTGGTAAGTCTTTAACAATGATGTTCAAGTGCTAAGGTTCTTACAAAACCAAGGTGAGTTTGAAAATCATAATATTGATTAGGATCCAATGGTATGCATGAATGAAGGAAGAGAAACTTTGTTTGGAAAAGATATCATCTAATTGAATACAAACACCATTCTCAGAGGTCTTGTTGCACTTGAGTCAAATTTTAACAATGCTAATTGCATCATAAATAGAAACATGTCTACCTCAAGGGATGTGGAAAAGAAATAATTGGGAATAAAGTATAAACCAAGGAAGGTTTGGTTGGGCAGCAATTTAAGTAAAGAAGAAAAACAGTCCTATGTCCAACTCTTGAAAAAATATCAAGACTGCCTTGCTTGGTCCTATTCAAAGCTGAAAGCATAAAGAGAATATTTATTTCAGCATGAGATCCCTCTTGAAACAAATTTCAAAACATTCAGATAGAGGCAAAGGTCAATTAATCCACTTCTCTCCATGAAAATGTGAGAGGAGTTAAGGAAGTGAAAGAGTGAGGTATTATTTATCCCACTAGATATTCATCTTGGGTTGCAAACCTTGTGCCAGTCAGGAAGAAGAATGGAGACATAAAACTTTGTGTGGATTTTAGAAATCTAACTAAAACATCCATGAAGGAAAACTATCCCTTGCCAAATATGGAAAATATGTTGCAGCTTGTGACAGGGTTTAAATTGCTTTCTACATTGGATGGTTTCTCCGGATATAATCAAGTGGTAGTTAAAGAATCAGAAAGTTAAGACAACATTCACTATGCCTTGGGGGAGATATGTTTTTGTTAGGATGCCCTTTGGTTTGATGAATTTTGGTGCCAACTTCAAAGAGAAATTGATGTTTCTTTTGCTGGTTACATCTATGAGTTCATTGAAGTTTACCAAGATGATGTGACTGTATTTTCAAGGTAGAGAGGTGATCATCTGCAGCACTTGGAGAAGATGCTGATCAGATGTAGAGAGTATGGTGTTTCTCTTAATCTGAAGAAGTGTCATTTTGGCGTGCAAAATGCCAAGCTACTTGGTAACATTATGTCAAAAGATGGTGTTATGATAGACCCTGAGAGAGCGGAAGCAGTCAGCAAGGTACTTATCCCAAGAACAAAGAAAAACATCCAGTCTTTCTTTGGTTAGATTAATTTTATTAGAAGGTTTGTTTCTAACTTTGCTGAGTTGACTCTTCCAATCACAAGCATGCTAAAGAAGGACCAAGTTATCAAATGGGAGGAGTCTGCCATTCAATCTTTTGAAGGAATTAAGGATGCACTTAAACATGCACCTGTTTTAGCAACCCCAACCTATAAGAGGCCTTTCCAAATCTTTTCATTTTCTTCTGAGTGTACCATTGCTTTTTTTTTGCTACAAAAGGATGAGAATGAGGCTGAGAAGCCTATTGCCTTCTTTGGCAAGGCTTTACAAGTTGTTGAGTTAAAGTATACAATCATGGAGAAACAAGCATTTTCCTTGGTGAAAGCAACAAAATTTTTCAGGCCTTATATATTGAGTTCAAAATTTGTTTCCTATGTTCCCCACACCATGGTGAAAGACGTCTTATCAGAGATGGAGATCTCAAGTAAAAGATGTAGATGGGTGAACAAACTGCAATAGTAAGATATGGATATCCAAACCACAAAGTTATTAAGAGGTTTGGGTCTTTCTAAGCTCATGGCTGAGAGTAACTTGCAAAATGTAGAAGTGAATCAGCTAGAGGAAGAAAGGGCAGATCTTCTTGAGAAATTGATAAGTTATAAGTGGTACAAAGATGTGATCTTCTACCTTAGACACCTATGCTACCCTAGTCACTTAAATAAAAATTAGAAAAGAGCCCTCAAGTTGGCCTCTCAAAAATATATCATAATAGACCTTGGGCTGGCTTAGAAGAACCCTGAAGGTGTCCTCCTGAAATGCATAACTGAAGATGAAGCTCCCAAAATAGTTGCTGATTTCCATGGGGGAGTTTATGGAGGACACTTTGCTAGAAGGGTGATAGCACATAAGATTTTGAGGGCTGGTTATTGATGGCCTACTCTTTTTAAAGATGCAACTCAGCTGGTTATAACATGTGATACTTGCCAACATTTCTCTAGAAGACTGAAAACTTCAAGCTCCCTTCCTTTTCAGCCTATATCAATTGAAGCCCCTTTCAAACAATGGGGAATGGAATTCATTGGTGAGATTTTAGATCCTTCTAGGGCTGGTCATAAGTGGATTCTTGTAGCCACTGATTATTTTACAAAATGGGTTGAAGTAATCCCATCTAAAAATGAAACACACCAAGTGGTAATAGACTTCTTATTGAATCATATCGTATACAGATTTAGAGTTCCAGTTAAGATTATATCTGATAATGCCATGTGCTTTAGAGCCAAACACTTTAATGGAAATGTGCAATGAATATGGAATCAATCTGACTTATTCTTCAAACTGATAACCCCCAAGGAAATGGAAAAACTGAGTCCAGTAATAAAAACTTGTTGAATATCATTAGAAGAACCTTGTAAATGAACAATAAAAAATGAGGAGAACAATTGAAGTTTGCAGTTTGGGCTGATAGAATAACTCTTAAAAGAGTAACTCGTAAAATCCCATTTGAATTGGTATATGGAACTTAGGATTTTCTGCCCTTACATCTATAATTATCTTCATTTCAGTTTTGCCCAATAGTTGGAAGATCAAGAGCATGGCCCATATGAATCAAGGATTAATCAACTTATTGAGCTTGATGAGGAGAGAAGAGCATCCTATCAAAGGCATATCAAATTTAGAGAGAAATTGAAGAGATTGTTTGACAAGAAGGTCACTCCTAGAGCCTTCAATATTAGAGATTTGAGTTTTGTTGTGGGATAGTAGGCATGAAGACAAGGGCAAACATGGCAAGTTTGATGCATTATGGATGGGCCCTTATGCCATTAATATCAGGATTGGTGAACATACCTTTTTTATCAAAGATCTAAATGGGGAATTACTAGAGCTGCCTGTTAATGGCAGACATTTAAAACATTTCTTGGATTAATCCCCAAAGTGAGGTATGCACAAATTGTATAATTGTATAGTATTTGTTTTTTCTCTATTTTTTACTATTTAGTGGTTTGTGGTTTGTGGTTTGTGGTTTGCTCTTTGTTCTTGACAGCCATTTTTCGTTAGATTTCACAGCTCATTTTTGTTGGGTGGTTCTAGTTTTTTGGGTTTCCTTATGTTTTGAATCCTTTTCCCAATGGTATTTTGGCACTTGGTCTATGTTTTGTCCTTGTGGCACTCACTGGGAGTGCCCATCCCAAGGTAGGAGCCAATGTTAGTGCCATTTTTGAGCTTGTATTGTGTGCCCTAATTTTTCATGTCTAATTTTACTCAGAAATGTTTTTTTTTTCTCAAATTGGTGATCTGCAATTTCTTCCCCCTGGTTAAATGTTTCAAAAATTCCCATAAACTTGTTGTTCTACCCTGGTTTAAAAGATAAATCCATGTGTGCTCTTATGTGTGCCCTGGGTTTTCCCGATTCACAGGCTGTGTCATTTTCCCTTTGCCAAATCATGCAAAGATCGAAATTGATCAAATCTAAATTGTATGGGTTAATTTACTAATCCTAAGGTTGAAAATAATGTCAAAACATGATTCAGTTGATTTAAAATCAAAAAATTTGCTATCCTTGTTGAAAATTTTGATTTCTAGGGCATCCTTTAAATTTTTCACGATTTGACGGTCATACGGGTGTCGTTTTCCCATCAAATTTATCATCGCAAGGTAATGACAACATGGTGGGTTCCTATTGACTGGGGGTTGTTGGGAAATGTCTCTAACTTATCATTTTTTGAAATTTTGGCAAAAGGAAAATTTTGATCCATGGCTCCGCCTTCTGCAATGAAGTACCTACGTGGCACATTTTGATTGGCTAAGGGCATTCGCAAGTGGCGGGCTTTCCTTAGGAAATTTTGCTTTCATTATGAAAAAATTTCAAAATTAAATTTTGGGCTGAAGCTCTGCAACAAGTCAGGAAGTGGCACGTGTCCAAGGAATAAAAATGGAGGTGGAGGTTTGGACCTCGGGGGACAGAGTAAAATTTTACCTTTTTGGAAAAAGGAGCTAAAGTGTAAATGGAAGCGTGCCTCCATGGAAAATTAGAGAGTGCCACGTGGCAGGGAAGAAATCAGGCTTCCGGGCCCATAGAGGTTTTGTGGAAAATTTCCTTTTTTCAAAAAAGTGGCTAAAATTGATAGAATCGGTCTACGGTTTTCAATGGGGAAAACATATGGACACATGGCAGTTCCAGGGGAGAAGAAGGGGGAAATTTTGCAAAATTTTCCAAAACTTTAAAAATGGTGAAAAAGCATTTTTGGAGGCATGGGCCCGATCCAATCACGTTTTGACACGCGTCTTGCCTTATCCAAAGGTTAAAAAGGTAATTTTGAGATTATTTCTAGATCTCATCTTCCACGTGGAGGGCAGACATTTAAAGTTGATACAAGATCAACCGTTACTATGCATCCATCTATTCTGGCCGCCATGGGAGCTCCAGGAAACTTGGAATCATGATTTCTTCATCAAATTTCATCAAATCTTATATGATTCTATGTGTGTCTTGGCCTTCTGAGAACATTGGCATCATTTTCATGACCTAATTCTTTGATCTATGGTGTTTTTGATGTAATTTTCGCTCAGGCCCGAGAAAAAATGTGAAATGTCAACATCAAAAGTTGCAGAGGTAAATTTGAAAAGGGGAAAAGGTAAAAAATGATGAATGAAAGATGCTTGCATGCCTGAATGATAAAAATTTGCCCCTGGGGTGGATAATGATCCAAATTTTTGTAATGATTTAACTTTTTGTGCATACCTGGCAACCTACGAATTGTTTTTCCGTTTGGTGTCACTGTCATTAAATCATGAAGTTTTTGTGACAAATTTGATCCCATGGCATATTATTTTCTTGGGAAGGAAGACTCTAATGTGGCTTGAGGTATATAATGCATTTTGGAGAAATTGTAAAGGGTCGGGAGTTGAAAATCATGAGCAAATTCTGAGAGAAAGCTCATTTTCTGAGAAATTCACCCAAGAACCAGTTTAATGTCTCATGTGTTGGAAATTCATGTATGTGAGGTTGTTACAAGTGTATAGCCATCACACAGCTCTAAGATTGTTCATGCAACTCTCCCATGCTATTGAATCTAACAATTTTTGAATTAAATTTGTGTTTTCTTTGGGCAATATGGTGTCTGTTATCATTTTTTAATGCCTGCAAATAGTTTTCATTGTTCTTGTTGCAATCTTGCATTGAAAGTATTTAGAAATCACACAGAATCTCCATTTCTTGTTGATAGTTTACTGCCATTTGCAATCTCATGTTCAGAAGAGCCTTCATCTGATAAAGAGATAAACAAATTTAAAATCACTTCACCTTCCTTGAATGCAGAGATTCCTTGTAAGTCTTTGGGGGTACCTTAGGCATGGTTTGATCAAGGATTTTTGTGTTTAATTGAGGCCCTTACTCCAAGCTCTTGTGGTGAGTTCTCAAAGATTGTGTGAAGAGTGCAACCTGGGATTCCATTTGTGCCTCTTTTGGTTGAAAGAATATCCTGATTATTTGAGGCATTTCATCTAATATTTGTTCAAGTATTGTAGATATTGTCAAAGATCTGACTTATCCTAGTTTTTCTTGTCAATCCCCCACCAAAAATTGTCTAAACAACAAGGATCCTATCATGTACTATCCCTTATTTGCATTTGTATACCCACAGAAGATCAAAATCCATTTGCAAAAGTATGCATAACAGATCAGGATTTCCAATGTCTCTAGTAACCTTTGCCTTGTTTTGAGAACAAACCCATGTTTTGAGAAGTGACAACTTATGAGAGTTCAGATATGGGGTGTTGATCATGTTTTCATCAAAGTCTCTATCATATAATTTCAAGCAAAGAGAAGGACATCTTCATCTCCTTCACCATTACAAGGTTACAAAATAGGTCCTCTTACCTTGGTTGTAAGGCAGAACCTAAAACAGTCGGGACAAGATCAAATCCTATTGGAGTGCTATCCATTTATCCACAAACCTAAGTGCTAGCTAGACCATATCCCCGGATACCAATGACATACAAACATGGTCTAATCTGTCTTTAAGCTTCATGATATATCTATGATGTTTCTCAGACTGAAAAGGAGAACACATTTTGGATACCAACAAGACTTCGAAGAGCTTACAATTTTTTCATACATGCCTATCAGTGCATCTGTAACCATAATATTTGAAAAAATTCATCTATGCTTTGATGCATGCACAAGTTTCAGAGCTCCTAATTGGCATAGGCTTGGGAGGATGTTGGAAAAATTTGTGGGATTTGAATTTACATCTTCCAATTGCATTTGCTTCAAATTTTCTAAACCTGTTTAACGAACCCATTTTTTGCATATCCTACATTCAATGTTGTCCACCAAAACCACATTCTCTAATTGGATACAATAGTTCATAGGAGGGGGTGTGGGAGGAGTACTTGGTCCTGGACCAATAACATAGTTTTTTCTTAATACACTTTCCTTATAAGTATCTTTGGGAACATTGGTTAGAATAGGATTATTAGGTTTTGGAACCTGGGGTGTGCTTTTTTATTAACATATTTCTCAAGTTATACTCCTTTTATTAGGATACAAAAATATTTATCAATAATTCCCTATCCTCATTTCAATGAACTACACCTTCATACTTTATAATCATTAATGCTCTAAAATTTTGAAAGTCATGATTAGGTAATGTTATATCTCGAAAGTGCACCCTATAGAGAGATGGTTGTAAGTGTTCTAAACTTTCAAAATTTATCTCTCTCTTTCATAGATACAATGGAAACACCTCAGGTCTGTTGGTATACCTATTTTGAGGTGAGTCTCGGGTATCAAGTCTGGTTCCTTATTGATGTATATTAAACTAATTTTCTGGGGTATTAGGGTAAAAGAATAATATAAAAATAATTTTAAAATGAGGTGATACACCAAAATTGTATGAGGTCTTTGACTGAGTACATGCACAATTGATATGAGAATGGATTCTTCATGCACAAGACAACAATTTTCTATAGAGTATTAAACTTAAACACTTTGATGTATTGAGGGAGAGTATCACAACAACACTGTTAAGTTATACATGCCTACATTAATATCATGTAGAAATTTCTGAATTTGCAATAACATGAGATGATTAATTAGGAATTTCAACATTCACATAGATTAATAAAACATACACAAGACTGCAAATAATTGGAAAAGCATAATATACCTCTCATTTAGAAGGGTCAAAACTAGCAAAATCTGCTTCAACACTCATGTATCTAAAAGTCCTCCCATGGCACTTTGCCAAGGCACATAATATATAGAAAAATTAATTCACCCACCCTTCCTAAAAATAGGCTAAAATTGTACTCTCCCATGCATCCTATTTTTACCATTTATTTATTAATAAATAAAGGAATAAAATAAAGCATGCTAATACAAAGAGGCATTAATAGTCATTGATTACATCACAGTCAAACTGCAGTTGACTCTTCTATTTTTAAGAAAAGTATGGGTGAATAATTTGTTAATAATAAATCTTACTTGATGAGCAAGTCTCCTTCCTTAATGCATGAAAATTTGTCTTCTTGTTCCTAATGTGATATCTCTCATTCTGATCCACTTCCCTCTTTGGATTCACATGAAAAAGTTATCTCCCTGTGAGTGAGCAAAATCAATTACATTATTTACAATAATTTGAAAAATAATTCATCCAAACATCTATCTTGATTGGGACCCACCTTTATTTATGATGTTGACACTTGTTCTATCTTCTTGTGGTCACATGGATAACACATTGTGAATCATCTCCAACCCTCCCATTAGTGGGTACCACCTTTTCAGTTCACCATTTAAGGGTACAAGGTATCTTTTATAAGTGTTAAGGTAAATATTCTTTGGTTTCTCCCCTTTTGATTTTGGTTTGGATGGCATATCATATAGTTCAGACCTTGGATAACAAGGTCTCGTAGGCTCGATGAGTGTGATTTTTGCCCCTTTTGGATTAAGACTTACCTCTTGTTTAATAAGCAACCTCCTTGCATGTTGTCTTGTCCTTGGAGACCTAAGTTATTGTAATTTTAAGGAAACATTTTGTAAGGATATAAAGTAACTTTGGGAAGTATTATTTTCTTCATATTTTCTTGGCCTGTCACCTTGTTATTGTTGCCCCTTTACTGTTAGGATGGAAATTGCAAGATGATGTTATTCTCTTTTTTCATGATGCACCTTGGATTGTAGTTAGACACCCTTGTTTCTTGTTTTCTCCGTAGCTATCTTGAGTTTCTCATTGGTGTTTCTCGTGCTCTCTTATGGTTATTCTGAGCTTAAGCAGAAAATGAGATAAGTAAATCCCATTGTGTTCTAGTGTATGGTGCTTCTTGCATTGTTATGTTAGTTGTTGGTGGAGGTAGTTTTGCTAAATGGTTGTCGTCTCTTTATTTGGATGGTGTGTTCAACTCTATAGGAAACCTTAAGGTCTTGAATTTGCTTAGTATCACCATGAAAATATGATTGTACCCTCTCAAGTTATTTAAGTACTTCCCATAAATAGTTCGCTCAATTGTAAATGTTTTACTGAGTTAGGTGCCCTTACTTTTTGATTAACCTCATCCTTGTGTGATCTCAAATTGTGGGAACTTGAGTAAACATGTCTCTCATGCAACATTTTGGCCTTGGTTGATTCTTCTAGCCTTTTCTAACAACAAACTATGAAAGCATAATTTAACCTTAGTGAAAACCTTAAATTTTGTTACTATAGTATGTTATATTCCTTGGGAAACTATGTGGTCATTCTTGAACTCACAAAATTCTCCTTTTTATTCCTCTACTTGGTGGTTATGCTTGAGACTCCTTTAACATATTTATGTTATATTGTTAGGTGTGGTATCTTGGTTGTTAGCATAAAGTTTCTCCTTAAAATTAAATGTTTGTAGACTTTCATGCAGAAATCTTAGAACTCATCCCTTTCAATTTTCCCTCTTCTTGCTAGATTGTATTAGACCAAACTTGAGTTCTATAGACCCACACTTGTTTGAAGCAGGAAAACCCACAATGGGAGTGATCCCTTTTTTTCAGTTGCATTTGTCTCCTATCTCTCTTTCCAATGACTTCCAAAAGGAAGTCGAGTTTAAGGGGAGGGGGATGTAGTGCCCACTTCTCTTCGACACTTTTGATATTGATAATGATATTGCTGACTATATTATGAACATTATTATAGTTTTGATTTAGTATGGTGTTAGATGTCAGATCATGGATTATTGTTGAATCTGATTCATATATGATGCATGATGATTGTTAGAGACATTTTATATAGATGTTGACATGCTTGTTGGACATGGTTATATATATATATATATATATATATATATGTATGTATGTATGGATGTTGTGAGGACATGTGATATTTGGATATATTGAGTAGACTGAGAAAATTGAATTTAAAATTGATGATTATATAGTTGTTAATGAAATTGTAACTGATATTGTTGATTGTATGGATGTTGTTGTCATTCATATATATTATTGATGATTTTGAAATTATATTATATTCATTTGGATGTTTTGATATGGCCACGAGGCCAAAGGGGTATTTGTATTGTGCAGGTTAAAAATATCACAACAAATATCGGGGGATTAGAGACCAACCACATTGGAATTCTAGATGAATTCAACAAGGTCACCATGACAACTTGTATTGTTCGTGTGTGTGTACTTGATTGTTGTTAGGGATTCTCATTAGGGGGGGGGGGGGGGTATCACCTTTAAATGTGACCAAGGGTTATGTGTATTTATTTATTTGGTTCCCTTTTATTTATGTTTGTATGTGTTTATTAAGTGACGTATTTACCTTTTCATTATTTTTTAATTGTGGCAAATTAATATGACTAATAATATTGGTAAAAAAATTAATTAATCAAATTGGGACATAAGAAAATAATTATTGGAGTTGTTGGCTCTTGTATTAAATGTTGTGAGATAAGTGTAAGAAATGTGTAAGAGATGTGTAAGTAAATTTTGGAGTATAAAACACTCCACCTTCTTTTGAAATCCATGAATTTGTCCTTGGAGGTTGATTTTGGAGGCTTGTGGGACAAGTTAAACTTGTCCCATACCTCTTAAATTTGCATACCAACCTTACTTATAGTTGGAGATTTTAAATCTAGCTTTCATTATACATTTTTGTAAGTCAAGTTGTAATTTTTAATTACACTTTCTTACATGCTTTTAATTTCAGTCCTTTGTGTTGTGGGCTTGTTTTGGAGTGTGTAAGTAATATGTCATATTATTCACCCACCTAATTTTATCGTGCCTTGAAGATTGAAGTTGACTTATGAGTTGGAGTTGAGGATGTGTGATGTGGCATCCCACTTGGATCCACCTCATCCTCTTCTCTGCCCTCTCTATATATTTGAATTCCTTGTCTTGTTTTGGGGGTTACTTGAACTTGCATTGCTTCATTTTGGGCTGACTTATTTTGGTTTGAAGATCTCTTACTTTTGGAGGAGATTGGAGATGGTTGTACACTTATTGGTTTTTGATCTCTTGGATTTCTTTGCATTAGAGCGCTTGTTGTTTTGAACTTGGAACAAATCCATCATGGATAGGTAAGAGCTCGGCTATTGGAAATGCTCTTATTTCATTTTTATGCTTATGTGAATGGCTGAGTGTTTGAATGTGTTGTTTTAATTGTTGGCTAGTTGGGTAGACTTCCTAGGAATGGTGTAGGAGAAGAATATGGGGTTTTCTTTAGGGAGGCATAAGTGTTTTTGGGAGGTATAAGTGTGGAGGGAATTGGGATTTGGGTTCCACCTTATAAAAAGAAATAGCTTGCATTTCTTTACTTTTTATGGGGTGCCATAAGAGGTTGGAGAGGTATAAGGAAATGTGATGTATAATTGGTACTTGGGGGGAGGTATAAGGGCATGTCAGGGATTTGAGATGATATATAATTTGGTGGTTTGTTCTCAGGTGGTGATACCCATTTCCCCTTTGGGAGGCATAAGCAGCATACCCCATAGTTTCTTGCTCCTCTGGCTTGCTTGATGAAGCCTCGGTAATTTTTGTCATGAATTAATGTAGTTGTAAACTACATTCTATTTTGGACTGTATTTTATTGTGAAAATGTTGCTTCGAGTGTTTGTGGAAGCTTGTTGTTGCCATGAGTTGGATCACATCTCTTATTGCTTCATGGTTAGGGCTCAGGGGGCCAATGAAGAATGATGAATTCTTATTTTCATTGGATGTCTTGGTTGGGTGGAGAGCACTGCCTTTCCCTTGCTTTTGTGGTGATCAAATTAGAAGAATGAGAAATCTACATATTGTTGTTCTGGAGCTGAGAAAAAGATAGTTTGACAGTCCCTTGTGAAATGAAATTTTATCATAGACCCTTTCCCACTTTGAAGTGGATTTTATGTATATTATTTTTAATGGAAAGATACTTTGTATTGAAAATGAAAGTTGAAATTCTAAATGTAAAATATTTATACTTTGTTTTCTGTTTTTTTTGGAAAGAATCTGAAAGAAGGATACGTATTTTGTAAAGTTGCATTTTGAAATCAGTAAATGATGTTTTACCTTTCTCCAAATTACATTGTGGTATTGAATATGATCTTTTAAATGTAATTAAATTATTCTATTAAAATAAAAAAATGCATATGAAGGAAATGTAATACTCTATTTTGTGAAGTTCATGATTTGAAAAGAATAAAAGCTGCATTCTTGTTTTAATGTTTGATTGAAAGAAAGAAATACGTATGAAGGAAATGTAATACTTTGTTTTGTGAAGTGCATGATTTAAAAATAATAAAAGCTTCATTCTTGTTTTAATGTTTGATTGAAGGAAAGAAAACTATTTAAGACCAGCATGGAATGAATTCAATGTTTTATTTCATGGCAAAAGAGATTGTTTAATCTCTGTTATGGAAATGTATACACTTCTTTCAATTCATGGTATACCTTATAAAATTCCTTTATCAAATGTTCAAATAACCCTACAAATACATAAGAGGCAAATGAAATAATCAATTGGACTTAATGAGGAAAAAATGATCCAAAAGCCATCTAAAACACTCAAGGAAATGTCTTGAAAACCTTCCAATCGAGCTGAGGCAAATCTGTAGGATTTTTGTTATAAAAAGAAATTGTAATTTTGAAATGCAAATCAATCCAACAATTTTACACTTGAAATCTATCTTAACACTTCCCTAATGGAAACCTCCATGTCTGTTTGACATGTTGAAGGAGAAAGAATTACAAATTTGAACAAAATTTAATAAGTTAAAATTTACCAATTTGCACTGTAAAAGCTTGCAGAATGTTTTTACAAAATTGACCCCTTAAACTTTATAAAAATCAAAATTTAATGATTCTTGTGTAAAGAGGACATTGAGAGATTTCCAAAAAGTCCTTATTTTCCCAAAACCAAGTTCTCTATGAAAACTTATGGCCTTCTGAAGTTTTTCTTCATTTGGCATCAAAAAATAATTCTAACTGTAAAAAAAAAAATTGGGAAAAATTTCCTTAGCAGACTCGTGGGTCAGAATTTTCCCTTAGCGCTTCGGATAATTTTTTTTGGGGAAGATTTTCTAAAAATTTCCCCTCCATCCCATAGCCAATCAGGAGTTTCCATGTGGCATCATGTGGCATCGGCGAAGGAGCGGGTTCTTTTCTACCTTTGCATTTTCAGAAATATTTTGGGGAAAATTTTCTTAATTTCCCCGGCCGCCTCGGTAGCCCGCAGCCAATCAGATGCTACTATGTGGCCTCATGAGGCAACAGCAGATGCGTAGAATCCTTTTTACCTTAGTGGTTTTCAAAATAAAATTTAGAAATTTTTTCTAAGTTTCCTCTCACCTCCCCACCAGCCCGTAACCAATCAGAGGTTGCCTTGTGGCACACGAGGCGTTGGCAGAGGAGTGGATCAATTTTTTACTTAACGTTTCAGAATTTTTTTGGAAATTTATTCTAGGTTTCCTCTACATCCCCACTAGCCCACAACCAATTAGATCTTGACACATGGCACCTTGGGCATTGGCGGAGATGCAGACCATTTTGAGCCCTAGCGCTTTTCGGCTGAAAAATACATAATGTCTTAAATCACTCCGACGGCTCGATTTTCTGTCGGGGTGTTGTAAAGCTGACATGTGTCCTATTTGGGCTCACAGGTGCACGTGGAGGAAAATTGATTTTTTTTCCCCAAGGAAGGAAAATGTTCCAAATTTCTCCTCCACTCCACCGGCCCGCGTATGGGAAAATTTTCTTCCCTAGACCCATAGGCCCACTCTTGGGAAAATTTTCCTCCCAAGGTCCGCCGACCTATAACCTGATAAATATGAGGAGTTAAGAGGACTTCTTTATATCATTGGAAAGGTGAGGAAATTTCCTATCCAATGATAATGATTTAGGAAAATTTTAAATGTATTAAGTTTGAGAAAAATCAAGTTGAATCTTTTAAGCCTATTAGAGAGTGGGTATGGTGAGGAATTACCCTCTTAACCTAATTGAACTTTCTAACCCTAAATTTTAGATCTTGTGACCTATAATAATTGTTAATAAAAAGGAAAGTATATTTTAGTAGATTAGAATCAATCTGGAACTTGTTAGTGATAAATGTTGTCTTGTAACCTAGTTGTAGACTCTTTTAAACAAAAAATAATTATTCCATAATTTTCCTACTAAATCCTAGGTTGTTCATGGGTCTCAAGTGGGAGATTTTAGCGGGTGTTACATGTTTATTGAATATTTTGGAAGCTTAATAGAGAGGTAGAATCTTCACTTATTAATGTTTCTTTATTTATGAATATAGATGTGAAATTGGGGTTGGTTTGAGTATATATATGTGTGTTGTGAATGTGATATGTTGGGAATAGGTAGCTTGTCTTTAAGAATGGTATGGGAGTTGGAAAATGGGACCATTTTAGGAGGGAAAAGGGAATTTTTATGCATTGTGGAGGGAGTATGAATAGGGAGTTTCACCTATGGGGAGAGAAAAGGGATAAAATTGCTATACCTTTTGTATTTTGCATTAGGAGGGAAAAAGGATATAATGAGAAGTTAGATGTGCTCTTGGAGGTATTTTGGGTGGAACCCCTAACTCAGTTTTGGAGGTAAAAGGAGGTGGATCACATATTTCCTTGCTCCTTTGACTTTTTTATCAAGCCTATGTGTTTATTGGAAATTTGTAAATCTTGTTTGTGTGTGTTTATTTGAAGGTGTTACAAATTTGTTGATTGTATGTTTTTGGAAGCCATTATTATTGTGGAGTTGTCAAAGTTACAAAACACACCTCGTTGTTCTTTGGTCAAGGCTCGGGGGCCAATATGGAGGATGGATTATTCTCTTATTGGATTAAAAGTTGGGTGGAGAGCATCACCTATTCCCCCTTTTCTTTGTATCATGATTCAAATTGAGAAGATTAACAGAGTGTTAGATTAAAGCTACGAAGATCGAGAATGATATTGATATGGAAAATTTTGTATTGAGCCCAAAGGAAAAATTCCTATGTTGTAATTTTTGCAATGTCATTCCACTTAGAGTGGAAGGCTTGTAATCTTATATTTCAATGGTTTAATTTCTTGTAAAATGTATCCATCAAACTTTGTATTACTATATTTGAAATAATTATTTTGTGAACCTTATTTATTAAACTTGTAATGTTATAGTGGAATGGAGAAATTTTAAGTTATACTTTTTTGGAAAAAAAAAACCCTTCAATTCTAATTTTTAGTCATAGTTGTATTATGTATTTAATTGAAAGGAATGGTATTCTTGAATGGTTAGTGATTGTTGATTATTTTTGGTATGGTTGGAAAACTTGAATTTAAAAGGAGAAATGAGAAGTTTTTGTTAAGAATGTTATACATTTAGCCTCTCAAATTAATATGTAAAAAAGGAATGAATTAAGTAGTTGTATATATCCTAAATATTGATCGAACAAATAAACCCACCTAAACTTATATTAGGAAATTAGAGGAAAAGAAAATATAATAATAATTATTTACAATCATATATCATTATTTTAATTTAATCATATAGATTTATATGCTTATATAAACTAAAATGATATATATTTTTTAAATGATATATATATATATATATATATATATATATATATATATATATTATTGAAAGGTTGTATATAGTAATATTTAGCTAGAAAAATTATGGAATAAATTTTTTCGAGAAACGTGTCTGCATACAGGCTTCAAAAATACAGTGGTTCCATTAATGTTTCTAAGTCAATTATATTTAATAATAAAATATTTACTATTATAACAAAATATTGAAAACCCACATCTAAACTTTGATATATTTAATTTGACTAAGCATGGTTAATTTCCCCCTAAGTATTATTTTAATAACAATTTAATTCACTATAATTAAAATTTCCACATTTAAATCTCAAGGGTAAAAGGTCAATATAAATAAATACTAAAATTTAATTAATCCCACAAGGTTTAATAACAATTGACAAGGTCCCCATTTGCATGGGATTAGAATTAATAAACATACTCTTACCCCATAAAGTGACCCCTTAAAAAGTCAACCCATGTATTATAAATTAAAACATTTAAATTAAAAGACAATTTCAACTCACCCACTCTCCACCTACTTTTTGTAGGAATGAATCTCATCCCTTGGATGGATTCATTTAAGACCCTTGATGACGAAAAATGGTAACTAACCCTAAAGCATGCTTAAGAAAACTACTTTCTCTCTTTCATTTAGCTCATTCTTTCTCTTTGTTTTTTAGGTTGTTGGAGGAGGAAGGGAACCATTAAAGGCCCTTTAATATCTTCATAGGGATGGACATGCTCCATTATTTTCTTGTTTGTTTATACCCTCATTAGGGTTTTAAAAGTGTTTATATATTTTATGTAGTTCATTTTTCTAGGATTTTCCCAAATGGTCTTGACATTTTGCCCCATTTTATTTCCTTAGTTAAATAGTATTAGTATTCATTTGGGCATGTGAATATATATATATATATATATTTGCATACATATATGTGTGTGTATTTATCTTATTGTTGTTATTAAAAATTCTTTTGTATGGATATATGTTTTTTTAATAATTTAAAATAGATTAATAAAAGAATCCGGAACCACAATGATTAAATGTAGTCGAATTAATATATATATATATATAGGTGAGTGTGAGAATCTAGGGGTTCGGTCTGCGCATAGGAGGAAATTCTGCGACCACTTCCTAGAAGAAAAACTCAGCCTCCCAAACATGTGTGGGTACCCCTTTGGGTTTTTGGCATATAAAAAAACATTTGGGGTGATCACCGACCCCTCCCCTCCCACCTTTTCCTAGCTCTGGCCGCGGTTACCATAGTAATTTACTCCCTCTTTTGTGTAGGCTGCGGCCTTGGGAAAAGCACAGTACTTTATTGTTTTGTTAGATGGATTTGTATATATATATATATATATATTCATCTCATATCTAGTTTGATTTTTGTTTTTTTAATATATTTTATAATAATAATACTTTAATGCTAATATTACTTTAATATTAATTATAATTTATTATTATTAATATTTAAATTCCATTATCAAGGTAAGAGTATTTGACTTGTCATTAATGCCAATTTAAAATTTAAAATATATTTCCTTCTTTTTTCCTAATTAAAAAAATTGTAAAAATTTGATGGTAAAATAAAGGATACAAACTAAATCCTCTTTCCCTTTACAAATTCTACTTGGTTTGCAAAAGACACTTGTAAAAACTTGTCAGAGTTTGACACTAAGATTATTTACACAACAATAAAAAAACAAGATTAAAAGTAGACATGCATTCTCTTTGCTCCATTAAAACTTAAGAATTTATCTATTATGCTAGCCAAGAAAATGCCAAGGAGATTTAAGTATTTTCCACTAAACATACATAGTTACAATTTCTTTCAACCAAAATATAGAGGATGAACAATTATAACTCTATCACTACTTTATAAACCTCATGGAATACAAAAGAAGTAACCATCCCTTTTCTTTTTCAAACTACTATTTTCCAACCATTCTCACAAACAATTATAACCAAGTTTTCAATAAGTCTTAAAATGAGAGCTACTAACTTTCCAATAATTTATTTAGAACAAGAGAAACACACTTTTGTGGGAAACAAATTAACCACAATGAAGTAAGATATTCCCTTTATAAGTTCTTTCCTATTACAACCAAATTATCGTTACTAAAAAAACTAATCTTTCTTTCCCTTTTCACATACAACTTTAATATCAAAAATTAAAACAAATTTTCTACACAATTATTAATACGATGTCTTCCACTTAAAGTGAGAAAAACTTAGAAGAATGAAAGCTAAAAGGAATACAATATTACAATTCTTCCACCCTAAGTGGGAATAACAAGAAGGTTTTCTCACAAGGAAATATTTCTTGAGGACTCCAACAAAGCTTCATGTTTCACATCACCAACAAGAGAGCTCCACCATGCTTCATTTGATCACAAAAAAAGGCGGGGGAGGGGGGTCAAGCAACACTCTCCACCAAACCAAGAATTCCAATGAGGAGGAGAAGCCATCCTCCTCATTGGCCCCCAAGCCCCAACCACATTGCAATGAAAAATGTATTCAACTCATGGCAACAAAACAAACTTTCACATCAAAATACAAGATTTTACAATCATACTAAAATACAAACAATACAACTACAATCACAAGAAGGAAGTAACAAAATCCACAAGGCTTCAACATGTCAAAAGCCAAAAGAGTAAGATCTATGGGGAGGTCACTTATGCCTCCCAATGGGAAATGGGTGCCCACCAAAAAATCCTTCAATAAACATCTCAAAACCCCTACACACTTTTATGCTTCCCTCAAATACCTCTTATACCTCCCACATTCTCCTATGCCTCCCTACAATCTCTTATGGCTCCCTCATAAAAAATAGACCAAGTAAGAAATGCAAGAAAGTTCTTGTCCAAGGTGGGGCACCCAACCCAACTCCCTCCAAAACATGAAATGAACTCTTATGCCTCCCCACATGTAAGATCCTCATAGCCCCCTCCTACACCACACTTAAGTAATCTACCCAAGCACCCAACAAGCATACCAAAACACTCAAAAACATGCACATATACACAATATAAAAGGAAAAATATTTTACAAGAGTATAGCTCCTACATTTCCATGGTAGAGCTTGATCCAAGAGTCCCAAACCAAGATTCTTCAAGCCCAAACAATCACCAAAGTCTCCGAAAAATCCTCAAGCATTCCAAAATCCTCTAACTCCCAAAAATGCAAGAGCACAAAGAAATGAAGTAACCCCAAACAAGAAAAAGAACTTGAATAAATTGAAAAAGGAGAGAGGAGTGTGAGGTGGCTCCATATAGGATGCCAAATCACTCATCTTCAACTCCACCTCACAAGTCAAACCTCAACCCCAATGCACCATAAATTGGTGGGTGAGAGGTTTTGACAAGTTACTTACACACACAATCCAAGCCCACGCCCCCTAAGGACAAACTTAATTACATGAAAAGAAATGTAATAATATTTTACCTTTTTTGTCCTCCCAAAACACATAATGGGGTATATTTTTGACCCCCCAACCCATAGGTAGGGTTGGTTTAGTAATTTAAGAGGTGTGGGACAAGTTTGACTTGTCCCATAAGCCTCCAAAATTAACCTTTAAGGCCAAATCCGAATTTTCATGAAGGGTAGAGTGTACAACACTCAAGATCGCAAGCACTCAAATTACAACACATAATCCAAGAGACATCAATTCTAATAAATGAATTATTTTGACCCATTCTTAATTAATTTAGTAAACTAATTAATTTACTAATCTAGACATAAATCAAGTGATTAACAAAAAGAGCATACATCACCATAATTTCACATAATAAAATTAAATAAAGGAAACTAAATGAAAGAATAACACATAACCCCTTGGTCACAATTGGAGGTGATTCTCCCCCATGGGAACCCCCTAACAAAAATTCAAACACACACACACATAAAAAAATACATGTTGCCATGGTGACCCTTGTTGAATCTATCTAGCATTATAATGTGGTTGGTCTCCAATCCCCCCGATGTTTGTTGTGATATGTTTACCTGCAAAACACATAACACCTCATTTGGCCTCGTAGCCGCATCAAAACATCCAAAATAAATATACAATATAACTCCAAAATCATCTATATATGAATCAAAACATCATCTAGGCAAGTAACAATATCATTTACAATTTCTAACAACATCTCGATCCTACATTTCATAAATATCCATATGATCATAATTTCAGTTCAATTGTCTAGGTCTACTCAATATGACGAAATACCACATGCCCAAAATATATATATAACCATGTCAAAAACATATCAACATCAATATTAAATGTCTCTAATAATCCACACGTATGATATATGAATCGAAATCAACAACATTCTAGTATCTCTAACATCTAACTTCATGCTAGATCAAAATTTACAATAATATCTATTATTATAGCTGTCAGTATCAAACTCATTAACAAAAAGGTGTCGAAGGGAAGTGGGCACTACAATATATATATATATATATATATATATATATATATATATATATATATATATATAATATATATATATATATATATATATATATATAT
This sequence comes from Taxus chinensis, assembly GCA_019776745.2. Classification (NCBI taxonomy): domain Eukaryota; kingdom Viridiplantae; phylum Streptophyta; class Pinopsida; order Cupressales; family Taxaceae; genus Taxus; species Taxus chinensis. The sequence goes on along the minus strand of CM034153.1, from coordinate 728,222,744 downwards.
ATATATATATATATATATATATATATATATATATATATTGTAGTGCCCACTTCCCTTCGACACCTTTTTGTTAATGAGTTTGATACTGACAGCTGTAGTGCCCACTTCCCTTCGACACCTTTTTGTTAATGAGTTTGATACTGACAGCTATAATAATAGATATATATATATATATATATATATATATATATATATATATATATATATATATTAGCGTGGGTGGGTGGGGTCGGCACCCCTCACAATTTAAATAAACCCCCATTGTAGCATAACAAGTTGTGGCCTTATATATACTATGTGTTGCATTCTTCAGCTGAACTATTCTTTTTTATACATTATTTTAAGTGTGTGTGTGTGTGTGTGTGTGTGTGTGTGTGTGTATTAGTGTTTTCTTGAATATGATTATTTTTTAAAGTAAATATCAAAGTTCAAAGTTTTGTTAATATATATAGTCAAACCCTAGATCCATGAGTATACCTCTTTGTTTTTAACAAAATGAAATGGGGCAAATATTGTCATAACCCGAATAGTGTAACTCTCCACAAAGTGCAAAATAACAAATATAATACATGCGTACCCTAGGAGAGGGATGTAAAACAACCCTCCAAATTTGTGTGTAACCATCCAAGAGCAATGAGCAACCCTTCTTAGCTTTCATGGCCTCCATGCTCCCAAACCTACAAAACAAAATGAGATGGATTAGGGGAAGAAAGGGAGTAAAAGAGACTGCATAAGGATTTTAGGGCATTTTAGAAAACCAAAAATCCAAGAGCCCAAAATGACTTAATCTAATGTATGAGATTATATCCTACATCACCTAAAGTGATGGCATTTTTTTATGGGAATGAGTTGTTAATTAAATGGTATGGGTAATATGTGAATGGGACCATTTAAGGGCATTAGAGAGTTATAATTAAAATGTGACCCTTGCTAACATGGATTAAATAACATGTATTTTGCATTTGACTATGAGGACTAGATGAATCATATTGTATAGGGATATTTTAGAAAATGTTCTAAAAAGATTAAATTAATTTATGGAAAATGCATAGGTAAATAAGTAATATAGAGCCGGGGTGTTAAGTTATTGTGGGAAGTATGTTTAAACCAAGCTTAGAGAATAATCCCTAGAAAACTTAAGAAGAGTTAAACGAGTAAAACAATGAGGATGATTTATCCCTTATTTAATAAAAAATTAATGGAGACAATAGGAGAAGATTAAATCCTAAAATAAATTTAGAAATTGATCAATAATATTTGATTGCTAATTGGGTCCCGAACTATATTTTGGCGGAATAGAAATTATTAGACGTGAGTTAATTGGTCTCAAATAATGTTTAGGATCTTCTTAACAAAACAAAACAAAAATTACCGTAATTTCCCCAAATAATTAATGTGGTTTTGGTGCGTCGTTTAAGTGGGTGTCACATAGTGAGATCTTGGGTCACATATCTAAAGGGAAGTAACCCTTACACTGGGTTAGCCTAGGGTTTCTAAGGCCTACGATCAAGATAGAGGAAGGAACCCTATAGAGATATCGACAGTCGAGAGTGAAGAGGTATGGATCAAGAAAAAAAAAAGGATCATGCAATAATTGAAATGAAAGTGACTAAGGAGTTGATATTTGATAAGAGTACTAAGATATCTAGCATCAAACATGTACAATACTAAACTAACATAGGACATTGAAGAAGAGGAAATGTACTAATCTATGCAAAGTGAAAAAGAACGTTTAAAGCACACACATGTACCTGAAGGGTAGTCACTGATGCATATATCTCCCCATAGAAGAAATATACACAGACATAATCACTATTAAGTCGGAGTAAGGGAAGAGAAGTCATGTCCTAGAATTGTTATATGATGACCCAATAGTGAAAGAAATCATTCAAGAAGAGGGGTGTCCATTCTAATCCATGAAAGATGCAAGATGAACCAAACTTAGAGTGAGGAAATGTGAAGATGGTGTAAAAGAGATGAGAAAATGGTAGTTTGGATGTTTTAGGTTACTATTTCTTATTAGTGTCAAATGAGGTGGAGGTATATATTTGACACCATCTCCCATGGGAAACGGTGTCGGCCATGTAAAAATATAACACTGACACAATCTCCCATAAGTGGTTGTGTCAGGAAATGATTTAAAAGGTAATTAATGTGTCATGAAACGTAAAAGTAATGTCTTATGGGTCATGAAAGAGGATGAACAAGGTGAAAAATAGTTGAATGCAAGAAAAAATTCATGAGACTTAGGAGGACATGGATACCTAGTGTAAGGAGAACTAATACCAAGACAAAAATATTGACAATCTCTCAGTGCATTGTCTAACCCTTAACGGTTACATGAATGACCATCCCTCATTGCCAGAAGGACCCTTAAGGAACCCACTCATGAAATAGATGCATCAGTGACCCTTATCTATACAAAGGAAATTATGTGTGAACTCTGCTAGTGCCCACTCACAACGATAACCCTCGCTTTCTTAATTTCTCTCCTTTATCCCTCATCATTGTAAATTCCTTCCTTGTACCTCATATAAGCACTTTTCCAGAAATTCAATGAATTGTTCTTGTGTGATCCCCATCATATTTGGCCACCCCACAGAATTAGGATAGTTTACATTAAATCATGGGAGCCTCCCCATACACAAAAATAAGGGGCGTATCCCTATGATCATTGGTGGAAACACATAACTTGTAACAAGACAAATTATTTCACCAACAATGTACAAGTATCGAACTACCCTAAGTTGGATATGTTTGTACAGTGCATCTTATAATTTCTTTACCAACTCTAAAAATCTTCATATAATCAGAACATTAATCCAAATTTGTTGGTTGGCTTGGTCTAAGATAACATAGAAACTTCAATATGTCATTATCCTTATGCTAATAGTTGTGACATCATAATAGAAGTGGTCTTCTTACTAACACATTGTTTGATTGATTTTTAGTTGAGTATGTTTCCTTGCTTGTCATTCCCATTTCCTTATTCGTGGCTTCACACACACACACACACACACACACACACACACACACACACACACACACACACACACACACACACACACACACACACACACACACACACACACACACACACACACACACACACACACACACACACACACACACACACACACACACAAAAATGCGCACGTGCGCACACATCTTACTACACCAAGTAAGATATGCCTCTTTAATGTATCTTGGAATTGATCATATGACTCTATAATTCCTCATACAATCACAAATTTAATCTCATATGAGTAGTTAGTTGATTTGGTCCATGGTAATATAAACAATCTAGTATGTCATGATCTTTAGGCGAATAGGGTTGATGTCACGATGGAAGTGGCCCTCTTACTAGCATAATGATTTATTTTTTTCAAGATTATTATGTTTTCTTTGGCTTTCCCATCTCCTCTTCTACGGCTTCATACATATAGATATACATACATACATATGTATATATACACATTCACATATGTGTGTGCATGTGTGTATGTGTGTGTGCATAAATGCACACATATATATGTGTCTTACCACCTCAAGTTAGCTATGGATCTTTGGTGCATCTTGTAATTTCTTCCATGATTCTAAAAATCTTCATACAATCAAAACATCAATCCCATATTGGTTGTTTGCCTTGGTACATGATAACATAAAAAATGCAATACTTCATTATCCTAATTTGCGATAGGGGTGATTGCCTAATAGAAGTGGTCATCTTACTAATGTACTGGTTGATTAGTTGCAAGATTAATTTATGTTTTTCTCGGGATTCTGATGTCGATATTTTTTGACACACACACACACACACACACACACACACACACACACACACACACACACACACACACACACATACACGATATTTGTAGTGCCCCATTCCCTTTTGAAGGGATTCAATGACGATAATAATTAAATTTAAAGTAGAAAGTGAAAGAACATAAAATAATTTTTTTGAGTAGCTAGGTTACGTACCAAGGGGAGGGGGGATTATGTGAAATTTAAAAGAAGTAGGTAAAATTTAAAGGAATTTTGAGGAGGACGGTGGGCTATGTTAGGAGTATGGCATGTAGAAGGAGAAATGATAGGGTATGGTGTTCCAAGGACTTTTCAGGCATGTAATTTCTCTTGAAAAAGAATGGAACACTTTATTTTGGATCTAGAGAATTTATCCACAATAAAACCCCAACCAACGCTGTAAATTTTAGTAGGAATTGGATACTTGCAACAAGGATGTGAGGGGACGGTGCAAATGGAGCTCCTGTAGTAGCCTTCGTAAAATCATTTCCAATGTGGTCCAAACCAGTCCTGCAAAGGAAGTAAATATGTAAGTGGTTTTTGTAAAAATAAGAGAAAACTTTGAGCACTAATACTGCACTTAGTATAAACGTGGTCAGATATTGAATTTTTGATCCTGTATAGTCATCTTAACTTTCCCCAGGTCTGTGATTATTTTGGTTGTGCTTCTTCGAGATAAACATGAAATGGGTATAACAAGTTTAGTTGACTTGACTATTGAAGAGAGGTTATTAGTTTGTTTATGGTAGTGTACAATATCCATAGTCTCCTTCACAAGATAGTGACACTATTCCACAAATGCACCGAACAGGTCTCAAACGGACTAGTTTACATGTTCCTGCACACTCTTGGATGATGCCTAAATGTGGTCTCTGGAACACAGAATGGACATCCAACAAAACATCCCATAGGCTCTATGAAGAATTAGAAGATGGGTAGAAGAATGAGGGAGAAGTAGAGAAGAAGGGAGAATTTGACATTTTTGATTGAAAAAGGTTTCTTGATGAAGGACTTGTTGATTCATGTTCCCATTCTTGTTCCTCGAATTCTTTGTTGAACTACGTTATCAAAACCACCAGCTTATCTTCCTCTGGAATGCAAATGTAACCCAACATCTTGATCCATGTTCTGAGTAAATCTCTTATCTTCTTGCATTGATGGATCCATACTTCATAATCCATTAAAATTGTAATAATGCAATGTTTGATATATGTTAGGGACTCTAAATTGTCTTCATTAAAGGAAAGAGATCCACCTACCTCCAACTTTCCCACAAGAAAGCCATATACATCTTTGAACAAGAAGTACTAAGCAAATAGAACACATTACTAACCACCAAGTGTTTCACAATTCCAGGTAGGTGACAAAACTATAGGTTTAACTATACATTGTACTCAATACACATAAATCTTACTTGTTTATAAATCAACTCATTAATTCAAAATTTGTAGTTTCATTTGCTAAGCACATTCCTTTACGAGTTTTCTTAATTAAACTTCCTCCTATTATGACATCACAAGTTTGTGTTATAAGGACCACTAAGGGGGCATGATATCTTGCCATTCTGTAAAGGCGGAAAAGAGAAAAATTATTTATTTTACTCCTAGGGGAGGTAGATGGACAAATTTTTTTCCTTTCTGTTCTTCTACATGGTTTTTATTTCTTTTATTAATCTACCAAGGTTAAAGCAAGGACCATTTTCTCTTTCTATGTTCTAGTTTATTTATTAAGATTCAAGTCCAAATCTCCTCAATTATAGTTTTATGATGTTTGGGTGAGTCAATTTGTCAACAAAATTTAATGAGAAGGAAGGGTAAACATATCACACTATTACTTTTATGGGAGAGAGAGGTAAATCAACACACCACATTTATAATTCTAAGGAAACAAGGGACATTCAACATAGAAAACACATTACTAATTTGTAAGAACTAGGAAACAATCAACCAACATGGATCACAACAATATTTCGAGAGTTTTCCACTAATTACAAGTATCATAAAACATTCCTAGTGGGTTTCTACAAGTTCTCAAAGGAAGTTACAAGGAAGACCCATTAATGAAGCATAATTAATTTTACTGATCTACTAGGGTTTAACAATGTTTATTGTTTTGGTGAAAACATTTTTACTCACATGATAAGACAAGGAAATTTTTTAAATCTACACCCATATTACCACAGGATACCACCAACTAAGCAATAAAAAAGACCAAGAAAGATTTAACTATAAGAACACCACATACTCACTAGAAATCATCAATTGTAAGCAACCAATCAACTATCTATTCAATACAGCTTTGTGAACAAGCGTTACAGTTTCGCAAGAAGAATCCCATTATAAGATACCATTGAGATTAATTCATCAAGTTATAATTACACTAACATCACTAGTGGCATGGTCCAAAATACTCAAGGCATCCATAAGTGTCTCCACGTAATTTAAAATTAATAGGTCATAGAGTGTTATTCATAGTAACTAAAAAATTTGAAGGAAAGGGTAGACTTATTTATAAGTCAAGAGGGCAACCAAACACACTTAATTCACACACACAATACTTGAATGGGATTAATTCTAACCATAATTATCAAGATGCATACAATCCTCAAGTCACTACTTTATATAATGAAATAAGGAAATCCTGATAAAACTTAGCATGCCATCAAAAAGAAGCCACTACCAAACACACTTTTCTACCAACATCCAGAGCCAGCCAAAAGCAATCCGATCCTAACATAATTCATCAACCCACAATTAGAAACCTCTACTCTAACGAGGTTCAAGCTCATACCAGATTGTAAGAGAACCACCACCACCACTAACAGACTACCAACTAGAATGCTCAACACGAAAATCTCTCTATCTAACAAGGTCGAGCAATGAAAAATTCACTCTAAGATCCTAGACACCCTCAAGGTTCCATGCATTCAAAACCAAGGCATAACTTTAAGCACCTAAGAGGATGTTTAAGACACCACCAGTGCTTTCCATGATCACGATCGTGATTCCAAGAATCAAATCTGTAAAAAGTCATTAGGTTCTTAGGGGGGAAGATCTCTTCGAAAATCTCCCGCATTCAACTCCTTCCTCTAGCAAATCACTCTTCCTTTTTTTTGCTAGCCACTTCTACCCCTAATCTATCAAATTTGATTCCTTACATGCTTGGGAGAAGAAAAATGAAAAATCAGATCGAGCCCAATATTCAAACCATTTTAATGGAAAAAGACATCTCTAGATCTCCCCCTCTAAACTTAGATATCAAAATTTACTCCCCTCCCTATTTGACATGTAGGAAATACCAAGAAATCATGAAGACACGCACTTTCAGGAGCTTTTCAGTAAAATGGGGGGAAAATCATATTCATACACACAACTGTCGTTGATCTTGACTTTGAATTTGGGCCGTCCACATGGAAGATTCAATTTTAAAATAGGCTCAAGGGTTTACTTTGACTTTTTACAGCCCTTTGATAAAATGGAAAACATTTCCATTTTTCTCCACACCTCCGCCCTTGATAAATGATCCTGACACGTGTCCTGAGGTGGGTCCCAAAGGAACCACGGCCGAAATCTGATATTTCACCTTCTTTTTGGAAAAGGAAAAAATTCCAAGTTTCCCTGCAGCTCTGCCCTTCCACTTCTAGTCTCTGATGTGGGTCCCAGCGGAATCCCACTCCCCTTTTCACTTTTAAATCCTTTTCCCACAAAGGAAAAAAATTTGAATTTTCCTCTGAAGGTTTGCATCTCCGTTGTTGACTGGAGTAATCTTTGACCTTTCCTCTATCGGACTTGTGGGCCATTTTGATGTTTTAATCCTTTTGGCAATAAGAGGTAAAAATCCAAGTTGCCTTTAATGGTCCACTTCCCCGCCCCTTTGAATTTTCAAAATTCTACGTTTCATAATGGAACATCTTAAGATGTTCCCCAAAATTTGAGATTATAAATGAGTGCAGGCTCACCACGTGTCCTAGCCCGACAAAATTTGTTTGAAGGCTTAAAACTTAGCAGAAGGCACCATGTGTCAGATTTCAAGGCAATCTCCTTTGGCCGTTGAAAAGTCCAAGAAAAATGCAAAGTGAGCGGAGGCCTCCAAGTTTCGTCTTGGTGATTCTTTAAAATGAAACTCAAGGGCCAGTCCCCAAACATGCGTAGTTCCTCCATGTGTCCCAGAGCTCCCAAAACCTTTTGAAAAAAGACTAAGTATGGGAGGACCCGGCAGAATCCTCCACGTGTTTCCATGGCACAATTTCAAAATGGTGCCTAAATTTGAGACCTTGAATGAGCATGAGCTCTCACCACATGCCCCTATCCTGCCAAACTATATTAGCTACATAAAAATTTGTCCAAGTCAAAGCGGAGCAACAGAGACCTCCACGTGTCCTCTCGGTGCTACTCTAAGGCCAAACCAAAAAGTAAATCTTCAAATGAGCGTCGCTCCTCCACATGGAAAAATTTCTAAGTGGAGGAAATTTATAAAATCTCTGAAGTAACCTACCAAGATACCTCCAACCAAAATAGGCCATGTTCCTTGTCAATGCAAGGATGCAAGTTTGACTGGGAGAAACACCCGTCAAATCGTAAAATGTAGAAAAATAACCATTTGAGCCCAAAGATGAATTTTTTTCCAAGGACAGAGGATTTAGAAATATTACAAGGCTCAAATACGCTCCTCAGAGCTACATAAAATAACTAAAAATAGGGCTCGACCCCCAATTATAGCAAACTTGTATGATATAAGGAAAAGTGGGGGTCTGCAATGTTGTTTTCTAAGTTTGCTATATCATACAATTTTTATTCCTTTGTAATATTAATGGATTTAAATTTTCCCTAAATCATTTCCATTGGATAGGATATTTCTTCACATTTCCATTGATATAAATAAGTCCTCCTAACTCCTCATATTTCTCAAGTTATGGACTAGCGGGCCTTGGGGTGAAAATTTTCCCCAAGAGCAGGCCTGCGAGCCCTAGGGAGGATATTTTCCCCAGGGGTGGTTCTGTGGGCCATGGGGAGAAATATTTCTTAGAGGATTGGTTAGGTCACTGGGGCCATAGGTAACTTTTGAAAAAATTCCCTGCATGGGATGAAAATCCAACTTTGCACCTGCGCCCCCTTGACTCCACAAGGGACACGTGGTGCCTCCTAAGCTAACGCGGGGAAAGTGGTGCAGCGGGGACAAAAAGGGTTTAGTGGCCCAAAGGAAAAAAGGGATAAATTCACCCATTCCTCAGCCGACACCTCGCAATGCCATGTGGTAGCTTCTGATTAGCTACGGGCCACCAGGGCGGCAAGGAAAATTTGGAAAATTTTCCCAAATTTTTTTTGAAAGCGCTAACTTAAAAATGGGATCCGCCCCTCCACTAACACCTCATGGTGCCACATGGAAGCCTCTGATTGGCTACAGGGTGGCAGGTCAGTGGGGAAAATTTGGAAAATTTTCCCAAAAATTTTCCAAAGTGCTAAGGGAAAAATTTGGGCCCACGGGCCCACCTAGGAAATTATTCCCATTTTTTTTTACGCCAAGTGGAGAAAAAGTTCAGAAGGCCATAACTTTTGATAGAGAGCTTGGGTTTGGGCAAACAAGGAATTTCTGGAAATCTCTCAATGTCCTCTTTATAGATGAATCATTAAATTTTGATTTTGATAAAGTTTGAGGCGTCAATTTCACAAAAATGTTCTGCAGGATTTTACAGTGTAAACTGGTAATTTTAACTTATAAAATTTTGTTCAATTTGTTATTTTTCCACTCTCAACATGTCAAATAGACATGGATAATTTTTCTTAGGTTGATTTAGGATAATTTTGTGAGGTAGATCTATGTGATTGAATTCCAATTTGAAAATTTACAATTTTGACAGCAAAACGACTGTGAAAGCTTGAACTCAGTTTTTCCAGGTTTTGAAATATTCCCTGTAAGTATATTTTGTCTAATTTGATTCATTTAGGGCAAACTACTTTAATTTAATCATTTAGTTTGTTATTTCATTGTTGCAAGTTCGATCTGTGCATTTTGGATTAAATAATTGCCAGTTTGAAGATACAAGACAGAGATCAAATTTTTAAAGGGTTTATTTGCCATTTTCTTCTTCCAAGTATTATAATATGTTCCAATTCTAATCTAATACATTTAGTTGATTCAATTCAACTATTCAAAAACTAAAATACACCTCTGATTTCCAATTTTCACATATTTCAAAAGACAAAGTATTACACTTTCTTTATACGGATTTCTTCCTTTCAGACAAAAGTTACAAATCACATCTAGATGATTAAATTCAATACAATGATACAATTTGAGGAAGGTTATGTAATCCTTTATTTATTCCAAAAGACAACTTTACAACTTCCTTCTTTTATTCTTTCCAAAATCATATATTATATATAGGGAAGAATAATACATTTTCTTCTCACGTGTTTCACTTTTCCATTTTCCAAATAGGGATTTCATGGTGCGTGCTAAACACAAATTTCCAATGGAATAATATCATATGGACAAGACAAAACCACCTCCATTAATTCAAATGAAACTCTTACAACTTCTTTTCCATTTGATTTCAAAATACAACATACAAAATACGTATCATTCTTTCACATTCCAATTTACACTTCCGTAACCACTACAATATCTTTCCAATACAAACATATACAAGTTCATCCACTTCAAGGGGGAAAGGTTACAATAAGATTTAATTTTACAAGGGACTATCAAATTGTCTTTATCTTAGCTCCAGAATAACAACATGTGTATTTCTCATTCTTCCAATTTGGTCACAATAGGAGTAGGGGAAAGGAAACACTCTCCACCCAACCAAGACATCAAATGAAGAGGAGAATCCATCCTTCTTCATTGGCCCCCAAGCCCCAACCACAATGCAATAAAATATGTGATCCAACTCATGGCAAAAAACAGGATTCCACAAATAGGCAAGCAACATTTTCACAAGAAAAACACAGTCCAAAATAGAATGTAGTTTACAACTACATTAAAGCATGAAAAACATTACTGAGGCTTCATCAACAAGCCAAAGGAGCAAGAAACTATGGGGGATACTTCTTATGCCTCCCAAAAGGGGAAATGGGTATCACCACTTGAATTACAAAACCACCAAAATCTAGTATATCAAAACCCTGACATTCCTTATGCCTCCCCAAGTATGCCCTTATTCTTCACATTTCCTTATGCCTCCCTAACCTCTTATGGCACCCCATAATGAGTAAATAAATGCAAGCTATTTCTTTATAAGGTGGAACCCAAATCGCAACTCCCTCCTCCCTTATACCTCCCTAAAACAAACTTCGTGCTTCCCACAAAATAAACCCCATAGTCTTCTACTACACCATTCATAGGCCATCTACCCAATAGCCCACAAACATGCCAAAACATTCACACATTAACATTTTCATACACAAAAAATAATCATTTCAAGAGCAAAGCTCATACCTCTCCATGATGGAGTTATTCCAAGTTCCAAAACAATGAGCTTTATCCCAATGTAAGCAATCCAAAATAGCCAAGCACAAACATGCAACAATATTCCAAAAACTTCTTTAAAGCAAGAGCTCCCAAAAAAAACAAGCTGATTTGAGATTGCTTCCTTTCTTGGACCCTAGACATGTGGATGCTCTATGCTTGATTGGAGACCCACTTTTGGATTTACCTTTGAAGTTGCACCAAAGAGACATGTGGCATCTTCTTTTGGATCTCTTATACTTAGCTAATTTAGGCCCACTGCCATTTGAATTTTATTTGGACCCTGACCACGTGGAGAGCCGGTGCTAGTTTGAGTCTCCGCCTTGGGATCTCACTTCTGAAGTTGTGCCAATGAGGCACATGGCTCCCTCCGTGGGTCTGTTCTTTACTTAGTCGATTCGGGCTGATGAGACTCCCTTTTTAGACCTTGACTACGTGGAGGGTTGGCGCTCATTTGGGGTCCTTGTTTTAGATGCACCTTTTGGAATTACACTAATGAGGCACGTGACTCCTTCTGTAGCCCTTTGACTTTCACTATGGTCATTTCAACCTTTTGAGACTTTAGACGGGTGGAGGGGTTGTGCTCATTTAGAGTCTTCATTTTGATGTTCCATTTTGGAATTGCGCCAAACTAATGCGTGGCACCTTCTCACAAGTTTGATGTTTGGCCCCAAGTCAAATCGTATGTGGCTAAGTTTGATAACTTTGAGCCCTTACCTGTTTTCCTCCTGTGAGCCTCTAGCCTCCTTTGATGTTGTTTGATCCTTTGTCAACCCTGTTCCTCCATTGTAGAGTCCTACCTGTAACCTGACTATTGGATTTGAAATGTGAGCTCACATGACAGATCCGACCCTTCTAATTTTCTTCTGTGCAGGGTCATGTTTGATCAATTTTACTAGGGGAAAATTTGAGATAACAGTTTGGTGACTCACAGGGACATCTACCTGCTAGATGAAGAGACCAGTAGCCTTGAAGCATCCATTGGGCATGGAGTCAGGAATGATATCTTGGTACTGATCTTGTCCTTGAAACTGTGAGCCCGACTTCTTGTGCTTGGTGACCCTGAACCTGCCCTATCATTCTGCACTCTCAATTTTTTCAAAAAAAAACATGGAGATGAGGTTCTAATAGTAGAAAATTGTGTTGACCTAGGGCTTTCACCTTCTCTAGAAATGGACTCCCTCAAAACCCAATTCTAGTTGCTTTAATATTTGTTTCATTTGAAATTAGCAAGTGTTACAGGAAACTATGGGTCTCTCTACCGTAAATATTGAAGGGCATGGCACATTATACCTCTAGAGAAATACAAACAAAACTTATGTACAAAGGTAAAATCATACATGCCTCAAATGAGACATGCAGAGTGTGCAAAAGCACTTCTTCTACTGAAAACAAAATCTACTCCTACTCCTACACTAACCCTAACAAAGAAAAGCTAAACAAATCCTGCTACAAGTAGGGAGAAATAGCTTCCCTTTATCAAAAGAGGTAGTCATGCAAATGATTTGGTATTGAATATGGCTATTATTAAGAGTAGAAAAGTTGACTGGAAATTGTTTCTTCACTCCTTCCATCAAGGTATCAACTAGAAACAAAAAAAAATACCTCTTTAGTCTATTGCTCACTTTGTTTCAAGAGGTATTGTTATTGATCCTTGGCACTTTGAGGCTCTCCCTCATTCTTAGAAGATCTAAGCATGACTGGTTGTGGCTTCTCCCTTGGCTCCAAGGAAGCCAAGTATCTGATTGGGCAAGGTCTGGCCCTTTGAATTTATCCATTGCTCTGTATTTACCTCCAAAAATGGAGTCTTCTTGCAGATCTTCTTGGATAGATGATGTGAGAGGGATGATGACATCCTCTTGCTCTTTTCCTTCCTCTGCAGTAGGTGTGGCTTTTGGAAGATCAAAATCTTCCAACTTTGATTCAAGAGGCATGTTGCAAACTACAGGTTGTGCTTGGATGTTCTCTTCCATGGCAGCAGGTCCTTGTGGTTGAAGGATGAATGATGGGGGAGAAAATATTTGCAATTTTAACTAGATCCTCCTTATCAAAACATTCTTTTAATTCTGATAGGAAATCAAACTCTTCATTGTCCTGCTATAGAAAGGTCTCTCCCTCTTGCATGGTGATCTTAAAATATTCATTATTTTCACCATATGAAGCTTCATCTTCAAACATGAAGCTAGTGAGTTCAAACTCTTCCAAAAAATAAGACTTTTGGAGAGGTTGAATGGGAGAGGGATCTTTAATCTCTTGTGCAACTGGATCATGATTCAGTGCCTCTAAATCTGTCTTGGTCACCTCCATATGCTCCTCTTCAACTGGACTTGGAGCTGATTGTTCTTCTTCCTTCATGGATTCATCAATCAAATCAGGCCCTTCAAATGAAAGAAAAAAATCTTCAATAATGCTTCCTTCATCAAGTGGCTTCAACTTTGATTTGATCTCTTCTAGTTTCTCCTCTTCAATAGGACTTGGAGCTGATTTTTCTTCTTCCTTGATGACTAATTGTGCAGCTTGGATCAGATCATCATCCTCTTCAGAAAAAGTTCACTATTATGGACACTGCATTCAAAGCAAACAGATTGCTGATCTTCTCCTTCTTGTTCTTGTTCTTCTTCTACTGCAAACTCAACCTTAGCCACCACTGGCTCTTCAACCTTGACCTCCTCCATTGGCTTAACCATCAAGGGGATCTTCGTAATCCAAAATTTGGTAGCCCAAATCTTCATATTTTTTATCATTTCTTCTCTATTGGGTTCCTCTTTTCTTTGTTGTTCTCCTTGACTGGATTCTTGAGTCTCTTCCCAACATGGACTTGGGAAAGCAGGAGGAGTGGTAGGTTGGGATTCAACCAGTTTTGCTATTGTTTTGTGGTGGAGAGGGAAGTGGAACTTCTTTTTTTGTTTGGAGGGAATGACTGCTTGGAAGGGAAAAGGGAAAAAAGAATTGAGATGAGATGGAAGACTAGGAGATGGAGAAGGGAAAACAACACTTGGGGTAGCAAGTGAGGGGCTTGACTCTTGACCATGTTGAAATGATAAATTTTGAGAAAGAGAAAAATTAAGGACAAGGATCTAGTGACTGACTTACCCATTGACAAGGTTTGTCTCACACTTTGCTCATATGCCTAAATATCCTCAATCCACTGTGCAAGTTGAGGCAGCATTTCAACCATGAAGTCAAGCTTCTCCTTAGGGGTGTAATATCTTGGAATAGGGTCGGCCCATGGACAAGGTGCCCTATAACCAATTCTGAATTATTTCATCTGAGTTATGGCCCTTGATTGCACCATGTGTGCCTCCATTATTAGAGCTTTAATGTACAAATTAGCTTCTTCAGGTGTAGAACTACCTCTAAAATCTATATATCCATGCTCTGTATCAATTGTATAGCTTGGCAAATGACCAAATTAATCTGAATCTGGCTCACTTGGATATCCATAGTGCTGATTTTCATTGTGAAACCTTTTTGGAGGTGTGTTGAAGTAATATGGAGATGGATCTAAATAGCACTACTGTTGTAGTGTGAATTCCAAGATGGGAATGAAGTCATGATTGCACAACTTCATGGGATCATGGGAGAAAATGAAAGATGTGGAAAGGAATCGTGGATGAAAATGGATGGGAAGAAGGTCTGCAACTTCAGAGTTTGGGTTGTTGACCATAGATGGAGTCACCAGATGTGCTTTGCATGTGCCTCAAAAGGTGGAATCTCACCAAGAACACATCAACTTGATGAAATGAAGTGGTAAGGTGCTTCAAACCTGTCCCACCGGGCATGCCAAAATTGTTAGTGTGATTGCAAGAAGGCTTAAGATTTACTGTTTGAAAATGAGACACCTCTAAAAGATGGAACTCTAACTTTTGTGATGCCCCACCAAGCATGCCAAAACTGTTAGTAGAAAAATCACAACACCCCCAAATGGCCTTCAGATCTGAGTGGGGCCTCCATGTGATTGCACAACATTGGACCATCTCTCAAGCTATGGGACTTGCGAACCTGAGATGGACCTCCAGAGAAGGATGGTTCTTGTTCCTAAACTACCTACCATAAGCTACTCTAGTGTAGGAAAATCTATCGAAATCCTAATCTAACCATTCCAAGGAGATAGGGAGAGAGAGAGAGTGAAAGAGATCCTACACTAAGCGGTGATACACCAGAAAAGGAAAGTGGTGAGATACTCTGCTGAGGGAGGATGAAATAGGGGAAAAGGGAGATGAGGGAGGTCAGACAGAAGTGACACAGACCCAAATCCTAATCCACCATCAAAAATCCATGAAACACAACATCCTTCACACCTACAAATGTGAAATACATGCACAAAAAACAGATCTAAAAGGGAGAGGCACAAAGAAACAATAAAACACATGAGAAAGGGTTGAAGAACACAACAAAAACATGAGTTTATTGCTCTATGAAGGTGCACAGACCATTACATTTCTACTCAGAGGCATAAAATCTATTTTTCAGGCATAGGAGAAGGCTTACAGCTCAAATGGAGTTAGGAAACAAATTTTACAGAGTTTCCCCACACCCTGAATGTCTCTCTTCTCAAATGAGAAGTGTTTACAATATATAGACGATGAAAAACTAGAGAGAAAGAGAGAGAAACTCGATTCTGCTCTTAAAGCTCAACCACCAACCATCAATGCCCTGCAAATCCATGCCTATAATCTTTCAATTATGGTTCCCCATGTTTGTTTGGCATGTTGGAGAAGGAAAGATGGCAAATCTAGATCAGATCTGGGTAGTTGAAGCAATTAGATCCTTCATTAATGGCATGAAAGACATTTTCCTAATTTTCACCCATCAAACCTCATCAAAAATAAATATTTTATGCTTCCATGGTGTAGATGGGGTTGAGATCTTTCCAACGGTACCAAATTTGTTGAATTTCGAGCACTGGATCGAAAGATATGCTCATTTGAATATTTGAATCGAATCCGTACAAAAATGGTGAAAAACCAATTTTGCAAAATAGATCTGTGGGCCCGAAATTCACTTTGTGCACTTTTACAAAAAAATTACAAAATTATAAAAATCTCCCTGCAGCCCCGTAGGCCTGAAATTCACTTTTTACATTTGGCAAACAAACCTCCTCGGGCTCGTGGGCCCACACTTACACTTGAGAAAAATTTCCTCTGCAAGCCCTGCCACTTTACTTTTGGTGAAAAGTCATCTCCGGGCCCGGCGGCCCACATTTTCCACTTTGGCAAAAAGTCTTCCCCAAGCCCGTCGGCCCACTTTTGGACATAAAATATCCTTCCAAGGTCCACCTTCCCACTTTGACCTGAAACATGGCCACGTGTAGAGCTAGTGCACATTTGGGGACCACTTTTGGATTTTTCCTTTGAAGTTGCACTGAAGAGACATGTGGCTCCTTCTGTGGGTTTTCTCTATTTCTTTTTGTTTTTGGCTAAGTCCCTTTTGTTTGGCAGGGCCATATGTCTAACCCTAAACACATGGAGGCTCAACACGTATTGGGAGACTACCTCTATATTTTTCTTTTGAAGTTGTTACGAACGAGACACGTGGAGGCCTCTACAGGCCTGTCCCAAGCTTGGACTTTTAAATGGTCGGTGCTCCATTTTTTTCAGACTCTCGACATATGGAGGGAATGTGCTTTTTAGGGATTTCCCTTTAGATCTAACCCCCCTGAAAGAGCATCGATGGAACACGTGGAGGTCTCCGCTGGGCCATCCATACTTAGTCAACTTGAATCGTTGGCTTTGTCCCCCTTTTGAATTTTGGACAAGTGGAGGGCATGCGTACATTTGGAGTCTCCGTTTTGGATTCATATTTTGGAACTACATCGTGCTGACACATGGAGGCCTCCACTGACTCTATGATACTTATTTGATTTGGGACTGTTGCCTTTCTTGGACCCTAGACATAAGGAAGCTCCGCGCTTGCTTGGAGACCCACTTTTGGATTTACCTTTGAAGTTACGCCGGAGAGACATGTGGCATCTTCCCCTGGCTCTCTTATACTTAGCCGATTTGGGCCCATTACCATTTGACTTTTGTTGGACCCTGACCACATGGAGAGATGGCACTAGTTTGAGTCTCCATCTTGGACTCTCACTTCTGAAGCTACGCCAATGAGGCATGTGGCTCCCTCCTTGGGTCTGTTCTTTACTTAGTTGTTTCAGGCTGATGAGACCCCCGTTTTTAGACCCTAACTACATGGCAGACTGGAACTCATTTGGGGTCCCTGTTTTGGATGTGCCTTTTGGAATTACATCAATGAGGCACATGGCTCCTTCTGTAGCCCTTTGACTTTCCTTATGGTTATTGCAACATTTTGAGAATTTCCATAGGTGGAGGGGTTGTGCTCATTTGCAGTCTCCATTTTTTGTTCCCTTTAGGAATTGTGCCAAGATGACATGTGGCACCTTCCGTAAGTCTATTGTTTGGCCCCGAGTTGACTCGCATGTGGCTAAGTCTAAAAATTTTGATCCCTTCCTCATTTTCCCCTTTTGAGCCTCTAACCTCCTTTGACGTTGTTTTATCCTTTGCTAACCCTGCTCCTCCATTGTAGAGCCCCGCCTATAATCTAACTATTAGATTTGAAATGTGATATTGCAGGACAGAACTGAACCTTCCAATTTTCTCCTGTCTAGTGTCGTGTTTGATCAATTTTCTTGAGGGAAAAATTGAGATAACAGGTCCACCATACCAAAGATGGGATGATGAATGTAAGACCCTAAAGGCATTGCATAATGGACTATTCTAAGGGTGAAGAAAGTCACATGATCACGAAATGTTGTAGTTGCGGAAAGTCCCTTGAGTAGATAGAAAATTGGGGTGAAAAGGAAATGAGGTGAAAATGGGTGGTTTAGCATAACTTAGTGTACGACAACATTTTTACCTGGAAAGAAACCCATAATCAAAAATAGGCAAGTCCATGAAAAAAAGTTACTATTTTCTTATTTTGGTTTTTTTTATAGACTGATCGACAGAAGTCTATATGGGATGATTATATTATCTCCTTGAGGTCTTCATGAAGTTGATCAATGTGGGAAGCTTCTAAAAATTTTATTGTATTTTTGCAATGAATTTATATAGTTATCCTTTGAGGGAGCAGTTGAAAGCAGGAAGATAGAGAGAAGATATGTCCTTTTGAGGGATTCATCTATTTGCTGGAAGTTTGACTCAAGGAGTTGAATCCCATTTTATTTTTGGACGTTTAAGTCATGGACAAGACTATAGAGGAATATTAGGTTCTTGTTTAGAAGACAAAACCATAACACACAAAGGTTAACTATGAAAAGGATGGTTTCAAGTGACGAACAACCATGGAATTCTATATTTGAGAAAGATGAAAAGTATCCATAAGAATCATGCCATGAGCAAAGCCATGGTACTCATATTGAAGATAAGGCTAAAAGGTGACGGGTAATCACATGATTCTTGTTTAGTCATTGATCCTCAAAACGGGTATCATGGAAGGTGAATGACTCTCAAGGGATGAGCGGTCAATAGACAGAAGGTGATATACGACTTGATTTCAACAATAAAATGGTCTAAGATGCAAGGCATTGAGGGGCTCAAATTTTGTTTTACCTTCAATTGAATACAAATGATAAGCACATGATCCATAGGAATGAGTAATGATATAGGGTCCAAGATAATTAGGTTGCCCCGTTTACTTTTCTATTCTTTGGTTACATGTTGATTTTCCTTCAGGGCGAGGTCATTGACATAGACGGTTTGGTCATGGAAATGTTTTTCATAGTCACATTTGATACATTTTTGGTACATTTGAAGATGATCAAGAGCATTGAGACAAATTTCATCTAACAACTCAAGTCATGTCAAACGGTCCTAGTGAAATTCCATCATCGTTGAGCATTTCTTGTAGTGAGATGCAGAGAGATGGAATATGAACTTTGAGAGGCAAGGACAACCTCGGTAACATATACCAGAGAGATAGGTGTGGCAATAGTCAAAGTGTGAATATTAGTGTGGTAGGCCCACTAAGTGAAAGGAATGTGTGTATGCCAATCCTTCCCAATATCGTCGACTACTTTCATAAGAATTTTGTTCAGGGTTTTATTGGTTGATTCTACTTGGCCATTTGTTTGTGGGTAATAAGGTGACAAGAAATTGAGTTGAATGCCAAAAGTGTCAAAAATATTTCATAGGGTTTTGTTTTTGAATTGATTTCTGTTATCAGTGATGAGGCGGTGAGGGACACCAAAGAGAAAAATGATGTGCTGGTTGATGAATTCACATATTTTCTCAGCTTTTGTAGAAATGAGGGGAATAGCTTCTACCCATTTAGTGTAGTATTCAGTAGTAGTTATAATCCATTGATGGTGTTGTGAAGAATGTGGATTGATCTCTCCAACAAGATCCCAACCCCATTGAGAGAAAGGCTAAAGGTCTCGTGTGACCTGTAAGGCATGAATATGTGTGTGATGAAGATTAGCATGTTGCTGGAATTTCACAACAATGTTTGACATAGTCACAATAGTCATGGTTTAGGGTTAGACAATAATAGCCAAGGCAAAGAATGGCACTTAGTGACAACTAAGATACTAAAGTGTCCTCCATAAATTCTATCATGAACTTCCTTGATGGTGTAAGGAATTTCAAAACTTGTAAGGTAGGGTAAGAGAATACCATCGAAGCCTCTCTTATAAAGGAGACCACTTATGATGACATATCGAGAGACATCTTTAAGAGATGTATCGTTCTCCATTACAAGTGAGATCGGGAGGAAAAATGGAAAGGGAAAGGTATTAAGACAAACTATTTATACCAAACATCACGTGGGTCAGGTGCAACAGTTTTGATGAAGTTGGCATATCGAGATAAATAAGAGGGTGATCACAACCTTTGTATTGTGATAAATATTTTGGAGTCAGTAGGAAAAGCGGGTATCTGAGAACCCAGGCAGGCCATGGTATCCAAAAATTTATTAGTTAAAACGTGGGGTGGTTTGAAGTTTGTAACGGTCAAAGGTATTCAAAAGTATTTCGACATGATGTTTGTACTTTTGGAGTATTTCATTATGACACTGGTATATACCATTGACTAGGTTTACACCCAGTTGGGAATCATCAAATATATTAATTGATTTAATATCTAGGGAGATGGTGGTTTGAGGGCCTAATACGAGTACTTCATATTCTGGTAATGTTGTTAGTGTAATCAAAATCTAGTTTGAAAGATAAAGGCATAGGTTTACCATCAAGAGGAATGAGGATAACACATGCACCACCTCTACACTAACATTTTGAAATATCAAATAATAAGGTCCATTGGTAAGTGGTATCATCCAACCGAGAGGGTAAGTAATAGATTCATCTGAGAAATAAAAGTGAGAGGGTTGATCTCTAGAAAGAGGTGTGTCTGCTAGTTGGTCTATGATAGCTTGGCCTTTGATAGACTTTTGATGGATGAATTCGAGTTCAAAGGTCTACCAAGAAGCATGAGCCAGCGTACAACATATTGATGTTTATAGGGTTTGGCATACATGTAATGTAGGGGATTAGTGTTAGTAAAGACAAAGGTTTTATGGTTGAGTAGATAATGGCGTAGTTTAGTGGCTATAAATACTAAGGAAAAGAAAAAAAAATTAGCACGGGAATTACCTATTTTCATAGTCTAGAAGTGTATGGCTTATGTAATAAACCACTTGCTCCTTATGCTACTCATCATGATGAGCGAACATGAAACCTAAGGAATGGTCAGTAGAAGAAATGTATAGGTAAAAGGTTTTGGTCATCCCTAGGAAGAATGAGCAACTGGTGGTTAAAGAAGGTAGGGTTTTAAGGTGTTAAAGGCTCTATGGCATTCATGATCCCATTTAAATGATATTTCCTTTTTTGAGGAGATGATGAAATGGTTGGTAGCCGGTCAAGAAATTTGTGAAATAAATCAATGAATAGATTACAACTTACCTTGAAAACTTCAAAGTTGACAAATATTAGCAGGCGGAGGCATTTCAAGAATAGCCTTTTCCTTAAAAAGGTTGAATTCTATGCCACACAAGGAAATGATGAACCCAAGGAGTTTTCCTCAAAGCACCATGAAGACACACTTCTTGGGTTGAAGGTGAACATAATACTTGATTAGGAGGTCAAATATGACCTTTAGGACTATCAGGTATTTATCCTGATTGTTGGACCCCTAGAATATTGGCCAAGTATGAAGGCGCATAGGCACGCAGGGTCCCAGTTATGAAAAGGTGTGCAAGGCAAAAGCACACGAGAGAAAGGTTTAGGGAAGCACATAGCATGCACGACACGAAAGGAGGCTCAAGACTTAGTCAATTTGAGCGCCCAGGGAAGAACACATGAAAAGCGTGATCGGTTGCATGTGGATAAGATGCCAGCCTGGCGATAGGCTGGCCCAGGAAAGAGCATGCCTTGGATGGAATCTTCTAGAAGAACATCATGAGGTAAAGTGGAAAGCTCAGGCCTAGAGAAGCATGCTCGCATGGACCACATTCAACACTTGGCACCAGATCTGAGGATGCTGGAAGGTGAGTTGGTAGTGTAGGAGAATTATAAATACAAGTGCCTAGGAGTAAAAGATATACAAGTATGAGATATAGCGAGTTAGAGAGTGAGCGGAGCTCTGCAGAATTACTACGAGTGGATATTTGTGTTTAGGAAGGAATGTACTAAGCATGGAGTTGTAATTTTTATTTTTCTGTTAGCTTAGTTACATACGTCTAGTGATATGCATGACTGTGGTCTGCTCTCTGTGACACTCTGTAATGAATCAATGAATATAATGAGGTTACCTATTATAAATAGACATGGATATCAATGGTTTTAATGCATATTTCTCTCATATGAGTTCTCTTTCCTTTCATGCTATGTATGAATGCTTGTATAGTTCTTTCTGTCATAATGCATGTTCTGGATTCTATTAAAGTACTCAATCTAAGGTGACTGCAAGGATCTAGAGGCCATTCTGAGCCCTTTGGTCCTTGTATGTTTCAACCTCCCTCATAAAAAATCTTACACTAATCATAAATGATGCTTCCCACTAAACTCACATAAAAGAGAGACTCGGTACCCATGCGTGCCTCGGGTGAGCACTCAGCTTCTACTGGGTGATAGGCCGGTGCATGCATGGGGTTCCTTCCTTTTGTGATGGGAGTAAAAATGACTACATCTTGGTTCCATTTCTGGGACCTCTTTTTGAAGTTGTAGTGGGATATAACATACATCATGATCTGTGTAGTGAGGAATGACAAAGCGGTTAACATTGGAAAATGTTGAATCATGGTTCAAGAGCATAGAGGATGAATTTTATCAGAGATTCAGCACTGGACCTGAGTTTAATGTGCGTAGATGGGTAGAAGAGAACCTCTACCATGATCTGTATGAGACCTTCTTCTGTTGCTTCCTAGTAGAACTATATGAATGGCTTTCAGCCTATGCATCTAGATCAAGTTGGCATTATGGATCACATGTATGGACCGAAGAAGACTACCAAAGGTTACAGGATGTAGATCTGACATGGACCCATGCTGTAGATCATTGGTGGAGAGGAGTACTGACTAGTTACACTCTGGAGTATGCCATTTCCATGTATTCTTGTCTAGAGGTTGCTGAGTTTGAATTTCTGTGAGAACCTAGAGGAACATTTCTACGTGTTATTCCCCTAGCTATGAAGATATTGATGGTTACCATGAGTTTAGAGGCTTTCCCAATGGCTGGCTAAACCATTCTAAGTGCTGGGTAAGGGAGCTTGGGTGGAGGAAGATGGCAGATATCATGACAGAAAAGGAGAGGGAAGAGAGACGGCTCAAGTATAGTGAAGTGCGTGTGAAAGGGAGATTGCTAGATGACGTGAGGCTGCTAGTGTGATGGATCTATGGAGACAGACGTTGTGGGAAGGAGTTGAGGTTCACGTAGAGGACATGGAACCTGAGCAGTCTATGCTACCCCATCTTGGCAAGCATGTGAGGGAGACCCCTTCAGCTTCTGGTGAGAGTTCATCACACAGAGAAAGGAGAGTCGTTGGCACATATCTGAACCCACCCAGTGACCGAGCCCTGGTGCTTGGTTTTCCCGAACCAGGAAGAAGTGTTATTGACCCAGTTGATATCAGTGGAAGAGACAGATCCACGCACCTAGGAGATATAATTTTATAGTCCCTTCTTCTATGGCTGCACACATTCCAGTATTTGGAGGAGTCTTTGGACAAGGAGCAAGTGTACAAGCTTTTGGTCTCGCATCAGGGAGTGGCATGCAGGACACAGTAGTGGGAGTGGAGCACTATCATAGACCATCAGCACAGTTCAGTGGGACCATGGGGGCACTTGGCACAGCTCCTACAGGCCCTATTGGACCAGTGGTTCTGGTGGATCTGGTGGCTCTGGAGGCACAAGACCCGGTGGACCTAGTGGATCAGGTGGTGGAGGAAACACCAATCAGGGAACCAAGGCTCTGGCTCAGGAGGATAGGGACCCCAGCCACCACCTCAAGTATTCTTTGAAATGTCTCTGCATTTACCAGATTACAGGGGCATTGAGGATGTTATGGAACATGTTCACAAGTGTGAACTACTATGGCGTGAAGGGTATCACAACCCCAGAATAAAAGGCTAGTCAGTTTACAACCACGTTGCAAGGGCGCGTGCATAGCTGGTATAGGAAGTATGACCCTCATCAAATGGTGGTGGACTATACTACCTTAAAGAATGCATTCTTGGCAGAGTTCCACATTCTTGAGTTTGAGCAGAAGAGCATCAGCACTTTGAAGGAGATTCAGCAAGGAATGGTAGAGAGTGTGGGAGTATGATGCGCACTTTAAAACTCTCTTGTCTAAATTATCATATGATATCCATCCTTCTCAGCATGCACAGTGGTTTGTTGGAGGATTGATCACCCCTTTTAGAAGGGCCTTATCTCATAAAACTTTTACAGACCCACACGAAGCATTGGAAGCTACCTTGCATGCTGAAGGCTGTTGGTAGTATTGATACTGGCATTAGCCCATTCTTGGAGGCTCAGATTGCTGCTATGGCAAAGCAGTTGGAAAAATTATCTGCGAACTCATCCCATGAGACTCGTAGTGGTTTGTGGTGCACAGATTGTGAAATAGAGGGACACATTAAGGATAATTTCCCCTGGAGGATGGTACGTGCTTTGACAGTGGATTGTGAAATTTTTCATGGGGACCATGATGCAAGTAGATGTCCCTTGTTGCAGCGTCATGATCAGGAAGAATGTATCTTGTTATTGCAAAATTTTCACCTCTACAACCCATGATACTAAGGACTATAGGCTCATTGATCAGATCCATGAGGCCATTGATCATGGGGTGTGCCAAACCAGCATTTCCAGTAGTTCCAAGGATAATGATCATCGTTATGAGGAGCGCACAGAAGGAGGCACACGTGGAAGAGGTTTTTGAGGAGGATTCTGTGGTCAAGGTAACCATGGAGGAGGAAGGAGTGAGTTCCCACATGGAACATGTTTCAACTGTGGATCTACAGAACATTACAAGTGTGAGTGCCCAGACCTGTTGCAGTGCTCATGGTGTGGAAAGAAGCATAAGTATGAGGAGTGCCCAGAATTATTTGAGCATATGAATCAGAAGCACCAGAAGGACAAGGGCACTGCAATGGTCAGTATTAAGAAGGAAGACATATAATGGATGCCCTGGGTAACATGGGATGAAGGTTTAGAGCCTGTCTTGGTAACAACAAGGGTAGAAGCCACGCACGAGAGAGGTACCAAGACAGAAAACCCTGGTTTCAAGAGAGGAGGTCATTCATGGAAAATATCCAGACCCTGCACGCATCAAAAGGAGATATATCAAGACACCATGGATGTTATTCAAAGCTTACAAGGGGAGATCCAGTGTCTAAAGGAGAAATCCAGGAGGGAGGAACAAGGAAGGAGAGTCGAGGTGCAAAAGGATGACCTGGATGAGGTCAAGGAGGTGTGTAAAATGCTAAGGTAGGAGAATATCATTCCCTTGCTAGGATCCTAGTTGAGAGAGAAGGTACCACGCGTCTAGGAGAAGAGTGAGAGACAGGTCTTGCACATGAACCTTCCCCCTCACAGCCTCGACTATGACAAGGAGATTACATTGAATGCAGTTGTAGATGGATGGCTCCTCAGCAATATCCTCATTGACATAGGCGCGGAGGTTAATGTTCTGACTTTGGATGCATGGCATCAGATGGGAAGACCTACATTACAGCCATCTTCAAATGTGCTATATATGGCAAAAAAGACTAAGGCAATGCCCATTGGTGTCTTGAAGGATGCAGCTATTACTATCCAGGGAACCAAGTTTACTGGGGACTTCGAAGTCTTGGCACTCGCCAAGGTGGACAATTTCCCAACACTACTTGGGTGCATCTTGGTGTTACAAAAACAATGCGGACCTTCGTTCAACAAAGGGTACATCAGCTTTGAGAACAAGGAGGAATGGGTCATTATACCCCTAGTTGATGGGAAAGTCTGACACCCTATATTGAACCATTGGGAGAAGAATTTCTAGACAAGATTTATGTGCGCTCAATCAGAGACCCTGAGATGATACACCCTACTAATGGGGTTATCCAGTTTGAAGATGCTCAGTCAGTGAGTGATACCACTAGTCTGGCATGTGACAATTAGGTGCATGGAACTTATGAATTAATGGGATGGTAGTTGAGAGGGTCGGTGACCAAGGTAACAAAGGCATGCACATGGTTAGGCACCTTGGAGGAAAAGAACTACCCAAGTATTCAAGAGGAGCCTTCCCTGAGATCTTTCTACAGGAGGTAGAAGCTCAGTGGAGGGATGAGAAGGAATGGAGGGAGATGTTAAGTTATGTCTTTCTTGGCATAGCAGCTCGGTGGTGGGCCACACATCAGGAGAGCCTTTTAGAATGGCACAAGGTAAGAATTACTCTCTCTGTCAGATTCTCTAGGAGCAATGTACCCACCATCATCAAGGAGTACCATGGGAAGGAGCCCACCTCTTTCCATATCTAGGAGTGTGAACAGGTCTAGAGAGAAGGTGTAGAAGCTTTTCCACCATCCCTTTGGGTGCACAAGTTGTATTCTACACTGCAGGGTTATGCATGTACGCATGGTACATTCATTTCAAAGACACGCTACCAGAATAAGGAATTGGCAAGAGCTCAAGGCTGACCTTATTCAAACCTTTGAATATCGAAGTACCAAGCCATCGGTTGATAAGGCCTTGTAGGGTATCAAGTGCCTTACCATGGGGGATAGTGCTAGGATGGAAAGATAGGTTGTTGGAATTACTAGGTGAACCAGGATTGGAGGTGTGTTTTGAGGAAGAAGAGGAAGCAGAAGAGTTACAACTTGAGTGCACGTGTTTGGAAAAAGAGAAGGGAAATTTGGTATATGTGATTGATGGAGAGGAATCAAAAAGCTTATATGTTATCCATTCTATAGGGATGTACGAGGTAGTGAACAATAGTGCTCCAGATGCTCATGTGTGCGTGCCTACCATGAGCCTTTAAAAGACTGAATAAAGCTTTAACATCAGTTTAGAAGAAGAACCTAAGCCGAACATAGCTATTATCCCTTGGATTACCTTGGATCATCAGAAGCAAGTATCGAAAGATCATTGATCTACTGTCTACACGAATTTGAGGATTTATTCCTCTGCGGGTATCATGAGCTCAAAAATATTCACCATCCTTGGGGGAGATGAAGATAAAATTGAAGGATGGTGCATAGCCTAGTTAGAAAATGCCCTATGCATATGAATCCTCCTACTTGTGTGTGAAGGTCAAGGAGGAGATAGAAAAAATGATAGCTTCTAGGATCATTGAGGTAGTGGAAGAATCATGAGTGGATAAGTCTACCATGCTAATCAATATCAAGAAGGATGGGCAGATTAGAATTGTGGATTATAGGGAATTAAACTGTAGTTTGTGTCATTGATCCATTTCCCACCCCCCTTCACTGAATCAAATTTTGGAAGGAGTCACTGGTCACATAAATATATTCCTTTATGGATGGATTTTCAAAGGTACTGTTACATGCCCAAAATGCTTTGTACCTGGATCAGTCAGAAATTGGTTACGGAAGCTGATGACTTCATACAGGTCTCCTATCATGCAAGGTGTTCGGAAATAGATAAGGCCCTAGTATGCGTAACATCCCGCATACCCCGCTTGCCCCCCAACCGTTGAGATGGTGTTTCCCTCTACCTTGGAAAGATCATTGACCTTCAATGACGAAACCGCCACTTTCTTTCGGCTTGTCTTGGAACCGACTACCTGCTCAGAGCAGTAGGTCCTTTGCATTAGACTTAAAATGGGATCTGCCTTAGGGTCCCAACTGGAAATATCATGATTCAAGCTTCTGCTTTGCTGAACTTGAGTCAATGCCCCTTTTAATGTACTTTGGTCCCCTGATGATAACAGCCAAGCTTATCTGCAAAATCACTTTTTATGGCGGGAGTTATCCTCAATTACAAAGGATTCCTTCTACTCAGCCCCCAAATGCTATCAATATGAAAGCTTGTTCACAAGTTGTTTCTTGGTTACTTTGGTCGTTGATTTCTTCATTCTTGAGCTTAGTCTTGCAATACCAGTCCTGGATCTGATTGTTAGTGAATCAAATAGGCATAATTAGAAGGTTCTGAGGTATCAAATCATAGTTGACCATGCCGGTCACTGGTTACACCCGACATCTGATATAACCTGCTGCTCGTATAAGCCAAGCTATCAAACTCTATGTATACCATTGACGTGGTCCTAGCTTGTACTTCGTAGGCCATAGAAGCTTCTATTATTCAGTTTGCAGTACCATGCTGTGGGGTTATTTTGACTTTATCATTGCTGCAGGGGAATGCTGCTAGGATATCGCATAGGCTCAAGCCAGTTCACTTGCGCAAATCCCTCTCCTACTGGTGCTAATGTGCCAGTCTTTACATCTTCAATTGTTCTAAGTGCAGTGTCTTCCCTGCCAGATATTCTATAGAACAACTCTTTCTGATTCATTGAATACACGCAGATTCAATGAAAAGATCTCTGAGGGGACAAGCATATAAAACAATACTTTGTCTTCTCATGCAAACCCCTGTCCAGGTTTAACCAGGTCTTATTATCAAGATAGAGTAGTCCAAGTTGGATCTTTATCTGTTACAATCCACTTGTTCAATATCTGCTCTTCTGATGCCTTGGGGAATAGTAGTTCACTAAGAAACTATGGTTAGTTCCTCACTTCTGAGTCTTGTAGGACTTGATGGTCCTTCAATCCATGTTAACTTAGCTCCTGTCTTCTTACTTAGCATCTACATCTGCATACAGGGCTTCCATAAAATCTGGATGGCTCTCCACTTCAGTGAGTTTTAAATAATAAAGATTAAGATGAAAAACTGTTCAAGTTTGTTTTTTATTAGAAGACGTCTATTTACTGTAGGAGTTTGGTGGTTCCCTATTCAGAGTAGGTTCTATGAATTGATTATGGGTCAGTTTAAGTCTAGAAGATCAGGTCTACCACTTCATATTCTTTCTTGGTATTATAGCCTGAGATTTCCTCAATTAGGAGATAAAACTTCATAGGGAACTTTCTCATTAAAGACCGCTCCCTAGACTCTAAATCATTTTCAAGTTGTCTTTTAGCTACCAAGGAGATTAACTACCATATCCATAGTCACTGGATCCTGGACCATGGTATAGGCCAATAAAAGTTAGCATTTAGGGTCTAATTCTAGGTCCTTGCCTGCAGCTTGGTCCTATCATAGAAAATTGGCAGGTATGGCAATGTGGACTTCATCTAAAGACTCTAAGGCAATTGAGTAAATCGAATTGTCTTACGGTTTACCAAGCCTCGATGAGGTCAGGTCCATGCGAAGAGATACTTGTTGATTCTCAGGGTCCTCTGTCACAAATTTGGTCAACGTACACAGTTGTTACCACCAAGTCTGGATTGCCCAAGGATGACCAAGAGAAGACCTACTTTCACCACCAAGTGGGGAAGTTTTGCATATACGGTCATGCCCTTTGGGTTGAAGAATGTGCCTAGAACCATTTTTTTCGTGCATAGTGGTGCAAGCATTCTTAGGACTTCATCCATAAATTTCTTCAGGTCTATTTGGATGACTTGACAAGTATATGGTCTAGTTAAAGACCATTGTCGACAATTTGAGGTTAATGTTTGAGAGGTGTAACAAAAGTTGAGGATATCCCTCAACATTAATAAATGTGTGTTTGCTACACCCTTTGGGAACTTTATTGGGGCATATCATATGTAAGGAGGGCTTGTTGGTAGATCCCGCTAAGGTTACAGTTATTTGTGGGGTTAAGGGAGCCTACTAGCCAGAATGCGCAGTGCGTGGATTCCTTGGGCATGCGGGCTATTATAGAAAATTCATTAAGGGATATGCCAAGATCACCTGTTCACTATTAGAGGAGTTCTGCTTAGACATAAAAGTTCCTTCCATTGGGGAGAGGCACAGCCTAGAGGGCCATAATTTGATACATTAAAAGATAGGATTATTACCATTAGCACCAATTTTATGGTTTCCCTCTTAGGACAAGCCCTTTCCATGTTCATGTAGATGCCTCAGGGACCTTCCATTGGAGTAGTGCTTTGCATAGCCAGGTGAAGGGATTACTTGATCATCCTCTCTATTTTCGCAAGTAGGAAGCTGACACCAGTAGAGTATTCCCATTCTACCACAACCTGAGCACGAGGCATTATCTAATGATCTACATGTGATCTTCAAGTTTACCACAGTATTTATTGGCCAAAACCCTTTGTTTTCTACATCGACAACATGGCATTGTAAGTATTTAGTGAACAAGCCCCTGTTCTACAAGGACGCATATGTTGATGGGTGTTGTTGTTTCAAGAGTTTGAATTCACCATTGTAGTGAAACCTAGAAAAAGTCAACTGTGGGCCTGATCATCTGTCAAGAATTGATTCAGGGGAGGATGCATAGAGTATTGAGGAAGCAATTCCAGACATGCAATTTGTTTAGATTGTGGCACGTGCCCTCTTTCAATTTGGAAGAGATTGCAATATTTTTAAAGGAAGGTGTGGCACTGGATGGAATGAAGACATTGGAAAAGAAGTAGTTGGCCATACACGTTGCACCCTACATGTTAATCAGTGGAGACTTATACAAATTGGGACGTGATGAAGTTTTACATAGATGTGTCTTAGAGTCATTGAAGTTCTAGGGCCATCATGGAGGAAGAACACAGAATTAAGTGCAGGTGGGAATTATGTAGGTGATGCCACCACACGCAAGATATTAATGGCAGGTTTATGGTGGGAAACCTTGTACAAAGATTGTAGAGACTATTGTAAAGTGTGTGACCATTGTCAGTGTATTGGAAAACCAGGGAGGAGAGATGAGATGCCTTTGTGCCCTATTCCTAGCATGGAGCCTTTTGAAAAGTGGGTGATAGACTTTTAGGACCTATTACACCGACAAATGCGTAGGACTAGGTCACATTATGTCATCACTTACATAGATTATCTCACAAGGTGGGCAGAGGCAGCCCCAACTAAATATTGCATGACAGCAACAGCAGTGAGGTTCTTGTGGGAAAACATTATCACGAGGTATGGATGCCCTTTGAGTCTGACTAGTGATAGGGGTATTTACATTTCTTGAATGAAGACCATGAGGATCTTATTATCTGAATTCATGGTGGCTCATCACAAGACTACGCCCTATCACCCACAAGAAATGGAACCGCAGGAAGCATTCAACAAGATACTGAGTCATACCTTGACCAAAATTTGTGATGTCAGAAGACTTGATTGGGATGAAAAAGTATGATGGCAATATTATGGGCTTACAGGACAACGTATAAAAGACTAAATAAAGCCACACCTTTTCAATTGGTGTTTGGCATGGAAGCTATTTTTCTAGTTGAATTTATGTTGCCTTCTCTAAATAGCGCACCGCAGGAGGGTTAGTCCGATGAACAACGCTGGAAGAAAGAATTGATGAGTTAATGAAACTAGATGAGAGACAATCACTCACCCGATGGAGCCAAATAGTGGAAAAGGAAAAGAAAAAGGCTTGGCATGATTTCCATATTAGAAACAAGAAGTTTGAGGTTGGGAAGATGGTGTTATTATATGATTCTAAGTTTCTGCACCATCCTGGGAAGTTGAAAGTCCATTGGTTGGGTCCTTACACAATCTCGTACATCCTTGATTTGGGCTCGTGCCAGTTACAAGCACTGGATGGGAAGAAGTTACTTGGACACTTCAATGGGAGTAGGCTGAAGCCCTACTATAAATAAGTCTTCTTGGTGTGTGTAAATAAGATAGTTTTTCCAGTTAATTCAGGAGTTTCCTTTATGCATTTTCCCTTTCTTGTGTTTCCCTTTTGTGTTGTTGTTTTGTTTTGTGCCCTGGGCACCGGTAACCTTATTGCTATTTTTGGAGAATTTGTAAGTGTGCAGAGGACCACGCATCACTTTAAGTGTGGGGTGGAGGAAAATGAAGAAGCACATGATTAAAGTACCAATGAAGTTATGTTGAAAAGCCTTGTTGAGTAGCCAGGTTGAAAGAGGTATATAAAGAGGAAGATGGAAGAATGGTTGGTGCCAGGATAAAGCTACTTGTAGATCCCATAGAGGAGAAATTACATTTAAAGCAACATGAGGTAGGTGAGAGAAAGGATTAGGACAGAAGAAGTGCCTTCGGTGCACGGGTTACGCTGTGCACATGCAAGAGTCTCTCTGTCAGGTTGGATTGGTTGCACACTAGAAGGTTGGAGGAGTTTTCACATAGGTTGGGCGCATAAGTGAAGGTGCACTGAAGATGGGATTTGTTTGAAAAATCTGCATTAAATGAACAAAGTATGGTGGTAGGTGAAGTAGTATTTAATGTTCTAAAAGAGAAAAACTATAAGTAAAGGGTCAAGGAACTCTCATTTTTACTTTGCGAAATAGAAGAGTTTGAGATATAAGCGAGTTCCATAAACTAGGGATTTTAGATTCGATCGAGTGAAGGAAGATCTATGAGATTGAAGTAGCCAGTTTGAGTTTGTGAACAAGAAGGGGTTACACGGGCATGGAAAGAGTGAAGAGGCATTGTCTTGTGAAGATTTTCATCCTAGTTAGGGTTTGACAAACTAGGGCATGGGTTCAAAAGGATTGTATCATGGATTTAAGATCGAAGGATTGGAAGAAGTAAGACAGAGTAACAAGGAGAGAATAGGAGTGATAAAAATACCTCGACCATGGCACCCAAGAAAGGAAAGGGCAAAGCTAAGGCTAAACAACCAGAACCCGTGGTAGACACAAATGAAGAATGGTATACAGAGATGTAATACCTGGATGGGGTGATGATGGGGAAGGAATGGGAATCCCACTTAAGAAGTGTACCTGTTAGTGACTATAATCACCACATAAACACAATAGAAAAGAAATGGCATTGGAATTAGTACACCCCACCAAAAAATGAACACCTGAGGGTTTACCTATATACGATGATGAATGTTAAGGTTAAAATGGAGAAGGAAGGGCTATTGCAACTCTACGAGTTGCCTTATTTTGGAAAGCCAGAGTGACTATACCAAGTGGTTGATGTCATGGGTGCACAAAGATTACTTCCACTTTGTGGGGCGCAAGATGTGCACGTGACTCCCTAGCTGATTTCACAATTTACAGGCCTCATATGTGAGGGAGATAGCCTGGAAGATGACCTTGGTGACAAGGAGGCCATTCAAGAGACCATCACCGAGTATGCCTGTAAGAAGGGGTCATGGTACTATGACATTTTAGACATCAAGGACCCCATAATGAAAATGGCCACACATTTGGTGACTAAGCTGAATGGCCAGGAGAGGTGGACGTAGGTCAACAAACCTTGGCTACATGTCTGTAGGAAGATTACAGAGGGAACCATATACAACCTATCCACATACATCATGGAGGAAATTTTCAGTTGCACGAAGGAAGGGGACATGATCCTCTTTGGAAATGTCTTGCTCACCATTGTATTCATAGAGATTGGGGTGCCTGATGCACCTAGAAAAGTTTGTATGGGAGTACCCCGCTGAGGATCCTTTTCACCCATGAAGAGGTTTGAAAAATATGCCTGCGATACAATGAAAACACCCCACAAGGTGAGGCTAGAGAAATGGTACACACGCACTGAGAAATGCATTCAGGGAAGAGTGGAGAATCCCTAAACAACTCCCAGCGGCCACTCGAGGGGGAAGCCAAATTCACATTTATCAACACTACTACCTGGGTAGATTCAAGCTGATAGACGAATCATGGAGCCCTTGGTGCAAGCTTCCCTTCGTGTTCACTACTTAGTACTTCCAAGTGGGGGTGAATAGGTTTAAAGAGTCAAAGAAGCTAAGGCTGGAGCTAGGTAGTCTAGACCGGGAACATAGGGAGATGAGGAAGAAGCTGAATTACCTTGGCGGCAAGTGCGTGTGTACGTGGAAAAGTACGTGTGCATATGAGATTCAAATGACAAGGCCAATGACACTACCCATTGCTGGAGGATCAAAAATGCGACATGGGTGTACTTGCGCATAAGGCCAAAGTTTGAGAAGGGTGCATATCTAGAGAATGAAGTCTCCATACCTAAAGACCCCTTGGGGAAGAAGAAGCCAATGTCCAAGAAAAGAGGGAGAGGAGAAGAAGAAGCACCAATTGTGCAGACTGCTCAGACAGTGAGCATGCCATCCATGAGCACTAAACCTAGCACTTACATACGGAGAAAGAAGTCTCCAGTGAAGGAGAAGATGCCAGAGGTAGAGGTGCCTAGGAAACCCATCTCCAAGGAAGAATCACCTGAGGAAGAAGATAAGGCCGAATCCCCTGATCAGGAACCACCTCTCAGGAAAAAGTAGAGGGTGGATAAGGAAGCTGACTCGAGGCGACCGATAGCTTGGAAAAATACTTGGGAGAAAGAGAAGATGAGAGTGAGGGAGATGATGGAAGGAAGAAGAGGTAGGGAAAGACCAGGAGCCACATGTCTTTAGCATCTACAACTCGGAAGAGGAGAGTGGAGATGAGAAGTAGGAGTTTGTATTCACACGGTACAAGGGCACATAGGATGAGGAAGATGCCGAAGACATGGAGGATGAGGAGGTTACCAGGGAAAAGGAGGGAGCCATAAGTTTTACAAAGGAGTAGATCACTGAGGTGGCAGAGAGAGAAGCATAGAGAATGCTTGAGGTCTTGGTAGACCAAGAGTTGGAGCACAACATGGACATAGTGCTGAAGGAGGGGAAGGAGGAGAACATCAAAAAAGAGCATGATAGCCTGGGAGGCCCTACTCTGACAGTAAGCTTCCCCAAAGGTGCATGTTTGGGTAGAAGAACTCTGGATGCAGAATAGAGACAGGTAATGGGCTATGTTGATGACACAAGGAAGGTGTTACACATGTGATTCCAGAGCACCATACCCATGGAAAGGCTCATAGCCATGGGGTCTTTTGAGAAGGATGAAGCATACCCCAGAACCAAGAAGATGCTCTCTTGGGCATTTGAGTCCCACGTTGATGAGCTAGACTTTGAAGTCTGCCAAGGAGCACTCATCACATTGCCAGAATCTAAGGGGGTCAATCCCTTAGTGAATGCTTAGGATCTCTCAGATGAGCAAGTCTGAAATGCACTGAACAAGGTCACAGTCGAGACTGAGGCTAGATTATTCATGTGTAACGACAAGATCAGAGTGCTAGAGGTGAAGTTAGGAGAGAAGGAAGAAGAACTAGCGGAGAAGGCTAAGAGCTTGAAATAGGAAGAACTGATCAGTGCACAAGTTAAGGTGTGAGTTGAAGGAAGAGAAGGTAAAGGTGTAGGAATTTTACAAGAAAATAGATTCTATTAAAGGTGCCATCCTCCTTGAAGCACCTGGACTTAGTGCCACCCACAAAAAAGTACTCATCCCTCTTGGAGTGTATAGAAGATCTAATGCACGTGCATCCTCACTATTGAGAGATGACCCTTGGCCCTAGAATTTATAGAAGAAGTGGCCACACGCTTGAAAGAGGAGGATAGGTTGAAGGTGGTAGCACTCATTTCCAAGTACAGCCAAGTACTCATAGAGGTTAAGATCATTGCCCAATCTGTGGAGGCCGCATATGATACATGCATGGATAAAGATAAGGTGGTAAGCTCCTTGGTCGCCACACTTGAAGTAGAACTAAAAGAATTCCAAGAAAAGAACAAGGGGAACCAGGGTGGAGAGGGACAAGGTTCTGGCTGAAGTAGAGAAGAAATTAGAGGCAATTGAGGCTTTAAGGAGCTCAATTAAGGCCCGCTAAAGGAACTATACCCCCAGATTACTAGAAGGATGGATAAACTTAAGGACCTGGGAAAATAGATGGAGCAGATTGTGGACATTTTGGGCACCCAAGGGAGTTGGCCTGAGTTTTGATGAAGTGAGCACCCTAGTGGGCGACCTCTGCCAGAAGGCACGGGCCGAGGTCAAAGTATGGAATAAGCTAGAGGCAGACCTTCAGAAATATTTTCCTAGCTTTTTGAATTGATGTCCCCCCCCATTCTTCATTCTTTCCCTGATTCTTTCATTCCTTATTCTTTTTGTAAAGTGTAAGACTATTCATTAGTTCCCTAGACAGTAGGCATCTTGGTCAAGTAAAATGTTTCCGAGGATGGAGAACAGGCATAGTGTGGGGTGATGTTGGACCCCTGGAATATTGGCCAAGTATGAAGGCACATAAGTGTGCAGGGTCCCAGTTATGAAAAGGCACACAAGGAAAAAGTGCATGAGAGAAAGGTTTAGGGAAGCACATAGCATGCGTGACATGTGAAAGGAGGCTCGGGACTTAGTCAATTTGAGCACCCAGGGCAGAACATGTGAAAAGCGTGATCGGTTGCACATGGATAAGATGTCAGCCTGGCAATAGGCTGGCCTAGGAAAGAGCATGCCTTGGATGGAATCTTCTAGAAGAACATCATGAGGTAAAGTGGAAAGCTCATTCCTGGAGAAGCATGCTCACATGGACCACATTTGACACTTGGCACTAGATCTGAGGACGTTGGAAGGTGAGTTGGTAATGTAGGAGAATTATAAATACAAGTTCCTACAGAGTAAAAGATATACAAGTACGAGGTATAGCTGGTTAGAGAGTGAGCGGAGCTCTGCAGAATTATTGCGAGTGGATATTTGTGTTCAGGAGGGAATGTACTAAGCATGGATTTGTAATTTTTCTTTTTCTGTTAGCTTAGTTACATACGTCCAGTGATATGCATGACTACGGTCTACTCTCTGTGACACTCTGTAATGAATCAATGAATATAATGAGGTTACCTGTTATAAATAGACATGGATATCAATGGTTTTAATGCATATTTCTCTCATATGAGTTCTCTTTCCTTTCATGCTATGTATGAATGCTTGTATAGTTCTTTCTGTCATAATGCATGTTCTGGATTCTGTTAAAGTACTCAGTCTAAGGTGACTGCAAGGATCTAGAGGCCATTCTGAGCCCTATGGTCCTTGTATGTTTCAACCTCCCTCATAAAAACTCTTACACTAATCATAAATGATGCTTCCCACTAAACTCACATAAAAGAGAGACTCGATACCCGTGCATACCTCGAGTGAGCACTCAGCTTCTATTGGGTGATAGGCCGACACGCATGGGGTTCCTTCCTTTTGTGATGGGAGTAAAAATGACTACACCGATGTTTAGATTTGGCAAGAAGGTCATCTACGTAATCAGTCTAATATGCAATGCATGATGTTATATAAGACATAAGTCAAGGCTCACTGATATGTAGCACCAGTGTTTTTCAAGGCCAAAAGGCATGACTCGATAGCAAAATGTCCCCCAAGGAGTGATGAAGGCAGTTTTGTGTTTATCTTTTGGAGTGAGTAATATTTGATTATAACCTGAGAAACCATCCATGAGTGATAGCATCTCATGGTCGGTGGTGAGATCAACAAGTTAGTCAATTCCCAGTAGAGGAAATTCATCTTTGGGGCAAGCTAGGTTGAGGTTGTGGAAATCTGTGTAAATGCAGAGTCCCCCTATCACTTTTCTTACAGGAACAGTGTTAGAAATCCATTGGGGATAGTCCATGGGTAGGATGAAGGAAACTGAGAGAAGGATTTAAAGTTATTCTTTGACTAGAAGAGCAATGTGAGGATGCATTTTCATAACTTTGGTTTTATGGGTTTGGCAGCAAGAATGGTTACGATATTGTAGACCACAATTTTTGGGTCAAAACCGGACTTATCAGCATAGGACCAAGTAAAACTGTTGCTATGATCTCAGAGGAAAGAATTAAAAGCTTCCTATTCAGTAGCATCTTAGGACTGGCCTATCTTTATAATTTGTGGGTCGTCCAAAGTGTTAATGTTGATTTCAATAGTCCATTCGTTCAACATAGTTTGCATCTTAAAAGGTAACAACCGGTGAATATAAAAATCTTTTGCACTAAGCTAGGTGAGTATAGACTCATCATCCTGACATTGAAAGATGTTAATAGAAGGTGTATCGTCATCGATCAGGGAAGGATACAGGAAGGAAGAGAAGATGGATAGCCTCTTCATTGCACTAATAAGTCTGAGGTCCCAAGGAAATCATGTTTACAAAAAAAAAGGTTAGGAGTAATAGATTCAGGATCTATGGACTCCATGGGTGAAGGTGGTGACATTGGTGAATGGGGTGAAGAAGGTTTTTCTTCCTCAATGAGGTTGATGTGGGCCTTCTTGGAAGATGGTGTGGAAAATTCAATGCCACTATGATCATTGTGTTTATGGGTGGTACATGAAATGACAGTATGGCGGCCTTTTTCATAAAAACCCAAATCAAATCATTTTCATGCACAGTGATGAAGGAAAGTGTGGATGAAGTGGCAGATTAGTAAGGTATTGGAGGTTAGATGAAAATGGTTTTGTTTGGGATGGAGGTTCAGGTGAATAAATGGTAGTATCAAGTCCCCTGTACGTTATGTTAGTACGAAGGTGGGGAGGACCATAAGGGAAAACCTTGCCTATGTGGTAGTCATAACGAGGGTGTGAGATCAACCAGTTGGTCAATACTCGGTAGAGGAAAGTTGTCTTTGGGGAAATCTAAGTTGAGGTTGTAGAAATTAGTGCAAATGTGAAGTCCTCCTTATCGCTTTTGTGACAAGAACAGTGTTAGAAATCCATTGGGGATGGTCCATGAGTTGGATGAAGGAAACTGAGAGAAGGCGTTGAAGTTCTTCTTTGACCAGAAGAGCAATGCGAGGATGCATTTTTCCACATCTTTTGTTTTATGGGTTTGGCATCAAAAATGGTTACGATATTGTAGACCACAATGTTTGGGTCAATATTGGGCTTATCAGCATAGGACCAAGAAAAAGCATTGCTATGATCTTAGAGGAAAGAAATAAAAGCTTCCTGTTCAGTAGCATCTAAAGACTGGCCTATCTTTAGAATGTGTGGGTCGTCTTGAGTGTTAATTTTGATTTTGATAGTCCACTCGTTCAACATGGTTTACATGTCATAAGGTAACAACTGGTGAATATAAGAATCTTTTGCACTAAGGTAGGTGAGTATAGACTCATCATCCTGACATTGAATGATATTAATAGAAGGTGTATTGTCATAGATTAGGGAAGGATATAAGAAGGCAAGACAAGATGGAGCCTTGTCATCACATTGATAAGTCAGAGGTCCCAGGGAAATCATGTTTACAAAAAAAATTATGAGGAATAGATTCATGATCTATGGACTTCATGGG
This sequence comes from Taxus chinensis, assembly GCA_019776745.2. Lineage (NCBI taxonomy): Eukaryota > Viridiplantae > Streptophyta > Pinopsida > Cupressales > Taxaceae > Taxus > Taxus chinensis. The sequence goes on along the minus strand of CM034153.1, from coordinate 728,183,822 downwards.
TGAAGGTGGTGATGTTGGTGAATGGGATGGAGAACGTTTGTCTTCCTCAATGAGGTTGATTCGGGCCTTCTTGGAAGATGGTGTGGCAAAGCCAATGCCACTATGATCATTGTGTTTACAGGTGGTACATGAAATGACGGTATGGTGGCCTTGTTCATAAAAAATGAAACCAAATCCTTTCCATGTGCATCGATGAAGGAAAGTGTGGATGAAGTGGTGGTTATTAAGGTATTAGAGGTTAGATGAAAATGGTTTTATTTGGGATGGAGGTTTAGGTGAATAAGTGGCAGTATCAAGTCCCCCGTACGTTATGTTAGTACGAAGGTGGGGAGGACCATAAGGGATAACCTTTCCTATGTGGTAGTCATAACGAGGGTGTGAGCTCAACCAGTTGGTTAATGCCTAGTAGAGGAAATTAATCTTTGGGGCAAGATAAGTTGAGGTCATGGAAATCCATACAAATTCGGAGTCCCCCTATTTCTTTTGTGATAGGAATGGTGTTAGATATCCATTGGGGATAGTCAATGCGTAGGATGAAGGAAACTAAGAGAAGTCACTGAAGTTCTTCTTTGACTAGAAGAGCAATGCGAGGATGCATTTTACACAGCTTTTATTTTATGGATTTCGCATCAAGAATGGTTACGATATTGTAGACCACAATGTTTGGGTCAATGCCAGGATTATCAGGATAGGACCAAGCAAAATTGTTGATATGATCTTAGAGGAAAGAAGTAAAAGCTTCCTGTTTAGTAGCATCTAAAGACTAGCCTATATTTAGAATGTGTGGGTCGTCTTGAGTGTTAGTGTTGATTTCGATAATCCATTCATTTAACAGATTTGCATCTCATAAGGTAACGACTGGTGAATATAAGAATCTCACACACCAAGGTAGGTGATTATAGACTCATCATACTGACATTGAACAATGTTAATAGAAGGTATATCTTCATTGATCAGGGAAGGATACAAGAAGGGAAGAAAAGAGGGAACCTCACCATCGTGCTAATAAGTTAGAGGTCCCATAGAAATCATGTTTACAAAAACAAAGTTAGGAGGACTAGATTCAGGATCTATGGACTCCGTGGGTGAAGTTGGTGACATTGGTGAATGGGGTGGAGAATATTTTTCTTCCTCAATGAGGTTGATGTGGGCCTTCTTGAAAGATGGTGTGGAAAATTCAATGTCACTATGATCGTTTTGTTTATGGGTGGTACATGAAATGATGGTATGGCGACCTTTTTCATACAAATTGAAACCAAAACCTTTCCATGTGCAATGATGAAGCAAAGTGTGGATGAAGTGGCGATTATTAAGGTATTGGAGGTTAGATGAAAATGGTTGTGTTTGGGATGGAGGTTTGGGTGAATAAGTGGCAGTATCAAGTCCCCCGTATGTTATTTTAGTGCAAAGGTGGGGAGGACCATAAGGGAAAACCTTTCCTATGAGGTATTCATAATGAGGGTGTTGGCGTAGATTTTCATACTCTTGCAGAGTGAGGAATGTGTCGATATTGTATAGGCGGTACTCACCCAGAGTGAGGCATTGAAAAATACCTTCTAAGGTATTAGTAGTCGATATGTTCATAGTGGGGATAAACAATTGATTAGATGATTGGGCAAGAGGGGTATCAGTTGGTTGGGAAGTAGATGGGTCAATTGTAGAGGCTGTGGAAGTAGTAAGAATAGAAGAGTTAGGTGTGGGAGAGGTAGTGGTAACATTAGTGAATGGGGTCATGGGTGAATGAGAAGTGAGGGTAGTGGCAGATGGCTTGACCGGTACAAGTACATCATTAGGTTGGTACAACATGTCACAAGTTTTGAATGATGACAGGTTTGCAGGGATGGTATAGTTATGCCACTCATGTTCAAATTTTACACAACAGTGTAAATTTGCAGGGACACAACCCATGATGTGAATCCAAGGTTTGCCGAGTAATAGGCTATATTGGAACTCTCCCTCCATGACATAGAATAGTTCTGATACAGTCCGAGGGCCTACGCAAACATGAAGGATAATGGTGCTAAGGGTGAAGGTGATAGCATCATTGAAGGAGTGCAACATAACTATCTTATTATGAATATAATTGGAAGGAATGTGTATTTGATTATACATTTGGGAGGAGATGATGTTAATGCTAGCACCACCATTGATCATGATGTGTCATATGTGTATGTTATTGATATAGATAGAAATGAAAAGGGATGGATCAGGATCATCTGATTGGAGAGGTACAATCTCCTCATCAGAGAAGATAAGGGTGTTGTCTTGATTAGTAAGCATGGGGCTAGTAGAATGAGATGATTTTGTAAGAGAGGCCATGTGGTGAGGGGTGATAATAGAGGCCACTAGTGTGGGATAATTGGGTAAAGCTTCAATGGATTGCAAAACCTCTATAAGGGCTTGTCTATGAGATTCAGAAGTTTGGACGAGATCAAACAAAGACATCTTTAAAGGGGACTGATGTAATTGTTTTATCATTGTGTGATGGCTGACCCCATCAGATATGGGGTATGTAGGTCCATGAATAATGATCTTTGACACGGGTATAGATGGTATATTAGGCATGAGGTTGGTTGATGCGCTATTTTCTTTTTCTTTTCCTTTTTCTTTCTACGCATGGGTGGTAACTTGAACCATGTTAATCTGAGGGGAGGTGGTAAATGGAGAAGGTTTAGGATGAGTAGTGTAATGACATTATTGGAAAAAACCTAATGGTGGGGAAAATCCTTGTAAAGTGAGTTGGGCACACTGGAATTTAGGAGGTGATTTGGCCAATTCCATGATATAGACCATGTTGATCTCAAATTTTGGAGGTGGAAAAAAGGGTTGTGGGGGTGGAGATGTTGGTCATTAAAGAAGCAAGGGATAATGATGTGTGGTGACAGGTGAAGGTGGAACATGGTCCTCGTCAAGAATGTCATCATCGTCAAAATTTTGTTCAGGATGATAAATTTGGAGAAGAACGGTTCTTAGAGCCTTATAATTTTCTACATCATGTCCTAACACACAATGATAGGCACAAATCTTGGTTTCATCAAACCCTTTTTGGTTTGGGTTTTAGAGGATCATAAGGTTAAAGTGGTGGTCATGTGATGATGGAAGTCTCTAAGAGATTGGTTGAAATGTTGGCATAGGACCCTACTAATGGATCACAATGGGAAGTGAGCTTGGGTTTGGGCAATGGTGTGGATGATTGTGGTGGATGAGGTGTTATAGGAGGGGGAATGGGTTGGACCAATTTTTTGGTAAGTGGTATTGTCTTAGGTTTTGATGGTATATTCTTGGGTAAAGGTGTGGTAGAAGAGATAGTGATGGAAGGTTTTGTTGGTTTAACTACCTTATTGACAGGTAGTGAGTTTGTATCTTTTTTTTGTGCCTTCTTGGGTAAAGGTGGCATGGGAGTACGAGATGCAGAGGGAAAATCATATGGTGGAAGAGGACTGGTTACCCCATGGGGACAACTGAGTTACGGTGAAAGTGGTTGGTAGAGGTTGGGTGGATGGTATGGGTTGAAGTCATATAGGAAAATTTGGGGTTATAGTAACTGCTGGAGGTATAGGTGGTAAGAAGTGCATGGGTGAGGGTGAGGGTTTTTGGTTTTTGGTTGAATGATGTGTAACGAAGACTCATGATGCAGTAATAGGTTGTTTGGATTTTGATCAACCTTGGGTAGGAGATTGTTTGGTCATGGTTGATGGATGGGTCCCTATGTGTGACAGAAGGGGTGAAGGTGACAAAGGTGTGGTAGGCGAGACCAGTGTATGCAGCCTAGAAGGATGGGTATTCCTTTTAGGTGGACGAATAATTTTGGTATGGATTTGGGAAGATGTGGCTAAGTCTAATTTGATAGGTGGGTGAGTAAGGCTTGATGTCGGCTTGACATCCAAGGTAGTGATGGGTCTAGATATAGATGAAGATATAGGTGTGGGTAGGATTTTAGGTATCAGCATGGTTTTAGTTATGGGTATAGGTTTGGATGTAGGTAGGGATGATGAAGAAGAAGATGTTTCTATAGGCATGGTCATTGTCAATCTAGTTACTTGAAATACCTTTGGGTAGATCATGGAAGTATCATCAGGAAACATTTACGTTTGGGTCAAAAAGGGGAGCCAAAGATGTCTTTAGAGCATGGAATTATCAACGTAATCCAAGTGATCAGCGAACCATGAAAATGGGACTATTAAAGAAGAAGATGGAGTTGGTTTTGTGGTAATCCCTATAAAATATGTCTACAAGACAGGGAATTCGCTAGCCTCAGATTCTTTAAGTAAAAGAGCTAATATCATGTCAATGGGGTCCTAGGATGCTAAGGGAGAACTGCCCCCAACTGGTAGTGGTATGTCTGACAAGTCTTCCATGGGTAGGAGAGATGATAGGTGTGGTGAAGTAGAATTCTCCCTTGGTGGAGGAGAAGATGATGATGATTCTCTAGTGGATGGGAGAATTATAAGTGTTTATTATTCAGTAGGTTGTGAGGTAGATGGTGAAATGGCATCGGTAGAAAGTTTGGGTTCCTCCGTGAGAGAAGGGGGAGATGAGGGGGACTCCTTTGTGGGTGAAGGAGTAGAAGAGGTATGCTCCTCTATGGGTAGATGAGTTCATGCTAGAATTTCCTCAATAGAAGAAATAGGTAGGATTTGAGGAACAGTAGGTATGATATCGAGAATTGTGTGGACTTTACAGACATTATTCTCACTGGATGAAGGCACACTATTTTGATTAGATGACATTTTATGATTAGGGAATGGATTTTTAAAGATGTAAAAATTTTGATTTGTCAATGCGTTCGGGTTATCCATGACGAGGTCTCCATTATCTATCATCTCTTGGATAATGTTCTTAAAAGTGATGTAGTTACCATCACTATGGCCTTTGATGTGATGGTAAATAAAGTAGTCATGTTCCTTATACCATGTAAGCATAGAATGAGTAGGATCAAAACCTGTATGAGGTTTTATAGAAGGAAGTGTAATGGCTCCAAATTTAAGAAGCTTTTCCAAGACTGAATAATAGGGTTCTCTAATTGAATTGTACTTCCATTACTCCTACCAAAGTTGAAAGGCCTAGACAGTGGAAAGATTAAAAGAAGGTTAAGCTTGATTAGAAGGATGAGATGGACCCTGCTTGAGGAATACCATGTTGGCAGATCCTTTAGCCTTTGAATAATTAGTTTAAGGTTTTGATGATGAAACAGAACCATTTGGTTTGAACGAGGTGTATTTTTTTTGTAATTGGATTTTCTTTTCTTCAATGGTATGAATTTCCAGCTTTCATGCCATGGTGAATGCTTTGTCAAAGGTTCAAAAGGTTGGGACTTGCAGATTCGGTGAGATGTGTCTAGCACAAGCTCTAGTGAACAACTCAATAAGCTCAGTTTGAGATAGCTAGAACGATAATTTTTTTATAAGACTCCACCAGTGGGAAATGAAATCTGTGATAAATTTGTCTTCATATTTTCTTATTGGATATAGGTCGATCATGGTGACCTTCTTGACTACATTGATCAAGAAGTGGTCTATGAATTCTTGAGCTACTTGGTTGAGGGAATAGATGGAATTTCTAGGCAAACTATTGTACCAATCTAAGGTGGGTCCTATTAGGGACATGGGAAATGTTCGTAAGAAAAAATCATCATCATGGGTAATTAGGTAGCACCCATGCTTGAATGAATGCAAGTACTATTGTAGGTCCTATTTATTGTTAAAAATATTGAATTTAAGCATTTCCCAATGTACATGGTATATGTGAATTGGAATGGATAGAGGAATAGGCTCATTACAAATTTCATCATAGGTCAAAGAGTTACGAGAGCTTCAAACTGATGCTTCCAATGTATGCATCTTTTCCAGCATCATCCTAATGAGCTCTTTAGTGGGTTGAGAGGAATGGGTGCCTCCCAGAATAAAGGGAGGTTGATGATGGGTGTATGATGTGGATGGCATCCCAGTATATGAGGGTACGGAATATGAAAACTATGAAGGGGCTATAGATATAGGTGTAATGTACCCCAAATAGGTGAAAAATGAAATCAATGGCTGCTGATCATGCGTGTAAATAGGTGGGGTGGTCACGAAGATTCTCATGGTAATGGGTGGTAAAGATTGAGGGATAGAAAGAACAAAATTTTGGAAAGGGATGTGGGTTTTTGACACTAGAGGCAGTTGTGATGAAACTAGTACATACAAAGAAAAGGAGGTAGATGGGGCTATGCTCAAGGCAGACGATGAAGAAATGGTTGACACTACATGTGCGATAGATGTCATTGGGGTAGTAGTTATGGAAGAGGTTGAGCCTAACTGAGAAACCACATGGGGTAATGCGGATGAGGGTAGCTTCAAGTTAGGGGTAGCTGACACAGATTTGGGTGTGAGGAAAGGAGGGATAGATACATGCATGTCGTATATTAACTATGTTGAGGATTCCCTGCTAGATGAGTGGGTGAGATAGTATTGTAGGGTTGTTGTATTCTAATCAAGGAGTCTTGTAAGCTCTTATTCTCTGGTAACAATGGGGATAAGTTGAGTTGGATCCATAGGTGATAAGATGGATGACAGCGATGGACTAGGTGGGAGTGGTTGACAACTAGTGTGAAATAAAAGGAACTTATTTTGGCTATGATTCAACACCATGTGAATTAGTGTTGACCTAGTAAAACTATATTCTATAAATGACACATAAAATAGTAAAAATAAAGAAGGAAAAAATATGGGGGGCAAATCTAGTCATTTTTTGATTAAAAATCAAACGCATAAACTGATGACGGTCAGTATGACCATTGATAGTTACAGGGGAACCAATGAAGGTTATGATAACCCATACCGATCACTGTGGAGAGTACCTGTTTCAAAAAATTCAAAAAAATTGATAATTTTGAACCGGGGAAATTATATTTGTCAGAGGTATCAAAATGTTAGGAGATATGATGGTGTCTTGAGGACGAAAAATAGAAAAGAATTGGTGACGAAGGTTGTTTCAGGTAAAATAACTAAAATATCTAAAATCCAACACCAGTCAGGGAAACCAACGACGATCAGATGTAAACCGATGATGGTCACTAAACCAATGTTAGTTACTGTGAAATTAGAAGAAATGAGGAAAAATGGATGTTTGTGAATTAAACTAGATAAAGGGTCGACCTAGAAATTTGAGAATGACCAGATAAGGTCCTGACATACTCAAAAATAGCTAGAATACTCCAGCTATAATGGAGAGTGTGGAAGAAAGGAGAAAAATGAAGAATTGTAACTCGTACCTCAAAACGCAAGTTAAGGACAAAGCTAAGAAAAACACATAATCCTAAAGGTGAATTTATGTTTATTTTAGTCTTATGCTATTAAGATTGACTTGTGAATTTAGAATATATTTTTTGGTTTTGAAGGTGTCCTATGAAGAAGGAAATCTAAAGGTGAATTTTTAGGTTATGTTATGGCGGGGGCGGTCCTTTCTCTAAGGTGATGACTAGACAGAGATAACCAGTTAGGCACCCACTATCAATCCTCTGATCATGTGATCCTTGACAGCTTCTTCCAGGTGGGATGTTGTTTAAGAATATGTGTAAATTCAAATTTTTGTGGTTTGGAAAAGAGAGAGAAGAAAGAAATGTGCTTTCTACAGTACAATTTTGTTAATCATCAGATGGGAATCACTTCCAGCATATATTTTGTCCTCATTTATAAATGTGAGTTAATAATGCAGCATATAAGGATGAAATGCAACAAGATTTTAAACCCAAATCCACAAATTATATTCGATAAGAGAAATAATGAATAAGAGAGAGTATGTCTTTCACTAATGCAATACAAAATAAAAAGAAGTGTTATTTTTAATCCAAACTATGAGTTTCACTTAAACAAGTAGAAGAAGAAGAATGTTTCCAAGGGAGAAGATTTAATGTGAAATATCTTTCAAAAATAAATAACCAAAAAATTAGTCCCTAATAATTAACAATGCAAAGAACGTAAATGGGTCTCACCAAGCGTGCTAAAATGTTTCTCCAAATAGTGATGGATACATAAGAACAAAACATATAAGGTAAAGGTGAGGAGGAATACCTATGAGTGAAGGTGGAAAGTAGAGTGTGCATGTTTTGATTTCCCAATCTAATGTTGATTGCGATAACTTCCTTTTGGCTAGGAAGAACTATCTGGGAATGCAAATAAGACCACAAGAGGACTATTAAACAATATATGTGATTGGACTGTGTAATGTATACTAGATCTGGGAAGTGTGGTACTTCCTATATGGTTTTTAATCCACTGTTTAAAACAACTTAATACAAGAAATGATGTAAACCAATTATATCGTAATGTAGTTGATATGATTTAGGTATCTCATTCAATTACATAAACAAATCTATTCTAATAGGCTAGGTTATGATCAGATCTGGAAGTCAGATAGGTAAATAAATTGGTTGGGATATGTCAGGATCAACCTTTAGCTGATTTTGGTTGTTTGGATGAAAGGTATGATATTGTTGTTACAAGTAGGTTTTCCAGACACAAGAGACTAACATCAGTCTGGTATGACCAATTCCAGTTACAAAGAGATCGACGACAGTTTGGATTAACCGGTGTCAATAGGGTGAGGCTGGTAGAAACTTAGTGAAGTTGGGTTTTGATGATTCTTTGGGATTACCCAAAGAATGGACAGATAATGTTGAGGTAGATGACAGTGTTGGGAATAGTCAGAGATGATCCAGAGTTAGGTATGGGAGGCTGGGAGGTTCTAGGTGGTTGGGTAAAGGGATTGATAGGGAGCTAAGAGGAGATGGGATGTAAAGGAGATTAAAACTCCCAAATAGAGATGAAGAAGCTAATCTAAATAAATATGTGAAGATGCAGATCCAAATGTACTTACTAGTGTTTATAGACCTAGTGGTTGGATGGAGGTGATGGTTGATCCATGGAACTAGTGGTTAGTGTCATGGTTGTGCTTCCTGGAATGTTACCATGAATGCTTACCTTTCAAATCAGTGCTTGGTTGTTGGTTCAGGATGTCTGGATGTGCAAGAGTGTTCTGATGCATACTTGTATGCATATCTCTCTTCTTCGAGACTTGAATAATTCTTTCAACCTCTCAAACAAGGTTACCAAAATGAATATATGGTAACCAATGCCAATTTAGGGTGACCAGCATCGATATAGGGTTGACCATCATCGGTTAAGGTGAGAAATCCTAGGTTTAATAAAAATGACAGATCTTGGCAATATTTTTGGCCAGATCTATCCATTCTCCTGGATTAAAATGGAATGTTTCACTTAGATAAGTGGGAATGTAGTTAGAGGAAGAATAGGCATGTGATTTTAGGGTTGAAATAAGTCTTAGTTATGATGAGTGGATATTAAGCCTAGTGAAAGGGAAATATGCTAAGAATAGGTTTATGATGGGGTGTCTAGGTGAGGTGGAAATTAGTTTAATTAAGGTAATTAAATAATGAATATTATGAGCATGGGCCTTAATTTAATTATGGGTAATTAAATTAATATACATGTGGGGTAAAGAGGGAGTGTGACCTAAATTTTGTGTCTACATATTGTCGATGCAATTTCGTCTCATTATCCATTATAAATAGTATCGCGACCCCCATTTACATGTGTATTATACATCAATATGACATTCTGGGAACATATTTCTCTCAATCTCACTAGTTCTGATACTATGTGTACATTTGATTTCTTACCTACGTTCGGCTTGATGCTTAATGACATCTTACTACCCCTTCATTCACCACATTTGTATCATAGATACTTCCATACCACAGTGTCTTATGGCTTGCGGGTTTTTCATCAGACGTTATTTTTTGTACGCATCCCTCATGGTTCACCATTTACACTAGGACTGTCTTGGCTCAATTATATTGGAGGTACACTTGACCCGCTCCATTCTTCACTTTCATTCCATATGCCCTTTGGTGTTATCTCTATTACAAATTATTTCTCTCTCGTATATATTCATAACATTTCACATTGGCGCGCCCATGGATGCCCACCAATCTCTTTTATGGATGAATATTTTGAGATTAATTCCTATACCCTTCATCACATTGTGTCTTGTTGTACAAGAATTCTCATTCTCACATGGGTGAAATCTGATATTGGAAGCCACCAAAAACTTTAATTGATGGAGGGCTTAGGACCTCATATGGTGCAAAGAAGATAGATCTGTGATAATATCTGCAAAACATAAACAGATGTGATTAGATAACAATATACGGGGGTTTCTCGGATAATACCAATTCCAAGAGGATGTTAACTCCCTTAGAGGATGTCAATCCCCGTGTCTAGAAAGATAGAAATAAATGATGAACAGTAGATATCATGCAGAAAAAATGAAAAACAAAATGCCAAGTAACTGAAATGATGAGGGGACTTAGCTTTTGCTCTAATATGGACATGAAATGGGCATCAGGATGGCAAGATGACAAACAATGAAAAATATTTCTCCAACAATCCTCACCTCTAACTTCTAATAATGGGAAATTTTTACCTTGAACTCAAACTTGCAGAACTTAACCAAGCAATTTCTTCTCCTCTCCTAAAAACTTCAATAAGAAGAGATTTCATACAAATTCTTCCTCCCTTTTTCTCCTCTTTGAAAGAATGGGGAAGACCCATATTTATAGCTTGGAGGTGAGGTTATATTGGGGTTAACGGGTAACCGGAGTTTGATAAATTGACCCTGGTCAGGTGAGTAAGGGGGGACATGATTTGAATGGGTGGGTGAGATAATATATTTGATTTGATTGAGTGGGGTTCATGATTTGGATGGTGGGGAACACAATTTTATTGAGTGGGGTAATGTGATTTAATTGAATATTTGAGTATTATTTACACATAATGAGGTTTAAGATTTTAATTGACTAAACAAACATGTAATTTTGGTGGGAAATGGTATAATTCTATGGAGAGAGAGAGAGAGAATGTGGGGTGATACGAAAATTTGGTGTCTACATTTTCCCCTTTTTGTTGAGTGGGTTGCGATAATAAGCCATGAGACAAAAAAAGAGTTAGATGAAATCATGTGTCTATAAAAGGGATGGGGATAGATAAAAAAAAGTTACCAAAGGTAAGATTCCCCAAGCAAAATGGCAGTGACTCCAATATCACATTGGAAGAGGAAAATTACAGTCTCAATGGAGATGGGTGATAACGTTCTACGGACCAGTTAGTGGGTGGAGACCACTACAGTGTGGATGTAAACCATGATGACTAGTGGAACATAGGAAAACATCCAAATATGTGCAACTAAATGCGAAGAGTATGAAAAATCCTTTATACATGAGGAATCGAGTGAAAATTTGTGTGTTTGCAAAAGGGACAAGGATTAAAATAATTCCCCAGCATAAGGAACAATATAGAAGATGGATATGTGATTAAAAATTCCTTAGGGTGAATAATCATAAATGTGGACATGATGAGGAGATAGGATAGAAGGGTGAGATAGAATGCCCTAAAGGGGTGATAAATATGGTGGTAATCATGTTTCATAGGAAATATGCATAAGTGGTAGCAAATGAGTAGGTGAAAAAGAAAAAAAAGTCCCACTTCTTCGATAAGTAGGACGAGAAGTCAAGATACTTTTACGACAAAACATAAGCAAAGAAAACATTCATGGAAGAGAACAACAATAGACAAATGATGGCAGTTCAGGTATCCTCCAAGAAAAAAATGTCAAAGGAAGATAGGAAGATATTCTTAGAAATGATGATGCCCCTGCGAGAGGACTGACGAAGATAAAAGATGTGATAGAGTTCTCAAAAAGAGAAGAGGCCAATGTTGCAAAGAGAAGAATGAGAATGTGTTATCCCGTAAAATTGGCAAGGGAAATTTTACAGATAACCCTACTAAAATTTTGTTCTAATCCCTCGTCAGGGACTCCTTGTGTTCGGAACTTTGCAAAATCCCTTCCCGAGAAATCTAGTTTTCCAAACTTAGCCATTTTTGGTTTTTTTTGGTCGGGTGCACATAATGTCTATGTAACATAAAGTGTTCATACGCCCCCTTTAAATCCTTTGGCACATGGTTTGACGTGTCGACACACCTTTTGGTGCACCTCACTATGTTGCGCCTTTCTTGCATGCGCCAAGGCACATGTGCCTTCATGTCAACAATAATTTTGTTGCCCCACGTTTTGGTGTACCAAAGGGCGCACATATTTCTGTGTTGAAAACACTTTTGGTGCACCAAAGACGCACATAACTTCATGTTGGCTGTTGTTTTGGTGCACCAAAGGGTGCATCCTTTCCATTGTCAACAGATGTTTTGGCACGCCACTTGAAAAAGTGATTGGAACATTTATTACCACCTTGCCTATATATAGGTACATCTTCCCTATCATTTTCATCAGACAAAAATCATGTGATTATTCTCTTCCCTCTGTACCTGTCAGTGCGCCTGTCATTATCGAATCACGTCATGGACCCAGTTTCACACCTCTCACATTATATATTCCTGGTAAGAGGTCCCTATTGCTCTTGTGATTTGTGTTTTGGTTTTTGGCTGTTTGTTTGTGGGGATTAGATTAAATAGAGTTGTGAAACCATGAAACCCCCCCCCCCCCTTGCTGTTTTTTCTATCTTTCCCCATGCACTTCCCCCTCTTTCCAGATCTACTGGTAAAGAGGATTGTCTTGTAAAGATATTGCTTGAAACTCTTTATTTTAGCTTCTTCATCACCCAAAGATACCCTGCAAAAGAAGCTTAAAATGCATGTAAACCCCTCAGGAAAAGAATCAAATCTTGAAAATAAGACTGTATTGTTTCCTCTTTTGGCGCATCTGCCACCCCTGCAACATGATATACAGTCGCGCTAATGGCACATCCACCATGCCTGTTGCACAAAGAACAGCTGTGCCCTCAAGGCACACTTCCCTTTCTTATTGCACCTGCTTTCCCTACGCCCTACTCGGCGCACCAATCTCATGTGTAGCATTGTTAAAACTTGCACCATTGGCGCACCCTGCATCTATGTAACATCAAATTTAGATGCGCCAAGTATAAACTGTTAGCGCAGGTGCATCCCTTATTACAGCAACATAATGTTATGCAATCCCTCTCTGCGTCGCGCCGAGATAAGTTTCCTTTAGCGCACATAATGCATATGTCACACAAGCCATATACGCACCCTTTGGCACACCAAAGTTACATGCAACATAAAAATTATATGCGCCACTGGCGCATCCTGTTCCTGTGTAACATGAAGAATATCAGCACCTGCTAAATGCATATATATGGCGTAGGCGCACTCCCACTTGCAAAAAAAAAATGTCATCTGCAGTATTCATTCGCCTTGCACCCTTTGGCACTGATTTTCCCCTTGCAGCACCTCTTTTCTGTGCACCATGCTATTTAGCCCTGCAGCCTGCAGTGTTCATGCACACTGTGCCCTGAGACCTTAAAATTGCTAACTCTTCCTTCTGTCAACGCTTTAATGGAAGATCAAACAGCTAATATGACTTTCTTGCATTGGGTTTCACTTCTTATTCTTGCATATCAGTAACTGAGTTCATAATTACATATGTCAACATCAAGCAAGAGACCTACCAAATCTAAGGGAAAATCCAAGCTCACAGAGGAAGAAATGAAGTATAAATATCAGAGGGTCAGGATGCCTGAATCCCAGGAAGAGTGTGACCTGGATATCAGAGACTTAGAACTTGGTCACATTGATATGGAGGATTTCTGGGCCAGAACCCGGAAGGTCACAGGAAGTCCATGGATGGACAAACTGATGGGCAGTGGGCTGCATTTTGCTGGTGGGATCCCAGTTAGTGTTTCAAACAATGAGTTCATGATGGTAGTAGCCCGCTGCTACAACAAAGACACAAGATGTGTCCATAATGAGAAGGGCAAGGTCATAATCAACCTCACTGCCTGACACTTTGAAATAATGGTCGGCATTCCTCACCACCGGCACTTTTTGGCTGTAAGCCGGGAAGATTGCATCAAGGCTTGGGATGACAATGAGGATCAGTGTATGCAGTTGATGAATGAAGTATACCTGAAGAACAAAAAGGTGGTGACCCGATGGCCACAGGTCATTCATCGCAGTGAATTTTCAGAGGAACTCAGTGATACAATCATGTTCCTGAGTAGAGTATTTGGGCTTCCTGATGCCCACTACTTTCACAAATGGATGCTGAGATACTTAGAAACAATGAACAAAAATGTGCCAGATCAACGCTTTGAGTGGGTGGAGATCATAAGCAGCACCATATCTGAGTAGCTCCAAAAACTTACCACAATGGGGAGGTTCTATATGAACTCCTACGTAGTTTATGCTGTGGCCTCAGAAAGGGATTATCCAGCTTTGATGCGGTGCGGGGTTTGGCCCCAAGTTAAAATATATGAATACTATCCAGAACTGAAGCTGGAAAATAGCATCCCCCAGCTTACAAAGATCAACGATGCCTTCTTCTACGGCATCATCTACCTTTTGAGGCTAAACATGACTCATGGTCGTACGACCAAGAGCATCGTCATAGCCACTGAGAAATGGGGGGCTTTGTTCACTCAATTCCCCACCTTCACTTATCTGAGGGCAGTTAACTTCTTGGGGGAACCAACCAAACTGCTGAGATATGCCGGCCCCAAGTTGATCCTATTAGAGCTGTCAAGATAGCTTATCACCTACCATGAAAAGTTCCTCAAGAGAAAGAAGGGTGGAACTCCTTTCCCCCTCACAGTGGGTAGGTATACTTATCTCTCTCACCACAAGGTGAAGGATATGTTTGCAGAACTGGAGCTGCTAAATCTAAAGCATAACTTCCCAGCAAGGCCCAATTTCGACCAAAGGAATTGTCTCCCCAGGGCCAAACTCGATCCGATCCACATCCCTCAAATCGAAGACATTTATATCGACCTATATCATGAGGTTGAACTCAAAAGAAAGGATCATTACCACTTGGCCTTAGCTGAAATCATCCAGTACGGTGTGGCCATCGTCCCGAAAGGTTATCAAACTGTTGATCAAGAAGTTGATCAGGTATATCTTGACACAAATGGGGATGATTGGCCTTTCGCCGTGATTGATAGGAACAAATCTCCTCAGACAATAGAGGAAAGGGTCAAGGAAACTCTGCAAAGAACAGAGCATTGGTGTAGAATGAATGGTCTCATCTACCTCGGAGTTGATTTCACTACATCTCCGTTGGGCAACGCACCTTCCCGAGAAAAACAGCTACCAAAGGGCAAAGGGTAAGGAAAAGAGGGTGATTCAAGCTCCACCCAAGACGAAGCTCCTGAAAGTCCTCCTTCCGCTTCACAAGAATGGGTTTTAATCTCAAAAAGACCAGAAGAAGAAGCAGCAGAAGATTTTCCGATAGGCACATCCACTCAGGATGTTGCCACGACTGTAACTATTGAGGTCCCTTTTGTCCCTTCTCCTTCTCCTCCTTCCCCTCCTCGAGTGACCCAAGTGACCATTACTTTGGTTGTGTCCTCTCCTCCATCTTCTATTGTTCCCCCTTCTTCATCATCCATCTTCTCTTCTCTCGCGGAGCTATCCCCCACCATTTCTTCCCTCTTGTCTCAGCTCCCTTCCATTCCCATGTCTTCCTCCCCTGCAGTATCCCTTCCTCCTATGAGCACTTCCTCAGCTTCCCTCTCAATGCCACCTCCAAGTGTCTCCACGTTTTTCCCTTCTACTACTGCAGCTGCTCCCTTTTCCATTTCTGGTCCTTCTCCCATAAGTCTAGCCTAGATCTCCCAGCACCTGAGTCAACAGAAGAGGAAAGTTCCCATTGCACCGATGGACTTCTCCGTCATCCCATCAAAAGGGGCCAAGAAGCAAAAGCCTATAACCTGCTTCTCTCAGAGTGCATCAGGGGAGAGAGTAATGGAGATTGCATACCCCAATCCTTTGAAGGATAAAAAGGATCTGTCTTCGACATATTACACAGTGACTCAAGTCACAATGGGGACATCTTTAGAAATCCTGCAAGGAGAGGCCCTATCTGTAGTTGATGCTCTTTGTAAAAAGCTCTAGGAAGCAAAGGAAGAGAAAATCCTGCTAAAGGAGCAAAATAAACATCTTCTCCACACCTTGCAGAAAATGGGCAGTGCATCTCCTACAACTTCCGCCGAAACTCCTTAACCTCTGAGTGAAGATAAGATTAATGAATATGCCAAAATCGGCAAGCAGGGCATGGCAGTTTCCGCCTGGAGGAGCCAAATCCTCAAGGAAAGCAAGGGAGTAATCGCTAAGTTCACCGAGTTATATCAGAATATCAATCGGACAAACAGAGAACTCCATGTGATAGCAGGACCCATCTCTGAAGAGCTAGACCATGCCAAGATGTAGCATGAGACCTTTCAGAAAATGTTCTATTGTTCAGTCAAAGATTTGGTCAAGTTTGGCATCCTTGGTCACCCCAGAGCCCTCAACAAAATCCCCTCTACTCTGGATTATCAAGTTGATCAGTTGGAGTTCATCCTGGAGAAGATCGAAAAAGTAAAGGAGGAAGCCCTGGATGCAATGCATCAAATGGAACAGATTGTCCTAAGAATGTCTCCAGGCTTGCTCACTTCTTCTTTTGCCTTAAGGTTGAAGAGACTATTCAAATCTTCAAGGAGATCGTTTCACAGGGGCTGGGACCAGAGGTCACATTCGACGCCGAATCCATCAACAACCTATTGGCATGTCATGACTTCATTGGGTACCTAATAGAGGTGGAAAATGATTATTCCAAACTCTCAGAAAAGATCATAGATGAGTGGGATACTTGCGAAGATATCAGTGATCGACACAAGGATCCTTCCCAGGATCAACTTCAACCCATGATCAGCAAGTTCATGGAGTACCATGCCCAGTTCCACATCTCGGATCCTAAGTAGCAGCAAAAGTAGGATACCCCCTTCCAGCCGCGGGACGATGAAAAATAGTTTCTTTCTTCCCAACTTTCTCCTTGTAAATTATCTAAAGTGTGTTAACACAAATGATGACATCATCCATGTTGCACCATGAGATGATGTCATCCACCAAAGTTGTCAAAATTCAACACATGACTTTGTAATCTATTGTAAGATATTTTGTAATTAAGTGGTTGTTTTGATTTGGTCTTCTTTTCTTCTCTCCTTCTATATATACTTGAATACTTGTTGTATTCAAGGGGTGGATATTTTTAGATGAAAAATAGAAGTGGGAAGAAAAGGCTTTGTACTTTTTGTAACAGAAGAAAATATTAATAAAAATATTAAGACTTTGTGCTGAATATGCGTGTTATGGGCATCTGATCTTTCTTATGTCAGATCTATGCATTTATTCTGTTGGATCTATCTCTACTTTTTTGTCATTTATTCATCAGTATTTCTTTATTCGTTTATGCAAGTAGGTTTGGCTATGTTTACTACCAATCCCAAAACATAAAACCTTTGACCATTCTGCTTTGGAATTCATTTCTTTTCTCCCTTCGGACCTGATCTCTCTTCATCCTCTCTTCCATTACTTTCTTTTCACAGTTGGAAACACCCCTATTGGGATGAGATCCCAAACCCCCGAAGGTGGAATATTGTGAGACTTGCATAGATTCCTGCTGGTAGAATAGCAATAAACCAGTGTTGAAGGATGTAATGAGAAAGAGAAAATGGATGTAATTAAATGGATCGACGGTGGTACATAAATGCAAAAAAGTCAGAATTAATTGTGAATGCTAGGTGTGAGAGATGTGTTGAAGGATGTAATGAGAAAGAGAAAATGGAATGGAAAGGAGGAGTGGTTAATTATGAGAAGAGAAATAAAGGTTGAAGGTGAAGGTAATAGGGGTATGGAACAGAGGGACAAATGACAAAGGAGGAGAAAAGAAGGAATACAAGAGGAGGAAGATAAAAATGAAGGATTATAGAGGAATGGGTAAATGATGAAGTGTAAAAGAGGAGAAAAGAATAAAATGATAGAGCAGAGGGTGAAATTATGAAAAAGGGGAGAGAGTTATTTATGATAAAAAGTGTGAAGGAGGGTGAAGAAGATGAAGGTAGAGAGGTAATGAAAAATGAAAGCGATGATAGACCAAAGAAAATTGAAGGAAATAGATCATAGTGTGGAAATCCAAGGAAAAGAATATGGAACTGACCACATGGAAATGCATGTGGATGGTGGGGTGACAAAAAATATGTGACAATGCTGAAGAGTCAGGTTATCGACGGGGAAGTAAGAAGGAAGTGCGAGGTAAAATGGGGAAGAAGAAAATATAGAGGAAGTGAAATAAGACAAGGATCAAAAAGGAGGAGAGGACAACAAAGAAAATTATGCATTAGGAAGGGAACTAAGGACAGAGATATTTGATAAAGAGTGAGAAGCATAAGGAACATAAAGAGAAGCTAGATGGGAGAAATTAAAGAGATTGGAAAAGATGTGGAGATGTATGAGATGAGGATAAGTTGATGACGAGAAAATAGAGAGAGGGTGTATGATGAATACAGTGAAAAAATTGGCAAGGAAGAATGAAATATGGAGAGGTGGTGAAGAAAATGATAGGAAGGGATAAGAGAGGCAATGTCAGTGAATGGATGTTAGGAGAAATCCACTAATAATGATCAGTAGGGAAGGATGGGGAAAAAGGTCAGAAGAGGGGGAAATTAAATGAGGAATGGAAGGGGGAATGTCAATGAAGGGATGTTAGGAGAAGTCCCTGATAATTATTAGAGGGAACAAAAGAAGGAAGGAATGAAGATAGAATGGGGAAGATCAAAGATAAGGATATAGGTTGTGCAGAATGGGGATGAGTGATTTTTAGGAGAATTCCACTGATATTTATTAGCATGGAAATAGAATATGATGATGAAATAATGTTAGGAGATGAACAATGATAATGATGGGTAAGTATGGGGGTAGATATATGGGAGAAATCTGGAATATAGAGTGTAAAGAGTAAATAAATGAGAGATAATGATGTGTGTGAAGATGATGGTGAGGACAGGACATCGTGGATGAGAATGAATGAAATACAGATGAAGAAAAAAGACACAAAATGAATGGGGAAGTAACAGGTAAGTAAGATTACCAAGAAAGGGATGATGGATATGAACAAGGAGAAAGTAGGCAGTTTTGCGAGAATGGAAGAGGAGGTGAGAGGCTGTGATGATGGGGAATGATGAGAAAATGTATATGGTGAGAATGCGGAGTAATAGGCAAGTGCAAGATGATAGATCATGCTTAAGAGGGACTCTTAAGTAATATCACCATGTCACAGGAGGAGTTAAGTAAGATCACCAAACTGGTAGTGACGATATGGAAGGAGAAAGACAATATTGTATTGGGTACATGTGTGGAATGGTTGGTTGGAGTAGATGAGTATGATGAGAGGTGGGAGATAGAAGATGAGGAAAATATGATGGGATGTGGAAGGGTCAGATGGGAAACCATTCTTAAGAGGGAATCTTAAGTAAGATTTCCATATGACAAGAATTGTTAAGTAGGATATCTAAGCAGAAGGAGGAGGATGAAAAGACAGAGCGGTGTATTCCAAAATGGAACAAGAGATGAAAGGAGTTGATAACAAGGAAACAAAGGAGTGTGACATGAGTGGATGGAGGAACATATGCAGTGTAAATGGAAATTGTAAGGGAAATCCTTAATTAGGATGCCCGCATGGTGGGAGTGATGATGTAAGAGTGTTAAGTGAAAAAGGAGTGGAAATATGTTTGTGGTGGTGATTGTCATTCACTGCAAGAGGAAATGGTGGAGAAGCTTCTACAGCAGGAGGATCCAAGGAAGAAGATATACCTTAACTAATTTTCTCTAGTTGTATGGATGATTAAGTAATATTTTCAAACTAAAAGTGGAAGAGTAAAAGGGAAACTTGAGAGGAAATGCAACTAGCAGATATGGCATGGTGAAAGGGGATAGAAAGGTGAGAAGGATGATGTGGAGACAAATGGTGATGAGTGGAAATGGGGAGTGAAGAGCAATGGATCAAAGACATTGTCGATCATGTTGGGGGATAAGAAGCTGTAGGATAATGAACTTGCCTTGAGAAGGATCCTCAAGTAGAATTTGTAAACTACAACGACGATCAAGTAGAATTCACAAACTGAAAAGTGTATTTGTGAGCACATTCATGGATGTTATGGATAGATATAGAATTCATAGAGTGAAATTTGATGTTATTTTGATAAAATATGATCTTGATGAGATGAATGGAACATAGTTATAGCAAGGGCATATAGGGAAAACTATGCTTTGAACTGGATTAGAGATAAACAAGAAAGGTTACCACTAAAGGCATTGCACTTGTAGATAATAACAAGTGTTAACACATAACCAATAATATTTAGTTTATACCAAAAGACCATGAAGAAATATGGATGAAATATTCTCATAAACCTAATGTTGACATGACAAAGGATTTGGGATGTAACTTGTATGCGGGAAGAATGATGAGGCTAAATTATGCCTCATCAATGTGTAATAAATACTCTCTTTTTACTCCCCTTTTAACTAATTTTTTCTACATTTCATAAATTTTTTTATCTAAATATAAGTTAGGATGTAAGTGTCCCATATTTTGTTTTATTTATTTCCAATGTATAAAAAATCTATAATTCCTAACAAATTGCATGGAAATTCAGTTTTTGGAATAAACAAGTCATATTTGGTCAAGATAAGAAAATTATGAAGTAATACTGCACCTTTTCGAGGAAGATGGCCAAAATGTGGCTTAGCTCTAAAACTCTATCACTTAGCTCTAGAACTCCATCACTTAGCTCCAGAACTTTAGCAGTTAGTTCTAGAAGGTTTCCCCTTTGGTTCCAAAACTTCTCTAAAGTTCTGGAATCAATGGAAGTCTCCTTATTCTATCAAAATTCAGTTATGGAGCAAAGAATGGGCCTTCCAATAAGAAATAGACTAACATTTTTCCTATTCTTCATACTCTGAAAATACATATGTAAAACCAACAGCTATATATCCAGCTACTTTTCTAAAATTCATATCTACTTTGGGCACTATTTTGTTTTCACTAGAATCTGTAGGTAGGAAGATAGTTGTTGAACACTCTCATGATTTAAAATACATCTTCAGATGGGAAATATATATATAGATAACTGAAGATAGATGTAAGGGAGAGTTAAGTGTTTATAAGACTAAATAATTTGATAATAAGAATAGCCATTTTATTCAGAGAGCAACATATTATGTTAACTCCTGATTTAAGGTGGAGCAAGGCCCCACTCCTCCAAGAAGAAGGAACTTCTCTTTCGTTAGTATTTATATTTTCAAGTAATTTGTATTAATATGTTATTTGGAAATTTTGAAAGTACTTTTGATTCATCAATTAAAATTCGTTTCATTGAGTTCTTTATTTTCCCTGCAAGTGTTATAGTTACTTTCTTATTTCCTGACAAGCATTTTAAACAACATTTTTAAAGTGTTTTTATTTCCAACAATGTGTTCAATTCTATAAAGTGTGTTTATTTCCAACAGTGTGTTCAATTCTACAAATTTGTTCATTTTAGCAATGTGTTTTTATTTCAGCAAGTTTCTTATAGGTTAGCTTTAATAAGGATTTGGCCAAGAAATCTTAAGATGCTTTAAATCCCCCCAAAAAAATTAAAAAATAATAAGTATGTACAGTCAATTACTAGCTCGCCTGAGACTTCACTTGTTACATATAGCTTCAGACACACCCCTAGTTTTGATATGACATCAACCTTGAGTTGATTAAATGAAGGGAATAATGACACCCATCATTTTTGGCATCATTGTTGGGGATTACACTAATCAAAATTTTCTAACTAGGTGTCAACAAGAAAAATAATCACACATCTATTAATTGAAAAATCTTCCCTACATTGTCATAAAATTTATGAGTAGACCAAGAGACGTAAAGGGTAGATTTATCCAAAATATATATCAACAAGAATTATCAGCATCCTCTAGTTCAAATAAGGAAGTTGAGAAAGAATTAGAAGCACCATTATCCCTTATGAGATAGGAAGTAGAACTTCCACCTTTGGAATTTGTGGATCAATCACCAGAAGAGGGTAGAGCCTTTAGAAGAAGGGTTATATCCCAAGACTCGTTTAGATCACTTTTTTATTCTCAAATGAGAATTCAACCTCCTACTCCTAACTTCTCACCTTTTCCAAAGCAAATCACATACCATGTTGATTAGGAAAAACATTCATAATATATTGCAAATATTGCTTGAGAATCTAAAAGAGAACCTGATAGGACTTTACTTATCTAATTTAGTTGGAGGATGACCATACACCCATGAATAATATTTCACCTACACACTTTCTTACATTTACAGGAAATGTTATCTAAGGATCCTAACCAATTTTTGTTTGAATTTAAAGTATTATGTCAAACTTATGACTACAAAATAGATAATCAAAAGCTCAAGTTGTTCTCGTCTACCCTAAAAGATGCAGTAATGAGGTGGTTTATGGGCTTAGAATCCAATTCCATTACCACTTGGGGGAAAATGGAAACTTCCTTCTTAGAAAAATATCAAGACTATTGTAGAGGGAGAAATAGGAAGGAAGAATTTTTTAGGATCAAACAAGATGAGGATGAAAATTTCGAAGATTATTTAGATAGATTTCTCTTCATAAGTAAAAGATGTGGATTTGTACTTCAAGAAGAGTTAAGAAAAACCATTTTTCTTAAAGTTTTGGATGATGAATCTAGGGAATCCCTTAACTTAAAGGGAGGTGGAAACATCAATCAATTGAGAATGAACAATATTAAAAATCTTTGTATAATTTATTCAAGAATGAGGGGTAGACCTAGGAAAGGAAAAACTGTGAAAGGTACGAATCTAGACATGAAAAAACATATGGATGAGCTATAAAAATTTAAAACATATATCTTATTTCAATTAACTTCAATCATAGATGGATTTCAAGCCAAAGAATATACTAATACTAAACCATTAGCTATGTATTTTCCTAGATGCAAAAAGAAGCATGCAATAAGATATTGTCCTCTAGATAAAACAGAAATATGTCCTATTTGTGAATCTAGGAATCATGAATTTAATGCTTGTTCTCTTCTTCCATTCATAAAAAAGTAGCTTATACAAACCAAAAATTCTTCCACCATAGAAGAAGTAAACTTTATCTAGAGACAAGCTAGCCAGGGGCAGATCATACCAAGATTCATTCTTAATCACTGGATGATGCCATGGGCGGCTCAAATAGTACCAAAAAATTTGGGACAACCCCCTTGGGCACCTCAACCAACATGGAATCCCCATGATTGAGTAGGAAAATCCTGATATGCTCAAGGACACCAACAACCTTGGTTTGGTCATGGTCAAAACCTAGGTGAAACCCCAATAATTATGCTCCAGGGACGACATATCCTAACCAACAATAACAAGCCATAATGGGTTCCCCAACATAAGGTTCACAAACTAAAAATTTGGTTCAAACAAAAAGACCAACATAACCAGTGGCTAATCCCAAAAACAAACAAACAACCCGTATTTATGGATCAGAACAAGAAAAATAGGTTGATCTTAACACCATGGACTGTAAAGATATTCAAACTAGATCTGGAAAAATAATTAATAGTCCACCTATTATAATTACCATGATATTAGGTGAGATGGAAAAGAAAAAGAGAAATAACTAGATACCAATTCTATAGAAACCCTTTTCCCAAAAATACTTGATGAAGTTATTGAGACCAAGGAATCTAAACTAGTGTAGGATTTAAGGAAATTAAATATTGAAATACCATTGTTACAAGCAATCAAGGACATTCCTGAATTAAACAAATTAATCAAAATGTTCTTCTTAAAAGGACCTGGAAGGAAGAATTCGTACCCTAAGACTATTAAAGTAGATGGGAAACTTACTGACTTATTAGAAGGAAAACTCCCACTTCCCAAATATGGGGATCTTGGAAACCCTGTTATTTCTATCACTATAGGGGACAAACATATACATAATGTTTTGGTTTATTTGGGAGCAGCTATAAATTTTATGATAGTAGACACTTTGGAAACATTACCATTGACAGGTATACAACCTACTAGCACCATATTGCAGATGGCAGATCATTCAATATATAAACCAAAATGGATCATTAAAAATGTTGCAGTCGTGGTGGAGTCATGGGAGTATCCATTGGACTTCCTTATATTACAACCAAAAGGTAAAAAACTTGGTTATCCCAACATTTTGGGCAGACCATGGTTAGCTACAGTTGTTTCCTTAATTGATTGCAGATCATGTGATATGACAATCTCTAATGGTAAGAATTCTAAAAACATTTCCCTATATCCTTCCTGTAAGACCTTTTATCGATAATTAGGAAAAATTATGGGTTGATGATCCCAATACTAATAAACAAAAAGCGTCTTCTTTGGTTATGATAACATTGCAAGATCATGTATAGGATATGGAGAATATTATTAATCACCCATTGAGTGATCACCAATTTTCTTTGGAACAATTAGAGATAGTTCTGGAACCTTTAGATTTAGTTCTGTAACCTTCAGGACTTAGTTCCAGATCCTTCAAATTTGGTTCCATAACATCAGACTTGGATCTAGAACATTCAAACTTATCTCTGGAACCACATTAATCCCATGCAGATGTAAATGATTTTTCTCTACAGGAACATGACTTCTCTTTAGGAGGGGTAGAAATAGCTACGGAATCAGTATCATTAGTCTCAGAGATATCAGGAAATAGTAAGGAATCTCTAGAAAATGTCGGTGATGAGGAGCTTGACCAACGTCAAGATAAGTATCATAACTCTTATTACTATCCTTTGTATAGTATTCTTTCTCAAGGGAACTTTAGAGACATTTCTACATATCATATGTTGTTACCACATTCATGTCCACTAATTACCCTAATGGAACATTTTCAACAAATCATTTCATCACACACTGGAACCAAACAAATTGAGATTCAACCAAGTAAGATTTTTAACATTAATAGCTGGTTGAAAAATGATCAAGAAGCTAAATTTTTGATGTTTTAAAATATCATACTAGATATTTTTATTAGGACTATAAAGACATGAAAGGAATCCACCTAAGTATTTGCACCCATCACATTTATACTAAAAATATTAAACCAGTTATGCAACCTCATATAAGGATCAATCCATCCTTAAGGGACATAGTCAAGCAAGAAATTGAAAAACTATTACAAGTAGGATTTATCTGCCCCATCTCAGATTGTCAGTAAAAGGGAGGATAACCAGATCATACCAAGCTAAGAACATAGATGCTAATCAAACACCACAATCAATAAGATGAAAGCAATTCACCAAAATAACTTTACAAAAACATTTGCAATCAAATGAGTAGCAATGTCGTATATTATTATGGAACTCAATGAAATACAATGAGAATGGGCCTTGCTTATATAGGCAAAGAGTAACAATCTAAGAACCATTCAAGGTCATAAATCAAACCATAAATCAAGGGAAGAACTAGTCATCAAAGAACTAGTCAAGACCATAGATTTAGGAGTGAACTAGAGATCAACAATCATCAATGTGAAATAAATACTCTCTTTTAACTCCCCTTTTAATCAAGTTTGTATGTATTTTCATAAATTTTGGTTGATCTAAATATAAGTTAGGATGTAATTTTCCATATTTTGTTTGATTTAGTTCAAATGTCTAAAAACTCTATAATTCCTAACAAATTGTGTGGAAAGTTTTTGGAATAAACAGGTCATATTTGGTCAGGATAAGAAAATTATGAAGTAACCAGCACCTTTTCGAGGAAGATGGCCAAAATGTGGCTTAGCTCCAGAACTCTATCACTTAGCTCTGGAACTCTATCACTTAGCTCTGGAACTCTATTACTTAGCTCTGGAACTCCATCACTTAGCTCTAGAACTTTAGCAGTTAGTTCCAGAAGGTTTCCTTTTAGTTCTGAAACTTCTCCAAAGTTCTGGAATCAATGGGAATCTCCTTATTCTATCAAAATTTGGTTATGGAGCAAAGAATGGGCCTTCCAAACAAAAATACACCAAAAAAATTTTGCTTCTTCATACTCCAAAAATATATATGGAATACCAACAACTGTATATCCAGCTATTTTTCTTAATTTCATATCTACTTTGGGCACTATTTCATTTTCACTAGAATCTGTAGGTAGGAAGACAATTGTTGAACACTCATGATTGTAGATACATCTTCAGATGGGAAATATATATAGAGAACTGAACATAAATGTAAGGGAGAGTTAAGTTTTTGTAAGACTGAATAATTCAATAATAAGAATAATCATTTTATTTTGAGAGCAACATATTGTGTTAACTCTTGATTCAAGGTGAAGAAAGGGCCCACTCCTCCAAGAAGAAGGATCTTCTCTTTCATTGGTATTTATATTTTCAAGTAAGTTATATAAATTTTTTATTTGGCAATTCCGAAAGTACTTTTTATTCATCAATTAAAATATTTTTTATGGAGTTATTTATTGTCCCTGTAGGTGTTATAGCTACATCCTTATTTCCTTACAAGAATTTTAAACAACATTTTCAAAGTGTGTTTATTTCCAGCATTGTGTTCCGTTCTCAAAATTGTGTTTATTTCCAACAATCTATTCAATTTTGTAAGATTTGTTCATTTCAGCAATGTGCATTTATTTTAGCAAGTTTCTTATAGTTTAGCTTTAATAAGGGCTTTGGATAAGAAATCTTCAGACACTTTAAAGCCCCAATAAAAATAAAACTAAGAAGTATCTAAAGTGAATTACTAGCTCACCTAAGACTTCACTTATTGCATATAGCTTCAAACACACCCTTGGTTTTAATATGGCATCAACCATGAGTTGAGTAAATGAAGGGAATAACGACACCCATCAAAGAAGGTTCTCCAAAGGTGGTGTTCCTTATGCTTATGCCCCATCTCTAGGAAAGGGAAAGAACAATAGAAGAAATCTTATCAAAGCGAGAAGCTTTCTAAATGCCATACAAGAGTAGACATCCTTCGAGGGTATGGTCTACTTTATACATAATATGGATGGCAATATTAATATATATGATAGCTTCCCTTCTAGAAATCGGTCTATTTATTTTGATTTGTACGCTTTTCCTTTTAGTTTCTTTTTTTTACACGAGTAGTTGTCCTTCGAGGGATCGTTTTGTTTTTTATAAGTTTGATTTTGCCTCTTGTATACATGAATTTCAACTTCACATGGAGGAGAGTTGAGAACAGTTAAGTAGACCACTTAGGAGGGGTAGATGATCATACAAGTGATACCTCATGGACCCTTTGCATGGCTCCAACAAGTGAAAATGATAGTGTGATGGATGTAACAATCATGGAGCTCTCACCAAATAGGAGAACTTATCCATAATGAATATGTTATGAGTAGAGTTGTGGTACTCATATTCAAGTTCATATCAAATTAGTGATAATAGACCCACATTTCCATGATATACGAAAGGTGTTAATGGTAGAGGAGTGATCTAAAGATATAACTAAGTGTTCATTGGTAGATATGTTGATAGTAGACTGGTCACAAGTGCAATGCATTAAGAGGTTATGTCTCTGGTTTACTACCAAGAGAGGGAATACATTAAGTTGCAATAGGATGAGATGATAGTTTGTAAAGGATTCGATGTGATAGATAAGAGAGAAATACAAATATGTCCTTAAGGAAGAAAAAAATATGACCACGATGGTGGATTTCGATGAAAATAAATGATGCCCTAAGAGAGACACAAATATGGCAGGACATGAATGGCCACAAATGTGGACTTGATGAAATAGATGGTGCCCCAAAAGAGACACAAATATGGCCACAATGGTGGAATTTGGTAAGAAAAATAACAATAATGGTCCCTCATAAAAGGACAAAAATGGCCATAATTGTGGACTTAGAATGAGATGAGGATTTGGACATAATTAGTTTAGGTTGGATGAATGTGAAGGAGGTAAACAAAAAAATGTCAAGAAGCGAAGTCCCCTAGTGTCGAGGGAGTTGTACAAATGTTATGTTCAAGGGAAAGGGAATGTTGTTCCCCCAATGAATTAAATGTGAAGGAGTTTAAAAGATGTTGAAATATTTTAGATGAGATTTTTTTTAGATTTGGATGAGATAAATGGTTGGATACCACAAGTTTTCTTGGAAAGATAAGCGGTATTGATGGACAATGGAGGACCTTCCTTAGAAGGAATTTCATGTGCAAAAGGGATGTTAAGGGATGATGTTGATGAAGGAATCATGGGAAACCCGATGGATGGGATAAAAATTGGATTAAATGTAGATGGAGAAGGATATTTCCCTTGAATGAGGAAATCATCTTTCTCAATAAGGTTGTGGATGATTGTCTAAAATGCCTTACAATGTTCGATGTCATGGCCTGAGGTATGAGGATAAGTGCAAATGCAATTAGGATTGAACCATGATGGATTTGGACCATAGGTATTAAATTATTTAATGGGAGGAAGCGTGATGGAAGATATTCGAACTAAATGTCAAAAAATGTCTGCGTAGGACCCAATCGAAGTGTCATGAGGAAGATAACGCTTATGATGTTTTGTCTTAAAATTAGGTATTGATATAGATTGGATGGGTGAGTTAGATAAATAAAATTTGGTTGGAGGACTAGATTATTTGGATTGGGATTTAGGTGAGGATGTACATTAGATGGGTAAATTATGTGTTTTGTAAGACAAATCAAATTTGGTTGAATGATTATATTATTTGGATGTGGATTGATCATTGCGATATGTCGTAGATGGAGAGATTGATCCTAAAATAGATGTTGTGGCATTGGATTGTTGAAAAGAGGGAAAATTTGAATATTTATAGGGATGTGTAGGGGACTGTCGAGGATGTTTTCCACGATCCTTAGACTTTGATCGAGAAGATTTACCTTTGACAGGTATGATAATAATTTCAACTAGAGAATCTGATGATGGTGGTGTGGATATTGATGGAAAAAGCATCCTAAAATAGGAAGAGGATATTACTAGAAAAATAGGTTTTTTGTATGATGAGATTAATGAGATCTATGTGACACATGTGGATTGTTTAGGTTTTGGAAAGGAAAGATTTAATTTTGGAGAATGTAAACCATCTTTATTTGATTTAGGTGGAGGTGTTTGTTCAGTAGATGTTTCAAAGGGTGTCTTTGATAGGGTTACAAATCGAGAGGATTTGGTCATTGGGATAGAAAAATTAAGTAAAGAGTATTGGGATAGACCGGGTGATGTGGCCATGGGCAAGGATTTGCAAGCTGTCACTGGATTTGAAGGTGATCTCTTTTCTTGATGGATTCTCAGGGTACAACCAAATCAAGGTGGCAGAAGAGGATTGCAACTAAACAACCTTCACAACACCTTGGGGCACTTTTTCCTATAGCATAATGCCTTTTCGGCTTGATCAATGCTGGAGCCACTTTCCAGAGAGCAATGGACTTGGCCTTCAAAGACTTGAAACATTGCATTGTCATTTACCTTGATGAATCTCACAGTTTTTTCAAAGAGGAGGGGAGATCATATATGTTATTTGGAGCAAGTCTCAAGGTAGGGATAGGTGGATTTGTTGATATGATAGATATAGGGGTAGTTGATATAGATAGGGATGTAGGCATATTTGGGATATGTGGAGATGTGGGTGATGTGGTAACCGATGGAGTAGACATTATAGGTAATTCATAAAATGCAAGAGTATTATCTGGTGTAGAAGTAGGTGGGATTGGTTACTTCATAAATGCTTTGAGGGATAAGAATGATATGTTTGCTAATGGGGTTGATGTCAGAGGTGGGTTTGTAAAGGTACATGTGGTAGAAATGAGGCTTAGATGGGATGGTTGTGAGTAATGTAGGTGTAGTAATAGGTGTGTATGATGCAGATATGGGTGAAGGAATGTGAGAGTTGTAGGGATTTGTTTGGATATCAATGGGGCTCAAATAGGTGCTAAAGATGAATCTGATGTGGTGGATTGGGGCATGATTGAAGTGGATAAAGTATATGTTATAGAAAAATTTGATGTAGATGTGGTAAAGGTAGAAGAAGTTATAGGTTCAGGACAAGTAGTAACAGTTGACATAGGTGTGTTAGGTTCTGAATAAGGAGTGGGAATAATATCAAAGGTGGTAACATATAGAGTTGGTGATGAGATAATATCTTGATTGATGGTGTGAATCATATAAGCATTTATATTTGAGATGTAAAGTGTGTGGCTTGATTCGTTGGTGGTTGATTATGTAAAGTTTGAGAAGTGTAGCTATCAATTTGGATATCCCCTTGATTTATGAGTTTTTTGACATGATCTTGGAAGGAACGACATTTCTCAATGTTGTGAACTTTGACTTGATGATATTTACAATAGTGGGATTCGTGATAACAAATAGGCTTGGCTTGTGAATTTTCCACGGGTCATATGGGATGAGGTTGGATGGATTTTACAGTCATCAATTTATTCAAATACGGAGCTATATGATTCTTCCAAGGGGGTATAGTTGATTATTGGTTGAGGGGATCATTGTTGAGGCCATGTTCTTATTTTTGCGGGTGATGGATTGTTGTCCATGGCATTGGCCGCACCCTTAAATTTTTCATTATGTGAGAATGGTTTAGTAGACTTGATTTTAGGTTTGGTGGATCTTAGTTTAAGATGACCTTGTTCAATGGTATGGGTTTCAAGTTTGTGAGCCATTAAGAAAGTTTCATCAAAGGTTTGGAATGACTAGACTTGTAAAGTAGATAATATATGTTTTGCACATGAACATGTGAGAAGAGATTGATGAGTTTCGGTTTTTAGAAGAGTGAAGGACAGTTGGTTTATACATCAGCCATCGTGTGAATGGACTCATCTTCAAATTGTCAGATGGTGTATAGGTTAGCAATAGTAGTTTTGCATGCAATGTTAATTGAAAAGTGTTCTAAGAATAGTTACACAATCTAGGTGAAAGAGAATATGGAATATTGTGGGATATGGTTGTACCAGTCCAACACGGGACCGAATAAAGACATGGGGAAATTATGAAGCAGTACATTGTGATCATGTGCAATAAGACAACATGCGTGTTTAAATGTGCGGAGATATTGTTGGGGATATTCCTTACTGTTGAACTTAGTAAAATCAAGAAGTTTCTAATGAGGAGGGTAGGGTTTGATTGGAATCGATGGATGAATTGGTTCATTACAAACTTGTTCATAGGATAATGTATCCTTGGGTGCTAAGGTATCAGCCTCTAAACTAGCCAACTGATTTATTAAGGCATGAATTAGATCACTTGATGTGTTGTTAGGTTGAGATTGGATTGGTTGTGTGGTTTAAAAAGTAGTTTGATAAGGTGAATGATATGTTTGCAGATGTGTGGGTGTTTGGGGAATTGTTTAATAAGGTGGTTGATAAACTTGCGGGTGTGCAGGTGTGTGGGGAACTATTTGGTAAGGATTGACATGTGTCATGGGTTGAGATTGTTGCATTGGCTGACTTTGAATAATAGGGACATGATGTGTTTGTTTAATTTGTGTAGGTTGTTGTGGTAAATGATAAGTGGGGATATGAGTGTTAAGAGGTTGAGATGGTTAGAACATACAATGGGTAGGAATGTAAGTATAAAGAGGTTGAGATGGTTGGATAGGCATATTAGTAGTGGATGAAATAGAATTGACAAAAAGGGATGTGGGTGGAATGTGATCCACCAATTTTAGGAGATTGGGAGGATTGAAATATTGTGGAATATTTTTAGAGTAAGAAGTCATATATGGGGTTAGGAGGAGGCCCGAGTGTCTCTAGAGGAGTGGGGGATAGTGGTGTGGTTAGTTTAGGAATATTGGCTTGGTGAGGAATATGAGAATTAGTTTTAAGATAGGGATAATCTAGGATGACATGGTTCTCATGAAGCAAGGCCATGGAGATTGGAGGTTGGGTATACTAATTATGTGGTTTTGAGTTTAGAATCTTGTTTGGAGAGATCGTTAGGAGAAGTAATTTTATTGGGTGGAGGACATTGTTGTTTTGTTTTTATTTGAGAGAGAGTGAAAATAGGTGTGAAATAGAGAAACATCTGTTTATGTAATTTGTTGACAAACAAATCAAGCAACATATTTTTTATCATCATGTTTAATTTAGAGGATGTGAATAAAAAATTGGATAACAAAGGTTCCTAGAGAATGGTAGTCTAAGGTTGGTTTTAGGCATTTTTGGCTAAGGAAATGTCTAAAATAATTTCCTGTTGGGTGCTCAAATCCCAATCAGTGAACCAGGTGAAAGGAGTGTTTTGATGTGTTGATCTTGTTCATGAAGTCTCAAGAAGTGTGTGATAATGTGAAATGCATAAGGTTAAACCCTTAGTTTAAGCTATCTAATCAGGAAGGATGTATGGGGTCCATTTTAGACCACATTAGAAATGTGAAGTTTGATGTAGACAATCATGCAGGAAAGGAAATTACAATGCAGAAAAGAGGAAATAGGGAAAATAGAGTAAAACCTGGAGAACACTTTCCCCTGTTATTTGATTGCATGTGATAGTGACATATTTTGAAAATTCCAATCAATGGTCAGGAACATCCAGGTACCCTTAAATTACCGATTATTCACATTTACAAATGGGGTCTGATAAGAGATGACTTATGGTGTGTTTGGGTTTAGCACTTAATCTTTGACAGTGTAATTTAGAATTTTCCTGGAGAATAGATTTCCCCTATTAAGACAATTGATTGCATGTGATGATGACATATTTTGAAAGTGTCGATTAGTGGCCAGGAACGTCTAGGTACCCCTAAAATTGTAGCATTCACCATCATGGGGTGGGGTTGGTGAAAGGATATTTGTAGCACGTTTATGGTTCAACAATTGGTCTTTGACAGTAAAATTTTGTACTCGCAACATTATGGAGGTCACCTGGAAAAGAAAAGAAGACAATTATCTGATTATTAATAAAAGATCTTTAAATTAGGTGATTGATTTTCAAAGTAAACTAATAATAAAAATAAGTAATCTGAAAACAATTTTGTATCCAACAATAAGGCACTAATAAGTTGTGAAAAAATTTCAGTGGCAGCATGTTATCAAATTAGATATCAATGTAAGCACAAAATATATTACCCAACTTGATATCATGGGACATATTACAAATTATATAAGGACAATTGAGCTATATATGGATTTAGAGGACAACAAAGTTATAATGAATCTTATTTAAACAATAAAGCAAATAAAAAGTGGCCTAAATAACAATAACATTAATTGTTGATTTAATATAATCTGGGTAAGAGGAAAGTATTTTCCCCGAGTGCAGTTTGATTGAAAATTTATTTGTGACAAATACTAAAAACCAACATTGGATGGTTTCCACCTCACAGTCCAGCGGTGACAAAGACAACACAACATAGGTGGCACATCTTGACAAAAAAGGAGTATGTGGCCCAAGCCACAATTCAATGGGTCGGTTATCCCTTTTGAAAAACTTTCTCAACTACGACCACCCATGCATGTGGGGTAAACAAATGAGACCTCCTACCGAATCAACAAGAAGATATTACGTGTTTGTATAGTACTCATATGAGTGGAAGACATGGGATTGTAGTTTAGGTGAGTATCATGTCTCTAGGGGAAGCTCATGTTTATTCACTAGGATAGTTGATTTACAAAAGATATTTGGCATGAGTTTAATATCAAAAAATACAAGAATTAGATTTGATCGTTTAGGCAAGATGTATTTCTAAATTATGATAAAACAATATACAAAGACTACTAGATTTTTGCAACTAGTGGCACGAGCTAGCTGTCAATGGATTTTACCATTTCTCAGGAAAAATAATTTAAAACTTTAGTACGTAAAACTTTTCTTTGACATTTACCTTTTCTACGTGGGACGTGAGAAACCATGGAGTGCAATTATATAGGCTCGGGGAGTGGGGACAGACGTGTGAGCATCAGGGAAGGTTCTACATGGGAGACAAGTATTGTGAGATGGAGTGGATGGGAGAGGTGGTCAACAATGGGAGGGGATCTCGATCTAGCATGGGATAAAGGGTAACATATGAGGGAGCTCATTTGGATGGGGGATAGCTTGGGAATCTGGGAGCTCACCATATAGCATAAGCTAGGTAATCAAAAGAAAATTACAATGATGCAGTGTTAGACCTCAAGGAGAAAGAAGGGAGATCAAGAGGGAAATCAGAGGAGATAAGGGGTAGATATTAGCCAAGGAATGGGAGGTGGGTTAAGAGTGGGAGGGGAGTTACAATGCGATGGAATGTGGAGTTAGTTGGGAGGTAAGTGAAGAGAGCACAGGGATGGGTAGTGGTTTTGGAATGAGATTGCGGGAGTTGAGACATGGGATGGGAATGAGGTGTAGGGAGTTGGGAGCGGATGAGTGGAGTTAAATAATGGGTCTGAAGTTGGGAAGAAAATTGGGATGGGATATGTGGGAATAGAGTTGTAAGGAAGAGATATTGGTGGTGAAGTGTGAATGAAATGAGGGAATATGGGAAGAGAGCTCGATGTGAGTGATGGCTTGGTAAGCATAGGATATCGGCGTTGAGTAGGATGGCTGAGATTTTGGATGAAATGGAGGAAGCAGCTTGGATGAGGGTGTTGGGGAGTAAGATGGAAGGGGAGATGGGGTGACGGTAGCTAAGCCAAGGAGGGGTTCGTTGGGATGTTGGTGTATGAGGATGGCTAAGGCAAGCTTGGTGTGAAATGGTGGTGACCGAGCTGGCTAGGTGTTGGGAATGTGAGTGGGGGTAGTGTAGTGATAAAAGTCTTATTTATGGGTTATTATTAGGTTTTGTAGTTTAGGTTATAAATGAGTTTAGTAATAATTACATTTTTTTAAGAAAAAATTATAGTGAATGTTATTATACTTGATAACTCAATTAATGCAATATTAACTAATATATCAACTTTTGAATGGCTAATTAGACAAGTTCCAAATAGGAATCTATTGATGTCGATTAACCATGATACTTAGGACACTTATGAAAAATAAATTAGAGTAACTGAAAGGAACATATACCTTTATTGCAAAACCAAGCACGAAAACAAAATTCAAGCCATAAGGCGAATTTCTAGAGTTTTTTCCCATGTGGGTAGACCCCTAAATGTAAGAAGGATTTGCTTCACTGGCATAATCATTACATTATGTATCCAATAAAAAGAAATTGGAGTACTTACTATAAATAGCTAAAGACCAAGCTATTAGAAAACAAGAAGAACACTGTACCTCCGAGGTGGACCTAAACAACTGATCACACTAAACTGAGATCTAAGAATATTAAGACCTTGCAAAACAACACCTCCTAGACAAGATGAGTAAAGTAACAAACAAAACAACCAGATCTAGGGTCTAATCCCACTATGCATGCCAAAATGTTATATAGGAAACCTCGTTCTTGCACAGGTGAAAGCCGATACTTGAAGCCACAAAAAAAATTGAATGATGGAGGGATGAGGACCTTAGATGGCATAAAGAAGATAGATCTATGATAAAAGAAGATATATCTATTATAATATCTACAAAACAAAAACAAATGTGATTAGATAACAATATGCGGGGGTTACCCAGAAAATACCAGTTCCAAGAGGATGTTAACTTCCTTGGAGGATGTAAACCCTTGTGTCTAGAAAGATAGCAATAAATGATGAATAGTAGATATCATGTAAAAACAATGAAATACAAAATGCCAAGTAATTGAGATGACGAGGGGAGTTAGTTTGTGCTCTGATATAGAGATGAAATGGGCATCAGGATGGCAAGATGATGAATAATGGAAAATATTTCTCCAGTAATCCTCACCTCTAAATTCTAATAATGGAAAATATTTTCCTTGATCTCAAACTTGCAGAACTTAATCAAGCACTTTCTTCTCCTCTCCTAAAAACTTCAATAAGCAAAGATTTCATACTGATTCTTCCTCCCTTTTTTCTCCTCTTTGAAAGCATGGGGAAGACCCATATTTATAGCTTAGAGGTGAGGTTAGATTGGGGTTAATGGGTAACCGAGGTTTGATAAATTG
Organism: Taxus chinensis; assembly: GCA_019776745.2. Lineage (NCBI taxonomy): Eukaryota > Viridiplantae > Streptophyta > Pinopsida > Cupressales > Taxaceae > Taxus > Taxus chinensis. The sequence goes on along the minus strand of CM034153.1, from coordinate 728,147,921 downwards.
ACCTTGATCAGGTGAGTAAGGAGGGACATGATTTGACTGGGTTGGTGATATAATAGATTTGATTTGATTGAGTGGGGTTCATGATTTGGATGGTGGGGAACACTATTTGATAGAGTGGGTGATTTGATTTAATTAGAATATTTGGGTATTATTTACACATAATGAGATTTAAGAGATTAATTGATTAAACAAACATGTAAGTTTGGCGGGAAACGGTATAAGTCTGCTGAGAGAGAGAGAGAGAGAATGTGGGGCAATACCAAAATTTGGTGTCTACACGTCCCTCTATGATCCTCCTCATTCTATCACTTATCAAGTTTCTAACACATCTCCAGTCAGTTTTTGATCATGATAACAATGATCTTCTTAACATCATTCCTTAGTCACATTATCACCAGGGGAAACCCATCATGTAGTACACTTATGTTCCCCCCACCCCTTTCCTATGCATAGTTACCTAGTCACCACTATCATACATCCTAGCACTCTCAATACCTAATGACACACTCTTGTGCTTCGGTTCACACTGGACTATTGATGGATTACCATTACACTAAACCCCACACACTACACTATAGGGTCTACACACTTACATTCTACCATACACATGGTTTATCCTACACCTATAAATCACATGTCTTCATAGCATACATTTTTCATATACTACACTAGTCATCAGTACATATGACTCTAGTTTTCCATTTTCATCCACGTATTCTACATTTATGCTAGGTTACATTATATATGGGTCTAGATTTACATGTTATCACTCCATATTCTATCCACACCTATTACCACATCTTCCATAGTCTTCACACCCTACATTTCCTATATTACATGAGTCACATAGTGCATTTATTCATCATATACATTCTACATACTACACTAGATTCCCTTACATATGGGTCTAGTTTCATTTTATCATCCTTACATATTCTATTTCTATATACAATTACTATTTCATCTCACACATCACATATTTTATACACACCACATATCTTACATTATATTTCTCACACTGCACATTTACATACCATCTTCATCACTTGGTCATTTATATACTACGTTGTTTTCTATGCGCTACACTCATCACCCTATGATGCAATTTAGTTCCTCAGTCCATACTTGACTTTCAAGGGATTAGCAATAAAATGGACCTTACATTCACCAATGTGACATTTTCCTCATGCCACATTTCCAGTGTTCGTGACATACACCTTAGGTTAAATTTTCACCTATATTATCATCTTGTAGTGGTATATGATTTAGAGCTAAATCATCACCACTATTCTCATCTTGTAGTGGCATACACCTTAGGGTATATCATCACTCCCTTATTTCATCTTATAGTGACATACAGTTTAGACTAAATCATCAGCCATCTTCATCCTTTCATCTTATAGTGACATACACTTTAGGCTACATCATCACCCATCTTCATCCTTTCATCTTATAGTGATATGAACTTAGGGATAAATCATCACTCATACATTCAACAAGTTTTGATATGCGCTTAGGATATAGGGTCCATGCACATCTTTCCATCAATCTCATCCCCATACACTCATTATATAGTGATATATGCTTAGGGCTAAATCATCACTCATCCATTCAACAAGTCGTGGTATACGCTTAGGCTATAGGGTCCATGCACATATTTCCATCTATCTCATCACCATACACTCATTCTATAGTGATATATGCTTAGGGATAAATCATCACTCATTCATTCAACAAGTTGTGGTATACACTTAGGCTATATGGTCCATGAACATATTTCCATGTCTCATCCCCATACACTCATTCTATAATGATTTACACTTGGGTATAAATCATCTCTCCTGCATTCAACAAGTCGTGATATACACTTCATCTATAGGGTTTACACACATCTCTCCACATATCACATTTCATCACCATTTCATATACACCCTCCTCACAACATGTTAGACACAACCAACACTAGTCGACCATTTCCCGATGACGCACTCTTGTTTACGGTTCATTCTTGACTACTGAGGGGGAAAACAAAATGAACCTCACTGCATACACATTCCATCCACTCAGGTGGGGCACATTGCTCCTATTATTCCATCTCACATTCCATGTTATCCATCCACAGACATACTACATGGTCTTAGGGGCATTTACTTTTTCTTACTAATTTTTTGCATGCTCACTTTATTACACATGTTAGATTTCTTTCTTATATGTCATTATCATTACACACATGCACGTTCATGCCTTTTTTTAGTTTGATTATCAGATACATGAATTTACACATGACATGGATGCTCACCTTCTACCCTTCCTATACCGGTCGCTGGGGGCATGCACATTCATCTTATCTATGTGTTATTGTTTCATTTTGTTCTCATCATCTTGTCGTACTTGTTTACACACATTTTGACATATTGGTTATCACTCTACCATGCTAACGGGTGTTCCATGTGCAACACTTTTTTTGCAAGATTACATGTTTCCATGGCTACCTCTTTGTTTCTAATAGTCTGCTTTATTTTCCTTTGTATGCATGCTTTTCCCTTTTCTTATGTGCACACTTATTTTTTGTTTGAAGACATGATGACCTTGTGTGTCTTGCGACATCATGAGTGAAGTCCTATGCTTTCAACCCGCTTTGTGTGGTGTACTTATTTTCTTGCATGCTTACACTACTTTGTTTGGTATTTCTTACATTTTATGTGTATTTTACACTTTTCTTCTTGCATGCATGTGTTTTTTGTACTAACACTTATTTTGGCGAGCCATATCATTTTTTGTGCACCTAGGTATCTACCAAGTGTTTCTCTTTCCCACTGCAGGGTAGAGTTGTATAGGTTAGAGTACGGTTAGTCCTCTTTTGGATCCACATTCTCCTTTCACTGACGTCACATGTGCCCCCAAAGAGGGGGGGGCATCATTGAGGTTTTTATACTAGCATAGCATAGTTATACTAGTTTTGGTACAGTGCACTTTCCATCCTTGGCATTATGGGTTTACATACATCAAGTGAGTTTAGACCTTTCTACGAACTCCATAAATAGCAGCCTCTAAAGGACATGGTGTCCTTCAGTAATTCTGTGGAGCAGTTATAGACTTGAGATTATAATGGGTGTGCCTCTCTACGCTAATCCATCTAGTGGTATCGTATCACCCAAAAAACTAGGAATATATATAGATCTCTTCACAAAACTCAGCAAAATCAGTTAAAGGTTGGAGGATACAGTACATTTCCTCCCTATACTTCTTCAACTAGGGTGTCGTAAGATCACCCAAAAAACTCGCGAAAGTACAGGATATCCTTCTACACCCTTTCTCTAGACATGGATCAGGTGCACATGTTCCATTTAGACTTTTATTTCAGCATATTTTACATTCGCATACTTTACACATTTCTATATATAGGTGTATTTTACACAGCATTTTTACATACATACATATTTGACCACTAGATTGTTTTCTCCTTGCATGTCCGATTGTATGAGAAACAAGAAGTCAAATTGGGGGCAACAACAATGACAACACACTACTATAAACACTACACATAACAACATCCACACACATGTTCCGCCCTAGGTTCACTGTCATCACTTTTTATGCACATTTTTCATCTTTAGAATTGACACTCCACATTTTTCTTTTTTGTCATTCCACATTTGATTCTAGTCCATCAACACGTCTTCTTCTATGCTCTACATGGATTTAAGGTACACATCTCTATCTATTTTATGTTACCAAGATTTTCGTTCACCATCATAAAGTGGGGGAAAAATGCAAACACAAAATCATGCACTTTAGGCATTATTTAGCCCGGTCTTATACTATTATTTAGAAGGTTCTCAATTGAATAAAGTACTAATTAATCCCACCTTTTTGCCATCAGTTTTTATATTTTATTTCATCATTCCCATGTATTTTTCTAAATTTATCCACCGATTTTGCAATTGCCTCATAATTCTATCCTAAAATTAGGGCACCTAGGCCTATACTGAGGCACCCCAGGGTGCCCTGGTCCCACCTTGGTCACCCCAATCTAGGCTTCTCTTTTCTCACTTATTTTTGTGGCCTTTCTATTTGTTTTTCATCCTTATCCTTTTCTTATTCGGCCATGTCATGGTTGATTAAGAAATTAAGATTGAAATCCCTATAAATATAAATGTATAACACCATAATGAGGGTCCTGGTATCATAATCTACTATCACTCCATCTAGAGTTGCATCCATTACATCACTTGTATCCACATAGTGTCATGCAGCAAGGCTAGGAGATCTACATCAACACACACAGCATAGGGCGAGGGATTCTATTATATTCCATGCACATATGCTACTACATTTTCTATAGTTATTATTGCTCACTACATCACAAAGTGTGACTAGTATGAGAGAACCGAGGGCACGACATGCACACACACAAGAACTACATCTGGGTCTGAAATGTAGTGCAATGCTTAATGATAAAACCACTAGATTGGCAGCTAAGGCCAGTCTAACGCATTCATTCTACATCTCTATTTTTCTTAAGGTTTGATACTTCATTTTCTCTTGTAGGTCATCATTTGATTATTCACCATATTTGGTGTAGTGTAGTGAATCCAGTGCAACATACACACATAGTATCAAATCATCCTCCGATCATACAAAATTCAAATTTTGAGAATTTACATAGACCAGCTCACCTAATCTGTATACAAGGGTGCCCCAGGGCACCCCAGTACCTTCCCAAGTGCCCCAGTCAGTTCAAATCTTCCAAATCTAGTCTTCTCAATACTTCTGAGTGATCCTCTACACTTCCATATTTTATTTACAAACCTGCAACAGTCTCTTCAAATCAGCTAAGCCATTTCCTTTCCTTCTCTTACATAATTAGGGTTTTATTTCACTTAGAATAATTAATTACAATTGTTCCATACTATTTTAGTTTCATTTATGTAGCATTTTAGTCCTCCTAATTAGATTAACTAGTGACTATACTTTTATATTTTAGTTTAACTTTTAGTTAATCATCGGGCACAAAGATACCATGGAAACCATTAATGGAGTCATGAATATTTTTATAGGTCTAGTTTTCACCTCTAATAGTGATGAAATTGACTCCATTAGGATAGTTTTTTCACATGAAATCTATGTGCAAATTTTTAGCTTGATCCAACTGTCAGATTGGCAAAAAATTTGATGAATTGACGAATGTGAGCTAGGTAGTTTTTGCTTAAACAAATAATCTAGGGCATCATTTGACCTCCATTTTATTACATCATGATTTACTTCAAGAATTAGGATGTCTGCAAAATATATCATCTCAATATGTGCTCTGAATGGAGAGATATCAACATTTTTCTATTTTTGAGTACGAGGGTTTTGCTTCGTCAACATATGGATTTCTTTGTATTTTTGGTGTTTTTATGGTATGATAGCATCAACGATAGTTTGTTTTCAGAAAAAATGCAACATGTAATTATGGGTAAGATATGACAGTATTTTGGCAGTGTGAGGAGAATATGGGGGGTGAGAATGGAAAATTTGGATAAGTCCCGCTATTTATAAGTTTACAAATGGAAGGGGGGAGGATGGCATGAATTTTTATGTCACTTTCATCCCTTTGGAAAATAAACTAAGGGGACTTGAAATTCCACTTTGTGCCTCATCACACCACTTGTCACTTTTTTACTTGTTGTGTAACTTAGAGGAGGGAGCTTAGTTTTGGCACCTGTGAGCTGAGGGAGGTGGTTTATGGGTCATATTGGTGATCTGGGGGCTTAAAAAAGGTTGGGCACAATTTTATTTCCCTTTTCAAAGGCAAAAATGTGACATGAAAATTTTTCTTCACTACAGGCTGCCACGTGTCCATCAAAAATTTGACTAAGTACCCAAATAGCATACCTTGGGAGCCAACTTGTGAAGGTGATATCTCGAGCTCCCCAATGAATTTTGGGATGAAATTTCATATTATTATGCCTGAAATAAACATAATTAATGTAATATTGATGTTACCAAGATCAAAATTTGACTTAATCTCTCTAAAATGGCCCCTTATTTCTCAGGATAGCCCATTGTGTGCCAAAAGAATGAGTTGCCTCATAAAGTGTACAATGTTTCATTATGTCTCATTTTTTCCACAATTTAGGGAATGGAAAATCATTTCCATAAGTAGTTTTTTGGGGGTCTTGAACCTAGGGGCTTAAAAAAGGTTGGGCACAATTTTATTTCCCTTTTCAAAGGGACAAATGGGACATGAAAATTTTCCTTCACCGCAGGCTGCCATGTGTCCATCAAAAATTTGACTAAGTACCCAAATAGCATACCTTGGGAGCCAACTTGCGAAGGCAATATCTCAAGCTCCCGAATGAATTTCGGGGTGAAATTTTATATTATTATTCTTGAAATAAACTTAATTAATGTAATATTGATGTTCCCAAGATCTAAATTTGACTTAAACTCTTGAAAAGGGCCCCTTCTTTCTCAGGATAGCCTGTTATGCGCCAAAAGATTGAGTTGCCTCAGAAAGTGTACAATGTTTCATTATGTCTCATTTTTTCCACAATTTAGGGAATGGAAAATAATTTCCATAAGTAATTTTTTGGGATCTTGAATCTTCAAAAATCTCCTAAAATATATATTTCAAGTTTAGGCACTCCTTCACAATGTTTTGTCCCTTATGCCCAAAAAACCACTTTTGTCGCATCAGCTCCAAAACCCTTGAATATTTCCAAAATCTTCCAAAATATTTTCACTGATGTTATTGGAACTTGAATTCACCTCCATGTTGAATTTTTATCCTACATTCCACTCCAGGGGGGTGCATTAGTCCCGGTAATTCTAGTGGTATCCCTTGCCAAAACTGCTCAAAAGCTTGCATGCTCCAAGAGATTCTAAATCACCTATGGGAGCTGACTTTTATTTTTCTAAATCACATAGAGGAGTAATTAAAATTCACATAGGAATCATTATACTGATAGGATAGTACTGGTGATTAGGATATACTAGCCTAGGTGTGTTTTGGAAAGATATGGCTTTGGAAAGTTTATAGACTGTGGTCCGTTGTCATGCTTGAAAATTGGAAATTTTCATGTTGCACATTTTCATGACAAAAAGGTGGTACAATGGTTAACTCAATAGTATGAATGATCTATTAGGGAGTGGTACCAAATTTAATTTAAAGTAATAACTCATGGAGCGCATATTTTGGAATTAAGTTGGGAGCAACAGCAAGAGGAATTATTACATACATGCACAAAAATGCATCGAAGTCAATAGAATATCAGTGAGCTAATGAATAGATAGAGTGATATTCATCATTAAAAAATAGGCATGATGGTAAAAAAAAGGAAGAACATACTGAGAAATATAAGTATATACCTAAATGGTAATCAATAATTATAATACACAAGGAATGGATTCTATATTAGGTTAAGGATTTGATCAAAATTAGGTTCACCACAATGTGAACCCTAAGTTAAATATATATGTTTATTTAACTAGGTGTATGATATATAAGAGTTGATTTTTGATTTAAGAAATATATAATCATATAATAATTAATTCATCAAATCATATCAGATAAGAAAGATTTAAAATACACAACTTAACCTAACATGTGAGTTTGAGAGTATGAAATATAATTATAGAAGCACTTAACTTGCCACAACTGATTTATGGACATATCTGAGAATGTACAACATAGAAATTGGGAGAACTAAACATGGGAAACCCTCATAGACTAGAGTAGAACTAGTGTAGACACTCAACTTTGGTAATTCTACTCTTTGAAATTAATGTTCTTATAATTGCTTTCTTTGTCAAACAAGTGCACTTTACCTATTCTTATCTAGTACATCCTTATGTCTCTAGTCTAGCTTGTTTGATATTACACACTCATTTGTCAACAATTTTCTATAATTGAATGCATGAAACCAAAAAATAAAATCCATTTTTCAAGTTCCAAACTTCACATTTAGGTCAAAAACATACAGTAAAGGCAGGAACATCCATATGGTCCTGACCCTAGTGTATGGTTTTGACCTTGCACACTTTGGTCCCAAACTTTTTGTTACACATTATTCTCTAGCTCACTTACTCCTCCAAATATTTCCTTTGTAACTTAAGTCACCTTTAAAAGAATATATAAGAAATTTAAACTCGCCTTTTTTATAACCTAACACTCTTAATCACTCTTATGGACTCTTATTGCAAAATCTAGCACAAAAGGCACCCAAAGATCCCTACACTCCAAAAATACCTCTTCACATTCATTAGGGAAACACTATCTAGATGTTTAAATTTTCCTACTAGGCATATGGGACTTCTTACCACATTTGCAAGCACTCAAAGTCACTAACTCAAGCAGATTTTCAAGAGAGAAACTCATGTCAAGAATTTTTAAAGGAAGGATGTCAAATCTGATTTCACTACAACTAGATATCACATTTGAGGTAGAGAAAGACATGTGGTTCAAGGTCTCTTCGGAGTAGTATTGACATCGGTGATGCATGGGGGTACCCACAACCCAACTAATGTTCAGTTTTTCAATACTTTATCCATGGTTATGGTTTTACAAAATTGATTAGATTATTCAAATACCCTCATAATGCGATTAACAGTAGAAGACAGAGAGTGAAAAAGAGAATCAGATAAGTGAGAAACCCAAAAATTCACATACCAAAATTTTGAGCATGTGTAAAATTGTACAAAGAGGTCAAGACTATATAAACATTCCTTTCCCTACTATATGGTTCTTCCCCAATAGATCCCCAGGTTGCAATTTCAGTTGTAGAGAATTCTCATGTCCAAATTACCCATATTTCATCATCTAGATTACCTAAATTTGTCCAAAATCACCTATAATCAGCTAAGTGCACTCAATCTCGTGTACTTATGAGTTTTTATTTCATTTTGTAAATGTTTTTGAAGTATCCATGTATTATTATGATATTGAATGGTTAATGTTGGAATTTATTTTTTTAGAATAATACCACGTACCTCTTATTTTATTCCTTATTTGATTATAGTGTTAAAACCCTAATTAAACTCTAAAAGGGTGAAAAAAACTAGAATTTTTCCTAACTTAAGACTATAATGTATGGTATAAGACATTCTATATGGTCTTAGACCTACTCTGAGGTAGCTTCTATAGCTTTTTGGATTTCTCACCTTCTTTGATTTATCTATCAGTATCAAACCCTAGTTGTCACACATACAACGAAAGCCCTCTATGTGAACTGGTCATCATCTCAAACCCTACCCATGGATGAAGATTCCAACAAAATAAACATTAGAAGGGTTTTAGGTAACTCCATGTACCATCTGATGTTGGTCATAATCCAAATAGGCCTCAATCCACACGTCGTTCACCAATTAGAATGTTATATCTAGATAGATCAATCAGATTTGGTAATTTATTTGACTTGGTTTTTGTTGATTTAATATAAATTGAATAAAATATTATTACAGAGTAACTACTGTAAATAATTATGTACAAATGTTAATATATAATAGTAAACAAGAAAAAACATGTACATTGTAAAACCCTAAGAAAGATAGGGATATAGGAAGACTTAGCTGATTTTTGAGTAATCTGGGAGTGATCTGGGTAGGTGAATGGTTGAAATAGACTGTAGGTAGTGTTATCAAAGATTAATGGAGGTTCTCAATCTCAAAATGATACAAGAAAGGAGAACCCATAGTAGGGAAAGAGCTCCCAGTAACTCATGACTAGAACTGAGCACTTGTGGCCAGGAAAATGCTCAAATTTTGATATCTTCTATGTCGGAAAAGATTCGTTGTTAATTTTTATTTGTCACTAGAGATTGACTCCTTGATCACCAAAGGTATTTGTAACCTATAAAACAATATGTCTACCTACACATCTCCACAAAACACATCAAATCTAATAAAAATATGTAGAATGTGGAGTCAAACTAACCCCTACAGTCACCCGAAGAGTGAATCTACGACCAAGCATCACACTAAATCTCATACTCCATGTAGTTCTATGTGAAAGTATGTGTAAAGATGCCCTTTGATTCCCTTATGCAAGTTACACTAAGATAGTGGGCTATATCTAGAATGTAGCAAATGTATAGAATGTGTGAGATGAAATAGAATAAAATTCCCCTCCTATGTCATGTATGTAGAAGTCACGTAACCCTTGTCCATTTAATGAGGGTGGTAGATGGATTCCTTGAAGTGTTTTTGTTCCTTTGGATCTAATCTTAGGGGATAGTATGTAATGTACTTGGTCCTTTATTTTAAAAACATAATTGTGTGTTTATATGATTCCCTTGTTTTAATTTCATAATTGGCAACTGAAAGGATGACCCAAAGTAGTAAAAAGTAATTAAGAAGTGAAAAGGGTCCAAAAGGATAAGAAAAATATAAAGAAGGACTCAAGCACCTGGGAGGACAGGATCACCTAGCACTAGTGTCCTAGTTGGGTGCTAGTTTCCAAGGCCATTGAAAGATAAAATAGTAAAATGTCGGCAAGAGTGCAAGGAGTATAAAGCCAATAAAAGTGCATAAGATAAAGCAAAAGGATAAAGGAAGTTGTCAATTACTATTTTTCTTTCTTAAGAATCATGTAAATACGGGCACGATTTTAATACCTAGAAATGTACCCAAGTTCATAGATTATGTGTCTAAATTTTCCCCCACTTTATATTGTTGAGTGAATACTTGATAGCATAAAGTAGATAGAACATGTGTAACTTATGATATTGTAGAGAAGAGTGTTTCCAATAGTGTGCCAAGTGGACAAGTGAAGCATAAAGTGATCGTAATATGAGGCGTGGAGACTAGGAAGGGGAGGTAGACCCTAGGGGTGAAAAGTATGTGTATTAGTATGTTGTGTTTGTTGATGTGATTTGTTCCTTGTTGCGTATTAAGGATGGGCCTAAAAAAAGAAGATTGAAAAAGTAATTAAAGTTCTGTATATGAGAAATCAAAGTAACATGTGTTTGAGTAAAAGTGTGATAGTATGTAAAAGGAAATTGTGTACCTGATGTATAAGAGTGTAAGAGATAGAAAAGTTATCTTGATTTACTCAGAGATGTTGGATTTAAATTCTGATGGTGAGGTTTTTGGGTGATCTCATGCCAAGAGCGAGCTTTTTGGGTGATATCACACTAGGTGATAGTTTCTTGGGCGATCTCACACCAAGATAAGAGTATTGGGGAGAGACGTATATCTTTTCTTTCCTTCCATGATGCTTCCCAAATAAGAACCATTACAGATGGTACAATCCTATTTGTTTTGATTGTTCTAATTGGTCGCGATTATTCTTATTGTAATTGAAATGTACTGATAAAATGAATTTTGTAATTAGAGGCAATTTCTTTCTACTGTAGAACTGTGTTGTAAACTACTAGAAATCTTGTTAAACTATGAAATTGAATATTTTTACTCCTATGACATTAGTGCCTAGGGGATGACATAAGTTCCCACAACTAATATCTAGTTCTAGGCACTAGTTTTAAATCTGTGTTTTGTACCCAAGTTTATTTCTAAGTCCATCTATAACTTTGTGCCTATGTTGATTTTATATTGTGTTGCTTTGTATTATAGCTCTGAGTTGTTATAGGGATGATTTGTTCACCCAATAAATGCCCCCTTGTATGGGGTACATGCAACATTTTTAGGAGAATGTGGTCCAAAGGATAGGACCCAATACTAATATACATATATGAAGTGGATAATTATAGGGGTGCGGGATGTGCATGGTAGAAAATAAGGCACATGCAAACAAAGTCGGATAGTAACAAGTGTTAATTGTAACAATTGCTACCATGCAATGGAAGATAATGTAAAAACCAACTAGGAAGACAAGTTAGACCACAAAATGTGGGTTTCATACATGGTACATCACTCACAATTTCATAAGACAATTAGGATCGAGGTGGCCAAAATCATACAATGATCAAACAAAACACAAGGCATAGCCCATAAACAATAGAAAGAAAAATGTATCAGAGAACCATCATTGTATGTAATCCTACAAGGTAAATGCTACACATTAAGTACTCATTAGCATGTTAGAAATATAAGTAGTATGTCAAAGTGTGTAAGATTAGTGAAAATCAAGTGCTAGTAATAAGTAGTAAATGATGAAACAATAGAACATGTAGTGTGTGAGAATAGCCAAGGTATATGCCCCTAGGAGCTTCAGTGGGACTTGCAAGATACTTAGTTTCGAGCATCATGCATCGTGTAAGGAGATGTATGAGATCTACATTCACTGCCAAATTCCAAGTGAATACATGTGTATATGATAAATATAATGACATATTGAGTATCCGTCTAGAATAGTAAGCAAAGTGTAATATGTAAGTATTATAAGCTAGAAAGAATAAATGCAACCAAGATATGAAAATGTTTTATGAGTGTAATGGTGTGATATGAAAGGTTTGAAAATGATAAGATCAGCATTTCCCCCCAATGGATGTGTATGAGTTGAGGTTCATTTATAAATTATCCCTCGACTATCAAGAATGAACCATAGAACAAGAGTGTGTGATTAGGAAATTATTCTGTTGTGTTTGAACTAACGATGTTGTGATACTCAAAAATATAGTCATGAATCATAGAGAAAGAGAGATTAATGAATGCTAAGAAAGATATATCATGAAGCACCAAGTGTGAAAGGAGTAGGTGTTAGGAAAGATATATCATGAAGCACATAGTGTGAAGTGTAGATGATGTGAGGTTCATTTAAGAATTGTTCCCTCAATAGTCTAGTGTGAATTTTAGCACTATAGTTCGTCATCATGTGGTGAGTGTGTTATGTGAGAGTATATGTTAGCAAGATATATTGTGAAGAAATGAGTGTGAAGTGTAGCAAAATTATATGATGTGGGGTTCATTGATGAAGTATTCCCCCAACATTCAAGTGTGAACCATAGAAATTGAGTAGATCATTAGGTTATGATGGTACAATGTGTGTATTGTTGTCCAAAATAACTTCCCTATTTTTTTGACAACTTACATCTTCATTCTGACTTTGAAGTTCAAGATCATAGGTTGTGTGCACTCTAGTAGTTCCCTTGGTACATTTTAATTGGTTTTCTCCTCCATGTGCACTTTCTTCCATACCTCCTTCCCCTTTACCCCTGCATGCATTCATACAATTATGAATTTCCTTTCTTCCTTCTGCGTGCTTTCTCCTCCATGACTTACTGGATAAGTCCCTTGTTTCTTACATGCTTTTTTCACATTGCACGCTACCTCCTTCCCCTTTATTCTTCTATTTATTTCACCCAATATTTTCTCCCTTACAATACCTTTAGAGCTATGCCTTACAGAATTCACACCCGGAATACCCCACTTTCACAAAACTGTCTAAAACCCGTCCCAGTATCACCCATATGCACTCCTTTGTGCATTTTTCGCAATTAAAAAAAATGAATTTCCAGTCCAAATTGGCTAATTCCCTGAATTCTCTTTCTAACCCTTCACTGCATGCCCTTCCTCTTGATTTCTGTGTATCCTCCAACTGTGCACCCCTGACTTACCCCCAAAACTAAGCAATCCCTCATCTCTTTTCTTGCACATTTGGTTGACAAAGCCACCAGCTTATAGTCGTGAAATCACTCATTTTGTCATGCACTATTGCATGTCTAAATCTACATAACCACGTCTGATCCTTCTTGGCTTTCTCTACACACCCCTCCTCTATTATCATTACGCACTCTTATTTGAATACATGTGCCCCATTTGCATACTTTTCTCCTATAGTTATGCATCTATTTCTCCAAATCCTTCATAGCACATTACCTACATGAATATTTCCTTCATTTTCATCTTTCATACCTCTTTCTTTCAAGTGCTCCTTGTGCATTTCTTTACCTTCTATGTTTAGTCACTGTGTTAGGTCATCACCTATCAAACTTGAGTGTGAAACACATAACCTATCACTCTAGCATGCCAATTGGGAATTGATTCCTTACAATGAACCACTACACAACATGTGGCACAAATAACAAAAAAATGAATAGTTGTCTAATCCTTCAGACAATTAATGCATGTGTGTCATGTGTTGTTGTGTGTCAATCTACACTATAACCTTCATATCAACATAATTGTTTCTACAGGACTTGAAATTAATGTGTGGTTGGTCTTGTTGGAAAGATGTTGACATGGGCTAAACTCCAGATCATTAAAAATCATTTTTTGATGGGATTTAGTAGGTGGAAAATATAGGGAAATGTCACTTAGGTCATTAATGCAAACATCTAATCTACTTAACCACTAGATTTTCTTCAGATCTTGCCTCTTTCCTTCTTCTACAAGCCAAAAAACATGGGGAGAAGCATGGACGCATCTGATAACCTTGTAGGAGGATTTTCCACAAGCATTCATTGCTTGTTGTTGGTGGTTGGATTTAAAATTTGAGTTTCCCTCTTCTTTCTCTTCCTCTTTTCTCCTTCTTCTTCTATAAATTCAAGAGCATTACTCATTGAAACGCATCCCTATTTTTTGTAATGGCACCATGCCTAAAATGGTGGTTGACTTCCCATTAGTTTAAGACCTTGAACTTGGTCTCTGCAATGTATTCCCTCACCTTCTGCCGTTAATGTAATCGACTGTGCATCCTTCAAGTAATAAAAATAAGGTTTTGTGGCACTTTTGTCTACCCAGATCCCTTTTCTCATTTATATTGTGTCTTGCCTCTCTATTCACATTTTTTTCATGGTGTGCACATTTCCCACTTTGCAATTTTCATTTTCATGTATTTTCAATGTATGGGAAATCAAGTTCTGCGTGTTTCTTTTCTATGGTGCACATTTCCACCCTCTCTCCCATATTTTCCCTCTTCCATTTCCCTTGTGGAGAGTGGTTGACCCTCAGACAATTTCTGGTGTTATCACCACCCCTTTTAGCTTAGGATTTCCATTTCTACACATCCTTCTAACTTTGGTCCCTTGGCATGATTAGTTTAGGATTTAAAATTTGATTTCAGCATTAGGAGTAGTTGTAGTAGTAGAAATAGGTAGAGGAACCAATGGATTCTCTAGAGGTCTTTCTCAAGCAATGTGTAAGGTCCCACAACTTGGAGACAATACCATGTTACCTCAAAATCTCATTTCATCCTGATATGAGGATTTGAGTGCAAGTTTGAGCTACAATAGTTCTTAGCACTAACCAGTGGGAAAAGTTTGAAGAGATATAAATCTTTGATCTAATATCAACAAGTTTAATGTATTATGGTTGAGATCCAGCCTTTGGAGCCATCTTTCAATACATCTGGTAATTCCTAACATCTATATTTACTATTTTTAGTAGTCCTTGCACCCTGTTAGCAGAGAAGAGAAAAAAAAAGTGTGCAATCATAGGTGTAAGGTATTAGCATCAAGCATGCGAGATAGATGTTCACGGATGCGTGCACACATAAAAAGGTATAATCAAATGTAAATCTCTAGCATGTGAAGCTGAACAATAGTTATCACGTGACTAAGTAATATGCATGGGAGAAGGCACCATGTTATTTCATTTATCAATTTTGTGTGTTCTTGGTAGATATCTAGCCTTGGGATGTTATTCTAAGCACATCTTGTGACTCCACTTATTCAACCAACCCATTATCTCATTTGCAAACCTTCCCCTTCATTTTTCTTCATCCATTTCCTTTCTTTCAATCTGTCCATTTTCCTCCTTCATGAATTTTTGCAATCATGTCTTCATTTCCTTCTTGGGATTCCCATTTACAACAGCATAACCAGTCCTCTCCATCCCCACATTTTCAAAATTCTCCTCCAAATCAGTTTTATGAGCCTCATCACAAAACAATATGCATATAACCCACTCCCCACTGACCCATATGGTTATTTTCCTAACCAAAACGTTTATGAAGAATAGGTTTATGCAAATGATGGTGGAAAATTCATTGCAAAAGCTGATTTACTAAGGGAGATTCAAGAGATGGAGATGAACATGATGCAAATCAGGATTGAAGGTGTAATAAAAGTAGCTAGAATCAATTTTAGGGTACCTTGTCCATGGGTTGGCCTTATGCCTAGTTGTTTAGCCCTTAACAAAAGCTACAATTTATAGCTAAGATGATACCCCAAATTACAAAATGGGCTGAGTTGATAAAGGTTTACCAATGTAGTGTTGGTCGACCCTGTCAATGGGGAAACCCTACGCTACAATCTTATAATCCTCTTATTCCTCATCCCCAAATTAATCCATCTCAACCTATTTTCCATGTTCCTAGTTTTCTACCCACTCCCATTGAGGATTCCCCTTCTTCATTTTCTTCCCTTACATCTAACCTTCGTTACTCTACCATCACTCCTTCTATGTGTGTTTCCATTCCATCTATGCATGTTCCCTCTATGACCATCCTCCCATCTCCTTCTGATTCCCCTCTATCTAATTATGTTGTAAATGAACAACCCCTTACCTATGCATCATCCCCAACTGATATCATCATGTTGGAAAACTATAGAACTGTTAAAGAATGGTATGACTCTGATTATGAAGATGAAGTTTCGTAGAGTGAACAAAAAGTGGCATCAATTTCAAAATAAAGTCAGTTAGACTCAAAAGGTGTAGTTTTTAAGGATACATAGTTGTTTATTGAGGTATAACAATGCATAACCCAGCATACAAACAATCTTCTTCAGGAGGATAATCTGCATGATAATCCCATATTTGGAATCAAACTTCAAGAAAATGGGAAAAACACAAGCATCAGACCATTCCTAATTAGATAGTTGGCTATTCTAGAGCCAAAGATAGAGTTTCCATTGGTCATGCTCATATCAGAGAATGAGGTAGAACTTCAGCACACCAAAGGTCTAGGAATAGTACCTCTCAAATCCAAATGCAGAGAAACTAAAGGAGGTGTTTGTTTTTTTTGTTGATAATTTGAGGAGACGGATAAAAGAGCAGCTGCAAGTCAATTTTTCACTCTTTTCGTAGACCATGTTTAGTGCCAAATCAGTCATATGGTCTCAATTTTTTAGGAAAGGAAGCTACTTCTCCCTACCTATGGAAGATTTTGTTTGAGCCTCATTTTCCTCTGGTTAGTATAGGTTAGTTTAGGTTTGTTTTCATAAAAAAATTACTTGCATACACTTTGCATGTTCCCTTTGGAACATGTATGAATTTAATATTTTATGCATACTTGTTATTTTTTTTCGATGTGCTCCCTCTGACATTGTTTCCTTTCCTATTGCACATTTTCATGTGCCCTTTTGTTTCTTTCTGGGATGGTAGTTTAGTTTTTACAGTAGAGGGAGTTCCAAAAATCCACACACAGTTTTCCACTCTTATAAATTCAA
This sequence comes from Taxus chinensis, assembly GCA_019776745.2. Lineage (NCBI taxonomy): Eukaryota > Viridiplantae > Streptophyta > Pinopsida > Cupressales > Taxaceae > Taxus > Taxus chinensis. The sequence continues at coordinate 728,130,648 of CM034153.1, read as the reverse complement.
GTCAGAAAATATTCACATGAGAGTAGTAGTGTTTCATTTAGAGTTCAAGTAGTGCTTCAAATGACTTCAGGGGTGTTCTTCAATTTGTAGATCAGATCTTCATTTTTGTAGGATGATTCTAAGGCTACTGGTCTCTTCATCTAGCAGGAAGATGACCCCAAAATTTGTAAAACTATTGTCTAAATTAACCTCCCTGGTTATTTTGATGACTTACATCTTCATTCTAACTATGAAGTTCTCAAGATCAATCATTGCACACACTTTGGCAGTTCCCTTAGTACATGCGCCCTCATGTGTCTTCCGTGTTTCTTCCTTGTGCTTCCTCCCCCCCATCACTCCCTCTTGTGTATGTTGTGTTCTTTGTCCTTCCCCCTTATTCTTATATTTATTTTCATTTTCCCCTTTATGCCTTCCTTCTGCACCCAAATTTTAGTCTAACAATGTCACTCACTCCTTGCATGTAATCCTGACTTGCCTTTCAATTTGGCTAAGTCCCCAACATTCTCTTCTTTTTTCATTCCCTTCCTCTTGAGTCCAAGCATCCTCTACATGCACCCTTGACTTACCCCCCAAAATTATTTAATTCCCTCGCATGCTTCTTCCTTAACTTTTTTCATGTTGCACGTCTCCTTCCTGGCTTACTCCACCCACCCCTCCTCTATTATCTCCATGCGCTCTCATTTAAATGCCCATGCCCCACTTGCATACTTTTATCCTATAGTTATGCATCCATTTCTTTTTTGTGTGTTACCTAAGCATGCATGTACTTCACTTTCCTCTTTCATGCCTCTTGCTTTTGTGCACTCCTTGCACATTCTTCCACGCTGATTCATTGTGTCAGGGAATCACCTATCAAAATTGAGTGTGAAACACGCAACCTATCAAAGTGTGAAAACTTGGCATCAAATCCTTGCAATGAACTACTATGTGACACATGGTAGAAATGATAAAACAAATGAACATTTGGCCAATTCTTCAGCCAATCAATGCATGACATGTATTGTTGTGTGTTTAGTATGAACTGTAACCATCATATTATCATAAATTTTGTTACAGGGCACATGGTTGGTCTTGTTGGAAAGTTGATGATGTGGGATACACTTCTAATCATTCAAAATAAGATTTTGGTGTGATTTGGTAGGCAGAAAATAGGTAAACGTCACTCAAGTCATTAATGCAGACATCTAATTGACTCAACCACCATATTTTCCTCAAATATTACCTCTTTCCTTCTTCTAAGAGCCAAACATACATGGGGAGGAGCATCTAACAAATTTGTAACTAAATTTGTAGGAATTCATTGCTTGTTGACATGTTGGTGGTGGTTGGATTTCAAATCCAAGTTTCCCTCTTCTTTCTCCTCCTCTCTTCTCCTTCTTCTATAAATTCAAGAGCATTACTCATTGAAATGGATCCCTCTTTGTTGTAACGGAACCATGCCAAAATGGTGGCTAGCTTGCCATGATTTTTAGACCTTGAACTTGGTCTCTAAAATGTATTCTCACCTTTTTCCATGAATTTAATCGAATGTGCATCATTCAAGCAATAAAAAATGGGTTTTTTGGCAATTTTATCTTGCCTTTTCTCATTGTTGGTGTGTTTTTCCTCTCTATTCACATTTGTTTGGCATGTTGTCTATATTTCCTACTTGTAGTTTTCATTTTCATGTGTTTTCAATGCCTGAGAAATTCAATTTTACATGGTTTGGGTTTTTTACATTCCTTTCAACCCTTTCTCCCATGTTTTCCCTCTTTCCTTCACCTTTTGGAGAGTGATCGACCCTTTTTTTGTGTTATCACCACCCCTTTTAGCTTAGTTTTCCAATTCTTAGCATCCTTCTAACCCTACTCCCTTGGCATGATTAGTTTATGATTTGATTTCAGCATTAGGAGTAGTTGTAGCAGTAGAAATAGGTATAGGAACCGGCCTTCTCTAGAGGTCTGTCTCAAGCGCGCAAGTTCCCACAACTTGGAGACAGTCCCATGTTGCCTCAAAATCCCATTTCATCCTAATCTGGTCTAGGTGTAATTTTGACCTCCAACATGTACTAAATGTGTAAGAGTGGTTATAAATATACACAATGAGTGTAGAGTGTGAAATAGAGTAGAGAAACGATAAGTAGATACTAGAGATAGCTGATAGCAATAGAAGGGGGGGAATTTTGATGCCTTCCAAGTATGCCAATGATGGATATCTATGTGATTATGTGATAGATACCATGCCCTTGTGGGAGAGTGTGATATGTGTCATGAAAAGAGATAAAGTCATCACAATGGTAGGTATGAGAAATATTAGGACCAAGGTTGTATTTTGGGTTGACAGACAGAAGTTTAAATAGGTTAGTTATCACAGGGTAAATTAGTTGGTCTTGTTTGGTATTCAGTTTCTGATTTGGTATTGGTACCACTATAATGGATTTGATATGAGGAGGTGATGGGGTACGGAGTTTGGGAGGTGGTTCCTTAGTTAGAATTGGTAACGTTGTAGAAGACTTGATAGGAGGAGGTGATGGGATATGGATTTTGAAAGGTGGTATGATATTGGGTTGGATAAGTGGTGTTAAAGATTATCGTTGCAGATGAATTTCCAAAGTTGTGGGAAATCTTAGAGATATGAGACTTGGCCCCGTAGATAACCTCCAAGTTTTATATAAGTTGGATCTTCTCTAATTTGGGTTGAGATAATGGGTTAGAGAGAAAAGGAAATAGTAAATAAATCCTATCTAAGGTGATGCGTCGAGACTTTACTAAAGAGCACAGAGATATTATTGAAATAGCTATAGCTACTAAATTAATTGAAAAGAGTTTAGCATGATAAACTATTCTGGAGATATCTCAAATTATCAAAGGCTAGATGAAACTAAAGAAAAACCATGAGTGAATGAATATATTTATGTAAAATATCTAAGGGCATGTAACACGATATATATTTAAACATTCATCTAAAACTGAAAAAGTAAACAAGAAGATTGAAAATGTTTAGTGCACAAAATAATAACTCTTATTAATAGAGAAAATAGTACATAAGTCTAAAATGGCACAAATTATAGTATTACTTTACAACAACACCTTGCTAAGGCTAGTTAACATTATAAACTAAACCTAAATTACTCCTGTGGAGGTCTAGAACTTCTCTCTCCTTTTCTTCCCCCTCTTGCTACTGGTACAAGAAAATTCTTATATATACCCCATGGCTCTTACTTCAACGTGCCTCCATTAAGATTTCCACTGCCCTGCAATTAGTTCTTACCTATGAGATCTTCAAACTTTAGAGCTAATCTCAAGTACATGTTTTTGGACCTGAGATTGTATTCACTCCACTGAACCTCGAGCCCTTTGCTTCTTTATTTGGTTCCTTTGACGGTGGAAATTTCCTTGTATAATACATGGAGAATTTTCATTTCCTAAAGTCTTCCAATGCTTTGTACCTTCTCCAAAATGAACTGAAGGGACACATTGATACCCTCCGCATTCAGTTCCATACTTGGTAAAAATTTATTCTAACAAAATTTAAAAAGAACGCCAAAAGAAAAAGTGGTCGTGGAGACAAAAGGTCACATAAATGGAAGAGCCCTGAAATAATGTAGAAATCCTTCTACAATTATGACGACTCACCAAGAGAATCTGTGCCAGCCATGGAAGAATCTAATAATCCTTCTGCAAAAATTCAAATTTTCAAACTTTGGCTCAAAGACACGCCACTCAGATTTTCTTTAAAGCAGCTTGGTACTCAGCCCATTCGGCCTCTATCAGGTAAGTCCTTTGTTGCAGAGCCTAAAAGGATCTATCCATCTCAATAATCTCCTTGTGAGAGAATGTTTAGAGATCCTATACCATTGCATGTAAATAGAACTCCAATTTAAAAATTAGGTTTAGAATAGCCTCCACTTCAGCAACACTAGAATCATCTTTTAAATACTGAAATATAGTATTATCATGTTGTTTAGCCATAAGTAGATGTTGAATTTGGTCCTCTAATAGGATGGTAGAGTCATCGTGAAAGGGAGAGGGGAAGCCCAATTAAACTAATTCTTCGATGTGATGCTTCTGCTCTTTGATCCCTAATTGGAGTCGGGTCAGGAGATTCAACACTTAATAGCGGCCTTTTTGCAACTCAGAATCTCACTGATTTTAGCCACAAGCATCCACCTATCTATAATATCATCCCCTTACAGGGTATAATCTAAAGAATCATAAATATTCTAAACCAAAATATGTGATTCAGGGACCTTGGTAGATACAACATTGCTAATGGTTGAGGCCGAGGACTCTACATTGGCGCACAAGTCTTGCGCATCAAATATGAATCTAAGTGCGGGTCCTAGGTCTATTTCCTTAGTTGAAATTCTCTTATAACAAGAGGTGTATAATCCCTACACCAGCATGATGATTCCCCCTTTTTGGGGCTATTGAGTGAGCTTCCAGGTCAAATCCTTGACCGCATTCTCTGACGCCTTGCACTTTGTTTGCAATATGTCCATCTCATCCTCTGAGGTATATAGTTTCACTTGGACTGAAGTAACCTATTCTTTCTTAGAATCATCCTCCTGTTGAAAGATCTTATTCTCTTGATCAAGTGAAATGGATGCAACCTATGATGTTGCAAGTTCAAATTCTAACATTGTGTTCCTTTCTTGAGAAGCTGTAAGAGCTTATTACGATTCCACATCCTTTAGCTCCTTGTGGAGTTCTTATATTTCTTTACTCGTACCCTTGATTTTGATGTTGAGGTGGGCTACAATAATTTTTGTCTGTAGGAGGCTAGCCTCCACTTTCTTCAACTTATTTCTTGATCTTGAGATAATCTGTGGTAACCACGATAGTTATTTCACTCATCAACTCAACCTAATCCTGAGGCCAGAACTGAGTCAGGTCCACCACAACAATATTGATGGAGTAATCATCTGGATGCATTGTCTCCGTATGGATTTATGGACATTGGAGACCATCTGGATGATTTTTAGGGAGCTCTGTTGATGGTCATATAGTGATCGTATCTTCTTTACTGCTCTTGTTGCATGTTATTTCTTCTTCTACTTCTCCTTCCTTTTATCTTGGGTCACCTTGGTCATCTCTGCATGATTCAAAAATTCAAAAGGGTAAGGGACTATCTTTCGCTTACAAATGGGAATCTTAATCAACAAGCCGTAAGGGAATTGTAACTAGTTATGGGGGCTGGGAAGTTATGAGAACCAAAGAAGGGCCCGTCATAACTTAGGGAGAGAAAGTGGGAATGGTGGTGGGAAGTAGAGTGAAGATGAGATGAGTCAGGAGGAAGAATATTCTAGGTTAGAGTGATAAAAATGGGAGCACCCTCAGATGGGGAAGTGAAAGGTGGAGGAGATGGATGAATGGAAGAAGGTGAAGGGGAAAATGAAGAAGAGACAACAACTATCTATCAAATTCTTCCTCAGGAGGACTCTGAGGGATCGGTGAAACCTCACAATGATGGTAATGGAGGGAGAGACTGATTGGTTGGGTCACGGTGAGACCCTGAACTATGGTCCTAGCACTGGTTGTACTATTGACTCCTCACCCTGATGGCCTAGCGTTGCTTGAACCATGGACGTGTGTATCTCGAAGGGTCCTACTGAGGGATGGAAGGAGTGGCCCATAGACTCATTTTCTATTGAGAAGGGTTGAGGGACTTTGCAGTATGTCACACGAATTGTTCTTTGGTGACTATGACTTCTTCCTTGCTATATTTCTGTGTCAGAATCGTGCTCAACATCCCAAAATTTCTTACCACTACTCATTAGTGAGTGCAGACCTCAAAATTAAGGGTCGTTTGCCCAATTTCTTTCCTATATTTCCAATAAGCCTCAATTTTCTCTACATTCCTGTCCTTTTTCCACATGGATGCTCTCAAGCCCTTGGTTGTAGTAATAGTGGGGTCATATTTGTACATGCACTAGATGAAAAGACTCCCATAGTGGAATCATGGGATGTCTGCTCAGCTCAACATAATTGTCAGGAGTCTCCCTCTTGAGGAGACCTCTTATTCTCAAAAAAATTCCTCTGCTCATGCTAGGAAAGGAATATAGGACTCTATTACAAGATAATTTGTCGGCCATCCACCCATCTAGGTTATATCTCCATAGGTGTCTCTGATGAAGGAAAAGCCATAGGAATCCATCTTCTTAGTGAGAAGATGTAATGCACCTTGTGTTTGATGATGGTAATCCCTCCCCTGCTCAAAGGGAGGTCAAATAAAACTTTCTTCTTTCATTTGGAGCCAAACTCTACATCAAGAAGCACTAATTACCTAGTTATCTCCAAGGTAACCACTCATTCAATGAGAATCCTTGAAAGCATGAAGGATTAATCTCTAGAATCCATGCAACCGGATCATTGAATATGCTACCCCAAATAAATAGTCACATGGATGCAGGGGGTCCATAAGATGACTTGAATTGAATCATTCATTCTATTATTGACCTCCTTCTGGTCAAACTCAGGTAGAAGGGCGCAACAAAATAGTTTGAAAATTCGTATGTCTGAGGAGTGGGATAACACATGAGTCCATGCAGATACCAGGATGACCTTTTCGGGGTCCACCTCCGAGTCCCACAACATTAGGTCATGAATTGGACTAAGGAACTAGGAGTTCTGGTATAAAATGAGGTGGAACAAATAGGAAGAGTACCTGAAGGTGACATTAATAGGGAACATGGCCAACTACTCACAAATAGAATTTGTAATGACCTTGGTGAAGTCAAACCGATACATTTGTTCCTTATTCATGGATCTCATCCGAAAAAGGGTTGACAAATGCCATTCATGGATGTTTCTGTCTGAGTCTTGGCTGAAAATGAATGCCAACATGGAGTAGGCATCCTGAGAATTTGCAAGAACATCTTCAGGGGGATTGGGAATCCTTGGTGTCCTGGAACTGCTTGAATCATCTTGTCACAACTCCTTGTTGATGAATGTGGGATTTATGTTCTGGCATTGAGCCCAAATGTTTTAGGAGCTTGGGCATATTATAGAAGATAGCCATTTGGTCATAGGGCAGGGCAAACATATCCCTGATGGTCTTTGGTGTAATCACCACCTGTATGTTTGTGCCCTTGATGATGTTGGAGTCAGGGTCAAAACAATGCATACACATCTGTATGAGCTTAGGATATGGGTGCACAAGAGGCACCATTTATTGGACAAGTGTGGTGGTCCAAATCCTGGAGCCAAAAGACTCAAAATCCCCCAAATTTAGGAATCTAGCATGGGTTGCTATCTCCCTTAGAGCCTTTGGTTTTTTAGGTGAGAATGGGATCAAAGACCCCATCTGTAAAATCCATTACCATAGAAGCATCACTGAGTTATTCCCTTATCAGGGAATCTCATCCTTGGGTGAAGAAGATAATGTGGAAAAGGCTGGTCCCTGCATAGGATTTTGGCTTGTGGTAAGGAACTAGATGCTTATCATGGTTGTTCTAGAACTGTTGAAAGCTCTTATGATTTTTTGAAACTAGGGACTCAAGTACTTGGGCAAGAGACTCTTAGCACTTTAGAATGATGAAACCTTCATGCTCAAAACTTGCCTTAAATAACATCCTCAACTCACATGAAGTAAAGGCTTGTGCATACATTGGGTCACATCATATAATGGTACTTTGGTTGTATGACCCTTAGTGCCAAATTCTATGTTTCCCAAGATATTTTTCATTAATTGTCCGATCCTTTTCATTAAGTATTCCAAAAAATAGTTGGATCATTTACTTTGGGGAAACATAGGAAGGTACAGTTCCTTCTAAAATTTCAAAAGGGGGCAAAAGGGTCTTCGCTGGAGACACATGTCCAAAGACACTTATTCAAAGGGGTGAAGACCACGAAACAAAGCAAAAAACAAAGAAAGAGGGACTATACATATGATACAAAAATGTTACAATACTTAAAAGACTCAATGGAAAGGCTTAAGGTGGATCCCATTCACCGGAATCACCAAGGGATCACCTTCCATAGTCTCGAGCTTTGAAGGCATTGTGTTGTTTACATGTACTTGATTTTTAAATGGGCCCTATCCAAAGGGGGTCAAATTTTCCATGATTGTCAGGCTTGGAAACTCTTGCGTCCCACTTCAAAACCAAAGTGTCAACTCAGAAATCTAGGTTCTGAAGTCTTATGATCAAACCAAATATTGACAACCTACTAACGGCTGATCATGGATTCATGGGTTATCTCCCATTTTTCTTGAAGTTCTATCAGCTCCGTGAGTCTTACTTGCATCACTCCATGTTCCTTGATATCAATTTGTTTCAATAATTGCAATGTTGGGATTTCCATGATGGGCATTACTGACTGCTTTTACCATAGACCAATTCATATGGTGAGGCCTTTAGGATCTTCTTGGGTGTGATTCGATCAGCCCATAAGGTTGTCTTGACATGCTCATGCCACAATCTCTTATGTTCATCCCCCATCCTCTTTATGAGTCTGATCAAGTTTTTGTTGGTGGATTCCACAAAACTGTTACCCTGCGGGTAGTAGTTGGATGATGTCTTCAAATATATTCATGCCTTACTGTGAAGTCAGACACTTTGCCCCCTAAAAATCCTTGGCATTATCTAATATGATTGTGAGGGGGGTCCAAAGCATGTGGTGATATCTTGGAGGAGCTCCAGGATCATATTCTCAGTGGCTTCCTTCAGCGGAACTACCTTTTTCCATCAAGGTGAAGTAATCAGTGGTAGTGAGGATCCACTTGTGACCTACACTTGAAACTAGGTTAACCATTCTGATGAAGTCTAGACCCCATTATGTGAATGGTTCTTCAACTAAGATAGGCTAAGGGGAAGTGTGAGCATTTCTCCGGAAGCCTATGTGGAATTGGCAAACTTTTGCACTTGCTCACCATTACATAGTAGTCTGCAAACAAGTTAGGCCAAAAGTATCCTACCTGTAGGACTTTATGGTGGTGGTTTTGGTGGAGAAGTGGCCTCCTGAGCCTCCCATGATGTAACTCCTGTAAGACCTTTTCGGCCTCCTCCTTTTCTAGGCATTTAAGTAGGATCCCATCAAAGTTCCTTTTGAAAAGGAAATTATCAATAATGATAAATTTAGATCCCTGCTATCTATAATATATTTTTTTTGAGAGGAAGGTGGCTTGGATACTCACCTATCTGCATGAAATGCATCCTATCTGATACCCAGTTTTTGGATTCATTTTCTTGGATACGGTGCACCATCTCAGATTCTTCATTCGTTAGGGACTATTGGATCTTGTGAAAGATATTGACACAGACCTCTTCCTCCTACCAACTTTTTGGATTTATTTCAATGTCATATTCTAGGATCTTAGTGATCCAGTTCAGCCTTTTATCAGTTATCTCACCCTCTGTGATGTATTATTTGACACTGGAGTGTGCCACCATGACCGTGATCTTGCTATTGGTAATGAGGTGTCTGAATTTCTTCAAACCTTTGACAATGGCATAAGCCTATTTCTCCACAAAGTTATACCTTGTCTCATAATCATGGAGATTTCTTTGAAAATAAAGCAACTAGATGCTCCTCTTCTTGTGATTCTCCTTTCTGTGTTCAACATAGATGCTACACTGTGCTCACTCCCATATACATACATGATGAAATCCTTGGATAAGTTTGGGTTGTGTAGCACTGGTAGCAAATGTAATTGCCTTTTTGATCTCCTCGAAGGCTTGATGACCTTCAGTGGTCCATTTAAAGTTTAGATTCTTTTTCATCATCAATGTGATTAGGCAGATCATTCCAGCAAAATCTGAAATGAATCTGTCTAACAAAGTTAATCTTTCCTAGGAAAGATTGTACTTGCCTTCTTGTTGACATAGGTAGAGACAATTCCATAATGGCCCTGAACTCTTTCTGGATCGATTGAGATTCACATCTTTTGAGACAATGTGTCCCAAGGATTTTTCCTTGTAGTACTCTAAAAACACTTCTTTGAATTCAGAGAGATTCTGAATTCCTAACACTTCTTGAATACAACTTCTAGGGTATCGAAATGATCTTCCACCATGTTTTGGTAAACACTGTGAGGTCATCCAAGTATATTAGGATTACCTTGTTAATCAGCTCTCCAAATGTGGCATCCATGGCTCTTTGAAAAGTAGACCCAACATTGGTGAGTCTGAATGACATCTTTGCATATGCAAAGGTTCCCCACTTTATTGTAAAAGTGGTCTTATGTTGGTCTTCCTCTGCGAGCCATATTTGGTTGTAGCCCAAAAAAACTATCAAGCAAAGAGAACCTTTCTGAACCTGCTACTATTTTTACAGTATCTACTCCATGGAAGGTAAGGGGTAGTGATCTTTAAGGGATACCTTATTCAGATATCTGAAATCCACACAAAGTTTGATTTCACCATTTTTCTTCCTTACTGGTACCAGATTGGACACCCATGTGGAGTGCTTGATTGGGAAGATTATCCTAGCCTCCAAGAGCTTCTTGAGCTCTTCGGCCATGAGAGATTTTATTTTTGGATTCACAGGCCTCTGTTTCTGATGCACAGGTTTAGTCCCCTCTTCTAGGTCAATAGTATGTTGGATGATATCCTTATTATAACCATGTAGGTCATCATAAGTCCAAGCTATTACCTTATCATACTTATGGCATAGAGCCACAAGTATTTCTCTTTCTTTTTGGGTGAGTAACTTCCTGACCTTTAGCTTCTTCCCATTGCCACTTCCAGCTCAACATAATCTTCCTTGACCACCGTGAAACTTCCTCCTATATTGTATTAGCATCATCAGAATCAAAAATACTTTCCAACATTATTAGTCCCTTTGGAAGTTTGTTTGTTTTGAGCTGGATGACTTGATCTCCATATGATTCTTCAATTATGGGTTGGAGTTGGTCTAAAACTCTTCAGATTGTTGTAAGAAGAGAAAAATTTGTTGGTTGCTTTCAAAAACCTGTTAATGATCCACATTATCAGGTATAGATGGGTGAATGATCAACCTCACCACTTCTTTGTTTGTTATCAGATCCTGGGTTGGGTCAAATTTTGATCTGATCTAGGCCATTCTATCTTGCTTCTATGTTTTGATCCCGAGGGATAACCTTAATGTTAAAGGCCTCAAAATCTTCAATAAGATCCCATACTCTATGACGATAGGACCTCATCCTTGGATTTTTCACAGTAGCAGTGTTTCTAACTTGCGTCACTACTAACTCAGAGTCCCCAAAGACTCTCAGTTGTTGTACTGCCCTCTTTGCACATTAATGTCAAACCATGCACTAAAGCCTCATAATCTACTTCGTTGCTGGTATAAGTGAAGTGGAAGTGAAATGCCTAGAAGTATCTTCCTTCCGCTTGGTGAAGATAGGCATATTCCGGCTCCTGAGTCATTTCTGCTTCTAGCTCCATCGAAGTGTAGAGTCCATTTTTGGGAATCCTTTATGGGATTCTTTTCACTTTTACTATCCTCCCTCATAATTTTGGAATGTTGGGATTCTCATCAAAGATCACATAAGTACCTAACCCAGTGGAATCAAAGTTTCTGAAGGGGTCTCTAGGTGACAGGTCAACCAAATAGTTTCCACTTTGGTGGTCACCTTCATCTATATATGATTCTTCTTCTCAGGTGATCATGGTGTGTGAGGCTTCAAAACCTGAGGCCACTTGATCTGTTATATGTTCCTCCATGAGGGGATCTGATAACACCTTCATTTTGGATCCATACTTAGTCCACAGGATCAGATGAGACCAATCCAGGGACATGTAGCCTCCTATGATTTAACAATGAAATCATGCAAGATAAACATAGTCTGAAGACTAGCGAACATCAATTACCACTATATCCTGTGGAACAATTATGTTTGGGTAGGAATAGAGCTGCAATGGGAGACTTCTAATAACACCAATGTTTGAAATGATTTCCCATCTAGTTGCATGAATCCTCTCTTTAAGGGCTCATATTTGATTCCCAAGGCATCCACAATTGTTTTGGGCATAACCGTAGTGCTTGCGCCAGATTCAATCATGGAGTTATGTAGTAATTTCTTACCAATTATAAGAGTCATGAAGAAGGGTTGGGATCTTAGTTTACTTACCCCTTCTTTCTGGTTCATTAGCATTGACTCCATTTGAGTCTTGAGTTGTTTTGAGTTTCTCCTTCCCTTTCCTGGTTGTAGTCAGGCCGCCACTAGATTTCAATGCTTCTTGAAGCAATTCCTTTTGTTCCAGAATGTCCAAGATATCCCACAAGGATACATTGGTTAGTGCCCTTTTAAGTTTCTTGACTACATTCATCGGCCCAAGTGGTTATGCTTTTGAGATTTGTTGGTATTTCACCCTTTCAGCCACTGGATGGAAGGTACCTTGATTCTGAGTGGTTGTTAGAGTCTCTTATCCTACTGTGGGTGGGGGTGGTGGATGTCAGAGATTCCTTCCTTGCTCCATTCATTGTTGGCAGAACAGGGATTGCAATCTTCTTTCATCCACCTTTTGGAGTGAGTGTTCTAATCTGATTATACCAGAGCAGAAGTAGATACTTCATTAGTGAATACAAATTCTTCTCCTTTGATCCAAGAGAAAACACATGTTCAGGCACAATCTCCACCTCTTGTTCTATAGGACATCCCTTGCATTTTTGTGACAAAGGATGCATTTTGAACTCCCTAGGACTAGTAAGGTCTGAAAGCATTGGCTTCATGACCTTCCCTCACTCTTTTTTCTACTACCTTCTACTGTAGATTCCCTTGGAGGACAATATTTTGGCATATGGGGGTATTGCAAGGAAAAAACCAAGCATTGGGGTCTTTCACCAAATTTTTTATCCTAGAATCATTTCTCTCCCATTATTGGGTGGGAGGGTCTGGAGTGGTGTCGGGACTAGGGATAATTTGGTTAGATGGCTCATACGTCGGAGATGGTTATCTAAGCATTTTGATATTGCAGAGGGTAAGTGGGTCTACCCCCTTGATAACCTTGATAATTTTATCTTGGGTACGTGCCTTGACTCCTCTTAAGATTGAATATCTCATTAGATAATTTCATGAGGATGTTTTTTACTTCCTCCATTTCCAAAGAAGAAGAACATGATGTTGTGGCAGGAGTGGTGGGAGTGGTGGCTCCTTGAGAGGATGGGTAGCTATACATGGATGTCCGAGCTTGGGTAGAACTTGAGGTTTGTGCACTGAGGAAGAGGAGTTATCTCAGGATATACACTGGAAAGGGATCTTTGGGGGAAGCTTCCCAACATCTATCAAGTTATTCTCATCCTGGACTACAATATCATATGTCTTGTGGAAAATAATCTCCTCCTAATGACTGAATCATCATGGAAATATATGAGTTTAGGGACTTTAGATAAAAGACAATAGCCATACCTGTAGGCAATCTAGCTAGAACTAGAATCCTTTGCCATGTCTTGTGGAATCTGGTATTGAAATCAGTCATAGGATCTTACAAATCTTTCTTGATATTGATAATTTATTATAGAGCAAATGATCTATCACCCTTCTCACTAAATCTTGTGAAAAATATGTTTCCTAATTGATCCCAGGTACCAATAGAGTTAGGATTCAAAGATCTATACCAGTCAAGAGATTTTCCTTTAAAGGAAGATCAGCTAGTAACCTTAAGGCAACATCTCTTCTCTGTGATGTAATGTACCATGCATATCTCTGTAACATCCTGAAGATGTTCCTCTGGGGTCTTGAAATCTTCACCACTAAATTTAGGAAGTGCCTTTAGTGCATTTTTTAGAATGGGATTCCATGTTTCCGGAGCCACTAACAAGATGAGTGGACTTCCTTGATTCCACAAGACAAACTGTCTCAGAGGAGGCTATTGAGGCCATTATGATAGGTCTGAGAACTCTAGTGGATTGTAAGAAGGGCCTACCAGGTGGTGGTGTTGACAAAGTCCAGTTTGTAGGAGATGGAGATCTTTGAATCTTTCTACCTCTTTTTCCTTTCCCTAGGGATAACTACAGATATTCAAACACACCTTCTTCTCTTGTTCTCAACCTTGTTTGAATCCTTCTCATGAACTAGAGAGGATTAAACCACCAATACTAGTGAAACTAGTATATATTTGAAATGAAGTCACAAGATGTTTAGTTACATAGCCTCAACAGGCTAGAAATTGTTATGGCACACACCAAACCTAGCAATATTTGAAGTTTAAGCTTTCAATGTTATCCCACTGGGTGTTCCAGGAAAACTATTGATGATTATCTTTGCAGATGAATTTCCAAAGTCATGGGAAATCTTAGAAATGTGGGACTTGGCCCCTAAGATAACCTCCAAGTTTTATAGAAGTTAGATATTCTCTTATTTGGGTTGAGATAATGGGTTAGAGAGAAAATAAAACAGTAAATAAATCCTATCTAAGGCGATGTGCCGAGACTTTACTAAAGAGCACAAAGATATTATTGAAATACCTACTAGATTAATTGAAGACTTTCAGCATGATCAACTATTTCGGAGATATCTCAAATTATCAAAGGTTGAATGAAACTAAAGCATAACCATGAGTGAATGAATAGATTTATGTAAAAGATATAAGGGCATGTAGCACAATAGATATTTAAACATTTATCTAAAATTAAAAAATTAAACAGGAAGAGATATAAGACACAGAAGATTTTGAATGTTTATTGCATAGAACAAGAACTCTTATTAATAGAGAAAATAATATAGAAGGATAAAATGGCACAAATTACAGTATTCCTTTACAACATATCCTTAATAAGGCTAGTTAACACAATAGAATGAACCTAAATTACTCCTGTGAATATTTGTAACTTATTTCTCTCCTTTGCTCCCCCGCTCTTGCTATTGGCACAAGAACATTCTTATATAGACCTTGTGGCTCTTTCTTCAATGTGCCTCCATTAAGATTTCCACCACCTGCATTTAGTTCTTAACTACGGGATATTCAAACGTTGGAGTAGATCTCAATTGCATGTTTTGGGACCTGAGATCGCATTCACTCCGCCAAACCTCGATCCCTTCGCTTCTTTAATTAGTTCCTTAGATGGTGGAAGTTTCCTTATTTAATAAGTGGAGACTTTGCATTGCTTGAAGGCTTCTGATGCTTTGTGCCTTCTCCAAAATTCACCAAAGGGACACATGGATACCCTCCACGTTAAGTTCCATACTTGGGAAAAATTTATCCCCAACAAAATTACAAAATAACACTGAAATAAAAAGGGGTCAAGGCGACAAAAGGTAGCATAAATGGAAGATCTACGAAACAATGTAGAAATTCTTCTACATGTGGCTCTTGACTAACCAAGAAGGAACATTAGTAATTATGGCATGATTCTCATTAGAAATAAAGGGGTTGGATTTGGGATCCCAATGGGATTTAGCAATTGGAGATGTAGTAAAATGTTGTGTAGCAAATGAAATAAAACCTTGAAGCTTAAGGTGCTTAATTATTTGTTTCAAAGAATAAAAATCATCGTCATGATGTCCATTAAGTCTGTTATAATTGAAAAATAATATACCTATGTATTTGGAAATCCAATAGGGAGGGTAACAATGAGTAATTAGATATTTGACCAATTAGTGATTGAGGAGACCAGGAAGAATATCACATTGCTTAGCATTTAGATAAAACATGAGAGGTGTTGGTAGTTATAAAACTTCGGATTCACTTATTTGAGCACATGTAGAAGACATAGGATTAGGATGAGGTGTATAAGAAGAGCTAGCATGGGATTTAGAAGAATGCTTTAGATGATGCATTTCAGTTGTGAGAGATGTAATCATGGTTTCCATAGCTTAAATTTTATCTTGAAATAAACAATTTAAATCTTGAATTGACTTGTAAATTGATTGATTAGTGGTGGTATTATGACCAATAGAGTCATCGGAGAGATGATCAAAGATGGAACTTACTTTTACAAGTGACGTATTATGACGGAGGTACATAGTGATGGATTTTTAGAGAACATCTTTACAAGGTGGGTGCATTTGAATAAATTGATATAAGGTGACTTGACGATCCATGAAAGAAGATCCGATAGAACAGGAAAAATAAATATCCAAGTGTTTGATCACAAGTGGGGTTCACCAAATGATTTAATATAAATTGAATTAAATATAATTACAGAGTAACTCCTATAAATAATGATGTACAAATTCTACTATACAGTAAGACACAAGCAAACAAGCATGTACAATGTAAAACCCTAAGCAAGAGAGGGAGATAGGAAGACTTAGATGATTTATGAGTAATTAAGGAGTCATCTGGGTAGGTGAATGGCTGAAATAGACTGTAGGAAGTGTAGTCAAAGCTCTTTGGTGGTTCTGGAAATTAGAACTATGCAGGACAGTAGTACCCAGGTGATGATGACTAGATTTGGGCACTGTTGGCTAGGAATATGCTCAAATTTTGATATCTTATGTGTCATAAGAGATTCATTATTGATTCATGTTTTTCATTTGAAATTCTCTCCTTGATCGTTGAAGGTACATGAAACCTACAAAACAAGATGTCTACCTACACATGTTCACAAACCACATCAAATCTAATAAAAAAGAAGTAGAATGTGGAGTCAGACTGACCCCAACAGTCACCCGAAGAGTGAACTTATGACCAAGCATTTCACTACATCTCAAACTCCATGTATTTATGTGTGAAAGTGTGTGTAATGATGCCCTTATTCAATTTTCACTAAGATAGCGGGATAGATCTAGAATGTAGTGAATGTATAGAATGTGTGAGATGAAATAGAATAAAATTCCCCTCCTATGTATTGTATGTAGAAGTGATGCATCCCTTGTCCCTTGAATGATTTTTCTATATGGATTCTTTGAAGTGATTTTGTACATTTGGATGCAAGTTTAGGTGATAGAATGTAATACTTAGTTCTTGGTCCTTTATTTTGAAATAATAATTGTGTATTTATATGATTCCTTTGTTTGAATTTTGTAATTTACAACTGAAAAGCTGACCCAACGTAGTAAAAATTAATTAAGAAGTGAAAGGGGTCCAAAAGGATAACAAAAATATAAAGAAGTAAAGGGCATGCAAGAGGATAGAACATCTAGTGCTAGTGTCTAAGGCCATAAAAGATAAAAAGTAAAATGCCGACAAGATTGCAAGGAGTATAAATCCAATAAAAGTGTAGAAGAAAAAGTAAAAGGCTAAAGGGATTTGTCAATTACTAGTTTTCTTGCTTAAGAATCATGTAAATGATATCATGCTTTTAGGACCTAGAAATGTACCCAAGTTCATAGATTTTGTTTCTATGCTTGCTATAACACTTGGAAAGAGGATGTTTGGATGTTTAGAGCTGAAATCTATGACTTTTTTGACCTATTTTTTATCTTCATACATGATGTTAGTGTTGATATAATGATTGTAGATATGTAATTTTGAGATTTAAGGAGCTTAGGATGCCTTTTACAAGTGTAAGAAGTAAGTTCTTTAGTGCATTGCCTTAGGATTTCTAGGTTAGTAAATGAGGTAGTGTTTACTTTCTTATATAGGGTTATGTAGATGATTTATTTAAGAAAGAATAGCCTATAAGAATTATAAGACCTAAATAAATATTTGATTTTGAAAGTTTCATTGGATGAAATGTTACTCAAAGACCATATAATAGGGTCATAACTGTATAGTATGGTCCTAACCAGACTATACGGTCTTAGCTAAGAGCGAGAAATATGCCAAATGAAATTTGGATCCAATGAGTTGATGTTTCTCTATATATTATATGCATTGTTTTCTCAAAGTTTTTAAACATGTCAATGTTTAAGTATAAACAAGATAAATAATAGAACTCAGGAAGTGTTAAGTAGGAAAGGAGAAGGTGTTTTTGTCATAACAAGAGTGTCTGTTCAAGTCAAGGTTATCAAAGTGAAAATTACTAAATTTGAGTGTCTATAGTATGAGACCTTACAAATCATTCTAAACCATCATACAGTTTGATCTCGAGACATACAGTCTAGTCCCAAGACATACAGTTTGGTCTAGAGACATAAATTCCCGCCCCTTTTTCTATTAGGTCTCTTTTTCCCAATGGGGTCATTTGTTAGTCTTTTTAATTTAACACCTTATGTTTTGGGTTAGCCTTACACATCATTAAGATTAAAATTTCAAAGGAAATGATCCCTATATATAGAAGTTACCTCTAATAATTTATTATCTAGTAAGTACCTCTTGATCCATCATATATAAGATAGGAAAAATAATAATTATTACATCATACTTCATAGTACAACATAAAGGGAATTTTTTTATTTCAACAACATACAAGGGTTTAAGTTGGGAAAAAATATTCAACCCATTATTGATGTAGAAGCACGAGGGAAATATTAGGTTAAGGTTTTAGTTACAATAAAACTATCACAGCACACAAGGAGAACTACAAGGAGTATTAAATTTAGTGTCGTGCTCAATGAATCAAAAATAGAGTGACCTATGAGTTCAGTCCAACTAAATCACCTTTTTTTTTGTTATCTAATTTGTGATTGATGTTATTTGAAATAATATAGGGTTATTCATGACTACATGTAACATCTTTGAAAAAAAAATTAACTTTTCCTCTTGACACTACAAACGTTGACATGTGGTTTGTCCTAAGAAGGTGTATTCTTTTGACTATTGGAAATCATGCTTGCAATGGATAAATTATTTCTGTTCAAGGATTCATTTTGTTGTGTTGTTGTTTCTTGAAATGAAGCCATTCTTCCTTGAGTTCTAAAAGGTTGTAAACCGATATTGTTGTTTTTATTCTTATCTTTTGATAACAGCAAAACCTTGGATAAATTCCATTGATCCAAGGTATGCTTTAGTTTTCTTACCTAATCAGTTTGATAAACCGACAATCTGAAATGGAAGGTAATAAGGGATTGAGTCCTTGTATGTTTCCAATTTTTATGGATCCTTATTTTGAAGTCCTTGGTTTGCATTTTTCTGTAAATTATGAGCTTGGATCTTTTTGTTAATATCTTTTAAAATTTTGAATAGCGTAAGAGGGATAAGGATATGCTACATGACTATAAAGTAATACATAAGTCCAAGTTGTAAAGATCTATCCTAATTGGATACTAACTTAAGGTAAATTGGAACTACCTTAGACCTATTTCTAAACTATTTATGTTTGCACCCTAACCTAAGTTTGTATGCTTTACGGGTGTGGGGTTTTGGAAAATAACCTAAGGTAATGAAAGACCTATCTATGACCTATTACCTAATACTGAACTACTTTGGGTTATGACCTAATCTTTAATGGCATGTTTAACTATGGCATGTTTGAATGACCTAAGGTAAATACTATATACCTAGGCTATGGTTGAATCCTAAGCTAATGTCTATCTAACCTAATCTAATGTTAAGATAAAAGGGGGCCTAAGGGGTTGCATGGCACTTGGGAGGTGATGGCGACAATTTCTATGCCATTAAAGTGATTTGATTTTTTAATTTATGAACTTGGCATGCCAGTTTTGGTGGAGGCATGGAGAAAGGAGGGAATGTCTAGCTGGCATCATCACTAAAGTTAAAAATGCATGCATTAGTTGAAATTGAGCTCGCCAATTTTGTATGGTGTTGGCATGGATATTTAGGTGGGAGAGTTGGTCATCCTTGCATTAATGAGTCTTAGACTTGGCGAATAAACCACCTTGGAAGACATGCAAGAAGATTTTTGGGAGGTTGTTTGGTCTTTTTCTCATGTCGATTTTTGCTCTGCATGGAGATTTTGGGTTCTTCAAACCAGCAGTTTTGTTTTCAATCTATTACTATTTTTGGCACCTCTGGATTATTTTTTATCCAATGGAGGTATAAGAGGCATAAGAAGAAGAATTTTTGGGTTGTTTACTTCATTTGGAAAAGGATGAACTGTGGAGGCTCAGCTAGAAACCTTCTACAAATCAATAGAAGCTCTATCAGGCATGATAGGCTCTACCCATTAATTTTTTATGCTTTTCACTAAACGTCTTCATTAAAACAACTTTGCTCTTGGAAACAAATGGGTTTTTATATTTTTGAAGGTTATTTGAATTCTTGCTTGGTTTGTTCTTGTATTTTTCTGATGATAAAAATCTGTTAGATAACAATGAAATGAGGGTTTTTTGCCCTGTTTAATATAGATATTCAAATCATGTTTAACTCTTTGGAAATGGAATGAGGTCAAATATTTGTGAAGCTTGTTGTTTGTGAAAATTATATTTTGGAAAATATTGTTTGTAACATATTGGATCTGGGTTTACCTTTCTTTGTTGGAAGGAGGTATGAAATGTACTCTTCTCATTTATCTCTTCAGTTATTTCAAGTCTTGATTCTACAGTTGGGGACTGAGCTGATATGGGTGCTTGGATTTAATGTTTTTGCGAATTCAAATTTGTTTGAAAACAACATTAAATGAGTAAATTCTTCTATTCTTTCCAATTAAAACTTAGTTGTTTTGAATCTAATACCTTCTATGGAAACTGTGTGGAAATAGTTACGTGGATACAAAGATTTGTGGAATCATCTTGTTTGAATATAGTAATAAACAAGTTTTTTCTTTTCTAAAATTTATAATTTTTTGGGTTGTTAAACCTCTAGAAGATTAAACTAAAGTTGGGTAATAGAAATTATGTTTAATGGAAGATATTTCGAGTGTTGACTTTGTTTGGGTTGGAAATTAGATTATTCACGTTAACTCTTGCTTGAGCTTGCATGACATAAACCTTTTTTTTTTACTTAAAAGTTAGAAGATGGTTCATAGATGACTTACATGTTCTTGATCTGAACAAACCTCCTGATTAAATTTGTTTTTGAGTAAGTGTATTAAAAACCATATTGCTGTGATTTTGAGGAAGATTTAATGAATGTAAATGCATCGTGTCTGGGAAGACATTTTGTACCTCAAGAGCTAACCAATCGGTTTGGTTTGCAGGGATTTATAGATCCTTACATTTACTATTAACTATGAATAACATTGAGGGAATAGAATATCTCAGTGAATTATTAGGTTTGTACAGTTGAGGCTGTCTTTAGGAATGGACTGAAAATAATTCAGTTTATTCAACCATCTCTTGAAATTTTCTTGTATGTTTGTAACAAGTCATGTTGTTACTTTTTTCATCTTCATTAAGTTCAAAACTTGGTGGTTTCTTTCTCTTTCCATCCGAAGACTGTTTCTCCTATCTCTGTAAAGTTGGGCATACGATTTGACTTTATTGATTGTATCATTTTCACTTTTTAGAAAAGATGATTAGGTTGTGGTCACATTGACTGAAACTATTAGATGAATTGGAATTTCTTATGATTGTTGATATTTCAAGTAATGTCATTTAACGAATTCTTTTAAACATCTCTTCTTAATGTAGCTAAAGCACTATTGTTGTTAATATTGTTTAGATATTGATAGAACTTCATCTTTGATATCTGACTTGCATACTGAAGTCATATAATTCAGTCCAGTATCATAGATTTCTATGTTTTCAATGTTTATCTAGAGACCAAAGATCTTTTGATTAGATCTGTATCAGTCTCTTATCCTATTATATATTTTTGTTCTTGGGAAGAAATAATGGATCTTCTCCCATTTTTGTTGTGACTTCCTTCTCTCTTATTCCTCTGTGTTAAGGTTTTCATCACCGTTTCTTTGGAATCTGTAGAAAATTATATGTTGTACTCTCTTCTCTGAATTGTGCAATGTAACACAGATCTTCTTGAATTAGGGGGTTCTGATTTATTTCTCTCTCATCCTGTCTCTTCCCTCTTTTGTGTTACTCTTGTTTAAGGATTGGATCGGTTCATTTTTTATTACTTAAATAGGAATGCAAATGAGTAGTTAGAGATAATCCTACTTATTCACCTTGATTTGTTTTGAATGGAAACAATATTGATAATGTGTGACTAATGTGCAATGCAAGTAATCGAAAGGATACTTTCCTATTTCTAAATTTTTGTGACCTAACTTGAGAACTTAGGCTATATCTTGGGCTTTAAATTTGGAAGTAGCATCTGAAATAGGAATCTGTTGTTTTTATGATGTTGATGGCTCAACCTAAAACCTTTCATGAAGGTTGAATTAGCTTGGTTGTAGATGTTTTTCAGATGAAACATGTTAATGCCATATTTGATGGTTCTTACTTCTTAAAAGTAACTCTCTTTTTGGGAAATCTTGGAGTTAGTGTCTTTATTTGTAATTTAGATTGAATGAAGTAAGAAATGAACTTTAAGTACCTCTAGTAGGAAGGAGATAAGTAATTAGGATGAATTATTACTTATCTTATATAATTCCTTATGTAAACAATGGTTGAAGAGTGCTGATTTTATCATGATCTTTTCTAAATGTTAATTTGTTTGATCACTTGTTCTTTATTTTATGATTTTTATCTCTCTATGATGTATCTATCTATTTGGCTTGACTGTTTCATAAAATTAGAGTTGGTTTTATGAAACATTTAGTTGAGAGCACATCGTTTTAATGCTTAGTTCTTATCATGCTCAGTTCAATGAACTGACCCGTGCTAGAAATTTTTACAGATGGACTTTGTAAGTGATAAAGGAAGCCAATAAATTTTATGATGTTATTCGTTACTTAAATACTGTATCATTTATGAAGAAATATGATTCATTATTGAAATGTATTGAAAGAGGAAAAGTTGTATTTCCTTATTGGTTTTGATGTTGTTTGACATGAAATATGTCTGAAAAGCATGGTCTTGTAAAATATGTATTTCACCATGATGAATTGAAAAATATTGAGAGTTACTTTTA
This sequence comes from Taxus chinensis, assembly GCA_019776745.2. Taxonomy (NCBI): domain Eukaryota; kingdom Viridiplantae; phylum Streptophyta; class Pinopsida; order Cupressales; family Taxaceae; genus Taxus; species Taxus chinensis. The sequence continues at coordinate 728,107,994 of CM034153.1, read as the reverse complement.
CTTGTTGTGTCATTCTCCTTGTGCATTATGTGAAGGAAAATTTGTAATCTTATCTTAATTTCTCTTATTCTTATTTGAATGGATCCTTTTTTATTTTGACATTACATAAGTTGGATGGAAGGTAATTAATTACAATATCCCTTAATAGAAATGTAGCTTATTAAGTTGGCATGCATAGATGTTCTTTTATCTAAGTCTCTATGGTGTATTAAAAGATGTTAATGAAAGTGTAACTTAATTATGATGATGTGCTTAATGAAAAAGGGTATAACAAACCCTAACTCATAACAAGAAAGAGGAAGGTGCACTTCCTCTTGAACAATACTTGATAGGTTTGAAACAAATGTATGGTAAACATGAACATCTATCAATTAGACTTCATCTCAATGAATTCTATTATAATTGAAATTGTTTTGGAACTTAAATAGACTATGAATGGTTGAGTTATGCTAAGAAAATCTCAATGATGTTGTTGTTATTTTTTAATTAACTAAATCCTGAAATAGGAAGTTAATGAATAAAAAAGCAATCATGAAGTTTTTGCATTACTTTAACAACTCAAATGTGGATGTCAACCTTATGGGCTAATGGAATTAGGGTTCAATAGGGTTGTTGTAATTAAATCTTAATTAAGAAATATATTTGTATAAATAATTTCTTGCTTGGGTATGTACATCGAGATGGGTAAATCCGTCAAATGTTGGCACACGCCAACTGCAGAACTGTACATTCGTGAAGACTTGGGTCTTCACAAGGATACAGTGTTACAGTTGACATGTTGGCAACACCCTTCAGAACTGAATCATCTGGATCTACATAAACTTGGACTTGATCTTAGTTTTACTCTAGGTCAAGTTAGGAACATGTTTTGGTACATGGGATAACTCATGATGACTTAGGGTAATTAAGACACATGCAATCGACTTGGGTTGATTGAGTATGTCTTTGTACCCTTAGTCACCACGAGCAGTTCCTTATACCAAACTATGTTGCTAACCTGGGTTATGGTCAAACCTCAAACAAGTGGACTGACAGGAGTTAATGAAGACCAACCTAGATAACAGAGGAGTGGGGTGAAGGATGTATTCCATTTGACGATTATGTCATCTAGGAATAGTAACATGAACAGTATGTTGGAAATATTTGGCCAAAGTATCGCAAGTTACTGGTTGTGTTGTCCTATGTCACCTAGTTTAAGAAATAGGATTTCAGATAAATATTAGTAACAAATATTCAAATAGGTCTCTTAAACAGAACACTCAATACCCATAATAGGGTAAGAGAACCAAGTATACTTAGTATACAACATCTTAAGTTAACATGAGAGATCGGTTAGAAACCGAGTCATGAAATGAGAGATCGGTAGTTCACCAAGTCATTTACAACTGCATTTGGTTACCTGTTATGAGATTGATTGACATGGAATTTGTGTTCTCTATTATAGTTATTTAGAACAGAGAACATTATGTATATAAAAAAATCCCTTATTTCTAAAGTCTTAAAATGGGAATGTTACACTATAATTCAATTCACAAAGGTTATAAATATGAATATATCAAAGTGTGACATAAGTGATAGATGAAAACAAAAAAAATCACTAGCCACATGTCCAAAACCATACATGTACATGTTAGGGATATAATGGAGTACCATCATAGACAAACATGTACAGTCCTGGATCATTGCATTCAAGTAGGGAGTTGATTGTTTAGACACATTATAGTATCAACATTTATAAAAAAATTACTAATGATGTAGTTAGAAGTTAGTATGAACTAGCTAAGTCATATCTCAAACCCTAAGTGTAATCTTAATTCTTTTATGAATTCAACATGCTTGCAATTCCCTAGTCTCCATTATGCAAATGTATTCTATGTAATTTGAATTGATTTATTTCATATAATATTATTCATCTCTATTTAAATTAATTAGATATGCTAATGACCATCCTTGGTGAATAGAGTCATCAAAGTCCTGGGAATCCTTAGGTTAGTGGGACGTGCGCCCTAAGGAGACCTCTATATTTTAAAGAAGTTGGCTCTTCTCTACAAGGTGAGATAGGGATGAGAAGGATTAAAAAAACACATAAAATAAGCTAAGGCAATGCGTTGAATGATACTGTTAAGAGATCGATCGATACCACAACTACTTGAGAAGGGAAACAGTGAATAACTGAAAAAAGGGTGGACGAAATGCACCACAGGTTAGAAATGGTCACATAGAGCACTACCTCAAACTACTTAAGCACAACTTTGAAGATAGTAACAAAATTCAAAGATGCACAATTTCTACATGAAAATAAAGGCGATCAGAGATAATAAGGATATGTAGATGATGAAAAGAAAACAACATAATCCATATATATTACTCCAATAGTTGTGTACAATATTACATTTAGAAAAGAGGTAAGATTTTTGTTACAAAACCCAAGAAGAAGGCTAGAGTTCCAAGACCTCTTTCTTTTACAAAAGAGAGACTTGTGACAGAGAAGAAAAGATTAACTCTCCTAGTATCTATCTAATTAGATTCTATTTTTTTGTATCATACTTTGATTATAATATATAGGAGGAGAAAGAGGTAAGAGACAATTCTCAAACTCTTTTCTAGCTTCCCTTTAATTAAGATAAATGATGTGAAGCGACAAAGACAGATTTCCTCAAATCTTTCTCACTATTTGGCCCTTTTGGAAGAGTGAGATCCATGCCTATTTAATTCATCTTAATCATCATGCAACTGACTCCCTTGAGATGGACTCGCCTTTTGAGGAAAAACCCTTTCAGCTATTTATTACATATCTAGATATTTCGACCCTTTGTGCATTGGTTCCTGATATCTTGATTCAAATGGCATGTATTTTGTAATGAAATGACCCTTTGAATGCAGATGAATAACTCAAGTCTTTTTCAGGATGGAAATCTTCACATAAGGCTATGCATTAATTCTCTACTGAAATGACAAGATAAACGACCATAACTTCCCATCCTTTGAAAATTCCTGAGCATTTAAAATCTTATGGATAAGACCCAAAATCACTTATACGTGGTGGATGGCTTGTCACCTTTTATGACCTATCTTAAGAATGGAGTCCGTTTGTTACAAGATCCACATGGAAGACTCGCACATCCTTATGACTCTACTTTTCTTTATGGCTCCGAGGAATGCATTGGCCAAACACTTGGTAACATCTATGAGCTTTATACTCTACTCCTCTGTTGACTCCATGTGTCACCCCTATGGGATTTTGAGACTTCATCCCCTCCTTTGACTTCTAAATTCACACTTGCTTGACACTTGGCAGCGTCCCCAAGTTGCTCAACTCTCTTTGTGATTTAGTTAAGTCCCCAAATTTCTTTTGACAAAGATTCGGCTTCAAATGGGTAATGAAAATGAAATAAACTTCCTGGCTAAAAAAATTTAAATAACATTTTGGTGACTCACTGGGATCATTAGCCTACTAAATGAAAAGAACCCACAATCTCCCGCTATAAAATTGGTCTGAAACTGTGCTTCGAAGCCACTATGAATTTGATTCCATGACCCTTTCAGTTTTCTGTGAAGCATCTATAGTTGTTGGCTAATTCTCGTGCCTTCCTAATCTCATAATTAAACGTCAGTAAATTTTATTTTTCTAAGAGTAGAAAATTGAAAAGATGGCCAATGAAATCCTTTGGCTGATTTTAGTTTCTCTGCATTTTCTCGAAGTGAAGCTTGCAATCACCTCAACTAACTGTGGATTCTTCATCAAGCTAGAGTCTTCATAAAATCTTTTTCCTCCTTAATAGAGTAATATAAGTGTGGGCCTATTCAAAAATAAAAAATACGTGCCTCAAATGAGTCATGCAGAGTGTGCATAAGCATTTATTTTGCATAAAGTAAATCTACTCCTACTCCTAATCTAACTGGTTTAGTACATGCTAAATAAAACCTTAAACATGCAAGGAAAAATATCTTCCTTTTCTTATAAAATGCGGCCATACAATCAATTTGGCTATTGATATGGCCTGTAGAAAGAGTGAGAAGTTACCCTCCACTCTTCCACTCGGGGTATCAGTGAACAGTATGAATACCTCCTTTTGTTCATTTTTTGGTTGGAGGTGCTGCAGCTGACCCATGGGGTCTTGAAAATCATCCTCATGTTCTGAAGCAAACATGACTGGTGTTGAGTCTTTCCTTGGTCTTGATGAGAAACAACTTATGGTGGAGCTCGATCTAACCATCTGCTTTTTTCCATCGTTCTAGGCTATATCTTTTGGAACGAGGTTCTTTTGTGGACCTCTTTGAAGGGGGGCATCTCCATCTTCTTTCTCCTTTCCCTTATTAGGAGCTTCGTCGGTGAATCCAGGCTCTTTTATTGAAACAAAAAAGCTTGTCAATGATACTTTTCTCTAGAACCTTGAGACTAGTCCATGGGGAGATGTTGTGAGAGGAAGGCTGCCATTGTTGCATAGGATTGATGATGTGGTGAGACTTGTGATCTCCACAAGACCCTCTTTACTTAGGCATCCCCCCAAATCTGATAAGCAGTCAACCTCATCATCCTCCTGTTGTACAAAGGTATCCTCCTTTTTTATGATGGCATTTGAGTTTGCAAAGATTCCATCATATATGGTTTCATCTTGCAATATGAAACCCATTGATAAAAAAATTTCCTGGGGAACTACTTCTGTGGGGAGGAAAAATAGAGGCAAATTCTACATGCTCTCTTCTTCTCAACTGGTGACACATACTTCATGGGCTCGAATCACTTTTCACCATATGCTCCTCTTCTTTTAGATTTAGAGCTTTTTCTCGCTAGTGTGAGTGGTATAGCTACTCAAAGAAATGGAAAGGGTAGAATGGGTGGTTTGGAGATGGATAAGGGGACAATCCCTTGGTGGTAATGAAGTCATGATTGCACAACTTCATAAGATGAAGAGAAATGGGAAGTGTGGAAAGATAGATGAATGAAAATGGATGAGAGGGAGGTTTGGGATCATTTGTAATGATTTGGTCAGAATTTTTGGAGTTGTTGTATGTGCTCTGCAACTATCTTTATTAAATCTTGATTTCTATCAAGAATCAACTGAGTTAATGCCATAATAAAATATCACTTTGAGTTGTCTGACCAGGCATGCCAGGAAAATTGTTGACGACCATCCTCGATAGATAGATTCGTTAGAGTCATGGGAATCTTAGGTTAGTGGGACATGTGCCCTAAGGAAACCTCCATATTTTAAAGAAGTTAGCTCTTATCTACAGGGTGAGAGAGGGATGAGAAGGGTTAAACAAACACATAAAATAAGCTAAGGAGATGCACCAAACGAGCCTGCTAAGAGATCAATCGATACCACAAATACCTGAAAAGGGAAACAGTAAATAACTGAAAAAAGGTGGATGAAATTCACCACAGGTCAGAAATGGTCACACATAGCACTACCTCAAACTACTTAATCACAGCTTCGAAGATAGTAACAACATTCAAAGATGCATAGTTTCTACATGAAAAATAAAGGTGATCAGAGATAATAAGGAAAGGCAGATGATGAAAAGAAAAAACCATAAGCCATATGCATTACTCTAATATTTTTGCATGGTATTACATGTAGAAAAGAGGCAAGATTGTTGTTACAAAACCCGGGCAGAAGGCTAGAGTTCCAAGACCTTTGTCTTTTACAAAAGAGAGACTTGTGACAGAGAAGAAAAGATTGACTCTCCTAGTATCTATCTAATTAGATTCTTTTTTTGTATCAGACTTTGATTATAATATATAGGAGGAGAAAGAGGTAAGAGAAAATTCTTGAACTCTTTTCCAACTGCCCTTTAATTATGATAAATGATGTGAAGTGACATAAACATATTTCCTCAAATATTTCTCACTATTTGGCCCTTTTGGAAGAGTGAGAGCCATGCCTATTTAATGCATCTTAATCATCCTGCAACTGACTCCCTTGAGATGGACTCGCCTTTTGAGGAAAACCCTTTCAGCTATTTATTACATATCTAGATATTTTGACCCTTTGTGCATTGGTTACTGATCTCTTGATTCAAATGACATGTATTTTGTAATGAAATGACCCTTTGAATGCAGATGAATAAATCAAGGCATTATAGGTTGGCAATATTCACATGAGGATATGCATTTATTCTCTACTAAAATGACAAGATAGATGACCATCACCTCTCATCCTTTGAAAATTCCTGAGCATTTAAAATCTTATGGATAAGACCCAAAAATCACTTATACGTGGTGGATGGCTTGTCACCTTTCATGGTCGATATTAAAAATGGAGTCCATTTCTTACAAGATCAACATGGAAGGCTCCCACATCCTTATGACTCTTCTTTTCTTTATGGATCTTGGGAAAATTTTGGGTGGAAACTTGGCAGTGTTTGCGAGCTTTATACTCTACTCCTTTGTCAACTCCACGTGTCAGCCTTGCAGGAGTTTGAGACTTTGTCCCCTCCTTTGACTTATGAATTCACACCTGCTTGACACTTGGTAGCATCCACAAGCTGCTCAGCTCTCTTTTTGATTTGGTTAAGTCCCCAAATTTCTTTCAACAAACATTCAGCTTTGAATGGGTTTTGAAAATGCAATAAACTTCCTAGTTGTAAAAATTTAAATAACAAAATAATCACAATTTAATTAATTTAGGGTTGAAACACCTAATAAGTCTTCTATTGCACATGTTTCTTCTAGTGGGTATCTCCCTCTTAATCCTTCTACTAGGCCCTCTATTACACATGCTTCATACAGTAGGTCTATTCCTCTTAAGCCCCCTATTAGGTATTCTATTGCACATATTTCTTCTATTGGGTCTGTTGGGTACGAGAAATTTGCACACAAAAAATATAGTCTTCGTATTAATCCTATGTTGTAATTTTACAATGTATGGAGGGCTATTATATAGCCTTTCAAATAAGAAAACCAACTTCCTATTTTATTGGATTTACAAATAATATAGAAACTCTATTAATATACTATTATATATTTTTTATAACAATATATTAACTAATGAAATACGTTACTAACCATCTAATAATTCACTAATTATCATAGTAATAATATATTCACCTTACGGTAAATCACATATGAACACTATATTCCTAATATTCCCCCTTAGTGTTTACATGGTATACAAACATTCACACTTCCTTTGTAGCTTGTCACCTCTGCGCACTCATGATCTTAGCACACACTCGAACTGAAGGTAGAAGAAGGAACGCATCAACTTTTTATCGACCATACATTGTCAGGAACACATCTAACTTAACTAGTGTGGGAACATGTATAGGAACCGTCTACTTATCAACCAATCACTGTAGGGAACAAATACGACCTACATGGTGTGGGAACCCAAACATGAACCATCTACACAACCTTCAATGGTTTTACAAAGGTTTACCATAAACCTAGGTATGAACAAGAACACATCTAACTGTTCAACGTCTTCAAGTATCATGATGTTGCATTTCACTATGCTATTTTTTCTTCATTATGTTATTACATCAAGGAATTATGTGGGAATAGCCAAATATATATGTGAACGGGAATGAACCTATTCTATTATTTTTCACACCACATTGAAAAGCTACAAAACTGAAATCCACACCACATAATTGAAAAAATAAGTCACCATACTAGAAGTACGGCCCCATCATTGGCAACTAAAAAGAGGTCAATGATCTACCACCAGCCTCTGATGCCCCTGTCCTCCAATAACATGCTACTAACTCAACCAGATTTGGATATGAATATCAATGATTCCCACAATTTTTATTGTTTCCCCCCATAATGTGAAATAATTTATTTTCCCCAAGTTGCAAAAGTACCCAGTTATTTAGGTAGCAGTGCACCTACTTACTAAGTTGAACAATCAAGAGTGTTGGTTGTAAGTGAATAAGGCATGGTTACATGTGGCAAATAAGATGATAGAAGGAGTGATTTACAATTTGATTGGTTTTATTACAAAGACTATTGTTGAAGAGGTGCACCAAGGTGAGAAAATAAGTTTCAGTGTTATCCTTCTGTCTCTTTTATTTGTAGAAATTAGAGTGCCCGATTGGCCAAAGGATAAGTTATGGTAACACCCAGAAGATAAGAAATCCCTTACGGAGATATTTGCAAAGTATACATGTGATGGAATCTTTGAGAGGAGCATACATGAAAAAAACATAACTTGTGTATGAGCACTTGCACATTGTATTTGAGCATGAGTAGAGAATACCCAAGGATTTTCCTTCAGTATTGGATAAATAGGTACAGTTTACAATTTACCAGCACTTTTACATAGCACTTTTTGGTTTAAAGGATGGAAAGTGGAGCCTGTGGTGCAAGCTCTCCTATGCCTTCATTACACATTACATTCAAAAATCTTTACATAGGTTCTCAAATGTGTGAAGATTGATGTTCAATGCAGATAAGGTGGATTACAACTACCATACGCTCAGGAAGACCTGTGTCTATCCCAGTAGGTTTGCATATATTGAGTAGATGATTTTAGATAATCTTAACATAAATTTTGTGAGCTTGGAAATCTAGAAGATTGGAACGGCTAAGGTATATATCTACCTTAAGCCCAAGTTAGAAAATGGAAAATATGTAGAGAACAAGTTCAAGCTAGCTGAGGTGCCCAAGGGAAATCATACTATGGACACACTACACGATGAAGAAAACAATTTTCCCCTTGGTGAAGAAGAAGAGGAGGAGGAGGAGGAAGAGGAGGATCTTAAGGAAGACAATGGTGTCTTGGAGCATAGGGGTAGGAAATAGCCCACTATAGGAGAGAAAAGAGAGAGCGAATAGACCCCTCCACTGTAGAAATAAGATGAAGTGGTGGAAACAAACACTATGAAAGTAGATATAGAACAAGGCATTGGGGACCCACAGTAAAAAAGGGTGTTAATAAGAAATAAAACTCAAGGATTAGGACCTTCACATCCACTAAGGCGGTAGCCTAGGATTTCTCCTATGAAGGTAGAACCAGAGAATAAAATAAGGCACAAGTACATTCCTAGTATGGATAGTGAGGGAGAGAAATCTAAGGAAAGCATGCCAAGGCCTTCGATAAATACTGAGGATGCAGAAGACCCTCAGGAAGAGGAATTTAAAAATGACATAAAGGATTTGAAGAAATGAGAGATAGACAGTTGTACCTTTAGCACAGAAAAAGGTGAAGATAAGGGTGAACCATCTGGTGAGCCAACTGATAGAGATCCAACATTAGATTTAGGCATACACATTCCAAAAAGTAAGCACTCGAGAGAGGGAAATGAGGAAGAAACTTATGAGACTCCAGAATTTGGGTATGTTAATGACCCAACCAAGATCATACATGCGAGATTCCAAATCACTTTGGAACCCAAGGACTTTTATGGCTGGGAGGTAATAGATTTGGAAATGGTGACAACACGCACATGAAAGGAGTTATCATCAAGCATGAAGACTCATATGGATGAGTGTGAATTTGACATATGTGAAGAATCGTGTATCTCTCATTAAATGAGGAAAGTACCACACTCACACCATGTGCCTTTCAAGCCCCCTATAATGTCAAATGAGCGAGTGAGCAATGCACTGATAAAGGTATTTGTTGAGGTTGTGCATAGAAACATAGACAAAGTGGAAACTATTTGGCATTGTTGGATGATAAGAAGAAAAAAGATACCAAAATAAAGTGCTTGACAAAAGAAAAGGAGAAATATCAGGTGAAGGTGGATGCATTGGTAAGTATGGTGGAACAGATTGGGGATGAAATTTTGAAAGTAAAGCTACACTTGGAAGATAAAATGCAAGAAAATTTCCCATCTATGATGCATTATTTGTGCACCCATGTTTAGTTGTTAATGGAGGAAGCTCTAGTACGTATGCCAAAACCAAAGGATTTTACAGCATAGGCAAAGAAGACTAAGGAAAAAATAGCACAAAAAATTACTAGCGATGAATCTATACTGTAGACCTTGAAGGATGAATTAAAAAAGGTAGATCTTACATTGAATATGTGCACGAAACCTAATGTAATCATATAGACAAGGATTATGATAGATGAGGATGAGGTCCTTAAGGAAGCAAAGAATGAAGTACTTGGGCATGAGGAGAGGCTTGCATTGGTAGAAGAAAAGTGTGATGTGCTTGCAGCAACCTAGATCCCTCACAAGGAAAGAATAAAGGAGATTGTAAAACTCATAGTGCGTCAGATAAATGTGATGAAAGGGATGGTCTCAAGCATGGCCAATGTTCTCAAGGTGTTATAGAATGAAGGTGAGAACATGACCTTAGATGAGATGGATGGATTTCTTGTAGATATCCCTGACAAAAATAATAAAGCATTGAGTAAATGGAATGAATTAGAAGCAGAGGTCAAATTTTAATATCCAAAATTAATTCTATCTGCACAAGTGTAGGGTACCCAAATATTATTTCATTTTTTGTACAATTATTCTTTCATTCCTTATTCTTTATCATGGGGAGATAAGTTATGATTGCCCATTTTTCAGGGATGGCAATGAAGCAAGTGTGGGGTAATGTTGGGTGGATGAAATGTAGCCTAAGTACTTATGGTGCAGAAGGATTGAGCACATGGACATAGTGTGCATAGGTGCGCATGGAAGGATAGTGGAATAGGGCACATGTAAGAAATTTTGGAATCAGGACTTAGCTATTTTTCAGTGTAATGCTAATTATACACATGGAGTGCAGAGCACACAATAGTATGAAGACTTACAGAGCACACAAAGGCTATTTCATAAAATTTAAAGTTCAAGTGACACACATAGTTTTGGAGCTATTAATAGGATTAGAATGTAGTCATATTATTATATAATATATTATTAGCGAGTTTGCATGCTTTTGCATTTATCATGTAAGGGTGTGTGGCTATTCTTATCATGCATTCTATTTTGAGGGTGCTTAGATGGTGAAAGTAAATTCCCCATTACCTATAAATATGTATTTATTTGCATGATTTAGGGATCCATGTTGTAGTAGAGTTATGTTGCATATTTACAAGCGCATGTAACTTATAGTGACTATGATATATATGTATGAAGCTTTTGCGTTTTACAGTAATTAATATAATGAATCTTTGTGGTTGGATATTGATTGTTGAAATATTTATGATTGGTTCTTGCATGGTAAACTTAACCTTCATTATTGTATGAGTAATCTTGCATATGGTTAAGATTTAGATCTAGTTTATGCTCTGCAATATACTTGATTATCTATTATGGATCTAGAATATTTGTATGATCATGGTAACTTCTTGACAAAGCTTCGATAAAAGAGGGACCTAGTACCCTTGCATGCTTCAGGTGAGCGCTCAAGTTTTTCATGGGTGATGTGCCAGCACGCCTTGGGTTGTTGTGGGTAAAACAAGACTACATAATATAAAATTTTAACATAACAAAAGGCTATGATTAAAATTTTGACAAAATACATATAGTGAGAATAGGAAGACGATGGGAAAAAAATAGTGTGGATATTTATTAGATCAAGAGGACGCATCTATCACAATGAGTAAAGAGAATACTGCATGGTCCTTAGTGAACATAATCATGCACACTAAATTGCTTATCAGTCGTATCAGATACTCTATATCTCTATAATGTCTTCCTTGCATATATTTTCCAATCAAGACTTTATATGATGATGTGAGTCCTTTGGATAATTGATTCACTTCTCTTTATGTGGTGGAAGATCTTAAGAGATTCCATACTAGCATTAGGTTGGAACTTGATAAATGAACAGTAAAACTTGAATGAAATATCATGTTTGAATGATATACTGTGGTAAATTTTTGGTGAGTCATCAAGAAAAAAACATAAAGCAATATACGGATCATTGTACAATGTATAGAATAACAAATGAAGGTGTATATTCCACATGATCGATACAAGAAATAAGATGTCAAGACCTATCAACAACTTATTAAGAATGAATAACACTAAAAATATCTTTTTCTACTAACCAGGAACATTCAAATGAGGGCATGAGTTAAATTCATGAATCCAATCACTCCATACTCACCCGAAAGAGGATAATCTGGCTTAAAATATTGGATACTTAATAATGCATGACTACCATGATGAATTGAGAAGACCATAGAAATAAATGAACTGTGACTCGACCTCTTGCATGCATGTTCTTGAAAATGATACGTGAGATAAGTACAAGGAGCCTAGGAAAGAGATATAATCTTGGCCAAATCAAAGTAGAGATAACATTATGATGCCAATCTAATCCTTATATAAATGACTCTCATTCATAGAAGTGTTACTACATCTGATTATCCCAAGATATAATTAAGATTACTAGAATGCCATTATGAGACTTGCTTTGTTACCAAAATATTAGGTACTAGTAATTTGCATAGTAAAAAAAAAGTCTTCGTGTTAATCTGTTGTTGTAATTTTACAATGTATGGAGGGCTAGTATATAGCCATCCAAATAGGAAAACCAACTTCATATTTTATAGGGAGTACAAACAATATAGAACCTGTATTAATATATTGGTATACATTTGTTATAAAAATATACTAACTAACCAAATATGTTACTAATAAACTAGTAATTCACTAATTATCGTAGTAATAATATATTCACCTAATAGTAAATCACATGTGAACACTATATTCCTAACAGGGTCTCTCCCTCCTAGGTCTTTTGTTAGATCATGTTGTCCAAGATATCACCCATTTTATTTTTTACAACTTCATTCAAGTCAAACAATTAAGTGGTTCATGTTATAAAATTTGCGGAACAAAGAGATATAAATTCAGTGTTCCACAAAAATCAGAAAATTTTGTGTTCCGCAGAAGTTAGGAACTTATTGTTTCACGGGTTTTTGGAAATTTATGTTTTGTAGAGATTGTAAATCCATGGAACAAGGGAACTGTTGTTGCAGGCTCACAGCACCCTTGGATGCAGATCAGGTTTCTAGGTTGATGTTCAGGCATCCAGTGTGATTGCACAACATGGAATCCTTTCTAGTGTGGGACTTGAAAAGATGAGAAATAATTCTCTAGAGAAGGCTGGTTCCTATTCCTCTGTTCAGATGCAAATGAAAAATGCAAAGGTTTTACTCAAAACCTAATCTAACTTGCCAAGGAGACAGAGAGAGAGGGATTCATAAAAATAAACCTAAGCTAATAGTGGTGATGCATCGAGGAATGAAGAACACCTGTCTTGTTGACAAACACAGACCATTCAAATGTGAGGCAAGATCATGCACAGATAACAAAACTTGCAGTGAAAGACCAGGAGGATGCAAATGAACACAGAGAGGGTTGAGAATCATCCACAGATATGCATTACTTGCTCCAAAGATTGATACAATACACTACAAAATGCCAAGAGGTAGAGTCGCATTACAGTTTCAAATGGGAGGTTCAAACTCCACAAATTTGCCTGATTAGAAGAAGGGAGGAGCAAAACAGAAAATGTTCGACCTTTTTTAAGAAGCCCCTCATAAAATATATAGAAATAATGAGAGAGGGAAGAGAGAGGAAATCTAGAATCTGCCCCAACCACTTCTAGGGCATTTATAATCATCTCATTATGGCAGAAGCGGCGGATCCTGGCAAAACGGCGGGCTATCTAACAGAAGCGATGAACTGTCTGCTGCATTAAAGCTGGTTGTTGGAGCGTCACTTTTGGCATTACCACGCGTCAGGAACGTTTTCTCAATTTTATCTCTCTAGACTACACCAAAATGCAAGATCGATTCCAAAATCATGTAGATAACTTCAACAGATTTCCATTGATATAAAGAACATGCAAATCTGAGCTCTGGATCAAAAGATATGACGATCTGAAGATTTAGGGCATGAAACAGGCAAAAACAGGTCGGCGGGAAAAATATTTGAACTTTCCCCATGCTCTGCCACTTGGATGACACATGGCTAGCTCTGATTTACTGAGCAATTCTCTCTCTTCCACCTTTCCATGGGCTTTCCTTTTGAAATTTCCTTGTGGGCCCTTAAACTTAGACACGTGGCACTATTTCATTAGCTCAGGCTGACCCTTCAAAACTCACCCTTTGACTTTTGGACCTTTTCCCTTGTGACACATGTCGTGATTTGATTCGTCCACGAGTCTTCCGGCTCTTTCGTGTCCACCGCGTCCATTTGTCCCAGATGTTCTAGTGTTGTTTGGGATAGAAACCTCTGATCCGCCCAAAATGGGCTTCCCTGTCCCTTTGTTTGCTGGTGACACGTGGTGTTACTTGATTGGCTTTCAGCTCCTTCGGCTATCTGCGTCCCACGTGTCCCTTTTTCCCAACTATCCTGGTGTTGAAGTTCTGTGTTTCAGTTGAACCGGCCGGTTCGCGTCCTTCGCGTCCATTTGCTCCAACTGTCCTAGACTATCTGGGACAAATTCTTCCGATTCACCCGATTTGGCCGGTTTGCGTCCTCACGGCCCAAATGTCCCGAATGTTTAGTGCAAAAGTTCTCCTTTTCGGCCAATCCGGGTGGTTCACGTCCTTCGCATCTTCTTGTCCCACTTTTCCCAGAGTAGTTAGTCGATTTTCTTCTCCTTCAGCCGAACCGGTCTTCCGCATCCACTGCGTCCCGACGACCCGATTGTTCCTTTGTGAAAGTTCTCCTTTTCGGCCAAACCAGCCAGTTCGCACCCTTCGCGTACATTTTTCCTAGATGTCCCTTTGCTTCACAGGTTACCTGGAGCCTTTTCGGTTGATCCGCGCCTCGATGTCCCAACTGTTCCAACTTTTGTGAGGACTTAGGACTTAGCCAATTTTCACGATTTTTCCTATCCCAAGCTTGTTTTTTTCCGCTTTTTCCACCTTTCCTCAGAGCTTGCTCTTTCCTTCTTCGGCCAGGGGAGTTAGAAAAAATCTGAGGGGACCCTAGAAACATGATTTTTTCCCTGAATTAATCCATTTGCCTGGGACTTGAGAATTCTGATGCATGTTATCAAATTAACCCTGGGGGGTGAATTTTGGATAACGAGAACATTTAGGGAAATGTTTCATGGAATAAAATAAAAAGGATATGTGGCATTGTGGAGAGTGAGTAAAGTGCAAAGGTGATAAAATTTAATCATGAGCTATAAGCCATGCAAGGTTTAGAAATCCACACAACCAAGAAAAGTTGCATATCAAAGGAAACCTGTGAAGAAGATTCAAAATACCATGTGGTGTTGTAAGGTAAAATAATGTTGAGCATGGAGTAAAATAAAGAACAAGCTGTACAAGGTTGAAAATTTGTTGAAAGAAAGTTATGCAAGTTTACACATTCCTAGAACAAATAAATTAAAAATCTCGCAGTACAAAGAAAGATAAATTCATGGAACAAAGAATCCACGATACAAGAAAAGATGATAAAGAACATAAAATACTAGATGGAATGCAACATAATCCATGGGACAAGCAAAAAATGCCATAGGTGGTGAAAAGAGTCAAGGAGTCGACAATTGTTCGTGGATCAAGGTAGAAGTTAGAGATGGAACCGTGAGTCACCAAAAGTTTTCCAAATAGGATATAAATTATATGGAAGATATCCATCAAGCTAGTAAGAGACTCTAGATCAAACTCATGCACTCAAAGTAACTTCTTTCACTAACTTAGTCCTATAAATGTTGAACTCCAACAACCATCCTCTTAATTATGAATGGCACCCATACCTGATTATGTGCAATCAATGGCATAAATTTCTAGGTGCCCATACATGGCATGTAAAATTACATAGTGATTGGTCCTTGATGGGGGTGGGTGGCTGAATTAAATCTCATTAATGAATGTGATTTGTTCCTTCTCCTTTCTGTCTTTCTATAAAAATTTCTATAAATGTAAGGTTGAAAGTGAAATGTAAAGGGTTTACCTTTTTCTGCTAAGTCTGATCTATCTACTTTTGAGCTTGAATTTTTCTGACAAACCTCTATAACACACTTATGAAGATTTCACGTGCCTTGACTCTATTAGACTATAAATGGATAAGTTCTTGATATTAAATGCAAGTGTGATTTATTTCCTTTGAATTTTTTGATGTTTAATGTGAATATTTATATCCTCTTATTGGTCTTCATTCTTATTCGATTTATTTCTACCAAGTTATGTGTGCATTGTCTTGGTTATTTACATATATTTTCATATATATGTCATTGGGGCTAGAATCAAACCCTATTCTAGTTTGATGCATCACCTCTCTTTATTTTCAATATTTCCCTCTTTCAACTTTGGTCCCTTGGAATTTTTAGGATAAGATTAGTTAGTAGTAGTAGTGTTGGTTGGTTAGTCATATTGAGCTAGGATAGAAGGAATTCGGCCTTCTCCAGATATTGACCTCAAAAGGTATCACTAGTCCCACATTTTGAGATATCTTTCCATGTTTCACCTGAGGTGCTGAATCTAGTTTTCAATGAGGGTGCAACTTTAGGTGACAACAGTTTTTGGCATACCTAGCGATTGGACAATTTTGAGTCACTTATAGCTCACTTGTTGGTTTTCTTTCCTTAATATTGTGTGTCTTAGTGGATTTCATCCTCTAGAGGCATCTTTCTACACATCTAGTGACTCACAAGTTTAAATCTACAATTTTCAAGTAGTCCACTACCTTGTTTCATGAGAAGGATACAAACAAGATAGAGCATAACAAGAGGTGAATCTTTTGAATACTTGCAACTCTCACCTAGAAGAAGAAGAGAAATATCAGTTCAAAGATCCCTTTCTCCTCCCAACAAAAGTCTTTCCACTCCTCCTCGTAGAACCTTCTTTTCACCATTATAAATTTAAGACTCATTCCCTTCATGGCCCATCAAATAAAGTTACCCTTTGTAACCTTTAATGGTGGTAGTCCCTTGGCTTTGAATGCCCAACATAACATACCAGTACCTACCTAAAAGAGAATTCCATTTTTTACCTATGAAAATTTAACTACCCCTACAGAACACATCTTAAATGTTGCTAATGTTTGTTCAGTTCATCATGTCACTGAAGATGATGTAGCACTCAGTATCTTAGCCTCATCTTTTAAAGGAAAAACATTACAATAGTATATGAATTTGCAACCTACTTATATTCATACATGGGATGAGCTTAGGGATAAGATTTGCAAGTTAGTTTGAATGAAAAGGAATAGACAATATATCTCTATTAAAATAACTAATAACTATCAAGAGAGATCCCAATGAGCTTATGGAAGATTTCAACTTCATATTCCAAAAAACATGGGACATAATTCTAGCTCTTCTGAGACCAAACCCTCAAGGTGTTTTCTTATACTTTCTAATGAGCTCTAAATTCTAATATTGTTGTAATGATACAATCTATGGGTGTTGTAACATTACCTGATGCATATACAATATCCATTAGGGCTGAAAATTGTTTAATTCAAACTGAGAAAAATAGCCCCTAGATTTGATATGCCTCTATTTCCTAAACTTCCTCAAAATATTCAGCCTTCTTTTGCTCTTATCCCTAAGACAATACTTCATCATCTTCCTCCACATCCTATTCCTCTGCAAATCAAAGATGATACTGATGAATTTATAGCCTTTTTCAATAATATAACTAATGAATTCTTCTCTTTTAAGAGGAAACAAGCTCAAATTACTTAGGGATTACTCAATTTTCAACCAAGGGAAATATTCTAATCAAATGTTCAATAAGGTAATCAACAACAAGAGATTATAGTATCCAAATCAAATATATGGCCAAAATAATTAGACAAATAGATTTCAGGGCCATAATCCAAATTTACCTCTTACAAATAGTTTCTCCTACACAACCACTTCTGTGCTATAAGCACTAGCCAAAATCTCTTGTCCTAGTGAAAAATAATGTTATTCAAGAAGATGAATGGTGTTTTCCATGTAGTCAACCACATAATCAAAACACTTTTCCAAATGGTATACAGTCATCTAGGCCATCATGGTACAAATTTTTCTCAATCAGCAAGAACCATTGATGGAAGTCATGAATTCCAATGAGGAAGCAACATAGTAAGCCTCCATAGAATCCAATCTTATGTTTTGTACTCCTAGAATAATTTTGTGTGGTTAATCAAGTCATGGATAAAACTTAAATGAGACCACATCTTCATGTTGCAGATAATACAAGGTATCAAAGAAGAGGTAGATAGAGATGGATTTTTCCATCCCCTTCAGTGTAAATTCCACATCTTAAAGAAAATAAATCCTTAGAATTAAACAGAAGCACACAAGTGGCTTCATCTATGAACTCCACCTTTATGATAATAAAATCCATGGTACATTGAGATCCCATGAAACAAATAAATTTTATCATCCAAAGCACCAATTTCATTTATTGAGCAGACAAGAAGAGAATCCTTACACCTTTGATGCATAAATCTCATGGGTATTCCCTTTGAACATTATCGAGAAAATGAAGAAGACAAACCTGGAATGAAAATGTGGGATGTCTTATCTATTCCATCTCAGAGGGATCTCCTACAAGAATCTTGAAGTAACTACCACAATCTAAGTTGGTTATGCAGAAACCAAACTCCATGGTCAACCTGTGTCAACCAAAGGATGAAAAAGTAAGTAAGTTGTAAGAATCCTCCACCCTTCTACATATATCTAATTGTGGGAAAGAACCTAGTGCATTAATTATATGATATATTCAGGTGCTAGTACTTTTGTAATGCCCAAGAAAATAATAGACATTTTAGGCATTGAGTATAGCCCAATTTCTAGGGATTCCTACAACTTGATGGCTCAATTGTCAAAATATTAGGAGTTATAAAATATCTTGAGTTGACCCTTCATGATTTTCCAAGCCTAACCATAACTCAAGATATCTTAGTTATTGACTTACCTCCTTTCTTTTCCATCTTATTATCAAGATATTTCACAGCCAAAGTGGGTGGGTATTTGTCTTTTGATTGGTCTCACATGCTCTTAAGAACCATATATGGTACAAGATTTACCATTATAGTTGAACCAATCTCTTCTTATCATGTTGAATCCTATGACCTTGCTCCCCTCTAACTCTAATTCCATGATCCAAGAAGAAGAAGAAAATGAATCATGTTAGTACACAATAGTCATACTCCTTGTTAAGTACTTGATATTTTATTAGATGAGTGGGCCAAGGAGAATTATGAATTTGATCCCTATGATATAGCTATAGAGACTAGTTTGGGTGACCTATTGCATTCATGAAGAATAATTCATAACCCCCATTCACATAAAGAAGAAGATGATGCTTCTGGTTTATGGAAAATGTTCTTTGATGGTTCTAGAAGAAAAAATGGAGTTTGGGATGGGTGTAGTTCTTGTTTCTCTAGAGGGTAAGAATTTATTATTTATCCCATATGTTATAGTTTTTCATGCTCTAACAATGTATGATAGAATATGAGGCTTTGATTAATGGTCTTGTTAATTAGATAGAAAAGGAATATTAAGGCCTTACAAGTGTTTGGAAGATATTGATCTTTTTATTCATCAAGTTCAGAGGAAGGTGTGTTACCAAGTAATAATTTTCTTAAGCTTATAACATAGAGTTTGGGATCTCATGGAAATTTTTGATGTCATTAACTTACTAAGTGGTGAAAAGAAAGTTAAATGTAAAAGTAGATCAGATGGAGGTCTATTGGATCACAATTCTCTCCTATTTGAGAAGACCTTATCCAAGGTAATGAGCAACATGTTAAGATGGTAGTAAGACCATCAATTCTAAATAATGAAGTTAGTTGGTATATATTTGATAGTGATGAAAAAATTGTCCAATTCATCAGAAATGAGGCATAGATTTTTCATCAGACTTACAACCTAAATTATCAAGAAAGATATGGTGATTAAATTATTCAGCTGAGGACAAAAAAATTACCTAAAGGACTAGTTACACTTGAAGATATATTCACCCCTAATGATGAATTCAAAGGGGAAAGGAATAATATAATAAAAAATGAGGAAGACTATCAACTAGTCATCATTATCACAAGATAAAGATTTATTATTCAGGAAAGGTATGTAATGAGGATGAAAGAAAGGATTCTATTTCCTTGTGTCAGAAATTTAATGATGCCTTCTCTTGGATTTATGAATATCTCAAAGGGATTTGATCCAATTATTTCCTCAACATGACTATAGATCTTGACCCCAATGTCAAACCAATTAGATAAAAGAAGATGCCTGTATCAATCCCAAAATAGAGCCCCTTATGAGAAAAGAATTTTCCCAAACTCATTAGAAGACAAAATCATATTCCCCATCAAGTATTCCTCTTGGGTTGCTAATTTATTCCCTATTAGTAAGAATAATGGATAAATTAAGATATGTGTGGATTTTAGGGATTAAAACAGAGCCTCCTTGAAGGATCATTATCCTCTACCCTCCATAGACCAAATTCTATAAACATTGGTGCAAGAGTTGAAAGGTTATCTCTTTTGGATGGTTATTCTAAATTCAACCAAATTAAGGTTAAAGAGGAGGATCAACATAAGAAATATTTTACAACCAAATGGGGAATATATACCTCATGAAAATATGTCATTTTGTCTAACCAATGCTAGTGATACTTTCCAAAGAGCCATGGATATTACATTCAGGGGATATATAAACAAGTTCATCCTCATCTACTTGGATGATATCTCAATTTTCTCAAGATCGAGATAAAAGATCACATGTTACATCTTGAGAAAGTGTTTGAAAGATGTAGATATTTTGGTAGTATCCCACAACCCTAAGAAGTGCATCTTTTCAATAGTTCCACGAGGTAAAATTATGGGTCATGTTGTCTCAAAAGAAGGTATTGTTTATTGAACCTAAAAAGGATTTTATCATTCATTCTCTCTCTCGCATTTCTAGCTCACATGAAAGCAAAAAAATATTTCCTTAGGTAATATTAATTTTTTAGGAGGTTTATTCCTAACTTTACAAGACTTATAAATCCCATTACTTTGATGCTCAAGAATGATGCAGCTTTTAAATGGACCAAGGAAGGAAAGGAAAATTTTGTCAAGATTAAACAAGAAATTCCTCAAGTACCCACTCTCATCAACCCATGTATTATTCAAAAGACTTCATCCTATATGCCTATGGGGTTGAAGCTAGTATTTGCATCGTTGTGTTGATGTAATAAAGTGATAAATGTTCAGAACAACCATAGTGGCCTTATTCATTCAAAACATTGAAGGATTATGAATTGAAAAATACATTCATGTGGAAAAAAGAAGTCTTTTCCATCATGAGAGATCTATCAAGAAATTCAAGTGTATGCTTGCACAACTAACCGCATCAAGGTATTATAACTCCCATTTTAGTGTGAAAGACTTCATTATGGGAGTTGAGATTAGTGAAAAGAGAGCTAGATGGGTAACAAAAAATCATGGAATATGATGTGACTATCAAGGCCACCAAGTTGCTTAGAGGAAGAGAATTATGTGAGAACAATTGGCTATTGATGTTAGAAATGATCAAGAAGCTTCCTATCTCATGGAGGAAGAGTAAGAAAAAATCCATTTTAGGATCCCCCTAGTGACAACAATAGTTCAGATAAAAACATGGACATATTCTTATCTATTGGCCAATATCCTTATGGTTTGGAGCAAGGCGTAAGAGGAGGCATTTGATGGTTGCAATCCATTCCTTATGCATTAATTGGCAGGATTATTTTTAGAAAGAACTTGGATGGAAGTGTTACTGAGATGCATTGAAGGAGAGCAAGTGAACAAGACCTTGGTAGAATTCTATAATGGTTTCTCTAGGCATACATTTCTTAGAAAAGGCCACAATAGTGAAAATTTTAAAATAAAATACTTTTGGCCCATAGTTGTTTGTAGATGTTCATCAATGGGTCAAAAAATTCAAATGAGTGTGCTCTTTTTCACTGGTAAATAAGAAGATGATGGCCCTCCCACTTCATCTAATTGAGGAAGATGAACCCTTCTCTCAATGGGGACTTGAAATTTATTGGCATGCTATCAATCTAATTTTAAGTAGTGGGTCACAAATGGGTCCTAACAGTGACTATTACTTCACCAGGTGGATAAAGGCTATGAACACTTAAGGAAGCAACTAAATCAACTATCCTTGATTTCTTGGAGGATATTGTAACAAGGTTTGGGGTTCCCCTAGACTATTATTTCTGATAATGCTAAAGCCTTATTAGGCTACAAAATTTCTTAACTAGGATCTCAAGCATGACATCTACCTAAAGACTTCTTATAATTATTACCCTCAAGGTAATGGCTTAGCTGAGTCTACTAATAAAAACTTGATCAAACTAATGAAAGGGAAAATGGAGATGAATCAGAGATACAGTGGAATACAAATATCAAAAATGATCTCTTTGGGTTGACAAGATCACACCAAAAAGATAAATTGGACAACTCTTCATTTCATCCTTATATATGGTAGAGAGGCTCAGGATTCCATTATCTCTTGAGATTTTCCTTCTTTGGAGTTGGAACAACAATTATAATTAGAGGGTGAAGATGAAATAACAATAAGATTGGCAGATTTGGTTAACTTGAAGAATTGAGGAAATCTGCCATGATCAAATTAGAAGAACATCATAGGTCAACCAAATAGTGGTTTGAAAAGAAATCCAAAGCACATGATTTCAAAATAGGATGATCTGATTTATGAAATGGGATGTAGAAAGAAGCTAAACTATGGGTGGCACTCTAAGTTTTGATGCACTCTATGAGTGGGCCATATATCATTACAACTTATAAGTAGGTTAACTCTTTTGAGTTATCTAAGCTTGATGGGGAGGAACTTCAAATCCCACTCAATAGGATATATCTTAAACCTTCCCATTAGGTATATTTCATTGCATCATGTACATAGTTGTTGTTTTGTTTTCCTTTTCCTTTTTGTTGTTGGAGGTTCCTGTACAGATGAAAATGAACATGTGATCTTCAACTGCACTTGACCCCCCAAGGTCATGCCAGAGAAACTGATGTTGAATGAGTGTAGCTAACTATAGGAGAATCGGTGACTAAGATCTCGTAGTGTGATCTCCCGGTAGCTGAGTTAGCAAAGGGGAGATTTAGAGGCTATGAATAGGTAGTGTAAATTCCCTATGGTTTGTTTACCTAACTTGGATCTAAGCGCTAAACTAGTTTGAAGTGTCCATGTAAACTAAATGAAATTAACAATCTATGTTATTGCTGAAAGGAAACTAATCTAAACAAATCAAAAAACTAAAATATTATAATTACAAACAACAATTTGATTTTATTCTTAAATAATCAAATCTTCTTCTACGCTAAAACTAAACAAGTGAGATAATCCAGTGTGGTTATTCACCTATGCTGAGTGTATTGAAAATAAACTAACTTAAAACAATAACTTTTCTAAATGATCTATGATATGTAGACAACCTCCTACAGATATTCTCTCCTCCAGACCCACAAGGATGGGAAGAAGAGGATCTGTCACTAGGAGTTGTTATTAATTATTTAAACCCTCTTGGAAATTAACTAATTACTTGCAAATGCAAGGAAATTGATTTATACTCTATTTGATATGATTTAACAATGATAAATTACAAGAATGAAGGAAATCAAACAACTAATCCAACCTAGAATTTATAGAACAGTGGTAAATCCAGTTGTGTAGTAATTTGTCCCCTCAATATGTTCCTTTCTTTCTCCAAGTGTTCATGTGAGTCCAAGGGATTCGGAATGCAAAAACAACAACAAGAGTATGGTGCTTGAGCAATGGTAGCTTGATGGCAGTCTAGATGCAATGTAGGTAGAAGAGATATAACACAAGAGATTAGAGCTTGGCTATGCAATTCCTAGAAAGATTATAGTAGCAATACAATGTAAGATACACAAAAATTCTTAGGCCTTTTGCTTGAATACAAGCATGGAATATATAGGAATGGAGGCTAGGAGGTTACTTCATGCACAAGGAAAGAAGAGGAAGTTCCAACTAATTAAATCTTATTTAGAATAGGACCAAGGATAACCAAGCAAACAAATCTATTTTTAGCCAATTTGGCTCACAGATGCGTTCTAAAAGCAAACTTAAGTGAATCATCGCATGTCAAAACACGCATGAAGAATTATGGAAAAAGAATTCAGGACCACCTGATGGAGCCTAGAATTTACTAGATAACACCCTTGTCACATGTTGGCACATCACTCAACCTAGACTGAGCGCTCACCCGAAGTGCGCAAAGGTGACAAGGTCCCTCTTTAGGGTTGTTGTAGCAGGATGTTAGCTTGATGAAGGAAGAAACATATATATCCATAACTAATCCACCATTCTACAATGCATGCTACATTTAGACCTATGAAAGAACAAGATTTAAACAGTAATCATGATTGAATCAATAACATGCACTACTCAATTACACACAGGAATGACACTTAGATTCAGCCAATATCTTCCATCTATTAATAAACATAGAAGCTTCTTACAATAATGTCAACTCTATACCAATGCACGCATGGATCTGATACAGTAATTTAGTCATATGCGTATATCTCTATAACTTCATACATCCATACATATATCTTATACTAAGTGCTTCACATCATATATATAGGGTGGGGACTTTCCCTTCACCGCTTATCTATTCTAGAAATAGGCCGCATGCTATTAATAGCCATGCACCATTTACAGGCATAGCCACACATGCAAGTGTGGTATCTATAGACCTCTTGTAGTTAACTGAAGTCCTCAATCCTATTCTTATCTCGTCTCCATGCAAAATGCTTCGATCTGATCCTCTAAAGATAGACAATGCGTGGCGTGCACGTCTCTCCATCGTTGGTGTGTTCTCGCATGCCATCTTCTAAAAATAGGTCGTCATGCTCAAAATTGGCTAAGTCCTGAAATTTGAACTTTCCCTCCACGCGTGGGTCCTTCCTGTTCCTCTGTGCCCTTGATCTTGGATCCTTCTCTCCCACAGCGGACTTCTTGTGTGATCTCTAATAGGTATTCTCTGATCAACATTACCCCACACTAATCTCATTGTCATCTTGACAATGGGTATCTCCAAAAATTGAAGTAAAGAATAGAATAATGGAAAGAATAAGAATGAAAGAATGTAGATAAATAAAGAATTTTTATGAGGCTATGAGGCAGCCTCCTCTGTATCAGTTTGAAGTATCAACTTTGGATACTCCTCCTTTATTTCGGCCTCCAAGACCTTCCATTCAGCTAGTGCTTGTTTTGCTTTCTCAAGAATGTCCACAGCAATAGACTCCAACTCATCCCTTGCAATCTCTCCTTTTTCATTCTACAAAACCAACACAACGCTGGACATTGAGGTCATTCTTCCTTCTAGAAGATCCATATTCTATGCAATTTTCTTCCCAAGCTCTTCCTAGTCGAGTCCTGTGCAGCTCTTGTGTCTGCTGTCAGGGCCTCGTACTTCTGCTTAACTATTGACAATATTTCTGCGTGGCCCAATGTCTCATCCTTCATTTCTTTCTAGACCTCATTGTTTTCTTCTAGGGTCTTTATATTGATAAGTGCCTCTAGAGTTTTGCATATGTTTAAAGCCTTGTCTGCTTTCTTCAATACTTCTTGTAACACTTGCAGTAGCCCTTCATAAGATGTAATCTTTCGCATCACTGAGGCTTTCTCTCATTCTACATCTTGCTCTGACTTCCTTTGAGCACTGTCATGCACAGAGGTTCATCTTCAAGTACCAAGTCCACCAAATTTTCCTACATAGTGTATCACTTAAGGAAACATTCTGTGGTACCTTGGCCTCCAAGTGTGGCCTTGCTCTGATGACATTGTCCCCAATCTCCTCTGCGATGCTGATAAATACTTCGTTCTTTTTTGACGTAAAGTCCCTCTCTTGTGTTATGCATGCTATCTCCAGCATCCTTTGTCTTTATCTCCTCATGTAGTGCTTTGATTGTTATAGCTTTATCCATGTTTCTTCTAGCAACTTCAGCAGAAACCTTTACCAATGTGTTGCTAACCTGCTCATCTGACATGACAGTAGGCTTTACTATCATGTGTCTAGCTTGGGGTGCCTTCTTCAGCCATCTCGAAACACATGACTCTTCACATACATCAAATTTAGGCTCATCCATGTGGGTGTGCATTGACCATGATAGTTGACTTTCAAGTGTGCACAGTCGCCATATCCTCATCCATTAGCTCCCAGCCAAATAAATCCTTCTGTGTTATCATGCTCTGGAAGCGGGTGTCGGACAATTTTACCTACATCCTCTACATACCCCATGGCTGGTGGAATGTGCTCTCCACTCATCCTCTTTGATCTAGGACCCTTGGGAATTATAGCTTCAAGGTTAGGAGCCTGTCCCATTACATCTGAGTAGTCACATGCATGGATCTAGAGATTTTTGTTTCTTTTTCTTCTCCATCCTTCATCTCTTCATCTTTTGCTCTTCCTCGTTCTATGGCTCGTCTTCTTGCTTGAGTGGGGTCAGGAGATGCACGCTCGCTCTCTTCTCTTCTGATTCCTTCACTTCTTTATCCAACTTCAACTTTCTTCTCTTATTTGGTTCAACAGTCTCCTTGAGTGGAGAGAGATGAGGTGATTTCTGTACCATTTGTGGAGTTCCACTTTGAGTCCTTGTGCGTCTGAAGACTTTCTTAAATCTATGCTCCCCCTGTTCAACCTTCGTATCTTCCTCTTCGTCCTATCCTTGAGGTGGAGTGGCCACATGCCATGACTCTTCTCTTTCATATGGTTTCTTTCTTCTGTGCTCCAAGCCTCCACTATCTTCATGCTCCTCTTCTTCACCCTCTACTTCAACAACTTCTATGGGCCTTTGCGCCGGTATGTTTTCTATTGTGTGCTTACCCTTCAACGGCCTTGGGAGCACGAATTCATTCTCCACATACTTGTTGTTCTCCATCTTGGGCTTTAGCTGAAGATACACCAATGTTGCCCCTACATTTGCTACATCCAGACTTATTGGCTTAATATTCAACACCTCCGAAATGATCCTCTCAGTGTATGCACTTCTTCCAGGATACACATGCTTCTTCCTCAATGTATGGTAGTCACAGTCTACCTTATCTGCATTGAATACCAGTCGGCACATGTCTGTAAATCTGTGAACAGATGCTTGGAAATACCTTGCAGTGAATGCGTAAGGAAATTTACACCAAGGGCTCCAGACTCCATCTCTCATTGGGAAGCGCACAATGTAGAAATGTTGATATACAACAAACTATAACTTGTTTCCCTACTACTAATGGTAGGTCCTTTGGGATGTGCCACTCTTCTCCAAATGCTACACGTGAGCCTGTCATACCATTTATCTGCCCTTTACTTGACATCATCTGTCATGGCCCCTTTACATAGGTACTTGTTGAACCTTTCAGCTGGTGACTTGTTCTCCATGGGGTATTCCCATACCTTTTCCTTCGGCCCGTCTGGTACTCCAATTTCCATGAATACTAGTGATAGTAGAACAACCCCAAAGCTGATCTTCCCTCATGTGCATGCTTCCTCAACTATTTTTTCTGCAATATAGCCTACAATATTGTAGATTTCCCCTTCTGACATCTTACGTGCAACATGTAACCACATAGTATTTACCTGTGACCACACTCCTGATCATTCAACTTTGTAACAAGGTGTGTTGCTGCTTGCACAACCGGAAAGTTCTTCAATTTGTCTATATCCATACTGTGCAGACCCTTCAGGTACCCCAACTCTTGTCTAGTCTTTAAGATCATGGATTTATCTGTGAGATCATTCTTTATGTCCTCTCTTGTGGCCTTCAAACCTGTAACTGATGAGATAAGCATAGATGAAATTCTAACTCTGTGTCCTACAAAGTAGAAGAATTCCTCGTGCACTCTACTCATGAGCCACTTGATACAAGGGATCATACTTCTCAAAATATGGAAGCTCATATAACTGTTAGACCCCAATTCTCTTCAGAAGCTTCTCACCTACATCATCATAAACTAGCATGTCATCCGTCGTATGCTTGTTCGTCCTAGCAATGAGAAAGGAATCGAGCTCCTTCTTGTTTTATGCGGTCATGTGGTTGTATTCACTCACTTTTCTCTTTCTGATAGGTGAATCCCATTCCTATCCGACGATGACTCCTTCTGGATATTGCATTTCTGAAAAATCACTTTTGGGTGCCATCTCTTCTTCCTCGATGACCACCTTCTTCTTTCCTTTTGCTGCTATAACATATGCCTTCTTAGGTGCCATTTTTACCTTGCAATCATCTCCTCTTTAACTCTACATCTTGCAAATAAAACCCTAGCTCAATTCAATCGTGCCCTAGGTGGAAACTTCATGCCCTAACTCCTTTCTGTCTCCCTGCTTCACTCAAACCCTTCACCACGAGGACGCAAGCTTCTTTTCACACAGATATGTTTGTCAGGCTTGGTTTCACACTCTTCACACCTTAACCTGATCACTTGGCTCTTTGTACTTAGCTCTTTCCTCAAAATCTCTTAGTCGTAACGGTAAAAATGAATCTGCATCCCATCCTTATATAGATTTTTCAAATTTTGATGCATTTATTGCTCCTTCACCTACCAAATATCCTCTCATTCATTGACCAAATTCATTCGTTCCACATGGTACATCTTCACGCCCCAGCTATAACCTTCTAGCATGCCTTCCTACCCTCTGGTCACATACTTCTCTTCAGTGCATGCCCCTGCACCTGAGTAACCTCATCACTGTACCTTCTCCTGGTAGTTATCATGGCCTCTTCTTACCTCTCATTATACTTTCCTTTCATTCATCTCCATCCTTGGTCACTTTTGAGAAGCAATCTTCTTTTGACTTAAAGCACACCCGTAGCATCTTATTCCTTTCACCTTTCAATTCCCACAGTCTTTTACTTGGATAACTACAACCACCCCACACTAAAGGTATGTGCAGTCCTTTACACATAAACATGCTTCATATAGTAATTAGCTTCATGCGCACAAGCGCGCTTATTACACAAAAACAACAACTAAATTGAAAAAGCATAGAGACAATGAAGGAAATACATTAAGGAAATGCAGAATTGAAAACCTAATCTAAATGGCAATACTTCCTTATTACAAACACCAAGAAGACTTATTTATAGTAGGGCTTCAGCCTACTCTCGTTAAAGTAACCGGGTAGCCATGTTCCATCAAGTGCTTCTAACTAGCAAGCACCTAATTCAAGTATGTAAGTGATGACATACATCCCCAACCAATGTACTTTGAGCTTGCCTAGATGGCACAAGAACTTAGAGTCATAAAGAAGTACCATTTTTCCAATCTCAAACTTCTTATCCCTTATGTTTCTATCATGCCATGCCTTCTTTCTGGCATTTTCCTACTTCTAACTCCATCGTGTTATGGCTCGTCACTCATCCAGTTGAATCATCTTCTCGATACACTCTTCTAAATCCTGTTCATCAGCTAGACCTCTAGCGTGTGCAATGCACAAAGAAGGTAACATAAATTCTATAGGGAGAATGGCTTCTGTGCAAAAACCAGCTAAAATGGTGTGGCTTTGTTCAATCTCTTGTAAGTTGTTCTATATTCCCAAAGAATAGCTGACACTTTGTCATCCCAATCCTTTCTTCCAACATCACAATTTTTTGTCAAAGTCTGGCTCAAAATCTTGTTGAAAGCCTCAATAGTTCCAATTTCCTGAGGATGATAGGGTGTAGTTTTATGGTGTGCAACCATAAAGTCATCTAATAGGATCCTGATTGTCTCATTCAAAAAGTGTGTACCCCTATCACTTGTCAAGCTTAAAGGACATCCATATCTTGTAAGAACATTCTCCATATAAACCTAGCTATTGTAGATGTTGTACAGTCCTTTGTAGGTGTTGCTTCTACCCACCATGTGAGATAATCTGTGTAAGTAATGATATAGCGCAATCCATTCCTGCGCACAGATGGAAAAATAGGTCCTACAAATTCAATGGCCCATTTCTCAAATGGTTCGGCACTAGTAATTGTTCTCAAAGGCATCTCATCTCTTTGCCCTAGTTTTCCTAGGCAGCTGAAAATGATCACAGGCCTTACAATATTCTTTATAGTCTTTATACAATGTCTCCCACCATAATCCAGCAAGTAGGATCTTCCAGGCAGTCGCATCACCTGCATAATGGCCTCCTGTAATACCACCATTGGCTTCTTCCATAATATCCTTCTGCTCATGATCTAATACACAATGGCATAATACTTCATCTCTTCGTAACTTGTAGAGGTCACCACTGATTAACATAAATGGTGTTGCACACGTATAGCAAGTTGTTTATTTTCTAATGCCTTCATTTCTTCTGGTGTCATACTAGTTCGTAGAAAGACAACAATGTCTTCTAATTCCATGGGCATGTGTTTTAACCTATATAACTATGCATCTGGCATGGTTTCTTCAATTGTTTTTGCTTCCTCTCCTGTGTTGATTCTAGATAAATGATCTGGTCCAGAGTTACTTTTCCCTGGCTTCACCACAACTGTGAAGTCAAACTCTTGAAATAGGAGTACCCATCTGCATATGTGCCCCTGTAAGATGGGCTTGTTTACCAAGTACTTCAATGCCATGTGATCTGTATAAAACACAAATGGTAATGCTAACAAGTATTGTCAAAACTTGTACAATGCATAGATCATTAACAAAGCTTCATGCTCTATAGTTGTATAATTCTGTTCAGCAGGAGTCAGCTTCCTACTAGCAAAACAAATTGGATGATCGATAATACCTTCTCCAAGTTGAGCTAACACAGCACCAATGGTCATGCCAGAGGCATCCACATGTACATGAAATGGTTTATCCCATGAGGGAAAGCGCAGAATGGGCGTAGTAGTAAGTTTCTCCTTTAATATCTCAAACACGTGCTACTATGGTTCTCCCCAATAAAATGTACATTTCCCCTTGAGTAATTCTTCCAAGGTTGCAACAACTTTGGCATACCCTTTGATGAATTTTCGATAGTAACCTGTATGACCCAAAAATCCGTGCACCTCACTTTGACTGGTAGGCAGCTTCCAAGCCTAAAATGACTGCAACCTTAGTTAGATCAACCAGAAAACCTTCCTTGCAGATTATATGTCCTAACAGTATTCCAAATGGTGCACCAAATATGCACTTCTTGATGTTCAAAGAGATACTCAATTATCTGCACCGTTCAAACATTAAGTGTATATTGTCACAATGATCTTTCACAAGCCCATATACTGTCCAATCGTCTAGGTAAACCTATAAGAAGTTGTGAATAAAATATTTGAATGCCTAAACAACTATGCATGAGAATACAACAGGTGTGTTTTTCAATCCAAAAGGCATCACAGTATAGGAAAAACTACCCCATTCAGTAGTAAATGTTGTCTTTTCTTTATCCTCCTAAGCAATCCTAACCTGATGATACCTGGAAAACCCATCTGTGAAGAAATATATTTCGTGCCCTGCAACGCCTTCTAGTATTTCCTCAGTGAATGGCATAGGGAATGGGTCTGTTACACAGGTAGCATTTAGCTCCCTTTAGTCCACACATATTCTAATTCATCCATCCTTCTTGATACTGATCACCATTGGACTAACCCATTATGACTCATCAAGGGGCTTGATAATTCTAGATTTCAACATTTTATCAATTTCTTCTTTTACCTTTTCGCATAAATTAGGCTTCATTCTATAAGGTCTCTTTCTAACTGGTCATGTACCATCCTTAAGTTTTATCTTCATTTCCCCAAGTAATTTATGCATGCCTTTAAGTTCATGATACCCTCTAGGGAATAAGTCCTAATAATCCTTGAGTAACTCTATGATCTTTGCTACCTCCAAATATGACTAGTAGTCTCCAATTATGGCCTCCTTAGGCTCAACCTCTGAACCTATATTCACCTTCTTTATCTTCATGGGTTCGTGATAGGTGCATGTATCCTTGTCTACACTATCCAAGACCTCGCACACCCCTTGTGAATGCTCAATATCTAGGTTCTCAACTTCCTCATCATCCACGATGTAAACCATCTTTCCTTTCTCTTTCTCAAGGCAAAACGTTCAAGTAGTATGGATTCCATTTCTTCTTCCTTTTCAAAACATGCTCTGGAATCTACCTCACCAAATAATTCCTGAATATGCTCTTCTTCTTTTGCACTATCTCCCATAGTTAAGCACTTGAACAAATTTTAATGCCTCTTCTATTGGAGGTTGGGAAGAAAAGTAGTCAAAGGTCTGGATCATTCCTATTGTAGTCAATTTTTTCTAGTTTCCAGTCTCTCGATGTAGTTCTACGTATACATACCAGGCACGTGTGCATCCTTGTAGCGTAGAGTACAATCTATGCACCCAGAGTGAAGGTGGTAATGCTTCCTGTCCTACTGTCCAAAGTCTCTCACACTGCTGAATGTGATGCTAAATAGGTTGATCACCATGATAAGTGCATATCTACATAGGTGCATTGTTCCTTATAAACCTAATAGATAAGGCAACTCCAATCTCTTCCCATTCTATAAGATTATCTCTATGGACTACTCACTAGCACGTTGTTGTCCCGTGCAAGGTATATACTAACATATCTCTTCTCTTAATTTGATTTGTCCACTATGTTTCCATGGCTTTCAAAAATACAAGGAAGATCTTATACCCCTGTATATGAAGGTATTGTGCTACCTATCCGTCGAACCGAATGAAGTCCATTCTTGCCCATAACCATGCACTTTTTACCTCGCGCCCTACTAAGTTCATATGTACCATGAGCCCAATTGTCACAAGAAATACTCGTAGTATCACTAATAGAATGAGAATCCTCCCACTGTAGGATGCCTTCTTTTGATGGCTCATTGACCTATGGGTCCTGAATTGCGCATACATAAATTTTGTTTAAGTCCTCCTCACTTAGAGGCTCAACATATGGTGTAGACTTCCCATCTGTCAAAGGTATCACAACCCTTTCCTCCTTGTTCTCAAAGCTGATATACCCCTTATTGAATCTCAAATCAAAATTATTCACATAACACCAAGGGCGTCTGAGCAAAGTTGGAAAATTGTCTTCTTTTGCAAGTGCTAATACCTTAAAATCCCCAGTGAACTTGGCTCCTTTTATGGTTATAGATGCATCCTTAAAAACTCCTATGGGAGTGGCCTTAGTCTGGTTTTTCATAAACAACACATTAGATGATGGCTGCAATGGAGGCCTCCCCATTTGTACCCATACATCTAATGTAAGCACATTTACTTCCACACCTGTATCAATCATATATGTTGCTCAGCAACCGTCCATCCACAACAGCATTCAGAGTAATTTCCTTGTCATAGTCAATGCTATCAGGGGGAATATTTGCATGCAGGATCTATCATCCAGTCTCAATACTTATGCACGTAGAGTGTTCCCTTTTAACCAACTTCCTAATAGTGGAATGATGTTCTCTTGGCGCAAAATTTTGCACACTTCTCTTAGACCATCAATATCAGTTTGAAATGTCTCTGATGCTTTCTTCTACTCCTTTAAGTATTGTATCTCACCCTGAAGATTCCTTAGCACTTCCATGGTATCCTAGTAAACTTCTTTCTAATGAGTAGGATTTGGGTACCTTGCATGCAAAACCTCCTCCTTGGTGATCATAGGCTTCTGGTGTAATGCATCTCTTGCATGTGCTACTTCAGCGTGTGTAGTAATATTCACTGTCAATGCCTTAGGTCCTTCTGCTATCTTGGGCATCCACTGATCTTCTACCACATGCTTGATTCTAACCATCCCGACAGCTTTGTTTTCTTTCTTATGTTGCTTACTCATATGCTCATATAAGTCTGGGCACTCTTCATAGACTATGGTTCTTCCCATAGAAAGAACATGTAATATTCTGAGGACATTCATGCCTATAGTGGTCAGGAGATCTGCACATATAACATGTTCCACAAGGGAACTCACCTCTTCCTCCACCATGGCCTCATCCTCCATATCCACCACAATATCCATGTCCCCTTCCACGAACTCCTTCAAAACGCCCCTCATTCCTATCATAGCGCGTTTGATTATGATCCTAATCATGGTGCTCATTCTTACCCTTAGAATTATTTGTTACACTTGTCTGTCGTACCCCAATGTCTATAGCATCATGGATCTGACCAATCAGCTTAGAATCCTTAGTATCATGGGTCATGGACTTGTAAATTTTACATAAGCAAGATACATTCTTCCTTATCACGCGCTGTAACAAAGGACAATGACTAGCATCATGATTCAAATGATAGATCTCACAATCCAACAATAATGAGTGTATAGATCTACGAGGGCAACTATCCTTGGTGTGACCTTCCACTTCACAATCTGTACACCAAATTCCTGAAACGCATTTCATGGGTGGAATTTGTTGATAGCTTCTCTAACTTCTTTGCCATAGCTGTAATCTATGCCTCTAAGAATGGACTAATGCTAGTGTCAATGCTCCCAACTGCCTCAGTACACAAAGCTACTTATAGTACTTCACATGGATCAGTGTATGTCTTTATGTGACAGTGCCCTTCTAAATGGTTTAATCAATCCTCCAACAAACCATTGTGCATGTTGGCTTGCATGAATATCATAAAATATCTTAGATAGAAGTGTCTTAAAATGGGCATCATACTCATGTACACTCTCAGTAGTGCCCTGCTTGATATCCTTGAGTGCACTGATACTTTTCTGCTCAAACTCAGGAATATGGAACTCTTTCAAGAAAGAATCCTTCAATGTTGCATAATCCACGCAAGTTTGATCAGGGTCAAACTTCCTGTACCAGTTGTGTGCACATCCCTATAATGTAGTAGCAAATTGACTTGCCTTTCACTCAGAATTCATGATCCCTTTAGTGCGCCACAAGATTTCACACATATGCACATGTTTGGCATCATCCTCTATACTTCTATATTCTAAGAGATAAAGAGACATCTCCATATAGATATTTTGTGGTTGTTGTGGACCTTGACCACCTGATCCAGAACCTCCTGTGTTCCCTCTGCCTCCAGAACCACTAGATCCACCAGAACTAGAACCACCTATACCTCTTGATCCTCCACCTTGTAGCTAGAATAGGACCTATAGATGTACTCCATTGTGCTTCAACAGTAGTATTATACTGAACCACTACAGTCTGTGAGGTAGTTCCACTTCTATAGGTGAATCCAACATTCTATGCTCACATTCTGTGTGGATGATGCACCTAAGAATGTTCCTCCAAATATCATTAAAGTCGTTTGTCCTACCATTGATGTACTTGTCTCCCTAACTTACTCATGCTCTCCTTCCCAACTTAGCTTGATTGGTTACTTTTCGTACTAGATATTGGAAAACCAAGTGCAAGGGCTAGGTCACCAGGTGGATTAAGATGCACACCCACGACCTAGGTAGTCTTTTTTAGCGCACTTCTGTGTGAGGCCAAGGGAGGATCTTTGTCATGTTTTCCAAGATGGGGGAGTTCCTAGATGCTCTGGCTCCATGTCTTCTACGTGAGCTATAAATCCTTCACGATCCATCTCTCTCCTCAATGCCATACTTTCTGTAATGAAACGTTGCTTCTCTATCTCCCTCTCACACATCTCATTATACTTAAGCCACCTCTCTTATCTCTATCTCTGCCGCTAGGTCTTCCATCTTTCACCAAACCTGTTCTTGCCCTCACGCGCATGGTGAAGTTTAGTTAGTCCATTGGTTTACTCTCCATGTTCAAAGTTACCATCAAGATCTTTATCACCAGTGGAATACCTTACAAATATAATCCTCTTGGATACACAAAAACTAGAATTCAGCTACCTCTCAAGAGTACGTCAAAATTAAATATTCCAAAATATAACTATTTAGAACACCATGAAACCACGTATCGAGCACGAGTCTAGATCAAATCAGCATCATAAAGGGCCTAAAATTCTTCCTGTGTCCAGACAAGTGCGTGATACCTCCAATTCCACTGAGATGCATAAGCAATAAGCCACTTCGTATAGTTCTACTGGAAAGATAGAGAAAAATCTCTTGTATAAGTTGTCATATAGATTCTGTTCTACCCAAAGTGCATGCATTAAACTCAGATCCACTGCTGAACCACTGTGCATATTCTTCCTCCAGATCGTGTATCCATTCCTCAAACTTGCTAGATTTAACCGGTGCGTCTTCATCGTGCAACATCCTGAAAACAACTAAAAAGAGGTCCCGGCAACAGAACTAATGATGTAGCCTAGAATTTACCAGATAACACCCTAGATGCATGGGCACATCACTCATCTTAGACTGAGTGCTCACCCAAAGCATGCAAAGGTACTAGGATCCCTCTTTAGGGTTGTTCAGCATGATGTTAGCATGATGAAGGAAGAAACATATAGATAACTAATCCATCAATCTACTAATGCATGCCACATTTGGATCCTATGAAAAGAACAAGCTTTAAACATTAATCATGATTGAATCAATAACATGCACTACTCAATTACACACAAGAAGTGACACTTAGATTTAGCCAATATCTTCCATCTATTAATTAACATTGTCAATCTATACCAATGCACTCATGGATCTGATATAGTAATTCAATCATGTGCACCATATCTCTATACCTTCATAGATCCATCACACATATATCTTTAATACTACTAAGTGTAAATCAATCATATATATAATGGGGACTTTCCCTTCACCACCCATTATCTATTCTAGAAATATGCCACATGTTATTAATAGCCACATGCATCATTCACAGGCATAGCCACATATGCAAGTGTGCTATCTATAGACCTCTTGCAGTTAAGTGAACTATCAATTATATTCTTAGCTCGTCTCTATGCAAAACACAGATATGATCCTCTAAAGATAGACAATGCATGACGCGCACATCTCTGTATCGTTGGTGTGTTCCTCGCAATCTTCTAAAAATAGGTCTTCATGCTCAAAATCAGATAAGTCCTGAAAGCTGAACTTGCCTTCTGCGTGTGGCTCTTTCTTGTTCCTCTGCACCCTTGATCCTGGCCTTCTCTGTTGTGCAGACTTCTTGTGTAATCTCTAATCGGTATTCTCTTATCAACACCGCCACCCTGCAGGGCGGCGGTTTCATACCGCCAGCAGTGGTTTCAGAATCCACTGGCGGGTCCTGGCACTGAAGGCCAAAATATACGCAGAAAGAGCGGGAGGTTGGAAGAAAGTGCAGGAAGGCTAAGTAAAGATGTCCAGGCAACAAATATATACTGCAAATGGATATTGGAGCTCAAACACCTTCTTGAAAGGAACTGAAATCATCATGGGGATTCATAACTATTTTCTCGAAAATGTAGCACATGTAATTTTGGGTGCGTACATATTGCAAAAGAAGTGTCTTAGCCATGAAAAGTTAAAAACATAGAGTCAGATATGGCATACCCAAAATGGGGAGTTAGAAGTTAACTTGACACACCATGTGTCAAATATTCATACAAACTTCGCTACCTACAAGATGAAGAGAAGACTCATGCAGATAGATAAAATTTGAAAAATAAACACTCAATTAAAACAACTTTACCATAGTGCAGGGATTAGAAATATACCTACATCAGCACTCCAGTCTTCAACACATACACTCAAAACAAGTTAAAAACAACATATATATATATCTTCAAAACAAACTCATTTTTTAATTCATTTTTTTATTAAGGGCAAATAGTTTTGAAGGGACTATACCCTGTATACAAAAGGGCTCAAAAGCCAGATAGTAAAGGTGAGAGAAACAACCCTAGAGAAGGGAAAAACTTTCAACCAAAGAGGGCTCAACACCCAAATATTACAATATAAGTGAAAAAAGGATCTAAACGTACAATGATCCAAAAAGAAGTAGGAAAGATAAAAAAGAAACCAAAAGAGAAACAATATATAGAGCTCCGCCAAAAAATAGCTCCAGAACCGCCAGATAACAGCAACTTCGCAGCTAAAAAACAGCATCACAACAACCTGTTACTTGATAGCTCTGTCAATCTTGGTCTTGATAGCCTGCAGCGACATGAAGAAGGCAATGGTAGTGGCCTGAGAGGAGTCTTGCATATCTGCCTGAGCAATTGCAATATCCCTTTTCTCTTTAGGGCCCCAAATGTCCTCATTAACCCCACTTAAACTACAGACACTATGAACATGTTGTTCAATGAAATTATAAATGCTTTTGAGGGCAGACAATATGCAGTCATTGCGGCTTTTAGCATTCCCCAATCTATCATCTAAGGACTGTAGCTTCTTGAAGACTTCAGCAATAACCCCCTCTTCCTCATCACTTTGAAGAATCCCTTTACCCTTAGCTCTTTCCATATTTTTTATAGCCCCTTTGAGCTCTTGTATCTCCTTTTCTAATCTGTCCACCCTATCCAACAATTCCTCCTCCTTGGGCTCCTCCACCGGTTTGCTAATATGCAGGAGGTTTTCAGCAAGTTCCAAGTCTTTGTGGCTCCTTAGGACCCGTTGGGAAGCATGGATTTTAGCTTTGATGCTCTTTATTTTCTTGCTGGAAACAACAGCTTCATTCTTTCTTTTTAGCAGGGGGGGAGTGGAAGCGGTGTGGGTAGGTGGAGGTATGGAGGAGGGAGGTGGGGTAGGATTCACGGGGGGGGGGGGCAGCTGGAACAGTGGCGGTGGATCAGGAGGATAAGTCCCTGGTGCAAAGGGACAGCCCTAGAGTGGCTCTGAACTTCCCTTATTGATTTCTCCAGCGAGTTTATCAAATAGTGAGGAAAGATGATTATGTTATTTCTACGAAAGTGATTTAGAAATATCAGATGCTTTTGAGGTATAGTCACAAATCTTCCTTCAAGAGTTACATACCTAACCACCATCTTGGCAAGCTCAGCAAAAGATTTCAGGAATCGACGCCACCTTGATGCTAGCAGTCACGAATTCAAGATTCTCCCCCTCGTCCAGAAATTTCTTGGTCTCCACCTCCCTGTCCACCTTCTTATTGAAGAATTTGGTGCCTTCTAGGCTGAGGCTCGTGATCTGGGTGATGAGCTCTTCCGTGATTTCCATCTCCATGTTACTATATTTGACAATCCTATTCTTCCATCCCTCGGTGAATCTGATAGAAATGTCTTGGTCAAAGCCTTGAATCCTTTCAATTAAATTAGACAGGCCCCCGATTTGCAGGTAATTCCAAAGCTCTGTATTCTCTTTCCACACAGGATTGTGGGTCGGTTCAATTTTGCAAGGCAGACCCCCCATGTTTCCTCTGCTTCTTTTCCTGTTCTCAATGGTAAAAAAGCTACCAATATGCGGGACAGGCAGAGCTTTGATTTTGATATTTGAATCTTTCCTTTCTGTGAAAGCAGGTTTAATTATTATGCTACACTTGTTATTATTGCCCCGCTCCTCAGCTTTCCTCCTATGCCAAGAAATGATGACAGTCCATCTCACACAGATCGCATCAATCATCCATATCTTTTGTGATGTCATCATTCATGTACTTGAGGATCCACACATTAGCATCCAAATTACAGCCGTTAGTGATGATTTTAACTGCCATGTAGATCAATGATTATGGCTTTATTGATTTGAGAGGGCAGAACGTCCCCCCTAAGCCAAGTTTGAAAGGAATTATTAACACCAAAGTTAGCCAAACTGTCAGCGACCCTATTTCCTTCCCGATAGGTGTGGGTGATTTGGACATTTTCAAAGCTCTTGCATATATCAATAGCTTCCTCAATATAATCCCTGATAGACCAGCTGGGGTGTTGCTTTTTATTCAAAAGATTGATAATATTCAGATAATCACCTTCAATTATAATATTTGGAATATTACAATCTCTGGCAAGTATTATACCCCAAAGAGCCGCCATGGCTTCAGAATAATGATTAGTCTG
The DNA here is from genome assembly GCA_019776745.2 of Taxus chinensis. Taxonomy (NCBI): domain Eukaryota; kingdom Viridiplantae; phylum Streptophyta; class Pinopsida; order Cupressales; family Taxaceae; genus Taxus; species Taxus chinensis. The sequence goes on along the minus strand of CM034153.1, from coordinate 728,068,342 downwards.
CCTGCCCATTCTCCCAGAAAAAGCAACAACAAAACAACCTCTTTGATCTCTGATGACTCCCCCTCCTCCAGAGTCTCTCGGATTGCCTTTTGAGGCCCCATCAAAATTTAACTTGTGCCAATCAGTGGGAGGTTTAATCCATCGGAATGTGTTTCTATCAGTACCATTGTTATTTCTATTGACAGTTTCAATATTCCATTCAGTCATGATGCATTCTTCATTCTCTGGGTAAAGTCTATTTTTAGGGGGTTTAAATCTAGCAATATTATCTTGCACAGCAATGATAATTTCCTTGTAGACTTTGTTACAAGCCTGTCTATTGTTTCTGAAAATGCTATCATTACGAGCCTTCCAAATTCTCCACATAGTGTGGGGTAGAACAAGTTGCCACAATCTTTTCACCATGGGAGAGTCCCATTCCTCCCAAGCCTGAAGACAGGTAAGGGGAAAAATCCATCTCAGATTAAATTTTGCAAAAATGAGCTGCCAAATTTTGGAAGCAATCTCACAATGGAGGAATAAATGCTTTATATCTTCTGCCTCTTTCTGACACATGCAACATCTATTCAGCATGATGAATCCCTTCTTGATGAGGTTGTCATTAGTTAGGATCTTGCCATTAATAATTAGCCACCAAAAGAAGTTCACTCTAGGGGTTAGCTCCAGACATCCACAGCTTGTGCCACTTAATTTCACTTTCCATGGATACAAAGAAAGAATTATATCCTGATTTAACAGTGTATTCCCCATCAAAAGAATCTTTCCAGATGAGTTCATCCTTAAGATTTTGATTACTTATATGGATTAGAGAAAGTTGATTCTGGAGAGATGAAATATCAGCCTGTATACTATCATTCTCCACTTTTAGCTGTTTCCATTTTCTTTTGTTTCCATCCCTCTCAATGTACCCCTAGATTTTGTGTCCATACTTTGTAATTAAGTTGTCTTTAATGTGATCATAAGCAGAAATCCAGTTAGAATCAGTCCACTTATCAGTCCAGAAGTTTATGTTTTGTCCATCTCCAAGCTTCCAGCTACACCCCTGAGAGAGAATGTGTCTACTGTGAAGAAGGTTGTTCCAGAAAATAGAACCACTCGGAAGAGACTGATCATATATGAAGGAAATCTTGTTTTGGTTTGAAAGATATTTGATCTTAACCAGCTCTGTCCAAGGTCTGTGCTCTTTTATAAGCCTCCATCCTAATTTTGCAATAAGGGCAGTACTCATATGTTTGATATCTTTGATGTCTAACCCCCCTAGTCTCTTAGGTTTACAAACCTGTTCCCAAGCCACAAGATGATATCTGAATCTGTCCTCAGTACCGTGCCATAGAAAGTGCTTTTGAATCTTCTCAATACTGTTCATCACTGTTGTAGGCATGCTGAACATTGACATGATGTAAATAGGCAAGTTTTGAAGCGTGCTTTTAACCAAAAGGCACTTACCTGCACTTGAAAGGACAGCTCCTTTCCAGCCAGCCAACTTTCTTTGAAATCTCTTAGTAAGATCATTCCATACCTCCACAGAAATCTTGCCAGTACTTAAAGGTAAACCTAAGTAAGTAGCTGGTAGAGAATTAATAGTGCATCCTAGAATATTAGCAATCTTTCTTTGCCTTTCCCAAGGGGTATTGAAGAAATAAATAGAGATTTTGTCAAAATTAACTTTTTGTCCTGAGGCTTCCTCATAAAATCTAAGGACAGTTTTGATAGCCTTTGCCTCAATGATAGAAGCCATCAGGAGAAGCAAAGTGTCATCAGCAAACTGCTGGTGTGAGGAGATCTGATTACCAATAGTTGGAGGGAAGCCTTTTATCATGCCAATGTCAATAGCTTTGGAAATAGATCTGCTTAAACTGTCAGCCATAATAATGAATAATAGAGGGGAAATTGGGTCGCCTTGCTGTATACCTCTATTGCTGGCAAAAAAAACCACAGGTTCCCCATTAACAACCACAGAGAATCTAGAGGTAGAGATACAAGAGTGGATGATTTTTCTGAATTTTCTTTGAAAACTAAACTTGGATAAGACCTCATCCATGAATCTCCAGGAGACTCTGTCAAAAGCTTTATGCATGTCCAGTTTGATGGCCATCCCTGCCTTTTTACTTTTATCCATAGAATGTATAGTTTCATGAACCATGATAATTCCATCTTGGATAATTCTTCCCTGGATGAATCCGCTCTACTATTGTGAAATGATCTCCATAAGAATAGGTTGCATTCTAGTGGTAAGAATCTTTGTGAAAATCCTATAAATAACATTAACCAAACTGATAGGCCTGAAATCTTTGAAGTCTTTTGCATCCAACTTTTTCGGGGCAAGCACAATGTGTGTATTATTTAGTTCTTTAATGAGATTTCCCGTTCTATAAAACTCATTAACAGCTTTCAAGAGATCTTCAGAGCATATTTCCCAACATCTTTGGTAAAAGTTAGCCAAAAATCCATCTGGACCTGGAGCCTTATCCCCTTCTAAAGCAAAAACAGCCTTTTTTAATTCCTCAATGGTGACAGTTTTTGAAAGACTTTTAAATCTCTCAGCAGGTATCAGATTATTAGGAATGGAGTCTAAGAGGAAAGAGGCCGCTTGTTCATTGTAGGAGTTATTCTCAGTGAGTAGGTTCTTGTAAAATTTGAGGGCTTCTCTCTTTGATGTCCTCAGAATCCTTAGTAATGTTTCCATTGTCAGCAACCTCACACAAGCTCTATGCTTAATAAATGAAAAAAAAATTGTATTCCTGTCTCCTGCTTTAAGCCAAAGGGCTCTAGAATTCTCCAAAAGGATTCTTCGTCAATTCATTTGTACATACCGACTTGGCAATTTTTGAGCTCTGGGCCCACGTTCACCATTTTCTCTCTTGAATATGGTTAAATTGGAATGGACTTAGGAATGGTATTTGCATTAGGCTTGGCCCTTTGTTTTTTTAATACTTTTGAGAAGAACTCCTAAGAAACTTGTAACTAGATTGGTCATAAGGGGCATCAAAGAGGTGGATAAGCAGAGTGCCTTTATTGTCTAGCCTCCATTTTGTGAGGCATATGTGATATTTTGGCATTTTGTGCTCATTGCGAGTGTTTTGACCACACCTATTGTGCGATGGAATTGTACAAAACTATGACACACCATGATATGTACAGATATCTCTTTTTGGCTTGGTTATTCCTTGCATACAGTTGGCGTACATTGATGATTTGATTCATGTGTGTACTCTTAGATGTTTAGAATTTCTGATTTTCTATGCTTTTCAGAATGTATGCAGTGGATATGAATGCTAACAAAATGATCTCTCTTTTTTACTTTGTAATGCTAATATATGATAATGCAATCACATTGTGATGTTTAACTTTAGTTTCTCTAAGAACTTTTTGGTACTTTGTATTGTTTTGGCAAAATGTGGCGAAAGAGTGATATGATAGGTGAACGTACTTTCCCTACTCCTAACTCCACACAACCAGTAGACTACGAGGGATCAACACCAAGAGCCATAAAATGTGCAAGTTATGAACATTTGTTGAAAGGTGATGATGAGGGAAAGACAATGGCTTGACAAAACCAAATTGAGACACTACAACCTTACCCTACTCAAGTTACTTCATAGTTTAGAGTGTGATGTGCTTTCTAGTTTATCTAGACTTAGATCCGTAGATGGCCACTTGGTTGACAAAATCTGGTTTTGAGGCTTTAAAATCTTTTGGAATTTTGGACATCTAACTCACTTTGTTTTGATTTATGATTTCACAACATTTGAATGAACTACTTCTAACTTTCAATTTTGTCAAAGAGACCCCCTACACCTTTCCCCATGCTACCAGTAGGAAGTATGGGCTCATCACCATGGGCAAGGCATAGGTGAGTAAGGGCATTTCTCTCCTTTCCAAACCCTACATCACTAGTAAGAGACGCAGGCTCAACACCAAAGGTTGGTAGGGCAGATAAATGTGTAAAATAATTTATTTTTGTGGATTTGCATTTGACTTATTTATTTGGGAAAAATGTTTAGAATGTTCTTATTTCCAAAGATATGTAGATGGGGTAGATGCAACACCATGAAGCTTCTAGAATAGACCATTGGCAAAGACACCTAATCTAGAAAGAGACCAAAAGTAGAACTAAGTATGCAAGCCTTGGTATGGTTACTATCAAAACTTTTTCTTATCCTATTTGGATCGAAGAAATGATTCAGAAATAATTGATGATACCGTGAAGATTTGAAGAGACGCGATTTGAATGTTTTTCCAATGTTTAAAAAAAAAAAAAAGGATTTTCTATAAGAATGAGTCCCTTGATCAAAAATTTTACAGAATGAACTAGAAAATGAAAGTGCAATGCAGATGCAGTAATGTACATATGGAAATGAAGGTGAAACTACATGTCATGATAGCTAAGGTGAAGAATGTTGACAAATATTGAATTCTTTGCCCCTAAGAGTACACAGTGGAGAACCATGATCCTCGAAATTTCTGTTCTTTTGACAAAGGCCTAACATTATGAGTCTAAACTTACAACCCTTACCTAGAAGTATATATGTCCAATCATTAAAATCAATTGTCTAAAATAGGCATTCGTGCACCTCTTTGTCACATTCTTGAGACATGGTGTGTGGGTGAGCATGACTATGCTACTCAGCCTTGTTTCCTATGTGGATCATTGTGTTTATTTGTGACACTTGTTGAATGATGAGGCCTTGCTCCATGGATATGGCAATCTTAGTTTCAAACGCACATGGGTTGAAATCGGGGTTTAGAAAATAAAAACCCTCAGAGATGGTTTTGATGGGCATCATTTCAATCTGAAATTTCCCTTCTTTGTTTGTTAATTCTATCATGTTTACACCTAGACCTAAGTCATCAGAGGGAAGAGGTGCTAAATCGAGAAGACTACCCATCCCCTTGTGGTTCAAATGGAAGGAAAATTGGATCGTCACTCTCTAAGAGTTTCATAATTCCCATTGTGGTTTTAGTGGACACTATTTCCATAGATATTGATTTACCCTTATCTATTTTTTCTACCTCAAATGTTTTTGGGTCAATGTCTTCACCCTTTGGAATGTCTAGGGTGACTGGGACTAACTCTTTTATCGGAGGTGGTTTGTTCAATTGGTTTGCATGAATTTCATACTTTGCATGGACTTATTTCTTCTTCTTGAGGTTTTCTAAGTGTATATCGAAGGGCTTAGAATCCCCTTGAGAGATGAAAACCTTCCCCAAATGGAGGAATCTAATCTCCTAGAACAAGGTAGAAGGGATAGCCTTCATTTGATGAATTCAGGGTCTCCCAAGGATCATGTTATAACTTGTTTCCCTATCGATAATGTAAAACTCCGTCAAGATGGTTTTTGGACCAAGTGTGACTGGAAGAACTATGGTTCTAATCGAGGTCTCTTTAAGACTATCAAACCCGTGTAACATGTTTCTTGTAAAGGAGAAATTTGTCTCCCCATATCCCAACTTCTACAACAAAGAGAAGGGAACCACATTTACATAAGCCTCATTTTCAATCATGGCTCTCTTAATGTAATTGTTATAAACCCAAACTTGTAAAAATAAGGCAGGATCACCTCTTCAGGCAATTTCAGTTTCAAATGGCATTTTGTCTATATCGAAAACAAACCCAGTATCCCTATCATTCTATCCTGGAGGATGTATGTTAAAGTCAATATGATTTATTTGAGCGCTAGGAGGTGTCGTAATATGGATTAAATGACCAAGACCTAGTGCATTGAGTAACATAGAATGATGCGCATGTGAATTCTTCAGTAAATCTAGAAACAAAATGTGAGAAAAGATCTTGTTCAAATCTGATATCAAGTTGTAGGATACTACTAGTTTTACGATTGTAGGAACGTCATCCTGTGGGAAGGAAAGAGTGGGAAGGGGTTGTGAAACATACTCCTTCATCTGAGTTGTTGCATTAATTTCATGCTCAACCTCTAGCTTAACTAATCCCAAGATTTTTGTGTTATTGTTTAAACCAAGGTTAGGAGCGACCCGAGAGTTATTGGAAGTTGAGGCTACATGGTCATTTATTCCAATAGGAATGCCTTTATTTTTGTTTTGTGAATTCACCTTGAAATTTTTAGGATGCTTAGGGAGCGGATCTCAAAAAATGCTCACATTAGCGTTCTGAGGAGTTATAGGTTTTGTATAGTCAAATTGCAAGTTTGTTTTGGGATTTTCTAGGAACATGTCTACAAAGAGTTGCCTTTGGTTTTCGGGAAGTTTTTACAGAAATTTGTTGCAATCACATAAATTCCTATCAACATGACCTCGAACCTTATGGAAACCATAATATAGGTTAGGGTCGTAATCTGTTGGTCTTCGATAAGCGTCTTGTTGTTGTTGATTATAAACTCAGTTGTAATTTTGAAATTGATTATTATAACCATCATTCATTTCCCCTTGGCTGGAGTTTTGATATTGGTTTGGGCCTTAGGTTTGATTTTTCTTTTATGAGGGATGATTTACATCCACTATGTTGATGGAAGACATAGTGTTAGAGCCTCTTTGATTTCCCGAGTTATTGTTATTGTTATTGTTATTATTGTTTTTGTTTGGGAAACCAACATTCTTGACTTGATTAGTAGCACTATTCGTGGTAGCACCATGATCACAATTACCCTTAGGCCCTTGGTTGTTGGCACCATTGTTTTGATAATTTGCATTACTTTGATCTGGGGATACCAATTTCCCATTATGACCATAGGTCTAATGCACACTGTCTATAGAGGCTTGGTCAATCTGAAGCGCTCCTTCCAATACTTCCTCATAACTATGGAAAGGAAAAATTTTGACCTCTTCCTTAGTCTCTGGATTGAGTGAGTGAAGGAAAAGATTGAAAAGTTCCATCCAGTCCATGTTGGGTGCACTTGTAAAGGAATAAAGAACTTGGTGCTATCTCTGGATGAAATGGGTGACATATTCATTTTTCTCCTGTCTAATATGCATGAAATCCCTAATCCATATGCGTAACAACTTGTTCATGTCAAATGCTTTGATAAAAATTAGAAACAAAGATGTTTAAAAGAATGTATAAAAGCTTCCGTAATATGGTAATACCAATCCCAATGTGATTCCTTCGAGAGTCTTTGGAAATATCTTAGCCATTACAACATCCCAAGGAAGTAATTCCTTAATAGCAGTAGCATAGGCCTTGATATGAGCGTTCAGGTCTCCTTCTCCCTTAAATTTAGGAAGATCCAACAATGGGCGTGGAAGCATGACACCATGTATGGTTAAGTCAAGAGGCTCCTTTTAAGTACTCAGCGTACATACCCATTGTGTAAGATTCCACCATCGAAGATCCTTGATGAGGAGGTGGAGGAGGAGGAGTTGGATAAGATGCATTATAAGCATTGATGGGAACGTATGGAGTCCCTTGATATGGCATGTAGGGAGTACGAATGGTATATGGGTCAATCTGGGGATTTTTTGAATACATATGGAATATAAGGTGGGATAGTTCCATGATATAGACTAGCGGGCGTAAAACCAGGGAACGTCACATTTCCTGTTGCTGGTGGCATTCAAGAATGCACTTTTGGGCAAGCCCTTGCGTAGGATAAGCTTGAGAGGGGATGAGGACCCCATCCCTAGTGTGTCTAACCATGTGAGAAGATCACTTGGATTTGAATGAGCCAAATAAGCTTTTTTTATATAATATTGTGTTGGTTGCTCATTAGAAGGGATGTATCCTTTGTCATCAACTAGATATCCCATGTTATGCCCTACTGCATGTGTTGGTTGTGAAGTTTGGGCACTTTCTAGCTCTTTAATCCTCCCCACTAAAGTCAAAATGAGATCATTAGGGGAGGATTGAGTTCCTTGTTGAGGTGCCTATGGCATAGGGTTTGATTGAGCAGGCTCATGATACCCTATCATGAATTTTTTATTGTTATAATTATTTTCTTTCACAGAAGTAAGAATCTTAGGATAGGTATTCAAAATCTCGAAGGCTGTAGCCTTCATTATATTCAAAGACCCGTCTATCTAACAAAGAGGATTATCTATCCGTGAAAATATATCATCTTTTGTTGATTACATGGAAATGTGAGGTCTTTAGAGGTCTCTATGGTAAGAACATGTTCCATTTGTGATAACAAGTGGTTTGCATTGGGTTGATTGTATTAAATGTCTAACGGTTAATCAACCTCCTCCATCCTTACATAGCTAATGGGGTTTGAAGTGTAACTAGGGGAGGTTTGGACGTTGCTTGTGTAATTGTCACCCCACCTTGAAAGAGAAGGGGATTGTTGTGGTTGCATGTTGGTCTCATATCTATCAGAGCCAAATGGCCTACCAAACTCTCTTCCAGACATTTATTAGCAAGTATAAAATACCTACCAAAATAGGAGAAGAAATGTAGAGGTGAGGTAATAAAAATGAAATAAATGGAAACAAGAAGGAATTAATCCTTCATGTTGGGTTCAACAATTTATATGGATGAAAATGAACACGTGATCTTCAACTGCACTCGACCCTCCGAGGTCGTGCCAAAGCAATCAATGTTGAATGAGTGTGGCTAACTATAGGAGGATCAATGAATAAGATCTGGTAGTGTGATCTCCTGGTAGCTGAGTTGGCAAAGGGGATATTTAGAGGCTATGAATGGGTAGCATAAATTCCCTATGGTTTGTTTACCTAACTTGGATCTAAGCGCTAAACTAGTTTGAAGTTTCCATGTAAACTAAATGAAATTAACAATCTATGTTATTGCTGAAAGGAAACTAATCTAAATAAATCACAAAACTAAAACATTACAATTACAAACAACAATTTGATTTTATTCTTAAATAATCAAATCTTCTTCTACAAAAACTAAAAAAGTGAGATAACCCACTGTGGTTATTCACCTGTCCTGAGTGTATTGAAACTAAACTAACTTAAAACGATAACTTTTCTAAATGATCTATGATATGTAGACAACCTCCTACAAATATTCTCTCCTTCAGATCCACAGGGATGGGAAGAAGAGGATCCGTCACCGGGAGCTGTTATTAATTATTTAAACCCTCTTGGAAATTAACTAATTACTTGGAAATGAAAGGAAATTGATTTATACTCTATTTGATATGATTTAACAATGATAAATTGCAAGAATGAAGGAAATCAAACAAACAATCCAACCTAGAATTCACAGAACAGTGGTAAATCTAGTTGTGTAGTAATTTGTCCCCTCAGTATGTTACTTTCTTTCTCTGAGTGTTCATGTGAGTCCAAGGGATTGGGAATGCAAGAACAACAACAGGAGTATGGTGCTTGAGCAATGGAAGCTTGATGGTAGTCCAGATGCAATGTAGGTAGAAGAGAGATAACACGAGAGATCAGAGCTTGGCTATGCAATTCCTAGAAAGATCGTAGCAGGGATACAATGCAAGATACACAAAAATTCTCAGGCCCTTTGCTTGAATACAAGCATGGAATATATAGGAATGGAGGCTAGGGGGTTACTTAATGCACAAGGTAAGAAGAGGAAGTTCCAACTAATTAAATCTTATTTAAAATAGGAGCAAGGAGAACCAAGCAAACAAAGCTTTTTTTAGTCAATTTGGCTCACGGATGCGTTCTAAAAGTAAACTTAAGTGAATCGTCGCATGTCGAAACACGCATGAAGAATTTTGGAAAAAACATTCAAGACCGCCACCCTACATAGGGTGGCGATCCTGGAAATGAAGGCCAAAACATACACAGAAAGAGCGGGAGGCTGGAAGAAAGCGTGAGAAGGCTAAGTAAAGATGTCTATGCAATAAATATACACTACGAATGGAAATTGGAGCTCAAATGCCTTCTTGAAAGGAACTAAAATCATCATTGGGGATTCTTGTAACTATTTTCCCGGTAATGTAGCACATGTAATTTTAGGTGTGTACAAGTCCCTCCTATTGTGTGTTGAGATCATTGATTGAGTGCCTTTTCCCTCAATTCTTATGGTGATGTCTTTAATAAGTGATTTTTTTCACAAGTGTTGGTTCTGTTTGCATTCTTCATATTAGAGGTCATGAACTAAAGTGAGAGACCACATCATAATATATTGTTCGATGAAATGAAGTGGAAAGTAAAGTTAAAATTCCGCGGATAAAGGAGTTATTAGATCTTACAAAAAAATCTTATTTGTATGTTGAATCCATGCCCAATGAATATTCCGGGCTTATTCCATGCTACTAATCAACCCATATAGTAGGCAAATATTCCTTGAAATTCACCAAACTATTGTCCAAAATAACACCCATGCTATTTTTGACAACTTCATTCAAATCAAACACTTAAGCGGTTCATGATAGAAAAGCCAAAAAACAAAGAGAAATAAATTTAATGTTCCACGAAAATTAGAAAATTTAGTGTTCCGCAGAAGTTCAGAACTTAATGCTCTATGGGTTTTCAAAACTTATTGTTTCATGGAGTTGGTAAAGTTGTGGAACAAAGGAATATAGTCACGGGGAAATATGTTGTATAACAAAATAAAAAGACTATGCAACATTGCAAAGAGTGAGTAAAGCACATAGTTGATAAAAGTTAAGTGTAAGGTACAAGCCACACAAGGTTTAGAAATTTGTGCAACCAAGAAAATGTAGATATCCAAGGAAACCTACAAAGTAGAGACAAAAGACCATGTGACATTGTGAGGGAAAAGAACGTTGAGTGCGAAGTAAAATAAAGAACAATACGCGCAAGGTTAAGATTTCATGGGAAAGAAAGTTGCGCAAGTTTAAAAAGTCATGGAACAAGTAAATCCAAAATCCCATGGTATAAGAAAAAATAAATCGGCATAACAAATAATCTGTGATACAAGTAAAGATGTCGTGGAACACAAAAGACTATGTTGAATGCAACATAACCCTAGGAACAAACACAAAATGCCGTGGGTGGTGAAAAGAGTTTAAGAGTCATCAATTGTTCATGAATCAAGGAAGAAGGTAGAAATGGAGCTGTGTGTCACCAAAATTTTTCCAAATAAGATAGAAATTTGTGGAAGACAAGATTAAGGTGGTATAACGTCAAAATTTTGTACAAAAAAACAAATCCACATGTGATTCAGTCCATGCACTCAACCACTTCAACCATAATTTAATGATGAATGACTCCCATACTCATCCTATGAAATCAATAGAGTACAATACCAGGTGCCCATACCTAACCTACAAAAGTAATGCCGATTGGTCCTTAGTGCAAGTAGGGTGGTTGAATTCATTGATTGATGGATATGATCGCTCCCTTCTTCCTTTCTCTAAAAATTTCTATATATGTAAGTGTGAAAGAACATGTAAAGGGTTCACATTTCTGCTAATTTTGAGAGCTCTATCCTTTTGAGCTCAAATATTTTTCTCGTAGACCTCTTTGACGTGCTTGTGAATATTTCATGCACTTCAAATCTGTTATACTATAAATAGATAAGCTTTTGATATTGAATGTAAGTTTTATTTCTTTCCTTTGAATGCTTTGGTTTTTAATGTGAATATTTCTACCCTCTTGTTGGTCTTCAATCTTATTCAGACTATTTCTGCCAAAATTCTATGCGCATTGTCTTGGGTCTATGCCTGTGTTTTCATATCTTTGTCCCTAGAGTCAAAATCAAAGATATTCTAGTTTGGTGCATCACCTCCCTTTATTTCAACATTTCCCTCTTTCAACTCTAATCCCTTAGAATACTTAGGATAAGATTAATTAGAAGTAGTGTAGTGTTGGTTAGCTAGTTGCAGTGAGCTACGATATAAGGAAGTCATCCTTCTCCAGAGATTGACCTCAAAAAGTGTCATTCTCTCACACTTGGGAGGTATTTCCATGTTTGCCTAAGGTGATGAACCTATTTTCAGTAAGGGTACAATCTTAGGCGACAACAATTTTTGGCACGCTCGGTGGGACAGTTTGAGTGACTTATAGCTCATTATTGGGTTTCTTTCCCTAAGATTGGTGTGTGTCTTCATGGATTTCAACATTTAGATGCATCTTTCTACACATCTGGTGAATCCCAAGTTCATATCTACTATTTTCAAGCAGTCTAGTACCCTATTTCATGAGAAGGATACAAACAAGATAGAGCATAACAAGAAGTGAATCTTTTGAATACTTGCATCTCTCATTCAAAAGAAGAAGAGAAATATCTGTTCAAATATCCCTTTCTCTTCCCAATAGAATTATTTCCATTCCTCCTGGTATACCCTTCTCTTTCTCCATCATAAATTTAAGACCCATTCTCTTTATGGCCCATCAAATAAATTTACCCTTTGTAACCTTTAATGGTGGTAGTCCCTTGGCTTTAAATACCCAACATGACATACCAATATCTAACCTAAAGATCATTCCATTATTTACTGGAGAAAATTGAACTACCCCTGCAGAGCACATCTTAGATGTTGGTAATATTTTTTCAGTTCATCTTCTCATTCGAGATGATGTAGCAGTGAGGCTCTTAGCCTCATCTTTCAAAGGAGAAGAATTATAATGGTATAGAAGTCTGTAACCTGCTTATATTCATACACGGGATGAGTTTTGGGATAATCTTTATAATCAGTTTGATGAATAGATAGACAATATCTTGGTTAGAATAACTAACAACTATCAAAAGAGCTCCCAATGAGCTTATGGCAGATTTTAACTTCAGATTCCAAAAAACGTAAGACAAAATTCCAACTCTTTTGAGACTAAACCCTCAAGGTGTTTTCTTATACTTTATAAGATCTCTAAATTTTGATATTGCTGTAATGATACAATCTATGGGTGATGCAACATTCCCTGATGCATATACAATAACCATTAGGGCTGAAAATTGTTTGATTTTCTGTCGTAAGCACTAACAAAGCTCTTGTCCCAATACAAAACAATGTTATTCAAGAAGTTGAATGGTGTTTTCCATGCAGTCAACCACATAATTAAAACACTTGTCTAAATGGTATACAATTCATCTAGACCATCATGGTACAAAGTTCTCTCAATCAACAAGAACCATTGGTGGAAGTCATGAATTTCAATTAGGAAGAAACATAGAAAGTCACCATAGAATCCAACTTTATGTTTTTTAATCTAAAAGAATTTTGTGCAGTTAATCAAGATATGAACAACTTAATATACCACATTTTCATGTCGTGGATAATACAAGATCAAAGAGAAGGTAGATAAAGATGACTGCTCCATCCCCTTCAGTGTAAATTCTGCATCTTAAAGAAAAGAAATCCAACTCTCATGCACATGCTCTCTTTACTTTACTATGAAATTTTTCAATTTACAAAGTTACATGCATTATTTCACATTTGAGTTACAGCTCAATTTCTTCAATTGACATTGAGTACACTCTGTATTGTAGGTTTTGTCATGGAATGTACTAACACCAACACAAGAGACAATGCCAATCAAATAAAAGACAAAGTGCGTGTGTACACTCATATTATTTTTCCTTTAGAATGCAATTTTCAATTTGACACTTAAAGGGGGGGTAAATGTAGACACTCAAATTTGGTAACTTATCCTTGGGTAATAACAAATTTGACTATATTCCTATTCTAAGACACATGTTCACATTATAAGCTCAATCATCATATCCTTCTCTCTCTCTTTCTCATGGGTTGTTGATCTCTACACATTCTTCTATCATTCATCCATGCAATATTAAGTATCTACAGCAGTAAATTATCCCTGGACATATTTCTAAGTCTCTAGCTCTTTTGCCACTAAATGCCTATCTGAGACCATATAGAAAAAGCCCAGGTTGTACTACAGTTTGGGACGACTTGTATGGTCGCATATCCTCTAATCTAATGACTCTTTTGCTAATTTGAAAATCTTATATGTGGTAGTCCATCTTCCCTAGGTCAACTATAATATGAATATCCAACCTATGGAAGTGTATATAAGCAAGTCAAATGCACTTCATAACTCACGTGACATTCTCATAAGCATACATTACAAATATCAACACTAAAGTACTCAATGATCTCCTAGATCTTCCTAAAGTAGCTTCATATCATTTAGAGTAATCACCACACATGCTTGAAGCACTCAAATCAAGTTCAAGAGGATAGCTTCTTCCATTTCCATCCATGCAATGGTCTTAGAGCCATGTCGTAGCAAGAGTAAATCATTATAAATAATGTTAAAGTCTTCAGGGGACAAAGGGGATCGATCTTAGCATCTGAAGAACACTACATCATACTACTATTGCACTGGGTACATTTTATATTCTATAATCCTCCCAATATCTTTGATTCAAGAGACAAGAGAGCATACACATAAGGGGGTATCTTAGATTGCATACACTACTTTCACATGCACCAAGAGAACTACATGAGACTTGCTCCCGCTTGAGCAGATGTTGTGCAACACATGTATTGGTTCAGTAGGGGTTAACTGCCAAGGATAGTCCAACTTCACCCACACACATATTTCTCCTTTTGTTATCTAATTGCTTCATGAAGTCTGTTGCTGATATATACGACTTTTGTTTGTTGCACATCATTACAAGTTATGTTGAAGTTGTGTGAGCCCTAGTGATAAACATTGGGAACTACTTCTATGCTAGCGATAAGCAAGTGAAGTCATAGAACCTTATTGTGCATAGGTCCAAAATTGTACTAGGCCTCAGAAATAGTTCTATGGTTCCAAACTAGAGCATTTGTTAGACATAGTTTCATGATCACATTTCAAAATTTAGATTAGCCCTTTCAATCAATTTGCATACCGAGATCACTTATGTACCACTCTACACAATTGCCTTTATCCTTTCTCATGTTTTGAGAATCGTTCTATCGTTATATTATTGTTTACTGTACTAAAAGCTTTATCATGGATTGAATAAAATTAATGTTTATTGATTTATTTATAATATTCAACCTGTAACATCACTTACATCCTCACATAATAAAGCTCATACGTATATTTTTAGCGTGTAAACACTTACAAGTCTAATACATGACAAATTCTTATTCTGATAGAAATTAGATCACGACCTTTACTATGATACGAGTATGTGTAAATTGTGTTTTCTAAACTTTGAAAATGAAATACATTTTATTTTTAGATGCTTTATTTACCATAAAATACATTAAAGATATCATTATATTTTAAGAGATTCCAATAAATCTCTAAGATTTTTTTTCGGAAAAAAAATAAAAATAATTTTTTTTTATATCAGACACTTCGACTTGGATAGTGACTAAAAAATAGGAAAACCATTAAAACACACATACAAAACTAACACAATTTATTGCTTCTAACACATTCCCTTCAAATACCACAATAATTACTCCTCATTAGGCTATTCCCATATCTTTCCGGAAATGGTGCGTACTGAAATCTTCATATCATCCTTTTCAATCTCAATGGCCATTCTTGGCCTCTAGTTAAATCTCATTCTATTTCAGCAGTAAGTTACCAACCATCCTTTAGGTATCATCATGTGATTAGCCAGCTCTTAGTACTTGTTAATGTGAAGCCTGCTAAGGTGCCACGTACACATTCACGCTCTGCTCTCCTTCCAAACTTGAGCATGCAGTGTCATATGACCGTAAAATTTGGCCACTTTTTCTAAAATTGGGCCGCTCAGATAAGCACCCAGAGATTATGTGTGTGAGGAAGCATTTCTAGAGGCAGAGCCCACTGTCTTTGTCAGTTTAAACTACAATCCAATCAATGGCATTCACCCATTGGCTATTTCTCTAATTAAAACTCTAAGTGGGTGACTATGAATGCCACGTGTCATCCACAGAGGAGAGGATCCAGGCCAGTCCACTGCTTTCCCTGCTTTCCCTGCTTTCCCTGCATTCTCTCTTTGACCCTTCTCTTCACATTGGATCTCATTACAAAAGAATACTGTTACATTGTAGCATCTTGATTACACGAGGTCCTTTGTTTTAACTAATATTCTGTTTATATGATAATTAGATGATTGATTGATTGATTGATACGGAGTTCCAAGAGGTGGGGGTATTGGAAGCTCTAATGGCGGCCTGCCCGTTAGGCTTGCCTGCATGATGCATCATGCCCAAGAATTTGTATTTGATTCTCATCGGTTACCTGCTTGGTTGGCACCACTTCCACTTTCAATAATCACCAGAACTTCTTTTGTGTATATTTTTATTTTTTAGGCGTACATTAAAATTAGCTACGAGGATTCCCCCTTTGTAGTATACTTTGGTACTTGTACATCAGCCATTTTCTCCTACTTTCCGACTTGACTCCTGCTGCTTGATCCGACAGCTACCGTGCAAGCACATGCTATTTGACAAACACAGTCTTTGGCTGCACTGCTTGCATGTGGGTGCTCCTTAAAATTGCCTATTCTCAGTCGGGTCCTGCTTCGAATTGGTTATTGTCGTTTCGGTATTTCTGCTCTTTCCTCAGCTTGGCATACTGTAATATGGGTCCTCCTTGAAATTGCATATTCTTACTTGGGTTCAGTTCAAAATTGCTTTTTTTCACTTGGGTCATGCTGTTAAATCCACCGAGTTCTGCTCTAGGTTGCTTATTCTCACAGAGTTCTGCTCAAACTGATTGTTCCTTTGGGCTCTGCTCGGGCTTTTATTTCGTCCTTGGGATTGAGCATTCCCATTTCAGTCTTTCCCTTTCAGATCCATTCACCTACATTCCGATCATCTCTGGCAACCCATATCGCTGTTTTCTCAGTTTTGATATGTTGGAGGGTCTTGTCTTTGGCATTGATCTGTTCTAACTTGCAGGAATTTCGAGGATTGAGGATCCGGATTCTTCAGTTTCAATTCAGGGTCAATATTCAGCAGCAGCATATGAAGAGATTTGTAAGTATGGTTAAGATCTGACCTAGATGATCCATGGTTCGTTTGTTCTAGTTATAGAAGAATCACATTAGTTAACTTCACAAGGAAATGCTTTATGTTTGTTTTGATGTTCTCAATCTATATTTGCTTGCCTATTCTTGTAGCAGCCCCCCTTCTATGTAGGACACCACTACATGCTAGATGTGTAGTTTTTTCTCACGTTAAGAATCCACATGTAATGCTGTTCTTAATCTCCATTTGCTTTGGTACCGTATATATCCGGTGGACTCCAAACCATCCAGAGCCTCTGCCCTTTAATAGTCTATTCTGAGACGTGTTCCTCTTTGAATGTGATCATATGTGTAGCTGCAATTCATGTGGAGTACAGTAACTTCCTTATGCAGGGAGCTTGTCCTAGCTCCAAATGTAAAAGAAACAATGCATTTCCGTGGGTCATTGGGATCACCCGCCTCTGGCAAGTGGTACTCCCTGGTGTACAATTTCTCAACAACAAAGCTTTCAACTCTGCATCCTTATAACTGGGTTTTTGTGTTTGAGCCCTGAGCTTGACCAGCTCAAAAGTTAAAATGCATTTTCCCTTTTAAGTAAACTGTATTCCTCCTATATGTACTATCTTTTGGATTGCAATTGGTTTTAGGGCATCGAGTTCGATCCCTTGTTTTGATAAGGAACTAACAAAGCATTGTCATACTGTCCAGGTCTTTCAACTTTTGTTACTGGTTATCAGCTGCATTGCTGATGCTGGGTTTGGACTTTTCGATACTCACTTGCAGCAGCAGCGGCATCGGCATCATGGGGAATGCAAAGAGAGCAGAGCAATACCATTAAGGCCTCATAGTGTGACTATTACGGAATTTGGCGCAGTAGGAGATGGAGTCACTGTTAATACTCATGCCTTTCAGAATGCCATCTTCTACATTCACACCTTTGCTGATAAAGGCGGAGCACAACTTTTTGTGCCAGCAGGAAAGTGGTTGACCGGAAGCTTTAATTTGACAAGTCACCTCACACTGTATTTGGATGCAAAGGCTGTAATCCTTGGATCCCAGGTGATTCTTTGCAGCATCCTCTGTGTATTATGCCTCTGGCTTCACATGGCACTTGCATATTCTTTCAATCAATGAAGTTTATTCTAGAGAAGGATAAGGTCTAATATTTAGCATTTAGAATTAGGCAGCTAGTTACAGCTAGTTACCTTGGCATTTGGGAGAACACAATTTTGTTCACAATGCTACAATTTGTTTATATGTAGTCTGCCGATGTGAACCAGCCTTTTAACTAAGGAAGATGGTGCATGGTAACTAAGGAAAAATGGTGCATGGTAACTAGGGAAAAATGAATCTCACAGTTAAAACTAAAAAGAAAAAGAGGAACATGATGAAAGTGGAATATTAACAGATGTTATGCATGAAAACTAGGAGGGAAGCAATTGAATTTGACAGTGTGATTGACATAAAAGAGAAAAATCATTTGTTTATTACCTGATTGTCTTTAATAGAGTACATTGGATCCCCATTACTCTAGACTCGTTTATTAACTTCAATGTTTCCCCTGTAGGACTCCGAACATTGGCCAGTCATTGACCCCCTGCCTTCGTATGGTCGAGGAAGGGAGTTACCAGGTGGAAGGCACTGCAGTCCTAATTCATGGGTCCAACCTTACAGACGTGGTCATAACAGGTATGGAGGACCATTGGCACATAAATCTCTTGAAAACATTATACTGGGAAAAATTATTGTCCTGCTACTTATATATTGTCCTTAATGCACATTGAGCTTTCCCTTTCATCACTCTTCAGGGGACAAATGGAACTGTTGATGGACAAGGAGCTGTTTGGTGGAATTGGTTCCACAATCATACTCTAAATTACACCCGCCCACACCTTGTTGAACTGATAGAATTCAACGGACATTATTATTTCAAATTTGGCATTCTTGAACTCGCCATTTTGGACCATCCACCCAGTATATTGCAGGTTTGCAGCTTAAAATGCCTTTATGCCAGTTGCTGTTCTAGTTGCAGTCAGATCATAAGATTGTATTCATGTATTGGAATCTGTATAATGTAACTATGTACAACAAGGGACTACATAAGAGTGCTGTAAGTTTATATATTGTGTCTTGATTTACAGCAATGTTCGAATTAGAAACATTACAATCCTTGCTCCGCTTTGACTCACCTAACACAGATGGCATTGATCCAGGTGAGTTAATTTGTTCAATTATCATGTAAGTTAGGTTAACATTGGGATATATATGTCTTTACAGTCAGTGCAATTTTAAAGTCTGTTTAGTGCATTGTTCTCCCCCATTACTGCTCCGATTTTCTGACCGAAGTCATCTTTTCGTTCTTACTTACTGTGTTCTATATTGTTTTACCTCAAAATTGTTACAAAGACCTTTGTTTTTCTAGATTAACAGAATTCTGGAATACAGAAAATCCATTGGAATGCATATCGAAATATGTTACATCCTATGTTCATATTCATTTCTGTCATATATCTAGCTAGTATGCCTCCAGTTGAGTATATGCTACTATACATCATAGTCATACAATGGCCAAAATCTGTCTTAGGATAACACTGCTCTCTCATGGTACAAATGACTAATTGCTACATGATCATCCTATCAAAACTTGAAAGAACATGTTTCATGACCACAATTCCATTTATAAGATTGCGGATGCAAGTGATGTCTAGTAGAATTTTTACCCTAGGGCACACAATTTTCCGACTAAAAAGCAGATGCCAAGAACATCTCTATTGTCATTTATCCCTGCAATTAATATTGAAATTGGATTTATAACTCAGAACCATATTCTTAAATCTTAGTCTGATTTCCCATTTGTTATTCCCTGTAGAAATTTTGAAAACCAGTCAATCTTTGGAAAGGAGATCTTCCGCCGGCTGTTTCTCAAAGTACCATTAATCATTAATGACTACTACATATTATCTCTAGCATATGAAAGCTTAAATATGGAGTGAATGAAAAGAACGGAATAAAATTTAAATGGCATCAGCAGAGCCAAAGCAAATCTTAAACTTAAGAAGATGGGAAGTACTGGAAATTGCTAATTTTCTTGTACCTTTCTGTGTGTTTGATATAGCTAATATTGGGATCTGTTAATGTCAAACTAAGCACTATACCTGATGTATTACTAGATATCGTTTAAAGTAGGATCAAGGAATAAAGAAAGGATCCTTGTCAAATGTTATATGTTCCACCAGAAACTACATCATAACCCCAAGGTGCGAAGCTTGTCAAGCTCCTAATATTGTCTCTACCTTTTTCGTTTTAATTGTCCTTTTCCACTGCAGTTGTTTAGTTTAAACTTTAATACTTACAATCTATAAGCATTTATGTCACCATGAAATATCTTAAATTGCAAAGCACTTGAATTTTTAAGAAATTCTCATTTGATTAATTATTGCTTTGGGACTAGAAACATTTTTAACTGGAATGTTCCTATGCGGTTAGGCATATGATATATTCAGAGCACGTAAATCCTCAAATACTATATATACTTGATGTGCCTTTAGCTCTTTGATTGTTTCATCTTTTGGGCAGTTCAATATGCTAAATACCTTTCCAGCTTGTAACCATGAATCTAACATATCATCTCTCAATATGAATGGAAAGCAGTAAAAAATCTCATCATAGGATGGAAAATCATAAAGTTTTCACAAGTTGATTTGTTAGCCACAAAGGCGTGTAACCCTTCAACTGATGCATTACATGGATCTAGTTCTGAATAACCTTTTTCTCTAATTACGTGGCATGTTTACAGATTCGTGCTCAGATGTGTGCATTGAGGACTGTTACATCAGCTGTGGTGATGATGTAATTTCTATCAAAAGTGGTTGGGATGAATATGGTATTTCTTATGGACGCCCTAGCTCGAACATTATTATCCGCCGCGTGATTGGTCAATCACACACAAGTTCTGGTCTTGCTTTGGGTAGTGAAATGTCCGGGGGTATCAAAGGCGTTCATGCTCAAGATCTTTACATCTTCAACTCAAGAAGAGGTCTCAGAGTTAAAACAACCCCAGGTAGAGGTGGTTATGTAAAGGATGTCTACATATCCAATGTCACCATGAAGAGTGTGAGAGTAGGTATTGTCTTCACAGGGTTGTATGGTGACCATCCTGATGATAGGTATGATCCATCTGCATTTCCAGAGATAAAAAGGATAACATTTAAGGACATTGTGGGTGACAACATTACAACTGCAGGCTCTTTAGAAGGGATTGAACAGGCTCAATTCAAAGATATTTGCCTATCAAATATTGTTTTCAATGTTACTTCACAACCTCCCTGGAACTGTTCCTATGTCAAAGGATTTTCAGAGTCAGTGTTTCCCGAGCCATGTGCAGAGCTTCAGCGACCAATCCCTCCAAACTCCTCAGTTTGTTATTCATCTTATGTCAGAAACAAATGTAAAGACCTTTAGGATAAAGCCACTTTCTGAGTTTATTTGTATTTGATTTATCCTTCATTCCTAGTAGATTGATTTAGGAATCCCACGATTCATGCATTTTTGCAGAGCTTTTGTACCATGGTCAGTCAAGCGGCAGTTTGTATCATTCACAATAATGTTCTAGTTATCGCCTGATTCTTACCATTGTCTACATAATAATCTCCTTTTCTTCTCGTTCTCATTTCCAACATGGGGTATTGATCTTCTTTTTATCACAGTCCCTGCTCTAGAATGCTCGTAGCCTAGTATCCTTGTCCAAGTTTTACTCTATTGGAAAATGAAAATCAGGCCTATTACAGTTGATGGATGTACAACTTTGGCATTTGATTTTCTTCTTGAAACTTGCTATAACTAGCTGAGTTTAGTTCCTCTGGAAGGACTCTTGAAGCTAAAGGGAGTTTCAAATGTACATGTTTCTTACTCGTTTTCGAGCAAGGATTAGTCGGGCTAGAATTTGGCTATGTGCAGTTTGGAACCCATTTCATTCCTTTGGTTGATTATTTGTGCAAATTCAATTTTCATGCAGTTGTACTGTCACATGTACAGTTTTTCATTTATCCAAAATCTGTTGGGTGTATCTTTAAAGTATTCTCTTTTGAAATTAGAAAAATAAATTATCTGGGGCACGATGATGATAAAAAGGTTGACTTGAACTTAAAAACAAATATCAGCATGTACTTCGCTAAGATCTTTAATAAACTTCTAATCTTCCACAGTAATAATCTTCTATGGTGGTTCCTGGATCAAACGTGACCAAGAATTTTGTCACTATTTGGATACCAGTTGCTGGATCTAAAATATTGCTCAATGATTTCAAATCAATGTAGTTCTACTTCTCAACAGTATGGTTTTCCAATAAATAGTTTTCCTGTTAATGATTAAATATCTTAAATATATATATTGAAGAATGCACAAAGAAGCCAATCTTAAGGTGTCTATCTTAGAATTGCCACATAACACCTCAATTAATAATTCTATTATCTTCTCTGCCAATTTTTCCATTGACTTATGTGACAGATGGCCTCGATGTAGCTGCACGACTGTTGGGCTCAAAAAATCTTTTTTGAAAAAAACAGGTTCCAAACTCTACAGTATGATCAAAGATATTAGGATTTAATTTTCCAATTGACTTCGTTGAGTAAGAAGAAAATCTTCTATACAAGGTTAAACGGACATTAAATTTAACGTTGAAAATTAAAACTATCTTAGGATCTCTGCCAATTTTTCCATTGACCTGTGACAGATGACCTCAATGTAGCTACACCACTATCGGGCTCCACAAATCTTTTTAGGAAAAAATGGATTCCAAACTCTAGAGTATGATCAAGATATAGTAAGATTTGAGTATTCAAATTGACTTCTTTAAGCAAGAAAAAATCTTCTAAATGAGGTTAAATAGACATTAAATTCAAGATTTAAAAGTTAAAACTACTTTTGGATGATCAAATGAATATCAAATTTGAGGTCAACCATTGATTATTAACATCTCTCACATATATTACTAACCTGCTGGGGCGCCATATCTCAAATTGAATGCTAGTGACAAAGGGGCCGCCTCCGCCTCTCAAGGTAGGGGTCGGGATAGGGCTAGGGGGTGGGGGTCGAGCGCATAAATCCAATCAAATTTTCTGCCACCTCCCAGCTGCCATTATAAGACGTTTCTCGATTGTAATAATTGTTTAGAGTTTTTAAAACGAATCAATTATATGAATGCTCCATTATTATTTGAAAATTTGGTTTCTAACAACCAAAATGCATTTGGTAGTTCAAGCTCTTCAGTTTACCTAATGGTCCAAAATTGAGACTTGTCACCTAATTTAAATAAAAAACACTAGAGCACCCAAGTAAGACAATACTTAATTGTTTTAATCTCTGTCAATAACTTTGTGCTTTTGACATCTATCGATTCCTGTCTGGTAATAGGGTGGAGCAATTGTGATGATAATGACTGTTAAAAGTGAAAGAAACTTGAAAGAAAAAGCGTGCATCCTGCCATTTTTAGTTGAAAACGATGTTTCCATACAAAATATGGAAGCCACAATTACAAACTTTAAAGCATTTTAAGACATGAACTTGGAAACACCGACGACTGTAATAATGTACAATTTCCTGTGAGACCATAAAAGTGATACCATGTGAAGTTTGGTGAAAAACTTAATAATGCACAGTTTGATTTGATGGGAAAATCTATTTATTGCTCGAGTTTGCATGAGAGGCAGATCATTGACTAAGTATTTTGGGTAAGACTGTATTTTTCTATGGGATCTTTTGTAATAAATGGTGCAACTCCTAATTAAATTTTTTTTGATGATTTGTGATGAACTTCATGTAAAATTGAATGAAAATTTTAATAACAATAACATATTTTTATATAATTATGTTCTATGTTTCAGTCCTCCAATGAAAATCAGATTTTACGCAGATGTCTTATTGTTATTCGTGGATTCTAATATATAAAGTGTTATATTTTAAATTATGTTAATATCTGTAAAACTTCAAATGTTTGACATCGAAAGGCATTCTATAATGGTAGTGGGGGGTGGAGTGTAATATAGTGAATTGTTCACAATTATCTTCGAACTTAAATTTGACATCTTTGCAACCATCCAAACATAATTTCAACCTTAAATTTGATGTCCGCTTTAATAAATAAGGTGTTATATTTTAAGTTATATTTTAAATTATATGTAATGAAAAAATTTAAAATTTTGACATGACATTTTATAATGGTAGTGGGAGGTGGAGCGTAAATAGTGAGTTCACAATTATCTTCGAACTTAAATTTGACATCTATGCAACTGTCCAAGTGTGATTTCAACCTTAAATTTGATGTCCATTTGACCATCGCTTAGAATTATGTTCTTCGGCTTAGAGAAGTCAATCAAAAATCTGTAATATCTTGGCCATACATGGAGTTTGGAGTCCCTTTTCTTTCTTGCAAAGATTTTTTTGAGCCCGACAAAATAATGTAGCTAGATAAATGTCATTTGTCAAGAGAATGGTAATACATGTAGAGTATGATTTATACCCAACAATGCCAAAGTATGGTGTATTATAAGACATAATTAAAAGGTTGATTTAATGGAAGGGGGTTTTCTAACTTTTCTCAGTTGGTGCCAAGAAAATAATAAAAATGCGAAATTAAGCTTTGTAAAAAACCTTAAAAATTGCTCAATTAAATTGTTTTTCTGTCAAAAGGCCACCCAAAAGATAGAATCCACATACCATGATATCACCCTAAGGATTTCATAACTTATATATTTTATAAGTGAAGATTTATTTTGTCCCTCTAACAAACTATACTTTTTTTTTCGTACAATATATATAAAAGTGGAAGCCCATTCATAAAATCACGCCCTAAATGTGACAATATTAATTATATTTTTAAAATTATTTTAACATGCATATAACTAATATTGAGGGGAAGGTGAGGGTTTGAGCATATCATGGGTCATGTGATACCTTGGTGAAAGAGAGTATTGCAAATAGTTTATAATGTAGGGAGAGAAACATGTGGGGTGTCAAATCATGTCGGACCAAACCACACAGAATCCAATTGTGATGTATCCTTAGCGCGCACTCATTCGCCTCCAAGACTTTTTTTATGTTTTCTACGTTTGATATTGAAAATTACGGAACTTTTAAATATCTAAAAATCTACTCCGCAGTGTCATCTTCGGAGGGGAGAAAAATTTACCTTCGAAATTGAAAATAAAAAATAAATAAAAAATTTTACATGGTCATCCTCGTTTTTTTAAGAAAGAAAATTTGGAAATCTTTCGAGTCACCGAGAAACTTTCATATAATTGTTAGCCCTTGAATTCTGCAAACTAAAAATTGGAGCCACGAGGATATACGTTCTTATTAAGTTCAAATTTATAACCTTATTTATGTAGAAGTTGAATAGAATATTAAAAAATAAGCCTTGAAAAATGTAGCCTATGGAAGGGTGCGTACGGCAGGACAACTTACGAGAATCCCATAGGTTGAGCACTTCAAAGAATCACATAGGTTGTGGTCTTAAGACTAGTTTAAAGCATTCAAACACCTAGAGATGGCCCCTTGTGTTTATTAATAGTAAAATTGTATGTTTTAGAGTGTGCATTTGTCATTTCTGGTTTAATATTAGATTTTATTGGCATAATTTTGTTGACTTCATTCACTCCGCCTTAATTTCTTAATTTTACATTTGTTTGGTTTGTTTATATTCATTATATGGATTCTATGTTCTTAACGTATTTAGAACATGGAGTGTATAATTTTGATGAGTTTTTACTGGGCTCCTTCTTTCTATCGTATGTTAGTCTCTTATTTTGTCTTTTTCATTTTTTTGATTGTTGATGGTTGGGTTGGGTTCTAACTTGAATTTCAATGTGTCTACAAATAAACAAGCATCTTAATTCATTTTTAAAAAGTTATCTACACCCACAATCTATTAAGAGGCATATGTTATTTTATGGAGGCATTTAAGAAATTTTCAAGTGAAAGTTAGAGAAGGAAATCATTGAGCATTTACAAGTATTTCGAGAAGTCAAACAATTTGTTTACACCTTGATTAAATCGAGATGTTATGTAAGTGCACAACAATAATTGAAGGATGCAAGGGTTTGCAACATGTAGATTATTTTGGTAAAATTAGCTTCCAGCATCAATTATACACTATTAGAATAATGCATTCAAACTTGATAAGTATTGGCTCAATGATCCGTAAACATTTTTCACCCCCTGAGTACTATTTTCAAAATTTTCCGGATTCTTTAAAAATATGATTTATATTGATCAAGAGGTTGATATGGATTCAATTTTGGGTGTTTTCCAATCCATCGTTTACAATTATTCTCTTATAAGATCAATTTTTTTTTAAATCTCAACTTTTCGTGATCCAAGCGATATTATTACAAAACCATTACAATATGATCTTAAACTTTCAAAAATGATCACAAGATGATTTAACAATGCATTCAATCTATTTTCATCATCCATAATTGATTCGTGCATTCACTTTGTTTGTTTGTTTATGGATAAGTGATTCAAAATTCAACTTAACCTGAATTTCCAGTTAATTGCCTTGTCGATTCAATTATTCATTCCCGTATACTGAAATTGCAAATTGATCATAAACAATAAAACTGAAACATATAACTCCACATGTTGATAATGAAATTCACTCAGTTGGACTAACGTCTCTGGATTCACTTTAAACGTGAATCGATCTATTAAATATCATTTGAAGTAAAAAAATTTACCTTTCAAAATTATTAATAGATCTTTGTCACCTACATTTAGAGTTGATTTAGATTTGAAAACTCTGCATTTTTTCAGAAACTCATTCCCAAATCCATCTGTGGCTCTACAAGATCTCCAAAGCGCATTCTCTGTGAAATAGAGATAGAAAAACCCTTCCACCAAGAAAACTATAGCACTTCATGGAAAATGGAAGAAACCATTCTCTTCGTCTCAGAATTTAGAACAACTCTCTAGTTTTGGCCAAAGAATGAAAATTCCTCTAAGTTCCTCTAAAATTGTATTTTCTGTAAACTACAGTTATGGCCATTACGACAGTCATCCAAAAGAACCACTTTAAATAAAAAATATCTCCTTTTATATTACTTCATAATACGTGGCGGGTTGGTAAGGCCGCTTAACATTTTAGCAGAGGTCACAGGTTCCATCTGTGGAAAGTGCTTTGACTTACCCATTTAGCATGTTTTGTTTTTTATGAAGGGATAATATCCCACATTGTTGGCGGTGGTTATAACCAAAGGCTTGAAATAGCTTTTAACCTCCCTTCATTCTCGTGTCTTAGGCCATGCAATGCAATGTTTTGCCACACGTTGAGGGTCCTTGTGGGGATGTGGCATGCTTAATGATTACACGCTAAATTTAGCGTGGAGATGGTTTCGCCGGTTGTGAGGAGATATGGTTGAGCCATGCGCCAAGTTACTCCGAGTAATGTTGGCGGTTAGTGAGCTGGCCACATGGGTTGGTGAGTTAGTTGTAAAGCAATATAACGTTTACAAAACTTAGAAGTTTAATCCCACATTCATCCTGTTGTAGACACCAAATTTGGGTCACACTCCTCTTGGTCCCCTTTAATTAATTAATGTAACGTATTCACCTAACCATGACCCCTTACCCCACATTCATATTAATTTAATTACTTACAATTGAATTAATGCTCATCCTCACACTATTAATTAATTTAATTAATTTAATTAATTTACACTTCACCTAGCCACATCACCTAGACACCTCATCATGGACTTATTCTTAGTCTATTAATTAACTAGGATTGAGTCTCCACTTATCTTAACCAACTAGGACTTAGTCTAACCCTAAAATTAAAGTCCTATTCCTTCTCCAACAATACTCCTGCTTATCTAAATGCTAACCCTCACTTGAGACCCAGACTGACAATCAGAGCATGCCAAAAATAGCAAGATTTGCCTATTTTTGGCAAACCTAGGATTTCCGCCTTAACCAATGCCGGTTAACCCTCAACCGACGCGGGTCACCCTAACCGTCGTTGGTTACCTTATATACAGTTTTGTAACCTTTTACCCAGGGTTGGTCATTCTGAGTTTTGAGATATCTTTTGCATTCAAGCACGCACCAGAGACTTCTCAGCATCCAAACGATGGAATAAACTCAATCACAAGCTCAAGCAAGCACATGATACTCGTCCAGAGGCATTAGCATTCACGGGAGCACTCTGGGAAGTACTGCCGCGACACTAACCACAAAATTCTTCATGGATCAACCACTACCATCCTTCACCAACCAGACCTGCAAATACAAGTAAGTGTATTTGATTTTCATCATTCAATACTTACTTAAATTAATAGGTTCTTTATCTTTTGTTATTAGATCTTGTTCTTTCCTGCATTCCTCCATCCCACCTTTTACTAATCTACCCAACCTACCACCCAAAACCTTCTAGCTCTCCATATTTGATCTTTAGGCATCCTTGAGTCTTCCTGACTTTATTATGAACCCTAACCATCCTCCCTCCATTCTCTGTGTAATCACAGAGAAGTCCAAAAACTAGGTTTATTTAATTACTACCATTTCACCCCTACCGACATCAGTTACCTTAACCGTCGTCGGTTTCTCCTCTTCACCAACATCGATCACCTGAGACGTCGACTGTGTCGTCAGTTACTCCTCTTCACCAACACTAGTCTATCGAATGTCGGTTACTTTCACTAAACCTCCCCTAACAACCCCCAAAACTCACAAAACCTCACCAAACCTAATACCCAACCTACAACCTCACCACAGACATTCCCAACTCTTTGTGCAGACATAGAGAGAGCCTAGACACCCACTTTTGACATTCTACCATTATCCACAGTAACCGATATCAGTTATCCTAAACCATCATCGGTCACACCCTGATCCGACGTCGGTCTCTGTGCCTGGTAAACTGCCTTAAACCAATAAGCTTCCTAATCATCCAAAATCAACCCAAACTGCACCAG
The DNA here is from genome assembly GCA_019776745.2 of Taxus chinensis. Lineage (NCBI taxonomy): Eukaryota > Viridiplantae > Streptophyta > Pinopsida > Cupressales > Taxaceae > Taxus > Taxus chinensis. The sequence goes on along the minus strand of CM034153.1, from coordinate 728,039,641 downwards.
ATCTTACCCAGACCCCGTCTGTGACCCTCAGACCACCTACCCAACTTGCTACTTGACCCGTGACCTTCACCAATTTAATTATTAAGCATTTAATTGGATTGACACTAATAGTAATCTGAGATACCTAAATCAGAACACTAGCATTAGATTCTTTTATTTGCATGTTCAATTATTTTATATTGAGTTATATATCAATGGATTGACAACCATCGAGGAAGTATCACACTTCCTGGATCTAGCTCACGCTAGGAAATCCACTAACCTTTGCTATTAATTGTATCTTGTGGTCTTGCTTTACATTACAGGTAGTTCCTCCTAGCCAAAAGGAAGCTCACACAATCAGTTTGGATCATAAATCAGAAATGCGCGCACTCAACCTTCAACCACATGACAATAGGTATTCCTCCTTGTCTTATTTACATTTATCTGTTTCATTATCTACAAAAATTTGGTGAAACATTTTGGCATGGCCAGTGGGACCCATCAGGGGTTCTTTTGCATTTGTTCATTCCTAGGTAAAAAATTGTGTGTTTATTTCCCTTTGAAAAGTATTCACATTAATTTTCTTCTCTGGAATCTTCTCCTTCTTTCTATTGTCTAAAAGAAATCGTGTTTTTGGTGCTTTAAAAAGAACACATCTTTCTTTCTATTACATTGCATTAGTGAAAGAGCATTCCTCTTCATGTTCTCCATTTGCTACATCAAACATAATTGTGGATTTGGGCTTAAAACATTTACATTTCATTCTGGTTTGTTGCATTGTAGCTCACATTAATTGAGGGAAACCTATACACTGGAAGTCATGCCCAACTGATGGTTGACTAATTCAATCATAGTTCACTTTGCACACTCTCTATACCAAACCACTTAAATAATTTACACATCTTCTTAAACATCATCCTACCTAGAAGAAGCTGTCAACGATCACACGATCAGAGGATTGACAGTGGGCACCAAGTTGGTTTCTCTGTCTAGTCATTATCTCAGAGAAAGGACCGCCCCACCAAAAATTTACCTGAAACCATCCTTAGATCTTGGATTTTCATAGGGAACCTTCTATCGAAACCAAAAACTTGTTCTAGTCACAAGTCAGTCCTAAATAGCATAAGCTAAAACATAAAATTCACCAATAGGATTTCATGTTTCTTAGTTTTTGCTTGATTTGTGTTTTGAGTTGTGAGGTTGTTTTCTCCATTTTTTTTCTTCCTTTCACACTCCACAATCATAGTTGGTGTATTCTGACTATTTCTGAGTGTGTTGGGGTCCATCATTACCATACTCAAGTTTCTGGGTTGGTATTTTATCTGATCTAAGTCACTAAATCCCATTTTCTCCATCTTTTCAAATTTCACAGTGACCGGGGTCGGTCTAACGACTGTCATTGGTTTACTCATCTGACCGTCATCGGTTTACCTAACCATTGTCAGTTACCTGATTTTTTGGTCATTTTACCAAAAACAACACTCATCACATTTCTATTCTTTCTGGGGTTTCTCAGATACATCATCATACCTCTGGACCTTTGAAATCACTGTCAAATCTAGATTTTGTTCATTTTCATTAGTTATTACCACATTTATCAAACTTTTGATTATTCCACAGTAACAGGTATTGGTCACCCTAACTGTCATCGTTCATCCTCTATCACCGTATCATCGGTTAACCCAATTGCCGTCAGGTTCATGTGTTTTAATTTTTAATTAAAACAACGACCAGTTTTACCTCCAGGAACATATTTTCTCCATTTCCTATATGCCTCTGTGTCATTTATAGAGATCAAATTACCAGGCCTACACTAACTCACATGGTTTTGACTCGTAGCCAAGCCAATGCCCTCGTGTTCCATGCTAGCCTTCAGCCTCTCCCACCTAGCCCATCGTTTCCTTCCATCCTATCACCTATGGATCCCAGTCAACCCATCATCATCAGTACCGGTGATGAGGAGTTCTGCAAGACTCCTTGACCAAAATCCCACTACCTTACAATACTATTTAGCCCATTCATCTACTCGGGACTCATCAGGACAACTGGTATATGACATGCCTGTGTCCATTCCCCTTGCCCTCTGCCCCCACTTCTTGCATCAGTTACTACTAGCTCGGCCTTACCTTCTTCTACCTTACCACCTGTGGTGTCACAACTTGACCCCACAACATCTATATCTGCTACACCTATAACATATGTCACACCATTGATGTCAGTTGCTCCCATGGTGTCAACCATTCTTCATCAACCACCTTGAGCATAGCCCATCTACACCTGCCACCTCATATATACCTATTGCATCGTAGCCACCCATGGTGTCGGTAACCCATACTCCATTCCAAAACATTGTTCTCTCCATCCCGCAGTCTTTACCTCCAATCACTACAAGAGTCGTTACATCCACCCCACCTACTTACACATATCACCAACAACCCCCTATCTCATCTATCACCTATTCGGGATATTTTCCGCTGCATCTATTCCCCCCTCGCAATTCTCGTACTCACCACCACCATATACTGGGATGTCGTCCTCATCATACATTCATCATATACCCCCTTATACTACAGGGGGTCCCAGTCATCACAACCTACCAATGACCTTATTAAAATGATGATGGAAAAGATGTAGACATTGGAAGCATCGGTTTCTGGCTCTCGCAACTCTTTGACATACGAAAAATATGCAATGAGCCCATTCATCCATCTATTCCCATTCGTCCATACCCTATGCATTGGGAAATGCCAAAATTCAATCGGTTCAACAGCAAAGAAGACCCACAACAACACTTGTGGTCTTTCAAACATGGGTGTTATCTAATCTCTCATGACGACGCTCTACTCTTGCGGACATTCCCAATGTCCTTGACATGACCTGAATTGGATTGGTATAGTGGTTTACCTAGACATTCCATTTACTCATTCAACCAAGTGGCTCAAGCCTTCATGGACCATTTTTTGATCAATATCATCAAGAAGGTCACCATGACCGACTTATACTCAACACGACAATACGAAGATGAATCTATCACAGATTTTTTCACTCGTTGGCAAAGCCTCATCAACCAACTCACATTCCAACTACCTCAAACCGAGCTTATAGAGTTGTTTACCAGGGCTTGTGCCAGACACATCTCACCAACTCTCCAAGTTCAAACCTTCACATGTTTGACGAGGCATTCACCATGGCTAAAAAACTTGAAATTCGTGCCATAGAAGAGAAGAAAATTCAATTGTGTAACAAAAATGCTGCATTCAAGTCAAACGATGCCTCTTCCTCTTCCAAACCCCAAAAACAATTATTCCAAAGCCAAAAGATCTGCCAACATGTGGTAGTTTTAAAAGCTGGCCCATCTCACCCATACAATCAATCAAAGCCTACTTCCAAACTTTCTCATGTTCAAGATTTCTAGTTCAAACGGGAGCAACGAAAGTACACTCCCATAGGAGAGCCCTATTCTTCAGTTTTAGAAAAACTTCTAAAAGATGGAGCAATTTCTCTTCCACCCATCAAACCACATACTGGTTTTGACCCCGCTCGTCCTATGCCTACATGGTACAAGGAACATGATTACTGCAACTATCATCGCATTAAAGGTCATAGCAATGGTAATTGTATAACCTTAAAAAACATTGTCCAAGAAATGTTAGATAATGGAGATCTCGTCTTGGACAACCCAAATGCACTGGCTAATCAGAACTTACATATCTTCAAGAAATCATTTCCTAATCACACCCCATCATCTAACCAAACTGGGGAACCTTCGACTAATGAAAGTAATGTTCATGAGGTTCATGTTGTGTTTGACATCATACCGACCCTTCCTCAATTTCCTCCTATTCCCTCTATCGAGGATATTCTCTGCACGAGCTCCTTTACCCACAGAAGAGCCTATTTCATCTACTCCTTTACCCACAGAGGAATCCCCTTCATCTTCCCCATTACCCATGAAGGATTCCACGATATCTACTGATGCAGTTTCCCCTCATACCTCTCAACATAATGAAAAACCCACAATATTAACTCTCTTACCCACAGGAGAGTCATGCTCACCTTCCTCTCACCAAAAGAGGAACCTACCTCATCCTACTCATCATCTCCCTTACCCATAGGAGATCCATTAGAAGCACCTCTTCCTATTGGTGACAAACTCTCCATTAGCCTTCAAAGATCCTGTTGATTTACTCTCGACTCTTTTACCCACAGAGTCTGAAGCCAACCGTTTCCTTGTCTCACAAAACATTCTTTACAGGGATTACTACCAAATCAACATCATCTCCTCCTACAACTAATACCATTTTCACGTCCAGCTGACTATTTGGATTATGTTGATAATTCCATGCTTTAGGGGACGCTTTCAGCTACCCTTTTCAACTCAAATGCAAATGTTGTCTGTTGATACCTCCACAATTTATCCAAATGTGTTTCAGACAACCAAACCAACCATGCCCATACCAGTCGTAACGATCTCTTCTTCATCACCTTCACCCACACCTAAACCCTTACCAACAATTGAAATTTTTCCAACACCTAAACCTTTGTCATCACCCATACCTTCCCCCGTATCCAGAACCATTACCACATTGGGTGTCATTCCGACATCAAGCCTAGTCCATCCTCCTGTCAAATTGGATTTAGCCACATCCTCATAAGCCCGCGCAAAAACCATTCCTCCACCTAAAAGGAAGACCTAACCTCCTAGGCCACATACACCGGTTTTTCCTACTACCCTTCTTTCACCTTCACCTCTTCTATCTATCCTCATCCTAGGACCTCACCCATCCACCTTGGCCAAGAAACCTCCTACCCAAGGTAAAATAAAAACACAACATCCCATCTCCTCATCACGAGCCTCTATTACACCTAAATTACCTACACAACATACACCTTTTTCATCACCTGCAACCTTTTTACCACATATACCCCCACCACTTCCAGTAGCCTCATCACTACCTATGGTATTCCCCACTCTTCAACCAATACCCTCCACCTCGCCTCTTCCAAAAACCTTCACCACACCTCTATTATCACCTTGGCTAACCCATCCCTTTCCGCCATCTACCTTCCCTTCTACATCACACACTCCTTCTTCACCTTTACCCATGAAGGTACAATCAAAATCCAAGAGCCCACTACCCTCCAAAGAGGTAGTCAAACCTATAACACCTTCAACCGATAGCTCATATGCTACAAATTTACCCAAGAAGGTACAACACAAACCCAAAACAATACTACCTACCAAAATAGTGGTCAAACCTATTCCACTTCCAATTCCACCTCATGTAGCACCTCTCCCACCAAAATCACCCACACTTCCATCTAAACCCACACTTACCTCACATTGTGATCCATTGGCAGGGTCTTACGCCAACATATTATCCAACCTTTTGGAGACCGCCGTCATCACATTGCCACCACTTAGACATTACAACCCACTCAAACCCAAACCAAAAGGGTTTGATGATACCAAAATTTGCATCTACCATTGTGTTCTAGATCATGATGTAGAAAACGGTAAGGCTCTTAAGACCATTCTTTTCTAACTATGTCCTCTTGAAGAAAACTTTGATGACGATGATCTTTTAGACATGGACCTTGTTCCACCTTCACCTATCACCACACACCCTCATCCCTTACCTATCCAATGACCTTCATCTCCACCTCCACAACCTTTTTATCTGCCTCTAAAATTTGAGATCAATATGGTCCGCATAAGAGAGCTAGCCAAAACCCCACCAAAATGTCAGTGCGCTCAAATTCTTTCACAAAAACATTGCCCTTCATTCTATTGTCCCGTCTTGTCGCTACACCTATCATGACTCAGCTACTCCCTCACCCCATATTAATATGGTTAACATTGCCACTCATGCCCAAAAAGACAAAGGAAAGGAGAAAACAACCAACCCATCCACCAATGTTGGTGCCCAATATACCATCTGCACCCACACCAAGAATCACCATTCGGGGACCCACATACCCTATTTCTGACGGGGTCACCCATCATACAATGATCAAATAGTTTGCACCAATCTCCTCTCAAAATTTCATTGTATGACCTTGTCCAAACCTCTTAGTCTCAATCTATTGAGGTATTACCTAGGACCCAAATCATGGAGGTTCTACAATTCATCAAGGTTTTACCTAACGACCCTAGTTTCTCTGCATGTGGCTCTCCATGATGATCCTAATGATGCAGCCTACATTAATTTAGTGATATAAACCCTTTGAAACCCTAGATGCGCATGCACATCACTCAGCCTAAACTGAGTGCTCACCCAAAGCACGTAAAGGTACCAGGTCCCTCTTTAAGGTTGTTGTAGCAGGATGTTATCATAATGGAGACTTAACATATATAGTTCTATTACTAGCTCATCATTCTACAAAGCATACCAGATCTATATCTAAGGAAAAGAAGAATTAAGTACTAACCATGATGAGATAAAAAACATACTAGATTCAGATACACATATAACTAACACTTAAATTCAGCCAATGTCCTTCATTATATTCAATGCAATAAGTTTACATAAACCTCATTACAATATCAGTAGTATGCGTGTAGCAGTTCTAACAACATATCTATGTATATCTCGATCCCCTCTGTGTGTATATATTACACAGTTTACTACACACACACATAAGGGTGGGGACTTTCCCTTCACCACTTATCCATTCCAAAAATAGGTTACATGGTATTCTTAGCCATGTGCCTTTACAAAACTAGCCACACATGCAAGTGCGCTAACAATAGACTACTGCTAGCTAACTGATAGTAGAAGATCTATTTCCGGCCTGTGTCCATGCAAAGTGCTTCATATCCAATCCTCCAAAAATAGCCAATGTGTGGTGTGCACGTCTCTACCTCGTTTGTGTGCTCTGCATGTCATCTCTAAAAATAGACCTTAATGAGAAAAAATGGCTAAGTCCCAAAAATTGAACTTATGTTCCATGCGCGGGTGATCTCCCTATCCATTCGCATGCCTTTGAATATGACTTGCTTCCCCACACGGACTTCTTATGTAATTTTTGTCAAGTGTTCTTTGATCAACATTACCCCACACTAATTTCATTGTTGCACCTTGACAATGGTCATCTCCAAAAACTTAAGTAAAGAATAGAAGAATGGAAAGAATGCAAGAATGTATGAAAGAATATTTTTACTCTACAGTCTATCTTCTTCAACTATGAACAACTAATTCAGGATATTCCAGTTTTATTTCAACTTCCAAGGTCTTACCATTCAGTGAGTGTTTCCTCTGTTTTTCTAGAACGTCCACAACAATGGACTCAAATTCATCCCTCGCAATCTCCCCTTTTTCATTTTGTAAGACCAACACAATGATGGACATTGCAATCATCCTTCCCTCTAGTAAATCCATCTTCTACACAATGAGCTTCCCAATCTATTCCAGCCAAGTCTTGTGTAGTTCTTGTGCTACTGCCAGGGCCTCGCGCTTCTGTTTAACCATTGATAATCTTTCTGCACGTGGCCTAATGTTTCATCCTTCATTACTTTTTGGACCTCATTGTTCTTCTCCAAGGTTTTTATGTTGATGAGCACCTTTGGAGCTAAGCAGATGTTCAAGGCTTGGTTTGCTTTCTTCAATTCTTCTTGCAACACTTGTAGCAGTCCTTCATAGGATGCAATCTTCCACATCACTAAAGCCTCCTCTCGTTCTACCTCTTATGTTGGATCCTTTGGCGCTGGCATGCGTAGAGGCTCATCTTTAAGCACTAGGTCCACCAACTTTCCTACATAGTGTATTGCTGAAGGAAATATATGTGGTACCTTTGGCTCCAAATGTGGCCTAGCTCTTATGACATTTTCACAAATCTCCTCTGCAATGCTGATAAATACAACGTTATTTTCTGCACTAAGTATCTCTCCTGCATTAGGTGCGCTATTTCCCCATCCTTAGTTTTGATATCTTCCTTGAGCACCCTAATTGTGGAAGCCTTGTCCATATTATGCCTCGCCACCTCTGTTGAGACTTTGACCAATGCATTACTCACTTGTTCATCTGACATGATAGTAGGCTTTACTGTTATCTGTCTAGCCTGAGGTGTTTTCTTTAACCTCCTTAATACGCACGACTCCTCACACACATCAAAATCCGGCTCATCCATGTGTGTGTGCATGGACCATGATAACTATTTCCTCATGCACACTGTGGCCATATCTTCATCCATTAGTTCCTAGCCATATAATTCCTTTTGCGACAAAGTGCTTTGGAAACGAGTGCGGACAATTTTACCTGCATCCTCTGCATAACCCATGGCTATTGGAATGTGCTCTCCACTTGTTCTTCAAGACCAAAGTTTCTTAGGAACTTGAGCTTCTAAATTTGGGACTTGTGTCTCCATGTCCTAAGAAGTTTCTATAGCTATCTCATATGTTCCATTTTCCTCCTCTTCTCCTTGCCTCATTTCTTCATCTTTTTGTTCTACATTCTTTAGAGGTGTAGGAGAAGTAGGTGCACTTTCCTCTGAATCTTCCGCCTCCTCATTCAAATTTAATTTCCTTATCCTTTATGTGGTTGTCTCCTTCTATGGAGAGAGTCTAGGTGATTTTCTCATTGTTTGTGGAGTAACACCTTGTGTCCTTGTTCTCCTGAATACTTGCTTAAATCTGTGCTCTCCTTGGACTGCATCCAAGTCCTCACCATCCCCTTCTTGTGGTTGAGGTGGTGTAGTGGCATGCTCAACTTCATCCTTGTTTGTAGGATGTCTTCTACCTCTATGCTCCAACCCACCACTATCCTCATGCTCATCCTCCTCATCCTCCACTGCTATTAGCTCTTTGGTCTTAGGCACTGGTACGTTCTCCATTGTATTATTTCCCTTTGGTGGTGTTGGAAGTGCAAACTCATCTTCCACATACTTGTTATTCTCCATCTTGGGCTTCAGTTGAAGATACACCAGTGCTGCTCCAATATATCTCACAACCAGACTTATTGGTTTAATGATTAATACATCTAAAATGAGCCTTTCAATATATGCACCCCGCCCTGAATACACATATTTCTTCCTTAGTGTGTGGTAGTCACAATCTACCTTATCTGCATTGAATGACAATCGATGCACATCTGCAAACCTATGTACTGACACCTACAAGTACCCTTCTGTGAAGGCATATGGAAACTTACACCAAGGACTCCATGCTCCGTCTTTCATGGCGAATCGTGCTATACAAAAATGCTAGTATACAACAAACTAAACTGCCTTTCCAACCACCAAAGGCAAGTCCTCAGGGATGTGCCATTCTTCCTCAAAAGCCATGTGGATCCTATCATACCAGTTCTCAACCCTTTTCTTGACCTACTCTGTCATGGATCTTCGCACAAGTACTTCTTGAAGCGTTCTTTAGGTGACTTGTGTTCCATGAGATACTCCCATATCTTCTCCTTCGGTCCATCAGGTACTTCGATCTCCATGAACACCAGTGATAATAGAACAACTCCAAAGCTGATATTTCCTCCTGTGCATGCTTCCCCAATGATGGTTTCTACAATATAATGTGAAATGTTGTAGATTACCCCTTCAGACATATTTTTGGCAATGTGCAGCCACATGGTGTTCACTTGTGACCACCTTTCTAGGTCATTTAGCTTTGTAACAAGATGCGTGGCTGCTTGCACCATTGGATACTTCTTTAGTTTATCAATGTCCATGACGTACAGACCCTTTGTTTACCCCAACTCCTTTTTGGTCTCCAATATTACGTCCGTATTTATTAAATCATATTTCAAATATTCTCCTGTGCCTTTCAACCCCATTACTGTGGAGATGAGCGTGGCTGAAATTCTGGCCCGGTGTCCTGCAAAGTAGAAAAAATCTTTGTGCACTCTACTCATGATCCACTGGTACAAGGGCTCATATTTCCTGAAGTAAGGGAGTTCATATAGCTAGTAAACTCCTATCTTCTTTAAGATATTTTCGCTAACATCGTCATACACTAGCATGTCTTCCGCCATGCATTTATTTTTCTTCGTATTCAACAACGCATCAAGATCCTTCTTATTCTCTATGGTACGATGATTGTACTCACTCACCTTACATTTCCTTATGTGATAATCCCACTCCTGGCCGACGATAACCCCTTCTGGATATTGCATTTTTGAAAAATTACTTTTGGGAGCTATCTCCTCTTCTTCTTCTACTACCTTCTTCTTTCCCTTCACTCCTGCTGCAACTACTTTCTTGGGTGCCATTTCTACCTTACAATCCTTTGTAGATCCTTGCCTCTTGAATTCTACAATGTGCAAATCAAACCCTAGCTCAATTCAATGTGCCCTAGGTGAAATAACGTGCCCTAGCTCCTCTCTGTCACCTTGCTGTTGGTGTCCATTTTGATCTTACACCACCTTTTCCCTAATTTTCTTTTCACTCTGCATTTCCTGAAACATTTTCTATAGTTTTAATGGGTAAAATGAAGTTGTTTCCTCTGTTCCCATGCCTTAATCCATTTGAAAATCATTTGACATGCCCCATTTTGCAAGAATACTCAAGTTTGCCCTAATTTTTGCCCTAAATTCTTCAAATCCATGGGCTATGTCATTTTTTCCATTTTCCCATCATGAAAGCTTAAAAATGATCATTTTATACCTATATGCCTTTGAAAATCTATCCCATGGTCGAGAAATTGCTTGGAATCATGTTTCATCTGATTCTATTTCAAAAAATTTCCATCCTTGGTGAAAAAATCAGATTCTGGGCATCAACTGGAAAAATTCTATGTTTTTTGATGGTCAGACGGGCGTATTTTAGCCATCAAATTATTGCTGAGAAGTCAGAGGGTACGTGGTGGCATCTAATTAGCTGAGGAGAAGCGGGGAAGTGTTATAACTTATCATTTTTTGCCTTTTTGGCAAATGGGGCATTTTCGGGCCCAGGGCTCCGCTTTTTCCAAATTTGCCTACGTGGCATGTTTTGATTGGCCGAGGGATGGCAGGTGGTCAGATTTCCTTAGAATTTTTAGACTTTATTTTGCAAAAAATTTAAAGTCACAAACATGGCCCAAAACCCTGCAGCCAATCAGAGGAGGACACATGTGCAAAAATCAAAAAGGGAGAGGGGGCTAATGGTGGACTTAGAAGTTTTTTTCCTTTGGAGGTAGAAAATGTTAAAGTGAAAAAGTCCCATGGCCAATCATAGGTGGACACAATGGCCTTGAAAAGTAGAATGGGGGGTGGATTTTGGGGTCACTTTGAAGTTTTAACTTCAAATGGATCAAAGTTAAAAAATGGGCCGAAGCTCCACAACCAATCAGGAATGGACACGTGTCATTTTGGTGCAAAAATGGAGAAGGGAGGCCGATGGAAAAAAATGATTTTTTAGCTTTGTTTTCTAAAGTTAAAAAATGGGATGCATCTCCACTCCAATCAAAAATGGACACGTGGCGAAGGCAGAGCGGGTCGGCGGGCCGGCGGAGGCAAAAGGGAATTTTTTCCCTTTTGCAAAAAAGACTTAGAATGGAAGATTCGAGGCGTGGCTCCATGAAAAATTAGAAGGAGACACGTGGAGGGAAAAATCAGAGGTGCGGGCCCATGGAAGAAAAATGGAAAATTTTCCCTTGGTGAAAAAAGGGGTTAAAACATGAAATAAGCCCGCGGAATTTTAGCGATAGAGAGCATGACACGTGTCAAGGACAAGGCGGAGGTGCGGGCCCGCGGGGAAAAAAGTGAAATTTTTCCAAATTTCCAAAAAAGGTCAAAATGCACAGAATTGAGCCGTGATCCCAATGGGACCCACCATATGCCACGTGTCATCACCAAATTTCAAGGGCGGAGGGGTGGAGAAAAAAGTCAAATTTTTTCCATTTTTCCAAAAATGTTAAAAAGTCAAAAAGTGAGCCCGAATTCATTCCCAATCATATTTTGACACGTGGAGGGCCCAGATTGAAGGAGAAAGAGCAGATCAAGGGTAACTATACATTTTCATTTTTGGCCACCATTTTTGCTCCAGGAAGTGTGGAGATGTGAATTTTGCATCATTTTTCATCAAATTTTTGGTGAATTCATGTCCTTTGTGCCTGCAAAGATCAATGCAAGTGGTTTTAGGGATTAATTTGCAGATTTGAGGTGTTTTTGAAATAAATTTTTACTCAGGCCCGTGCAAAACGTGAAATATCAAATTATAAAGTTGCAGAATCAAATTTTGGAATGATAAGGATGAAATGATGAAATGAAAGGGGTCTGCATGCTTGGAGAATGAAAAACATGCCTCCACAATGGATAATGATGAAGGATTTGTAATGATTCACCATTTTTGAAACACCTGGCAACTTTGTTGCAAATTTGTTAAATGTCCCTATCTGCGAATCATGTTGGAATTTTGTAACAAACTTGATGCTGGGCATATTCTTTTCTTGGGAAAGAAGGATCAAATGTAATTGAAAGTTATATAATGCATGTTTTGAGACATGCAAAAGGTCAGAGAAACTTAGAATTTCACGGGAAAAATCTGGGAAGAAGCCCATTCTCTGAGAAACCACCTGAGAACCATTTCTAATTCCTTTTTGCATCAGATTTGTATCATGTTGAGTTGGTTTCAGTTGTAAAGCCATCAACAAGCTCTGAGATTGTTCTTATAACATTCCCCTGCTGATAAATTTGGTCATTTCTGGATTATTTTGTGTTGTCTCTTGGAAAAATTTGCATGCACTTATGTTCCAGAATGTTTTTAATTTGTGTTTCTTGCTCCTGTTGCAGTCTTGTGTTTGAAAACTCTTTTGATCATACATGGTCTCATTTCTTGTTGATAGTTTAGTGGCATCTGCAGTCTCACATTCAGAAGAGCTTTCATCTGATAAAGAGATAAACAGATTTAAAATCACTTTACCTTCCTTGAATTCTGAGATTGTTGTAAACCTTTGGGTGCACCTTAGGTCATGATAAAATAGAGATTTCTGGATGCTTTGTTGGTTCATCTGCTTCAAGATTTTGTGGTAGGTTATCAAATATTGTGTGGAAGAGTGTAGATCTGGGCCTCCATTTGGTGCACATATCCTGGTTGAAGGAGTATCTCAACCCTTTTGAAGCATTCTGCTGTGTGGGTCTTACAAATTTCTTGCAAAGGTCCTCAAAGAATTTGGCAAATTCTGGTTAGTCTTGTCTAAAATCTCCCACCAAAAATTTCATTCAGAATAACTAATCCTACCCCATACTACCCCTGCATTGCATTGTGTGTCAACAAAAGAACACAATCCATTTACAAAAATGCACAAAGAAAATCAGGATCATACCATGTCTCTAGCAGCCTCAGCCTTGTCTTGAAAGCATTTCCATCATTTAGTAGTGACAACTCTGTTGAGTTTGAATAATGGAAAATTGATCATGTTTTCCCAAGGCCATCTCCATACAATATGCACAGTATAAGGATATCTCCACCTCCTTCACAAAACAGAGGCTGCAATATAGGTTCTCTTACCTTGGTTGAAAGGCACAACCTAAAATAGTGAGGATTAGATCAAAATCCTTTCAAGGTGCTACCCACTTCTTCAAATCCTGAGTGCTAACAAGTCAGATAAATTGCTTCCCCAGCTACAAAATGACATATAAATCATTTATCTACCTCTGAGTGTCTTGTAAAATCCATGATGCTGCTCAAGTTGTGAAGGAGATTAAATCTGGGTACCAACACCCAAATGGCGCCATTGCCGGGGAAATTCCTGGGAAATAATTTGCACAGATTGATTTGCTGATTCATTTGCCAGTCCATGTCTATTTAGCCCATCAACAACACCTAAATGGTGCCATGTTGTTGGGGACATTATTCAGTATTTCAGTATTTCAGATCCCTGGTAATACTTCTTGTGTGATTTATGTGCAATTACAAATCTGAGTATCATCTTCTGATCAGATTTATAAGATTGGAATGAAGAGTAGAGTTCTGAGTTTGATATTCTCTTAGTTCAATCTGATCCATGTGCATACATATTTGAGATATTTGAATGCATATCAAACCCTGGTAAAGTCCCTTGCAAATTTTGCATGCAAATACATTGTTGAAGCATCATTTTATAATCAGACTTGTAAGGATTAAGTGAAGATATAAGTTCTGCCTGCAATTTTACCAGTTTCCAGCAGTAGTTGCACTTCATTTGCATTTGTGATTGATAAATTCAAAGAAAGGAAGGTCTGATCTATAAAGTTTGGCAAGATTTTCAGTGCTGATAGATATTTGACAGAGTATTTTAGTGCATTTGCACAACTAGGGTGAAATTCCTTAGTGGCGACTCCATGTTGTTCTGATCTTGATAAGTACCAGTGTCTTAACCTTTCTGTCATTTACTTTGGTGTTGCTAATCTCTACAAAACTGGAAGGAAGAAGATCTCTCTTCATTAGAGACTCTGCTAAGAAGTTGTTTACAGATTCAAGAAACTCAGAGTTGGAAGGGAGAAGAGTTTGGAAGGTTGTTAAAGGTCAGACATCAGGAAAAGATATATCCATTGGTGAGAGAGATCAGCCTTTGGTAGAGGATTATCACTCTTCTTCAAGTGATTCTGATTCAAGAAATCCTCTCATAAACTTGTTTTCCTCAGCTAGTGAAGGTCCTTCTACTGTACCTGGTAAGTTCCTTCTCCAATCTACACCTCTGTGTTTCAATTCAAATAAAACTTTCCAAGAAAATCAGCACTTAGAGAATACCAGTCTTGTGAATCACATTCTTGAGCCCCAAAGACCTTGCACTCCTCATCAGCTTGTGTCACCCCCAAGATCACCTCCACCAAACAATATGGCTCAGCCTAGACCTCCATTTGTTGTTAACACCTTTGGTCCTATAGACTTTAGAGGAATGGATGGTTACCCAAATGCTGTCCCACAAGATGTCAGAAATAGATTGCCAAAATTCCAAGGTAACAATGCAATAACTGGTGATCAGCATCTCAAACTTTTTGTTAACATGATGGAAGATTTTGAGATAGAGTTTGAAGATGTGTATATTAAATTGTTCATTCATACACTAGAAGAGGATGCTAGGGATTGGTACAAGGCTCTTCCTGATAATTCAATTGATTCTTGGACTGAGATGAAGAATGCATTTAGGTTGCAATATGGTGACAAGACTGATCCTAGATTTCTCTTGTCTGAGTTTGAGAATATCAAGAAGAACCCCAATGAATCAGTCCATGACTTTAACACAAGGTTTAACAAAACTTTGAGAAGGCTTCCTGTTAGTCTGAGGCCTTGTGATGAGTCTTGTTTAATCAAATATGCAGATGCATTTGATAAAAAGGCAGCCTATTACCTAAGAGACAAGAACCCTACCAATCTAAGACAAGCTTTCACCATGGCACTTCAAATTGAAAACAATATCAAAGCAATTGGGAAACCTCTCAAGAGAGATGGTGTAAAGTTGATAAACCCTGAAAAACCTCAAGCTAGCAAGGGTGCTGATTTAGAGGAGGTTGTGAAAACTTTGGCAGGGGCTGTCAAAGAAATCTCATATAAGTTGGCAAGAGCTGAGAAAGGAATTGGGAAAACTTCACAAGGTCAGCCAAGAGCACAAAACCATGACAGATTTTCCAATCATCCTAGAGGTGATCAAAGGGTAGATGATAGAGGAAAAGGACCCATGGGGTCTGCAAATAGACATCCTCAAGCACGTGAAGGAAGAGTGTTACCTGATCCCCTAACTGCTAGGGTTGCTGTTGTTGAAGAAGTTGCTGATATTGATTGGTGTGATAGGTGTTTTCTACCCCATCCTCCATGTGAAGTGGACCAGCAAGAAGGTGAAGCTAATAATGATGATGGTACTGATGATGATATTTGCATGGTGGGTTGTTCTTCAAGCTCACAAGGAGGAGAAACATCTACTGAAGTGATAAGTGCAAGGACAACTGCAACCTTTTGGGATTGCATCAAATGGGTACAAGTTTTCCTTCCCCCTCATACTCTTGAAGTTGATGTAGTGCAAGCTTTTGAAATTCCTAACAATGACTTTGAATACTTAAGAGCTTTGATGATTAAGAAGTATGATGGTGGTATTCCTTCGGAGGAAGATAGACAATTGTTGATGAATGTTGTTGTAGCTCAAGAGAAAGATTATAACACTAGAAGCAAAGTTGTTAAGGGAGTTGGGCCTCAAGCCAAACCTAAAACACCCTTGCTCACAAGCATTCCAAAAGAAGCTCCTAGGAGAGAAACACTTGCCAAAAGCTCTGTTGTCCCAAGAAAAAATTACAGTCCTCCTCATGCCCAAGCTGCCAAGAATCCCTTGCCATCAAATGAATCTTCTTGTCTCCCTTCCAATGTTGTTTTTCCAAAGAGTGTTCCCTATGACATAGCCCAAGTATTGAGCCAAATCAAAGTGAGTGTTCCAATCATTGAGTTGCTTAGAATTCCTGAGCATAAGAAGAGAGCATTTGAGTACTTGGGGTTGAAAGAAGAGAAGACTACTCCAGGCAGAAATGTAAATGTTGTTGAGATTCCTCCTCAAATCATTGTTGACCTTGAAACACCACCAGCAGTAGAGGATCTTGGAGAGACACCTGAGGTATATTTGGGGACATCCTTGGTTGATTCCCAATTGAATGTTGATCCATTCTTCACAACTTTGATCATAAAGGATAGGCTACTTCACAATTGTATGTTTGATTCCAGTGCATCATGTAATGTCATGCCTCTAGAAGTCATGAATGAGTTGGATATCAAAGTGACAGCAGCCTATGGAAAATGTACTACCATGGACTCAAGAGAAGTGTCAGTTGTTGGTTGTGTGAAGGGTTTGGTTGTGCAGCTTGCATCTTATCCTGGAGGAATTTAAAATTGGATGTTGTGATTGTTGATTGCCCTGCCAAATGGGGTATGTTATTGTCAAGAAAGTGGGCTGCAAGTGTTGGAGGGAGTGTCCAAATGGATATGTCTTTTTCCACCATTCCCATTGAGGGAAGCCTTGTCAAGCTCTATGGAGAAAAGAAAATGTTGCATCTAATTGAGGACCCAAACAATGCTTCTTATGAAGTATTATTTGCTGATGTTGATGCTGATAATTTTATTGGTTTTGCTGATGGAAAAGAACACAAAATGGATCAGTCAAAGTGCCTTGAACAGGTATGTTCTCCTTGGACCTTGCTATTTGATGGAGCTTGCTCCAAATTTGGAAATGGTGCTGGTGTAATTCTGATTTCTCCTAGCTTGGAAGAATTTGTTTTTTCCTTCAAGCTTAATTTTGAATGTACTAACAACATTGCTGAGTATGAAGCCTTGTTGTTGGGTCTGAGAATTGCATGGAAGTATGGTGTCAAGGACATCATTGCAAAGGGAGATTCAGAGCTAGTTGTCAAACAAATAAGAAAACTGTATGCTACAAAAAATCAGCGGATGAAGCAGTATAAGCATGCAGTTTGGGATCTAATTGAGATGTTTGATTCCTTCAATATTGTGCACCATGATAGAAGTTTGAATGTTGTACTGACAAGTTGGCAGTGATGGGGTCAAGATTTGGAGATTGCACCATTTCACCTTATTGTGAGTACAATGTTGAAGTGTTAACTAGGCCAGCTGTCCCTGACAACATCAAACATTGGCAAGTGTTTGATGATGATGCTCAAGTGCAAAGGTTCTTACAAAATCAAGGTGAGTTTGTAGATCAGCATATTGATTGGGAACCAATGGTGTGTATGACTGAAGGAAGAGAGACTTTGTTTGGAAAATATATTATCCAATTGAAAACTAACACCATTCCTAGAGGTCTTGTTGCTCTTGAGTCAAATTTTAGCAATGTTGATTACATCATCAATAGAAACATATCTACCTCAAGGGATGTGGAAGAGCATGACTTGGGAACAAAGGAAAAACCAAGAAAAGTTTGGTTGGGCAGTAGTTTAAACAAGGAAGAAAAATAGTCCTATCTTCAATTGTTGAAACAATATCAAGACTGCCTTGCCTGGTCATATTCAGAGCTGAAAGCATATAGAGAGGACTTGTTTCAGCATGAGATCCCTCTTGAGAAAAATGCCAAACCATTCAGATAGAAGAAAAGGCCAATTAATCCACTCCTCTCCATGAAAATGCAAGATGAATTGAAGAAACTGAAGGAGGGAGGGATCATTCAGCCCACAAGGTATTCATCTTGGGTTGCAAACCTTGTGCCAGTCAGAAAGAAGAATGGAGATATCAGACTTTGTGTAGACTTTAGAAATCTGAATAGAGCTTCATTGAAAGACAATTATCCTTTGCCAAACATGGAGAACATGCTGCAGTTAGTGACTGGATCTGAATTGTTGTCCACCTTGGATGGTTTCTCTGGCTACAATCAGGTTGTTGTCAAGGAGTCAGAAAGATTTAAAACTACCTTTACCACTCCTTGGGGAACATATGTTTATGTGAGAATGCCTTTTGGTCTCATGAATGCTGGAGCTACCTTCCAAAGAGCAATGGATGTTGCTTTTGCTGGTTATATAAATGACTTCATTGCAGTTTATCAGGATGATGTGACTGTATTTTCAAGGAGCAGAAAAGATCACTTGCAACATTTGGAAAGAATGTTGATCAGATGTAGAGAATTTGGAATCTCTCTCAATCCAAAGAAGTGTCACTTTGGGGTGCAAAAGGCCAAGCTGCTTGGTCATATTGTTTCAAAGGCTGGTGTCATGATTGACCCTGAGAGAGTAGAAGCAATCAGCAAGGTGCCAATTCCAAGAACGAAGAAGGGCATCCAATCTTTCTTTGGGAAAATCAATTTCATTAGAAGGTTTGTGTCCAATTTTGCTGAGTTGACTCTTCCTATCACATGCATGTTAAAGAAAGATCAAGTTATCAAATGGGAGGAGGCTGCTATTCAGGATTTTGAAGGAATCAAAGAGGCACTTAAACATGCACCTGTCTTGGCAGCTCCGAATTACAAGAAGCCTTTCCAAATCTTCTCCTTTGCTTCTGAAAATACTATTGCATCTGTTTTTCTCCAAAAGGATGAAGATGGGGCTGAGAGGCCTATTGCCTTCTTTAGCAAGGCTTTACAAGCTGCTGAGTTAAAATATACAATCATGGAAAAACAAGCATTTTCCTTGGTGAAAGCAACAAAGGTTTTCAGGCCTTATATTTTAAGTTCAAAAGTTGTTGCTTATGTTCCCCACACCATGGTAAAAGACATCTTATCAGAGATGGAGATCTCAAGTAAAATATGTAGATGGGTGAAAAAACTACAGGAGTATGATATGGACATCCAAACCACAAAGTTGGTAAGAGGTTTGGGTCTTGCTAAGCTCATGGCTGAGAGCAACTTGCAGACTGTGGAAGTGAATGAAGTAGAGGAAGAAAGGGTAGATGTTCTTGGGAAATTGGTAAGTTCTGAGTGGTACAAGGATATAATATTTTACCTCAGACACCTATGTATCCTGATCATTTAAATAAAAATCAGAAAAGAGCCCTCAAGTTGGCTTCTCAAAAATACATCATCACTGACTTTGGGCTGGCTTGGAAGAACCCTGAAGGTGTCCTCTTGAAGTGTGTAACTGAAGATGAAGCTCCCAAAGTAATTGCTGATTTCCATGGGGGAGTTTGTGGAGGACACTTTGCTGGAAGGGTTACAACACACAAGGTTTTGAGAGCTGGTTATTGGTGGCCTACTCTCTTCAAAGATGCAACCATGCTGATTAGAAAATGTGAAAGCTGTCAGCATTTCTCTGGAAGAATGAAAGCTTCAGGCTCCCTTCCTTTGCAGCCTATGTCAATTGAAGCTCCTTTCAAATAGTGGGGGATGGACTTCATTGGTGAGATTTCAGACCCTTCTAGTGCTGGACATAAATGGATCCTTGTAGCCACAGATTACTTCACCAAGTGGGTAGAGGCAATCCCCACCAAGAAAGCAACACACCAAGTTGTTATGGACTTCTTGTTGAATAATATCATATGCAGATTTGGTGTGCCAGTCAAGATTGTGGCTGATAATGCCATGTGTTTCAGAGCTAAACCTTTGATGGCAATGTGCAAGGAGTATGGAACCAATCTGACTTATTCTTCAAACTATAATCCCCAAGGAAATGGACAAGCTGAGTCCAACAATAAGAATTTATTGAAGATCATTAGGAGGACCTTGGAGTTGAACAAGAGAAAATGGGGTGAACAACTGAAATTTGTAGTTTGGGCTGATAGAATCACTGCCAAGAGAGCTACTGGTAAGAGCCCATTTGAGTTGGTGTATGGAACTCAAGCTCTGCTGCCCTTACATCTGTAATTATCTTCATTTCAGTTTGTTCAACAACTTGAGGATCAAGAGGTCAGTCCATATGAAGCAAGGATTAATCAGATTATGGAGCTAGATGAAGAGAGAAGAGCATCCCACCAGAGGCATGTCAGATTTAGAGAGAAGTTGAAAAGATTGTTTGACAAGAAGGTCACTCCTAGGGCCTTCAATATTGGAGATCTGGTTTTGTTATGGGACAACAAAAATGAAGATAAGGGAAAACATGGAAAATTTGATGCATTATGGATGGGCCCTTACTCCATTGATATCAGAATTGGTGAGAATACCTTTTTTCTCAAAGATTTAGATGGGGAATTTCTTGAACTACCTATTAATGGTAGGCATCTGAAGCATTTCTTGGATTAATCCCCAAATTTGAGGTATGCACCACTTGTACAGTGTATAGTGTTTGGTTTTTCACTCTGTTTTTGGTGTTTTGTCAGTTTTGTGGTTTGCCTTGGTGTGTGGCAGCCATTTTTGTCAGGTTCTCAGCTAGTTTTTGGTGGTTTTGGCTCATGAATCCTTTTCCCAATGGATTATTTTGGCACTTGGTCTACTTATTGTTCTTGTGGCACTCACTAGGAGTGCCCATCCCCGAGCTGGAGCTGATGTTGGTGTCCATTTTGATCTTACACCACCTTTGCCCTAATTTTCCCCTTTCACTCTACATTTCCTGAAACATTTTCTACAGTTTTAATGGGTAAAATGAAGTTTTTTTGCCTCTATTCCCATGCCTTAATCCATTTGAAAATCATTTGACATGCCCCATTTTGCAAGAATACTCAAGTTTTCCCTAATTTTTGCCCTAAATTCTTCAAATCTGTGGGCTATGTCATTTTTTCCATTTTCCCGATCGTGAAAGCTTAAAAATGATCATTTTATACCTATATGCCTTTGAAAATCTATCCCCATGGTCGAGAAATGCTTGGAATCATGTTTCATCTGGTTTATTTCAAAAAAATTCCATCCTTGGTGAAAAAATCAGATTCTGGGCACAACTGGAAAAATTATGTGTTTTTGACAGTCAGACGGGTGTATTTTAGCCATCAAATTATTGCTCAAGAAGTCAGAGGGTACGTGGCAGCATCTAATTAGCTGAGGAGAAGTGGGGAAGTGTTATAACTTATCATTTTTTTTTGCCTTTTTGGCAAATGGGGCATTTTTAGGCCCAGGGCTCCGCTTTTTCCAAATTTGCCTACGTGGCATGTTTTGATTGGCTGAGGAGAAGCGGGGGAGTCAGATTTCCTTGGAGATTTTTTACTTTTATTTTGCAAAAATTTTAAAATTCAAAAATGGCCTGAAACCCACAGCCAATAGGTGGACACGTGTCCTAAAAATCAAAAAGGGAGGAGTGGGCCGATGGGGGACTTAGAGAGAAGTTTTTTACTTTTTTTGAAAAAGGGAAAAATAAAGTGTGGAAAAAGGTTTGAGTGCAGGGCCCACTGGAATCAGAGGAGGACACGTGGCATGAAAAGGGCAGAATGGGGGGCCGATTTTGGGGTCACTTTGAAGTTTTTTTCCTTTTTTGGCAAAAAGTTAAAGTGAAAAAAAGTTGCAACCAATCCACGTGGCCAAAAAAAGGGGACACGTGGCGAAGGGTAGAGCATCTCCGCTCCAATCAGGGTCAGGGCGGTAGAGCGGGTGGCCAGAGGCAAAAGGGAATTTTTTCCCTTTTGCAAAAAAGACTTAGAATGGAAATTTGAGGCGTGGCTCCATGACAAACCAGAAGGGGACACATGTGGCAGGAGGAATCAGAGGCGCGGGCCCGCGGAAGAAAAATTGAAAATTTTCCCTTGGTGAAAAAAGGGGTTAAAACATGAAATAAGCCCGTGGATTTTTAGCGATAGAGAGGATGACACGTGTCAAGGATAAAGGCGGAGGTGCAGGGCCCATGGGGAAAAAAGTGAAAAAATTTCCAAATTCCAAAAAAGGTCAAAATGCAGAATTGAGCCGCGATCCCAATGGGACCCACCATATGCCACGTGTCATCACCAAATTTCAAGGGCGGAGGGGCAGAGAAAAAAGTCAATTTTTTTTCCATTTTTCCAAAAATGTTAAAAAGTCAAAAAGTGAGCCCGAATTCATTCCCAATCATATTTTGACACGTGGAGGGCCCAGATTGAAGGAGAAAGAGAAGATCAAGGGTAACTGTACATTTTCATTTTTGGCCACCATTTTTGCTCCAGGAAGTGTGGAAATGTGAATTTTGCATCATTTTTCATCAAATTTTTGGTGAATTTGTGTCCTTTGTGCCTGCAAAGATCAATGCAAGTGGTTTTAGGGATTAATTTGTAGATTTGAGGTGTTTTTGAAATAAATTTTTACTCAGGCCCGTGCAAAACGTGAAATATCAAATTATAAAGTTGTAGAATCAAATTTTGGAATGATAAGGATGAAATGATGAAATGAAAGGGGTCTGCATGCTTGGAGAATGAAAAATGTGCCTCCACAATGGATAATGATGAAGGATTTGTAATGATTCACCATTTTAGAAACACCTGGCAACTTTGTTGCAAATTTGTTAAATGTCCCTATCTGTGAATCATGTTGGAATTTTGTAACAAACTTGATGCTGGGCATATTCTTTTCTTGGGAAAGAAGGATCAAATGTAATTGAAAGTTATATAATGCATGTTTTGAGACATGCAAAAGGTCGGAGAAACTTAGAATTTCACAGGAAAATCTGGGAAGAAGCCCATTCTCTGAGAAACCACCTGAGAACCATTTCTAATTCCTTTTGCATCAGATTTGTATCATGTTGAGTTGGTTTCAGTTGTAAAGCCATCAACAAGCTCTGAGATTGTTCTTATAACATTCCCCTGCTGATAAATTTGGTCATTTCTGGATTATTTTGTGTTGTCTCTTGGCAAAATTTGCATGCACTTATGTTCCAGAATGTTTTTAATTTGTGTTTCTTGCTCCTGTTGCAGTCTTGTGTTTGAAAACTCTTTTGATCATACATGGTCTCATTTCTTGTTGATAGTTTAGTGGCATCTGCAGT
Source organism: Taxus chinensis (assembly GCA_019776745.2). Classification (NCBI taxonomy): domain Eukaryota; kingdom Viridiplantae; phylum Streptophyta; class Pinopsida; order Cupressales; family Taxaceae; genus Taxus; species Taxus chinensis. The sequence goes on along the minus strand of CM034153.1, from coordinate 728,016,467 downwards.
CTCACATTCAGAAGAGCTTTCATCTGATAAAGAGATAAACAGATTTAAAATCACTTTACCTTCCTTGAATTCTGAGATTGTTTGTAAACCTTTGGGTGCACCTTAGGTCATGATAAAATAGAGATTTCTGGATGCTTTGTTGGTTCATCTGCTTCAAGATTTTGTGGCAGGTTATCAAAGATTGTGTGGAAGAGTGCAGATTTGGGCCTCCATTTGGTGCACATATCCTGGTTGAAGGAGTATCTCAACCCTTTTGAAGCATTCTGTTGTGTGGGTCTTACAAATTTCTTGCAAAGGTCCTCAAAGAATTTGGAAAATTCTGGTTAGTCTTGTCTAAAATCTCCCACCAAAAAATTCATTCAGAATAACTAATCCTACCCCATACTACCCCTGCATTGCATTGTGTGTCAACAAAAGAACACAATCCATTTACAAAAATGCACAAAGCAAATCAGGATCATACCATGTCTCTAGCAGCCTCAGCCTTGTCTTGAAAGCATTTCCATCATTTAGTAGTGACAACTCTGTTGAGTTTGAATAATGGAAAATTGATCATGTTTTCCCAAGGCCATCTCCATACAATATGCACAGTATAAGGATATCTCCACCTCCTTCACAAAACAAGAGGCTGCAATATAGGTTCTCTTACCTTGGTTGAAAGGCACAACCTAAAATAGTGAGGATTAGATCAAAATCCTTTCAAGGTGCTACCCACTTCTTCAAATCCTGAGTGCTAACAAGTCAGATAAATTGCTTCCCCAGCTACAAAATGACATATAAATCATTTATCTACCTCTGAGTGTCTTGTAAAATCCATGATGCTGCTCAAGTTGTGAAGGAGATTAAACTGCCTTATTACAAACACCAAGAAGACTTATTTATAATAGGGATTCATCCTACTCCCATTGAAGTAACCGGGTATTCGTGTTCCATCAAGTGCTTCTAACTGGAAAGTGCTTGTTTCAAGGATGTAAGTGATAACATACAACCCTAACCAATGTACCTTATGTTTTCCTAGATGGCACAAGAACTTAGAGTCATAGAGAAGTACCATTTGTCCAATCTCAAACTTCCTATCCCTTCTATTTCTGTCATGCCATGCTTTCTGCTTGGCCTTTTCTTTCTTTTGACTCCAACATGCTATGGCTCGTTGCTGATCTAGTTGAATTATATTTTTGATATGTTCTTCTAAAGCTTGCTCATCAGCTAGAAATCCAGTGCGCGTAATATGAAAAGAAGGTAACATAAACTCCATAGGAAGAACAAATTTTGTGCCAAACACTAACTGAAATGGTGTGGCTTTGTTTAACCTTTTATATGTTATTCTATATGCCTAAAGTACTATAGATACTTTATCATCCCAATCCTTCCTTCCAACGTCACAAATTTTTGTCAATGTGTGGCTCAAAATTTTGTTGAAAGCCTCAACAGTTCCATTTTCCTAAGGATGATAGGGTGTAGTCTTATGGTGTGCAATCATGAACTCATCCAATAAAATTCTGATTGTCTCATTAAGAAAATGTGTGCCCCTATCACTGGTCAAACTCAAAGGACATCCATACCTTGTAATGATATGCTCCCATAGAAAATGAGCTGCTATAGCCACTATACAATCCTTGGTAGGTGCTGCTTCTTCCCACCATGTTATATAGTTTGTGCAAGTGATAATGTAGCGTGATCTAGGTTTGCACATAGCTAGTGAAATAGGACCCAGAAAATCTATATCCCATTTCTCAAACGGTTTTGTGCTAGTAATAGGTCTTAGAGGCATTTCATCTCACTGACCTGGTATTCCAAGACGTTGACAATGATCACATGCCTTACAATCTTTATAAAGGGTCTCCCACCATAATCTAGCGAGTAGAATCTTACGAGATGTGGCATCACCTGTATAGTGGCCTCCTACAATTCCACCATGATATTCTTCCATAATGCCCATGCACTCATGTTCTAATACACAACGACACAATATTTCATCCTGCCCCATTTTGTACAAGTCACCACTAATTAATATATAAGGTGTAGTGCGTATAGCAAGCTATTTCTTCTCCAATGATTTCATTCCTTCTAGTGTCATTCCTGTGTGTAAAAATACAACAATGTCCTATAGTTCTGATGGCACGTGTTGTAACTTGTATAACTGTGCATTTGACATGATATCCTTAATTTCCTGTGCTTCTTCTCTTGACTGTATTTTTGATAAATGGTCTTGTCCAGAATTACTTTTTCCTGGTTTTACCACAACTGTGAAATTAAACTCTTGAAATAAGAGCACCCATCGACATATGTGCCCTTGTAAAATAGGCTTATTGACCAAATAATTCAATGTCATGTGATTTGTATAAAAGATGAATGGTGTAGCTAGTAGGTACTGGCGAAATTTATTCAACACATAGATCATTGACAAAGCTTCGCTCTTTGTAGTTGTGTAATTTTGTTCTATAAGAGTCAACTTTCTACTAGCAAAACAGATAGGATGATCTACAATACCTTCTCTAGGTTGAGCCAACACCGCGCCAATGGCCATGCCAGAGGCATCAACATGTACATGAAATGGTTTTTCCCATGAAGGAAAACACAAAATATGTGTGGTAGTAAGTTTCTCCTTTAATGTCTCGAATGCGCACTGCTGCTGTTCTCCCCAATAGAACATACCTTTACCTTTCAGTAACTCTTCTAAGGGTGTGAAAACTTTGGCATAACCTTTGATAATTTTTTTGTAATATCCTGTATGTCCTAAAAATCCACGCACCTCACTTTTACTAGTAGGCTCCCCTAGGCCTATAATGATTGTAACCTTCGCTGGGTCAACTAAAAAACCCTCATTGCAGATTATGTGTCCTAAAAGTATCCCAAATGGTGTAGCAAATATGCACTTCTTGATGTTCAAAGAGATACTCAACTACCTACACCGTTCAAACATTAAACACAAATTTTCACAATGGTCCTTAACTAATCCATACACCATCCAATCATCTAAATATACCTGTAAGAAGTTGTGAATAAATTCCTTGAACGTTTGGACAACTATGCGTGAAAATAAAGTAGGTGCATTTTTCAAACCAAAAGGCATGACAGTATAGGTGAAGCTACCCCATTCAGTAGTAAATGTAGTTTGTTCCTGATCCTCCTGGGCAATCCTAACCTGATGATACCCAGAGAACCCATCTGTAAATGGATATATTGCACGCCCTGCAACTCCTTCTAGTATTTCCTCAGTAAATGGCATAGGGAATGGATCTGTTACACATGCAACATTCAGCTCCCTGTAGTCCACACATATTCTAATCCGTCCATCCTTCTTGATATTGATCACCATTGGACTAACCCCTTCTAACTTATCAAGGGGCTTGATAATTCCAGAATTCAACATGTTATCAATCTCTTCTTTGACCTTTTCACACAAATTGGGGTTCATTATGTAAGGCCTCTTTCTAACTGGGCGCACACCCTCTTTAAGCTTTATCTTCATCTATCCTAATGATTCATGAATGCCTTTGAGTTCATGGTACCCCCTAGGAAATAGGTCCTAGTCCCTTAATAACTCTATGATTTTTTCCACTTCAGAGTCCAACCAATAGTCTCTAATTATGGCTTCCTTAGGCTCAGTTGCTATTCCAATATTCACCCACTTTGTCTTCATAGGTTCATGATACACGCTCGTGGTCCTATCTGCATTTTTGATTACCTCACACCTTCCTGTTGAGTGGGTTACATCTAGATAATCTACTTCTTCATCATCCACTAGGTAGACCATTTTTCCTCTCTCTTTCACAAGGCAAGCGTGTTGAAGTAATGTTGCATTGGCCCCTGGTTCTTTATCAAGAAACGCTCATGAGTCCCCTTTATCTAATAATTCCTGGAGTATTTCTTCAGCCTTAGCACTATCCCCCATTGTTAAGTGCTTGCTAACTTTCAATGCTTCTTCTACCGGAGGTTTTGTAGAGAAGAAGTCAAACGTCTAGGCCATTCCTGCAATTAAATTATGCCAATTTCCAGTTTCTCTATGGAGTTTTGCATATACATACCAAAAACGTGTGTATCCTTATAAAGTGGAATAAAATTGGTGCACCCATAGTGAAGGTGGTAAAGCTTCCTGCCCTTCTGTCCAGAGTCTCTTACACTTCTGAACATGGTGTTGAACATGTTGATCACCGTAATAATTGCAGATTTGTGTAGGTGCATTGCTCATAAAGAACCTAGTAGTAAGAGCAACCCCAATTTGATCCCATTCAACTAGATTATCCCTGTGGACCACCCACCAGCATGCTGCTGTCCCACATAGTGTATATGCTAGCATATTTATCCTCCCCAATGGGTCTATCCATTTTTCTTCAATGGCATGTAGGAATACCATAGGATCCCCTTCTCTTGTGTAACAAGGTACTGAGTTATTACCTATCCTCTTGACATAACGCGGTTTTGTGCCTCGAGGGATTATTCTCTTTACTTCTCACCCTACCAACTCATAAGATCTGTGAGCCCAATTATCACAAGCAACACTTGTAGTATCACTAAAATACTGTGCATCCTCCCACTGAATTGGTCCTTCTTTTATGCGTACATAAATCCTATTAAGATCTTCTTCACTTAAAGGCTCAAAATAAGGTGTGGAATTTCCATATGTCAAAGGGATAATGACCCTTTCCTCTTTATTTTCAAAACTGATATAGCCCTTATTGAACCAAAGATCAACATTATTTGCATAGCACCAAGGATGCCCTAGTAGAGCTAGGAAGCTATCTGATTCTTCCAGCGCTAAAAATTCAAAGTCTCCAGTGAACTTGGATCCTTGTATGGTAATGGATGCATCTTTTAAAAATCTTACAGGAGTGGTCTTAGTCTGATTATCCATGAATAATACATTAGAGGATGGCTGCAATGCGGGTCTCCCCATTTGTTCTGTTGCATCTAAGGTAAGAACATTGACTTCCACGCCTGTATCAATCAATATATTACTCAACATTCACCCATCCACAACAACATTCAGAGTGATTTCCTTGTCATAATATAGGCTATGAGGAGGGAGATTTGCATGCAGGATCTTCCATTCAGTCTCAATACTTGCACACGGAGTGTTCCCTTTCAACCAACTTCCTAACAGTGGAATGATGTTCTCCTGGCGAAACATTTTACACACTTCTCTTAAGTCATCTATATCAATTTGGACCATATCTTACGCTTTCTTCTGCTCCTTTAAATACTGTATCTCACCTTGAATATTCCTTAGTAATTATATGGTATCCTGATAAACCTCCTTCTGATAGGAAGAATCTGGGTACCGTGCATGAAGAACTGCATCCTTAGTGATGGTATGTTTCTACTGTAATACCTCCTTGGCATGTGTTGCCTCAGCACGGGTCGTGATCTTCACTTGTTGTGCCTCAGACTCTGCTTCCAATTTGGGCATCCATTGATTGTCCATAGTGCGCTGTATCCTAACCATCTAGCTGCCTTTGTTTTCTTTCTTATGTTGCTTACTCAGATGCTCATATAAGTCTGGGAACTTTTCATAGCTATGGTTCTTTCTATAAAAAGAACATGTAATATTATGAGGACATTTGTGCCTATAGTGGTCAGGAGATCTACAAGTATAACATGTTCTATAAGGAAACTCACTTCTTCCACCACCACGACCTTATCCTATGAATCCATTGTGGTATCCTCAAACTTTGCCATGAATGCCTTCAAAGCACCCCTCATCCCGATCATAGTGTTCCTAATTGTGCTCATGATTATGATGCTCATTATTTCCCTTAGAGATATATGAAACTCTTGTCTACTGTACACCAATATCTATAACATCATGGATCTATCCAATCAGCCGGTAGTCCTTCGTGTCATGATTCATGGACCTACAAATTTTACAGTAGCTTGAAACATTCTTCCTTATCACGTGTTGTAATAACAGGTAGTAGTTAGCATCATGGTTTAGGTGGCATATTTCACAATCCATCAACAATGAGTGTACTATTCTGTGATGGAAACTATCCTTTGTGTGACCTTTCACCTCACAATCTGTACACCAAATTCCTATGCACATCTCATATATTGAATTTGCTGATAGTTTCTCCAACTGTTTTACCATTTCTACTATTTTTGCTTCTAAAAATAGACTCACCCTAGTATCTATACTCCCAATTGCCTCAGCATGCAAGGCTGCTTCAAGTGCTTCATGTGGATCAGTATACGTCTTATGTGATAATGCCCTCCTAAAAGGGGTAATCAAGCCCCCAACGAACCATTATGCACGTTGGCTTACGTGTATGTCATAAGAAAGCTTTGATAACAATGTTTTAAACCATGCCATCATACTCTTTAATACTTTAAGTAGTGCCTTGATTAATATATTTGATCACACTTATACTCTTCTGCTCAAATTAGGGATATGAAAATCTTTAAGGAATGCATCCTTTAAGGCTATATAATCTATGTAGGTCCAATTAAACTTCCTGTACTAGGTGTGGGTGTGCCCTTGTAATGTAGTAGTGAATTAGCTTGCCCTATGCTCAGAAGATGTAATTCATTTTACACTCCACAATATCTCACACATATACACATGTTCAACAACATCTTCTATGCCCCTATACTCTAGAAGACATATATATTTCCATGTAAATATTCTGGGGTTGGTGCAGACCTTGCCCACCTGACCAAAAACCTCCTATGTTTCCCCCTACCTCAAAAACCTCCAGATCCACCTGAACTAGAACTTCCCATGCCCTCTTGATCCCAAAAATTGTAGCTAGAATAGGTCATGTAGACGTACTCCCCCTGTGCTCTAAAAATAGTACTATACTAAACCCCTATAGTCGGTGAAGTAGTTCCACTTCCAGAAGTGAATCCAACACTTGGCACACTCATATTATTTGTGGATGAAGCACCCAAAAACACACCTTTAAATACCAATGAAGCCATCTACCCTATCATTGATGTGCTTTCTCTCTTACTTCCCACACTTCCTTGCTGAATACTTGTCATACTAGTTTCTAGAAAACCAATCACAAGGGCTAGGTTACTAGGTGGATTTAGATGCGTGCCCATGACCTAGGTAGTCTCTGCTAGAGCACTTCATTTTGAGGCTGAGGGGGGATCCCTATCATTATTTTCAAGATGGGGGAGTTCCTAATGCTCTGGATCCACATCGTCTATGTGAGCTTCAAATCCTTCACGATCAATCTCTCTCCTTAACTCCATACTTTTTGCAATGGTACGCTGCTTCTCTATCTCCCTCTCACATGCCTCATTATACTTAATTCACCTTTTCTCTCTCTACCTCTTTACTGCTAGCTCTATCATCTTTCACCAATCCTACCCCTGCCCTTGCACGTGATGAAGTTTAGTAGCCATCGGTTTACTCTCTAGATTCAAAGTTACCATCAAGATCTTGATTTCCAGTGGAATTCCTTTTAGGTAAGCTCCCCTTGGATGTCGTAAGAACTAGAATTCAACTACCTTTGGACATGAATAAGTGGAAATTGAGTATTCCAAAATATAACTATTCAAGACACCATGGAACCACGTATCCATAGCTCGAGTCCAAATTAGATCAACATCATACAAATCTTGGAATTCTTCCTACATCCAGAAAAGTGCATGATACCTCCAATTCTTCTTAGATGCATAAGCAATTAGCCACTCGTACAAAATCTACTGGAAAGACAACGAAAAAGATCTCATATAAAATGTCATACAAATTTTTTTCCATCCATACACGTGCCTTAAATTCAGGTCCAGTGTTGAATCATCATGTGTATTATTCCTCTAGATCATGTATCCACTCTTCAATACTTGCTAGAGTTAACTGATATGTCTTCATCATGAACCATCCTAAAATCAACTGAAAAAGAGGTCCCAACAGTGAAACCAATGATGCAGCCTAGAATTCAGTGACACAAACCCAATGAAACCCTATGCACACTGGCACATCACTCATCCTAGATTGAGTCCTCACCCAAACATGAACGTAAAGGTAACAGGTCCCTCTTTATGGTTGTTATTGTAGGATGTTAACAAGACGAGACTTAACATATATAGTTCTATTACTAGCTCATCATTCTATAGAGAATACCAAATCTGTATCTAAGGAAAAACAAAATTAAGTACTAACCATGATGAGATAAAAAACATACTAGATTTAGACACACACAAAACTAACACTTAAATTCAGCCAATATCCTCCATTATATTCAATCCAATAAGTTTACAGAAGCTTCATTACAATATCAACAGTATGCACGTAGAAAATTTAACATCATATCTTTATATATCTCGATCCTTCTCTATTACATAGTTTAATACATATATAAGGGTGGGGAATTTCCCTTCACCACTTATCCATTCCAAAAATAGGTTGCACATGCTACTAATAGCCATGTGTCGTTACAAAAATAGCCACACATGCAAGTGCACTAACAATAGACTACTAATAGCTAATTGATAGTAGTAGATCTATTTATGACCTGTGTCTATGTAAAGTGCTTCGTATCTAATCCTCCAAAAATAGCCAATGCATGGCACACATGCCTCTGCCTCATTTGTGTGCTCTTTACGCCATCTCTAAAAATAGACCTTTATGAGAAAAAATGGCTAAGTGTCCCGAAAAGCTAAACTTTTGTTCCACGCACATGTCCTCACCATGTGGCCTCTCTCACCACTTCATCCCCTTCCTCTGCACCCACTACCACTCATCAAGTAGCTCTCTTAGTTTCTTTGATGATGAGATTGTACCTCTCTAATCAGATGATCTTGATCCCACCCTTTTCATCTCCATCTACAGTGATAATATACATTTGATGTTATGATCAATGGTGGTGCCAACATCAACATTATCTCCTCCCATGTGTACAACCAAATGTGCATCCCTACCAATTGCATGCATAATAACCCAGTTATGTTGCATTCATTCAATGATGCCATAACTTTGACCCTTGGCACCATCATTCTCCACATTCACATGGGCCCCCATACCATTCTAGAATTATTCTACATTTCTTAGAGGGGGAATTCTAAGTACAACCTGTTGCTTGGCTGACCTTGGATCTGTGTCATGGGTTGTGTTCCTTCAACCTTACATTACTGTGTAAAATTTGAACATGAAGGACATAACTATACCATTCCAGTTGAACCTTCACCATTCAAAACTTGTAACATGTTGTATAGACCTAATGATGTCCTTATACTAGTTAAGGCATCTACCACCGCTACCACCTCTCCTTCACCCACGGCCCCATCCACCAATGTTTCCACTACCTCTCCCACACCTAACTCCTCTATTCCCACTACCACAAAGCCTCTGCAGCTAACCCATCCACTAACCCATCTACTTCTCAACCAACCAATGCTTCTTCTTCCAATGTCCAGTAATTCATCCATTACGCTACCCACATATAGACAACCTATTGATCCCTTAAAAGGTGTTTTTCAATGTCTCACTCTAGGGGAGTACCACCTGTACAACATCGACACATTCCTTACTCCTCAAGAGTATGGTAACCTTCGCCAACATCCCCGCTATGATCACTTTATAGGAGAGGTTTTCCCTTACGGTCCTCCCCACCTTCGCACCAACTTAATGTATGGGGGACTTGATACTTCTACTTACTCACCCGAGCCACCTTCCCAAATGCAACCATTTTCATTTGACCTTCAATCTCTCACCAACCACCACTTTCGCCCACACCTTCCTCCATCATTGTGCATGGAAGGGATTTGAGCTTTGGTTTCTATGAACAAGGCCACCATACTATCATCCCGTGCACCACTCATAAACATAAAGACCACAAGTGGTATTGGAATTTTCTGAACCATCTCCCAAGAAGGCCCAATTCGAACTCATTGAGGATGATAAACCTTCTTCACCCCATTTACCAACTTCACCACCTTCACCTACAAAGTCTATGGATCCAAAATCCATTCCTCCTAATTTTTTTTCATGAACACCATTTCCTCTGGACCTCTAACTTATCAATGAGATGGCGAGGCTCCCTCTTCTCTTCCCTTCTTGTATCCTGACATGATCGATGATGATACACCTTCTATTAATGTCATTCAATGTTAGGATGATGAGTCTATTCTCACCTACCTTGGTGCAGAAGATTCTTATATTCACCATTCATTACCTTCTGAGACACAAACCATGTTAAATGAATCGACCATCAAAATCAATATTAACACTTAGGATGACCACACATTCTAAAGATAGGCCAATATTTAGATGTTACTGAACAAGAAGCTTTTACTTCTTTCCTTTGGGATCATAGCAAATGATTTTTCTTGGTCCTATGCTGATATGCCTGGTATTGACCCAAACATTGTGGTCCACAATATCGTCACTATTCCTGAAGCCAAACCCATGAAACAAAAGTTTCAGAAAATGCATCCTCACATTTCCCTTCTTGTCAAAGAAGAACTCCAGTGCCTTCTTTCAGTTTCCTTCATCCTACCCATTGATTATCCCCAATGGATCTCTAACATTGTTCCTATCACAAAAGTGATAGGGGGACTCCACATTTGCATGGATTTCCACAACCTTAACTTAGTTTGCCCCAAAGATGACTTTCCTCTACCTAGTATTGACCAACTAGTTGATCTCACTGCTGGCCATGAGATGCTATCACTCATGGATGGTTTCTTGGGTTATAACCAAATATTACTTTCCCCAGAAGATCAACACAAAACCACCTTCATCACTCCTTGGGGGACCTTCTGCTATCGTGTCATGTCCTTTGGCCTTAAAAATGTTGGTGCTACATATCAACGGGCTATGAATTATATCTTTCATGACATTATGCATCACATATTGGAAGATTACGTTGATGATCTTATTTCCAAATCCAAACATCGGGCCAAACACCTTACAGTCCTTAAGGTCATCTTCAACCATCTCATCAAATATTGTGTTCACCTTCAACCTAAGAAGTGTGTCTTTACTGTCCTTTCTCAAAAAGCTCCTTGGTTTTATCATTTCTTTATGTGGCATAGAAGTTGACCCCACTAAAATCAAGGCTATTATCAAAATTCCTCCACCTACTAACCTTCGTCAACTTCATAGTTTTCAAGGAAAGTTGCAATCTATTCATCACTTTATTTCATAGCTTTCCAACTGCTACCACCCATTTCATCATCTCCTAAAAAAGGATGTCTCCTTCAAATGGGATGATGAATGCCACAAAGCCTTTGACACGCCTTAGAAAAATACCTCCTCCAACCACCTGTGCTCATTCCCCCTAAGGATGACCAACCATTTTACCTTTACATTTTACCACTGATCATTCCTTGGGTGCCATGCTCACTCATCATGATGAGAAACATAGGGAGTAAATGGTTTATTATATAAGATCCGTACACTTTTAGACTACAAACTAGATACACTCACGCCAAAAAAATATTACTTAGCATTAGTTTTTGTCACCACTAAACTTCACCATTACCTACTTAACCACAAAACCTTTGTTGTCACCAATACTGATACCCCTTACATTACATGTACGCCAAGCCCTATCAACATCAATGTGTTGCACGTTGGATCATGCTTCTTGTAGACCTAGAACTCAAATTCATCCATCAAAAATATGTCAAAGGACAAACCATCACTAACCAACTTGCAGACACACCTCTCTCTGGAAATCAATCCTCTAACTTCGATTTCCCAGATGAATCCATCTCTACCCTCTCTTTGGATGATACCATTTACCAGATGACCTTATTCTTTGATGGTTCCAAATGTCAACATGGGGGTGGTGCCAAATTTATCCTCATTCCTCTTGATGGTGAGCCTATGCCATTATCTTTCAAACTAGATTTTGATTGTACTAACAATATTTCTGAATATGAAGCACTCATATTAGGTCTTCAAACCACCATCGCCTTAGACGTTAAATCAATTAATATCTTTGGTGATTCCCAACTAGTTGTAAACCAAGTTAATGGTATATACCAATGTCATAACGAGATACTTCAAAAGTATAAGCATCATGTTGACATACTTTTGACTACCTTTGACCATTATGAACTTTAAACCACCCCGCATTCCACTAATAAATTTGTGGACACCATGGCTTGCCTTGCTTCTCAAATCCCACTTCACCTCCGACTCAAAAATATTTGTCATAGTACAAAGGTTGCAATCACCTTCTTATCTATTTCGAGACGTCAACCTTGTTAGAACCATTGAACTTGACCCACGTGACCTTTGGTATAAATAGTTTGATGACTACCTTTCCCTTTCAATTCTTCCTCCAGATCTTACTCACAATGGAAAATGAGCCTTTCTCAAAAGTGTCTCTCGCTATGTCATCATGGGTGGTCTTCTTTATAAATGCGGCTTTGACAATATCCTCTTACGATGCCTTACAAGTTCTGAAATTCCCTATACCATAAAGGAAGTTCACGAGAAAATTTGTGGGGGTCACTTCAGTGGTTTAGCTGTCGCTAAACACATTCTCCACCTGGGCTATTACTGGCCAACCCTAAACCATGATTGTTGTGATTATGTCAAATGTTGTGTGAAATTTCAGCAACATGCTAATCTCCATCACACCCCTAGTCACGCCTTACAGGTCACACAAGATACCTTTGACCTTTCTCTCAATGGGGTTTAGATCTTGTCGGAGAGATCAATCCTCATTCTTCCCAACATCATCAATGGATTATTACTACTACTGAATACTACACTAAATGGGTGGAAGCTATACCTCTCATTTCTACGAAAAGATGAGAAAATATGTGAATTCATCAACCATCACATCATTTGTCACTTTGGTGTTCCTCACCGCCTCATCACTAATAATGGAAAATAATTCAAAAAAAAAACCCTATGGAAACTATGTGATGCTTTGACATTCAACTCAGTTTTTCTTCACCTTACTACCCTCAAACCAATGGCCAAGCTGAATCAACCAACAAAACCTTAAAAAAAATTCTTATGAAAGTAGTTGACGATACTAGAAAGGATTGGCACACGCACATTCCTTTTTCCTTATGGGATTATCATACTAGTATTCATACCTCAACTGTTGCCACACCTTTCTCTTTGGTCTATGGTACAGAGGTTGTTCTACCTCTTGAAGTCCAAATTCCATCTCTTCATATCTCACTCAAAGAGATGCTCAACGATGATGAATTTCACCAGGACCGTTTGGCACAACTTGAGTTATTAGATGAACATCGTCTCAATGCTCTTGATCACCTCCAAATCTACCAAAAACATATCAAAATGTGCCTACGATAAACATGTCCATGAATGAACCTTCTAGGTCAGGTGACCTCATCCTAAAGGAAAATCAACATGTAAAAAAGAGGAGAAAAGTAAACGGGGGAAAATTTTCTCCTAATTGGCTTGGACCCTATATCATTACTCATACCTATGGATCAGGTGCTTATCATTTGTCTTCACTCAAAGGTAAACCTAAACCTGAGCCCCTCAATGCCTTGCATCTTCAACCATTCTATTGTTGAATCAATTCCTATATCACATTTTTTCTATTAAAATGCTCATCCCTTGAGCACCATTCACCTTCCATTTACCTATTTTAAGGATCAATGACTAAACAAGAATCATGTGATTACCATCACTTTTTATCCTTATCTTCAATATGAGTACCATGGCTCTACTCATGGCATGATTCTCATGGATACTTTTCATCTTTTCCAAGATGGAATCCCATGGTCATTCATCACTTAAAAACCCATCTTTCATAGTTAACCTCTATGTACTATAGTTTTGTCTTCATAATAGGAGCCTATCCTTCTCTATAGTCTTGTCCATGACCTAAAAGTCCAAAAAACAATAATAATTCAAAAAGCTAATATATGGGACTTTTAAATTCTGCAAACTCCTTGAGTCAAACTTCTAGCAAAAAGATGAATCCCTCAAAAAGGACATATAATCTTTCTATCTTGCTGCTATAAATAGACTGCTCCCTTAAAGGACAACTATACAAAGCTAGCCATACTATACATAGTCTATCACAAAAAGAAGACTATTCTTGCAAAAATAAAATAAAAATATTCTTGAAGCTTCCCACATTGATCAACTTCACGAAGACCTCAAGGAGATATTCTATTCATCCCACATAGAATTCCCACATCGATCAGTCTATAAAAACAAAAGCAAAAATAAAAAGATAACTTTTTCATCATGGACTTGCCTATTTTGATCTTGGGTCTCTTGCCAAAAAGGCATGTTGTCTCACACTAGGTTATGCTAAACCAACCTCTTTCACCTCACTACCTTTCCTTTCTAATCATCCACCTACTCAAGGGACATGCCACAAATGCAACATTTCGTGATCATGTGACCTTCTTCACCCTTAGAACAGTCAATCATGCAACACCTTTAGGGTCTTACGTTCATAAGCCAATATTTGGTATGATAGAATCATCAGGGTTCTTATCAATTAGGTGGAAACTTTTGGTCTCCTCTTACCATTCACTCTTTTCATTACTTATTGATCCTCCTATACATGACCAGACCATCGACACCTACATTTTAGGAATTCCCAAAATCTTTCACCAAAATCAACCATGCCAAAATGACCTAAACTCAACCATGCCTAAACTACCTAGACTCAACCATGCCTAAATGACCTAAACTCAACCATGCTAACTGACCTAGACTTAATCATGCCTAAAACCTACCAACCCATCCCTATTCTACCTCATCATATTCTTCCCTAGCTTATGGGAGAACTACATCGGCCTGAGGCCCCTTTTTCACCAGGGGTATGTAGGCAACACTCCGAGGGCATGGGGCCCTTGGAGGTTAGCTTGGTGACTCTTTACCCTAACAAATTTCCCCCTTTTTTATATTCACATTCTACCTTAGTTTTTCTATTTTACACAAAACATTGGAAATTAAAAAACATAAAACATACATACCTACCATTTTTTATTACATCATCATATCATACATTCCACATTTCACATTTCCCTATCAAATATTTGGAAATTTACACCACAACATACATATACATCATCATTTATTTTCCATACTACCAATCACTTGGAAATTAAATCAAACCCAAAAACATGACCAAATCATACCTAACTCACCTAGACTCCACCATGCCTATACCTAACTCCATCATGCCTACATGACCTAAACTCAACCATGCCTAACTGACCTAAACTCATGCCTAACTGACCTCAACTCCACCATGCCTAATTCACCTAAACTCCATCATGCACAATAACCTCGACTCAATCATGCCTAAAACATCTAGTTTCCATCAATAACAATCAACTATCATGGAAATTAAAACATACTATGTCCTCAATACAACATACATAAATACAAATAACTGGAAGTATCTCAAATCGTATCAATACATATATACTAGGCATGCAATATAAAACTACAAAATCTAAAAAAGAGTGCTCATATATATCCTCACTATCCTTGGCACACAGGACAATATAAAAAACTCAAAATACAAAAAATCTCATAATACAGCCTCACTATCTTCATCATGTAGGCTGGTATATATAACAAAATCAAAAATCAAAACAATGATCATATCAAGTGACTAATCATCACCCCACCTGATATCCTCTAGGCCAGTCTCACCTGTCTCCTCCTCCCTACAATATCTGCCATCCTGCATAACATCTCTACACCCTCTATGGGTCTCAATTTAATCTCCTCCTAGCCCTCACTCAGGCCTAAAGCCTCTAGAACTCATAACCTCACCATGGCCATGTCTCATGGGCTCTATGCCCCCCTGAACTCCCTAAAATGTGAGTCCTAGATCTCATCTACTCACTAGCTACCTGTTGGGCTCTATACTCAGCATATGAAGGGACATCTATCCCAACAATTGTCAGCTGATCTTGATAGTAATGAGCCTCATTCATGGCATCCCTGAACCTCACCATTGACACAATCTATGGTGGTACCATGGGTCTCACTGCAACTTGTGAGCTCTACCCTGCTAATACTATCCTCGGTCCCTATACCTGATGATCTTGTCCTCCTACCTATACCGTGGGACCTATGTCCTGTTACTAATATGGGACCCTATCCCTGGACTTATGGAGGTACCTATGCCTTTTGACGCTAATCTCTGGCCTTTAAGGCCAAACCTTAATCTGTGCCTAGTGTCAGTGGCACAAATGACCCTATAAACCTAGTCACCAAATACGCATGTAAGGTGACCACTTGAACACCATCACCATCTCCCACCTTGTGTGGTGCCCTATTTCACCTGTGCCAACTGGGCCTGTAACGCCGTCACTTGAGCCTGTAGGGTGGCCACCTGTGTATGTGCCCCTGTCAACTGACCATTTTAAACCTATGATCCTACATCTATAGGGTGGCCACCTTCCCCTGAAATGCATCTCTCTACACTGTGACTGTAGCAAGATCTGGTTTGTTTAGCCTGGGTCAGTGCTGCCCATAGCTGCCACCCACCACAGCCTATATCCATTTGACACCTACATTATCAATCTGTCTATCTACCACCTACTCCTCACCCACCCTCTTGGCACACTTATTCCCATGTGGTGGAGACATAGGTCTCTCCACGTCATCTCCTTGGTACATTAGAAAAGGTGGGGGTACATTTGTGGTAGCCCAAATTTTTAACTCACTCTTTCTACAATCATCTCGTGCTCGCTGACACGACTCCCCTCTATATCCACCTCGTCTCCTTGGTGGCACTAGAGCTCACTCTAACTCCTCTACCAGGCCCTCTTTTTCCTACCAGGGATAGAAAATAAATGGCCTCCACACAATATCAATATTGAAATCTAATCATCTACGTGTATCCCACATGTAGTATGAAACATCACCTGCTATGTGGCTCCTAGCCAATGCCTCATGTACTGCCTCACTTTCATCTTTTATTTTCTAAAGTGGAAAAGTCAAAATGAATCTGTAAAACAGCCTTTTTTAGCCCAAATCGACATGACCAATGTTGGTTATGTCATGCCCTATCCAACTGACGTCGGTTACACCATAACTGAATCGGTCACCTAACATTACCTTTTAACCTCCCCTATTCCCATTTTTCCTAAACAACATTACTGACCAACTACCTTTTGACCTTACCAACACCTATTACACCCTACCCATAAGCCTAAATTACCTGTACATTTCCTTAATTACATTTAGGGACTTGTTATTTACCTATACCTCCAGCCTTACCCATGCCATGACCTATATACCCTGAACTTGAACCACCTTTTGTGACATTTGAATTTGTGTACTCACTATACCTTGTGATGTTGTTACCCATGTTGTTTAGCCTAATGACCTTACCTTTCCTATTGTCTGTGATGTTTATCCCGACCAAACCTTTGGTGTACCAAATCATACCTAAACATGTTCCTACACCTAACCTAAGTTGTGTTTCTAGACCATATCCTATACCCTGGATACCTAATCACTTCAACCTCATTTGGATAAACCTATCAACCCTTGGATGATGTAGAGTTTGCAAGCTCTTCCACCTGGTACCTATTGTCACAATCTATATGTGTGTGTGCATTCGATTTCCATTACCCATTACCCAATATGACCCTTACCCATTACCCATAGTGACCATACCTTTACCTATAACCCACCTACCCTCACTTTCATCACTTACCCATTTATAAAACCACTCATTGACTCCATGCTAACACCTCATCAACTCCTGGTTTGAGGGGGATCACCTCCACCCATACTTGGGGCAACCTCACCTTTAGCCTTACTTGGGGAAACCCCACTCTCACCTATATTTGGGGAAACCACTTCCTATTTTTGTCAGCATCACTTACCAATACAAGCTACGTGAAAAAAAGGGGCAAATGTAGACACCAAATTTGGGTCACACTCCCCTTGGTCCCCTTTAATTAATTAACGTAACGTATTCACCTAACCATGACCCCTTACCCTCACATTCATATTAATTTAATTACTTAAAATTGAATTAATGCTTCATCCTCACACTATTAATTAATTAATTACTTTAATTAAATTAATTTACACCTCACCTAGCCACATCACCTAGACACCTCATCATGGACTTATTCTTAGTCTATTAATTAACTAGGATTGAGTCTCCACTTATCTTAACCAACTAGGACTTAGTCTAACCCTAAAATTAAATTCCTATTCCTTCTCCAACAATACTCCCACTTATCTAAGTGCAAACCCTCACTTGAGACCCGGACTGACAATCAGAGCATGCCAAAAATAGCAAGATTTTCCTATTTTTGGAAAACCTAGGATTTCCTGCCTTAACCGACCTTAACCCTCAACTGACACCGGTCACCCTAACCGTAGTAGGTTACCTTATATATAGTTTTGTAACCTTTTACTGGGTTGGTCATTCTGAGTTTTGAGAGAGCATTTTGCATTCAAGCATGAACCAGAGACTTCTCAACATCCAAATGACGGAATACACTCAATCACAAGGTCAAGCAAGTACCTGATACTCATCCAGAGGCATTAGCACATTCACATAGGAGCACTCTAGGAAGTACTTCCACAACATGACCACAAAATTCTTCATGGATCAACCACTACCATCCTTCACCAACCATACCTACAAATACAAGTAAGTGTATTTGATTTTCATCATTCAATACTTACTTAAATCAATAGGTTCTTTATCTTTTGTTATTAGATCTTATTCATTCCTGCATTCCTCCATCCCACCTTTTACCAATCTACCCAACCTACCACCCATAACCTTCTGGCTCTCCGTATTTGATCCTTTAGGCATCCTTGAGTCTTCCTGACTTTATCACAAACCCAACCATCCTCCTTCCATTCTCTATGCAATCACAAAGAAGTCCAGAAACTTGGTTTATTTAATTACTACCATTTCACCCCTACCAACATTGGTTACCTTAATTATCATCGTTTCTCCTCTTCACCAGCACCAGTCTCCCAACTGACGTCGGTTACTGCGTCTCCTATCAACTTTCACTAAACTCCCCTAACAACCCCTAAAACTCACAAAACCTCACCCAAACCTAATACCCACCTACAACCTCACCACATACATTCCCAACTCTTTGTGAAGACATAGAGAGAGCCTAAACACCCACTTTTGACATTCCTACCATCATCCACAGTAACCAATATCAATCATCCTAAACCGTCATTGGTCACACCCTGATCGACATCGGTCTCTGTGCCTAGTAAACTACCTTAAACTAGAAAATTCCTAATCATTAAAAATCAACCCAAACTGCACCAAATCTTACCCAGACCCTTCTGTGACCCTCAGACCACCTACCAACCTGCAACCTGACCCGAGACCTTCACCAATTTAATTATTAAGCATTTAATTAAATTGACACTGATAGTAATTTGAGATACCTAAATCAGAACACTAGCATTAGATTATTTTATTTGCATGTTCAGTTATTTTATATTGAGTTATATATCAGTGGATTGACAACCGTCGAGGAAGTATCACACTTCCTGGATCTAGCTCACACTAGGAAATCCACTAACCTTTGCTATTAACTATATCTTGTGGTCTTGCTTTGCATTACAGGTAGTTCCTCCTAGCCAGAAGGAAGCTCACACAATCAATTTGGATCAGAAATTAGAAACATGTGCACTCAACCTTCAACCACATGACAACAAGTATTCCTCCTTGGCGTATTTACCTTTATCTATTTCAATTTATACAACAATTCGGTGAAAAACCTGCAATTACACAAAGAGGAAAATATATTTAAAAAAATACACTGATATAATGAAGAAATGATGGAAAAGAAACCCCTCAAATAAAAAAAAGTGTTTCGATCCTGAGTGAGGGCCCGTGACTAGAAAATAGTGGGGCCCACTTGTCTGAACACAAGTATCGAAGACCAATGTCCAAAACCCATATTTTTTTCTCAAATATTTACGTGTCACTTATCGAAATATAATTGGTCCACTTGGTAGATGTGCATGCGTCCATGTTAGTAGACATGCGTGCAATCCCTTAATTTTTCCAGTTGACCAAAATTTTCAGCGAATGATATCTTTTTCATACGAGCTCCATTTTCAGAGTTATTTATATTAATAGAAATATCTTTAAATGATATTCCACATTGTAATAGTTTAGGGATAGTTTGGGAACATTTGAACTAAAAAATGTCCTTCAAATCACTCCTCCCCAATAAGACCCTTTTGGTCCCCAAAAGTAATCTCACCCAACTGAACTACTAATAAGTCCTATGCATATCACAAACATACAAAAACCAGTTTCTAGAATGATAAGCTTAAAAATTGCAATATATATATATATATATATATATATATATATATATATATATATATATATATATATATATATATATATATATATATATATATATATATATATAAAGCCATAATAGAAATGGATTAGTCCAAATAGACAAAATTTCAACACCAGAAAGATGTACAACTAAATCCATGGCCAATACTGCAATTGCTATGACAACCAAAATGTCATAATCATATGTTGTTCATTGATCCTACACCACTGTCAACTCTGTAAAATGCAACTTGCATCACAGTTTGTTAGTGCAATAATTTTACATACTATTTGTAACCATGTTTGACAGTTACAAATATTAAAGCCTATGAAATAAAGGATTGATAAAATGTGCAAAAACCATGCATGGCTACAAAAATTTTGTTATAATTATTACAATTACAAACAATGCCATTGATCCATTTTCATCATTTAAACAACATATTTTGAATACATTTTTCCAAAAATAGACATACTGATCAACTGACCATGCCCCATAAGAAACACCTGTATGTGTTATTGTCAAGATTCAAAATGAAGTTTTCCAAAATCATAAATAAGAGAATTTATCCAAGTATAATAAACTCGTCACTTGGATTTCCTCTTTAGGTTGCTTCATCAAAATCAAAGCTAATATGAAATATAGGATTTTTTTTTCCTTTTTAACATTCAACAGGAATCCCAAAAATTCTTTGATAATTTACATGCTATTCATCAATCAAAAGTATGCAAACATGAAATTAAGAAATTATTTTCCCACCAATTTAATCAAATTTTCCTTTTTAGGTAATTGAATTTCTTCAGCATTTACCTGAACCACTGTAGGGGTCATTTAAAAGTTTTTTGGTTTGTCAATGCTTTCCTTGTTAACAATTTTCCAATTTTATCTAGGACACTGGCAACATTTATCAATCTCACAACCTCTCTTATTATCAGTGAGAACACAATATTTTGTCCACATTTTTAGGAAACTTACCCAAATTGCCTTTCTTTGAGCACTATTTAGGAGAGTGATCTCTCAAAAAAAATTCCAACAAAGATTTTTGTTTCCTACAATTGGCTACTAATTGGTTAGACATTCTACATAAAGTACATGGGTAACTATGCCTTATTTTCTGAATAGCGTTGCCAAATTGTTTAAATGGAAATAATGGATCAAGATTTTTACCATTTTTTCTGACGTTTATGTTAATGCAGGGGAGGAGGAATCTTAATACCTATTCTTGGTGATCTCTTACTAGATCCATTTTCAGACAATGAATCATATTATGCTAAGGGAGAATACACTTTTCTATTAGAATCTTGTCTTCTTTTAGCGGTTTTGGATCATTCTCCAACTTCCATTTTCCCTCCATTAGCATAACCCAAACCTGCAAAACAAGGATGATCCTTGACATGTATTGGGTTGGATATACCTTGGTTTTCCTTACCATGGCCATTCCCATTAAATTCGATTTTAATTAGTAATGTAGATCTAATTCCCTTTGTGTGTTTTCCAAATTCACTTAGAACATTACCTGAATCCAATTTCGACTAGGAGGAGGAATCATGTGGTGGTATACTTACAGTGCACTCTTCTTTCATTGTTCTTGCATCTTTAGTGGAAGGTACATCCTTCTTCGGTTAACCACATTGTAAGATCATCAAGAGATCATCCTTGGATTCAAGTATGATTTTAAATTGGCAATTTTTTCTTAAAGGGAAAACAACTTACATCTTAGGAATGCATTTTCTTCCTGAATTTGCATGTTTGGGCTTTCAAGATATTTTAGACTCTCTCTTTTCAAGGATTTACCTATGGCTTCCTCCTACACCTTTACTTCCCAAAACATTGCACACTACAAATGGAAAGATTAACAAGCCCAATTGCAAAACCAAACTGAAATCACATTCAACTAAGAGAAAACACTAAGAAAAACCAGCTCTAATACCAAAAAATGATCCATAAACAATTTTCACCCATGGGTATTGTTTTCAAATTTTTTCAAATAATTTAAAAATATGATTTATATTGATCAAGAGGTTGATATAGATTCAATTTTGGGTGTTTTCCAATCCACCATTTTCAATTATTCTCTTATAAGATCAATTTTTTTTTAATCTCAAATTTTCGTGATCCAAGCGGCATAAATACAAAACCATTAAAATATGATCCTAAACTTTCAAAAATGATCACGAGATGATTTAACAATGTATTCAATCTATTTTCATCATCCATAATTGATTTACGCATTCACTTTGTTTGTTTGTGGACAAGTGATTCAAAATTCAACTTAACCTGATTTTCCAGTTAATTTCCTTGTTGATTCAATTATTCATTCCCTTATATTGAAATTGCAAATTGATTATAAACAACAAAAATAAAACATATAACTCCACACATTGATAACGAAGTTTAATCAGTTGGGATACATCTCCTGATTCAATTTAAACATGAATCGATCTATTAAATATCATTTGAAGTACAATTTTTTATCTTCTGAAATGATTAATAGATATTTGTCACTTGCATTTAGAGTTGATTTAGATTTGAAAACTCTACATTTTTTCAAAAACTTGTTCCCAAATCCATCTGTGGCCCTACAAGATCTCCAAAGTGCATTCTCTATGAATTAGAGACATAAAAACCCTTCCACCTGAAAAATTATAGCACTTCATGGAAAAAGGAAGACACCATTCTCTTAATCTTGGAATTCAGAAAAACTCTCCAATTTTGGCCAAAGACTGAAAATTCGTCTAAGTTCCTCTAAAAATGTGTTTTTTGTAAACTTATTGTTATGGCCATTACGCCAGTCATCCAAAAGAACAACTTTAAATAAAAATTATCTCCTTTTATATTACTTCATAATAGGTGGTGGGTTGGTAATGCTGCTTAATATTTTAGTAGAGTTCACAAGTTCCATTTGTGAGAAGTGCTTTGACTTATTCATTTAGCATGTTTTGATTTTTTATGAAGGGTTAATATCCCACATTGTTGGCACTGGTTATAACCAAAAGATTTAAATAGCCTTTAAGCTCCCTTCATTCCCGTGGCTTAGGCCATGCAATGCAATGCAATGTTTTACCATACATTGAGGGTCCTTGTAGGGACGTGGCATGATTATTGGTTGCAGGCTAAATTTAGCGTGGAGATGGTTTTGTCAGTTGTGAGGAGATATGGTTGAGCCATGTGCTGAGTTGGCTTGAGCAATGTTGGCGGTTAATGAGTTGGCCACATGGGCTGGCGAGTTAGTTGTAAAGAAATATAACATTTAAAAGACTTAGAATTTTAATCCCAAATTCATCCTGAATTTACATAGAGAGGAAAATATATTCAAAATCATTACAGTGATATAATGAAAAAATGGTGGAAAATATACCCCTCTAATAAAAAAGTGTGTTGACCTTGGTGTTAACACCAAATTACTACAGCCCACAAATGGCTAGAATGTTGTTAGGAAATTTGGTGTGATTGGGACACATTGGATAAATCTCTAAAGCTATGGGCCTTGGGCTTGAGGTGAACCTCCAGAGAAGGCCAGCTTCCTCTTCCTAAACTAAGTGTTGTACTGCTCCTAGTGTAATAAAATGACTATCTAATCCTAGGCTAACATCTTCATGAGTTTTAAGGAAAGAGATTTTGTAGAAATGAAACTATACTAATGACGATGATGCACCAAATAAAGGGATTTTTAATATATGGAAGGGTTAATGTGGGTAGGATGCTTGTATCGTTGGCCAGCTTCACCTATTGCAACTTGGAAAGGGTACAAAATACCACAAACTAGGGCATACGTTCCTTCATTAAACTTGAGCATACATAAAGGAGAGATCAAATTTGATTCAACACAGCTAATTTATCATGAGGAGAGAACACATGCACATGTCAAACATCTATTTCAGAAACTACGAAGAATGATAATATAAATTTAACAACAAAACGAAAATAAGATTTTCACACTTGACATAAAAGATAATCACATTACTTCCTCACAACATAAAATAGATAACCCGAAATTAAGGTAAGCTAACCACTCACACTAAGGAACCATACATTCACAAAGTAAGCATTGATTAACCATCCAACACAATAAATCAGATTTCCAATGGAAAATTATAACTCTGGATATAATTAAAAGGTTTTAGAAATATCTGAAGCACTCTTCCAAGCTTGAAGAGCAACTTCACCCAAAAAATGATCTTTATTTTTATGTCCTATCCCAATACTTCATGCATTCAAATATTTATAAGTTCTTAGGATGAGCCATTACAGTTGGGCCCTTAACTAACATTTTACTAAAAATAGAAATGTCATTAAATTAAGGGAACATGATCCCATGAAAACAAAAATTTTGTTGGAAGGGTTTGACTTAGTCAACCCTGTAAATTTGACTGATCCGGAGCTTAGATCTATCTTTTCATGCCCACTCATCTTTGGCCTAGTTCATCTATGCCTTCCTCTTCTACAGGTTTTTTTTGTTCTCCTTCCCACTTAGCCATTCTATACTTGATGAAGCGCTTGATGATCCCCTGAATTTCTTCATCTCCAGGTCCACACGTGTAGTGATTTATAACATCCATTGTCTCGATCTCTTTTGTGATCTTGGCTGGCACTCTTCGAAGTGTACTCACAATTTTCTTAAGCCTCCCTATGAAATTTTGACACAAGACCAATCGGTCAATGGAGTCACTGCTGAAAGTTTTGGTGACCTCGTCATCATGCTTCACCAAATCCTTGAAAATTTCCTTAATTTTATCTTCTGGGAGAGCGTCGATGTTTTCATTGAAAAATTTACAATTAGCAACATCAAACTATTCTGAGATATCATTCAAGGCATCTGTGATCTCCATTTGTTTATCATCCAATTTCTTAATTAAATCTTGCAACACTTGGCACCGAAATTCCATGGCCTTTTGATATTCAAATAACTTTGAGGAATCATCGATCACCCTTTCTTGAAGGAGCAAGTCTGGGTCTAATTTTCTTATTTCACTCCATGTTGCCAGATTCAATTTCAAGTTGTTATTATCCTCAGAAAATGGTTTGTCCATTTTACAAATAGTATTTCTCCCATCCTGCAAATCATTGTATATCCCGATAGCTTCTTTGATTAAATGATTAGCTTCATGCAAAATTTGTTCCATCCATCCATTTACTGATCTCCCTTTTTGGCCTAATTTTTTGATCTCATGATAAGAAATGTCGTTGATGGTAGAAAAAATTGTCATAGCCATAGTAGTTGAGACTTCATTAGATGGAGTAGGTTGGGTTACTTTCCTTAGCAATGCAGTGAGATGTTTGACCTTGAGTTTGAGCTCATCTTTTGTAGCCTTATCCTTGTCATATTTTTCCTGCAGAGCCCCAAGAGCAGTGTGCACATCTTGTTTGGCTCCCTCGTGAGTAGCTTTTCCCTATGAAAATCTAGAGATCCAATAATCTGTCACTGTAATTGTTTCCTTAGTTGTTCCCTCAATGGGAGTAGAAACCTCTATAGTTCGCTCCCCAGATGGATTCACTGTCAGACTCGAAAAATTCCTTGGCATCTTGGCCTGTCTTTTGGGCGTATGTTCCAATATACTGAGATCTATAACATCTCCTAGAGGCACCTTCTTCTTCTACTTTGGAGTCTTCCTAAACAACCATTCTGGGATGGCTAATGCTAATAAAGATGGAACAATAGATATGATACCTGAAACATTAGTCATGACAAGAGCACTAGAAACATTAGTTAGTATTTGGGTAGAAGTGGCAATGATGGACGGGGTGTATATAAGGCCAACCATAGGAGTTGATAGAATGATGTTAGGGAATGATATGGAAGGAAATGGAAGTGTCGAAGAAATGGGTGATCCGATAGTTTCTCCAGCTGAGAGAATTGGAAGGGATGAGAATACCTCGGCCATAGAAGGAGATGGGAAAGAAGAAATGATTATGGAAGTGGAAGGAACTAATATTAGAAGTGACAATGGAAGAGAAGGAAAAGATGATGGATCTTGTGAGATACTAGGAGAGTCACTGAATTTGACCACTTCTGTCACAGGTGCTGTAGGAGACATGGCCTTAGAAATAGAAGCCTTGGAGAGAGATGAGCCACCAACAATAAATGATATCTTTTTTGGAACTGTATGGGTTTTTTGGGTCGACCTTTTCCCCTTTGTGGGTGCTGATTTGCTTATGGTTAGTGGATCCTCTGTATTTATTGGTTTCTCTACTCCCTTGGGTGAGATTCCCAAGGTAACCAACTGTTATCCAAAATGTGCCTCCTGCTCACTTTGTGGCTAGCTCCTTTCATTATTCCCTCTCTTGTGCCTCAGACATAATTTTTTTCTTTTCAGGCACTCAAAACCTTCTGGAAATGACACCATTGAATAGAGATCTTTCTCAACTTTCCATAAAGGTAAAGTCTTCCTTCTAACTCCATGTATTTTTGAAGTTATGGCTCAACGAAGTTTTTGTGGGAAATTTTCCCCTGAAAGGCTCACAGCCAATGAGATGCTGCCGCGTGTCCAAGGAAGTGGTGGGGGTCGGAGGAAAACTTGGTTTTTTACCAAGTGTTTTGGAAAAAAATCAAAGGGAATATTTTTTCCCCACAGGCCCACCAACGAATCAGGTGATGCCACGTGTTCAGGGGAGGAATTTGCAAAATTTGACTAAGTGTTGGCGCATGGAAAATTTTGGAGAGAAGGCCCACGCCCAATCATATTTTGCCACGTGTCCTATGGCACCAGACCGGTAGAGCACGGAGGAAAGGTTAAAATTTTGGTGAAGTGTTTTTCCAATTTTCAAAAGGAAGTTTTGGCCCGCTGCCCCCCGCCAACCAATCATGTTATGCCACGTGTCCCCGGGGGTCGGAGCTGCGGAACGCGGGAGGAAATTGGGATTTTCCCCAAAGGGTTGCGCACAAAGTAAAAATATTTGTGGAGGGCCTATGGCGAATGAAATTAGGCCATGTGTCCCAGAACATGGGAGGCAGGGAGAATTTGGGAAATTTTCCCAAGGAAAAAAAAACAAACAAAGGAAATTTCAAAGGGAAAATCCCGCCTCCAAAATGCGAACCAATGGAATCACGCCACGTGTTTAGGGGCGGCAAAAAACTAAAGACAAACCCACATGGAAAATTTGAATGGGCAAACCTACATCCAATGGGGTGTTTCCATGTGTCCAATAGGGAAAATGGTCAAACATCAACGGAAAATTTGGAGAGGAAAGGTCTGCGGCCAATCAGCGAATGCCACGTGTCCTCAACTCATCGTCCCGGCGGGGATTTTTTGGAAAATTTTCCAAAGGGAAAGGCGATGGAAAATGAAGCGCAGAGGGCCCGTGCTAATCAAATGGCCATATCTTTCGATCCAGAGCTCAGTTTTTCGTGTTCTTTATATCAATGGAAAGCTGGTGAAATTCTCTACCATATTCTGGGATATTTTTTGTATTTTGATGGAGTTTGGAGGGAGAAAATAAAAAAACTCCTCTGGCACGTGGTCATGGACAGAAATGACGTTTCAACCACCATTTTTAATGAAGAATGGCTAGCATTCTCTCCCAGCATGGTTAAAAATGTCAGAACATGGTCCTGTAAGGATACCCATGCTGTTTTGATTGTATTTTGGTCAATGGTTGAACCTCTCTCATGTTTTCCCGCATTTCTCTCTCCTGGGCTCGTCCCTTACACTGTAAAAGCAAGATTTGGCTCATTTTTCAAGGGTTGAACATTTTTGGTGCATTGTAGGCTCCCTCTTTCACCTTGGAAGTGATTTTGTGGAATATCAGGCCTTTTCCAAGACTGCAACCTATTTTTCCTCTCAGGTGTTGTAATGCATGCGTTTTGGGTAATGGAAATAACAATATAGGCCCTGTGATTGAGTTTCCATCCTCTGCTTATGTTGTTTGACTCATTTCTGATCCTCCATTACAGTTATCAGTTTGTGCATGAAGCTTTTTTTACATTTTTATGAACTGTGTCAATCTACAGAAGTAAAAAATGCTCACCACTCCTTTGGTGCATCACCTTATTAACACTAGTTTCAGTTTTTTTTTTGTGCATTCTCTATCTCTGTCCACTTTGGAATTTAGAGTAGGATTTTGAGTTTGAAACCTCTGTATAGCTTGCAAGTGATATATCTGATGAGAGGAGTTGAGGAACCAACCTCTAATCTGGAGATTCCTCTCCCATTTTACAAGTCCCACACTTGGGGAGAGGATTCAATGTTGTGCAATCACACTGGATGTTTAGGATGATCAAACTAGAAATATGATCAACATCCAGGGGTGCTGCTGATTTGCAACAACAGTTTTGGCACGCCCTGTGGGACCTTAGAGGTCTTCATCTTCATTGCAACAAATTGATGTGCATTTGTTGCAAGATTCTTGCTTAAAAGAGCCCTAAATTGCACATCTGGCGACTCCAAGGAAGAAGAATCAGCTGGTTTTAGACAGTGCGGACCTGAAAACTCATGAGAAGAATCACCACAAGGTCAAGAGTTGGAGAAGAAGAGGTGCTATTTGAGTATCTGCAGTTATCTCCAAGAAGAAGGAAAAGAGGGAGGAGAATTCAAAGGTCTCCATCTCCACCAAACAGAACTCTCTCAACTCCTCCACCTGGTAGGCCTTTCATTTAATCAACAAGGGTTCTAAGGCCAATCAGAATGGCACAAAACAACCCCTATGTCAACTTCACTGGCAGCAGCCCACTTGCCCTCAATGCACAAAATCCAATTCCAGTTGCAGCATTGAAGAACATCCCATACTTTACTGGAGAGAATCAGACTACTCCTGGTGATCATGTCAAGGATATTGCTAATATTTGTGCAATCCATGAGATTAATGAGATGCAAGTTGTTGTCAAACTGCTGACATCTTCATTCAAAGGGAAAGCTTTGCAATGGTTCAGGAGTCTTGCCTCAGGATCTATCCAAAATTGGAATCAGCTATGTATAGCCCTCCATGAGCAGTTTGGAGAAAAGGGAGACAACTTGTCCCTTTTGGAGCAGCTGACAACCATCAAGAGAGCTCCCAATGAGCAGCTGACTGACTTCAACTTCAGATTTCAAAGGACTTGGGAGAGAATTCCAGTGGCAGTCAGGCCAACAACAAGAAGGTGCTTTTCTTTATTACCTTAAAGCTTTAAATTCTGATATTTCTATGTTAATTCAATCCATGGGAGGCACAATCCCTATCCTTATAGACATTGCATTAGAGCTGAAAATTGTTTGATTCAAGCTAGCAAGCTAGCTCCTAGGCCTCCAATGCCATTGTTTCCAAGTTTAGAGAGCCCAAGTACTAGCCAAGTGCCTAATTTAGCTCCTATTCCCACTCCTAGAAATCAGAATTTAAGTGAAGCTTCTACTTCATCTTCTAGTGCCTCAAATGAACTTCAAGAAGTCATGAAGCAATTGCAAAATCTAGGAAATGAGCTGGTTACACTCAAGAGGCAGCAAGCCCAAGGTTTTAGACCTTCCTTCCTAGCCCTCAAGCTCAGCCTAACAGGCAGCCATATCAACCCCAAAGACCACCCAATCCAGCTGTAAATCTAAATCAAGCAAGGCCTCCTGCCAACAGACCATTTCAGCCCTATAATCCCAATGCTACATCTGCATCTAAAGCATTAGTGCCAGTACAAAACAATATAGCTCAAGAGTATGATTGGTGTTTCCCATGCAATGAACCTCATAACCAGTCCATGTGCTTCAATGATGCCTTGAATCAAGCATTAATGGTGACAACAACTGGTGTGGAGGGTGAAGGTAGTCAAGGAAATAACCAGCAACAAGAAACATTCTAGCAGCAGTCAGCTCCAAATGATACCACACTTGTAAACTGGTAGGCAGAAGATTTTTGTGGCATGAATCAAATGGTTTCCCAAAGTGTTGTCAGCCAACACAAGGTCAAAAAGAAGAAATTTGGGTGAAGAAAAACCATTAGCACCAAGCAATCCTCAACCTTCTATCACTCCACAAACCATTGGCAAACAAAATCCAATCCCAAACACACAAGGATTGCCTAAAACAGCTCCTAAGCCAACTCAAATACTAGTTGCTACTGACCATGTGCAAGGAATGAATGTGCAGGCCAAGGGACAGCAAAGGGATACTTCATCTCCATTCAGTATCATTGATCAGATGAAGAAAACAAATGTGAACATATCAATGTGGGAATCACTATCTATCCTAGGCCAAAGAGATTTGCTACAAGCTGCCATGAAGGATTGGTCAGCTTCAAACCAGCAAGTCCAAATGCAAGAGAAAGTGCTCACAAATGCTGCCCAGCCTGAGGGGAATCATGGAGGACAGCAAGGTAAAATGTTGAAACCCCCTCCATTCTATGTTTCATTGATCATTGGGAACCAACTAGTGCACAATTGCATGATTGATTCCAGGGCAAGTAGTTCAGTGATGCCCAAGCAAATAGCTGATCAGTTGGGAATTCAGTATGAAGCCATATCCAAAGGGGTAGTGCAATTGGATGGGACAACAGTAACAATAGTTGGAGTGATTAAAAACTTGAGTCTTACTTTGCATGCATGCCCCAACATGGTTGTTTTGCAAGATGTCTCAGTAATAGACCTTCCACCACTCTTTTCCCTATGTTTGTCAAGGGACTTCACAGCCAAGATTGGAGGCTACTTATCTGCTGATTGGTCACACATGTTGTTCAGAACAAGATATGGAACCAAGGCCACAATCAGATCTGAACCTATTGCAAAATTTCACATTGAGCCTTACACTCCAAGTCAGATCAATACAAATTGTTCAGCATTTGATCAAGAAGATTATCCAAGCACTGATGAAGCTGACACCAAGGTTGGAAGCATCCCAGATTTGAATCTTGATGAATGGGCAAACAAGGTGCATGCTTTTGATCCTTATCAAGAAATAGAAGAATCTGAGCTAGGAGTCTATTGCATGCATGAAGAAAATCAGCCTATTCCTAGCATCACCAAGCCAAACCACAAGGATGACAATGAGGTATGGCAGTTGTTTTTTGATGGATCAAGGAGTAGACAAGGTGCAGGAGGGGGAGCTATGCTTGTTTCCCCTCAAGGAGTGAAGTATTATTCAGCTTTTAGATTTCAGTTTGCATGCTCTAATAACACTGCTGAATATGAAGCTTTGATACAAGGGTTGCACTGGTCAATCAAAAGAGGAATAAAGAACTTGCAAGTCTTTGGTGACAGTGAGTTGATTGTCAACCAAGTTAAGGGGCAGCATGCTGTCAAGAATGATCTACTCAAGTGCTACAAGAATAGGGTGTGGGACCTCATTGAAGATTTTGAGGGCTTTGGCATAAAATCCATTCCTAGAAAAGAGAACCAAGCTGCTGACAGACTTGCAGCAGTTGGGGCAGCCTTTAACGTTGTTGAAAGCATTCAAAAAGACAAGGTACAGCCAAACATCCATGTGATTGTGAGGCCTTCAGTGCCAGACAACAATGTAAGTTGGCAAGTATTTGAAAATGATCAGCAAATCATCCATTTCTTGCAAGAAGAGGCTGAGTTCTCAGCTAAAAATCAGGAAAAGTTGGAGCAGCAGTATGGTGACCAAGTGGTGCAGCTGAGAACCAACAAACTTCCAAAGGGACTTATTACTTTGGAGTCCATTTTCAATCCTAATGACCAGTTTAGGAAGGAGAAAGCAAACATCCAAGTCAAAAGAGAAGATTCAGTATTCATCTCGGTGGAAGAAGGCAAATCACTCCAAATTGGTAAGATGACAACTGAACAAGAAAGGTACGAGTTCATACAGCTCTGTCAAGAATTCCCTGATGTGTTTGCTTAGAGCTATGAAGATTTGAAAGGTTTCAATCCTGAGTTAGCTCAACACACCATTGAATTGGATCCAAATACTAAACCCATCAGGAAAAAACAAAGGCCAGTCAATCCACACATGGAGCCTCTCATGAGGAAAGAATTGAATAAGTTGATAGAATCAAAAATCATATTCCCTATCAAGCATTCTAGTTGGGTAGCCAACTTGGTTCCAGTAAGAAAGAAGAGTGGGGAGATCAGATTGTGTGTTGACTTCAGAGATTTGAATAGAGCATCTCTCAAGGATCATTATCCACTTCCTTCTATGGAGAAAATTTTACAAGTTGTTGCTGGCTCTGAGAGGTTTTCATTACTTGATGGCTATTCAGGATACAATCAGATTATGGTGAAGGAAGAAGATCAGTTCAAGACAGCCTTTACAACCAAATGGGGAACTTATGCATACAGGAAAATGCCATTTGGGATATCCAACGCTGGATCCACTTTCCAAAGGGCAATGGACATGGCGTTTAAGGGTTTGATTAACAACATGGTGCTGATATATCTTGATGATATCACTATTTTTTCAAAAAATGCAGCAGATCACCTCTTCCATTTGAGACAAGTGTTCCAAAGGTGTAGAAGATTTGGAGTATCCTTGAATCCTAAAAAGTGTATTTTTTTAGCACATGAAGGAAAGCTCCTTGGCCACATTGTCTCCAAAGAAGGATTAGCAATTGATCCAGAAAGAGTTGAAGCCATAAGAGCACTGCCATTGCCAAGCCACAAGAAGGCCCTACAGAGTTTCTTGGGGAGAATAAATTTTTTCCAGAGGTTTGTCCCAAATTTTGTAGCCCTAGTCAAGCCTATCACCAAGATGTTAAAGAAAAGCATGGCTTTCAAATGGACAACAGAAGGAAAGGAGAGTTTTGAAGCAATCAAAGAAGCCATCTCTCAAGCCCCAACTCTCATCAACCCGAGATTTCTCCAAGGATTTCATCCTCTATGCATTTGGGGGTGATGATACTATTTCTGCAATTTTGGTACAGCAAAACAAAGACAATGATGAGTAGCCAATTGCTTTCTTCAGCCAAAGCCTGGAGGATTATGAGGTGAGATATTCTTTCATTGAGAAGCATGTTCTTGCAGTAATCAGGAGCTTGAAGAAATTCAAGCATTTAGTCTCAAACAACAAGGTCCAATTGCTGGTTTCTCATGTGGGAGTTAAGGACTTCCTCCTCAACAAAGACTTAAATGAAAAGAGAGCAGGTTGGATTACTCGTGTCATGGAGTATGACATTGAGATCAAAGTCACCAAGTTGGTAAGAGGAAAAGGATTGTGTGAGCAGCTGATTTTGAGCACACAAAAGGAAGCATGCAATGAGAAAGAGGTTGTTTTGGTGTTGCAAGACAGCCATGAGAAGGAAGCACTCAAGAGGAGAATGATGATGTCCTCACTCCTTGCTGGACCCAAGATATAATGCACTTCCTAAGCACAGGCCTATGCCCTCAAGAGATGAACAAGACCAAAAGAAGACACTTCAGATTGCAGGTTGTCCCATATGCCCTTGTTGATGGTGTTTTGTTCAAGAAAGATGTGAATGGAGTACTGTTGAGATGCATTGGTACAAATCAGATTCATAGGATGTTGGAAGAGTTCCATGGTGGACCAACTGGTGGTCATTTTTTTCACCAAGAGTGACAGCTCTAAAGATCACGAGGGCTGGTTATTATTGGCCCAAGATTTTCAGTGATTGCTATGCATGGATCAAGAGGTGCAAGAATTGTGCATTCTTCACAGGTAAAGAGAGACTAGCTGCCCTTCCATTGCATCCAATTTCAGTTGACCAGCCATTCATGTAATGGGGTTTGGAATTCATTGGAGTCATTAATCCCAATTCAAGTCAAGGGCACAAATGGATTCTAACAGCAACAGATTATTTCACCAAGTGGACTGAAGCAGTAGGCACTCAAGGAAGCAAATGAATCTAGCATCCTAGACTTCTATGAGGGAATAACAACCAGATTTGGCATACCTGCTACAATAATATCAGATAATGCATTGGCATTCATTGGGTCCAAGGTAACTGAATGGGCTGTCAAGAATGGGATCTACCTAAGTACTTCATCAAATTATTATCCCTCAGGGTAATGGCCAAGCTGAGTCTACAAACAAGAAATTGTTGAGGATCATTAGGAGGACTCTTGATGAAAATCAGAGGTCTTGGCATACTAAGTTGAAATCAGCCTTATGGGCTGATAGGATAACTCCCAAGAGATCTACAGGTAACTCTCCATTTAAGCTTGTTTATGGAAGAGAGGGCAATTTTTCCCATGTCACTTGAGTTGCCAACATTGGAACTCATGAAACAGTTGGAGTTGTTGGAGTTTGAGGCCCATGGAGGTTAGATATGTAGAATTGATGGAGCTCTAAGAAATTAGAAATCAGGCATCCCAAGCAATGGAGAAGGATCAAGCTTTGATCAAGAAGACCTTTGATAGAAAGGCCAAGAATAGATCTTTCCAAGTTGGGGATCTAGTGTTAAAATGGGATGCAGACAGAGCAAAAAACCGGGGAAGGCATTCAAAATTTGATGCCATTTGGAGTGGCCCCATACATGGTCACAAAGTGTAAGGACAACAATGCCTTCCAATTGTCTTCATTGGATGGTGAAGAACTGCAGATTCCAGTCAATGGAATCCATCTAAAGCATTGCTACTAAAGGGAACTCTCCACCTTGTACATATTAGTTTAGTTTTTTCATTCCTCCAAGTGCTTGTGCACATTGTTTTGCTGTAGGTTAGCTTTGCTTTCCCTAAGTGCTTTGGCACAAGCTTGCTATTCCTGGGAAATGTGTTTGCAGGCCTTGCTCCATCAGATGATATTCCATATTCCTCCTTGCATTGTCTCTAGCCAGTTGGGTACCAAACAGAGAATTTGATGACTCCATGCCCAATGGATTGCTTCAAGCAACTGGTAACTTCATCCAGCAGGCAGATGACCCCTCTGAGTTGCCAAAATTGTTATCCAAAATGTGCCCCCTTGCTCATTTTTGTGGCTAACTCCTTTGATTCTTCCCTCTCTTGTGCCTCAGACATAATTTTTTGCTTTTCAGGCACTCAAAACCTTTCTGGAAATGGCACCATTGGATAGAGCTCTTTCTCAACTTTCCAGAAAGGTAAAGTTTTCCTCCTAACTCCATGTATTTTTGAAGTTATGGCTCAGCGGAGTTTTTTGTGGGAAATTTTTCCCTTGAAAGGCCCGCAACCAATGAGATGCCGCCACGTGTCCAAGGAAGTGGCGGGGGTCGGAGGAAAACTTAGTTTTTTCACCAAGTGTTTTGG
Source organism: Taxus chinensis (assembly GCA_019776745.2). NCBI lineage: Eukaryota > Viridiplantae > Streptophyta > Pinopsida > Cupressales > Taxaceae > Taxus > Taxus chinensis. The sequence continues at coordinate 727,981,177 of CM034153.1, read as the reverse complement.
TGAAATTTCAAAAGGGAATATTTTTCCCCGCAGGCCTGCCAGCGAATCAGATGATGCCACGTGTCCAGGGGAGGAATTTTTTTTGCAAAAATGACTAAGTGTTGAGACATGGAAAATTTTGGGAAGAAGGCCTATGTCCAATAAATATTATTCCATGTGTTATGGCACTGGGAGTGGCTAGAGGGTGGGGAGGAAAGGTTAGAATTTTGGTGAATTGTTTCGCCAAATGTCAAAAAGGGAAAATTTGGCCCGCTACCCCTGCCAACCAATCATGTTATGCCACGTGTCCCCAGGGGTCGGAGCGGTGGAACGTGGAAGGAAGGACTTGGGATTTTTTCCCAAAAGATTGCGAACAAAGTAAAAATATTTGTAGAGGGCCCAACGGTGAATGAAATCAGGCCACATGTCCCAGACCAGGTGGGAGGCGGGGAGAATTTGGGAAATTTTCCCAAGGAAAAAACAAAGGAAATTTCAAAGGGAAAAGCCTGCCCCCAAAATGCGAGCCAATGGAATCACGCCACGTGTCCAGGTGGGCGGCAAAAAACTAAAGACAAGCCCGCATGGAAAATTTGAAGGGGCAAACCCACATCCAATAGGGTCATTGCCACGTGTCCAACAGGGAAAATGGTCAAACATCGATGGAAAATTTGGAAGGAAAGGCCCGTGGCCAATCACTGCGAATGCCACGTGTCCTCAACTCATCGGCCCGACGGGGATTTTTTGGAAAATTTTCCAAAGGGAAAAGCGATGGAAAATGAAGTAGCAGAAAGCCCACGCCAATCAAAATTTGCCACGTGGCACCTAGAATGGTGGAGCGCGGGGAATTTTTTGGGAAATTTTCCCAAATGCAAAAAAGGTGAAAAAATTCAAATTTTTGCCCGCCAACCTGATTTGGCCCTGTTTTTCCCTAAAACTTCAAATGGCCATATCTTTCGATCTAGAGCTCAGTTTTTCATGTTCTTTATATCAATGGAAAGGTATGGTGAAATTATCTACAATATTCTGAGGTCATTTTTGCATTTTGATGGAGTTTGGAGGGAGAAAAATTCAAAAAACGTCCTCTAGCATGTGGTCATGGATAGAAATGACATTTCAACCACCATTTTTAATGAAGAATGGCTCACATTCTCTCCCAGCATGGTTAAAAATGTCAGGGAATGGGCCTGTAAGGATTCCCATGCTGTTTTTGATTGCATTTTTGTCAATGGTTGAATCTCTCCCACGTTTTCCCACGTTTCTCTCTCCTAGGCTCGTCCCTTGCACTGTAAAAGCCAGATTTGGCTCATTTTCAAAGGGTTGAACATTTTTTTGTGCATTGCAGGCTCCCTCTTTCACCTTGGAAGTGATTTTTGTGGAATACCAAACCTTTTCCAAGACTGCAACCAATGTTTTCCTCCCAGGTGTTGTAATGCATGTGTTTTGGGTAATGGAAATGACAATGTAGGCTTTGTGAATGAGTTTTAATCCTTTGTTTGTGTTGTTTGATCCATCTCTAACCTTTCATTACAGTTTATCAGTTTGTGCATGAAGTTTTGTTGCATTTCCATGAATTTGTGTCAATTTGCAGAAGTAAAAAATGCTCACCACTCCTTTGGTGCATCACCTTATTAGCACTAGTTTTAGTTTTTTGCATTCCCCATCTCTATCCCTTTTGGAATTTAGAGTAGGATTTTGAGTTTGAAACCTCTGTATAACTTGTAAGTGATATATCTGATCAGAGGAGTTGAGGAACCAACCTCTAATCTGGATATTCCTCTCCCATTTTTACAAGTCCCACACTTGGGGAGAGGATTCAATGTTGTGCAATCACACTGGATGTTTAGGATGATCAAACTAGAAATCTGATAAACATTTAGGGGTGCTACTGATTTACACTAACACAACCCAACAAATCTAATCTCAAAAAATAAGATCTAACCCTTTGGAACGGATATAGCACTACAATATACAACTTTACAATGTGCCGCTTTGCATTTACATACCAATCAATCCATGGCAATGGTTGATTGGCAATATTATCATTTTTGTATTCCACATCCAAAAACTCATCATTATATTGCATTTATTTTGGGACATCAACTATATGAAACTGCTAAACTTCATCCAAGGTCAACCTCTCATAATCCCTTTGTAGGATGATGTATTCATCTCGACAATGAATCTAGATATCTTCCAATTGGGGCATATGGGTACTAGATTTACCTGGTTCACCGAATTTACCCCAATAATCGAAGATAGTTTGTTGATGAAAGGTTCTTAAGGTTACTTCGGCCATTTTTGCATCCAAATTTTTTTCCTTATGAATATTCAGGTAGGTGTATCTGCCAATTGAAATAGGGATTTGCATTCCCACTTTGTGGTATTTGTTCTAATTTTGATGATAATCCAATAATTATCAAACCAATTCCAAGAGAACCCATTTATTAGTAAGAAATCTTGGTAATTTTCTGGGTGCACCTACAAAGCTTGGACTCCGAATGTACGTAAATGTGGGGAACTGTTAATAGATGGCTCCCCACTCACCACTTTTCTGAAGGCTTCATCAGAAATCCCTCGATTGTATAACTCCTTTTCAAAATGGTAGAGGATAACAACAAAGAAGGCATCATTGACCCTATGAAAATGCCTACTCCCTTCATTCAGTGTGAGCTGAGGATAGAAATCATAAATTTGGGAGGTGCTGTGAATACCTTTAGTAGTCAACCCAGAGAAATCTCCCATAACAACGACCACATTAACCAAGAAGGATGTTGTATAGAAACTCTTTGTGGAAAGCACTTTGCTCAATTGATAGAAAATGGAGCTACTGATATGCTCCCCCCATCAGATAAATTCCTTATTTTTCTTGATGGTAGTGATGTACAAGAACATCCATTCCTAGAATTCCTTTGCAGAGGGAACACCTGAAATTCTTCTTAGTAGCACAATAAGGTCACTGACCTCCTAAATAAAATATGACCGAAGCATGGTTTTTGGTAATTTGGAAAATATCTTGGCCAGATAAGTTTTTAACATGACCTTTGTGCATAATTATTCTTCCTTATCCCAATGCTCCACTGTCGACTCAGGTGAAATTATGGTATAATATTCAACGTCATGAACTTTGAGAAGATCTTCGAAGAATTATGGGTCCAAATGGATTACCACCTTATCATCATCATCTTTGAATGACATAGATCCTTCATCAAATTGGGCTACCATGGATAAAAAAAACTCTAAGAAATGCATGGATGTGGAAAAATCAACAGAAAGGACAAGCCAACTGTCGTAGATGGCCTACATCCATGGTTTCTTGTTAGGAGCCTTTACTCTTTCCCAGAAATCTAGAAAATCATTATGTCCTAGGTCAGTGTCCCCTATATTTTCCAAGTCAGAAGACAAGTAGGAGTGAGGAACAACTCAAAGAAATGAATACTTCATCTTTTCTTTTCCCTTTGATGTTGAAGTAGACATCAAACTCTGTATTTCAGAACCTGAATACTTTCCGAATCCCAAAAACCCAAAGTGTAATACTCTGAAAGACAGGTCCCAAAATCCCAAAAATTATCAACCTATGAAAACCCAAACTAAAGAATCCCAAAGCGAAAACCTCTGAAATAGAGAAGTGTGATTTTTTGAAAATGAAAGTTCTGAAAGCCTAACCTCCGAAAACCTGAAAAGAAAAGCTCTGAAATTTTGAAAACCCAAAAAGAAAAGTTTTGAAGTTGAACGGTTCCCAAGAAATGAAAAGCTCCAAAAATAAAAATCCTCCAAAATGGTGACCTCCAAAATACCGAAAACAAGATTTCCAAAATAGTGACGCACTGCCAAGTCTCTGAAATATGAGAAGAAAATTTTCTGAACAATGCTAATCTCCAAATCCCGAAAAGTGCTGAGAGGGAGAAATGGAAAACTTGAGAAGATCCCCTAAAAAGTTTGAATGCTTGTGGAAACTCAAAACATAGAAACATGGTGGGAAATGAGTTTTTCATTTCAAGTATTGGAATACTCACGAGAACACTATCGGAGTACTACCATGACATTGACTCCAGAATCTCCTCACATATCATCTACCATCCACTTTCACCTACCAGATATGTAAAAGACAAGTAAGTATTCATGATTTTGATCATATTGTGATTTCTTAAAGTATAGATTCCTTACCTCTTTCATTATACTTTACTTCTTCCTATTTTCCTTTATCTCCACCTCCTTACCAATCTACCCAACCCAACCACCTATAGCATTTTTTCCTTCCATTACTTCCCCCTCTGTATCCCTAAGTCTTCTCAGTAATATTACAAACCTAACCATTGTTAGGATAAAATATTATTATCCTATTTAATTATGCATTTCATAATTAATAAATTTATTAATTATTATTTATGGTTATATTTAATTATAACCATCCTTTTGTTTGTATTTGATTATTTTGGAAGATGTTATATTGTTTTGAACAATATATTTGTTTTTATTTAATTGTTGCTTCCCGGGATGTTATTGGCAGCTTGTGTATTTTGGAATTTGGTTGTACCTATGCAACTTAATCTCTCGTTTGTATTTGGATGTGTAATATCTATAAATATTGCATCCCATTCTCTATAAGTTTTTACTTGATTGAGATTAATAAAAGTTACATTAGGCTTCCGCCCCTATTGTCTGAATCAACATTTGGTACCAGAGTGAAATTCTAAGGTCCTGTGCAAGGTGTGGAAGAGAGAGTTTTAGAGATAGAGAAGAATTCACAGAGAAGAAATCTACATCAACAGAGAGCCTAGTGCTGCCTCATGTAGCTTCCCAGAACCATCTCTGCCTAAACTCACAACCCCCAGTTTGAATTCTCCAGGTGTAAATGGAAAGAAATTTTTTTTTTCACTGGCGCTCTCTGCACTAGGCAACATTTGCTTCTTGAGAATTTTCTGGTTTATAGCAATCAGATAAAAAAAATTAAAAAATATATTTTTCCCCATCAGGGGTTTGTCCCTCTAAATGTATTTAGCTATAGATAATATTGTCTATTTATTATCAAAATTTGGAGGTGCTATATATGTACCTGGTCAGTGAAGAAGATTACTCAAACAGAACAAACAATAAAAAAAGGAGACCAAGGAGGCGCCCACGCTGAGACCTACACCTACATCCAATCAAACCTATAACATTGCAAGTGGCTGAGGCAATAGGCGGCCAAAGACAGTGGAAAAGCGGAACCTGCACCCTAAGAATGTGAGCAAAAATTACTTCATGTTTCAGTGCCTTGTCCTCCTTCGCATCCACACACAAGGACTTAAAAACGTTTTTTTAGATTAGTATATGCACCCATGCGCGGCAAAAACAAAGAAATCCGTTTTTTTTTAGCCATATAGCTCGCCCTTTATCCCCATCGCAGTGACCTGCACATTTCCAACTGTCCCACACAGCGACCTGCACATTAGAAATAGGGAGGGTGACAAGCTCTACACACAGCGAACCTGTACCTGACAACGGATCAAAGAAATCAATTTAGCCAGGCAAGTAGAAAAGCGCCCAATGATGGAGATCATGGACCTGTACAGTGCGGCTGGCAAGACAAAAATCAACGCGCAAAGGAGAATAGAACAAAATAATACAATGAATCTATCCCTCCATCATGCCATTGAGCAAAGTACCTACAAAGAAAAGAATCAACACAAAGGTGTCAACAAATAAAAAGCGGCCAACCCAACACAAACGTGCGTCAACGAAGGATAAAAACAGCGCATTCAACATACAAAAAAGTGGCTTGTACTTGAAAAAGTACGTGGAAAGGAATAATAAAACGCGGCCATAGGAGAATACAAAGGTAGTGGCTAAGTGAATATAGAAAAGATTCAGATCCATCATTTCGAGGCAACCTTACAATCCCTATCGATGCCAATCTAGTCAAAAGCCACGTGCGATCTCCCGTGGCATGGCACATCTTCTTTAAAAGGTTAGTTCAATTTATTTGTCATACTTTGAATATCAAATTTCTTCATTTTCATATTTCAAGCGCTCCATAGTGAGCCCATGTTGGATAGAGGAAACGACTTGGGAGTGATGAGGTGTAAGGATTCGAATCCCACCAACAACACTCAAAAACCTGTTCCTTTTGAAATTTGGCAGATTTTTTGTGGTGGAACCACTAAATTTAGCAAGGAAAAATTCAAATTTAGTTATAACTAACTAAATTTAGCGGAGAAAAACCCTCACTTAGGGTAAAAAAAAAAAAGTCTCCTACTCTGATATGTTTTCTCATTCCAGAGCACTTTTTTCCAAAGAAGGAGACCCACCTAAAAACTTGCATTATGAGCTAATTTTTTACGATTGTTTCCTCAGTAAGTCGTATTGGGCTCTGGAGGCCACTAGGGCCCATAAAACTGAAATCTTTTTGCCTGCCATTCAATTTTTCCATATTTTTGAATGTAAATTATATACTGCTTTATATTGTACTAATTTGTAGGTTTCCATAGTCAACTGCAAAACTTTGTAACTGCTCAGAAACTGACAGAATTGTAATAAAAAATAATAAAAAAATTTGGTTCTGTAACACTCTTGAGATCTTAGATCTCATTCGCAGCGTTCGGTATATACGGTGCGTCTAGGAAGTGCTTACGGGTAAAGTCGTCATGACTACTACTGCACCTAATGCCTAATATAGCTGCAATAACATCATCTAGGCATCATCCCTATAAATCGCCGGAGAGTAATAAGGTCACAGTGCACACACTATGAACCATCTCATCCATCTATGAATGATTACAATGACATAAATCCAGAACTGAGAAATTATCCAAGTATATAACAAAGTTACACGTGCGTATGAGGATATTTCTTTGAGCCAATGTCAATAATCACACAGACCCCATTAGTACTGTCTTGGTACCATGTATTGAATTATTTCACGTACATTAACACCTCTTTCACGTACAGCTGGGCATATGGAAAGGGAAAGCTTCTTCCATGTACCGATGGGTATATTGGAAGGGAGTGTATATGGAGAGGTTCAGTATATTGGACTTGAAGGTATATAGATTAGGAGACCTAATACCTAGAGTGATAAGAGCCAAACCCTGTCAGTGATATTTGTAAAATGGGCACCAATGCCCCCAATTTTTTTCTTTTGGATTCACAATTGCTCAGAGGAAGCAACTATGCTTCTGTGGAAGACAAAAATAAAGACACAACTTGAGTTTGAAGAGATTTGGTCTGTTGTGACTGGTACTCTGACCATATCAGCCATTGGATACAACACAACAGCTGACAATTTGATAAAGCAGATCAGAAGGCCAAAGTCATCATCTTTTCTGGAGTGTCTGATGATGTGTAACCCCACATATTGAGATGCCAAAACAACAAAAGAAGCATGGGATAAGTTAAGCATAGTATACAAGGCCAAGAATAAGAATGTCATACTAAATTTGTAGAGTCAGTTACATACATTGAAGTTCAAGCAGAATGAGAAAATTGAAGCTTTCTTAAGAAGAGTTGCAGAATTAATGGCTTCACTTTTAACCTTAGGGGCACTAGGTCACAGATGAATGCTCTCATTCCCATTGTTATGAGAGCACTCCCCTCTTCTTACTACATTTTTGTCACAACACTAAACGTGACAGATACAATAGTTGGTTTTGACAAATTGGTAAACTTACTGCAATAAGAGGAAGTAATGCACAATAAGGATGATGAAGAAGAATAGAAAATTTCTTCACATCAAAAATGGAAATGAAAAGGTAAGGGAAAATCTAATTTCTATCAAAAATCCCAAAATCAAAATTAGTATCAAGGGGATAGATCAACAGAAGAAGCAATGTCCAATCTGTAAAAGAGGACATGACTTGCAAGATATTGTTGGTATAACACTTACAAGAAAGGTTCATCTAGTAAATCTGGACCTCAACAACAACAAACTTACAAGGGACATTAAAAGAATTACCACGGGTAGACAAAGGGGAACTGGAAAAGAAGACCCTACCAGCAAGGTAATATTGTTGAGCAACAAGGCCAGTTAGACAATGAAGACTTCTTGTTCACTGCTCGATCCAGTGAACCATCCATGTCATCTAGTGATTTCTAGTAAGTTGATTCGGGAGCCACTTGACACATGACTGGCCACAGAGACTGGTTTATTTCAATGAGGGACATGCCATCAAAAAATCATGTATCGTTGGGAGATGATTCTTCATATACAGTTCAGGGGAATGGAAACATTTCTCTACCCCTTGGTTCACGAAAATGCAGACTATCAGATGTTCTTATATGTCCCTGGGTTAACAAAGAATCTTCTTTCAGTTAGTCAACTCCTAGATCACAACATAAAAATTGACTTTGATAGTCAATTCAGCAAGAAAACGTTTTTGATTTGAGATAAATCAAGAGGTTCAAAAATAATTAAAAAAGCCTTCAAATGTGGGACGCATGTTTCAACTTGATTTCATTCATAGGGATGATCAAGCAATTGTGGCTAAAAACTCCACCTCATCATCAGTTGTGGTATCAGAGATTTGGTCATGTAAGTTTCAAATATCTCAAAACACTTCACCGGTGTAATATGGTACATGGGCTACCATATCTTTAGAAGGATACAAACAAGTGTCCTCACTGTTTAACAGGAAAAAAACACAGAGCTTCGTTCTAGAGGAGTACATTTTCGAGCCCATGGTAAACTTGACTTGGTTCATACTGATCTTTGCGGTCCAATGCAACCAAGTCATTCTGGGTTCCAGTACTTCATGCTTTGTGTTGATGATTATTTGCGAAAAATGTGGATTTTCTGTCTTTACAAGAAAAGTGAGGCATTTGAAACCTTCAAAAAGTTCAAAGTAGCTGTTGAGAAAGAAACTGGTCATCACATCAGAACTCTCTACTCAGATCAATCGGGGGAATTCACTAGTGATGAGTTCAGAGACTACGTACAAACTCATGGGATTTATCAAAAAATGCCTCCTCCACACACACTACAGCAAAATGGTGTTGTTGAGAGAAGAAATCATACTATCATGGAAATGGTGCAATGCATGATCGATGATTCTAGACCTTGCAAAGAAATTCTGGGAAGAAGCAGTAAAAACAGCAGTGTATTTGTTGAATATAGTGCCCACAACTACTCTTGATGGAATAACACCACAAGAAGCATGGTCAGAAAGGAAACCATCCATTGCACACCTTAGAGTATTCGGGTTCAAAGCCAAGCATGCACATACCCAAACAAAACAAAAAGAAATTGGATATGAAGTCACAGAAATCTCGTCTTCATTGGCTATACAGTGAAGAGACTATTGGGTATAGATTGATGGATCCTAAGACAAGAAAAGTCTACACCAGCAGAAATGTTGAGTTTTTCAAGAAGAAGGAAGTAGAGACTCCTCCTCAAGACTCACAAGATGTAGATTTTTCACCTGTTGTAAAAATTGAAGCTGATGTTCCCTCAGAAGATGAAAGTAATGATGGGGATGATGGTGTTGATCATATAGAACCATGACCCATGGGAATAGTTCAACATATGCCTAAATGGTCTACAAGTACATTACGAGATGCAAGAATGGATGCTCCACCAGATACATCCACCCCTAGACCACGGACTCGTAGTAAAGCAAGAGAAGAAGTTAAATTTACTTTGATGATTAGAGTTATTGAATCAGATGAGACCTCAACTGTCCAGGAATCCCTACAGTTAAAAGATTGGAAAGATGCCATGGATTCCAAATATCAATCAGTGATCAGGAATAACACTTGGCATCTTGTCAATCTTCCACTAGGGAAGAAACCCATTGGATGCAGATGGATATTCAAAACTAAGTACAAAGTAGATGGGACAGTGAACAAGTATAAAGAAAGACTTGTATCAAAGGGGTACGTACAAAAAGAAGGCATTGACTATGAGGAGACATTTGCTCCCACAGCTAAGATCAAAACGATTAGAATGATCTTTTCTCTAGATGCACATTTTGGTTGGAAAGTCCATCAGATGGACATAGAAAGTGCCTTCATAAATAGATATTTGCAAGAAGAAGTATACATGACTCAACCTGAGGGATATGTAGTACCTAATCAAGAAGAAAAGGTATGCAGACTCAGGAAATCTCTGTATGGGCTCAAACAGGCACCCCGGGCATGGTACATCAAGATTGATGAGCATCTCATACAACATGGATTCGTTAGAAATCCATACGATCTCAATCTCTACCTCAAAAAGCAAGGGGGGGGGAGATGGTGATTATTGTTGTCTATTTCGATGATCTAGTCATCACTGGCAGTTCAGTGAGGATGATGGATGCAATGAAGAAAAATCTTAATCGATCATTCAACATGATTGATATCAGGCTGATGCACTATTGTCTTGGATTGGAAGTGTCCGTAGAAAGAGAATCACATTTTTGTTTCTCAGATGAAATATACCAAGACTATGCTTGAGAAGTTTAGGATGATGGATTGCACACCAATTGCTACACCCATGGAGAACAGATTGCAGTTATCTCCTTTAGATACATCTCCTAAGGTAAGTGCCACTCTCTATTGGTAGCTAATCGGGAGTCTCGTTTACCTAACCTACACTAGACTAGATATCAGATTTTTAGTAAGCTATCTATCCAAGTTCATACAGGAACCCAAAGTCTATCATTGGAAAGAAGAAAAGCACATTTTAAGATATCTCAAATGGATCAATGGATCTTGGTCTAGAATACAAGAAGAACGAAAACTTCTTCTTGATTAGATATTCAGAATTCAGATAATGCAGGTAACATTGATGATAGAAAATCTACTTCTGGATTTGTATTCTTTATGGGATCTAGACCAATATCATGGGGAAGTAAGAAACAACACTTTATTTCTCACTCTTCCACAGAATCCAAGTATAGTTCTGTAGGAGAAGCTGTCTCTGAAGTGATTTGGCTACGTTGCATACTGGAAGGACTTGGAATACCACATGATAAACCGACCACCATGTATGTTGAAAATGAAGGTGTTCTCAAAATTTTTTGTAATTCAGTGTTTCACGAGAGAACAAAGCACATTGAAGGTTCAAGTTCATTTCATACACGAACATGTGTTAAAGCACAACATCCAACTTCAATTTTGTCCAACTGCTAAACAACGAGCATATATTTTTACAAATTCACTTGCATGTGACAAGTTTGAGTTGTTCAAAGCAGTTCCTCTCCTCATATCTTCAGACAATGCACAATTAAAGAGGGGAATGTTAGGATAAAATATTATTATCCTAGTATAAATAATTATGCATAGTCCAATAATTAATAAATTTCATTAATTAAATGTTTTATGGTTATATTGTTACATGGTTAATCAATCATACTTTTGTTTGTATTTGATTATTTTGGGAGTTGTTATATTGTTTTGAACAATATATTTGTTTTTATTTAATTGTTGCTTCTCGGGTGATTTGGAAGCTTGTTTATTCTGGTTTTTGGTTGCACCTGTGCAACTCATTTTCCCGGATGTATTTGGCTGTGCAATATCTATAAATATTGCAGCCCATCCTCTGTACTTTTTTACTTGATTGAGATTAATAAAATAACACAGGCTTCCATCCCTGTTTCTCAATCTACATTAATTGCACGAAGGAATCTGAAAGTCTGAAACCCAAAACCTTGAAATTCTGAAATTTCAAAATTTTTGGGTTTTGAAATTCGGAGATCGGGAGATGAAATATGTGAATTGGGAATGAAAAGTTCTGAAACCCAAAAGCCCAAAATTCTAAAATTTTGGACTTTCAGACTTTTGGACTTCAGAAGTCCAAAAGTGAAAACCTCAAAAATGACCCAGAGAATTCCGAAACCTGAAAGCTTGAAAGTCTGAAATTTTAGACTTTCAGACTTCAGAAGTCTGAAAGGGATTTAACTAAAAGTGTGACCAAAAGTTCTGAAACCTAAAATCCTGAAGGTCCAAAATTTCAGACTTTCAGGGTTTCAGACTTCGGAACTCCGGGTTTAAAAATTGCTAATTATTAAGTAAAAACTCTGAACCCCAAAAGCCCAAAAGTCTAAAATTTAAGACTTTTGGGGTTTCGAACTTCAAGAATTTGAAAACAAAATTTCAAACTCGCGCCATTAAACTCTAAAAGAGAAAATATGTGAAATTCGAAGTCTAAAATTTTAGATTTCAGGAGTTGGAGAATTTTCAATTTACATTACAGAATACCCATACACAGGATTTTCTAAAAAAATTGTCTGACTACTTTTGACATCTAATTCTCAAGGTAGATTAAAATGTTAACATTTTGGGTGACCTCCAGGGAATGATTTCCTGCTAAGCTCTTAGACTAGTAGCCTTAAGAAAATCATTGGGAAAAGGAGTCATAAAATAAAACTAAAACAAAACATAGAAGACATAGAAAAGAAAACAAAATATGTGCAAAGCACTTGGAGGAAAAGAAAATGAACAATGTACAGGGTGGAACAATCTCCAAAGAAAGCTGTGAGATGTTTCTCATTCACATGAATAGGAAAATCTTCTCTGTTGAGTCTGGATAGATGAAATGAATTCACCTCTTTGCAACTTGTAATAATATAAGGCCCACTCAAGAGAGTGTCAAACTTGGCATGCTTGCCTTGCATGGCTCTATCTTCATCCCATTTGAGAACCAAGTCTCCTTCTTAAAAATGCCTATTAGAATATATCTTGTCGAAGGATTTCTTAACTTGAGCCTGATGTTGGCTTAAAGTTTTCATATCCTTTTCTCAAACTTCCTCTAATTCCATGAGTGCAGCAAACATCACTGTTAAGGAGCCGTTTTCCATAACTTTGAGCTGATGAGCCAATTCCAAAGAAGGTAATTCCAAGGAGAGTGGAAGCTTTGCCTCCCTTATGTATACCAGCATAAAAGGTGAGTTTACAATGGCCTTTTTAGGTGTGATTCAATCTTCCCATAAGGCAGTATTAAGTTGTGTATGCTAGGTTATTTTGTTAGCTTCCATCGTTCGTTTGATGATCCTTATGAGATTCTTGTTACTGGATTCAGCAAACCCATTTCCTTGTGGATAGTAATTATATGAAATATTGAGATAGACCCCGTTCATAACTACCCACTCACTTAACTTTAAACTAAGGAAAGCCATTGCATTATCAGAGATGACGGTAAATGGAACACCGAACCTTGTCATTATATTCTCTAGGAATTCAAGGACGGTCTTTTCGTTACTTTCCTTTAAGGACACTGCTTCTGTCCAATGAGTGAAATAATTTGTTGCGGTGAGGACCCATTTATGTCCATCCTTAGAGTATTGATCATTCCAATAAAATCTAATCCCCACTGAATGAAAGGTTGATCTACTGGAATGGGATGAAAATGAAGAGCTGTCAGCCTCCATTTTCCTACAAAAAGAGCACATTCTTTACATTTCCTCATCCAGAGATGAGCATCTTTGAAAAATTCTGGCTAGTAGTAATTGGATCATGCATGATCTTGGTAGCACTTGTTTGTGTAGTGTAATGCCCTCCGGATAGACCATTGTGAAATTCCTCTAACATCCTATTTACCTTCTCTAGCTTGATGCAACATAGAAGAGCACTGTTTAAATCCTTTAGGAAAAGAAAATTATCTACCAAGGCATATGGAATGGTTTGGAGTCAAAAAGTGCATCATTGGACTTTATAAATATTTGGAGGATATACCCCTGAGAGGAGGAAATTTTTAATATTAATCAACCAATCAATCTAGTAATTACCTTCAATAGCATTTGGAAGCGTAACATCTTCCATATCTTTGGTCTCCCTGTCCACAACCAGCTGCTGACACAAACCCTTGCCCCTTACAAGCTTAGTGAATTTAATGTGCACGTCATACTCCATTACTTTTGTAATCCACCCAGCACATTTCTCATTCATCTCTTTATTCAACAAAAAAATATTTGATGCCAGGATGAGAGACCATTAAATGGGCTTTGTTGTTGGAAAACAGGTGCCTTAATTTCTTTAGAGATCGAATGACTGCAAAGACGTAATTTTCAATGAAGGAATATTTAAGATCATATTCCTTGAGAGATTAACTAGAAAAGGAAATTGGTTGTTCCATCAGATCATCATTTTTCTAGGTTAGAATCCCTGAAATACTTTCCTAACTTGCGAAATCATAGAGGATGAAATATTTGTCAAAACTGGGATTTACCAGTGTGGGAGCTTGGGAAATGGCCATTTTGATAGCCTCAAAACTCTCTCTCCCCTCTTTTTTCCATGAGAATGGAATGTTCCTTTATAGCATGGCCGTGAGTGGTTTAACCAATATTGCAAATTGAGAAATGAATCTCTGCACAAAATTTATGGTTCCCAAGAAACTTTGGAGACCTTTCTTATGACTAGGAAGAGATAAGGACACAATGGAATGGATCCTAGCTAGATCAATGGATAGTCCTTCCACTAAAACAATATGTCCTAACAAATTTTCTTCCTAAACTAAAAAAAATGCACTTTTCTTAGATGTGTGATATGATCTTCGACATGCTTATTCCTTGGACAACCCAAATGACATCGTTGATTTTTTGTAGCCCCTACATTGGACAACCCAAATGACATCTTGTTGTAAGCGTACATGCCCCACTTAGTAGTGAAAGCCGTTTTGAATTGATCAGATTCTTGGACCAGAATTTGATTATACCCTGAATATCCATCAAGAAAAGAAAACCTTTGGGCCCCCTCCACTATTTGGAGGATTTTCTCCATTGACAGAAGAGGGTAGTGATCCTTCAATGAGGCGCAGTTCAAATCCCTAAAGTCCATGCATAGCCAATCTCTTCATTCTTATTCCTTACAGGAACTAGATTGGCTACCCATGAGGAATGTTTGATGAGAAAAATTATGTAGGCCTCGATAAGATTGGTTAGCTCTTTCCTCATTAGTGTCTCAATTTTAGGATTGATTGTCCTCTGCTTTTGAAAAACTGGTTTCAAGCTTAGATCCAGATCAATGGTATGTTGATCTAAACCAGGATCAAAACCACACAGATCTTTATAACTCCATGCAAAAATATCACGATAGTCTTGACATAGTTCAATGAAAATTTTATTTTCTTGAGCAATGCATACCTTACCAATTTTTATTTTTTTTTCACTTGCCACCTCGAGCTCTTCAAAATCCTCTTCCTTGACCACCATATTAGTGCTCTATCATTTGGCTTGATCATCTAAATTGAAGATAAATTCTAATGTAACTAGGTGTTTTGGTAGCTTGTTTCCTTTCAGCTGTATAATTTGATCATTGTAAGATTTTTGAAGTTTATCTTGATGTTTGGCAGTGAGCTTTACTTCTTGTTATAGGAAGAGAACAATCTATTGATCACTATCGAACACCTACCAACTACTTATGTTATCTGGTACTGTGGGACGAACCACCATTTTGACCACATGTTACTCTTCTTTCATGATGTCTGTAGGTACATCATATTAGGATCCAATAGTAGCTAGCCTGTCAGCATCTTGCTTTTACTTTATGGGGATTACATGAATTCCAAAATCTTCAAAATCTTCTATCAGGTCCTACACCCAATTTTTATATGATCTCAGTAGATCATTTTTTGATGCACTATGCAATGTGACTTGGTGTACAACAAATTCACTATCACGAAAGATGGTCAAGGTTTGGATTCCTCTTCTTCGGGATAGATGAATTCCTTGTATGAGAGCCTCATATTTGGAAACATTATTATTTTAGCTAAATTTCAACTGAAAAGAAGAGAAATATTTGTCTCCTTTTGGAGAAATCAACATGACCCCTGCACCAGATCCATTTTTACTTCGTGACCCATCAAAGAACATTTTCCACAGTCCTTTTGTATCACTTGATGCTTTAACAAGTTGAGGTATGATTGTATTATCTTCATAAATGTAGTATGTCCCCAATCCTTTTTCTTCCAGGAGAAACAAAAATGATTCTTCATCTGCTGATAAATTGGCATAGGGATCATATTGTTGATTAATACTTACTTCGTTAAGCACTGTGTCAGGAACTTCTTCCGTGAGATTCGTTGGCTCGTGATCTGTATCCTCCTCATCTAGATCACCAATGGCATGATTCCCATTTATGGGTTTAGCAGTGTATGGTTCCACATGATTATGACAAATGGGTTCAACTCTTATAGTCACCTTTGTACTGTACTAATTTCTAAGGATCATATGCGACCATTTTGATGACAAATAACCACCCATCTTGGCAGTGAACTGATGTGATAAGAAAATGGAAAAAAGGGGAGGGAGATCAATAACAGATATGTCTTATGTGAATGTCAAGCTAGGAAACAGGCATGGATAGTAAGCTGAAACCCCTTAATGACTCCCACAGTTTGGACTACAGTACCATCTAACTAGACAAATCCTCTTGAAATTGGAGTGTATGGAATTCATAATACATCTGCAATCTGTTTGGGCATTACGGAACTACTGGCCCCATAATCGATCATACAATTGTGCACCAAATGATTACTGATAATCAGTGAGATATATAATGGTGGAGGCTTACTAGATTTAGAAAACACTTTTGTTTTAGGTTGGCACAGGTTGGTTGCCACTACTACTTCTTCACTTGATGATTTGTGTTGGTCTGAAAATCTATCGTGAGAGCAGATCTATGGATAGATGAGCCAAAAATGTGTAGGGCATAGCCCCTCTTTGAGACAACAAAGCAGAAACTAGTTTATTGCTATTCTACCAGCAGGAACTTGTGCAAGTCTTACAATATTCTGCCTTCAGGGAGTTTAGGATCTCATCCCAGTAGAGGTAGTTTCGACGAAGAACAGAAAGGAATGAAGGAAGGAAAGGAAGGAAGACGGATCTGAAGGGAGAAAAGAAATGAATTCCAAAGTAGAAAGGTCAGAGGGTCTATGTTTTGGGCTGGTAGTAAACAGAGCCGAACCTACTTGCATAGACGAACAAAGCAATACTGATGAACAAGTGACAAAAAAGTAGAGATAGATCCAACAGAATAAACGCACAGATCTGACATAAGAAAGATCAGATGCCCATAACACACATATTCATCACAAAGTCTTAATATTTGTATTAATGTTTCTTCTGTTACAAAAAGTACAAAGCCTTTTCTTCTCACTTCTATTTTTCATCTAAAAAGTGTCCACGCTGAATACAACAAGTATGTCTAGTATTTATAGAAGAAGAAGAGGAAAGAAGACAAAAGCAAACCAACCACTTACAAAATATCTAAAAAGTCAACAGTTGACTTGGGCAAGTTTTTGGATGGCAACATCCCATGGTGCAACATGGATGATGTCATCGTGTATGCCAACATGCCTTTTTAAATATTTTACAAAAAACGATCAATGGATCCCAGGAAGAAACTACTCTTCAGTGTAAAAGGGTGCACTTTTCAGCATGTTGACAGGAACTTCTCAGCGCCTTGGCGCACTTTTCTGCATGTCAACATGAACTTCTCAGCACCTTAGGCGCACTTTTCAGTCATGTCGACAGGAACTTCTCAGCGCCCTTGGGGTGCACTTTTTAGCATGTTGACAGAAACTTCTCTGTGCCTTGGAACATTTTCAGCATGTCAATTCCTCTGCGCCTTGGGTGCAACTTTTCTGCATGTTGACATGTCAACATGAACTTCTCAGCGCCTTGGGCGCACTTTTCAGCATGTCGACAGGACTTTCTCAGTGCCTTGGGTCGCACTTTTCTGCGTGTCAACATGACACTTCTCAGCGCCTTGGACGCACTTTTCAACATGTCGATAGGAATTCTCTCAGCACCTTGGGCGCACTTTTCTAGCATGTCGACAAGGAACTTTCTCAGCACCGTGGGCACACTTTTCAGCATGTCGACAGGACTTTCTCAACACCTTGGGTGCACTTTTCAGCCTGTCAACAGGAAATTCTCAGCGCCTTGGCAAAAAAGACTGAAAAATGGCTAAGTTCTTAAAACTTGATTTCTGAAAGGGAAATTTGGGCTTCTTTGAACGTTGTCAAACTTCCTTGGGGCCAAAACAAAATTTTCGGTATGGTTACCTGCAAATTTGCCCTTGACAATTTTGTAGGATAACAGGCTGGCTCTTTCTGGGGACTATCTTTGAGTGAAACTTAAGGGTAGAGAATCCCAAATTTTTCATGTGCCTATCCATTGGGTTGGAGAGTCAAAAACAAGGGCAACCGGAGGGCGAACAAAACAGGAACAAAAAAAAGGGAACACACGACAACAGAAATCAAAACACACAACTGAAAGCAAACTGTACAAAGAAGAGAGCAAGCTCTACTTCTTGAATATTTTCATATGCTGCCCGCTATAGGGAAGCGGAGAGCTCGGTTCCATCTATATACGAGAGATAGAAGCTATTATCTCTATTGAGCTGCGTGATCTTAAAAGGCCCTTTCCATAGAGAATTGAATTTTCCATGCATGCCCTTCGGCTCTCTTCGCTTGTCCCACAAAAGGACGAGATCTCCCATTTGAAAATCCCTCTACTTGGCCATTCTTATCGAACAGTCTCTTGACTTGATTCTGATGTTCGGTGATCCTGTCGACCACTCTTACTCTTTTTCTTCAAGCTCTGATAGATACATGATCCTCTTTTCAAGAGAATTTTGGAAAGTTTCATCTTCAATTGCTCGTGCCAAGCAGTAGAGCAGGGAGTTCTGCAGAAATGGGGAGCTTCACAGCATCGATTCCATATAACACTTGAAAAGGTGACATACCGAGAGATCTCTTGGGAGTAATGCGGTCTAGCCCACAAAGCATCATATAATGACTTGTGCCATGACCGTGATTCTTGTCATCTACACTAGCTTCCGTATGATGGCCACTAGGTTTTTATTACTAGGATTCTCGCCTGACCATTTCCCTGGGGGTAATAATCTGAGGCGTGAGCCAAGGTTATCCCGTGTTCATAGCAAAAACCAACTTCCTCATGAGGAGAAGTTGGAAGCATTATCAGCAACGATTTTGTGTGGAATGCCAAATCTCACGATGATATTTTCCTTGATGAAGTTGCAAACAACTTCAGAAGTGGCATGTCTTGACAGGTATGGCCTCCACCCATTTGGTGAAGTAATCTATTGTTGTCAGGACATAACTATGTCCGGAACTTGATTGGGGATGGAGTGCTCCAATAAATTCAATTCCCCACTGCCTGAATGGTTCATCAATAATGACCGGCCTGAGGGGAAAAGCAGCCAATTTTGGTTTGCCAACAAACTGTTGGCAAAGCTCACATTTTGCTACCCAGGTGGCTGTATCCTGAAACAACGTTGGCCAATAGTACCTGGCCCAGATGATCTTGTGTGCTGTCACGGAAGAGGAGAAGTGACCACCACAGGCTGAATCATGAAAACTCTCAAGTAGCTTTACCTGTTGTGGCTTGTCAACACATCGCAAGAAGATGCCATCAATTCCGCGTTTGTATAAACAGTTCATCCCAGATGACATATCTGGCTGCTCTGAGATTTATAGCACGCTTCTCCTTTGAAGTTAGATGAGCTGGACACTCACCATAAGTGAGAAATAAAGTGCAATATCAGAATACCATTCATCGCTAGTCGACAAATAGAACCATGGGTAGAGAATCGGCTTTCTCCAGCTGGCTTTGTGCTCCATTGGTGCAATCATCCTTTTCCTCAGGGTCTCCTGAATCTTTGGTTTTCAGCCATAAGATGGCATAGGCCCTTGCCTCTTACCAGCTTGGTTGGTTTTATATCTAGATCATACTCTTGAACCTTTGCAATCCAATTTCCCCACAAAATCCCTAACTCCTGTTGAGTTAAGATTGACTTGACTACCGTGTCAGGGACCAGTACTACTGTATGAGAGTTTAGAATATAATACCTGAAGTTCTTGACTGCTTTGACAATGGTGAAGGCATGTTTTTCCAACTGAGACATCTTTAATTCGTGAGGCTTGAGGGGAGAGCTCATGAATGCAATTGGAGATTCAACATCTTCAGAATTCTTTTGCATTAAGATGGCTGATACAGTATGCTCAGATGCATAGCTATACATGATAAAATCCTTGGAGAAATTAGGACATACCAGGACTGGTGCATGAGTGACGGAGGCTTTTATATCCTCGAATGACTTCTTTCCTTCTTCGCTCCACCGGAAATTTTGTGACCCTTTCATCATGTTTGATATGTGGCGAGTCTTTTTAACAAAGTCGGGAACAAAGCGCCTGAGAAAATTCACTTTTCCGAAGAAAGAGTGAACGCTGGTCTTTCTTGTGGGTAAAGTAAGGCTCTGAATAGCCCTAACCCTTTCGGCATCTATCTTCATCCCTTCTTTGCTTAACAACGTGTCCCAGCAACTTTCCCTCCGTGACTCTTGAAAACAGACTTTTTGGATTTAGGGAGATCCCGTGTTCTCGGTATCTAGTCAATACTTGCTCCAAATGATCACAATGATCACTTCACTATTTAGAGAACACAGTTAAGTCATCTAAATAGACTACGATGACCTTTCCCATCATACCTTTGAACGTGCAAGTCCATGGCCCACTGAAAGGTGGCGCCGGCGTTGGTCAGAGCCAAAAGGCATCCTGCTATAAGGCGAATGTACCCCAGGGGGTAGTGAATGCTGTTTTGAATTGGTCTTCAGGTGAGACTTCAATCTGATTGTAGCCTGAAAAACCATCAAGCATGGACAAAATTTCTGATCCAGTCACTACCTATAGAACCTGATCCATTATGGGAAGGGGGTAGTTGTCCTTCAAGGATGCTTGATTCAAGTTACGAAAATCTATGCAGATGCGTATTTCACCATTCTTCTTTTGTACTAGTACGATATTTGCCACCAGGTACTGTGGTGGATAGGAAAGATGATTCTTGCATCCAACATTTTCTGAATTTCAGCCTGGATGGTACCTGAGATCTTAGGATTATAGTGCCTCTGTTTCTGGCGAAAGGGTTTGACATCTTCCTTCAATGGGATGTCATGCTGGACGTCCTTTGGCTTGAAAGACTTTAGATCAGCATAAGACCATGCCAATACATCCATATATTTCTTCAGCAATTTGACGAACTTCCACTTTTCTTCAGGTGTGCAACTTTTTCTGATGTTCACAAACTGCGGATGTTCCATACCGTACCTAGATTGACCGGTTCAGTCTCTGGAGAGGAGTTAGGATTATCTTGCCTTTTCTTCTTGACAAAACGATCATGTCTGTTGAACAAATTCCAGAGAAACCAAACCTTTTGGAATTTTATTTCCTTTGAGATGACATATGCCATCACTTCCTTTTGATTCATTGTCTTGATCAGTAACAGATTCACGACATGCAGAAGTGGATCCTTCAAAATGAAGCTCACTGAAATTTTCTACCTTTTCCAGGAAGGCAATAAGTTGATTGTCGTCATTGAATACCTGCCAGTGCTAAGAGTTGTCTGGCACACTTGGGCGGAAAACCACCTCAATGGTATATGTGTCTATTTTCAACCTGGGTGAGGGAGCATGAGGGATGCTGAGACAACTAATGAATCTGACCATATCATTCTGAGCTCTTGGAATGGATTTTATTGAAAAAGCATCAAACTCCTCAATGCTGTCCCATACCGCGTTGCGGTAATGTCCTGAGCCTTTCATTCTTCACTTGGTATATCCTTTTCACTTGATTTACGACCAGCTCTGCATCACCTTGTACTTTTAGGTTCTTGATTCCTCCTTTCCCCTTGCGGCTTGCATGCCAAGTAGCAAAGATTCATACTCAGCAGTATTATTCGTGTTGAAAAAATGCAACTTGAAAGAGAGAGGGATAATCTCCTCCTCAGGAGATATTAGCACAGCTCTAGCATCGCATCCGCTAGTCGCACAACTACCATCAAACTGTAATTTCCAAATCTTGTTAAGATCCTCTTCTTGGACGAGGACATGTCCATTTTTTCAGACTCAGTAGATAAGAAATAATTTCCCATCCCTGATGATTCAAAGAGAATTTGGGCTTTGGGGTCATCGGAGTTAGTAACCAAGTACTTCTTTTGTGATTCAGGCTCCAATGTCTACATTACACCTTTGACGGGGATTCTGGCCTTAGACCAGTCCATATGAATCTCTCCACCAACCTCACTGCAAAATCTCCTTCCTAGTAGGATTCCATATGCTGCTCGGAATATCGGCAACGAGGATGGTCATCTTTACTCTTTTCTCTGGGAACGCTGCAAATGCAAACTACGCGTCTTTGATTTGACCAATCAATGGAACCTGTTTGGTTTCCAAGGAGTAACATCTTCCGAAAGGCTTGGTAAGGGTGAGGCCCAGAGGCATGGGTGACCTTTGCCAGCATGACGTTATCGGAAGCCCCAGAATCAATTATGTAGTTGCTTAGCTTGTGACCATTGATTAGGAGGGAGAGATAGAAAGGTTCTATTTTTCCTGATGCAGAAGTCGAGGAAAAATTTATGCGAGATGCAGGAGGAGTAGAAAGGATTCCTTTTGGGGAAACCTGAGTAGTTATGATAGCTTGGTTTTGGATGTATTCAGTCAACCTTACAAGCTGCTCAGGATTAGACTGAAGATATTAGCTTCATGACATTTGGATCTTGGTCTTTTTAGCATGATCGATTATGTCAAACGTGGCCAAGGGTTGAGTTGATGAAGGAATGAGTCCCTCATTTCGCGATGGTAGGGTAGGATTACTGGTCTTGATAGGAATATGAGAGGGCTGATTCGGAGGGGAGATAGGGGAAAAATATTTCTTCGAAAAAGACTTAATAACAGGTTGAGTCAGGAAGGGGATTACCTCTTTTAGCGATGGTTGGAGGCGTGTTTGACACGACCTTCTCTTTTTACATCCTGGCAGCAACTTCTGCTTCTTTTCCTTGCGAGCGGGTGAAAACAACATATGACTGTCCTGCTTGCATATCCTTGGGTACCCTCTTCTTCATCAGATTCCTCTTCATCAAATTCCATATACCCGATAGTAGAGTCGCCAGTCGGTTCATGCCGACATCTTGATCATATTCACCTGGTGATGAAGTTTATTAATAATTTTGCTCCTCTTCTTCAATTTCGACTAGAGCATTGACCAGAGGGGCCTCGAGCACCAACTGTGGAGTAGCTATGCAGGTAGGCGTGGCCTTTGTGGGACGTTGTTTGAAGTGAAATTTCTCTGTGGGATATCCCGGTACGAAGAGCTGGGAGAAGCTGAGCTAGCTACTTCTTTAATGCGAGCAAGTCATTCGCCATCTTTTGAAATGCCAGATCGGATGAAGTGGCGGAAGAAGGGATTGAAGATTTGGGCTTGGACGGTTCTCTTTTTAATTCACCAGATATTAGCAAGTTATTTTCAATCCATATGGCAGCAGCTTGGGTGAGAACCAAAGTAGTGACCTGTTCTTGCAAGAATAAGAAACTTACTTTTGAGCTCATGGCATTTACAAAGAAACACTTCTGATTTTCCGGTGTTAGGCAGCATGCCAGGCGGCACACGGTTGATTAGTGAATTGAAATGGGTGATGAAATCATGCATGGTTTCATTGACCTCCTTCTTCAGGTGAGTGATATTGGACAGTAACGCGAGTGTGTCCTCTAAATGCTTATACCTTTCTTCAAATGTAGTCTGTAAGGTGGCCCAACTAGTGATAGATCCGGCCGGCAAATGTTGAAACCATTCTGCTGCAGGTCATTGCAAGGTCTCTAGAAAGAGCCTAACTGACACATCTTCATGGATCACATCCAGAATGTTGCATGACATGATGAATGCAGATATGTGTGAATCTGTACTTTGGTTCCCACTCCCATCAAATCTTGGTAAATTCTTTTGGTTTCCATGAGGGAGCGTGTGAACAGGATGTCGCAAAGAAAGAGGGCCCATAGCATTTCCCCATGGTACTGCCATTTTAAAATCTGGAAAAAGGACGTGAGTTGGAAGCACGATTCCCCTAAGCAACAAAGCACTGCAAAGAGATGAGGATGTTCCTTGTGAAGAATGATTCCTTCGTGGAGGTGAGACACTTCTGGCCATGACCGATCAGCTGAACTTAGCGACGAGAAGCGTGCCGGTGTAACACTGAAGTTGTGCCTTTGAAGTAGATCAAAAGTAGGATCAACTTCTCCATGAGCTCTCCTGCTACGAGTAAATGGTTCACCCACCAGTGTATCTTTCAGATCTGCAATATTTTGGAGCAGATTTTAAAAACTCTTTTTGGTTGTACTTGCTGATTTTTTGATTTTTCTGACAAAAATCAGAAGCATGTACTTTTCTAAATATTTAATTTTATCCCTCTTTTGAAAACCGATTGCAGTTTAATGACAAAGATCAGCAAGGATAAAATGATGGTCAACTTAGTAAGCTCATTTTCAGATCTTAGAGTTGACTTTTTGGTAAGGGTTTTGAAATTTTGCAAAACAGTCAAAAACTCAGATCTACGGAAAAATATGGGTTTTTGTAAAAACTCAGCGAACTAAAGATCTCTAACTAGTCCCAGATCTATGGATCCCTGAAGAAAATTTTCAGTTTGGATCACTTTTTGCAAAAATTTTGGATTTTAAGCAAAAGTTAAAATTTGCAAACAAGTAGTGATTTTTTAATTTTTACTGATTTTCTAACATACCACTACCATAGATCTGTTTTGTTCCCCAGTAGAGTCGCCAAAAACTGTTGGTCTAAAAATCTATCATGAGAGCAGATCTATGGATAGACGAGCCAACAGTGTGTAGGGCATAGCCCCTCTTTGAGATAGCAAAGTGAAACTGGTTTACTGCTATTCTACCAGCAGGAACCTGTGCAAGTCTCACAGTATTCTGCCTTCAGGGGGTTTGGGATCTCATCCCAGTAGAGGTAGTTTCGACGAAGAACAGAAAGGAATGAAGGAAGGAAAGGAAGGAAGACGGATCTGAAGGGAGAAAAGAAATGAATTCCAAAGTAGAAAGGTCAGAGGGTCTATGTTTTGGGCTGGTAGTAAACAGAGCCGAACCTACTTGCATAGACGAACAAAGCAATACTGATGAACAAATGACAAAAAAGTAGAGATAGATCCAACAGAATAAACACATAGATCTGACATAAGAAATATCAGATGCCCATAACACACATATTCAGCACAAAGTCTTAATATTTGTATTAATGTTTTCTTCTGTTACAAAAAATACAAAGCCTTTTCTTCTCACTTCTATTTTTCATCTAAAAAGTGTCCACCCTGAATACTACAAGTATCCAAGTATTTATAGAAGGAGAAGAGAGAAGAAGACAAAAGCAAACCAACCACTTACAAAATATCTAGAAAATATCTAAAAAGTCAACAGTTGACTTGGGAAAGTTTTTGGATGGCAACATCCCATGGTGCAACATGGATGATGTCATCGTGTATGCCAACATGCTTTTTAAATATTTTACAAAAATGATCAATGGATCCCAGGAAGAAACTACTCTTCAGTGTAAAAGGGTGTACTTTTCAGCATGTCGACAGGAATTTCTCAGCGCCTTGGGCGCACTTTTCAGCATGTCGACAGGAACTTCTCAGCGCCTTGGGCACACTTTTCAGCATGTCGAAGGAACAGCGAACTTTTTAGCAGTGAAAGGAACTTCTCAGCGCCTTGGGCACACTTTTCAGCATGTCGGACATGAACTTTTCATGTCGACCATGGACTCCTTGGTGCACTTTTTAGCATGTCGACACGAACTTTTGCAACATGTCCTTGGCGCACACTTTTCAGCATGTCGACAGGAACTTCCTAGCGCCTTGGGCACACTTTTCAAGCATGTCGATAGGAACTTCTCAGTGACCTTGGGTGCACTTTTCTGCATGTCGACAGGAACTTCTCAGCGCCTTGGGTGCACTTTTCAGCATGTCGATAGGAACTTCTCAGCGACCCAACTCAAAAAGACTAAAAAATGGCTAAGTCCTTAAAACTTGATTTTCACAAGGGAATTCAGGCTTCTTCGAACGTTGTCAAACTTCCTTGGGGCCAAAACAAAATTTTCGGTATGGTTACCTGTAAATTTCCCGTGATGATTATGTAGGATAACAATCTGTTGGTAGTACCAAAGTTTTTCATAAGCCTCCCATACCAGGTTCCTCTGAGATCCAGATTGAGAGCACATCCCACATCGTGAATTGGACTCAAATTAGTTTTCTTCATTTGCTCCATAATGCTGAACGGAATTGCCCCCTACTTTGCTAATACCTTTTGGGGGCATTATGAGTCTTATTGGAAAATGCCTATTGGGCATTGTGATGCTTGAAGTCCCATCCTTTGTTGTAGACTACATCCGTGGATACTTATGGTGATTTCTTTCCCATGCCTTTAGTCATTTTATATTTGTGTTAGGGAATGTGAAATAGATTCCTGATCAATTTTTGAAGATTGTGGGTCTATTACCCTCTTCTTGAAGAACTTGTGTTGGATGCTACAGTGGAGGCATCAATATTCAAAACAACAAAAGTCTTCTGTTTGCCAATTTAGTAACGTAGTTTCATTAGAAGGTTGGTCTTGAATTTCATGAGTGGATGGTCCAGAGCATGATTTCAGGTGGAGTGGATATGCTTAGGACCATAAGGGCCTGACTCAGAACTCTATTTGGGAAAAGTATTTTGGTTAAGGTACCAGGCTGATCAACAATTTGGATAACACCACTCATAATATTGAATGAGGTTATTTTGGAATCTGGTACTATGGCTTTGGATGAATTGGTAATAGAAGGGAAAAATTTCAAAGGCTTCACGCTTGATGCTTGGACAATAACCTGGTTTTTTGGCCTAATTATTTCCTTGAAAAAGAGGGCAATTTGCTTGATATTAGGATTGGAATAGCCAATCATATTGGGACTTCTACCTTTTCATCGCTACAATATCATTTCCAAAGGTCTGCTAAAAGTGTTTTTACTTCAAATAGATCATTTGAAGAGGTTGGGGTAGATTGAGATGGCTGAAACAAAGGTTGTTGGAATAGGTGTATTAATAGGCTGAACCAATTATTTTTAATATTTGGAGGAAAATGGCCATGGTTGGTTGGGGAGCTATCTTTCCCCAGCCGGAATCAAGGAATTTTCCACATTTATGGCTATGTCATGTAAGCATCAAGTAATGTAGTCCCTCCCATGGATTTTAATTATAACTACTACATCGCTATTCAAAGCTCACATAATAGTACAAAAATTCATTATTTGGAGAGAGCTTAATGAGTGCTGGAATCCTATGTCCAAGTCCTGTGAAATTGGAAGTTGAAAGCTCACTCATGTACTCCTTGGGAGCTACTCTTTATGGTGAGTGAGCTATGTCTAAGAATGATAGGTGATCACTCTTGTCTTTGAATTGTTTGCAGAGCTTCACATCTCCTAACTCGTCCCAAGGGGTTATGCTGTCAATACGTAACCCTCGAAACCATTGAAGTGATTTCCCCCTTGAAGGATAGTTGCCAAAATTCTAACAACATTATCCTCTATGATGTTATGTACTGCGCAGATTATTCCTGGCATATACATCAAGAATGTGTTCTAACAAGAGTAACATGAGTTTCTCCTATGTAAAAGGATAAACTTTTGAGTGCCACAATAGGTGCACTAGGGTCATGCTGAGCCTAACAGAAGCAAACTTCTTGCATTGAAAGGTTTGGGAAACTTGGTTCTGTGCCATAATAACAAGAGGTTGATTTCTACTTGATGGGAGGAAATTCCTTTCATTATGGAGGAGTTGAATGTTCCTCTACGAGATAAAGCTGCAGCTGATGGAGTTAAAACCACACTTTTGGTTCTTCTCTATGGGAGGATACATGAAAATTTTGATATGCTAGTAACTTCCATGCTTTGAAGAAGCTCTCGTCTAAATTATTTGCATAGGTGAATGCATTGATATTTGAAATATAAAGATATAGATTCACCAGGTAATTTGATTTGTGCTAAATGATAAGAGAAGTACTAACTCTCTATCCCATCGGATGTGCCAAAAAATTGTTATCATCAAATGACTGCACCCCCAGAATGGCCAGAATGTTGTTAGGAAATTCAGTGTGATTGGGACACATTAGACCACCTCTCAAGCTATGGACCTTGGGCTTGAGGTGAACCTCTGGAGAAGGCCGATTTCCTCTTCCTAAACTAAGTGATGTACTACTAGTGTAATAAAATGACTATCTAATCCTAGGCTAACATCTTCATGAGTTTTAAGGAAAGAGATTTTGCAGAAATGAAACTATACTAAGGATGGTGATGCACCAAATAAAGGGATGTTTAATATATGGAAGGGTTAATGTGGGTAGGGGTTCTTGTATCGTTGGCCACCTTCACCTATTGCAACTTGGAAAGGGTACAAAATACCACAAACTAGGGCATATGTTCCTTTGTTAAACTTGAGCATACATAAAGGAGAGATCAAATTTGATTCAACACAGTTAATTTATCATGAGGAAAGAACACATGCACATGTCAAACATCTATTTTAGAAACTATGAATAATGATAATATAAATTTAACAACAAAACGAAAATAATATTTTCACACTTGACATAAAAGATAATCACATTACTTCCTCACAACATAAAATAGATAGCCCAAAATTAAGGTAAGCTAACCACTCACACTAAGGAACCATACATTCACAAAGTAATCATTGATTAACCATCCAACACAATAAATTGGATTTCCAATCGAAAGGTATAACTCTGGATATAATTAAAAGGTTTTAGAAATATCTGAAGCACTCTTCCAAGCTTGAAGAGCAACTTCACCCAAAAAATGATCTTTATTTTTATGTCTTATCCCAATGACTTCATGCATTCAAATATTTATAAGTTCTTAGGCTGAGCCATTATAGCTGGGCCCTTAACTAACATTTTACTAAAAATATAAATGTCATTAAATTAAGGGAACACGCTCCCATGAAAATAAAAAGTTTGTTGCAAGGGTTTGACTTAGTCAACCCTACAAATTTGACTGATCCAGAGCTTGGATCTATCTTTTCATGGCCGCTCATCTTTGGCCTAGTTCATCTATTCCTTCCTCTTCTATAGGTTTCTATTGTTCTCCTTCCCACTCAGCCATTCTATGCTTATACTCGATGAAGTGCTTGATGATCCCCTAAATTTCTTCATCTCCAGGTCCATATACATAGTGATTCACAACATCCACTGTCTCAATCTCTTTTGTGATATTGGTTAGCACTCTTTGAAGTTTACTCACAAATTTCTTTAACCTCCCTATGAAATTTTGGCATAAGACCAATTAGTCAATGGAGTCACTGCTGAAATTTTTTGTGACCTCATCATCATGCTTCACCAAATCCTTGAAATTTTCCTTAATTTGATCCTCTAGGAGAGTGTCAATGTTTTCATTGAAAAATTTACAATTAGCAACATCAAAATCTTCTAAGATATAATTCAGGGAATCCGTGATCTCCATTATTTTATCATCCAATTTCTTAATTAAATCTTGCAACACTTGGCTCCGGAATTCCATGGCCTTTTGATATTCAAATAACTTTGAGGAATCATCAATCACCCCTTCTTGAAGGAGCAAGTCAGGGTCTACTTCTCTTATTTCACTCCATGTTGCTAGATTAAAATTCAAGTTGTTATTATCCTCAGAAAATGCTTCGTCCATTTTTTAAATAGTACTTCTCCCATCCTGAAAATCATTGTATATCCCGAAAAATTATTTTATTAAAGGATTAACTTCATGTGAAATTCATTCCATCCATCCATTTACTGATCTCCCTTTCTAGTCTAGCTTTTTGATCTCATGATAAGAAATGTCATCGTTGGTAGATGAAACTGTCATAGTCGTAGTAGTTGAGACTTCAGTAGATGGAGTAGGTTGGGTTAATTTCCTTAGCAATGCAGTGAGCTGTTTGACCTTGAGTTTGAGCTCATATTTTGTAGCCTTATCCTTGTCATATTTTTCCAGTAGAGCCCCAAGAGAAGTTTCCACATCTTGTTTGGCTCCCTCGTGAGTAGCCTTTCCCAATGACAATCTAGAGATATGATAATCTTTCGCTGTAATTATTTCCTTAGTTTTTCCCTCAATGGGAGTAGCAACCTCTATAGTTTGCTCCCCTGATGGATTCAGTTGCAGACTCGAAAAATTCGTTGGCCTCTTGGCCTGTCTTTTGGGCGTATGTTCCAATATACTGAGATCTATAACATCTCCCAGAGGCACCTTCTTCTTTTGCTTTGGAGTCTTCCTAAATGGCCATTCTGGGATGGCTAATGCTGATGAAGATGGAATAGTAGATTTTATACTTGAAACATTAGTCATGACAAGAGCACTAGAAACATTAGTTAGTATTTGGGTGGAAGTGGCAACGATGGATGGGGGTGGATGCAAGGACAACCATAGGAGTTGATAGAATGATGTTAGGGAATGAGATGGAAGGAAATGGAAGCGTAGAAGAAATGGGTGACCCAATAGTTTCTCCAGCTGAGAGAACTGGAAGCGATGAGAATACCTAGGCCATAGAAGGAGATGGGGAAAGAAGAAATGATTGTGGAAGTGGAAGGAACTAATATTGGAAGTGACAATGGAAGAGAAGGAAAAGATGATGGATCTTTTGAGATACTAGGAGAGTCAGTGACTTCAACCACTTCTGTCACAGGTGCTACAGGGGACATAGCCTTGGAAATAGAATCCTTGGAGAGAGATGAGCCACCAAAAATCAATTGATATCTTTTTTGGAACTGTATGGTTTTTTTGGGTTGACCTTTTCCCCTTTGTGGGTGTTGATTGGCTTATGGTTGGTGGGGCCTCTATATTTTTTATGTTGCTCTACTCCCTTGGGTGAGATTCCCAAGGTAACCAACCAACTGTAAGTTCTATGAAGAATGGACCCCTCCCCTCTCCTTTTTATTGCAATATTCCTCTACATACCAATCAATCCATGAAAATGGTTGATTGGTAATATTATCATTTTTGTATGCCACATCCAAAAACTCATCATTATATTGCATATCTTTTATGAAATCAACTATACCAAACTGCTAAACTTCATCCAAGGTCAACCTCTCATAATACCTTTGTCAGATGATGTATTCATCCTGAAAATGAATCCAGATATCCTCCAATTGGGGCACATGGGCACTAGAATGACCTGTTTCACTAACTTTACCCCAATAATTGAAAATGGTCCATGGATGAAACGTTCGCAAGGTTACTTCGGCCATTTTTTCATCTACATTTTTGGCCTTATGAATATTCGGGCATGTGTATGACAAAAAAGAAGGCATCATTAACCCTATGAAAATGCCCTTCTCCCTTAATTAAATGTGAGCTAAGGATAGAAATCATAAATTTGGGAGGTGCTGTGAATACCTTTAGTATTTAACCCAGGGAAATCTCCCATAGCAACGGTCACATAAACCAAGAAGGATGTCATATAGAAAATATTTTTGGAAAGCACTTTTCTCAATTGATAGAAAATGGAGCTATTGATATGCTCCCCCCCATTTGATAAATTCCTTATTTTTCTTGATGGTAGTGATGTACAAGAACATCCATTCTTGAATTCCTTTACAGAGGGAAGACTTGAAATTATTCTTAGTAGCACAATAAGGTCACTGACCTCCTAAACAAAATCTGACCAATGCATGGTTTTTTGTAATTTGGCAAAGCTCTTGGCCAGATAATTTTTCAACATGACCTTTGTGGACAATTCTGATTCCTGTGTCCCAATGCTCCACTACCGAATCTGGTGAAATTGTGGCGTAATCTTTAACGTCAGGAAGTTTGAGAAGATCTTTGAAGAAGTCTGGGTCTAAACGGATTATCACCTTATCATCATCATCTTTGATCGACATAGATCCTTCATCAAAGTGGGTTGCTGTAGCTAAAATCAACTCTGGGAAATGCATGGATGTGGGAAAATTGGCAGCGAAGGACAAGCCCACTATCGTAGATGGCATGCATCCATGGTTTCTTGTTTGGAGCCTTTAATCTTTCCCATAAATCTAGAAAATCAATCTATCCTAGGCGGTGTCCCCTATATTTCCCAAGTCTGAAGATAAGCAGGAGTGAGGAGCAACTCCAAGAAATGAATACTTCATCTTTTCTTTGCCCTTTAACGTGGAAGTAGACATCAAACTCTGTATTTTAGAACCTGATGACTTTCTGTATCCCAAAACCCAAAGGTCCCGTAATCCCAAAAATTATCAACCTGCGAAAACCTGAACTGAAGAATCTCGAAGTGAAAACCTCTGAAACAGAGAAGTACGATTTTCTGAAAATGAAACTTCTGAAAGCCTGACCTCTGAAAACCCAAAAAGAAAATCTCTGAAGTTCTGAAAATGATGATGCCTCAAAAGTTATTTTTGTTGTCGCCAAATCACTGCACCCCCGAATGGCCAGGATGTGAATAGGACGTTCGGTGTGATTGGGACACATGGGATCACCTCTCAAGCTGTGGGACTTGGGCTCGAGGTGAACCTCCGGAGAAGGCCGGCTTCCTCTTCCTAAACTAAGTGCTGTACTACTCCTAGTGTAACAAAAACGATTATCTAGTCCTATGCTAACATTTTCATGGGGTTTTAGGGAAAGAGTTTTACAGAAATGAAACTATACTAGGGATGGTGATGCACCGAATAAAGGGTGTCTTCAGATTCAGGAAGGGTTAATTTGAAGAGGGTGTGTGCACCACAGGTCAACTTCACCTACTGCAACTTAGAGAGGGTACAGGATACCACAGGCTAAGAGACACGCGTTCCTTTTGTTAAACTTTATCAGACCGAGAAATATACCAGTTTCCCAGTGAAGAAGGATGAACTCAAGAAGGGTGAACAGACACCACAACTCAACTGCATGCAATACTTCACCACTCGATAAGCACAGAACTCCAAGAACCTGCAATAGAAACTTAAACTTGCACAGTGTACCTGCAAGTATGAGAAAGGCACAAAGAAGCATAGAAGGATGAAAGGACCGAGATTAGTCACAAAACACACACTTTTATTGCTTCAATAACATGCACAATGCATCATACATTCAGAAGAGGCAATAGTTGCCATTACAGTCTTGAAGAGGAGGCTTGAAAGTTCTCTCAACACACAAGAACAACTTGCAGAAGAGAGAGGACCCTTGAAAAGTATACACTCTTGCCTGAGATATCTAACTGTCCAACTTGTCTGAACTGTTGGAACCCTTTGAAATGAGCTTCCAACTTACATTTATAGAAGAATATGTGAGAAAGAAGAGGAAATGGTCATAATTACATTCCTAAAATGAAGGCCCATGATGTATTTATTACAGTTAGTTGAACTACCTGAGAAGGTTCCATCATGGGTCATTAATTGCCTGATGACCAAGTCTTCTCATTTAATTAAAAGAATATTTAAATAAAATATTTAAATAATAATAATAAATATTATTATTAAAATATTTAAATAAAAATATTAATTTAATTAACATAATGTTGGGACCCCCCCGTTGACCCGTTTGACTTGAAGAGGAGGGGGGTCCATGTGGATAGAGTCTGCACAAATCTCAACTCGGTGAGCTTCGAATCCTCTAACTCGGTGTTGCACTCGATTTTTGACCCCGCACTAACTCTTTCCTTGCTTTGGTAATCGCGCTCTTTTGCATTGAGTCCTTCGAATGGTGAGCTATCAAACTCGATTCTTATCATTTTCCTCTGTTAACTCGAGGCCATTTACGCATTCCTCGTTCAAACTTCATGAAACATCACCACGAGCTCCTTGCGAAGTCACCGAGTTCTTCATCCAGCAAACGATCTTACCTTTCCTGGGCTCAAACTCACTTGAATGTCGAGCTTAACCCAACATTTCTGAAAAGAATGGTTTTACCACAATGCTCACGGTTCTTCCTTATCATATAACACTTGCAGTAAGAATGTTTTAGCTTGGCCATAATAAGCACAATTGTACCCTCCAAACGATGAGAAAATGCCATTATCAATAAAGACCTAATGCTGCCATGATGATGACCCAGGCTTATGCCCATAACATGTCGATAGACACCCTTGAGACTGATTTTTTGGCCAAAGAGACCTTCGGTATTTTGGCAGTGCATTCGGCAATCTAGGCTCCAATCAACAATTATGCCACTATTGGGATCTTAGTATGGCATAGGTAGCTGTGAGCTACACAATATACTCATTTTTCCAGAAACTAAAAAGATCCTTTATGTTACAATTTGCAACACGTAAAATAAGCCCTTCAAAAAATACATTGAACAACTGGGGCAGCCAAGAGGACCTTGGAAAAATGTACAGGTAACAACCATATGAATTCTCCCTTAGTCGTGGATCAAAGCTAATAGAAATAAAGCTAGATAAAACTAGCTTGAAACTACAGTATAATCGTCCATTGAAAAAACACAGTTTCTCTGAACCTGGTAAAAGAATACTTTTATTGTCTGATTGGACGTACATAATGGAAGGGTATAAATATTGCGTACTGCCCACAGAGTTTCTCAAAGAGACCATTTACGAGTAACAAGGATGCACGCAAAACGGCCGACCAGGTATTTCAGAGTTGACCTTCACATTCAATTCGTTTCTAGGAGAAAACAATGCTGAGCAATATGAATCGTTTCACTCTGCACGTAATAAACCTTCATCTCCTGGTTCATGGAAATTCTATGAAGCCTTGAAGGTCGTGACTCCAATCCATCGTACACGGCAGTGAATATGTGTTTCCTGCAACTGCTTGCTGGAAGCGCTAAGAAGGCTTCGACTGTATTGCACACGCCTGCTGCCTGTGCGTGAGAGTTTCTCGCGACCACCGAATGCTATGCGTGGTAAGCGGAATGTGTAGAGCCTCCTTCAAACAACCTTCTGTACATAACGCTGTGAGATTGAGATTGAAAGTGGATGATATTGGCACTGGCATTGCATTGCAGCGTGGGAAATGTCAATTTAGTTGTACCACTATGACAATGAACCACTGTAAGCATCCTCAGAAGTGGTAATATGACCGAGTTCTGAACCTTTCGACTGCTCATTATTCACCTCCACATTGAACGGATCTTCGTTACATTGATCTTCCCCAACCAATTTGCCTATTTACTCGGTCCTTGACTGAGCTTTACTTGTTGAGTCCTTACACATGCACCAGATGGCTTAACCGATAATCCATCTATCTTCATGAGCACGTTCTCGTTTACCATTCCAACGTGTTTTGACCCACTTGATGACTCGCCTGGTATTCCGGAAATAAACTTGAATTCTTCTCTACGCGGAAAACTCACGACGGCTTGTCATTGCAAAGTTTCCACTTGGCAGTGCTGTTCCGAACCTCCCCCGCGCGGAGTGAACAGCTTGGAATGCCATCTACTTATTTCCCATTGGCACTGGTCGCCTGAATCTCCGCATAACGGCTTGGCCACATCAATCCACGGGCCCCGGCCTCAACTTTTCCACGCAAACTTGGCAATTTGACCCGATTTCTCCATTCACGGAAGTCTGACCATGGCTTTCCATCCCAAAATTTCCACTTGGCGGTGCTGCTCCGAATCTCCCCCGCGTGGAATTTCTTCCTTGGCTTGCCATCCACGAAAACCCACTTGGCATTGCTCGCCTTATTTCCCACGTCCGGGATTGGAGTGCGGGGTTTTGTTATCATTTGGCCATATTTCATTTTGGACAGATGGCCACCGACTTCCACCTTTCCGCTCAACGTGAGGAGATATCATTTTCTTGGTGCAAACATTTTCAGCTGTAGCTTGTAAGGTGTGATAATCCCGACAGAATCCTTTGTGCCGGCCAACTTAGTGACTCGCTGAAGATGCTCATATAATTGCAAAGCAAATTATGCTCCATGAATATTCTGATATGAAACAGTCCCACCTCTATGAGATCCGTTTCCATGAGTTGCATTGTAAAATAAATTTAATCAAGTCTCCCGGTAACACTCTTACTGTCACTTAATCGATTTTCATAAAAATGTCTTGAAGGAAAATCCTGAATTTGAGGATGCATACGATGCTGATCAGATAACAACATTGGACAACTTACTTGCTCAAACGGGCTTCTACTATACTGCAACATCCCTGTGCATCGAATGCTCGGCCGCTTTGAGCGTAGAACTGAAATTCTCCTAGGAAAGTGCCGTGAGGAAGTAATTGGTTATACGCAGCAGCTACAGGGTAGAGAAGTAAAACTTATCTCAGAAAATGAGTGGCCTCCAGAGAGAGTTGATTGCGACAGCTGCCGCAGGGTGATCCCAAGGAACCGTTGGTGTTGATCCTGATGTTCTGGTTGCATGCGACCATAGTCGTGATCAGTTGTTGTAAAATCTTGCCGCTGTAGTAGAAGAATGAGATAAGGTTTTAATTGAGTTGTCTCGCCTTTTCATTTTGGAAATTCTCTTCCATGGAAGAAGCTCGACCAAATCTTGAGGCAGCTATTGTCTCTGTCGAGTCATTAAAAATGAATTCATATTCCAACAAGGAAGCATCAATCTCTCCATGTTGAATTAAACCGAGTCGAGCTCGTCATTTCTCTGCCTCAATGAGCCAACCATCGAAACATTATCCACTCCTATCGAGACTCTTTTATGACAAGCCAAAGTTGGACAACCGAACTTACATTTCCTACTCATGAACTCATCTAAGGCTTGTGATCTGAGTTATGACCGAGTTAGGACAAGGCACGAACTCCTTTGATGACTCGTCTCTTTATTCCCGATTTGACACTGTTTTAGCTCGAACGAGCGAGATAAGCTTGTCGAACTCCTCGATAGCTCGTCTTCTTGGAAAAAATGAGCGATCTCACCTGATGACCAAAAGTGGGTCCCTGGGACCAATGTCGTGATTTGATTGTAATAAGGCCCTGTTTTCCAATTTTTCCATGTGCGTAAAATTGGATAACATTTTTGGCGACCTCTCGGGGATGATTGCCTGCTAAGCATGATTCCAGTAGCCTTAAGTCATCCATTGGGCATGGAGTCTCTGTTGGAATCCTGAAAGTAGTATGATTTTCTTTGACACATCCTGAAATCCCCTTGAGTATTGTTGATATCCTGGACCTCCCTGGAATGCTAAGCATGAAGTATACTGTAATCTGATTGAATGCTTTGACACATCCCGGAATCACCTTGATCATTGCCGATATCCTAACCTCCCTGGAATGCTCTCATGAGTATATTGAATCTGTTGAATGCTTGACATCCATGGAACACTGCAAAATTTTTGAATGAAGCAGATTTTGAACTCTTATGGAAATCTTTTTCTTCTCCTTGACACCTTCCAATGATGAAACAATGTGCAGAACAACACAAAACACAACAACAAGGAAAGCAAAACAACAACACGACAACAATGTGCATAAGCACTTGGAGGAAAACACCTAATTTTAACTGTACAGGGGGTGGAACGCTTCTCAAAAACAAGCTTTGAGATGTATCCCATTCACATGAATGGGCAGTTCTTCTCCATTGAGCCTAGATAGACGAAATGAATTTGCCTCTTTGCAACTTGTGATGATGTATGGTCCACTCCAGAGAGCGTCAAACTTGGCATGCTTGCCTGGTTTGGCCCTGTCTTCATCCCATTTGAGAACTAAATCTCCCTCTTGAAAATGTCTGTCGGACGCCTTCTTGTCAAAAGATTTCTTAACTTGAGCCTGATGCTGCTCCAAAGTTTTCATAGCCTTATCTCGTACTTCCTCTAACTCCATGAGTTCAGCAAACCTTACTGTCAGAGGATCACTCTCTATAACTTCAAGTTGATGAGCTAACTCCAAAGAAGGTAACTCCAATGAGAGTGGGAGTTTTGCCTCTCTTCCATATACAAGAACGAAAGGAGAATTTCCGATGGCCCTTTTAGGTGTGATTCGATCTGCCCATAAGGCGGTCTTAAGCTGTGTATGCCAAGTCCTCTTGTTAGTCTCCATTGTGCGCTTAATAATCCTTATGAGGTTTTTGTTGCTAGACTCAGCCAATCCGTTTCCTTGCGGATAGTAATTGGATGAAGTTTTGAGGTATACCCCATTTTTAACAGCCCATTCACTCAATTTCATACCAAGAAAAGCCAGCGCATTGTCTGAAATGATTGTAAATGGAACACCAAACCTCGTCATTATACCCTCCAAAAAATCTAGAACTGCCTTTTCATTGCTCTCTTTTAATGCTACCGCCTCTGTCCATCGAGTAAAATAGTCTGTTGCGGTAAGGACCCACTTATGTCCGTCACTGGATGGAGGATTAATCATTCCGATGAAGTCCAACCCCCATTGAACAAAGGGTTGATCCACTTGAACTGGATGCAGTGGAAGAGCTGCCAGCTTCTGCTTACCTGTGAAAAAGGCACATTCCTTACATTTCCTTACCCAGAGATGGGCATCCTTGAATAAATCCAGCCAATAGTAGCCGGCTCGCATGATCTTGGTAGCTGTTGTTCGTGCGGAATAATGTCCTCCAGATAGGCCATTATGAAATTCTTCTAGTATCTTACTTACCTGTTCTGGTCCTATGCACCGAAGGAGAACGCCGTTCAAATCTTTTCGA
This sequence comes from Taxus chinensis, assembly GCA_019776745.2. Lineage (NCBI taxonomy): Eukaryota > Viridiplantae > Streptophyta > Pinopsida > Cupressales > Taxaceae > Taxus > Taxus chinensis. The sequence goes on along the minus strand of CM034153.1, from coordinate 727,942,888 downwards.
AAGAGAATGCTATCTACCAAAACATATGGGATAGATTGAAGACGGAAAGTTCATCTTTGGTTTTTATCCATGTTTGCCGGGTATGCTCCTGAGAAGATGAAATTCTTCATTTTGGATAACCAGTCAGCTTGATCAACATCCTCATCAGTATTTAGGAGTGTCACGTCCTCATTACCTTTTGATTCCATGTCTGCAGCAAGTTGCTCACATAAACCCTTACCTCTGACAAGTTTAGTGACTTTGATATGCACGTCATACTCCATTACCTTCGTGATCCATCCAGCACGCTTTTCGTTCATTTCTTTGTTCAGCAAAAACTCCTTGACACCTGGATGAGACACCATCAGATGAATCTTGTTGTTGGACAACATGTGCTTGAATTTCTTCAAAGCTCGAATAACCGCAAAGACTTGCTTTTCAATGAATGAGTATTTGAACTCGTAGTCTTTGAGGGATTGACTGAAGAAAGCGATTGGTTGCTCCATCAGGTTATCGTTTTGTTGGGTGAGGATCCCTGAAATGCTCTCTTGACCTGCAAAAGCATAAAGGATAAAATCTTTGTCAAACCTGGGGTTCACAAGCGTGGGAGCTTGGGAAATGGCTGTTTTGATGGCTTCGAAGCTTTCTCGTCCTTCCTTTGTCCATGAGAATGGCATGTTTTTCCTTAGCATGGCTGTCAGTGGTTTAGCCAATGTCGCGAATTGGGGGATGAATCTCCGCACGAAATTTATGGTTCCCAGGAAGCTCTGGAGGCCCTTCTTGTGACTCGGGAGAGATAAGGACATAATTGAATGAATCCTGGCTGGATCGATTGATAATCCTTCCGCTGAAACAACATGCCCCAACAATTTTCCCTCGTGCACTGCGAAAATACATTTCTTGGGGTTAAGTGAAACCCCAAATTCCCTACACCTTTGGAAAACTTTCCTTAGATGCGTGATGTGATCTTCTGCATGCTTAGAGTATACAGTTATATCATCAAGGTAAACCAAAATAATATCGTTGATTAGTCCCTTAAATGCCATGTCCATGGCTCTTTGGAAAGTAGCCCCGGCATTGGACAATCCGAATGGCATTTTATTGTAGGCATATGTGCCCCACTTGGTAGTGAAAGCCGTTTTGAATTGGTCAGATTCTTGGACTAGGATTTGATTGTAACCTGAATATCCATCGAGCAAAGAAAATCTTTGAGCTCCTGCCACCATTTGAAGGATCTGCTCCATCGATGGAAGAGGATAATGGTCTTTTAATGACGCACGATTCAAATCCCTGAAATCTACGCATAACCGGATCTCTCCGTTCTTCTTCCTCACGGGCACCAAATTGGCTACCCATGAGGAATGCTTGATGGGAAAAATTATACAGGCCTCGATGAGCTTGGTTAGCTCCTTTCTCATTAGTGGCTCAATTTTGGGATTAATTGGTCTCTGTTTCTGACGAACTGGCTTAGCATTAGGATCCAGTTCGATGGTATGTTGTGCTAGACCTGGATCAAAACCACGCAGATCTTTATAGCTCCATGCAAAGATGTCATGATACTCTTGACAAAGTTTGATGAAAGCTTCTTTCTCCTCAGAAGTACACACTTTTCCGATCTTAAGAAATTTTTCATTTGATACTTCGACTTCCTCAAAATATTCTTCTTTGACCACCATGTTAGGGCTTTGTCTTTTGGCTTGGTCATCTGAATTGAAAATGGATTCCAAAGTGACTAAACCTTTTGGTAACTTGTTGCTTTTCAATTGGATAATTTGTTCACCATATGACTCTTGTAACTTATCTTGATTTCTTGCAGCAAACTCCGCCTCTTCTTGTAGGAAGAGGACAATTTGGTTGTCACTATCGAACACTTGCCAACTACTCACATTATCAGGGACTGCTGGTCGAACCACCATTTTAACAAATTGCTGCCCTTCTTTCATGATATCAACTGGTATGTTGTATTGTGAACCAATTGTAGCAAGCCTGTCTGCATCTTGATTTTGATCTCTAGGGATTGCATGGATCCCAAAAGCTTCGAAATCTTCAATCAGGTCCCAGACTCGGTTCTTGTATGATCTTAAAAGATCATTTTTGGATGCACTACGTGCTGAAACTTGATGAACAACTAACTCACTGTCTCCAAAAATAGTTAGGGCCTTGATTCCCTTCCTTTGGGCTAGCTGAATTCCTTGCACAAGAGCCTCGTATTCAGCAACATTGTTAGTGCAACTGAACTGCAACCGGAAAGATGAGAAGTACTTATCTCCCTCTGGAGAAATTAACATAACACCAGCACCGGATCCATTCTTACTTCTTGAGCCATCGAAGAACAATTGCCATAGTCCTTTAGAATCACTTGGTGTTTTGACAAGTTGTGGTATGATTGTATCTTCTTCATGGATACAGTAGGTACCTAATCCTGTTTCTTCCAAGACCAGCAAACCAGCTTCTTCTTCTGCCAATACATCAGCGTAGGGATCGTACTGATGATCTCTACTTACTTCATCCAGCAAAGTATCAGGGACTTCTTCAACAAGGGTGGTTGGTTCATGATCGGCACCTTCCTCTTCTGGATCGCCAATGGTGTAATTTCCATTTATGGGACTAGAAGTGTAGGGTTCTACATGATTATGGCAGATTGGTTCTGCCCTTATAGTTACTTTGGTTCCGTATCGAGTCCTGAGAATCATATGTGACCAATCGGCTGATAGGTAACCGCCCATCTTGGCAGTGAAATCCCGTGATAGGCAGATGGCAAAGAGGGGAGGGAGATCGATGACTGATATGTCTTGGGTGAATGACAAACTTGGGCATGCATGAATGGTAAGTTGAAGTCCTTTGATAACCCCAACAGTCTTAACAGCTGTGCCATCCAGTTGAACAACCCCTCTTGCAACTGGCGCATATTGTATGCCTAGTACATCTGCAATTTGTTTCGGCATGACAGAGCTACTGGCACCAGAATCGATCATGCAATTATGTACCAGGTGGTCGCCAATGATCAGGGAAATGTAGAATGGCGGTGGTTTGTTTGCCGTAGGAATGATCTTCCCTTCCGGTTGACACAAATTTGTAGCATTTGTCACTCCATGGCTTGGTGATCCGCTGGTTGTACTAAAACTGTTCAGAGCTTCTCGCAACAGGTTTCTTTGAGAAGGAATCGAGAGTGCATCCCACATGGTAACGCTCAGATTGGTTTTCTTCATTTGTTCTACTATGCTGAAGGGAATCGCTCCAACTTTATTGACACTTTTTTGGGCATTGGGGTCCTCCTTTGGAAAATGTTTGTTGGGTACCGTGATGCCTGGAGAACCATCTTTCCCTGCGGCGTGGCTAGCCGATGTTTCTGGTGATTTCTTTCCCGCATTTTTATCAACTGCCATTTGTAACCCAGGTTGAGAAGTGGATGCTAGATCAGCTTCGAGAGGTTGAGGCTCCATTGCTCTCTTTTTGGAACGAGTGTTTGCTGCCACTGATGAAGAATCGGTATTCAATCCACAAAAATCTTCTTCTTGCCAGTTTAGCAAAGCGGATTCTTCAGGTGCCTGTGGTTGATCTGCTGCTTCTTGCGTAGATGAATTGTTTGTTAACTCTGAAGGGGCAGATACACTTTGAACCATAAGGGCCTGGCTAAGAACCCCATTGGGACAAAGATTTTGATTGTGAGGTTGAGAGCAAGGATAACACCATTCGTAGTCTTGAACTAGATTATTTTGAACAGGTACTATAGCTCTAGATGAGCTAGCTGCAAGAGGGTTCCAGAAGTTCAAGGGCCTGACATTTGCAACTTGACTCGTAGTTTGATTTTGAGGCTGATTGTTTCCTTGAAAAGGAGGACGGTTAGCCTGATACTGCTGATTTTGTGGCTGATACGGACGATTGTATTGAAATTGTTGCCTTTTGAGTGCAACGAGCTCATTTCCAAAATTTTGCAGTAGTGACTTGACTTCAAATAGGTCATTTGAAGAGGCAGGGGAAGATTGAGATGGTTGCTTGGAGTCCACTGGAATAGGAGCAATGATAGGCTGATGATTCGTAAGATCTGGAGAAAAGGGCATTGGTGGTCGTGGAGCTATCTTTCCAGCCTGAATCAAAGAATTCTCTGCACTTATGGCAACTTCGTAAGCATCAGGAAGTGTAGTCCCTCCCATGGACTGGATCATAACTGCTACATCACTATTCAAGGCTCACAAATAGTACAAGAATGCATTATGTGCAGAAGGCTTTACGAGCGCCGGAATCCTATTCCAAGTCCTGTGGAATCGGAAGTTGAAATCACTCATGTATTCTTGGGAAGCTCTCTTTATGGTAGTAAGTTGTTCCAAAAGTGATAGGTGATCACTTTTGTCTTCAAATTGTTTACATAGCTTTTCTCCCAACTCGTCCCAAGTGGTTATAGTGCCAACACCTAACCCGCGAAACCATTGAAGTGCTTTTCCCTTGAAAGAGGTAGCAAGAAGTCTAACTGCAACATTGTCTTCGGTGATATTATGTACTGCGCAGATGCTGGCTACATCAAAGATATGCTCCACTGGAGTAACGTGAGTTTCCCCTGTGTAGAAGGGTAAACTTTTGAGTGCCGCAACAGGTATCGGATCACGTTGAGCCAACATAAGAGGACTGCTTGCATTGAAAGGGGGAAAAACTTGGTTCCTCGCCATAGCAACGAAAGGTTGATTGTTCCTGGGTGGAGGAAATCTTCCGTAAGGAGGAGTTGAATGACCCCTACTAGGTAAATCTGCAACTGGGGATGTGGAAATGCCTCTTCTTCTTCTCTTTGGAGGAGACAAGGAAAGTTCGGTATGCTGATAATTTCCTTTCTTTGAAGAAGCTCTTGTCTGAATTCTTCGCATAAGTTACTGCACTGAGATTCGGAATCCAGAGATATAGAGTCGCCAGGTACTTTGACTTGTGTAAGTGAGAAGAGAAGTACCAACTCTGTCCCACCGGGCGTGCCAAAAACTGTTGTGTGTAGGTCGCACGGTGGCTTAAGATTTCCTGTTTGATAATGAGACACCTCTGAAAGATGGAACTCTAACTTTTGTTGTGGGCGTGTGTTGTGTGTGGTCGCACGGTGGCTTAAGATTTCCTGTTTGATAATGAGACACCTCTGAAAGATGAAACTCTAACTGTGATGTCCCACCGGGCGTGCCAAAAACTGTTGTGTGTGGTCGCCAAATCACTGCACCCTCCGAATGGCCAGGATGTGAATAGGACGTTGAATAGGACGTTCGGTGTGATTGGGACACATGGGATCACCTCTCAAGCTGTGGGACTTGGGCTCGAGGTGAACCTCCGGAGAAGGCCGGCTTCCTCTTCCTAAACTAAGTGTTGTACTACTCCTAGTGTAACAAAAATGATTATCTAGTCCTATGCTAACATTTTCATGGGGTTTTAGGGAAAGAGTTTTACAGAAATGAAACTATACTAGGGATGGTGATGCACCAAATAAAGGGTGTCTTCAGATTCAGGAAGGGTTAATTTGAAGAGGGTGTGTGCACCACAGGTCAACTTCACCTACTGCAACTTAGAGAGGGTACAGGATACCACAGGCTAAGAGACACGCGTTCCTTTTGTTAAACTTTATCAGACCGAGAAATATACCAGTTTCCCAGTGAAGAAGGATGAACTCAAGAAGGGTGAACAGACACCACAACTCAACTGCATGCAATACTTCACCACTCGATAAGCACAGAACTCCAAGAACCTGCAATAGAAACTTAAACTTGCACAGTGTACCTGCAAGTATGAGAAAGGCACAAAGAAGCATAGAAGGATGAAAGGACCGAGATTAGTCACAAAACACACACTTTTATTGCTTCAATAACATGCACAATGCATCATACATTCAGAAGAGGCAATAGTTGCCATTACAGTCTTGAAGAGGAGGCTTGAAAGTTCTCTCAACACACAAGAACAACTTGCAGAAGAGAGAGGACCCTTGAAAAGTATACACTCTTGCCTGAGATATCTAACTGTCCAACTTGTCTGAACTGTTGGAACCCTTTGAAATGAGCTTCCAACTTACATTTATAGAAGAATATGTGAGAAAGAAGAGGAAATGGTCATAATTACATTCCTAAAATGAAGGCCCATGATGTATTTATTACAGTTAGTTGAACTACCTGAGAAGGTTCCATCATGGGTCATTAATTGCCTGATGACCAAGTCTTCTCATTTAATTAAAAGAATATTTAAATAAAATATTTAAATAATAATAATAAATATTATTATTAAAATATTTAAATAAAAATATTAATTTAATTAACATAATGTTGGGACCCCCCCGTTGACCCGTTTGACTTGAAGAGGAGGGGGGGTCCATGTGGATAGAGTCTGCACAAATCTCAACTCGGTGAGCTTCGAATCCTCTAACTCAGTGTTTCACTTGATTTTTGACCCCACACTAACTCTTTCCTTGCTTTGGTAATCGCGCTCTTTTTGCATTGAGTCCTTTGAATGGTGAGCTATCAAACTTGATTCTTACCATTTTCCTCTGTTAACTTGAGGCCATTTACGCATTCCTCGTTCAAACTTCATGAAACATCACACGAGCTCTCTGTGAAGTCACTGACTCTTCATCAACAAACGATCTTACCTTTCCTCGAAACTCACTTGAATGTCTCCAACATTAGTCGTGGATCAAAGCTAATAGAAATACCCTCCAAACGATGAGAAAATGCCATTAGATAATGCTGCCAATGATGACCTAGCTTATGCCCAAACTGTCAGACATAATCGTCCATGCACTCGGCAATCTCAAAAACAATTATGCCACACAGTTTCTCTGAAACTAAAAAAAATCTTTATGTAAAAGAAGAAATACTTAAACAACTTATTGTCTGATTGGACGTAGTATAATGGAAGGGTATAAATATTGCCTGGTACTTTATTGTCTGATTGGACGCACATAATGGAGTTTCTCAAAGAGACCATTTACGAGTAACAAGGATGCAGCACGCAAAACGGCCGACCAGGAATTTCAGAGTTGACCTTCACATTCAATTCGCTTCTAGGAGAAAAAAATGCTGAGCAATATGAATCGTTTCACTCTGCACCGTAATAAACCTTCATCTCCTGGTTCATGGAAATTCTATGAAGCCTTGAAGGTCGTGACTCCAATCCATCGTACACGGCAGTGAATATGTGTTTCCTGCAACTGCTTGCTCGAAGCGCTAAGAAGGCTTCGACTGTATTGCACATGCCTGCTGCCTGTGCGTGAGAGTTTCTCGTGACCACCGAATGCTATGCGTGGTAATCAAGAATGTGTAGAGCCTCATTCAAACAACCTTCTATACATAACGCTGTGAGATTGAGATTGAAAGTGGATGGTATTAGCACTGGCATTGCATTGCAGCTGGGAAATGTCAATTTAGTTGTACCACTATGACAATGAACCACTGTAAGCATCCTCAGAAGTGGTAATATGACCGAGTTCTGAACCTTTCGACTGCTCATTATTCACCTCCACATTGAACAGATCTTCATTACATTGATCTTCCCCAACCAATTTTCCTATTTACTCGGTCCTTGACTAGCTTTATTTTTTGAGTCCTTACACATGCACCAGATGGCTTAACCGATAATCCATCTATCTTCATGAGCACGTTCTCGTTTACCATTCCAATGTGTTTTGACCCACTTGATGACTCGCCTGGTATTCCGGAAATAAACTTGAATTCTTCTCTACGCGGAAAACTCACGACGGCTTGTCATTGTCAAAGTTTCCACTTGGCAGTGCTGTTCCGAACCTCCCCCGCGCGGAGGTGAACAGCTTGGAATGCCATCTACTTATTTCCACATTGGCACTGGTCACCTGAATCTCCACATAATTTGGCTTGCCCACATCAATCCACGGGCCCCGGCCTCAGCTTTGGCTGCAGCAAACTTGGCAGTTTGACCCGATTTCTCCATTCACGGAAGTCTGACCATGGCTTTCCATCCCAAAATTTCTACTTGGCGGTGCTGCTCCAAATCTCCCCACGCGTGGAATTTCTTCCTTGGCTTGCCATCCACGAAAACCCACTTGGCATTTCTCGCCTTATTTCCCACGTCCAGGATTGGAGTACGGGGTTTTGTTATCATTTGGCCATATTTCATTTTGGACAGATTGCCACCGACTTCCACCTTTCCGCTCAACAGATGAGGAGATATCATTTTCTTGGTGCAAACATTTTCAGCTGTAGCTTGTAAGGTGTGATAATCCCGACAGAATCCTTTGTGCCCGCCAACTTAGTGACTCGCTGAAGATGCTCATATAATTGCAAAGCAAATTATGCTCCATGAATATTATGATATGAAACAGTCCCACCTCTATGAGATCCGTTTCCATGAGTTGCATTGTAAAATAAATTTAATCAAGTCTCCCGGTAACACTCTTACTGTCACTTAATCGATTTTCATAAAAACGTCTTGAAGGAAAATCCTAAATTTGAGGATGCATACGATGCTGATCAGATAACAACATTGGACAACTTACTTGCTCAAACGGGCTTCTACTATACTGCAACATCCCTGTGCATCGAATGCTCGGCCGCTTTGAGCGTAGAACTGAAATTCTCCTAGGAAAGTGCCGTGAGGAAGTAATTGGTTATACGCAAGCAGCTATAGGGTAGAGAAGTAAAACTTATCTCAGAAAATGAGTGGCCTCTAGAGAGAGTTGATTGTGACAGCTGCCGCAGGGTGATCCCAAGGAACCGTTGGTGTTGATCCTAATGTTCTGGTTGCATGCGACCATAGTCGTGATCAGTTATTGTAAAATCTTGCCGCTGTAGTATAAGAACGATTTTTAATTGAGTTGTCTCGCCTTTTCATTTTGGAAATTCTCTTCCATGGAAGAAGCTCGACCAAATCTTGAGGCAGCTATTGTCTCTGTCGAGTCATTAAAACTGAATTCATATTCCAACAAGGAAGCATCAATCTCTCCATGTTGAATTAAACCGAGTCGAGCTCGTCATTTCTCTGCCTCAATGAGCCAACCATCGAAACATTATCCGCTCCTATCGAGACTCTTTTATGACAAGCCAAAGTTGGACAACCGAACTTACATTTCCTACTCATGAACTCATCTAAGGCTTGTGATCTGAGTTATGACCGAGTTAGGACAAGGCACGAACTCCTTTGATGGCTCGTCTCTTTATTCCCGATTTGACACTGTTTTATGCTCGAACGAGCGAGATAAGCTTGTCGAACTCCTCAATAGCTCGCATTCTTGGAAAAAATGAACGATCTCACCTGATGACCAAAAGTGGGTCCCTGGGACCAATGTCATGATTTGATTGTAATAAGGCCCTGTTTTCCAATTTTTCCATGTGCGTAAAATTGGATAACATTACCCTTAGCAAAGCTATATCGCAAAGGAAACAATTGATTTGAATTGCCCCAAGCTATGATTATAACATGCAAGGGAAAAGAGAAGTTGTGATAGGCGTAAGATGATTGGAACGGACACGAAGATAAGAGTGAATTGTCTGATTTCACTAATTGTGTTATTTTGTTCGATTTTTTTATTTTTTTTGTAATTTTTAGGATTTTGTAAGTTGCGAGTTTCACATGTGTGTGTTTAAATTTTTGATATTTTTTTGAATTAATTTTATTATGGTATATGTTTATTAACACCATGAGTAAAACCATACACAAAAGAAATTGTAAAATAATAACAAGATTGCAAAACAAAACTTTATGCATACAATAATACAGAGGCGCCAAGATTATAGAAAAACCAATATGCTAACACGACTACTTACACAAGATGATTAACTAAAATATGAAATTTATTCTATCTATCTAAGTTAATCTAATAAAGTATAAAAAATATAATAACTAATATTAACTTAAATACAAATACTAAGTAATTTTATTTGATATTTAAATGGAATGAAATAATTGAAATAGGAGGGCTAAGATACTAACTTGAAAATGAATTACCTCACTGATATTCATGACTAAATAGGATGATGTGCAGATAAAACATAATATGACGGTACAACCCAGGACATTGCAACAAATGAAGATTTTATCATATTGGGGTGCCTGGAAGAGGATCAGAGTGCATGTGGGTGCCCTAGTCTGTAATATGGGTGCTCTGGTCTACTGTAAAACTCAAGACATGAATTTGGAGGTGTCACTATATCTTCACAATGTCTTGATATTTGTTGTGTGATTGTCGCAATAACTTTGTTGATGTTGCTATAGATCTTCGATGAGTAATCTCCTATAAAACCCCACACAAAAGCATTAAAAACCTAAAAAAGAAAGATGCAAATGAATGGGTCGGACTATCCTCAGCTACCAAATGGATTGAATTATGACTGAGAATTACACTACATCTTAGAACTGATGTATTTCTATGTGATTTGTGTGTGCAATGATGTGCCTAGGGTGCCCTAGCGCTAATGACACAAAGATAGGTGAAAATAACTAGATAAAATGCAAAATGGTGAATGGAATAGAATATAATTCCCTTTATTATGTAGTGTACGTGATGCAATGATGCTAAAATGTATTCCCTTGTCTTAGTAGATAGCTAGCCCTTATTATCAGATATTCCACACATAATATCGTAAGTATGTTATGTTTATAAAGGGATCTCTTGCTCCAATTTCAACACTAATGACCTAACATGCCGACTAGTACCTAGGAGATTGAGAGGGAAAATTACAAAGACTGACCTCAAAAATCTAAATTAGACACAAGTTCTGCTTGGGCTAAGTTACTTAAAATAAGGACCAGGGTTCCCATGGGTGCCCAAGTTCTACCCTAGGTGCCCTAGTCAAATACTAGAGCTGAACAATGACAAAATAACGACACCTGAGACTCCTTGGGAGATGACCAAAACTGTGAAAACAACTAACAGATGTGCAAGAAAAATGAATACGATGGCAAAATTAACGAAGATAGGAAAAGGGGATGGGTCATTAGTGAATAATTTTCTTATGCAAGATCCATATATAAAACAAAATACTTGGCAACATAATTATAATAGAAAGTGCGTGATTTTGTGACTACATTTTCTGCCACTTTATGTTGGTGAGCGGAAAGCTCGGTAACATAAAGTAGATAGAGATGCATGCCTGAGATAAATCTATAGGAGCCCATGTTATAGTAGAACATGTAGATGTGGTAGTAAAAGTGTGCCAAAATAACCATATAGCATGTCAAACGATGGATCAACGTGTTGATCCATGCAACATAGTGAAAATTGTAATGTCATGATGAAGTGTACTAAATGAGAGTGATGACTGTAATTTTGAATGATTGATGGTTTTGAATACATATGATGATGATAAGATAGGGTAGGGAGTGATTAGTTCCCGACCTGAACATGTGTACAAAAATAATCGATTGGAGGATTTGGGAATCCTATTGCCAGAGGAAGAGCGTAGGGAGAAAAGTGTGTTATTCTCCAATCTCTAACTACATCATCAAGATCTAGCCACTGCAGACGGACTCATATCAAACATTTGTGGTTTTTGGATCCAAATAATTGACCTTTATAGGAGTGGTACGGGAAAAACACTCTTTCCCCCATTCCACAGGTGTCACTGCAATGTGATAGATTCCAAGTTAGTCCATCTGGAAGAAAACACCAAATGGATAGAATAAATTCCCATGTTAGGTCATAAAGGAAAGAAATGGATGTAATATCCCAAGTTAGGTCATCTAGAAGGCTGCACATAACTCCCAAGTTAGCTCATCTGGTAGACCAACTATGTTGAATTTGTATTGATGATATGATTTCGATTGTTAAAAATTACTCTAAGAGATATTTTAACGCTTGTTTTCCCTAGGTTAGGTCATTAGGGGGAATCAATAGAAATTGGTGAATGATTGTATGGAAATATTGTAACGCTTGTTTTCCCTAATTTAGGTTATTAGGGGGAAGTGATAAAATGTCGTATAGAAAAATTGCACATTTTTTGCCCCCAAATTAGGTATTTAGGGGGAATTAATGGTGAGATGTCGCACAGTGAATTAGTAAATGTTTGAAAATGATGGATTGGTAGTATAAACACATAGTGATATATGGGGAATTATAGGATGACCCTAATTATATGGCCCCATTTTGGTGAAAGGGGAAGTGACGATAAGAATGAACACTAATTCAAAAGTAAGAACGAAATAAATAGGAAGTGTTATAAAGATTGGAGAAATGTGGTGTATTAATTGAAAGACCATGTGAAGGAGAGATAACACATGTGTAATGTGTATGGTACGATGTGTAGACACAAATATTGCACATTAGACATTATTTATCCTGGGCTCAACTTGTATATTTAGCCAGGGCTAAGCAGAAGTCCAAGATCTCCCCCTGAGGACATAAATAACTTTAACTCTATATTATCTCTCCCCACACCCCCTTCTTCTCCATCCACCATTGGTTCTCAACCTTGACCAACTCCACATGACCTAGTTCCTACCGTTTGCATAGTCGACATGGTCCCTTCTACTTCACCACTTTCTCTTGTTGCTACCAACACTCTCATACCATTTACCAAACCTACTCTACAATAATCAGTTACTTTTCATATTCCTCTCATGTCCCCTTTTCTCTATGCAATGCCATTTGTAGCCACTATTTGCATACTTAGCACAATATCTTTCCCACCATCTGTTATTGCTACCACTATTGTGCCATACCGAAGACCTTTACCATCTATGGATCTCATCCTCTCCTCTCCGCCATCATCCTCATCCTTTGTATGCAAACCATTCACTTGCACTCTCTTCATTAATAATTCTTAGTGGGAACACATAACCCTAGACACATCATGTCCGACCACCGTATGTTCCCAAGAGGGTATCCTTTGACTTGGGTTTGACTTCAATGACCTTCATAATCCTCTATACAATCCACATTTATATCATGGTTCTATCATTCTTACTGTCACCTATGTCCTACATTTTTTCCACCTCGTTGTCCACGTTGCATGATGTCCTACTATATCTTTACTTACACTTGGATAGTCTTGGTTAGATTATATTAGAGGCACACTAGATCCTAATCATGTTGATATCACATTCCCCATACCCTTTGGCACCATTTGCATTCGTAGTATCTCCTTTCTTTTCTATTCACCCAACTTCACCATTTGGTATGCTCTAGGGTGACTATTCCCTCCATTCACTGATGAACAATATGCTATGGTCATGTACATCATATGCATTCATGGTTATTTGGATGACCGACCACATACACTTTCTTATCAAGTCTCTTGCACCATTCAATATGATTTCGATACTTATAGTGACGATCCTTTAGACAATCTTGATCCTCCCTCTCATTTTTGTGTTCACTCCACTCCACCATTGTCCCCCGTAAGCTCTATGTCTACCACCGTTTTTGTTGATTCTCCATCTAATACACACCTATTAGAGGCTATACAAGCACTACAAGTTCATTTCTAGTCCATGGAAGCCATAATTGTGTGCCTCCATGCTGAGATAGGGAAGATTAAGGATGCCTCCACCTCGCATGCTCCTACTACCCCTACATATCTTACCTCATCTACGCCCCCTACCAGTGATCTCACTAATCCACTGACTGTACCATTACCTACACCTTTTATTTTTCCATCCCATGCTATGCCACATGGAATTCTTGGCCACATTCATCATAACCTCCTTTCTCTACTACCTAACCATCACTTCCCTCATCCTCAACTAATAAAATCTCAGGATCAACCGGTTGTTGTAAATCAGCAACACCCCTGGATGTTGATCAGAATTCTAGTTTGACATCTTGGACATCTAGTGTGATTGCACAACATTGAATCCTTTCCCCAAGTGTGGGACTTGTAAAAATGGGAGAGGAATCTCTAGATTAGAGGTTGGTTCCTCAAATCCTCTAATCAGATATATCACTTACAAGTTATACAGAGGTTTCAATCTCAAAAACCTACTCTAAATTCCAAAGTGGATAAAGATAGAGAATGTAAAAAACTGAAACTAGTGCTAATAAGGTGATGCACCAAAGGAGTGGTGAGCATTTCTACTTCTGTAGATTGACACAGTTCATAAAAATGCAAAAAAACTTCATGCACAAACTGATAACTGTAATGGAGGGTCAGAAATTAATCAAACAACACAAACAGAGGATTAAAACTCATTCACAGAGCCTGTATTGTCATTTTAACCTCAAAAACCACTTGCATTAAAACACCTGAGAGGAAAAATAGGTTGCAGTCTTGGAAAAGGTCTGATTTTTCCACAAAAATCACTTTCAAAGTGACAGAGGGAGCCTGCCATACATAAAAAATGTTCAACCCTTTGAAAATGAGCCAAATTTGGCTTTTACAGTGCAAACCACGACCCCAGGAGAGAGAAATGTGGGAAGACATGGGAGAGCTTCAACCACCGACCAAAAACACAATAAAACAACATGGGCATCCTTGTAGGCCCATCTCCTGATATTTTTTGCCATGCTGGGAGAGAATGCGAGCCATTCTTCATTAAAAATGGTGGTTGAAACGTCATTGCTGTCCATGACCACGTGCCAGAGGCATTTTTCAATTTTCTCTCTTTAAAATCCAAAATGTAAAAATGACCCCAAAATCTTGTAGAGAATTTCACCATATTTCCATTGATATAAATAATGCGAAAAACCAAGCTCTGGATCGAAAGATATGGCCGTTTGAAATTTTAGGGCAAAACAGGGCCAAATCGGATTGGCGGGCAAATTTTTTTAAATTTTCCACTTTTTGGTCATTTGGAAAATTTTCCAAAAATTTTCCGTGCTCCACCACTCCAGGTGCCACATGGCATGTTTTGATTGGGTGTGGGCCTTAATGCTTCATTTTCCTTTGTTTTTGCCATTGGAAAATTTTCCAAAAACTCCCCACCGGGCCGATGAGTTTAGGACACGTGGCAAATGTTGATTGGATGTGGGCCTGTCCTCCTAAATTTTCTGTCAACTTTTGAGCATTTCTCTGACCTGAACACGTGGCAAAACCCCATTAGATGCGGGATTTTCCTTTTACTTTTTCCCTTGGACCTTTCCTACACTTTTTCCGCCACCTGGACACGTGGCGAAACCCCATTGGTTGCACTTGGAGGGGGGCAATTTTTCCTATGAAATTTCCTTCTTTTTCCTTTGGAAAATTTTCCCAAATTCTCCCCGCCTTCCACCAGTATGGGACACGTGGCATCATCTTATTCACCGCGGGCCCTTAGGGAAAACATCTTTATTTTCATTTTAGCATTTTGGGAAAAAATCCAATCTCCCCCGCGCTGCACTACCCAATGTGCCCATGGACACATGGCATAATATGATTAGTCAGCAGGGGCTGCGGGCCAAAAGATTCTTCATTACCTTTTACCAAAACACTTCGCCAAAATTCTAAGTTCACCTCCGCCCTCCACCATTCCGACCTCTGGTGACACGTGGCAAAACATGATTGGGCGCCGGCCCTCCCTCCAAAATTTCTCCATGGCACCAACACTTAGTCGATTTTTCCAATTCCCCCCTGGACACGTGGCAAAATCTGATTCGCCGGCAGGCCTGTGGGGCAAAATATCCCTTTTGGATTTTTTCCAAACACTTGGTAAAAAACCAAGTTTTCCTCCGACCCCCACCACTTCTTTGGACACGTGGCGTCATCTCATTGGCTGCGGCCCTTCCAGGGGAAAATTTCCCACAAAAACTCCATCGAGCCATAACTTCAAAAATACATGGAGTTAGGAGGAAAACTTTACCTTTCTGGAAAGTTGATAAAAAGATCTATCCAATGGTGCCATTTCCAGAAAGTTTTGAGTGCCTGAAAAGCAAAAATATATGACTGAGGCACAAGAGAGGGAAGAATGAAAGGAGTTAGCCACAAAATGAGCAAGGGGTAAATTTTGGATAACAATTTTGGCGACTCAAAGGGGTCATTTGCCTGCTGGATGAAGTTACCAGTTGCCTGAAGCAATCCATTGGGCATGGAGTCATCAAATTCTTTGTTTGGTACCCCAAATGACTAGAACACTGCAAGGAGGAAGATGGAGGATGGAACAACATCTGATTGAGCAAGGCCTGTAACACACATTTCCAAGAACAACAAGCTTGTGAAAAAGAACTTAGGAAAAGGAAAGCTAATCTACAACAAAAAAATGTGCACAAGCACTTGGAGGAATGAAAATCTAAGCTAATATGTACAAGGTGGAGAATTCCCTCCAGTAGCAATGCTTTAGATAGATCCCATTGACTGGAATCTGCAGTTCTTCACCATCCAATGAAGACAATTAGAAAGCATTGTTGTCCTTACACTTTGTGACCATGTATGGGCCACTCCAAATGGCATCAAATTTTGAGTGTCTTCCTGTTTTAGCTCTATCTGCATCCCATTTTAACACTAGATCTCCAACTTGGAAGGACCTATTCTTGGCCTTCCTATCAAAGGTATTCTTTATCAAAGCTTGATCCCTCTCCATTACTTGGGATGCCTAATTTATGACTTCTTGAAGCTCTATCAATTCTGCATATCTAACTTCCATGGGTTCAAATTTCAATAATTCAAACTGTTTCATGAGTTTCAATGTTGGAAACTCAAGTGACATAGGCAAAATTTCCTCTCTTCCATAAACAAGCTTAAATGGAGAGTTACCTGTAGATCTCTTGGGAGTTATCCTATCAGACCCATAAAGCTGATTTCAATTTAGTATGCCATGGCCTCTGATTTTCATCAAGAGTTCTCCTAATGATCCTCAACAAGTTCTTGTTTGTAGATTCAGCCTGGCCATTACCCTGAGGGTAATAATTTGATGAAGTGCTTAGGTAGATCCCATTCTTGACAGCCCATTCAATCACCTTGGACCCAATGAATGCCAATGCATTATTTGATATTATTGTAGTAAGTATGCCAAATCTGGTTGATATTCCCTCATATAAGTCTAGGATGTTAGATTCATTTGCTTCCTTGAGTGCTACTGCTTCAGTCCATTTGTTGAAGTAATCTGTGGATGTTAAAATCCATTTGTGCCCTTAGCTTGAATTAGGATTAATGAATCTAATGAATTCCAAAGCCCATTGCATGAATGGATGGTCTACTGAAATTGGGTGCAATGGAAGGGGAGCTAGCCTCTCTTTACCTATAAAGAATGCACAATTCTTGCACCTCTTGATCCATGCATAACAATCATTGAAAATCTTGGGCCAATAATAGCCAGCCCTCATGATCTTTAGAGCTTTCACTCTCGGTGCAAAATGACCATCGGCTAGCCCACCATGAAACTCTTCCAACACCCTATGAATTTGATTTGTACCAATGCATCTCAGCAGTACTCCATTCATATCCCTCTTGAACAAAACGCCACCAACAAGGTTGTATGGGACAGCTTACAATCTGAAGTGTCTTATTTTGGTTTTGTTCATCTTTGGAGGGCATATACTTGTATTTATAAAGTGCATTATGTCTTGGGTCCAGTAAGGAGTGAAAACACCATCATTTTCCTCTTGAGTGCTTCCTCTCTCATGGTTGTCTTGCAACACCAAAAGACCCTCCTTCCCATTGCATGCTTCCTTTTGTGTTGCTCAAAATCAGATGCTCACATAATCCTTTTCCTCTTACCAACTTTGTGACTTTGATCTTAATGGCATACTCCATGACATGAGTAATCCAACCTGCCCTTTTTTCATTCAAGTCTTTGTTGAGGAGGAAATCCTTAACACCCACATGAGAAACCAACAATTAAACCTTATTGTTTGAAACTAGATGCTTGAATTTCTTCAAGCTCCTGATTATTACAGGAACATGCTTCTCAATGAAAGAATATCTCACCTCATAGTCCTCCAAGATTTGGCTAATGAAAGCAATCAGCTGCTCATCATTGTCTTTGCTTTGCTGTACCAAAATTGCACAGAAATAGTATCATCACCCCCAAATGCATAGAGGATGAAATCTTTGGAGAAATCCAGGTTGATGAGATTTAGGGCTTGAGAGATGGCTTCTTTTTATTTCTTCAAAACTCTCCTTGCCTTTTGCTATCCATGTGAAAGCCATGGTTTTCTTTAAGATCTTTGTGACATGCTTGAAGAGGGCTGCAAAATTTGGGACAAAACCTCCAGAACAAAATTTATTTTCCCCAAGAATCTCTGTAGGGCCTTGTTTTGGATTGGCAATGGCAGTGCTTTTATGGCTTCAAATCTTTCTGGATCAATCGCTAATCCTTCTTTGGAGAAAACATGGCCAAGGATCTTTCCTTTATGTGCTAAGAAAATAAACTTTCTAGGATTCAAGGATACTCCAAATCTTCTGCACCTTCGGAACACTTGTCTTCAAATGGAAGAGATGATCTGCTGCATCTTTTGAAAAAAATAGTGATATCATTAAGACATATCAACACCATTTTGTTAATCAAACCCTTAAAAGCCATGTCCATTTCCCTTTGGAAAGTAGCTCCAGTGTTGAACAGCCCAAATGGCATTTTCTTATATCCATATGTTCCCCATTTGGTTGTAAAGTCTATCTTGAACTAATCTTCCTCCTTCACCATAATCTGATTTTATCCTGAATAGCCATCAAGTAATGAAAACCTCTCAGAGCTAGCAACAACTTGTAAAATTTGCTCCATAGAAGGAAGTGGATAATGATCCTTGAGGGATGCTCATATTTAAATCTCTAAAGTCAAAACACAATCTAATCTCCCCGCTCTTCTTTCTAACCAGAACCAAGTTGGCCACCCAACTAGAATTCTTGATAGGGAAAATTATTCTTGATTCTATCAACTTATTCAATTCCTTTTTTCATGAGAGGCTCCATGTGTGGATTAACTAGCCCTTGTTTTTGTCTTGATTTGTTTAGTACTTGGATCCAATTCAATGGTGTGTTGAGCTAACTCAGGATTGAAACCTTTCAAATATTCATAGCTCCAAGCAAACACATTAAGGAATTCTTGAAAGAATTTGTATGAACTCGTACCTTTCTTATTCAGTTGTCATCTTACCAATTTGGAGTGATTTGCCTTCTTCCATGGAGATGGACACTGAATCTTCTCCCTTGACTTGGATGTTTTCTTTCTCCTTCCTGAACTGATCATTAGGATTGAAAATGGACTCCAAAGTAATAATTCCCTTAGGTATTTTGTTGGTTCTCAGCTGCACCACTTGGTCACCATACTGTTGTTCCAACTTTTCCTGATTTTTAGCTGAGAACTCAGCCTCTTATTGCAAGAAATGGATGATTGGCTGGTCATTTTCAAATACTTGCCAACTTACATTGTTGTCTGGTACTGAAGGCCTCACAATCACATGGATGTTTGGTTGTACCTTTTATTTTTGAATTCTTTCAACAACGTCAAAGGCTGCCCCAACTGCTGCAATACTGTTAGCAGCTTGGTTCTCTTTTCTAGGAATGGATTTTATGCCAAAACCCTCAAAATATTCAATGAGGTCCCACACTCTGTTCTTATATCACTCGAGTAGATCATTCTTGGCAGCATGCTTGCCCCTTGACTTGGTTGACGATCAACTCATTGTCACCAAAGACTTGCAAGTTCTTTATTCTTCTCTTGATTGACCAATGCAATCCTTATATCAGAGCTTCATATTCAACAGTGTTATTAGAGCATGAAAACTGAAATCTAAAAGCTGAATAATACTTAACTCCCTGAGGTGAAACTAGCATAGCTCCACCTCCTGCACTTTATCTACTTCTTGATCCATCAAAAAACAACTGCCATACCTCATTTTCATCCTTGTGGTTTGTCTTGGTGATGCTAGGAATAAGCTGATTTTCTTCATGCATACAATAGAATCCTAGCTCGGATTCTTCTATTTCTTGATAAGGATCAAAAGCATGCACCTTGTTTTCCCATTCATCAAGAGTTAGATCCGGGATGCTCCCTACCTTGGTGTCAGTTTCATCAATGCTTGGATAATCCTCTTGATCAAATGCTGAACAATTGGTATTGATCTGAATTGGAGTGTAAGGCTCAATGTGAAAGTTTGCAATAGGCTCGAATCTGATTGTGGCTTTAGTTCCATATCTTCTTCTAAACAACATGTGTGACCAATCAGCAGATAAGTAGCCTCCAATCTTGGCTATGAAATCCCTTGACAAACATAAGGCAAAGAGGGGTGGAAGGTCTATCACTGAGACATCTTGCAAAACAACAATGTTGGGGCATGCATGCAACGTAAGACCCAAGTTTTTTATCACTCCAACTATTGTTACTACTGTCCCATCCAATTGCACTACCCATTTGGATATGACTTCATACTGAATTCCCAACTCATCAGCTATTTGCTTGGGCATTACTGAACTACTTGCCCTAGAATCTATCATGCAATTTGTACTAATTGGTTTCCAATGATCAATGAAACATAGAATGGAGGGGGCTTCAGCATTTTACCTTGCTATCCTCCATGATTCCCTTCAGGCTGGGCAACATTTGGAGCACCTTCTCTTACATTTGGAATTGCTGATTTGAAGTTGACCAGTCCTTCATGACAGCTTGTAGCAAATCTCTCTGGCCTGGGATAGATAGTGATTCCCACATTGATATGTTTACATTTGTCTTCTTCATCTAATCAATTATGTTGAATGGAGATGAAGCATCTCTTTGCTATCCCTTGGCCTGCATATTCGTTCCTTGCATATGGGCAGCAACAATTGGCATTTGAGCTGGCCTAGGAGCTATCTTAGGCAGCCCTTGTGTGTTTGGAACTGAATTTTGTTTGCCAATAATTTGTGGAATAGTAGGAGGTTGTGGATGATTTGGAGCCAATGGTTTTTCTTCACCCAAATTCCTCCTTTTTGACCTTGTGTTGGCTGCAACACTTTGAGAAACTATTTGATTCATGCCACAAAAATCCTCTACCTGCCAGTTTACAAGTGTAGTATCATTTGGAGCTGATTGCTGCTGGAGTGTTTCTTGTTGTTGGTTATTTCCTTAACTACCTTCACCCTCCACACCAGTAGTTATCAACATTAATGCTTGATTTAAGGCACCGTTGAAACACATAGACTGGTTGTGACGTTCATTGCATGGGAAACACCAATCATACTCTTGAGCTATGTTGTTTTGCACTGGCACTAATGCCTTAGAGGCAGATATAGTATTGGGATTAAAGGGCTGAAATGGTCTATTGGCAGGAGTTCTTGCTTGATTTAAATTTGCAGCTGGATTGGGTGGTCTTTGAGGTTGGTATGGCTGCTTATTAGGCTAATATTGAGGCTAGAAAGAAGGCCTAAAACCTTGGGCTTGCTGTCTCTTGAGTGTAACCAGCTCATTACCTAAATTTTGCAATTTCTTCATGACTTATTGAAGTTCATTTGAGGCACTAGAAGATGAAGTAGAAGCTTCACTCAAATTCTGATTTCTAGGAGTGGGAATAGGAGCTAAATTAGGTGTTTGATTAGTGTTTGGGCTCTCTAAACTTGGAAACAATGACATTGGAGGCCTAGGATCTAGCTTGCCAGCTTTAATCAAACAATTTTCAGATCTAATGGCAATGCTATAAGCAACAAGGATAGTTGTGCCTCCCATGGATTGAATTAACATAGAAATATCAGAATTTAAAGCTTTAAGGTAATATAGAAAAACACCTTCTATTGCTGGCCGTACTGCCACTAGAATTCTCTCCCAAGTCATTTGAAATATGAAGTTGAAGTCAGTCAGCTGCTCATTGGGAGCTCTCTTGATGGTTGTCAGCTGCTCTAAAAAGGAACAAGTTGTCTCCCTTTTCTCCAAACTGCTCATGGAGGGCTATGCATAGCTGGTTCTAATTTTGGATAGAACCTGAGGCAAGACTCCTGAACCATTGCAAATCTTTACCTTTGAATGAAGATGACAGTAGTTTGACAGTAACTTGCATCTCATTGATCTCATGGATTACACAAATATTAGCAATATCCTTAACATGATCACCAGGAGTGGTCTGATTCTCTCCAGTAAATTATGGGATGTTCTTCAATGCTGCAACTGGGATTGGATTTTGTGCATTGAGAGCAAGTGGGTTGATGCCAGTGAAATTGACATAGGGGTTGTTTTGTGCCATTTTGATTGGCCTGAGAACCCTTTTTGATTGAATGAAAGGCCTACCAGGTGGAGGAGTTGAGAGATTTCTATTTGGTGGAGATGGAGACCTTTGAGCTCTCCGTCCCTCTTTTCCTTCTTCTTGGAGATAACTGCAGATACTCAAACAGCACCTCTTCTTCTCCAACTCTTGACCTTGTGTTGATTCTTCTCATGAGTTTTCAGGTCTTCACTGCTAAAACCAGCTGATTCATCTTCCTCGGAGTCACCAGATGTGTAATTTAGGGACTCTTTTAAGCAAGAAACTTGCAACAAATGCACATCAATTTTGTTGCAAATGAAGATGAAGATCTCTAAGCTCCCACCGGGCGTGCCAAAACTATTGTTGCAAAGAAGACAGCACCTTTGGATGTTGATCAGACTTCTAGTTTGACATCTTGGACATCCAGTGCGATTGCACAACATTGAATCCTCTCCCCAAGTGTGGGACTTTTAAAAATGTGAGAGGAATCTCTAGATTAGAGGCCGGTTCCTCAACTCCTCTGATCAGATATGTTACTTGCAAGTTATACAGAGGTTTCAAATTCAAAATCCTACTCTAAATTCCAAAGTGGACAGAGATAGAGAATGTAAAAAAACTAAAACTAGTGCTAATAAGGTGATGCACCAAAGGAGTGGTGAGCATTTCTTACTTCTACAGATTGACATAGTTCATAAAAATGCAACAAAACTTCATGTACAAACTGATAACTGTAATTGAGGGTCAGAAATGAATCAAACAACACAAACAGAGGATTTAAACTCATTCACAGAGCCTGTATCGTCATTTTAACATAAAAAACCACTTGCATTACAACAGCTGAGAGGAAGAATAGGTTGCAGTCTTGGAAAAGGTCTGATTTTTCCACAAAAATCACTTTTAAGGTGACAAGAGGGAGCCTGCAATACATTAAAAATGTTCAACCCCTTGAAAATGAGCCAAATCTAGATTTTACAGTGCAAGCCATGGCCCCAGGAGAGAGAAATGCATGGTAAAACATGGGAGAGCTTCAACCACTAACCCAAAATGCATTACAACAGTCATGGGAATCCTTACAGGCCCATCCCCTGACATTTTTCGCCATGCTGGGAGAGAATGCGAGCCATTCATTAAAAATGGTGGTTGAAACGTCATTGCTGTCCATGACCACATGCCAGAGGTGTTTTTCAATTTTCTCTCTTCAAACTCTATCAAAATGAAAAAATGACCCCATAATCTTGTATATAATTTCACCATCTTTCCATTTATATAAAGAACGCAAAAAACTGAGCTCTGGATTGAAAGATATGGCCGTTTTAAATTTTAGGGCAAAAACAGGGCCAAATCGGATTGGCGGGCAAATTTTTTAAAATTTTCCACTTTTTGGTCATTTGGAAAATTTTCCAAAAATTCCCCACGCTCCACCATTTCAGGTGCCATGTGGCATGTTTTAATTGGACGCATGTCCTCTAATTCTTCATTTTTCCTTTGTTTTTGCCATTCGAAAATTTTCCAAAAATTTCCCCATCGGGCCGATGAGTTGAGGACACTGGAAAATGCTGATTGGATGTAAGCCTGTCCTCCTAAATTTTCCATCACCTTTTGAGAATTTCTCTAACCTAGACACGTGGTGAAACCCCATTGGATGCGGGCTTTTCCTTTTCCTTTTTCTTGCGGACCTTTCCTGCACTTTTTCCGCCACCTGGACACGTGGCGAAACCCCATTGGTTGCGCTTGGAGGGGGGGGCAGTTTTTCCTTTGAAATTTCCTTCTTTTTCCTTTGGGAAAGTTTCCAAAATTCTCCCCACCTTCCATCAGTCTGGGACACGTGGCATCATCTTATTCACCACGGGCCCTTGGGGCAAACATCTTTTTTTTCATTTTAGCATTTTGGGAAAAAATCCCAATCTCCCCCCGTGCTTCGCTACCTCGCGTACCCCTAGACACGTGGCATAATATGATTATTCATCGGGGGCCGTGGGCCAAAAGCTTCTTCATTACCTTTCACCAAAACACTTCACCAAAATTCTAAGTTCACCTCCACCCTCCGCCATTCCCACCTCCGGTGACATGTGGCAAAACGTGATTGGGCGCAGGCCCTCCCTCCAAAATTTCTCCATGGCGCCAACACTTAGTCAAATTTTCCAATTTTTCCCCCTAGACACGTGGAAAAATCTGATTCACCGATGGGCCTGCGAGGCAAAATATCCCTTTTGAAATTTTTCCAAACACTTGGTACAAAACAAAGTTTTCCTCCGACCCCTACCACTTCCTTGGACATGTGGTGTCATCTCATTGGCTACGGCCCTTCTAGGGGAAAATTTTCCACAAAAAATCTACCGAGCCATAACTTCAAAAATACATGGAGTTTGGAGGAAAACTTTACCTTTCTGGAAATTTGAGAAAAGATCTATCCAATGGTGCCATTTCCAGACAGTTTTGAGTGCCTGAAAAGCAAAAATATATGACTGAGGCACAAGAGAGGGAAGAATGAAAGGAGTTAGACACAAAATGGGCAAGGGGTACGTTTTGGATAACACAACCATTTTTCCCATACCATCATATTTGAGGGAATCATACCAGCTTATGTCACACTTCGAGTCATATTTTTCATGATCTCCAACAACAAGGCCTAATATCATTTGATCTAATGCCACCTTCTATCCCCCATTCTACTTGTCTAGCTTGTTTGTCTCATAGTACTACCCAGGACCCATCTCAATGCCCCTCTCTCCTTATTCACCCACCATATTAGTCTTCATCCTTCACTTATCCTGCACATACATATAGCCTTTGTTCACAGGAACCAATTTTATCTACTATATCACCCCTAGTGGATCGTGGTCCTACACTTTCCTCATCCTCAGTACCAGTTGATGGACATCTGTACCTCAATCTTATAGGTTGACTCATATTCCATAATTTCTTGGAGGGAAAAGACACTATACATTCCCCTTTGTCCTCATTCTAGCATAATCACATTTCTCTTTCATTTGATCCATTGCATATAGGCCTATTTATCACATTTTATCACACCATCGTTACTCGATGACGTACCCTAGTGCTTTGGTTGACAATGTACTATTGAGGGATTACCATTACACTGAACCCCACACAATACACTATATAACCTACACATTTGCATTCTACTATCGTACACATATACATCACATATCTTCATAGCGTTCATCATCCATATACTACACTAGTTGTCATTACATATGTATCTTGTTTTATTCCATCTCTACATTCTACATTTACGCTAGAGTACATTATATCTGAGTCTATCTTTATATCTTACCACTACACATTCCATTTTCTATCTATGCTTATTACTACATATTACACACCCACACCACGTCCATACATCCTATACATTATACATGCTACACTAGGATTCCTTATACTTGGATTTATTTTTACCTATCATCACTACACATTTTCCTTCTACCTAGACATTTATTACATTACATTCCATACCTATTACACACTCTACATTACATTTCCTACACTACACATTCACATACCTTGGTCATTTACACTCCATTGTCTTCTACGTGCTACACTCACCGCCATATGACACACTTTAGTTCATCGGTCCATGCTCAACTATTGAGGTTTTACCAATCAAATGGACCTTACCTACATGCGACATGTCCTCCTACCACATTCATTAGACTAGTGATCGATGCTCTAGGCTATATTATCACCCACATGCACCATCACATACTATAGTGGCATACAACCTAGGTTAAAATAACCACTCTTTTCATCACTTCTACATCATCCTATTTTGTTCTAATCATTTGCAATTCTCTCCTCCTCTTACAAATTATTCCCTTACATTATCACACCTTCCATCATCCTATTAGTGGTATACACCTTAGGTTAAATCACCACTCCATTCATTATTCTACAATATCCCCTTACATCTGATCATCACTTATTCTATTCTCCTTCTATTACATCATCCTTTATCCTACTCATCACTAAGTGGTATACGCTTTAGGCTAAATCACCACCCTTGCCTTATCCATCACACAGTGGTCTATGATATAGTTCTAAAATCACCACCTTCCGTTACCCACTGCTTACTCATATATGCTTCATATGCCCTCATCACCCATCTCATAGTGACACACAGTTATAGGATAAATCATCACTTTCTTCTTCCAACATGTAGTGATATATGCTTAGGGATAAATCATCACTCACCCATTCAAAAAGTCGTGGTATATGCTTAGGCTTTAGGGGTCCATGTGAATCTTTCTCTATATCTCATTCTCATACACTCCTTCTATAGTGATATACGCTTAGGGATAAATTCAATCACTCCTCCAATAAAAAAATTCGTGATATACGCTTCGGCTATAGGGTTCACTCACATCTTCTCACCATGTCACATTTCATCACCCTTACTTATAACACACTCATTGCAGCATGCTAGACACAATGACCACTACTCGACCATTTCCCGATGGCACACTCTCATTTACGATTCATTCTTGTTTGTTGAGGGGAAAAAAAAAATGAACCTCATTGCATACGCATTCTATCCACTCGGGGGGAATGTTTCTCCTATCATTCCATATTGCATTCCATTCCATCCATCCAGCAACATACTACATTGTCTTGGTAGCATTTACTTTTGTAAACTAGTGTCTTGCTTTCTCATTCTACTACACATGTTAGATTTCTTTCTTATATGTCATTATCATACACACATGCACATTCACACCTTTTTTCTAATGTGATCAGAGATAGAAGACTCTACATGCGGCATGGATTATCGCCTTCTACCCTTCTCTATCGGTCACTGGGGCCATCCTCATTCATCTTATCTAGCAATTATTTGGTAGGGACTACATGTTTGCATGACTACATGTTTTTCTTTTACTTTTTTTTACATTGTTTTCCATTGTACTTGGGATTTTCCCTTTGCTTGTGTGCACACCTTTACTGTTGTTTTGCAGCCATGATGGCCTTACATGGTCTTGTGACATTGTGAGTGATGTACCATGTTTGAAACCCGCTTTGTGTGGTTTGTTTTATTTTCTTACATGTTTACACTACTTTGCTAAGTAGTTTTACATTGTCTACGTATTTTTACACTTGTCTTATTTTTCATGTATGTGTTCATACTAACATTTTTATTAGCTAACCATCCCCTTTTGTGCGTGCGCTTGGTATCTACCAAGTATTTCCCTTTCCCCCTGCAGGGAAGAGTTTTACATGTTAGAGTGCAGTTGGTCCACTTTTGGGGCCGCATTCTCCTTCGAGGGTCATCACATGCACCTCCAAAAGAGGGGGGAATCATTTATGGTTTCTACTATTACAATTTATCTACACCGGTTCACACACAATGAGTGAGTTCATACCAGTCTATGAACTCCATACACATTGGCTTTAACAGGACATGGTGTCCTTTAACTATTATGTGGAGTGGCTACAGGATCAGGGGTTACAATGGGTGTGCCTCTCTACACTTCTCCATCTAGTGGTGTTAGATTTCCCAAAAATCCATGACAATACATAGATCCCTTCCAACATTTCAGTAGAATGGTTAAAAGGTTGGAGGATACAACATGGTTCCTCCCTATACTTCTTCAGCCAGGGTGGTATGAGATCACCTGAAAAAATCAAGACACTACATGATATCCTTCTACACCTTTTTTCTCGACATGGATCAGGTGCACATGTTCCATTTTTCCATTTACACTTTCTATTATAGTGTATTTTACATCTGTGTATTTTTAGGCAACTTTTTTACATACATACATATTTTGACTACTTGATCATTTTCTCCTTGCAGGTCCTTCATATGAGAAACAAGTAGTAAAATTGGGGGAAACAACAACAACAAAAAATGACTAGAAAAATGACAACAACAACACACCATGGTGGTAAATTTCCATACTAACCATGTAGGTGCACTACACATAACAACATCTATCCATACATTCTGCCCTAGGTTCACTCTCATCACTTTTTATAAACATTTTTTCATCTTTCTAATCCATGTTCCTCCACAACTTTATTTTTTGTCATCCCACGCTTGAGTCTATTCCATTGGAACATCTTCTTCTACACTATACATGGTTATTAGGTACACATATCTAACTACTTTATGTTATCAATTTTTCAGCTCACCAACATAAAGTGGGGGAAAATGTAGACACAAATATTGCACATTAGACAATATTTAGCCCGGTATTATACTACTATTTCGAAGGTTCTCAAGTGTACAAAAGTACTAATTAATCCCACCTTTTGGGTCACCTTTTTCTTATCTTTTATTTTGTCTTTTCCCGCATGTTTCCCTGATACCTATTAGCCCATTTCATGACCCTTTCTGAAATTCTAGCCTGAAATCAGGGACTCCCCTAGCCTATACTATATGGCACCCATGATGGCACCATAGGTCCCATTCTAGGTGCCATGGTCCCATTCTGTGTGCCACAGTCTATGCACAATATCTTCTAATTCTTTTTGGGTCACTTCTAGCTATTGGTCATTCCATATCTTCTTCTCAGCCAACCTATTCCAAATTAATTATGAAATTAAGCTTGAGAACCCTATAAATATAAAAGTTAAGACCATAATAAGGGTCCTAGATCATTGCATCTTATCACTACTATCACTCCATCTAGGGGCTGCATCCATTGTATCATTTGCATTCCACATAGTGCCATGCATTCAAGCTAGGATATCTACATAACACAAACTTTATAGGGAGAGGAGATTCCATTCTATTCCATACACACATGCTACCTACATTCCTAAAGATATTATTACTTGCTTCTTCACAAAGTGTGACTGACATGAGAGCACCTATGGAAAAACACACACATACACACCAGATCTACATCAGGGTACGTAATGTAGTGCATCACTCAGTGATAAGTCCACTATCTTGGTGGCCAAGGTCAGTCTGAACCCACTAATCTTTTATTTTGTAGGTCATTATCCACCTCATTCGACAGATCTAGCGTGGAAAACAAACAAGGTTTCAGACTAAGTGGCTGACACTTCCAAACTTAGGTTTTAAGCATCTACAATATCCAGAGTGTCGAGATTACAGACCAAGGTGCCTTTGGGGTGCCCCGGTACACTCCTAGGTGCCTCAAACTACTTAGAATACCCAGATCTACCCTTTGTAGGGCCCCTAAGTATCCATCTCCACTTCCAAATTATGTTTTTTAGACCTCTGATAACCTGTGATAGTCTCTCTGAATCAGTGAAGACATTTCTCTCCTTGCTCTTGCACATTTAGGGTTTCATTTCATCTAGAGTAGTTTTATTTACATTTACCTCATACTGCTTTAGTTCATTTACAACATTTTAGTCCTCTTATATTAGATTAATTATTTACTATACCTTCCCTAGGTAATAACTGATTTTTATTTAATCACGATGGTAGGAATAATTCTAAAAAGAATGCCATAAACGAGGTATTAATAAGAGTAGATACACCCAAGATATGAAAAAAATAGTGTGGTGTGTATTAGTTGTGAGAATAAGCATAAAATAATGACTATAGTAAAGTAGGTGAAAAAGTAAATATAAGTAGTGAAGTGAAAAAAGTGGTTAGTCACTTCATTTCTTGTTTATGTGATTGTGAGATTGAGCATGAAGTGAGTGAAAATGCTGCAAGTGAGAGCAACACATCCTAATTGGTTTCAGAGGGTGGTGAACATCGTAGCATCGCACACAACTGCAACATTGGTAAGGGTGTTGTTTGTTGATAAATACATGATGTGATAGTCATTTCTGTTGTATTTTTATAATTTTTAGATTTTTAATTTTCTTGTTGTTTTAGACTTAAACAATAGCGATGAGGGTGCTAGTGACCCATGGGATAGGAGTGCCCAAATTTGGGTGCTAGTGTCCTGCTCTTGGGCACCCTAGTCCTGCATCTGGGTGCCTTGGTCCAGAATGTGTGTATTGGGTGTATAATGATGAAAAATCAAATTTCTAATATAAATGAATGTGGTGAGTGTATTTGTACATATAATGTGTTCTAACATTGTGTTTTTTGTCATTTTTTTGTGTGCAAAGGGATATTCACTCGAGGGAGTTCCGGCGATGGGTGTCAAATGAGTAATTTGCTTGGATTGGGCCTATCAGATGGTGATTTGGATGTTATGGACTGTGCCAGCCTGTGGCACATATCACGGATGGGGATATGTCCCACAATATGCCTATGTTGACTGCACTATGTGAGAGATGGTGTGCGGATACATGTACATTTTTATTTCCTATGGGGGAGATGACAGTGAATTTGGAGGAAGTGTATCACATATTGTGACTTCCAGTTATTGGAGGGAGAGTATATGTGATACCGTTGGAGGATATGGAGAGGCAAATGCTAGCTTTTAGATGGTATTTTTGGGGAGTTGAGTACCTGCCAAGGCCCATATCAGTTTGGATGCTATCTTGAGGTCTGAGGTTCCACGTATGCAGAAGTTCATGGTCATGGTGATTGCTTCATCTATTGTAGTGGAGGGATGAGGCGTAGGAATCTTGTATAAGATGCATGATATATGTTGGTAGATAGAGAAGGAGAGTACTAGATATGCGTGGGAATGGTGTGTGTTGGCCCACTTATGTATAATATCTATACCTATTCACTCACGATAAGGATGGTGGTGGGATAAAAGCCACTACACTATTACATGCATGGGATTATGAGAATATAGGCATGTTGAGACCAGTTGGAGGACCACGAGGAGAGTGGGCTAAGCTAGAGATATATGTGAGGAGGTGGATTAATATTTGTAGGCATAGGATGGAAAATGATACCTATAGGGAACTAATAGATAGGATGGGGCCTGAGGTAGTGACATAGAGGCTATACCGTGACTATGGAGGATGGCCTGAGGATGCTATAGAGTTTTGGTGTATTCGTAGAAATATGTGGTTGAAGGAATGATTTTTAGAAGTGGTAGAGATATTTTAGGTGGCGAGAGTATCATAATAGTTCAACATGGCTTAAGACATGCCCCTAGATCCATATATATGGTTACAAGTGATTAGAGAACTAAGGAGGGTCAGGGCTAGACTAGGGAACATAGCAGAGAAACTAGTACCTTCTGGGCTAGATGAGGTAGATGCACTGATAGAGATGATAAACTTAGACAATTTGGGTTGCACAAAGGAGTACCGTGCATGGTGGGTGTTGGGATGATGAAATATAACCTATATATTGAAGGCACATAAGTTTTGGGCATGCAGACACAAGGCTTGTAAGTGTGTGGACATATAGTGGAAAGAGGGCATGCATAAGAAACCATAAATTCAAGACTTAGTTATTTTCCAATATAAGGCTATATATAGATGTGGAGTGCAGAGCACATTTTGTAGAAGACTTGAAGAACACACAAAGGCTATTTTAGAAAAGTGGGAGATCAAGCACCATGCACAATTTTGGGATATTAATAGGATTATAATTGTAGTAATTATTATATAATCTATTAATAGTGAGCTTGCATGATTTTGTATTTATCATGTAAGGACGCATGGATATTCTTAGCATGCAACCTATTTTGAGTATGCATAAGCGGTTAAAGGAAAGTAACCATCCTTATAAATATGTATTGATTTCCACGTTTTAGGGATTATCATCCATGTTTTGTTAGTTAGAGTTATACTGTTAATTTATGAGCATGCATGACTTATGGTGACAATATTGTTAGGTTAATTTATGCATTATATTACATTAAATATTTAATTATTTAATAAGGTAATTAGTTTATATATTATTATATAGTTTTATAACAATATTTCATTTTATATCATATTGTTTATTTGTTGCATTATTGCTGCAACTATACTTGTTTGTATTTGGTTATTGCTTCAACATGTATTTTGGACAGCATGACACACACACACACTTGTACTACACACACACATTCACATACACACATTGCATCCTACCCCTAGGTAAATGTTTAAAGTGATTTCACATTAATAAAATTATATAGGCTTCTGTCCCTGTTTATGAAATTACATTTGGTACCAGAGCTGGTTGAAGCTCCTGGCAAGGTTGGAGAAAGGGTGTAGAGGAAGGAAAAGTTTAGAGAAGAAAATTGCTTCATCAAAGAGCCAGTTCTGCCTCCTGCAGCTTCCCAGAACTCCCCGCAGTCTCACAACCTCCTGTGTGATATCCAAGTAAATGGGAATCAATTTTTTTTTTCCTTGGTGCTCTCTGCACCAGGAAAATTTTGTTTATGGAGCTAATACATATACATGATTTAAAAAAAATCATTTTTCCCCATCAGGGGTTTTGTCTCTAAATTTTTTAGTTACAGATAATATTATTTTTACTATCAAATTTGGAGGACTGTGTTGCTATTCTACAATGAGTCCTACTCTCCGAGCCCTCAACGACTCCTGACTGAGCTCTTGGACAAGTCTTTCATCGAGATTTTCATTGTGGAGAGTGAGATACCAAGTTACATTATTGTCCGAGCCCACAAACTATACAGCTGAGCCATGTGGATTCCTCTGACATTTGCATCAACCTATAATTTATCTTACACGTTTAATCCTGCATCGATCGGGTTGTATTATTTAAACAAATACCAACCCGAGTAAGCATTCCTTTGGATCGAGCATACCAAGCCATCCCCTTCAAATCTCAAGTTAATCTTATCAAAGTGAAACCGAGCCACATATTGGCTTTGTAATGGGTGAAAGAACCCTGCACAGTTCACAAACGGGCTGTGTGAGTTGATTGCAACATTTGAAAGCCTCCTCCCAACATGATTGACCCTGTACACAACGTATTCTTTGAAAGAACCAACCCTGCAAACAAAACAACAGTGGATCCTCTGCGACTTGCATAGAAACAACCTCCAGTGATAAGATCCACAGCCATCATGATGAATATTAAAACGAGATAAGTCCAGCCACAAAATTATCCTTTCAACATGATCATGAGCTGGAGATCACCGTTCGAGCAACTACAATCATAATAAAAAATGGTGAAGATTATACACCTACGGCCGTGCAAAATTTGAAGGAAAATAACACAAAAAGCGATGGATAAACAAAAATAAAGGAGTTGTAGATATCCTTGGAGAAGAAAACCTAATCCTTCCCCCAATAAATCTCAGCCACGTGGTCTCCTCAGGCAGTCCACCACGTTGTTATTTCAATTTTGACTTTAAATCAAAAGTGCTTCATTTCTTATGCAAAGCAGTTTATATGCGTAGTTCGATAAGTGGAGAGTCTTGGGGAAGGGAGGTTTGGGGTTTTAACCCCCACCCCCAACTTTAATTTCAATTCATTTTTCGATTTAGTGAAAAATTTGAAAAAACCACCAAACTTGGAGGCAAAAGTAGGAAAACTTCAACTAAACCTCTAGCTATGACTAAACAAGCCCCTAAATTTTTGTGAGAAAAATCATATTTTTGTAAAATTTTTTTCTCCTAATAGGCCTATTTTTGATTTTAGACAACATTCACAAAAGGGGGGGGTACTAGAAAATTCCATTTTATGCAAGTTTTTAAGGTTTTTTACTCACAAAGCTATTTTTGGCTCCGAAGGCCACCAAAGCCCGTAAAACAAATTTTTTTTTGCGTGCCATTCAATTTTTCAAATTTTTTGAATATAATTGTATACTTCAATGTATTATACTAATTTTTAGGTTGCCATAGTCAATCTAAAACATTGTAACTTATCAGAAAAATGGTAGAGAGTTGTAATTAAAAATAGTGAAATTTGGTTCTAAATCACTCACGAGATCCTAGATCTCATTCGAAGAGTTCAGTATATACAGTGCCTCTAAGAAGCGCTTATGGGTAAATCCATCATGACTACTACTACACTTAATGCCTAATATAGCTACAATGATGTCATCTATGCATCGACCCTTTAAATCGATGGGGAGTAATAAGGACACAATGCACACACTATGAGCCATCCCATCCATCTGTGAACGATTGCAGGACATAAATCTGGAATAAGAAATTATATGAGTATATAGCAAAGTTACACACACATATGAGGATATTTATTTGAGCCGGTATCAATAATCGCACAAACCCCTTTCAGTACTGTCTTGGTACCGCGTATTGAATTCTTTCATGTATGTTAACGCCTCTTTCATGTACTACTAGGTATATAGAAAGGGAGATCTTCTTACACATACCATTAGGTATATTGGAAGGGCACATATATAGAAAGGTTTGGTATATCAGACTAATAGTATATAGATTGGGAGACCTTATACCTGGAGTGATAAGATCCTAACCCTGTCAGTGATTTCAGAAAAATATGCACCAATGCCCCCAAATGTTTTCTTCCAGATTCACAACTACTCAGAGGAAACAACTATGCTTTTTGGAAGACTAAAATCAAGACACAACTTGAGTTTGAAGATATCTTGACTATTGTGAATGGTACTCTGACTAGATCAACTACCGATATAACACAATGATGACAGTTTGATAGATCAGATCAGAAGGCCAAACTCATCATCTTGTTTGGAGTGTCCGACGATGTGCAACCCCACATTCGAGATGCCAAAATATAAAAATAAGTGTGGGATAAGTTGATCAGTTGAAATTTGGTTCTGTCTGAAATCACTCACAATGATCCTAGATCTCATTTGCAACATTCGGTATATACAGTTCCTCTAGAAAGCACTTATATAAAGGGTAAATCTGTCATGACTACTATTGCACTTAAGGGCACCTAATATAGCTACTTAGAGAAGCTGACGTCATCTAGGCATCAACCCTTTAAATCCATGGGGAGTAATAAGGACACAATTCACCAAAATACACTATTGAGCCAAAAATAAGAATGTTATTCCATCCATCTTTGAATGATTACAGATTTGAGGGCTGACATAAATATAGATTGAGAAATTATCCAAGTATATAGCGAAGTTACATGTGTGTATGAGGATATTTTTCTTTGAGCCGATTTCAATAATCACACATACCCCTTTCAATATTGTCTTGGTACCACGTATCAAATTATTTCACATACGTTAACACCTATTTCATGCACCATCAGTTATATAGAAAGGGTGATATTCTTCCACGTATTGATAGGTATATCGGAAGGGCCCCCGTTTATATAGAAATTGGTGTTCGGTATATCGGACTGATGGTATATAGATTGGGAGTGGACATTATACCTGAAGTGATAAAATCCTAACCTTATCAGTGATTTGAAGAGTTGGAAAAAATTGAAGTACAAAATGGGCACCAATGCCCCCAAATTTTTTCTTCCTGATTCACAACTACTCAGAGGGAAAAACTATGTTGCATGGAAGACTAATAATCAAGACACAACTTGATTTTGAAGAGATCTAACATGTTGTGAATGGTACTCTGACTAGATCAACTACTGATGCAAGGGGGCATGACACAGTAATGACATTTTGATAGATCATATCAGGGGGAATTTTGACCAAACTCATCATCTTGTTTTGCCGCCATGGGAGCTATGCTTGAGTTTATGATTTTATGTGAATATGTGAAACCCCATATTTGAGATGCCAATTATAGCCAAAGATAGAGTGGGATAAGTTGATAGTTTAACAGTATATGAGGCCAAAAACCCTGTTGAAGAATGTCAACTTAATTTCTTTTGGAATTTGTAGAGTCAATTACACACACTAAAGTTTAAGAAAAATGAGAAAATCGAAGCTTTCTTGCAGAAGAGTTACAAATTTGATGGATTTAAATTCACTTATATTAGCTCCTAGGAGAAATGGTCATAGATGAAGCTCTCATTCCCATTATTTTGAGATCTCTCCCTTCTTCTTACCGCATTTTTGTAACAACACTAAACTTGTTAGATACAACAGTTAGTTTTGACAAGATGGTAAACCTACTGTGATAAAAGGAAGCCATGCATAATAAGGATAATGAAGAGGAGAAGACACTTTCTTCTCATCAAAAATGGAAAGGAAAAGGAAAAGGAAAACCGAATTCTTATCAAAAGTCCCAACATTAGAATTAGTATCAACATCAAGGGGACAAACAATAGAAGAAGCAATGTCCAATCTATAAAAGAGGACATGAGTTGAAATATTGTTGGTATAATACATCCAAGAAATGTTCATCAAGTAATTCTAGACCTCAATACCAACAATATCACAAGGGAAATTCAAACTACAATCAAGGGTAGAAAAAGGGGAACTGGAAAAGAAGACCCCATCAACAAGGCAATATTGTTGAGAAAGAAGAACATTCAGATAATGAAGACTACTTGTACAATTCTCAATCACGTGAACCTTCCATGTCATTTAGTGATGCCTGGTATATTGATTCGGGATCCACTAGACACATGACCAACCACAGAGACTGGTTTACTTCAATGAGGGACACGCCTTTGAAAAACCATGCTTCGTTGGGTGATGATTCTTCATATACAGTTAAGGGGATTGGGAACATTTCTTTACCCCTTGGTTCATGAAACTGTAGAATATCAGATGTCTTATATGTCCCTGGGTTGAAAAATAATATGTTTTCAGTCAGTCAACTCCTAGATCACAACTTAAAAATTAACTTTGATAGTCATTCTGACAAGAAAATGTGTTCAATTTGATACAAATCACGAGGCTCGAAAATAGTTACAAAATCCTCCAATGTGGGATGCATGTTACAACTTGATTTTATCCTTAGAGATGATCAAGCCCTTATGGCTAAGAACTCTACCTCTACACAATTGTGGCATCAGAGACTTGGTCATGTTAGTTTCAAGTATCTTGAGACACTTTGCTGGTGTAATATGGTACATGGGTTACCATCTATTCAGAATGATACAGTTAAGTGTCCTCACTTTCTAGTAGGAAAACAACACAGAGCTTCATTTCAGAAGAGTAATTTTCAAGCTCATCGCAAGATCTTGACCTGGTTCATACCGATCTTTGCAGTCTGATGCAACCAAGTCATTCTAGATTTTAGTATTTCATGCTTTGTGTTGATGACTACTCACAGAAAATGTTGATATACTATCTTTGCAAGAAAAGTGAAGCTTTTGAAATCTTCAAGAAATTCAAAGTGGTTGTTGAGAACAAAACTAGTCATCACATCAAAACTCTCCACTCAAATTAAGGGGGGGAATTCACCAGTGATGAGTTCAAATCCTACCTTCAAGATCATGGAATTCGTCAAAAAATGCCTCCTCCACACACAACATAACAAAATGGTGTCATTGAGAGAAGAAAATCATACTATAATGGAAATGGTGTAATGCATGATTGATGATTTTGGACTTGCAAAGACATTCTGGGAAGAAGCATCAAAGATAACTGTGTATTTATTGAATAGAGTGTCCATAGTTTATCTTGATGGAGTAATACCACATGAAGCATGGTCAAAGTGGAAATCATCTATTGTACACCTCAGAGTATTCAGATGCAAATCAAGTATGCACATACCCAAGTAGAATAGAAAGAAATTGGATATGAAATCACAAAAATCATCTTCATTGGGTACAAAAGAGACTCTTGGGTACATATTGATGGATTTGAAGACCAGGAGATTCTACACCAATAGAGATGTTGAGTTCTTTGAGAAGAAGGAAGCAAAGACTCTTCTAGACTCACCTGATGTAGATTCTTCACCAGTTGTAAAAATTGAATTGGATGTTCCCACAGATGATGAAAGTGATGATGGGGATGATCTGATAGAACCACGACCCACAAGAATAGTTTAGCGTATGCCTTAGTGGTATACTATCATGTTATGAGATGCAAGAATGGATGCTCCACCATGATACATCCACCCCTGGACCACATACTCGTAGTAAAGTAAGAGAAGAAGTGAACTTTGCTTTCATGAGTAGAGTTATTGAGTCTGATGAGCCCTCTACCATCTAGGAAGACCTATAGTCAAAAGCTTGGAAAGATGCCATGGACTCTGAATATCAGTCAGTAATGAAAAATAACACTTAGAAGCTTGTCGATCTTCCACCAGGGAAGAAACCCATTAGATGCAGATGGATATTCAAAACAAAGTACAAAGTAAATGGGACAATAGACAAGTACAAAGTGATACTAGTAGCAAAGGGGTATGAACAAAAAGAAGATATTGACTATGAGGAGACATTTGCTCCCACATCTAAGATGAAAATGACCAGGATGATCTTTTCTCTAGCTGCATAGTTTGGTTGGAAAGTCCATCAGATGGACGTAAAAAGTTCCTTTCTGAATGAAGATTTACAAGAAGAAGTCTACATGAATCAACCTGAGGGATATGTTTTACCTGGTCAAGAAGCAAAGGTATATAGACTCAGGAAATCTCTGTATGGCCTCAAACAGGCACCCCGGGCATGGTACATAAAAATTGATTAACATCTCACACAATACGGATTTGTTAGAAATCTATGTGATCCCAATCTTTACCTCAAAAATCAAGGGGGGATATTGTGATTTTTGTTGTCTATGTCAATGATCTAGTCATCATTAGTAGTTGAGTGAGGATGATCAATGCAATGAAGAAAGATATTAATCGATCATTTGACATGACATAGGTCTTATGCTAATGCACTATTGTCTTGGATTAGAAATATGATAGAAAGAGAATCACATTTTTTTTTTCTCAGATGAAATATACCAAGATAATGCTCAAGAAATTTAGGATGATGGATTGCACACTAATTGCTACACTTATGGATAACATATTGCAGTTATCTCGTTCAGATCCATCTCCTAAGGTAAATTCCACTCTCTATCGGTAGTTGATTAGGAGTCTCATTTACCTAACCTACACTAGACTAGATATCAACTTTGCAGTGAGCTATCTATCCAAGTTCATGCAGGAACCAAAAGTTTGTCATTGGAAAGCAACAAGGTGCATCTTGAAATATCTCAAAGGATTAGTGGATCTTGTTCTAGAAGACAAGAAGAACGACAACTTATTCTTGTCAGGATATTCAGATTCATATCATGGAGGAAACATTGATGACATAAAATCCACTTCAAGGTTTGTGTGCTTTATGGGATCTAGACCAATATCATGGGGAAGTAAGAAACAACACTTTGTTTCTCACTCTTCAATAGAATCTGATATCCTTCTGTAGGAGAATCTATCTGTGAAGTGATATGGCTACGTCTCATACTAGAAGGACTTGAAATACCACAGGACAAAATGACCACCATGTATGTTGACAATGAAGGTGTTCTCAAATTTGTTTGTAATCTAGTTTTTCATGACAGAACAAAACACATTGAGGTACAAGGTAAATTTCATACACAAACATGTCTTGAAGCACAATATAATACTTCAGTTTTGTCCAAGTGCTGAACAATGAGCATTTATCTTCACAAAGTCACTTACATGTGACAAGTTCAAGTTGTTCAGAGAGTTCCTCTCCTCATCCCTTGAGGTAATGAAAAATTAAGGGGGAAAATGTTAGGTTAATTTATGTATTATATTAACTTAAATATTTAATTATTTAATAAGGTAATTAGTTTATATATTGTTATAAAGTTTTATAACAATATTTGTCATTTTATATTGTATTGTTTATTTGTTGCATTATTGCTACGACAATACTTGTTTGTATTTGGTTATTTATTCCCGGATGTATTTTGGAAGCTTGTGTATTAAGGAATATTGTTGAACCTGTGCAACATCCTTATTGTTTGTATCCAGCTATCCAATACATATATCTATTACAGCCTGCACCTGTGTAAATGTTTAAAATGATTTCACATTAATAAAATTATATAGGATTCCATCCTTTCTTGTGAAATTACATGGTTTAGGGATCATCATCCATGCTTCTTAGAGTTATGCTGCTAATTTAGGGGTGCGTGTGACTTATGGTGACAATATTATGTACGTATGAAGCTTCTATATTTTATAACAATTGATTTGATGGATATTTGTGGTTGGATATTGATTGTTGACATATCTATTACTAGTTCATGCATGGTAAATTTAATCTCGATTCTTGTATGAGGTAATATAGCATATGGTTAAGATCTAGATCTGATTTATGTTATACAATATACTTGAATATCTATTATGGATTTGCAATATTTTTATGATCATGCTCACTTCTTGAACAAATATTCCATAAGAAGAGGGACCTGGTACCGTTGCACGGTTCGAGTGAGCACTCAACTCTGGCTGAGTAATGTGCCAGTGTGCACATTGGGATGTTTTGGGTATTATAAGACTACATTTTGGTTCCATTGCCAAGACCTCTTTTTTAGTTGTTTTCTAGGATGTTGCATGATGAAAATGTATCGATTGAACTTGGCTAGTATTGAAGAGTGGTTAGACAATTTAGAGGAAGAGTATTCTCATAGATTTAGCATTAGACCTGATTTTGATGCCCATGCATGGGTTGAACATAATTTATATCATGAGCTCTATGAGACATTTTTTACCTATTTCCCCATGGAGTTGTACAAGTGGTTGGTAGCTTACGCATCAATGAAAAATTGGCAGGTTTCAAATACTTGTTTCGATGTAGGAAGAATTCTAGGATTTACATGATGCTGATCTAAATTGGATGTGTAATGTAGATCATTAGTGGAGTGGTGTCTGGAATAACTATATTTCAGAGTACATAGTTTCTACTTATTCTTTTCTAGATGTTGCTGAGTTCTAGTTCTTGTGTGAACCCAGAGGATCATATTTTTGTGGTATCCCTTTAGTGATTAAGTTCTTGAACATGTGGCCCTGGATTTAGAACAATGTCCTATGGCTAGCTAAACCCTACCATGCGCGGGGGCAGGAGAAGGTGTTGTGAAAGATGGAAAACCTGATGGTAGAAAGGAAGAGAGAAGAAAGGTGGTTTAAAATTAATGAGGCACACGAGAGGAATTTAGAGAAGAAATGTGAAGCTGTGGAATGGATGGTGTTGTGGAGAGAGATGGCTCGTGAAGAATTTGGAGCTCACGCAGAGGACGTGGAGTTGGAGCATCTAGAACTCCCCCATTTGGGTAAGAATGGTAGAAAATACTCTTCGACCTCATATGAGAGTGCACCAGTAGAAATTGCAAGCACCGTTGGCACACATTTGATCCCTCCTAGTAACCTAGCCCTTGTGTTTGGTTTTCTAGTTTCTATGACATTCATCAATAAGAAAGCTACTATGGGAAGTAGAGTAATGAAAGAGATATTTAATTTGTAGTCAATTTCAGGAGTTAATCAGGTAGATTATTCATCTATGAAGGTGCAATCGTCATCTATGTTATTTGGAGGTCCTCTTAGAGGTATATTTTTTGGCACATCATCAACATAGAACATGGGCATGCTAAACTTTGGTATAACTTATGGAAGTAGTACAACTTCATAGATTATGGAAATTTAGTTTAGCATACTATTTGAATACAAGGAAACATATCCTTTGATCTATTTCCTGGTATAGGAGGAGGATCACGAGGATCAAGTGGCTTGAGATCTATCAAATCTGGTGTTTCTATAGGCAGAGGAAACATAGGAGGTAATAAAAGTTCTTGATCTAGTAGGCAAGGTCCGCACCAACCCCATAATTTGTATTGTGAGATGTCTCTTTGTCTCCTAGAATATAGAGGAATTGAAGATGCATATGAGCACGTACATATGTGTGAAATACTATGGCGTATGAAGGGGATTACAGCCCCTAAGCATAAGGCAAGTCAATTTGCTACCAAATTGCAATGGTGTGCACATAGTTGGTATAAGAAATATGATCTGAACTAGACTTGTGTAGATTATACTACGCTGTGTGATGCTTTCTTGGAAGAGTTCCATATACCTAAGTTTTAGTAGAAGAGCATTAGTGTGCTGAAGGACATCAAACATGGCATGGCTGAGAGTGTAAGGGAGTATGATGCTCATTTTAAAACTTTATTATCAAATTTATCTTATGATATTCACCCAAGTCAACATGCTCAATGGTTCATCGGAGGTTTGATCACACCTTTTAGAAGGGTTATCTCACATAAGACATTTACAAACCTGCGTGAGGCTTTGGAAGCTGCTCTACACATTGAGGTAGTTGGGAGCTTAGACAAAAGAGTTAGCCCATTTTTGGAAGCTTAGATTGCATCTATGGACAAGTAGTTGGAGAATTTTTCAGCTAACTCATCTCAGGAGATGTACAATGGAATTTGGTGTACAATTTTTGAAGTAGAAGGAAATACTAAGGATATTTTTCCTTGTAAATTGGTGAGCACTATCTTGCTAGACTGTGAGATCTATCACTTGAACCATGATTTAAGTAGGTGCCCATTGTTTCTGTTGGTGTGTGTATTTTGCACATCATCAGGTGATTCATCTCACTTAGGTGAGATCGTAGGTCCATGTCATTTAGGGGTCATTATGAGATGCCCTTACGCGTCAGTGCGTTAGTGCGTCAGTGCATCAGCACGTCAGTGCGTCATATGCATCATTGGGAGTTACACTTCTATTATGGGAATGTAACTCCCCCTCTCTACTTGATTTGTCATGATTGTAGCACTGGGGGTTACTCAACACCTCCTATATGTACACCCCATTTGATCTATGAGATAGAGGAGAGTTTTATGGCTTAACCAGGTTCTGCCCATTTGTTGAATTTTTGCATGCAAATTTGGTTGATGCTCGCTCCTCCCGATATCTCTTCACACTGCCGTTCGCACGTCGGTTGATGTGCACGTCGTCCCTCGTGATCCTCGCTTGCGGGTTTTCAAACCCTCTTTCATGGTATCAGAGCGGATCTTGTGGATCTGTGCACTCATCGGCGTTTTTGTGCGTGTTTTTGGCTTCCAGCGTGATATACAGATCTCTCTCAGCAAATGGATATTACAATTGTGCTCTTCTTGCATTGATTCCATTTATTTCCGCGTGGTTTGTTTGGGTTGTTGTTCGAGTTTATGGTGTTTTTTGAGATTCTAGTGGTTGTCTTTTTGGGTTATCATTCTTGCTGGGTAGGTTATGGTCTAAGGAGGAATCAAACCTGCCTTGTTCCCTTCAAACGGCTCCTCCAGCATGGATCTTTGCTCAGCCATTTTTTGGGCGTTTTTTGGTGTTTTGGGTCTTCAAACGGCTAGAAACCTGCAACACCTGCTCCCAGCACCTCCAGCAACTGTTTTACACATCTCCAACAACCTGCAACTTGCAACGTCATATTCAACAGTCAGTCTTTGCTTGAAACATTCTTTTTTGGCCTTTGGGCGTTTTTTGGGCAAGCTCCTCCCGCTTGTGCAGTACCACACCTGCTCCCAGCACCTAGCAACCTCCCACCTTGCAGCAGCTTCGGTGTAGACCTATTGAAAAAAAAATGAAACTCAGCGATCACTTGCGTGGAAGGTTTTTTGCTTAGCATGGCGTTGTTTGGGTTTCTTGGTGACTACCACATCTAATTAGCACGTGGCAACCTGCAACACCTCTAGTAACCTCCAACAACCTGCTCAGCCTGCACTCAACACCAGAGTGGACACCACATTAACTTAGCTTGGCGTTAGGTTCATGCCTTGGCCTTCCAACGTGGGCCCCTTCTCATCCCTTTTAGAATTGTTTAAGGTTAAAACAATACTTTTTTATGTTTTAAAGTTAAAAAAAAAAACATTCATTGACATTGTAATAAGTTTTAGCTTCTATTTTGGCTTGTATATGTCACGCCAAGACGAAGGGCAAGGTCCGGGGTTGGTAGGAGGCAATCCCCCCTCGCAAGCAAAAAAAAACCCTTGCTAAAATTTGATGCCGTTTCATAGTCACATGAGGCATTTTTTAATGTATTTGCAGTGTCTACCCATTTGCGGGAATCGTAATAATGCCAAACTTTTGACTCGGTCGTTTTTTAGCACTTCCTTGGTCACATGATTTTTTTCAGTGATGGAATTTACAATTTTGTATACTTTTATAAAGATTCTAGGGGGTTGCTTGTACTCTTGGGTGACGTAGACTTATCGGCCGAGTCTGACGTCTACCTTGCATCTATTTTTCATCATGGAGAGTAGATGTGAGCACCATAGGATCACATTACAGCTCAGCCACTTCTCACCGGGAGAGAGACCTATTTAGCTTGGCGTGCTTCCATGAACGTTACTTCGCCCACGAGGGTTTTTGGAAGATCATTCATCTAGATTCCTTGACACTTGTGACTATG
The DNA here is from genome assembly GCA_019776745.2 of Taxus chinensis. NCBI lineage: Eukaryota > Viridiplantae > Streptophyta > Pinopsida > Cupressales > Taxaceae > Taxus > Taxus chinensis. The sequence continues at coordinate 727,898,880 of CM034153.1, read as the reverse complement.
TCTTTGGTCACATGATGAGCATGTCTCTCGTTCTCTCTAGTTTCACGTGAGACTCAGATCCACCTTGTCTGGGGCATTCTTCAGTCCTTATATGGAGACCCTTCATACTGCCCAGCCATTGTTGCTGCTGCTGAGTTGTCTCCTCCATTTCTTCATGTGATGATAGTTCCACTGACATCGCTTGGTTCTAATGACGAATTTGCACCCTGTTCTGATGTCGAAACTATCTTCTCCTGACATTATTGTCACCCCCCCACATCTCATCAGAAGAGCAATCTTCTATCAGTCTCAACCATCATTACACCAGGTGTGCGAGGCCCACTTCATCCTTTACCTTCATTGGATGACTCATACCTATCTGTCGCTCTTCTGTTTGTCGAGCCCCCTCATTGGGATTATCTACTTGACCTTAGTCCTCTTTTCGCAAAGTCACTTGTGATGCTTTCCTCATCCATCTACAGGTGTTTCAAAGGAGTAGAGTGCCGCTTCTGGGAATCATGTCACTTCCACATTTCCAGAGACCTTCATTGATCACCCCTTTGTGATCCATGAGGATGTTTTTTTCCCTTCACATCACTTGGAAGGGTGTTCCTACTCTGACAGTTCTAAGCATGTGGCATTACCTTCGGTTCCTTGACACTCACTCGCTTATGTCACACTTCAGTGACCAGACTTAGAGTTCTTCGTGTTGCTTGCCTTCAGTTTCCCTTTGTGGAGAGACTTCAAACACATCATTTTATTCTTCCTAAGGGTAAGATTCGATTAGATCTACCAAAGGCAGACGATCTCATCATCGACATTCTTCTGGGATACAAAGCTAGATTTTAGGTCCATGAATCTTCTGCATTCCTCTCATCTCCCTCTTCTTCTCTCTTCTTCTTCTTTCTGATCCTCCTTAACATGGGTACCCTTTCATCGTCTATGGCCGGGGCCCATTTTTTGAGATTAGAGAGTGTTTTGTTCTCTTGTGGTGGATGTTTTTCCCACTGGGTTTTCCTTCACTATTTGGGACCTTTTTCTTGTACATGTACCTCATCATTTGTGCCGGGACCCATGACTTGCCACCTATCCTAAGTTAATGAAGGGGGGGGTGTTGGTGTGTGTATTTTGCACAAGGAGTCATCTCACTTAGGTGAAAGGTCCATGTCATGATTATGAGATTCACACGTCAGTTCGTCAACGCGTAGTGCATCATATGCATCATTGGGAGTTACACTTCTATTCTGGGAATGTATCTCCCCCTCTCTACTCGATTTGTCATGATTGCAAGGGGGTAGTACACCCCATTTGATCTATGAGATAGAGGATTTTATCAACCAGGCTCTGCCCCATTTGTTGAATCTTTGCATGATTCGGTTGATGCTCGCCTCCTCCTGAGGACATGTCCGTTGAGTGCACGTTGTCCCTCGTGAACTTGTGGGTTTTCAAACCCTCTTTCAGTTTCAACACGTGATAAGGAATTGTCTCCTGTTACTGTAAGATTTTTAGGTCTACCACTTACGATACAAAGAATTGTAGGTTGATTGATAAAATTCATGATGTCATTGATACTGGTGTACGTCAGACTGTGTTGTAAATAATTCAAAGGAACAAGGTGAAAATCATGATCATAATCACAATGAAGGGCATTTGATGGAGGTTGAGGTAGAGGTAGAGGATATCGTGGAGGATTCAGAGTCCGAGGTCGTGGAAGTGAAAGAAGTGAATTTCCACGAGGAACATGTTATACATGCAGATCCCTTGATCATTACAAGCATGAATGCCCTCAGAATATTATTTGTTCTTTCTGCAGAAAGAACCACAATTATGAAGAATTCCCAGGCTTAAATTAACATTTGAGCAAGAAGCACAAATAATATAAGGGCACATGAATGGTTAGAGTACAATGTGTTAGGAAGATCAGTGGATGCCAAAGTTAGACTTGATCGTGAGATCGTACCTATGTTAGCCACTACACATGTTAAGGCTGCATGCAAGAGGGAAGTTCCAAAGTAGAAGCCCATTATTAGAAATGAGGATGTATTGTATGCAAAGTATCCAAACCCTACTCATCAGAAAGATATTAATCAGGGGAGGTGATTAGGAACTTGTAAGGAGAAATACAATGCTTGAAGGAGAAATCACGGAAGCTAGAGAAATCCAAAGTAGTTGAGCTTCCTCAGGAAGATGTTGATGATTTTATGGAGGTTTGTAAGATGATGCGATAAGAAAACATCATTCCTTTATTGGGGGAATGGATAAGAGGGAAGATGCCATGCTCTAGAGTTGAATGTGAGACACAAATTTTGCATGCTAACTTACCTCCTCACAGTTTGGATTATGACAAGGAAATCACTCTAAATGGAGTAGTTGACGAATGGCTTCTGAGTAACATTTTGATTGATACATGTGTGGAAGTTAATGTACTCACTTTTAATGTGTGGAAGCAGATGGGGAGGCCACCAATACAACCATCTTCAAATGTGTTGTTTATGGAAAACATAACTGAAGCAATGCCCATTGGAGTCTTGAAATATGCTACTATTACTATACAAGGGGACCAAGTTTAATGGAGAATTCAAGGTTCTGGTGCTTGTAGAAGCAGACATTTTTCCAGCATTGCTTGGGCACCCTTGGTGTTATGCAAATAATGCTGGTCTACGCTTTAATAAAGGATACACTTCTTTTGAGAACGAGGAAGAGTGCATCATCATTCCTTTAACAAATGGAAAAGATACACCTGTAGACACAAAAATTGGGTCACATTACCCTTGACCCCTCGTTAAATAATCAACTTGAACACACTCACCTAACCATGGCCCCTTGCACCCCACACTAATATTAATTTAATTTAATTAATCCATGTCCTCACAATATTTATTATTTAATTATCCTAATTAAGACAATTCCCACCCCACCACCTCACCTAGCCACCTCACCCTAAATCTATTCTTAGTATGTTGCCATACCTAACTAAGACATAAATAAACCCTAAAAAACAATGCCTACATCCCCTCAAACCACATTCCTACATAAGAAAAGGGAACTCCCACTCTTTCCTAGATGAATAGAGAGATCTGGTGGAAATCATTGCCATGTTCTCCTATTTTTAGTAAACCTAGGGAATCCCACCTTAACCGATGCCAGTCGCCCCTAAACCAACACCGGTCAACCCGGAACCATCGTCAGTTACCTTTTATTCCCTTTGGTAACCTTATTTTGAGGTTGGCACATTCTGAGAGAAAGGAAGGGGATCATAGTTGCATGCAAGAAAAATAAACATCCTTTTACGCATCCAGACATCCATAGCCATCATCAGGATCAATCATAGAGCCATTGCATTCACGAGAGAACTCTGGGAAATCACCGCTACAGGATGATACACGCATTTTCTGATCAATCACCTCCATCACTCAACCATCAGATCCTTAACACAATAAGTATGGCCCTAACCAGTATGGTTTATTTTAGTTATTATTCTTTATTACCCATGTTATTAATTTGTTATTTGCATGCTTATTGTTTCATCACACACTTTCCTGTAAACTTGAATATCCCTTCACCCATATCACCAAATGACCTGTTCTCACATGCTGTGTACTTCTAAGCATACCTAAGATCTCTATAGACCCTACATTCACTCTCTAGAACTTTATTTGACCCCAGATCACCCCTTCCATTTAATCTATTTTGAGTTTCTTTTACCTTGACCATACCGATGCCAATTATCCACAACTGTCATCGGTTCTACCTAAACCAGCATTGGTCACATTTAGATGACATTGGTCTCTATGTTTTACACCTTGACCAAGAACAGACCCAACAATCACCTTACTAGTTGACCTAAATTACCTAGAATCAGACCCTGACTAGCCCCAGAACCTTGACAGACACCTCACCTCTTAGATCCAACTATAGCCTAGCCTATTGTGATTGGATTTACTTATTTTGCTTGAATGAGATACCTAAATCATATCAACTACAATATAACTTTTTTTATTTCTTGCATTAACTTTTTTTAAATAGTGGATTGACAGCCATCTAGGAAGTATCACACTTCTTGGAAGTAGCATACGCTAGGAAGTCCACTTTCATATATTATGTAATTATATTTTTTGGTCTTTTTATCTATTACAGGTAGTTCCTCCTAGCCAAAAGGAAGCTCTCACATTCAGCTGTGGATCAAGAAGTCAGAAAGTGCACAACCACCATCAACCGACCAACATTTAGCAGGTATTCCTCCTTGGCCCTTACCCTTATCCATTTCGTCATTTCGAAAAGGTAAAAAAAATGGTGAAACATTTTGCCATGCCTAGTGGGACCCATCAGGGGTTCTTTTGAATTTATTCATTCCTAGGTGAAAGTTATGCGTTTGTTTCCCTTTAAAAAGCTTCCACATTAATTTTCTTCTTTGGAATCATTCTCCTTCTTTCTATTGTCTAAAAAAAATAATGTTTTTGGTGCTTTAAAAAGAACACATCTTCCTTTCTTTTGCATTGCATTAGTGAAAGAGAATCCCTCTTCCTATTCATCTCTTTCTACATCGAATATCACACTTCGATTTAGGCTTAAAACACTTGCATTGTAATCTGGTTTGTTGCATTATTAGCTCACATTAAAACTAAGGGAAAACTATATACTCGAAGTCATGCTCAGCTGATGGTTGACACAAATAATTGTAGAAAGCACATTTTTCTATCTTTTTGTGTCTTACCACACTCGCACAAAATCAAATATACACATATTTCTTAAACAACATCTTACCCAGGAACATTTATCAGTGATCATATGATCTGGTTGGTAGGTACTCCCCATCTCATTTCCTCTATCGAGTCATCATCTTACAGGATGGCCCACCCCCACCATAACATACATGAAACCTCTCCTTTTAGATATCCTTCTTCATAGGACACCTTCCTAACCAATTTTTTTTCTAAATACAAACAGTCAGTCCTAAATAGCATAAGCTAAACAAACATAAGAAAAACACTATTAGGATCATGCTTTTTCTTAGCGTTCTTCTTGGATTGTGTTTTGAGGTGTGAGACTATGACTCTCCATTTTTATTCTTCCTTTCAAATTCCACCATAATAGTTGGAGTATTCTGACTTTTTCTTAGTGTGTCAGGGCCCCATCTCCTCATTCTTAGGCTTCTGAGTTTGATTCTTCACTTAATTTAATTCACAAAACCATTTTCCTTCATTACTTTCTAATTTCAATGTCATCGACGTCATTCCAACAACCATCTCCAATTCACATCTCACCGTCATATGTTAAACCTTAACTGGTGTTGGCTTCTAGATTTCTAGTTACTTTACCTAGAATAGATTTCACCACTACTTCTGTTCTATTTTTGGCCCTCAGGGCATCATCATATTTCTCTCATGTTGATACTTACTATCATACACAGTTTCACAGTACAAATCCAACATTCCTACTTCATTCTTTAAGACTGGTTTTCTTCCATAGTGATCGGTATTGGTTTTAGAAACCATCATCGGTGTTTCCCCAACCGTCACCGGTCATCCTAACTGTCATTGGTTTTCCCATAACCATCACCATTTAACCTGACCACCGTTAGTTTCCTGTGTTTGATTTTTTCAAAATCTAGACATCAACCAGATTCACCTCCCGGACCCCATTATTCTCTGTTTCTACTATTTTTTGTGTTATCTATAGAATACAGTCTTTCTAGGTCAGCACTTGTTCACATGGTGCTAACTCACAGCTAGACTAACACCCTCATATTCCACGTGAGTCATCAACCCCTCCCACCTTTTCCCTACTACCTTCTGTCCTATCACCCCATGGATCCAACCTTACCTACTATAATTATGGCATGTGACGAAGAGTTTGCACGACTCCTTGATCAGAATCCCGCAACCTTATAGTTCTACCTTTCCAACTCTTCCACCCAACACTCTTCTGGTCAATTGTTATACAACATGCCTATATCAATCTCTCCTTCCCTTATTCTTGTTGCTACATTAGCCCCAAATAATGTGGCATTACCCTCACGTGCTTCACCTCTTGTGGTTTCATAGCTAGGACCCATACTTGCCATGACTGCTACATCTGCAGTTTCACTCGTGCATGTCATATCTATTGTTTCCTTATCAACCACCCAAACCATAGCACAATCCACACCCATTGTCTCACAAATACCCATTTCAACACAACCACACGTGGTGTCGGTGACCCCTAATCCATTCCAGAATCTCTTCCTCTCCATGCCAAAAACACTGCCCCCAATCACTACCAGAGTCATGATGACCATCTCACCTACATACACCTACTATCAACAACCCTCTATCTCATCTATCACCCATTATGGATATGTAATTTCTATGTGGGTTCCTTATTCTCAACCTCTATATCAGGTTCTGTATCCAGCTCCTTATACCACATGAGGTGTCCCTCCACAACAACCTACCAATGACCTGATCAAGTTGATGATGGAAAAGATGTAGACACTAGAAGCATCGGTTTCCGTCTCATGCAATTCCCTCACCTATGATGAAATTTGTAACGAGCTTATTCACCCATCCATTCCTATTCGACCATGCCCCGTACATTGGGAAATTCCAAAATTCAACCGGTTCAATAATAAAGAAGATCCGCAACAACATTTGGGGTCCTTTAAACATGGGTGTTACCTAATTACCCATGATGACACTTTACTTTTGAGGACTTTCCCTATATCCCTGATAGGACCTACATTGGACTAGTACAGTGGACTACCAAGACACTCCATTTACTCATTCAATCAAGTAGCCCAAGCCTTCCTAGATAATTTCTCCATCAACATTTTAAAGAAGGTTACCATGATAGATCTTTATTCCACAAGATCATATGACGATGAGTCTATCGATGACTTCGTCACTTGCTAGCGTAGCCTCATTAACCAGCTCACATTACAATTACATCAAACCAAGTGTATAGAACTATTTACTCAGGCATGTGCTAAACACATCTCACCAATCCTACAGGTGAAATTTTTTGCACTTTCAACGAGGCATTCACAATGGCACATAAATTGGAAATTCATGCTATCAAAGTAAAGAAGATTCAACTTCATAACAAGAACATTGCGTTCAAATCAAATGATGCTTGTTTGTCTTCGAAAACTCAAAAAACTATTCAAATCCCAAAGGGTATGCTAATGCCGTAGTTCTCAAAGCTGGTCCCCCTCATCAATCCAACCTAGCTAAACCCCCTTCTAATCTCTCTCCTGTCCAAGCTTTCCAGTTTTGACAAGAACAACGAAAGTAAACTTCCCTAGGAGAATATTATTCTTCTATTTTGGAAAAGCTTGTTAAAGTTGGTGCTATTACCCTTCCACCTATAAAAACCACATACTAGTTTGGGCCTTGAGTGACCCATACCTGCGTGGTATAAGGAACATGAATTTTGTAACTATCATTGTGTCAAAGGTCACAATGACAATAACTACATCACCTTTGAGAATATCATCTAAGAAATTTTAGATAATGGAGATCTAGTCTTTGATAGCCTAAATGCACTTGCTAACAAAAACCTACACATCTTCAAGAAGCCATTCCCTAATCATGCCCCATCTTCTAACCAAGTTGGTGATACCTCAAACAATGATAGTAATGTCCGCAAAGTCCACACTATTTTCAACGATATACCAGTTGCTTCGCAATTACCTCATGTTATTTCCATAGATGAAATCTTAGCCCGTGCTCCCCTACCTACACCAGAACCTATTTCATCTACTCCTCTACCCACAAAGGAACCCCCTTAATCTTCTCCTTCACCCGTGAAAGAGCCTATAATTAGCATGCCACCTTTGACCCCTCAAAATTTTGAGCAGTTGTCAGTGGCACCTCTCCTACTCATAGAATATGTAGGTCCATTGCCTACACCAACGCAAGGAGATCCCACTTCGGCTGGCCCATCCTCTCCTCTAGCCATGGAGGATAATATAGAAGTACTACCACTTGTAGACGACCATTCACCATTATACCTTCAAGATCACGTTGATCTACTTTTAGCTCTCTTATCCATAGAGTCCAAGGCTAGCCATTTCCCTGTATCTCAAACACATTTTATGGGGATTTCCGCTGGGTCCATGTCGGTTCCGCTTACAAAAATACCATTCTCATGCTTGGAAAATCATCTGGAATATGTCGATAGATCCCTACTTTGGGGGCATTTTCTACTTCCTATTTCAACAAAAATGCAGCTGACACCTCCACTATCTATCGAAAAGTGTTTTGAGCAACCAAACCAAACACAACCACAAATATTGCAATACCTTCCACGACACTAGTCATGGCCAAACTCACACCTCTACCCATAACCCAACCTACATCTACACCTAAACCCATTCCTATATAATCTCCCTTTCCTAAACCTATCACTATATTAAGGTTCATACCAATAGCTAGCCTTACTCACCCACCCATCAAATTAGATTTAGCTACATCTTCCAAAAATAACACCAAACTTAACCCGACCCCTAAAAAGAAGATCCAATCTCCTAGATCTCATGCCCCAACCTTGCCAACCACACCCTTATCACCTTCACCCTTTCCATCCATCCTAGGACCTCACTCCTTGACCCTAGCCAAGAATCCCCCATCCACTGGTAAACCAAGAACGCATCAACCCATTTCCCCATCATAGACCTCTAATATACCCAAGAGACCCACACAACCTCCGCCCTCACCCGTAACCTTTTTACCACCCATACCTCCAATACCATCAATAACTTCTTCGCTACCCACAACACTTCCTTCTCTTTCACTCACACCTCCTACCTAGCCCAAACCACCTACCTCCACAGAACCTTGGTTACCCCCATGGGTAACCTACCCTCTTCCACCATCCACTTTTCCCTCCACATCTCGTGCTCCTGTATCACCTTTACCCAAAAAGATGCAACCTAAAGGCAAAAATATGATACCCTCCAATAAGGTAGTTAAACCAACTACACCTTCTATTTCCAGTTCATCTACCATGCCCCTACCCAAGTAGATACGACCAACACCTAAGACCACACCACACACCAAACTAGTAACCTAACCTAGTCCCCCCTCTTACAAAGACTCTTCCTACACAGTCAACCGCACCTATACCCAAACCCACATTCACCTCCCATTATGATCCATTAGTAGGGTCGTATGCCAAAAATCCTAACCAACTGTTAGGTTGTGGATCCTGTTTTCATGTGTGAAAGTGTTGAAGACTGTACACTTTTTTTAGGCGCAAATTTTTTTGGCCTTGAAAAAATTGCACCCGAAATATCGGGAAACGTGCTTTTCTCATATGGGCGAGTTTTTTGACCCATAGGTTTATGGGACAGGTTTTGCCCATGGTTTTGATACCCACGGTTTTGTAAAACTGCTTAAGCAGTTGTCTATTTATATGGTCTTATGCATATGATAGATGTACAAGCAAATGTATTGCAGATGTGTTTTGAATTCGGCTGTGAATTCTGTAGAGTTTGTTGAGCATAGCTCCCAAACGGATCTGGGTATTGTATTGAGAGAGCGGTGGCTTGTAATAAAATTTGAGCAAGTGATTCTTGGTGGACGTAGCCCAAATTGGGTGAACCATGTTAAATACTGTCTCTTTGTGTTGTGTTATTTTATTCTGCAATTTTATTTGAGATCTGTAATAATTTCTGCATATTAGTTTCTACTGTTGCGATTCTGTGAGGGATTATTCCACATATTTTATCCTCTTATTTCCTAACAATTGGTATCAGAGCCTGGTTTGGTTTGCTGAAGTGTTGAATCACAGGGAAAGTTTTAGCTTGAGTGGGAGCTATGGCAGATGAAGGAAGATCTAGGGTTGATAAATTCAACGGGCAGAATTTCAGTCTTTGGAAGATGCAGATGGAAGATTACCTTTATCAAAAGGATCTTTATACTCCACTGTCTGAGAAGGTGAACAAACCCTCGAGTATGACAGATGCGGAATGGGATTTGCTGGATAGGAAAGCACTTGGAACGATCCAACTGAGTCTTGCATCTTCGGTATTATTTAATGTCTCAAAGGAAAAGACTACAAAAGATATAATGGATGCATTAGGGAAGTTGTATGAAAAACCCTCTGCCTCTAATAAGATATTTTTAATGAAAAAGTTGTTTAATATGAAGATGTCTGAGAATAGTTCAGTAGCAGATCATTTAAATGATTTCAATACGGTTGTGAATATGCTAGCTTCGGTTACAATAGAATTTTATGAAGAAGTTAGGGCTTTATTAATTTTGTGCTCTTTACCTGAGAGTTGGAATAGCCTGGTAATGGCGGTAAGTAACTCGGTTCCAGCTAACTCAAAGTTGAAGTTTGAGGATGTTGTAGGGGTGATTCTAAGTGAGGAAATGTGAAGAAAAAGCTCTGGGGAATCTTCTACTTCAGGGAATGCTTTGACAGTGGAAACTAGAGGGAGACAGAAGAATAGAGGAAACCGTGGAAAATCAAAAGATCGGGCAAGGTCAAAATCCAAGAACAAGATTGTATGCTGGAATTGTGGAAAGCCTGGGCATGCAAAGAAGGACTGTTGGGAGCTTCGAGATAAGAAGAAACAACAAGAAGAAAACAAGGAGGCAAATGTGGCAATGGGTAATGTATGTCAGGATGCTTTGATTCTTTCTTTGCACAATATTACTGAATCTTGGGTTTTAGATTCAGGGGCTTCTTTCCATGCTTCTCCACATAGGCATTATTTTGTTGATTATGTTCAAGGAGATTTTGGGCATGTTTTTCTTGGTGATGATGAGCCTTGCAGCATAGTTGGAAAAGGTTCTGTTCAGGTTAAGATGCAGAATGGGAATACTTGGCTATTGAAGGATGTCAGACATGTGCCTACATTAAGATGAAATTTGATATCAGCAGGGCAGTTGGGAAGTGATGGTTGTACTGTGATATTTACAGCAAACTCTTGGAAGGTTACCAAGGGTGCTCTTGTGGTGGCAAGAGGTAAGAAGGTTGGAACCTTGTATTTAACCACTGATAGTACTAATGATTGTAATCTTGTGGCTTCAGATGCAGATACAACATTATGGCACTATAGGCTCGGTCATATGAGCCATAAGGGCATGAACATCATAAAGAAGAATTTTCCTGGATATACAGAAACAGGTTTGGATTTCTGTGAGAACTGCATATATGGGAAACAGAAGTGAGTAAGGTTTCTCAAGGTTGGACCTACAAAGAAAGAGAGTAAGTTAGAGCTGGTGCATTCTGATGTGTGGGGGCCAGCTCAGGTATCATCTCTTGGGGGTTCAAGTTATTATGTTACTTTTATTGATGATGCAACAAGGAAAGTTTGGGTTTATTGTATTAGAAGACAAATCTGATGTATTTGACACTTTTGTTAAATGGAAAGCCTTGGTAGAGAATGAAACAGGTCTTAAGCTAAAATGTCTCAGGTCAGATAATGGAGGGGAGTATTGCAGCAATGAATTTGATGATTACTGTTCTAAGAATGGAATCCGCAGGCAAAAGACGGTTCCAGGAACTCCACAGCAGAATGGGGTATCAGAAAGGATGAACAGAACAATAATGGAACGTGCTAGGAGCATGAGGTTACATGCAGGACTGCCTCTTTCTTTTTGGGCAGAAGCGGTGAGCACAGTTGTGTACTTGATAAACAGAGGACCCTCAAGTGCCTTGGATGGAGGCATACCTGAGGAGGCTTGGTATGGTAAGAAAGTTGATTATTCATTTCTTAGAGTCTTTGGATGTGAGGTGTTTGTTCACATAGACAAGGATGATAGGACTAAGCTAGAGGCTAAATTAGAAAAATGTACTTTCATTGGTTATGGTGGTGATGACTTTGGATATAAATGTTGGAGTATTAAGGACAAGAAAATCATTCGATCTAGGGATGTGGTCTTTAATGAGAAAGTCATGTATAAGCAGCAGTTGCAGGAAAATAGGGAAGAATCCAAGAAAGAATATGCAGTGGTAGAGGATCTTCCTGATGGGAAAGTGACACATGAATCAGTTCAGGAACCCCCTCAACAGGAACCCCAAACTCCTATATTGAGGAGGTCTTCTAGGGTAAGAAGAGAACCTGAACATTTTTCTCCTTCTCTTTATTATTTATTACTCACTGATAGTGGAGAACCAGAGAGCTTTGATGAAGCAATGCAGGTAGATGCCAGGAAGAAGTGGGAGCAAGCCATGGATGAGGAGCATCAGGCTCTCATGGAGAACCAGACATGGGATTTGGTAAAGCTACCCAAAGGAAAAAGAGCATTACAGAATAAGTGGGTGTTTAGAGTCAAAGAGGAAGAAGGAGGCAAGAAAAGATACAAGGCCCAGTTGGTGGTCAAGGGGTTTGCATAGAAAAAAGGTATAGATTTTGATGAGATTTTTTCTCCTGTAGTAAAAATGACTTCTATCAGAACTGTTCTTGGAATAGTGGCAGCAGAAGACTTGCACTTAGAACAGTTAGATGTAAAGACTGCATTTCTCCATGGCGATTTGGAGGAGGAGCTATATATGCAGCAGCCAGAAGGATATGAAGTCAAAGGTAAAGAGGAGATGGTGTGCAAACTGAAGAAGAGCTTGTATGGCCTGAAACAAGCTCCACGTCAATGGTATAAGAAGTTTGATAGCTTCATGATGGAGCAAGGTTATATCAGATGTCATTCTGACCATTGTGTGTATACAAAGAAATTTGAGGATGGAAGTTATATTATCCTATGTTTGTATGTTGATGACATGTTGGTTGTAGGTAAAAACATGCAGGAAATAAAATTACTCAAGAAGCAGCTAAGTGAATCCTTTGCTATGAAGGATTTGGGTGCAGCCAAACAAATCCTTGGTATGAGGATATCTCGGGATAGGAAGGAACGGAAGCTGACTTTATCTCAGGAAGAATACATTAAGAAGGTCTTGGAGAGGTTTAATATGCAGGATGCTAAACCGGTTGGGACTCCTTTGGCAGGCCATTTCAAGTTATCAAAGGAGCAATGTCCCAAGACAGAGCAGGAGAGGAACCAAATGTCCAAGGTACCTTACTCATCAGCAGTTGGCATTTTGATGTATGTTATGGTGTGCACTAGGCCTGATATTGCCCATGCAGTGGGAGCTGTGAGTAGATTTATGAGTGATCCAGGTAAAGAGCATTGGCAAGCAGTAAAGTGGATCCTTCGGTATTTGAGAGGGACCATGGGGACAGTTTTGTGCTACAGTGGATCAGACACCACTTTACGTGGTTATGTAGATTCAGACATGGCTGGAGATGTAGACAACAGGAGGAGCACGACAGGTTATATTTACACTGTAGGTGGGATAGCAGTGAGTTGGATTTCACGACTACATAAGCTGGTGGCTTTGTCAACCATGGAGGCTGAGTATGTTGCTGCCACAGAGGCAAGTAAAGAGATGATTTGGTTACAACAATTGCTTGAGGAGTTGGGGCATAAGCAAGATGAATGTAAGCTGCATAGTGATAGTCAGAGTGCTATACACCTAGCTAAGAACTCTGCTTTCCACTCAAGGACAAAGCATATATAATTAAGGTACCATTTCATTAGGAAAACTTTGGAGGAAGAGAAGTTGAAGTTGGAGAAGATTCATACCAGTCAGAATCCTATAGACATGATGACCAAGGTGGTCACAAGGGAAAAAACTAAAGTTGTGTTCAGCTTTGGTTGGTCTTCACAGAAATTGGTGAAGGGTTGAGAAGCTTACTCAGAGGAAAACTAGTCTCAAAGTGGGAGATTGTTAGGTTGTGGAGCCTATTTTCATGTGTGAAAGTGTTGAAGATTGTACACTAAGAGTATTGTACACTTTTCATGTATCCTCACTGGGGTTCAGGGCCGGGCTGGGCCCCGAGCAGGGGTCTGGGGGTGGCAGTCCTTGGTAGCAGGGGTTCGGGGGCGCAACCCCCGAAAAAAAAATTTAGGCGCAAATTTTTTTGGCCTCTAAAAAATTACACCTGAAATATCGGGAAACGTGCTTTTCTCATATGGGTGAGTTTTTTTGACCCATAGGTTTATGGGACAGGTTTTGCCCATGGTTTTGATACCCACGGTTTTGTAAAACTGCTTAAGCAGTTGTCTATTTATATGGTCTTATGCATATGATAGATGTACAAGCAAATGTATTGCAGATGTGTTTTGAATTCGGCTATGAATTCTGTAGAGTTTATTGAGCATAGCTCCAAATGGATCTGGGTATTGTATTGAGAGAGCGGTGGCTTGTAATAAAATCTGAGCAAGTGATTCTTGGTGAACGTAGCCCAAATTGGGTGAACCAAGTTAAATATTGTCTCTTTGTGTTGTGTTATTTTTATTCTGCAATTTTATTTGAGATCTGTAATAATTTCTGCATATTAGTTTCTACTGTTGCGATTTTGTGAGGGATTATTCTGCATATTTTACCTCTTATTTGCTAACACCAACCTCCTCAAAACTTCTATCATCACATTACCACCTCTTATACCTTACGACCTACTCAAACCCAAACCAAAAGGGTTTGACGAAACCAAAATTTTTGCCTACCATCGTGTGCCAGGAAACGATGTAGAGAACTGCGAGGCTTTAAAAACCGCTCTTCTCCAATTGTGTCCTCCTGAAGAAGAATTTGATGATGATGACCCCATTTTGCAATCACCAATTTCCACAAATCTTCCCTCATTTCCTACTCAGTGACTAAAATTTCCACCCCCATAACTCTTAGATCCTTCCCTGAGATTTGAAATTAACATGGTTCATATAAGAGAGTTGGCCAAACCACCACCCAAATGCCAATGCACCCTACTCATCTCACAAGGCTCGTATCCACCACTAGGGTTTTTTCCCTCTTGCCGTTATACCTTCCATGACACACCCTTATTCATCCACCTCCCCTCAGATTAAAATGATCAACATTGCCAATCATGATCAGAAAGAAAAGGAAAAGGAGAAAGAAAGTGGCCCATCAGCCAACCCTGTACCCAACATACCATCCACACCCCCACCTAAAGTTGTCATTCGAGGTCCTGCATATACCATTTCCGATGGGGTCACACATCACACAATGCTAAAACAACTACACCAATCCCCCCTCAAGATGTCTTTATATGACCTCATCCAGACCTCGGAGTCACATCGTCAAGCCCTCATAGAGGTCCTTCAATCTATCAAAGTCTTACCAAATGACCCCATACCCGTAGCCTCCATTATTAAGCCCCTCACCATGCAGCCTCTCTCACTAGGTCATCACCTTCTTCTATACCTCCACTCTACTCAGCCAAGTGGCTACTCTCAGTCTTTGTCAGATGAAGATATTTCTCCTTTCTAGTCTGATGACCCTGACCCCACTCTTTTCATCTTGTTATTTATTGATAATATATGCATACGATGTGTTATGATCGATGGTGGTGACTAGCATTAACATCATCTCCTCCCATGCGCATGACCAAATGCAAATACCTACCCATTACATGCACGGTAACCCAGTGATGCTCCACTCCTTCAATGACACCATGACCTCTACCCTAGGTACAATTGTTCTCCATGTCCGCATGTAGGTCTCTGCACTATGTCCCGAAACTTTTCTATGTCCTATAAGGGGAGTTCCAATATAACTTGCTACTCGGTCGACCTTAGATTCATGCTATGGGTTGTGTCCCTTTGAAGTCTACATCGATGTCCTCAAAATTGAACACATGAGGGACATAATTACACCATCCCTATCTGACCCCTCACCTTTCAAGACTTATAACATGTTATATCGAGCCCAATGATGTGATTTTTCTAGGACAAGGAATCGCTTGCCACCAAAACCACTTCACCTCCACCCATGAGCCCATCCACCAAACTCTCCACTACTTTTGTTGCCTCTAACCTTGTTATCCCCACTATAGCTATGCAGCCTCTACCACTGGCACTGCTTTCTCCTCTTCATCTAGTGAATCCATCCATATCCTGCTACCAACATACCAATTACTGAGTCCCTTAGAAGGTGTTTTTCAATGCCTCACTCTGGGGGAATACTGCCTATACAATATCAATACCTTCCTCACCCCACAAGAGTACGAGGAATCTACGTCAACACCCCAGTTATGACATCCGCATCGGTGAAATTTTCCCTAATGCCCCCCCCCACCTTCGCACCAACCCTAACATATGGGGGGTTTGATATGGCCACCTATAAACCCAAAAATCCATCCCAAACCCAACCATTTTCATCCAACCTAAACTCCCTCACTAACCTCCACTTCGCTCACACCTTCCTCCATCGGTGCGCATGTGGAAAGCATTTGGCTTCGGTTTTTATGAATAAGGCCGCCACATTGTCATCTCTTGTACCTCTCGGTAAACACAATGACCGTAGTGGCATTGTTTTTGACACTCCACCCACTAAGCAAGGTTCGCATCGACCTTATCCAGGATGAGAAATCTTCCCCCTCTCATTCACCCATATTACCATCTTCACCCATGGAGTCCATAGATCTTGAATCTATACCTCCTAATTTTTTTTTTTCATAAACACCATTTCCTATGGGACCGCTAACCTATCAACACGATGGTGAGGCTCCCTCTTCTCTCTCATTCTTGTATCCTGACATAATCGATGATGATATGCCTTCAATTAATGTTGTTTAATGTCAGGATGATTAGTCCATGCTCACCTACCTTGGTGTAAAATACTCTTATATTCATTATTCGTTACCCTCCAAGATGTAAACCATGTTGAATGAATCAACCATCAAAATCAACATTAATACTCAAGATGACATGCACATTCTAAAGATCGACCAATCCTTAGATGCTACTGACACAGGAAGCCTTCACCTATTTCCTCTCGGGACCATAGGGATGCATTTTCTTGGTCCTATGCATCGAAATGCCTGGTATCAATCCTAAAATTGTGGTTCACAATATCGTAACCATTTCTTAATGCCAAACCTATCAAACAAAAGTTGCGGAAAGTGCATCCTCGCATTGCTCTGTCCAGTCAAATAAGATATTTAATGCCTTCTCCCCGGTTTCCTTCATTCTACCCATTGATTATCCCCAATGGGTTTCTAACATCATCCCTGTCACGAAAGCAATAGGGGGGACTCTGCATTTGCATGGATTTCTGTGACCTCAACCTTTCCTGTCCCAAAGATGATTTCCCACTACCAGGCATTGATCCAACTAGTTGACCTCACTACTAGCCATGAAATGTTATCATTCACGGATGGTTTCTTGGGCTGCAATAAAATATTACTAGCTTCTGAGGATCAACACAAGACTGCCTTCATCACCCCTTGAGGTGACTTTCTGCTATCGAGTCATGCCCTTTGGTCTCAAAAATGCTGGTGCTACATATCAGTGGGACATGACTTATATCTTCCATGATATCATGTATCACATATTTAAGGATTATGTAGATGATTTGCTTTCCAAATCCAAGCATTGCAAACCAAGCACTTTCTCGTTCTTAAAGTCATCTTTAACTACCTCATTAAATATTGTGTTCGTCTTTCAACCAAAAAAGTTACGTCTTTGCGACACTTTCCATGAGAAAACTCCTAGGTTTCATTGTTTCTTTGCATGGCATAGAAGTCAATCCTGCTAAAGTCAAGGCTATCCTTGAAATGCTGCCACCCAATAATCTCCATCAACTTTGCAACCTACAAGGAAAGTTACGATCAATTCATCATTTTATCTCGTAGCTTTCCAAATGCTGTCAACCATTCCATCATCTTCTCCAGAAATACATTTCATTCAAATGGGATGACGAGTGCCATAAAGCCTTCAAAGCCTTGAAATAATACCTCCTTCAACCACCAGTGCTCATTCCTCCTAAGGATGACCATCCCTTCTACCTATATATTTCCACCACTGACCATTCTCTAGGTGCCATGTTCGTTCATCGTGCAACAACCAACACCGGGAGAAAGTGGTTTATTACATAAGTCATAGCCATTTTTGACTATGAAACTAGATATACCCACGCTGAAAGAACTTTTCTTAGCCTTAATTTTTGTGGCCACCAAACTCCTGCCATTACCTACTCAACCACAAAACCTTCATCATTACTAATACCAACCCATTACACTATATGTATGCCAAACCTTATCAAAATCTAATGTGTCACATGTTGTCTTATGCTTCTGGACTGACCTCGATTCTCGAATTCATCCATCAAAATTCCATCAAAGACCAAAATATTTCTGACCAATTGGTTGACGCAACCCATTTCTAGGGATCAACCCTCTAACTTCAACTTTCCAGATGAGTCTATTGCTACCCTTTCCCTGGATGAACTCCGCTTATCAAATGAAACTCTTCTTCGACGGCTCCAAGTGTCAACGTGGGGGTGGAGCTGGTGTTATCCTCATTCTACTTGATGGTGAACCTATGCCTTTATCTTTCAAACTCAATTTTGATTGTATAAACAATATTTTTTAATACAAAGCACTTGTATTGGGTCTCTAGGCTGCTTATGCCTTGGATGTTAAGTCAATCAACATCTTTGGTGATTCTCAGTTGGTAATAAACCAAGTCAATGGTATATACTAGTGTCCGTAATGAGATACTTTAAAATTATAAGAATCATGTGGACCTACTTTTGACCACCTTCGACCATTAAGCACTTCAAACCACCCCACGCTCTACCAATAAATTTACAGATACCATGGCCTGCTTAGCTACTCAGATACCTGCTTCACCCGCTGACTCTAAAATATTTGTCACCATACAAATACTATAATCACCCTCTTATTTTTCTCGTGAAGTTCTACTCTATTAGAAACCGTTGCTCCTAACCCAAGTGACCTTTGGTATAAACAATACGTACAGACTATCTTTCCCTCTCCATTTTACCCACTGATCTCACTCGTAATGGACAACGTGCCTTTCTTAAAAGTGTCTCTCGTTATGTCATCATGGGTGGTCTTCTTGTACAAATGTGGCTTTAATGGAAACATTCTCTTAGTGATGCCTTACGAGTTCTGAAATTCCCTACACCATTAAGGAAGTCCATGATAAGAATTTGTGGAGGTCACTTTAGTGTTTTAACGCTGTTGTACAAAGTGCATTCTTTGCCTAGGCTATTATTAGCCAACCTTAAACCACGACTGTTGTCGATTATGTCGAATGCATTGCATAAAATGCCAACAACATGCTAACCTATCCATCACACACATAGTCACGCCTTATAGGTTGCGCGAGACCTTTGGCCTTTCTCTCAATGGGGTTTGGATCTTTTCAATGAGATCAACGCCCATTCTTCACAACGCCACCTATAGATCATAACCGCTACTAAATATTACACTAAATGGGTAGATGCCATTCCCCTCATTTCCACCATAAGTCTAAGAAGATATGTGAATTCATCAACCATCACATCATCTTTCACTTTGGTGTCCCTCACCACATTATCATTGATAACAGAAAACAATTCAAAAACAAAACCCTACACAAACTATGTGATACTTTTGACATCCAACTTAGTTTCTCATAACCTTATTACCCGCAAACCAATGGTCAGGATGAATCAACCAATAAAACCTTGAAAAAAATTCTTATGAAGGTATTCAACGGTACTGGGAAAGATTGGCATACACACATTCCTTTCACCTTATGGGCTTATCACACTAGTATTCACACTTTGATTGTTGCCACCCCTTTTTCTCTGGTCTACGATACTGAGGTTCTCTTACCTCTCGAAGTCCAGATTCCATCTCTCCACATCTCACTACAAGACATGCTCAACGATGATGAATTTCGCTAGGATTATTTTGGTGCAACTTGAATTATTAGATGAATGTCATCTCAATGCTCTTGACCATCTCCAAATCTACCAAAAACGTATCAAATGTACCTATGACAAACATGTGTTCATGAACGAACCTTTCAAGTTGGTGACCTCATGTCCTGAAGGAAAATCAACATGTAACCAAAGAGGAGAAAATTAAATAGGGAAAATTTGCTCCTAATTCACTTGGACCCTATATTGTCACCCATGCCTATGGATTAGGTGCTTATCGTTTGTCTTCACTCGAAGGTAAACCCAAATCTGAGCCCCTTAATGCCTTGCATATTCCACCATTTTATTGTTGATATCAATTCCTATATCACTTTCTATCAATTGATCACTCATCCCTTGAGCATGGTTCACCTTCCATAATTACCCATGTTGAGGATCCATGACCAAACAAGAATCATGTGGTTACCCATCACCTTTTAGCCTTCTCTTCAATATGAGTACCACAGCTCTACTCATAGCATGATTCTCATGGATACTTTTTGTCTTCTTCAAGATGGAATCCCATGGTCGTTTATCACTCGCAACCACCTCTTTCACAATTAATCTATGGTGTACTATGATCTTGCCTTCTAAAACAAGAACCTAATCGTCCTCTATAGTCTTGTCTATGACTTAAACGTCTCAGTAACAAAAAGGGATAACAACTCCTTGAGTCAAACTTCCAGCAAAATATGAATCCCTCAAAAGGGACATCTCTTCTCCATATTCTACCACTATCAATAGACTGAATCCCTCAAAGGACAACTATATATGGTCATTACAAAAATAATAACAAATATTCATAAGACTTCCTGCATCGATCAGCTTCACGAAGACCTCAAGGAGATGATATATTCATCCCATATAGACTTCCTGCATCGATTAGTCTATTAAAAACAAAAAAAATAAAGAAAAAGATGAAATTTTTGTCATGGAATTTCCTATTTTGGATTATGGGTTTCTTGTTCCAAAATACACGTTGTCGTACACTAAGTTACGCTAAACCTCTCATTCTCACCTCCTTGTATTTTTTCACCTAAATTCCTTGTTACTCAAGGAACTTGCTGCAAGCGCGACATTTCATGATCATGTGACTTTTCTTCACCCTTAAAATAGTCCATTATGCAAGGCTTGTAGGGTCTTACATTCATAAGCCCATCTAGGGTATGGTAGACTCATCTGGGTTCTTATCAATTAAGTAGCTCTTTTTCCACCTCTTACCATTCACCTTCCTCATTACCTATTGATTATCCTATACAAGACCAGATCCTCGACACATGTATTTATAACCCAATCAACCATACCTACAACCTAAACTCAATCATGCCTATGACCTACATCACCCATGCCTAGACACCTATCATACTATTCCACTATTTCACCTTAATCTTCCCTAACTTATGGGAGAACTACATTGGCCTGAGGACCCTTTTCTCCAAGACTATGTAGGTAGCACTCTGAGGGCATGGGGCCCTTGGAGAATAGCTCGACCACTCTCTACCCTAACCAATTCCTTCTCCCCCTATCCTAGTCACATTCTACCCTAGTTAGCTTCCTTTTTATATCAATAATGGGAAATTAAACCAAACAAACAACAATTGCTTCACATCTTTAGCATCATCACTCATGCATTCATTTCATTATGTCTACCATTTCTTTACCATATATCATACATTTTTCTACAAAACATCTTAACATGATCCAAATAATCATTAATTACACAAATTAATGAATTAAAAACTCAATCATACCTAAGTCAACCTGAACTCAATCCATGCCTATGACCTGACTTCATCCATGCCTATGACCTGACTCCATCCATGCATATGAGTTGACTCCATCCATGCCTATGACCTGACTCAATCCATGCCTAAACTGAACTGACTCCACCATGCCTACATGATGCTGACTCCATCATACTTAATTCACCTAGTTTCCATCACATACACAAATAATAATGGAAATTAAAACAAGTACACCATCCATAGTATAAATATCATCATCTATAAATCATGACATCTATGTATACATACATATGTACACAGATACAAATGAATAGAAAAATCTCAAAAACTCTTATATACATCTTCACCATCTTTGGCATGCAAGCTGGTATATCGATCAAACTCATATACAAATCCCTCATATACATCCTCACCATCTTCGGCACGCAAGCTGGTATATGATCAAACTCAATCAACTCTCATATACATCCTCACTCTCTTTGACACATGCAGACCAATGTATATCAAAAACTGAAACAAATACATTAGAATGGAGGTCCACATGGCTATTAGGCATCATCCCACCAGACATCCTCCATCTCTGTCTCCCCTAGTCTCCTCCTCCTCGGACTCTTGTACGGTGGTCTTGCTAACATCTCACCACCCATCATGGGTCGTGGCTGGGTCCCTGGCTGGTACATCACCTGACGATTAGACCTCCATGAACTGGTAACCTCACCCTGACCCCTGAATCTTGGGGCTCATTAGCCCCCCTGTACTCTCCACACTATTGGTGTACGACTTGGTCCTCTCACTTGAGGCATGTTTATGCCCTGTACTCTCCATAGGATAGAGAAATATATCCCTACCACCATTAAAATAGTCCTGATAATACTTGGCCTCACCTAGGGCATCTCGTAATCTAGCTACGAGTACTATCTATGGTGGCCTCATTGGCCTTTGACCCTATACATATCTTGTGGGACCTTATCCCACCCCTTCTTGTAAAATAGGACCCTGTATCTAGTGCCTATGGTGGTACCACCAGCCTCGCACCTTGTGCCTATATCTTGACCTGAAGTGGCTGCAACCTGGCACCTGTAGCCATGGCCAACTGGCCCTACAAACCTATAACATGCACCTGTATAGAGCAACCACCTGTATCTCCCATCACCATCACCACCCTATGTGGGTGCCTGTCCCTATGCTATCTAGGCGTGTAAACTGGCCACCTATGCTCATAAAGTGTCCACTTGTGCCTCAACACCTATCAAATGCCCCTACACCATCACCTACTTGTGTAATCAAGGTAGCCACCTATCGATGTAGGGTGTCCCTCTGAACAGTGATGGTGGCTAAATCCGGATGCCCTGGCCTTGGTGGTACTGCTCGTAGGTGCGCAACCCACCAGTGTCTATATTTGTTAATCACCCCGAGCATCATCGATCTTCCGGTCTCTCACCTATTCCTCCTACCTTGTAGGCATTGTCAGTCTGGGGTAGAGGAAACGACCTCTCTACGTCATCCCTCTTGTACTGTGGGAAGGGTGGAGGTATATCCTGCGGCAGCCCAAACTATCATGTCTAACCCTATCTACAAGTATCATCTCATGCTCTCCGACAAGTTTCCCCTCTATCCATCTAAGTAGCTACAATCCATCCAGCTCCATGGCCATCTTCCCATATGATGGATAACCCACATAGGGCCTCCAAATGATATCTACACCAGAAAACTCCTCTCTATAAATGCCTGTAGTAGGATGACATCATGCATCACCCTGCCCACTCGATGCTCTCCCATAATAGGTACCAACATCACCTGTAACCCACCCGAACAAAACCTGGATCAAATGCATCAGCCTAGGGCATACCAACTAGGATGCACACACACTAATGTGCTCGTATGCCGAATAATGAAGTTGGAAAGGTGAAGCACAAGCTGAACCTTCAAAGTCACCCATATGCCTATAACTCCTTATATAGCTACACCAAGAATGTTGGCGCCCATGCAAAACAGGTCCTAGTCTATCACCATACCATGTATGAACCCCCATCAATGATCATGAGAATCTCCCACCCTTCTACATCTAGCAGTGTAAAGTAGCAGACTCCCTCCATCAACAACACAACTAGCCTAGTCTCCTCTAGTATGAGCCAAGTACATCTCTCCGATAGCTCATGCTGACACTGTGAAACCTCATCTCCACCAACCCCTTGCCAAATACTGTTAGCATAAAACTCCTCAAATTCCTATGAGGATATCAAATATACATGTGACCCCCACTATCGGCAATCGCATAGGATCCTATACACATCCTCTAGGGTGACCGTGATCTCATCCTGTCGGTAGATGGAATGTGTTGGTCACCGAATCCCATCTATCGATGAGGGTGACCATCAAGCTTGGCTGTCAGACTACATGCCAACAGCGTCTGATCCTCAATCAATGGCTAACCTCTGCAACATGTTTCCAATCCTTGGCTATATCACACCTCCTCAAACCAGCCACAAGTAGGGGCAGAACCCTATCTCACATCCACAACTAGTCTCTCACCTGCATCCAACAAAACATCACATTAATACAACTTGATCATACCCACAATCACTCTTGACACTTCACCTAAACCTATTACCCTCCCTCTTTTTTCCCTCGTAACTTACCTTCTTATCACATATTTTATCTACCCACCCCAACACTCACCCACTATCGATCATACCATACCTCTTTCAACCTCTTACCCATGCTCTGTTTTTCATCAACAACATCTTCTTTTCCCACTATCTATCTCACCCAACCACCCTAGGGATATTTTGGCCCCTTTTTCTCCACATGATGACTGGTACTGGTTACTCCTAACCAAACACATGGTCTCTCCCAAACCGACATTTGATCACCTTATGTGTGACTAGCACCTGGCTCGACACCACCGATGTCAGCCACCCCTTGACTGACACGTCGGTCACTGTCACGCAGAAATCCACGACATCCCAAGCCCCTTTTTTCCTAAAACACACCCTTCTTCTCACCCATTCCTACCAAACTCTACCCTCACCTCCTCCCCTCCCCTCATACACCTAACCACACCTCTCCCGATTCCTATTTTACCCAATTTTCCTTCCCAAATTTAAATACCCTTTCCCCCCCAAAAATCCCATATTCCTTCCCTAACCTATATACCCAATCTACCTCCCAAACCAATACAAGAGATTGAATCTTACCTCATCATGCGTTGTCGTCTCCCTATGGTGGCATGTCAGGCCGCTATACTAGTGGTCCACCCGATCCCTCTCCCACCTATGCCATGTCCAATCACAAAATCTAATCCTCCTGACCTCCACCCAATCATAATCGATCCCCCTGTGCTCTGTGCACCCATCTACCTGACTCCTCTAACCAACCAGGCCCCTCCACCTCAACAGGATATCTATCCCTCATCTTTTCCTCCCGACAAAGCACAACTTGTTTAATGCTCTAGTCATTTTCACAAAAGCCAAAACATATAAATGAATCTGTATTAAACAAAATTTCCTTTTTATATACCCACGTCGACTCGACCGACAATGGTTATACCTAAACTGACATCATTCCTGTGCCCTAGTACACCATGGTCGGTTATACCCATACTAGACATCGGTCATTTACTCCTAATAAACCATGGTCAGCTTACCTCAACCGACATACCGGTTACATATGACCGGCATCAGTTACCTGTTATTCTCTTGCCTCTAACCTTTTCCCCCTTCTTGACCCCACTTCACTAACCCAGCTATCGTTTGACCTTACCCACCCTTATTACAACCAACCTCCATGCCTACCTTACCTATACTTGTCCTTAATCATGTTTTGGGACTTGTTATTTTACCCATGCCTCAGACCCTACCCGTGTTGTGACCTAGCTACTTAGACTTGGAACATTATTCAGTGACCTGTGAACTCATGTGCTTGCATTATACCTTATGACATTGTTACCTCGTGTTATGTTTGACCTAATGACCTTGCCTTGCCTCTTATCATGACCGTTTATCTTCGACCCAACCTTCGGTGTACCGGAGCATACCTAAACATTCCTACACTTGACCTGTGAATTACTTCCGCACCATATCCTATACCTTGGATACCAGAATCACCTCAACCTTATTTGGATAAACCTATCAACCTTAGATAATGTAGAGTTTGCATGCTCTTCAACCTGGTACTGTGTTGCAATAGTTATACGCGCGTGCGCGTGTGTGTGTGTTTGACTGTTACTACCTTTGACCCTGGCCCATTACCTGGATTATCCAATTGGACCCTTACCCCCTTACCCCCATTGTCCGACCTTCCTCTTCCTCACATTCACCTTTTATCAAACCACTCACCAATTTTGTCTTTTTCCACATCAGTTCCTAGTTTGAGGGGGATCACCTTCACCCACACATGGGGCAACCACATCTTATTTTTTTCAGTGTCGCTTACCAATACAAGCTACGTAAAAAAAATGAGGAAAAATGTAGACTCCAAAATTGTGTCCACACTCTCCTTGACCCCTCATTAAATAATTCAACTTGAACACACTCACCTAACCATGGCCCTTTGCACCCCACACTAATATTAATTTAACTAATTTAATTAAATTAATCCATGTTCTCATAATATTTATTATTTAAATTATCCTAATTAATATAATTCCCACCCCACCACCTCACCTAGACACCTCACCTATACACCTCACCTAGCTACCTCACCCTAAGTATATTCTTAGTATGTTGCCATAACTAACTAAAACCTAACTAAACCCTAAAAATCAAAGCCTACATCCCCTCTAACCACTTTCCCGCATGAAGAAAAGGTAACTCCCGCTCTTTCCTGGATGAATAGAGAGATCTAGCTGGAAATCATTGCCATGATCTCCTATTTTTAGTAAACCTAGGGAATCCTGCACCTTAACCAACACCAATCACCACTGAACCGACACTGACGTTCAACCCAAAATCATCATTGAGTTACCTTTTATTCCCTTTGGTAACCTTATTTCAAGGTTGGCACATTTTAAGAGCAAGAAAGAATATAATAGTCTACATGCAAGTGAAACCAACATCCTTTTGCGCATCTAGACATCTGAGAGACATCACCATGATCAATCATAGAGCCAATTGCATTCATGGGAGCACTCCGGGAAAGCACCAATATAGGACCATACAAGTATTCTCTGATCAACCACCTCTACCACTCAGCCATTAGATCCTTAACACAGTAAGGATGGCCCTAATCAATATGGTTTATTTCAGTTAGTAATCTTTATTACTGGTATTATTAATCTGGTTCTTTGTCATGCTTATTGTTTCCTCACACACTTTCTTGTAAACTCGATTATCACCTTCACGCAATATCATCTAATCACCTATTCTCACCTTTTGTGTACTTCTGAGTATACCTAAGATCTATACAGACTTCCCCATTCACTCTCCCAAACTTTATTTGACCCTAGATCACCCATGCTCATTTAATCTACTTTGAGTTTCTTTTACCTTGACCATACCGATGCCAGATTATCCACAACCATCATTGGTTCTACCTAAACTCGGCATCGGTCAAACCTAACCAACATGTCGGTCTCTGTGTTTTACACCTTGATCAAGAATAGACCCAATAATCACCCCACCAATTGACCTAAATTACCCAGAATCAGATCATGACCAGCCCTAGAACCTTAACAGACACCTCACCTCTCAGGTCCAACTATAGCCTAGCCTATTGTGATTGGATTTGCTTATTGTACTTGAATGAGATACCTAAATCATATCAACTACAGTAGGACTTTGTTTATTTCTCACATTAACTTGTTTTAAACAGTGGATTGACAGCCATTCTAGGAAGTATCACACTTCTCGGAACTAGCATATGCTAGGCAGTCCATTGTCATATATTATTTAACTATCATCTTACGGTCTTGTTGTTCTATTACAGGTAGTTCCTTCTAGCCAAAAGGAAGCTCTCACATTCAGTTATGGATCAAGAAGTCAGAAATCACACAACAACCATCAATCGACCAATATTTAATAGGTATTCCTTCTTGGCCCTTACCCTTATCTGTTTCGTCATTTCGAAAAGGTAAAGAGAATGGTGAAAAAAAACCTTATGTGGAACCTTTGAGTGAAGAGGTGATGAGTGCATAAATTGATCTATTATATCGTCTATATGGCTATTGATTTATTCCTAAAATGCTAATTTATGCTTAGGGGATGTTTTATATAGTTATATCCTAACAAGGTTAATGCATTTCTCTTGTTTTTGTTCATGCAAATTTTTGACCATAGAAACTACCTACTAATCACCTTTGTGAGTAAATGTGGTGACATTTTTAGGATAATAGTGAGCATTTTCTTCCAATTCTAGAAGTTTCAATCAAGGAGGCCGAGTCTTTAGCCATCATGCCATCATAGAGGACTTTTCCATAACTATCCTACAAACACAAATCCTATTTTTAGCATTATCATAGGATTTCAATGAACTTTAATGAGGCTGTTAGTGGATGAATTTGGTGCCTATAATCATGACATGTTTTATAACTAACCATGTCTATAAAGACACCTTCTTGAGAACAATTTGTAGTTAGTTGATAATCGTAATTTATAGTACAATTATCTACCAATTAGTACTTACTTTCAATATTATGTTGAACATGGTTGATGCCATTTTGAATATCATTTGGTGTTGAGAATACCTCCATCCCAAGGAAGAGTAAGGGCCCACTTGACCAAGGTGATTGGAGGATTTATGTTTCATGCATGCTCGTGATTTCTAATAAGTTTAATTTTAAATGATTTAATTTGAATGTTTATCTAGATGCATTATCTATCTAATGAAGTTACTTATTTCCTTGCTTCAATCATCTTTCAATTCTATTATTTAAATTCAGTCTGTGTGTGTTATTTCAATTCAGTGTGTGCATTTCAATTCTAGTTAAAGTGTTTCCTTTGAACACATTTTTATTACTGCAATGTCGTTTCAGTAGTTTAGCATTGCATTTCCATAGACTAGAGGGAAAAAGGGGAACCACACCAAATAAACCCCCCCAAAGAAAGGAACCACAAAAAAAAATGAGTTTCATAATACTTCATTGCATATAGCCTAGGACACACAACCTTGGTTTTATGATGAAAATGGTAGAAGAATATATTGGTTAAATTATTGGAGAATACATAGAACCATCATTTTTGGCACTGTTTCAGGGGACACCATAAATAAAAAATGACATTCTATTCACCTTACATGCTATGGGTGTTAATAAAGTTAATCTATGCAACTAGTAGAAGTCTCGGGCCTTGTTTACACAACAAACCTTGATGCATAGGCCACATGACACTCAAGGGAGATTTATACCTCATAATATTCAAAGAATATCTCCAAACATAGAACAAATAGGGAGCATTGAAAGTGACACTAAATCTAATACAACACCTAAGAGCCCTTCTTAACAATCCACATCATCTTATCTAGAACCGAAACAACCTTCCGAGATGGGAGATAATAAGAATGATGAGGACCAAAATATCTCCATAAATATGAGGATGCACCCATGAAGAAAATATCTCCATCTATCCTCCCTATCTTGTGGAGAATGTCCATGTAGTCATTTTTACACCCATCAAAGAACAGGGAAACCCGATGCGCGTTGACCTATCACCCAGCGGGCACTAGGTGCTCACCCAAGGCACGCACGTGTGCTGAGTCTCTCCTTTATGTGATTTTAGTGGGAAACATCATCTATGATCCAAGTTTAAGAGATTTGAGAGGAAATAAGACATACAAGCACCATAGAGCTCAGAATTACTTCTAGATCCTTGCAGTCATCCCAGATAGAAAAGTGCTTAATAGATTATAGAAATTACACCAAAATAGAAAGGAAGTTATACAATAATTAATACTTAGTTGGTAAACATAAATGAAAAAGAAATATGAAGAAGGATGTATGCATAAGAACCAGTAATGTTCATATTCACAAAAACTAGTAAACTTAT
The DNA here is from genome assembly GCA_019776745.2 of Taxus chinensis. Taxonomy (NCBI): domain Eukaryota; kingdom Viridiplantae; phylum Streptophyta; class Pinopsida; order Cupressales; family Taxaceae; genus Taxus; species Taxus chinensis. The sequence goes on along the minus strand of CM034153.1, from coordinate 727,869,461 downwards.
TACATTCATTAGGCCCATTACAGAATGTCACAAAAGGGCAGACCACAATTAAGCATTATAACTGGATTCATATAGCTAGGCTCTCAAAATAAAATTTTATAACCCCCAAACCTTGATACATCCTTTCCTATGCTTATTTACCCAAGATAACAGAGTCCTTGCATTATTTCTGCAGAGCTCCACCCTCTATCCATTTCTTCCTTTTGTCTTTTCCCTCCTTTTTTACTTCTGCAGGCGCTTGTATATATAGCCTTCCTAAACTGCCAAATCATTCGTCTGGAGCCTTAGATCTATCGCCAAGTGTCTGAATGTGTTCCTCTATGGGAACATGCTCCTCTAGGCCTGAGCTCACCACTCCTTTCCATGATGTCCTTCTAGAAGATTCTACCGTAGATTATATTCCTTCCAGGCCACCTTGTCGCCAAGATGGCACCTTATCCACTCAGGTCACGTTTTTCTCACGTCCTTCCTGATAGGTAAAAAATGGATAAGTCTCGGATTCTGCTCTGTGGGCACACATCTCGGGTTGTACCAAAACCCTACTTGAACCCTTCCCTATGCGTCTTATCTTGTGCACTTTTTTCAACCAGGCCTTACACACTTACATGCCTTTTTTGGACTTAGTTGATAGTTCAGGGGCCCAACAGTCCATAGAAGACCCATACCCGTTCTTATTTGAATTCAAATTTCTTTTTCATACATATGATTACAAAATAGACAACCAAAAACTCAAAGTTTTTCCTTCCACACTTAAAGACTTTACCATGAGATGGTTCATGGGGTTTCCTTTTAACTCAATTCATTCATGGGTGGACATGGAGACATCCTTTTTAGACAAATATCAAGACTACTATAGGGGGATAAATAGGAGAGAAGAGATATTCCAAATAAAGAAAAAAGAAGATGAAAATATGGAAAATTATCTGGATAAATTTCTCTTTCTCCATAGGAGTGGTTATGAGTTAAATGCAGAAATCACTAAAATAATTTTCCTTAAAGGACTTGATGATGAAACCAAAGATTCCCTCCATCTCATGGGAGGAGGTGATGTACACAAACTCACCATGACACAGATTATTGAGTTATGTAGGAGTTACTCCAAAACTAGAAGAGGTGTAAGACTAAGAAAAACATCAAAGAATGCCTTAAGTACCTTAAAAATTCTTGAAGAAATGGCTAACATGAAAATAGACATCCTATCATAGTTAAATTTAACCATAGATGGGATGAAAGATAATAACACCACTGCAAAGGACCCTTTAGATATATTTTGTCCTAAATGCAGGAAGAGACATTCTTTGCATGAATGCCTTTTGGATGTCACAGACATGTGCTTGATTTGTGATGTCTCTGACCGTGATACCAATAACTATAATTTCCTACCTCAGCTAAAAGAGAGATTAAATTCCATATTCCAATCAAACACAGAGGTAAAATTTATGCAGTGATCAAATAACTAGTCTGCTTATGCCCCTATACTTTCTCAGAATCTTTGGATGATGCCATGGTCCAATCAGGCTCCTCCACCAACATGGGGACAACTTGAATAGACACCACAAAACTAGGTATCTTATCCATAGCCACACCTGTGGGTGCCTCCATACAATCAGCAAGGTTGGGCACCACCAACCAATATACCACCATGGAAAAATCAATAATGGGAACCTCAAAAAAATTCTAATAAACCTAGGAGATTTGCACAACAACAACAAAGCTTTAATGCCTCCACCAAATAGATTGAACATATATGTTGTTATCACAACCTCAACTTCTAGCCAAACTTGTCTCAAACCCCAAAAACCAACAAACAATTTCAATTAATGAAGCAAGACAGGGTGATACTATGTAGTTGAATGCTATTAATAATGTACACCTGTTGTCTGGAAGAATAGTAAACAATCCTCCTATTGTTATTACAGAAATACTTGAGGAAAATGAGCAAATACCAGTGGAAGGTGAGGAGAATCCTATGGAAAATAAGGAAACCAAACATGCTCCACAAACACGACCCACTAGGAACAACCAAGGAAATGATAGGAATGTACATGCAGCCCCTTTCCCAAAATGATTAAGAGAAACATAGAATGAGGAAGAAACAACACTAATTCAGGAGATGAGAAAGATGAACATTGAGGTCCCACTTCTGAGAGAAATAAGGGACATTCCTGAGTTAAACCAGATCGTTAGAAACCATTGCATAGAAACACCATGAAGAAAGAGGAAATACCCAAAAATAGTCAAAGTAGAAGGAAATCTAGCTGATCTTGTGGTTGGAAAAATTATTTCACCAAAATATGTGGATCCTAGGAGTCTGGTTATTACTATTTTGTAAATGGTCAGTCAATATCTAATGTTTTTGTAGATCTTGGTGTTACCATCAATGTCATAAAAACATATATGTTCAATCTACTATCCTTGAAAGGATTGTAGCCAACCAATATTGTTCTTCAATTAGCAGATCAATCTATTGTTGTAACAGATGGAGTAATTGAGGATGTAATGGTAACGGTTGAATCTTGGGATTATCCTATAGATTTTATGGTCTTACAACCTAAATCTCAGAAGTTAGGATACCCATTCATCTTAGACAGGCCCTGGTTATCTATTGTTGTTGCATACATTGATTGTAGGTCAGGAAAAATGAAATACCCCGCAAGTACAGTAAAGAAATTAACAAGATCGTCATCTTCGACCGATCATGACACCAAGTGGAAGAGAAATAAGTGTTTTCAATAAAGGTTGAGAAAACAAGACACAGGAAATGATATGGTTATTAAGAATTGATGTTGATCTTGTGATTATCTAAACTAAGGGTGTTGTTGATAATTAATGTCTGAGAACAGTATTATTGTTACTAGCTTAATCTTGTAGGCACTAAGTCAATAAGTCTTATGAAATATTGTGAACGAATTAAGGGCAAAAATATCTACTTCATGATATACATTACTACAAATTAATCTTGGGCCATTATATCAGATTAGGCCTGGTCTATATATCTCTAAAACTAACATACCTGTTTGTGAGATAATGTATCACTGTGATAACCTTAGAGGGTAATGTGTTTTAAACATTGGATTTGAAGGGAGAGATTCACTTTAGAGGGTAATGTGTTTTAAACATTGGATTTGAAGGGAGAGATTCACTTAACCCATATTAACGATTATTCACTTTGTAGATTAGTTGACTTGGGATTGTAAATTCTGGGTCGAGGTGTTAATTTTGGGAGCTTTGAATTATTGAAGACATGTACAATTGGTTATGATTAAAAGATGCGTAATAATCCATCAACGATAGGAATTAATGTTAGAATGGAAGTGGCATGAAAGCCAAAGGTAAGCTTAAGTTGAAAGACTCCTAACAATTGGTTTCGAAAGGACATATGACTTAATATGTCATATTGGATGCATTAGGTCATGATATCACAATGGGCTGCGTTAAATTTTTCTAAGGTTAGTATAATACTTGTGTTATAGTATATTTCATTATTCCATTCCTAGAAGGTAATATTTCTTAAACAGGGGAACGTAGTTTAAGGATTTATCTAACGATCCTATTAATGATTAACCACTATGATCAGTAGACTCCGACTTATGAATTTTAGGCCATGATACTTATATTGAATTATGGAATTATCATAGCTGATTTCAAATTTATATGTATCTCTATGGGATTATGGAGGTAATTAAAAAATTTATAAAGTTATTTTATTAAAAGAAACACTTTGGTTCAAACCCGAGACATACATATGAGTTTGTATATAATAATGAGCTGGAACTCATGCAATCTGCCAAGCATAGGAATAAATTTCAAATGCCATAATTACGGCTTATACGACCATGAAACTAGAGTGGAAATCATTTATGTCCTATCATTAATATTAGTTAATTACCTCAAGATGAGTGTATCTCCATCTTTCAACTAACAGTTTGAAGGGCTTCATTTGATAGTTTTTCCATAAAAGCTGGAGCTTGCTGAATTTCCAGAGAAAGAAGGTTGTAATGCCATGTTGTTCTAAAGTTATTAGCTTATAAAAATTTTCATTGATACAAGGGCTGCTACGAAGGAATCTAAGTTTCTTGGTTCAAATTTGTGTTCGATTTATGGCTGTGAAGGAAGCTGGAAGAAAAGAATTCAGTCTACCCTTTTACTATGAAAGAGATGTTCCTTATCCCCTTTATCTTTTTATTTCATTAGAAGTTAGAGCGAATACATATTTGCAATTTTACTTGAGCTAAGAATAAGTGGGTATGTGATGGTTGGAGGTTGTTGTTTTTATACTCTGTTGTTCTGTGAAAAGAATTGGTAAAATTGTATGACTATTGAACCTGGGTATTTAATATTTTATCTTTAATACTGCTCAAATCGTGTTTACTTATTAAGATTTGAAATGAATAATTTTGTTTGCATTTTGTCAAAGATTTTGACCTAGATAATAATGGGTTTCTGTGTAAATATTATAATATTGTGTAAAATCAATTTTGGGTGCATGGGTTTTCTTTAATCTGACTGAAATCTTGATATATGAGTCTGGTAATAAACTGATTCTAGACATTGGTGATTATTTCTTTCACTTCCGGTTTGTACGTAATATCTGTAGAAAACAGAGACGTTTCGGGTATATGCCATGGTTGAGCTAAAGATTTCTAGTTGGTGTTTCTATTTCTTGGCTAGGTGTAGACACCAAATTTGTGTCTTACGACACCCTGTACCCCGTATCTCGTCCTAAAACCTAACCCTACCTCACTACCTAAAACCTTACACAATTAATGATTTATTAATTACCTTATAATTAATAAATCCACATCTCCAACCCCGTCACCTCATCTCGCCACTTCACCGTGACCTAGCCCTAACCCTAAACTAACTTAATTAAGACCTACGACTTGGTCTAGACCCACACCCATGACTCATTACCTCTCACCCACATCAAAACGAACCTAATAATGACTTGACCATGCCCACAACTAACCCCTTGGGAGAAAAAGAGGGAAAGTTGGCTATTTTACTAAAAATAGCCAACTTTGACCTAACCAACATCGGTCCCTACACGGCCGGCGTTGGTTAGGAAATCACCATCAGTTCCCTGTAAATGACCTCCCCCAACCAAAAACAAGGGATACCGGAATTCATTTGGAAAGAGAGAGAGAGAGAAGTGAAACAAGTAGAAGAGGTTGCAGAGAAGAGGATCGAGCCCAAGACTATAACTAAGCAACTAGATCGCTGTCACACTCGTCCAAGCATTGGAAAAGACTGAGGATAGCTTCATCAGCTCGCTTTCCAATACCAGATCATCCCAACTAAGCCTTACTGTCGCCACCACATTCCTTGGACCTGTATCTTCATCAGGAACTAGTAAGTAGTATCTTGTATGTTTCTAAACACCATTTCTTGAACTTTTAATTCATAATAATTATAAGCTCACTCCTAGATCTACCACCCGGCAGCACTCTGCACCTAACTTTCATTCATCAACCCCGATATTGCCTCAAAGACAGTTTTCTCACTCTCTGAGTTTTCTCCATCACCCTACTACCCCCCCCCTAATCATTTATTAACCCTATAAACACCATAACCACCTTACAACTGACTTCCATTCGAAACCCCTAAATCACTGCCCCTACCGATATCGGTTATCTTCTACCGGTATCGGTGTTATAACCGCATTCAGTTATCCAGTGACCGGCATCGGTCACTGTGACTTATACCAAAACCAACCTTTCCCTTATTTACCCCCAAACAATCTCATATCCAGCTGGGTCTATCCTTGTAACTTGATCTGAATGCATCAATAACCGGTGACCAAACAAACATCATGACATTTTATTATTGGTAGTTTAGTCTCTATTGCTTTTTAACAAGGTACCTAAATTGTGATTTCGCAATAGCTTCTTTGTTATCATTTGCATTAATTCGTATTAAAAGGGGAACTGACCACCTTTGAAAGGAAGTCTAATATTTCCTGGGCCCAAGGCAGTTCCCTCACTTATTGTCTAACTAAGATCTGGTGGTCTTGTATTCTTACTTACAGGTAGTCCTTCCCAGACAAAAAGGAGTTCTTCACAATCGATCTGATCTCTCTACGGTACGCGCACACCTTCCCAACACTCAACAGGTATTCCTCCTAGCCCTAACCCTTATCTGTTTCTCAAGAGAATGAAAGGATAGAAGCAACTCTATTCCAGAACGAAATTTTGTGTGAAACATTTTGGCACGCCCGGTGGGACCCTTTTCGGGTTTCTTTCTTTCTTGCTTGCTTTCATATAGGGAGCACACTTGCTATTTCTTTCTTCTAAATATTCACAAAATATTTTGTCATTTTGGTAAAAGAATTTGTCTTTCTTTCACATCTTTGCATTAGTGAAAGTCATCTTCTTTGCTTCATCGAATATCATTTTCGATTTGGGTTTAAAACACGTGCATCACATTCTTGCTTGCTGTTTTTAATTCTAGTGAACGTAGATTAAGTAACAGGTCGTACACGTGGGGGTGATATCCATGGTATTGAACGAGAAATTAATCTTACTCTCACTACACAACACATACCAAATCACATCATAATCAACACAACAGCTCAAACATCCCCCCTTCCCGTGGTATTCCTCCGCCCGATTGAGGTAGCCTTATGAGCCAAAACAAACTTGACATCTCCCTTAGGTCTTTTGTTTAGGATTGACATCATCTGGCGTATAAGGCATAAGCCCAAAGTGATTAAAACTAATCCTAGGGTTAGTCTCTTGATTTGCTTGTGCATCTTGCTTGTTTTTTAGTTCTGTTTCTCTGTCATACACTGTTTCAGTGATCACTTCAAGACAGTTTGGTAGGTATATTAAGCATTGTTATCCCCAAACCAGCAGCTTCTTACATCCTCTCTTTGCTTTCACAGTGACCGACACTGGTCCTATACTACCCGACATCGGTTAACTGACCGACGCCGGCTACATTCTGACTGACATCAGTTATCTGACCGATATCAGTTACTGTGTTTAATAGTTCTTGACAAACCAGCAACCTATCAATTCCAACATTTTGTTGTTGTTTCTGTTCCAGATTGATTAAATCCCTGTGCTGTGTCCTCTTGTCCATGGTTGTTATCACCCAGAAACAAGCTGCAGCCATGGTTTCACATGCCTGTTCCGTGCCTTTTCCTGAGTCACCCCCTTCACATCCTATGGGGAATCCTACGGATACCAGTAATTTTCCCAAGATCCCTGTAGGAGATAAGGAATTTGCCAAATTTTTGGATGCTAATCCTAGTGCCATACAATATTATTTGTCTCATACCCCTGACCGTACACCCGATGGTCAGCTCCTCGTTGGTATGCCTATTAGTATCACCGCTCACTTAGCCCCTTCCCCACCTAATAACTCCACCTCACCATCTTCATCCTTAGCCCCGTCTCCCAGCTCAGTGGCTTCGGTGGTTCATACTGCACCAATTGGCTTTCCTTTCGTTAATCTGGGGCCCCACATATCACTACCATCCACTGACCCTACCTCATCTCTCTCATAGACTGTCTCTTTTATAACTTGCTCTCTGCCACCTATACACACGAGCTTTCCCTCACAAGCTCCGCCCACCTTTTCATTTCCACAAACTCATCCGGTGGCCTCAACCTCTTATATAGGACACCCTTATTCAAGCTGCCCCAACACATTCATCACCATTATCTTATCAACATTCAATCCCACCATTGTCTAGTAGCAGCTCTTGGACCAATCCTCCTCTGTTTACAACGACAGCACCATCATCTAACCCAACCAATGATTTAATCAAACAGATGATGGACAAGATGCAAAATCTTGAGGCTTCTGTTTCAGGAAGTCGTAACACCCTGACATACGAGCAAGTTTGTCGGAGCCTATTCATCCTTCTGTCCCCCTTCATACATATCCTCCTCAATGGGAATTACCAAAATTTACTCACTTTAATAGTAAGGAGGACCCTCAACAACACTTGCGATCATTCAGACATGCCTGCTATCTGATTGCTCATGACGATGCCTTACTACTCCGTACCTTTCCCATGTCCTTATCAGGACCTGCCTTGGAGTGGTACAGTGCTTTAGCCCAGCACTCAATCTTCTCCTTTAACCAGTTAGCCCAATCTTTCTTGGATCACTTCTCCATCAATATTGCCAAGAAAGTATCCATTACCGACCTCTATGCCATCCGACAATTTGAAGACGAGTCTATCGCAGATTTCGTTGGACGATGGCGGGGCCTCATCAACCAACTTACTTACGCCTTACCTCAGGCCAAGCTCATCAAACTCTTTACGCGGGCCTGCGCTAAACACATTTCTCCCACCCTCCAAATTCAAACTTTCCACACCTTTGATGAGGCCTTTACTATGGCTCGGAAACTAGAGATTCGAGCCTTAGAGGAGGAGAAATTGAGGTTACGCAACAAAAGCTCAAATTTCCAGACCCAAGACTCTACCACCAAACCCAACACCACCAACTCTCACGCATCAGCTGCTTCGAAATCAAAGGGTGTCGTACACGCAGTGACGGTCAAATCTCAAGCACTGTCTAATACCCAGCCGAAAGCCACCTATAAGTATAAAGCCGAGCCCATCAACTACACTCCCTTGGGAGAAACTTATGGTGTGATCTTAGACAAATTGCTTAAAGCAGGAGCTATCACCTTGCCTCCTGTTAAACCTCACTCCGGGTTTGATTCCACCCGCGCTATACCTTCTTGGTATAAAGAAAATGACTTCTGTAACTTCCATCGCGTGAAGGGACACAGTCACGAAAACTGCAAGATGTTGAAAAACATAGTGCAGGAAATGGTTGATGTAGGGGATATAACTCTCGATAATCCTAATGCCCCCGCTAATCGAAATTTAAAAATCTTCAACAAACCATTTCCAAACCATGCATCTAACAGTAACACAAACCAAGACACCTCAGCCAAGGAGAAGAGTGTGCATGAGATCCATGCGATTTTCAACTCCCAACCCAGGGCTTCCATTGAGGAAATTCTGAATCAAGCTTCTTCACCAACACAGGGATTCTCGCCCCCTTCTCCTTCATCAGGACAAGAGGACAGTCCCGCTATTCCTTTACCCATAAAGGAATTAACCACCCAGAGTTCTCTTCTCACAAATGAACCTTCTTACACCACATCCCTGCAAGATTGTGAGTGGATGTTATCTAACTTATCTATTTCCCAAACATCTCCTTCCACCACTCTTGCTGCAAAAGAAGAAGGCTTGCCACTTTTTCTGTCATCCTTAGAGGAGAAACCCCTTGAGCCTACATCACCAAACTCCTTAATCATGACGGATCCCCTCGAACATGCCCTCCTACCTATTAGTTCTTCATCACCTAAATCTTTCCAGCGACCGGTTGACCTCTTAACACCCATTGATACAACGCCTCATTTACCCCCTGTATCACACCCACAGTGGACCGGAATCACAACCCACCTCTCTTCCATACCAAAGTTCCTGTTCACACGTGAAGATTGTCATCCCCCAGAAGATAGACGAGTCTTATGGGAGCGTTTGAGTACACCATGCTCTACTCAAATGCAGATGACTAATCCAGACACCTCTACCATATACCCGAGGTGTTTACAAAAGCTCAAAATGCCTATGTCCTCACCTTCACCCCCCTCATCTCTATCGAATCCCTCAGCCACCTCTATCAACCTAACCAAACCTTCCCCTACGCTTGGGACTTCACCAATACCCAGCCTGACACACCCACCTAAACGGTTAGATTTATCCAAAAATAATGCCGTCAATCCACCTAGGAGACAGACCCAATCTCCTCGAGTCCAATCTATGCCTCTGCCACAACTAAAACCCTCGCCCCTGATCACACCGATACAGCAGGCACGGCTTCAGCCTTCACCATCACACCTACCTTCTATATTAGGGCCTCACCCCTCCACCTTGCCTCAATACACCATGCCTCCCACATCTTCTTTAACACGACCTATACCTTTTGCACCCCTACAGACACCCACGGGCGTCTCAACACTGTCGCCCCAAGTATCTCGCCTACCTGCCAACCCTAAGAAACTCGATCATCAAAGGACTTGTTTGCTGTCACTCCTCTCTCCCCATGGTTGTTTCCTGCCACCACGTCAGCTGGGGCCTCATCATCTAACCAGCTAAACATAACTTCTGCACAGAAGAAACCACGCCTAGTTAAAACCAATCATCAAAATCCCTTGCCTAAATCACCACCCGTACGAACCACTCGTACCCAACCATTACCAAAACAATCAAAAATCTCACCCACTCAATCAACAGCCTCATCTTCATCTGAATTTGACCCGCTCAAAGGATCTTACTCCAAGATCCTTGATATGTTGGTAGGGGATGCGACCATTTCCCTACCCCCGCTCAGACTCTATGATCCATCTAAACCTCGACCTATAGGTTATGATGAATCTAAAATCTGTGCTTACCATCGCACACCAGGACACGATGTAGAAGGATGCAAAGCTTTGAAAGCCATCCTTCACCAGTCACCTATCTCGGATAGACAGCCTAAGAAAGACAATTTACGGAGAGAGAAGCCCTTAGCTTCGATCCCTTCTCCTATACCACCTGTCCCCGCCTCACCAAAATCTATCATCATTGCAACCCCACCTCTCGAGAACAATGACTTATCCCTGCCATCTTCCTCCTCTCATATTCACGAGATCAACATGATTAACATTGCTACTCGAGGTCAGAAAAACAATGGAAAAGCTAAAGAAAGCACACCTGCGGCCTCTCTTTCTCCTTCTGCCATCCCGATCGCACCACCACCTAAAGTGGTCATTCGTGGACCTGCCTATCCCGTCTCTGATGGAGTTTCCCATCGCACCATGATCAAACAACTTCACCAATCTCCTGTCAAAATGACACTCTATGATCTCATTCAAACATCTGAATCACATCGACAAGCTTTAATTGAGATCCTTCAAGGGATAGAGGTCCTACCTAATGAAACCTTACCCGTCGCCTCCATTTTAACACCCAACCACGTCGCTTCTCTCACCAAACAACCTACCTCCACAACCACTTCTGTCCCTGTACAGCAAGCCATTGCTGTCAGTTTTTCCAAAGAAGAAATTGTCGTCTTTGGTGCAGAAGATCCTGATCCCACTCTTTTCATCTCGGCTTACGTCTGGGACATCCAGGTACGTCGTGTTATGATCGACGGGGGTGCTAGCCTAAACATCATCTCTTCCAAAGCCTTCCAACAGATGAATATCCCTCCTAGCTGCATGTGTGCCAACCCCACCATGTTGCGTTCATTCAACGATGCTATTACTTCTACCTTAGGCACCGTGATCCTTAACATTCGTGTAGGGCCACGTACCTTACCCAAACTCTTCTATGTCCTTGAGGGAGAATTCCAATACAACATGTTGTTAGGCCGCCCTTGGATCCGGCTATGGGATGTGTTCCCTCCACCTTACATAGATGCATCAAATTCGAGTATGAGGGGAAGTCATACACCGTCAAAGCTGACGCTTCCCCCTTCAAAACCTGCAATATGTTATATCACCCTAATGATGTGCTTGTACCAGTCAAGGCACCCATTGATCCAGCCCAACCATCTACTTCAACCATGCCTCAACCATCCACCTTAACCACACTCACACCTTCGACCAATGAACCCACCGCCGCGAATACCACTTCCTTCCCCGTGGACAACATCCCAACTTCAGATCCCTTGGTAGATGTTTTTCAACGCCTTACGCTGGGGGAATACCACCTATACAACGTTAGCACCTTTCATACCCCACAGGAGTACGGACAGTTACATGTGCATCCTACCTACGACCGTCGTGTGGGGGAGGTGATCTCCTACGGACCACCTAATTGCCACACCAACCTAACGTATGGGGGTGTCGACACATCCTCTGTCACCCCTGAACCTCCCCTTGGTGTGGTTCCCTTCCAATCTGATTTTTGATATCTAACCAACCGTCATTTTTCGCCCTCACCTTCCTGACGCGCTGTGCTTGGAAGGGTTTTGGTTTCGGTCTTTATGAACAAGGCCGACATACGATCATTCCCGTAACTACCCGCAAACACAAAGATCGTCGTGGTCTTGGATTTTTTGAACCACCTACACCGAAGAAACCTCATGTCAATTGTATCTAGGAAAACAACAAAGTCACCCCTTCCGAACCATCATCACCCATTTTTCCATCTTCACCCACAGAGTCGATAGACCCAGAATCTATCCCTCCTAACTTTTTTTTTTCGTGAATGCTATCTTCCTGGGTCCTCTCACTTATCAACGCGATAGTGAAGACCCATCTTCTCTCCCCCTTTTGTATCCAGACATGATCGAAGAAGATTCACCTTCAATTAATGTTGTGGAGTGCCAGGATGATGACTCCATCCTCACCTACCTTGGTGCGGATGACTCTTATATTCAACGTGCCTTACCATCTGACACCCAAACTATGTTGAATGAATCGACTATAGAAATCAACATCCACACGGAGGATGATCCTCACATTTTAAAGATCGGACAATCTCTCGACACATTAGAACAAGCCACCTTCACTACCTTCCTCCATGCCCGCAATCAAGCTTTTTCTTGGTCCTACGCCGACATGCCAGGAATCGATCCTGACATTGCTGTCCATAACATCACTCTGAAACCAGACTCTAAACCAGTTAAACAGAAACTGAGAAAAATGCATCCACGCATTGCCCTCTTGGTGAAAGAAGAGCTTCAACGCCTCCTTTTTGTTTCTTTCATCTTACCTATTGACTATCCGCAATGGATTTCTAATGTCATACCTGTCACTAAAGCAACGGGGGGACTTCGGATATGTATGGATTTTCAGGACCTTAACCTCGCTTGCCCAAAGGATGACTTCCCCCTACCTAGCATTGATCAACTTGTTGATCTCACTATGGCCATGAGATGCTTTCTCTCATGGATGGCTTCTCGGGATACAATCAAATTTTGGTAGCCCCGGCCGATCAACATAAAACCACCTTCATTACCCCCTGGGGGACCTTCTGCTATCGTGTCATGCCATTCGGCCTTAAGAATGCTGGTGTGACCTATCAGCGGGCTATGACTTATATTTTTCATGACATTATGCACACTATCCTCGAGGATTATGTCGATGATCTTCTTGGAAAATCCAAACATCGCAGTGAACATCTCGATGTTTTAACCATTATTTTCGATCACCTGTTACAATACTGTGTTCATCTTCAACCAAAGAAATGTGTCTTTGGCATCCTTTCAGGAAAACTCCTTGGCTTTATCATCTCTTTGCGTGGCATTGAGGTCGACCCAGCTAAAGTCAAAGCTATCCTAGAAATGCCCCCACCCACTAACCTCAAACAATTACGTAGTTTGCAGGGAAAACTCCAATCTATCCGGCATTTCATTTCACAACTCTCGGATCGATGTCAACCTTTCCATCATCTCCTTAAAAAGGACATTGTCTTTCAATGGAGTGAGGAGTGCCACCAAGCCTTTGAGGCTCTTAAAGCTTATCTCTTGCAGCCACCCGTGCTTGTCCCACCTCAGGACGATCGCCCTTTCTACCTTTACCTTTCTGCCACCAACCATGTTGTAGGAGCCATGCTCGCACATCGTGACTCTGAGCATCGAGAACAAGTAGTTTATTACATAAGCCGTACTCTTGTGGATTACGAGACTAGGTATACACACGTAGAAAAGTTGTGCCTAGCCCTATCATTTGTGGCCACCAAACTCCGACATTACCTCCTGAATCACAAAACTTTTGTCATCACCAATGCTGACCCCATACATTATATGTATGCCAAACCTCATCTAAACCAACGCATCGCCTGATGGCTTATGCTCCTCACCGACCTCGACCTTGAGTTTGTACACCAGAAATCAGTCAAAGGACAAACTATCGCAGACCAACTCGCGGAAGCCCCTTTACCTGGGGAACAATTTACCAATTTTACTTTCCCTGATGAACTCATCACAACTCTTTCACTCAGTGATGTGTCGTATCCAATGACCCTCTTCTTCGATGGATCTAAATGCCAGCGCAGTGGAGGGGCAGGTGTTGTTCTCATTCCTCTTGAAGGTGAACCTATGCCTCTTTCATTCAGGCTCGATTTCCCCTGCACTAACAATACAACGGAATACGAGGCCCTTGTTTTGGGTCTCCACGTTGCGTTACACTTAGGTGTGAAGTCTATTAATATTTTTGGTGACTCTCAATTGGTAGTAAATCAAGTTACTGGCATCTACCAATGTAAAAATGAGGAACTTCAAAAGTACAAACATTACGTGGATTCACTTTTGACCTTATTTTCTCATTATTCTATCCAAACCATTCCCCGCTCAACTAATAAATTTGCAGATACTATGGCTTGCTTGGCCTCACAAATTCCGGCCTCACCAACTGACTCAGACATATTTGTCTTGGTCCAACAACTCTTTTCCCCATCTTACTTAGTTCTGGATGTTTGTATGGTAAATAATGTATCTGCTGATTCACAGGATACCTGGTATCACCAATTTCATGACTACCTTACAACCTCTGTTCTACCACCTGACCTTACTAGTAATGGAAAACGTGCTTTTCTTAAAAGTGTTTCTCATTATGTCATCATGGGGGGACTCCTCTATAAACGTGGCTTCGATGGTATCCTCCTTCGCTGTCTAACCGGCGCTGAAGTCGCTCATACCACCCAACAAATCCATGACAGGACTTTGTGGCAGGCACTTTAGTGGCCTCGCCATGGCCAAGCGGATCCTTCACCTAGGATATTATTGGCCTACTCTCAATAAAGACTGCTGCGAATATGTTAAGCATTGTGTTATGTGTCAACAACATGCCAACCTTCAACATACTCCTAGCCACCCGTTACAGGTCGCACGAGATCTTTGGCCTTTCTCACAATGGGGTTTAGACCTTATTGGCGAGATTCACCCGCCTTCTTCGCAGCATCACCATTGGATCATCACGGCAACCGAATATTACACTAAATGGGTGGAGGCCATTCCACTCATTTCAACCAAAAAAGAAAAAATCGTTGAGTTCATCAATCATCACATTATCTGTCGTTTTGGTGTTCCTCATCACCTGATAACAGATAATGGAAAATCTTTCAAAAATAAGTTGTTACAAGACCTTTGTGACAACTTTGGTATCAAACTTAGCTTCTCGTCACCCTACTATCCACAAGCAAATGGACAAGCCGAATCTTCTAACAAAACCTTAACCAAAATTCTCATGAAAGTCGTTAACAATTCTGGGAAAAACTGGCATGATCACATCCCCTTTTCCCTTTGGGCTTATCGTACCAGCATTCGTACTTCCACTAATGCCACACCATTCTCTCTGGTGTATGGTACCGAGGCTATCTTGCCTCTCGAAATACAAATCCCTTCTCTCAGAATATCTCTTCAGGATATTCTCACCAATGATGACTTCCGCCAAGAGCGGTTAGCCCAATTAGAGCTTCTTGACGAGCGTCATCTTACAGCTCTTGACCACCTTCAAATTTATCAAAAGCGCATTAAGCGTGCTTATGATAAGTGAATTCATGAGCGTACCTTTAAGATTGGTGATCTTTTCCTCAAAGAGAATCAACATGTAACCAAACTAGAAAAGAGCAAACGTGGAAAATTTGCTCCTAATTGGATTGGGCCTTACATTATCACTCACACCTATGGATCAGGTACTTATCATTTAGCTTCACTTAATGGTAAACCCGAGCCTGAACCCCTTAATGCCTTGCATCTCCAACCATTCTACTGTTGAATTTAGTGTTACATCACTTCTTATCTACCTTGCGCTCGTCCCTTGAGCTCATTTACCACCTCATACACCTTGTTTCGTGCATCTCAAAATAGAATCAAGCTCACATGGTTTGATCATCACCTCCTCTTAAAGATGCCTTCCCCTTTTTAGTCTGGTCCATGACTTAAAAGTATCAAAATAACAAGTTCTCAATTATACGATTCTGGGATATTCTTGAGTCAAACTTCCTGCAAAACTAGATACTTCATGCCAAATGGACATCTAGACCTCTAAGCTCTAAACTAGACTGCTCCCTCGAAGGACAGCTATGTGCAAAGCCGCATCTGCTATTATAAACTAGACTGCTCCCTCGAAGGACAGCTATGTGCAAAGCCGCATCATGCTACTATAAGTAGACTGCTCCCTTGAAGGACAGCTATACAAAGTCAGCCTCTATCAGAAGCTTCTCACATTGATCAGCTTCGTGAAGACCTCAAGAAACAACAAAATGCATATCCCATATAGACTTCCCGCATCGATCAGTCTATATCCAGAAAAATAAAAGCAGTATTCAAAAGCACTTTTGAGTCATGGACTCGTCTATTTAGGTTTGGATCTATTTCGTCAGAATAATCACCTTATAACAAGTCCTCTACGCCCCAGCTATACCATCCACCTCACCTCACCATTTTTCAAAACAACAAAACTCAAGGGACGTGACGTATAACCGATATATTGTGATTATACAACTCTTTCCACCTATTGACTTCTCGCATATGCAAGGTACCTAGAGATTCAAGCTCATCCTATGATAATACGTGGTTTGTTTAGCTCTTTCCAACTATGGGACATTTTTGCCTCTTTTACCCGAATCTAGGATTATGTGTTGACCTTAATCAGGACACGGTTCCCTAATGCTTGGGTAAGCTAACCCTCGCTTCACCTATACCTTACCAACTCCAACAACCTTACCCTACCAATATCAAAATTTTTACCAACCAACAAATTGCCTAACCACAACCAAATTGCCTGAATTCACCTCTCCCTGGTCCTAAGGGAGAACTACATCGGTCTGAGGCCCCTCCTTGCTTTGTGCAATGGGCTATGTAGGCAGCACTTAGGAGACATGGGGTCTCCCAAGGTTAGCTCGACCATCCCCTACCATAACCTATCATGTGTTGTGTTTTGCTTAAAAATATAAATGTTTTCACATATTTATATTGATAACACTCACCTTTGTCCTTTATCAATCCAAACATTCAAAACACAAACATTTCTTATTATTATCATAAACTCAAAATCAACATACATATTCAGTTTTATTTAGATGTTAAACAAATACATCTTCTCTATCATCGACGCACAGGTCGGCATCCTTATTTATTCTTCTACCCCTATGAAATTCACGTAGGCCCCCGCGCCTCATCCCGAACCAGGTAGTGATGGTGATCGTCGACGCCGCTCACCTGGCCTCTCCATCCTCAAAGGGGCCACTACTATTGGTTCCTCCCACTGATCCGCCAATCTCTCCTGTAACATACGAATACGCCCTCTCGCGTGGAGGAATCTTGCCTCTAGTCTCTCCACTCGTGACTGCGAAACCTCTAACAATCCCGTTGTCTCATTCACCTGTGTTTGAAGCTGGTGAACTAAACCCTGCAGGCGGTCTCTCTCCACTGTAATCACAGCTATGTCAGGATGATCGGCCCTCTCACGTGTACCTCGCAGCTCTGCTACCCACCATAATCTATAAGACTCTGTCACTCCTGCATCCATTACCCTGCGATCGGCTGCTGTCTCTTCTGGTCCTTCTGGAAGTGTCGGTCGTGGAGGTGAGAAGGGTGCCTCGGCGTCGATCCTCCTGTATGGTCTATGAGCCATGGGTATATCCTGAACAAATCCAAATTGTCACCACACGTGATCTAGAGGAATCCTCTCGTACTCACCTGGCCTGTGTCCCGCGATCCACCTCAATCGCTCTACACCCCTCAAATCCTCAGCTATGTTCGCCATCACCATGTAGTTCCCGTAAGGCCTCCAACGGATATCCGCAATCATCACCATCTCCCACATCTGCCTATAATACTCGGTCATCTATCACGGTCTCGGCTCTTGCCTCTTGCTCTGTCTGGACCCATCGTCTGAATCCCAACCTCTGCACTCCTGTCTCTCCTCCCTGGATTGGTCGGCCTATTGGTCGCACACACACAATGTGCTCATAGGCCCAACAATGTAATAAGTATGCACAATCCAGTGTAGTCCTGTGATTTCACCTGCATGCCCATAAACCCCTGTATAGCTCCGCAAGATATGCAGGTGCCCATGCGAAAGTAACGCTACCTTCTATCATCTCACGAATAATACACATCAATGATTTCAGAAATCTTCCCCCATCCGCTCTAGGTAATGCATAATACCCCACCGCTATCATTAATACCACTGCCAACCTTGTTGCCTCAGGGTGTGCCGCAAACATTATACCATAAGTGAATGTCAAACCTCGCTGTGTCAAATCTCATGCGGCTGGACCAAATACTGCCGTTATCGCTGCCCGCGCCACGTTAGGCCCTGCCTGATACACTGGTCTTCCTGTAATTGGGAGTCTCAAAATTCGGAACACATCTTCTAACGTCACTGTCATCTCCCCTATTGGCAGATAAAAGGTATTCTTTTCAGGATTCCATCTCTCAATCAGCGCCTGCAACATAGCATGATTGTGTGCGATCCGTGAATAATAGCGGATTCTGCTTAACCCCACACGGTTTATTAATGCCCACTCAGCTGGTGTTACATCCACTCGGACCCGTGACAACAAAGCTGGCACCCTATCATTCATCCTCAACCCTGCCTGTGCCTGCACACATTAAACCAACAAACAACAAATCAACAAATAACTTCCCACGTGTTTTTTATCGCAATCCGCAACTTTACACAGTAACCGATATCGGTTATAGACAACCGATACCGGTTACCTAACTGATACCGGTTATTCCTAAACGATATCGGTCACTGTCAATTCCAACCACCCCGCTCAAAAACACCACCTATGATAACTTCTGCGCTCGTTTTCCCCTCTCTGTACCTACGCACATATCTCCAACACCTGATTACCTACCCTACAACACTCACCCCATCCCAAGCTCTTGCCTATCACCTTTCTACCCATTTACCTTACCACATTCTATTTATAACCATGCAAAATCTCATTCCAACCAAAACAAATTATACCTCTGGGGATGCAGCCGTTTGAGGTGGAACCTGTCTTCCTTCTCCTCTCGGCCCGCTGGATGCTTCTCTTTGTTCAGCCATGTTCACCACCCTCTTCACTATAACTTGCCTTTACGCCTTCTTAATCCAAGCCCACGATCACTTTACCTGTCTCTTCCTCCTTCTTACTCAATTCTCCCATGCAATTACCCTGTATGGATGACAAACAGCCTCGCATCTTCGTATTTAACATGTTGCATGACTCTAAAAATAAGAACTTTAGTTGCCTCCCAAGCTTTTCTATATTTAGAAAAGCTCGTTTTAGCGTAACCGATGTCGGTTACATAACCGGTATCGGTCATATGTGACCGACATCGGTTAAATAACCGATATCGGTCACATATCTCATTTGGCTTATAGGTCCTTTCTTTGTTTTTTGCAAATTCTTGGCGGTGCCCGCCTCTTTTCCCTGCATAACGACATAGTTATCAACAATCATCATCATAATACCATCAACACATATGCATATCATCAAACCATCATCAAAATATACATCCAATTCTAATACCATCGACAAAACACATGAAACATTATAATATATGCATCAAATCCACAATTATACACACCATATGGATCAACCTCATCATCTATATATATCATCAAAACAATGTTACAATATACAACTTGCCCTGCATGGGGCCTCTGTAATCCAAAATACAAAGTCGGCACGCAGGCCATTGTCTCTGTCAAAATCTCGACTCGGCTCGCAGGCCGGCCTCTCATGTCAAAAATATACTCGGCTCGCAGGCCGGTATCAACTATACAACATGTACTCGGCTCGCAGGCCGGTATATACAACAAAAATGAATACATAAATCCTATGAGGGCACGCAGGCCTCTATATACACACTCGGTTCGCAGACCGGTGTCTCTATCAACAAATCCTCTATCAAATCAACAAAACCCATCTCTGCTCCTGGGGTGACTCAGCTCTCTCCCCCTCCCTCGGCTCGTCTCTCAGCTGGCCCCTGTGCCAGATCTCACCTCCTACCCGTCACTGACCCACCGGCTGTGGCTGCGGCCCCCTGTGACCTGTGACTCTGGGATGTCTCAGCTCTGTGAGCCGCATATGGCTGATACTCGGCACCGGTACCATCTAGTACGTCCTGATAATATCGGGCCTCCGCTCTCGCCTCCATATATCGGGCCCGTGCCACCATGGCTGGTGGGGCTGGTCCCCCGGCTCCTAATAGAAGTGGACCCTGACCTGCCTGTACGCCCTGTGCCTGAGGCTGTACCTACATGTGCCTGAGGCTGCCATATGAGGCTGTACCTGTGCCTGTGCCTGAGGATTGTACCTATGCCTGTGCCTGAGGCTGTGCCTGTGCCTGAGGCTGTGCCTGTACCTGTGCTTGGGCCAACTGCCCCTGTAGCACCCCAATCTGTGCCTGTGCAGCAGCAAGCTGCCCCTGTAATAACTGCACCTAGCCCAAGAGATGGTCCCTCTCCACTATAACAGCCGCCAAATCTGGCTGTGTGGGCTGTGCTCTCATGGCTGCCCTCTGCCCTGCCCACCAAACCAAAAATGAACCTGTAACACCGGCGTCATCCACCGTATCATCAGCCGGTCTCTCTGCTACCCAGACTGGGTCCAATGGCTGCGGTACAGGCAGTGGTGCCTCTACATCCTCCCTCTGATACTGTGGGAAGGGAGGTGGCTCATCCTGCCGTAGGCCCAACTGTCGTCGTACCCTCTCTAGGGGAATCCACTCATGCTCCCCGGGTCTCCGTCCAGCTATCCAGAAGATGTACTGGATCCATCGCAGCTGTGCTCGGGCTCCTCCATGAGGCTGATGGCCTCTGTATGGCCTCCATATAATATCTAGTGCGGTCAGGCCCTCTAACATATGCCTGTAGTACGTGACATCTCGCCCTGCGATAACTGCTCGTGGCTGGCCCACGACCCCCAACCACCTCTGAAACCCATACCTATACACTACCTGTGGCCCTGGCTGCTGGGGCAACCCTACTAGTCGTAAACACACGATATGCTCGTAGGCCCAGTAGTGTAGCAAGAATGTCGAGCATATCCCGAATCACCTCATACGGCGATAGCCCCAGAGCTCTCTATATAGCTACACCAAATACACCGGTGCCCATGCATAACAGGTGTGCTCCTCCACCATCTCATGTAATACTCCCATCAGAGCCCGTGGGAAGTGACCTCCCTCTGAGTCTAGGAGGGCGAAGCAGGTGATACCAATCATCATCAGCATGGCAAGCCGTGTCTCCTGTCGATGTGCGCGATACATATCACCGTAGCAGATGCTCACACTATGGTACGTAATCAATGGGGCTGCATCCCTGAATACCTACAGGATGCTATCCATCGCTGTCTCAGCATCCACCTGGAACACCGCCTCACCTATGATCGGCAGTCTCAGGATGCGATACACATCCTCTAGTGTGACTGTCATCTCTCCAGTCGGGAGATGGAAGACATTGGTTGCCGGATCCCATCTCTCGATGAGGGCAACCATCAGGCTATGGTCCCTATCCACAGCCCTATACCTCTGGACTCCGCCAAGTCCAACCTCCCGCATGACTTCCCACTGCGCTACAGTCACATGTGGCCGCATCCGCCCCAGTAGAGGCGGCATCCGATCCCGCATCGTCAGCTGCTGGCGTGCCTGCAAAAACAACCCACTCCATCAGGCCTACCCTTTACAAAACAACTACCCTCTAATAACCCCAATATCACTAACCCCCACCCAACAAACACCTACAATATCCCCTTTACCTATCCCACAACCTACCACCTACCCCACTCATACACCACCCACCCTAGATTCCCCCCACCCCAATAACCTTTCCTATTCCACTCTAACCTTCTCCCCACTTCACCCCAACACTCGATCCTACCCGTCCTACAACAAATCAACACAACTACTTTCACAACCTTACCTCCTACCCATGGTGACCGGTACCAGTCACCCACGACCGCCGTCGGTTGACACATGACCGATGCCAGTCTCTGAACCCACTAATCTATACAACTTACGTGGTGACCGATGCCGGTCGCTTAGTGACTGACATCGGTCACTGTGGGATTTTGGGGCCGGATCGAAAACGGCCCCCAAATCCCCTTTCTTCCTATTTCTACCCATCTACCCACAATAATTGCCTAAAAACTTACCCACCCTGCCATTTTGGCTTACCTAACATATCTACCCACTCTATTTTATGATTTACCTTCATTTATTCATTATTTTATCAAATTTTAGATTCCTACCCCAAAACCCACATCCTAGCTAACTTCATCAACTTCACACAAATAGGGATTCAGAGCCTACTGGTATGACTACACGTCATCATGGTGGGATAGGTGGCAAGGTCCAGCTCCTCCAGCACCTCCTGCTCCTCCAGGCTGTGCCATAGCTCCAAATCTCCTCTGTAGGGTCCTCCACCAATCAAACTTTGCCTCCTGATCTCTGGGGCCTACCAATAACTCACTACCCCACTCAACTAGTGCCACCTCAGCCCAAAAACCAATCAGCCCAATCAATTCAAAACTCAGACAAGACAAAGGTTGGCACTCAAATTCACAATGTGACAATGACATGCCATATTTTTTCTTTTTATAGGTTTTGACCTCTAACCGATACCGGTTAGGGCGCGCCCTAGAAGACTGATATCGGTCTCCTAGCCGATATCGGTCACATATAACCGATATCGGTTATCTGTTTAGTTTAACCTAACTCCTGCCCTTATCCACCACTCTCCATTTTTTTACCATATCACCTACCTCTGGCCTTGCTACATAACCTTATTTTACATTCATCGGCCCGGCCCAAGGCCGCAACTAACCAATCGGCCTGACCCAACCAATCAGGCCGCAACCCAACCAATTAGGCCTGACCCAAGGCCCAAGGCCCACCCAACCAACAAATCAGGCCGGCTGCAACCAACCAATCAGGCCCGACCCAAGGCCGCAACCAACCACCAATGCAACCCAATCAAGCCCGAACCCAAGGCCGTAACAACCAATCAGGCCCGACCCAACCAAGGCAACTATTCAATCAAGGCCGACCCAACCAAACCAACCAATCAGGCCCGACCCAAGGCCATAACCAAATCACAATCAGGCCCGACCCAAGGCCGTAACCAACCAATCAGGCCTGACCCAACCAATCAGGCCCGACCCAAGCAACCAACCAATCGGCCCGACCCAAGGCCGCAACCACCCAATCGGCCCGACCCAAGGCCACAACCAACCAATCGGCCCGACCCAAGGCCACAACCAACCAATCGGCCCGACCCAAGGCCACAACCATTCAATCGGCCGCAACCCAAGGCCCGACCCAAGGCCTAATCAGTACCTTGACCCAAGGCTGCACCAAGGCCACACCAACTCAGTACCTTGACCCACACATTACGATTCTATCCACCCATCATGTAGTTGTTTGTTCAATTGAGCTCACCTGTTCGTGTTTTTTTAGCATGCCTAGGATACTTGAATTGATCAGCCGACCAGCTTTGCCTAGACCGAGACCGTGACGTTTATCTCAACCAAACCAACCATTTGGTACTGCCAAACATGCCTAAATGTTCCGGTACCTTACCCGTTATATCCCCTGGAGCTACTTCCTATGCCTTGGATACCAGGATTATATCAACCTTGTTTGGATAAACTATCGACCTTTGCCTATGAATTGCTTTTTTGCTCTTCAACTCGTGTACCCTGGTCGCACTACTGCATTTCAACGTGTGTCTGCTTCCTTGAACTTACCCCACCATCTTACCATCATCTCATCATCATTCACCCTTTATCAACCCTATCCCTGATTTCACGCCGCCTCAATCTGTGATAGATTTGAGGGGGATTACCTATACCCTTAACTGGGGCAACCACTTCTTATTATTGTCAGTGCAGCTTTACAAGACAAGCTACACGACAACAAGGGGCAAATGTAGACACCAAATTTGGGTCTTACGACACCCTGTACCCCATATCTCGTCCCACAACCTAACCCTACCTCACCACCTAAACCTTACACACTTAATTATTTATTAATTACCTTATAATTAATAAATCCACATCTCCAACCCTGCCACCTCACCTCGCCACCTCATCATGACCTAGCCCTAACCCTAAACCAACCTAATTAAGACCTATGACTTGGTCCAAACCCACACCCATGACTCATCACCCCTCACCCGCACCAAAACGAGCCTAATAATGACTTGACCAAGCCCACAACTGATCCCTCGGGAGAAAAGGAGGGAAAGATGGCTATTTTACTAAAAATAGCCACTTTGACCTAACCGACATCGGTTCCTACTCGACCGCCGTCGGTTACGTAACCACCATCGGTTCCCTATAAATGACCTCCCCCAACCAAAAAGAAAGGATCCGAATTCATTTGGTAGGAGAGAGAGAAGTGAAACAAGTAGAAGAGGTTACAGAGAAGAGGATCGAGCCCAAGACTATAACTGAGCAACTAGATCGCTGTCACACTCATCCAAGCATTGGGAAAGACTGAGGATTGCTTCATCAGCTCACTTTCCAATACCGGATCATCCCAACTAAGCCTTACTATCACCACCACATTCCTTGGACCTGTATCTTCATCAGGAACTAGTAAGTAGTATCTTGTATGTTTCTAAACACCATTTCTTGAACTTTTAATTCATAATAATTATAAGCTCACTCCTAGATCTACCACCCGGCAGCACTCTGCACCTAACTTTCATTCATCAACCCCGATATTGCCCCAAAGACAGTTTTCTCACTCTCTGAGTTTTCTCCATCACCCTACTACCCCCCCCCTAATCATTTATTAACCCTATAAACACCATAACCACCTTACAACTGACTTCCATTCGAAACCCCTAAATCATTTCCCCTACCGATATCGGTTATCTTCTACCGGTATCGGTGTTATAACCGCAGTCGGTTATCCAGTGACCGGCATCGGTCACTGTGACTTATACCAAAACCAACCTTTCCCTTATTTACCCCCAAACAATCTCATATCCAGCTGGGTCTATCCTTGTAACTTGATCTGAATGCATCAATAACCGGTGACCAAACAAACATCATGACATTTTATTATTGGTAGTTTAGTCTCTATTGCTTTTTAACAAGGTACCTAAATCATGATTTCACAATAGCTTCTTTGTTATCATTTGCATTAATTCATATTAAAAGGGGAACTGACCACCTTCGAAAGGAAGTCTAATATTTCCTGGGCCCAAGGCAGTTCCCTCACTTATTGTCTAACTAAGATCTAGTGGTCTTGTATTCTTATTTACAGGTAGTCCTTCCCAGACAAAAAGGAGTTCTTCACAATCGATCTGATCTCTCTACGGTACACGCACACCTTCCCAACACTCAACAGGTATTCCTCCTAGCCCTAACCCTTATCTGTTTCTCAAGAGAATGAAAGGATAGAAGCAACTCTATTCCGGAACGAAATTCTTTTGCCACCATTCAGTCTAGTGTAGGTTGTAATCTCAATATTAATGTTCCTTTTCTTTGGATATGGAAACTTCCTTTAGTTGTTGTAATAGAATGTTGATTATGTCGAGCCTTAAACTCAATCCAATTTTAAGGAATATAATTATTTTCTATCATCTTAAGTGGCTGTCTAGACCAATTTGAATTGGTTCTGAAGAACAACAAATGAATTTGGGAATTAGGTTTCGAAGGACTGAGCCTAATTTATCTTACACTGGGTATGGAAAACCATTTATTCCTCCTCTAGGAAGCCTTGATGGATAAGGATTAGATAAATGATTAATTGTATCATTTTTATAAGAAATACTGAAAAGCCTTATTTGAATCCAAATGGTCTTGGTTGGTTAGTACCTCAGGTGTGTGTCTTAAGTATTGTTGCTCCATTATAAGGTGAAAAATGGAACTGAAACTTAGTTTGATTCCATTTCTTTAGATTTATTTTTACTGAAGATTATTTTGTTTGTATTATGTGGTTCTTATATAACTAAATGAATCACTACTGGATGATAAAATAAAGTGTACTAATTCCCCATTATAGATGATTCGTACATACTAGTCATTGTGAAAACCTTGGGAAGTTTAGACTTCTATACATAATTATAATTAAGCTTCTGGGTTGTGTTTTTAGATTCTTATTACAGTGGAATATAGTAAGATATAATTCGAGGTGATGTGTTGTATTAAAGAATACACAAGTCCATGCAAATGAGAAACGATGTCGACATTTAATTTCTGTAAGTTATTACAAGATATAACTTGAGACATATAATTCTCCTTTCTTATTAGGATATTAACGGTTATCACACGGTATGTTGTTCATGAAGTTATGACACATAAAATTCATGGAATTTAAGTAATAAGAATGATGTGTCTTGACCTGATTTGTTTGACGGATATTTTAGTACAGCTGAAACTGGTTGGGTTCATGTACGTAGAATGGATTACCTTGCGTGTCCAAGGTTATTAATTTTTGAATTACTCGAGCAACAACAGTAGTTGTAGCCACTTCTAGCTATGAATAGGATGATATAAATTCATACTGTGATTGATAGTATTTTGATACTTCTATTAAATCTCTGTGGACTTCAATTATATTTACTATAATATGGTCATTATTGGATTTGAATATATTATCCGGTCTTACTTTAAAATTAATTATGTGAATTGCAACTAAGATTTTGTTAGCAAGGAATACTCAAGAAGGTAGAAGGATTTGTAATACTAAGGGAAAACCAAGTTAATGGAGTATGATGTTTGTTGCATTAAATGATTAAATTGTAAGAATGAAATTATTATTGCAGTATATATTCATTCTAACATTTAATGACATATATTGGTATATGGGATGAAGAAATTTTCTTGCTCAATTCAGTCGAACAAACCTTTCCTAACCATTGCAGGAAAGTGAGTGAAGATAACATGCATAAAGTAAAGAAACTCTTCAGTTATCTAATTGAATCATATGCTTAATTTTAAAGGATAAAGTTGCAGTCAAATTATTGAATTCGGATATTCTTATTTATATGAAGTTATTTGTTGTCATCGAGTATGGGTTTTCTTGTGAAAATATACTGATTACATTATGATATATGTAACATGGTAAAGATACTATATTTTGATCAATAAATACTTGCTTCATATTGTTGAAAGAATGTTGATGCCTCTCTACAATCTCTGTAACAAATTGTTCTATGTTGTAGTAATGTCGATATAAATATGGCTATATGCTTTTGGTTTTTTCTTGAAAATTAGATCATTAGAAGATCGTATTGGAAGGTTGTTATAAATCTCTATTTCAGAAATATAACTATCTTATAAACTAGGTGAACTTAGTAATTTCAATGGTTGAATTGGGAAGTTATAATTCAGTATTATAATTGTAGACACCAAATTCGTGTCTCACAACCCCTTGTGACCCGCATCCCATTTCGCAACCTAACCTCATTACCTAAACTTTACACAATTATTTATTAATTACCTTGTAATTGATAAATCCACATCACCTTACCCGCCACCTCACTTTGCCACCTCATCATGACCTAGCCCTAACCCTAAACTACCCTAATTAAGACCCATGACTTGGTCTAAACTCACATCCATAACTAATGCCTCCTTACTCGCACCAAAAGCCGACCTTCTAGCCACTTGACCAAGCCCGCAACTGATCTCTTGGGAGGAAAACCAGGGGAAGGTGGGCTATTTTAGTAAAAATAGCCTACTTTTTCCTTACCGATGCCGGTTCCTACTCGACCGCCGTCGGTTACGTAACCGCCATCGGTTCCCTGTAAATGGGCTCCCCAAACCAAAACAACGGATCGGAATTTCATTTTGGAGATCAGTCGAAGGATTTCTGGATCAACACAGAGCATTACGAGTGAGGAACAGAGCCCAGATCTTCATTTGACAGAGCAGAGACGAGTGGAAATACCAGAAGTGTTTACAACCAAGGAGATCAACTTGCATCTTCGTCAAAATCAGTAAGTAACATCTTGCATGTCCTTCGGTATAACATTTCTTATGCTTCTTGGATCTCAGTACTCCTAAATCCATTTCTGAATCCATTATCCAACGTACCATTGCCTCTAACCGTCATTCTTTTTGCTTCTAACCATCCCATTTCCTAATACTATCCAAAAACCAGCCATTACAAACACCACAACTAGCCCAGAAGATCCTATCACCCACCGGTATCGGTTATCAGTAACCGGCATCGGTTATAGGTAACCGCCATCGGTTCCTTTGATCAAAACCAAGAAAAACAACCTTTCCCCTACCCAGTTCAACGAATCAATTTAATTGATATTTTACTGTCTTTTGTGTTAATTCACGTTAGCAGGGAAACTGACCACCTTCGAAAGGAAGTTTTATATTTCCTGGGCCCAAGGCAGTTTCCTCATTTATTGTTTAACCAAATCTTGTGGTCTTGTGTTCTTATTTGCAGGTAGTCCTTCCCAGACAAAAAGGAGTTCTCCGCAGTCAACCTGATCTTTCTCTACGGTACGCGCACATCATCTCGACATTCTACAGGTATTCCTCCTAACCCTAACCTTATCTGTTTCCTTGAGGAACAAAGCATTTCCGAGTGAAACATTTTTGGCACGCCCGGTGTGGACCCATTTTGGGTTTTTCTTTATTTCTTGCTTGCTTTCATTATAGGGAGCATACTTGTTTTCTTCTTCTAAAAATATTCACGAGGTATTTTATTATTTTGGTAAAGGAACTTGCTTTGTTTTTGCATCTTGCATTAGTGAAAGTCGTCTCTTTTGCTTCATCAAATATAATTTTCGATTTGGGTTTTTAAAACACATGCATTGCATTCCTGCCTGTTGTTTTTCAATTCTAGTGAACATAGATTAAGTAACAGGTCATACACGTGGGGGTGATATCCACGGTATTGATAGGAAATTAACCTTAGTTTCACTGCACAACACATACCGAATCACTTCACAATTAACACAACAGCTCAAACATCCCCCCTTTTCCGCGGTATTCCTCTGCTCGATTGAGGTAACCTTATAAGCCAAAACAACTTGACATTTCCCCTAAGTCTCTTGTTTAGGATTCTGACATCCTTCTACGTCTAAAGGCATAAGCCCACGATAACTAAAATTAACCCTAGGATTAATCTCTGGGTTTACGTGTGCATCTTGCTTGTTTTCAAATCGTGTTTTCTCTGTCATACCTTGTCTTCTGTGATCAATAAGTTGATGAACATACTCAACGTTTCTAAAATCAAATTAGTAGCCTTTTATATCTTCTTATCCTAGACTTTTGATACCGGCATCGGTTAAGGGACCGACGTCGTTTGATCTGTGACCGACACCGGTTACTAAACCGATATCGGTTACTGTTGATAAACCAGCAACTTGCCAAATTCACCATTCTGAGGTTGTTTTTGTTCTTGAGAGATTGAAACTTTCCTGTGTGTTCTTGTCTATGGTTGTCATCACTCGGAAGCAAGCCGCCACCATGGTTTCACATGCCTGCTCTGTGTCTTTGCCTGAATCACCCCCTTCACATTCTATAGGGGAACCCTACGGACACCAGTGAGATCCCCCAAATTCCTCTAGGAGACAAGGACTTTGCCAAATTTCTGGATACTAATCCCAGCGCTGTACAATACTATTTGTTTCCATGCCCCTGACCGTACGCCTGATGGTCAGCTCCTTATTGGCATGCCTATTAGTATAGCTGCTCATTTAGCTCCCACTCCTCCTGATAACACTACCTTACTTCCTGCATCTCTAGCCCCGTCTCCCAATCCGACGGCTTCAGAGGTTCATACAACCCCAATTAGCTTTCCTTTGGTTAATCTTGGACCCCACGTATCGTTACCCACCAACTGCCCCTATCTCATCTCTCTTTCAGACCACTCCATTCATGACTTACTCTCTGCCACCTATTCACACGAGCTTTCCTTCTCAAGCTCCGCCTACCTTTTCATTCCCATAAACATATCCTGTAACCTCAACACCTTATATAGGACATCCCTATTCTGTGGCACCATCATCTCATCCAACCACAGATTTCATCAAACAAATGATGGACAAAATGCAAAACCTGGAGGCTTCCGTTTCAGGAAGTCGTAGCGCCTTTGACATACGAGCAAGTTTGTCCGGGAGCCCATTCACCCTTCTGTCCCCCTTCATTCATATCCTCCTCAATGGGAGTTGCCAAATCTTACTCGTTTTAACAGTAAAGAGGATCCTCAACAACACTTGCGATCATTTAGACATGCTTGTTATTTGATTGCCCATGATGATGCCCTTGTTACTCCGCACCTTTCCCATGTCCTTATCAGGATCTGCCTTGGAGTGGTACAGTGCTTTAACCCAGCACTCAATCTTCTCTTTTAACCAACTAGCCCAATCTTTCTTGGATCATTTCTCCATTAACATTGCCAAGAAAGTATCTAGCACTGACCTCTATGCCATCCGAAAATTTGAAGACGAATCTATCGCAGATTTCGTTTGGATGATGGTGTGAGGCCTTATCAACCAGCTTATGTATGCCTTGCCTCAAACCGAACTCATCGAACTATTTACGTGGGTCTGCGCTAAGCACATCTCCCCTACCCTCCAAATTCAAACTTTCCGCACATTCGACGAGGCCTTTACCATGGCTCGGAAGCTAGAAATTCGAGCCTTAGAAGAAGAGAAATTGCGGTTGCGTAACAAAAACCCCCAATTTCCAAACTCCTGATTCTACCAACAAGTCAAACACCACCACTCCTCACGCGTCCACTTCTTCTAAATCAAAAGGAGCTGTCCACGCGGGTAATGGTCAAATCTCAAACACCGTCCAATGCTCCGCTGGAAAACCACTTATAAGTACAAAGCCGAGCCCACCAATTACACTCCCTTGGGAGAAACTTATGGCGTCATCCTGGAGAAATTGCTCAAAGCTGGGGCTATCACCTTGCCCCCCTGTTAAACCTCACTCTGGGTTTGACTCCACCCGCGCAATACCTTCCTGGTACAAAGAAAATGACTTGTAACTTTCACCGCGTAAAAGGACATAGTCATGAAAACTGCAAGATGTTGAAAAACATAGTGCAGGGAAATGGTTGACGCAGGGGATATAACACTCGATAATCCTAACACCCCTGCTAACCGAAATCTTAAAATTTTCAACAAGCCATTCCCGAATCACTCGTCTAGCAGTAACGTGAACCAAGATATCTTAGCTGAGGAGAGTGTTCATGAGATCCATGCAGTCTTCGATTCTCAGCCAAAAGCCTCTATTGAAAAAATTTTAAATCAAGCCTCTCCACCAACACAGGAGTTTGAATCTCCTTCACCACCATCAAGCCAAAGTGAAATTATTCCTTTACCCATAGAAGAGTTAACTGCTCCGGACTTCTCTTCTCATCAACGAGTCTTCTTACACCACATCCCTACAAGACTGTGAGCGGATGCTATCTAATTTATCTATTTCCCAAACGTCCCCTTCTACCACTCTTGCTACACAAGAGGAAGGCTCACCACTCCTTTTGACATCCTTAGACGAGAAATCTCTTACACTAACATCACCACATTCTTTTAACGTGACAGATCCCCTCGAACACGCCCCTCCTACCTATTAGTCCCTCATCGCCTAAATATTTTCAACGACCGGTTGACCTTCTAACATCTATTGATACAGTGCCTCATCTACCTCCTGTGTCACACCCGCAATGGACTGGAATTACAACCCACCTTTCTTCCGTACCAAAATTACAAATCACACCTGGAGACTGTCATTCCACAGAAGATAGACAGGCCCTATGGGAACGTTTGAGTACCCCCTTTTTCTACTCAAATGCAAATGACTGATCCTGATGTCTCCACCATCTTCCCGAAGTGCTTACAGAAGCTTAAAATGCCCCTGTTCTCGCCTTCACCCCCCCTCACCTCTACCAAATGCCCCGTCCACTTCTATCAACTTAACCAGATCTTCCCCTATGCTTGGGACCTCACCAATGCCCAGTCTAACACACCTGCCTAAGCGACTCGATCTATCTAAAAATAAATCCGTTCCGCCACCTAGGAGACGAACGTAATCCGGCCTCTATCACAATTAAAACCCTCATCGTCACACCCACCTTCCATATTGGGACCTCATCCCTCCACATTACACCAATATATCATACCTCCTTTGTTTTCTGCCAAAACGACCTATGCCTTCTACACCTATACAGAGATCAAAGGGTATCACAACATCGTTACCCCGCGTATCTGGTCCACCTATCAACCCTAAACCAATCCCATCATCAAAGGATTTATTTTCTGTCACTCCCCTTTCTTCGTGGTTGTTTCCTGCTACCACGCCATCTGTAGCCTCATCATCTAACCAGCTGAACGTAACTTCTGTGTCCAAGAAACCACGTTTAGTGAAAAACATGTGTCAGCACCCCTCAGCTAAACCACCCACCCATACGAACTAAACACGCCCAAACATTACCACAACCCACACAATCAATACCCTCATCCTCTTCTGATTTTGACCCACTCAAAGGATCTTACGCCAAAATCCTTACTATGTTGGTGGAGAATACGACCATCTCCCTACCTCCACTTAGACCTTATGACCCGTCTAAGCCCCGACCTATGGATTATGATGAGTCTAAAATCTGCACCTATCATCGCACACCTGGACATGATGTGGAGGGATGCAAAGCTCTAAAAACCATCCTTCGCCAGTCACCTCTTCCGGATAGAAAGATTAAGAAAGACAACTTACGAAGGGAGAGACCTCTAGCGTCAATTTCCTCTACTATACCATCTGTCCCCGCCTCACCAAGATCGATCATTATTACAACCCCACCTCATTGAAGACCATGAATTATCCCAACCATCTTCTTCATCTCAGGTCTACGAGATTAATATGATTAGTGTCGCTACTCGAGGACAGAAAAAACAATGGAAAAGCGAAAGAAAACACACCTGCAGCGTCTCTTTCTCCTTCAACCATCCCGATTACACCACCACCTAAAGTGGTTATTCGCGGACCGGCCTATCCCGTCTCTAATGGAGTTGCCCACCGAACCATGATCAAACAGCTTCATCAATCACCCATAAAAATGACACTATATGATCTCATTCAGACTTCTGAATCTCATCGACAAGCTCTCATTGAGATCCTTCAAGGGATAGAGGTTTTACCCAACGAAAACCCTGCCCGTTTGCCTCCATTCTAACACCTAATCACGTTGCCTCTCTCACCAAACAATCCATCTCCCCCACCACTTCTGTCTCAAAACAACAAGCCGCTGCAGTTAGTTTCTCGGAAGATGAAATTATCGACTTTGGTGCAGAAGACCCTGACCCTGCCCTTTTCATTTCCGCTTACGTCCGAGACATTCGAGTACGTCGGGTTATGATTGACGGGGGCACTAGCCTAAACATCATCTCTTCAAAAGCCTTCCAACAAATGAACATCCCTTCTAGTTGCATGTGTGCCAACCCCATCATGTTACGGTCATTTAATGACGCTATTACTTCTACCTTAGGCACCGTGATCCTCAACATTCGCGTAGGCCCACGTACTTTACCCGAACTCTTCTATGTCCTTGAAGGAGAGTTCCAATATAATATATTGCTGGGTCGTCCTTGGATCCGAGCCATGGGATGCATTCCCTCAACATTACATCGATGCATAAAATTTGAGTACGAGGGGAAGTCCTACACTGTAAAAGCTGATCCTCCCCCCTTCAAAACTTGCAATATGTTATACCACCTAAACGATGTGCTTATACCAATTAAGACACCCCATACATTCAACCCAACCATCCTCTTCAAATGTACCTCAACCATCCACCTCAACTGCACCTACGCCTTCAACTGATGAAACCACCATCGCATAAACCACTTCTCTTCCCGCAGCTAACATCCCAACCTCCGACCCCTTAGTAGATGTTTTTTCATCGCCTCACGCTGGGGGAGTACCGCTTTATATAACGTTAGTTCTTTCCCTACCCCGCAGGAGTACGGACAATTACATGCACATCCCACCTACGACCGTCGCTGTGGGGGAGGTAATCTCTTATGGACCACCCCATTGTCACACTAACCTAACGTATGGGGGTGTTGACGCATCCTCCATTACCCCTGAACCTCCTCTTGGTGTGGTTCCCTTCCAATCCGATTTTCAATACCTGACAAATCGTCGCTTCGCCCTCACCTTCTTGACTCGCTGTGCGTGGAAAGGCTTTGGTTTTGGCCTTTAACGAACAAGGCCGACATACTCTCATCCCCATCACCACGCGCAAACATAATGATCACAGTGGTCTCGGTTTTTCCGAAACACCTACACAGGAGACACCTCCTGTCAGCTGTATACCTGGAAGAAGAAGGCGTCGCCCCTACCGAACCATCATCACCCACTTTGCCATCATCACCCACAGAATCGATGGACCCTGAATCTATCCCCCCCCTAACTTTTTTTTTTCATAAATGCCATCTTCATAGGTCCTCTCACTTATCAACGTGATAATGAGGACCCATCCTCTCTTCCCCTTCTGTATCCAGACATGATCGCAGAGGATTCGCCTTCGATTAATGTTGTTGAGTGCCAGGATGACGAATCCATCCTCACTTACCTTGGGGCGGACGACTCCTATCTTCAACGCGCCTTACCATCTGAAACTCAAACCATGTTGAACGAATCTACTATAGAAGTCAACATCCACACGGAGGAAGATCCTCACATAGCGAAGATTGGACAATCCCTTAACACATCAGAACAAGCCGCCTTTACTACCTTTCTCTGTGCTCGTAACCAAGCTTTCGCATGGTCTTACGCTGACATGCCAGGAATTGACCCTACTATCGCCGTCCATAACATCACCCTAAACCCCGATTCCAAACCAGTCAAACAGAAATTGAGAAAAATGCATCCACGCATTGCTCTCTTGGTCAAAGAGGAGCTCCAACGACTCCTTTCTGTTTCCTTCATCTTGCCTATTGACTATCCTCAATGGATTTCTAACATCATACCTGTCACTAAAGCGACAGGGGGACTTCGGATATGCACAAGATTTCCAGGATCTTAACCTCGCTTGCCCCAAGGATGACTTCCCCCTCCCAAGTATTGATCAACTTGTTGATCTCACTGCGGGCCATGAAATGCTTTCTCTCATGGATGGCTTTTCAGGATACAACCAAATTTTGGTTGCCCCTGCCGATCAACACAAAACTACCTTCATAACTCCTTGGGGAACCTTCTGTTATCGTGTCATGCCGTTTGGCCTTAAGAATGCTGGTGCAACCTATCAGCGGGCTATGACCTACATTTTTCATGACATTATGCACACTATCCTTGAAGATTACGTCGACGATCTTCTTGGCAAGTCTAAACATCGCAGTGAACATCTCGATGTTTTAACCATTATTTTTGATCACCTGTTGCAATACTCTGTTCGTCTTCAACCAAAGAAATGTGTCTTTGGTGTTCTTTCGGGAAAACTTCTTGGCTTTATCGTCTCTTTGCATGGCATTGAGGTCGATCCATCTAAAGTAAAAGCTATCCTAGAAATGCTCCCACCCAAAAACCTCAAACAATTGCGTAGTTTGCAGGGTAAACTTCAATCCATCCGGCGTTTCATCTCCCAACTCTTGGATCGATGTCACCCTTTTCATCACCTTCTAAAAAAGGACGTTGCCTTTCAATGGAGTGAGGAGTGTCACCAAGCCTTCGAAGCTCTCAAAACGTATCTCTTGCAGCCACCCGTGCTTATCCCACCCCAGGACGACCGCCCTTTCTACCTTTATCTTTCTGCCATTGACCATGCTATAGGAGCCATGCTCGCACATCGAGACTCGGCACGCCGAGAGTAGGCTGTTTATTATATAAGTCGTACCCTTGTGGATTACGAGACTAGGTATACACATGTAGAAAAATTGTGCCTGGCCCTATCATTCGTCGCCACCAAACTCCGACATTACCTCTTGAATCATAAGACTTTCATCATCACCAATACAGACCCCATCCATTACATGTACGCCAAACCTCATCTGAACCAACACATTGCTAGATGGCTCATGCTTCTCGCCGACCTCGACCTTGAGTTTATCCACCAGAAATCAATCAAAGGACAAACCATCGCAGACCAACTTGCGGACGCTCCTTTACCTGGGGGAACAATTTACCAATTTCACATTTCCCGACGAACTCATCGCTACTCTTTCCCTCACAGAGGAGTCGTACCCAATGACCCTCTTCTTCGATGGATCTAAGTGCCAGCGCGGTGGAGGAGCTGGCATTGTTCTCATCCCTCTTGATGCTGAACCTATGCCTCTTTCATTCCGGCTTGATTTCCCCTGCACTAATAATACAGCGGAGTACGAGGCCCTTGTTCTAGGTCTCCAAGTTGAGTTACACTTAGGCATTAAATCTATCAATATCTTTGGTGACTCTCAATTGGTAGTCAATCAAGTTATGGGCATCTACCAATGTAAAAACGAGGAACTTCAGAAGTACAAACACCACGTGGAGTCACTTCTAGCTTTATTTACTCACTATTCTATCCAAACCATTCCCCGCTCCACTAACAAATTTGCGGATACTATGGCTTGCTTAGCCTCGCAGATTCCCACCACACCAACTGACTCTGAATTATTCGTCGTGGTCCAACAACTTTTTGCACCATCATATTCAACCCCGGTAGTTTGCATGATAAATACTGTGTCTACTAATTCACAGGATACCTGGTACCACCAATTCCACGACTACCTCACAATCTCTGTCCTCCCACCTAACCTTACTAGTAACGGCAAACGTGCTTTTCTTAAAAGTGTTTCGCATTATGTTGTCATGGGGGGGACTCCTCTATAAACTGGTATCCTCCTTCGCTGTCTAACTGGCACGGAGGCCACTCATACCATCCAACAGGTCCATGACGGTATTTGTGGTGGACATTTTAGCGGCCTTGCCATGGCCAAACGAATCCTTCGCCTAGGTTATTATTGGCCTACTCTCAATAACGACTGCTACAAATATGTTAATCGTTGTGTTATGTGTTAGCAACATGCCAACCTTCAACATACTCCTAGCCACCCGCTCCAGATCGCTCGAGATCTTTGGCCCTTCTCACAATGGGGTTTAGACCTTATTGGTGAGATTCACCCAACCTCTTCACAACGTCACCGTTGGATACTCACAGCGACCGAATATTACACAAAATGGGTGGAGGCTATTCCACTCATTTCAATCAAAAAAGAAAAAATTGTCGAGTTCATTAACCACTACATTATCTGTCGTTTTGGTGTTCCTCACCGCCTGATAACAGATAATGGAAAATCTTTCAAAAACAAGTTGTTGCAAGACCTTTGTGACAACTTTGGTATCAAACCTAGTTTCTCATCACCTTACTATCCACAAGCCAATGGGCAAGCCGAGTCCTCTAATAAAACACTAGCCAAAATCCTCATGAAAGTTGTCAATGAATCTGGAAGAAATTGGCACGATCACATTCCCTTTGCCCTTTGGGCTTATCGTACTAGCATTCGTACTTCTACTAATGCCACACCTTTTTCTTTGGTATACGGTACCAAGGCTGTTTTGCCTCTCGAAATACAAATACCCTCCCTTAGAATATCTCTTCAGGATATTCTCACCAACGATGATTTCCGCCAAGAGCAGTTAGCCCAATTGGAGCTTCTTGATGAACGCCGTCTTACAGCTCTTGATCACCTTCAAATCTATCAAAAACGCATCAAACCTGCTTATGATAAGCGACTTCATGAGCGTACCTTTAAGGTTGGTGATCTTGTTCTCAAAGAGAATCAACATATAACCAAACTAGAAAAGAGCAAACGTGGAAAATTTGCTCCCAATTGGATTGGGCCTTATATAATCACTCATACCTATGGATCTGGTACTTATCGTTTAGCTTCGCTTAATGGTAAACCTGAGCCTGAACCCCTGAATGCCTTGCATCTTCGACCATTCTACTGTTGAATCTAGTGTTATATCACTTCTTATATACCTACTGCTCGTCCCTTGAGCCCATTTACCGATACATACGCTTTGTTTTCTATATCTCCGAATAAAATCAAAATCACTTTGCACCTCCCCTTGATGATGCCTTCCCCTCTTTAGTCTAGTCCATGACTTCAAAGTATTAAAATAAGCCGTATTCTTAAGGGATTTTCTTGAGTCAAACTTCCTACTAAACTAGATGCTTCACGCCAAAAGAACATCTAGTCATCTAAAATTAACTATAGACTGCTCCCTCGAAGGACAGCTATATGCCAAACTATTGCTGCTACTATAAATAGACTGCTCCCCCGAAGGAAAGCTATGCACTAAACTCATATCTGCTACTATAAATAGACTGCTCCCCCGAAGGACAGCTATACACAGTCAGCCTTTATCAGAAGCTTCTCGCATTGATCAACTTCGTGAAGACCTCAAGAATAAAATAATCAATATCCCTTGTAGACTTCCCGCATCGATCAGTCTACATTCAATAAAATAAAAGCCTCATTCAAAAGAACTTTTTGGGTCATGGACTTGTCTATTTAGGGTAGGTTCTCTTTCGTTGTAACAAGTTCTTTGTACCTCAGCTATATCATCCACATCACCTCACCATTTGTTTCAACTCAAGGGACGTAACGTACACCTGATATATTGTGATCATACAACTCTTTTCAACTATGGACTTCTCATCTATGCACGACACTTAGGGCTTCAAGCTCGTTCTACGTTGTGTGGTTTGTTTAGCTCTTTTCACCTACGGAACACTCTTTCCGCTTTGCCTCGCATCTAGGATTGTGTGTTGATCTTAATCAGGACACTATTCCCTCCTACTTAGGTATGCTAACCTTTGCTTTACCTATACCTACACCAACAACATTATCCTACCAGCACCAATAACATTACCCTACCAACATCAAATTTTTACCAAACGACCAATTGCCTAAACCATACCAAATTGCCTAAATTCACCCCTCCCTGATCCTAAGGGAGAACTACATCGGTCTGAGGCCTGTCCTTGCTTTGTGCAATGGGCTATGTAGGCAGCACTTAGGAGACATGGGGTCTCCCAAGGTTAGCTCGACCATCCCCTACCATAACCTATCCTGTGTGGTGAATATAAATATTTTTGTGTATTTCTATTTAATCATAGTCCTCTTTGATCCTTTTTCAAAACACCGAAAGTCAAAACAACAACATTCTTATTATTATAACGCAAATCAACATACATATCTCGTTTTAGTTAGATGTTCAACAAATACATCTTCTATATCATCGACGCGCAGGTCGGCACTCTTATTTATTCTTATACCTTGCTAACATTTATTTAAACCCTCACGCCTCATCCCAAACTAGGTGATGATCGTGATCATCGACCCCTCTCGCCAGGCCTCTCTGTCCTCAAAGGTACCACGGCTATTTGTACCGCCCACTGATCTGCCAATCTCTCCTGTAACATCTGAATACGCCCTCTCGCATGGAGAACTTCAGCCTCTAGTCTCCCCGCCCGTGACTCCGCAACCACTAACAATCCTCTTGTCTCATTCACTTGTGTTTGGAGCTGCTGAACCAAACGCTGCAGACGATCCCTCTCTGCTGTAATCACCGCTATGTCAGGGCGATCGCGTACACCTCGCAACTCTACTACCCACCATAACCTATAGGCCTCTGTCATTCCTGCATCCATTACACTGCGATCGGCAACTATCTCCTCGGGCCCTTCTGGAGGTGTTGGCCGGGGTGGTGAGAATGCTGCCTCGGCATCGATCCTCATATATGGTCTATAAGCCTATGGTATGTCCTGCACAAATCCAAATTGTCGCCGCACGCGATCTATAAGAATCCTCTCATATTCACCTGGCCTGTGCCCCGCGATCCACCTCAATCGCTCTACACCTCTCAACTCCTCAGCTATGTTCTTGGTTACCATATAGTTCCCGTAGGACCTCCAACAGATATCCGCAACCGTTAACCTCTCCCATACCTGCCTGTAATACTCAATGTCACCCAGCACAGCCTGAGATCTTGCCTCTTGTTCTGTCTGGATCCATCGTCGGAATCCCAACCTCTGTACTCCGGTCTCTCCTGCCTTGATGGATCGGCCTATTGGTCGCACACAAACAATGTGCTCATAGGCCCAACAGTGTAATAAGCATGAGCAATCCAACGTTGTCCTGTGATTTCACCTACAAGCCCATAAACCCTTGTATAGCTCCGCCAAATATGCAGGTGCCCATGCAAAAGTCACGTTCCTTTCTATCATCTCCCAAATAACACCCATCAATGCCTTTGGAAATCTTCCCCCTTCTGCCCTCGGTAACGCATAATACCCTACCGCTATCATTAAAATCACTGCTAACCTTGTCTCCTCAGGGTGTGCTGCATACATTACCCCATATGTGAATGATAAACCTCGCTGTGTTAAGTCCCGTGCATATGGACCAAACACTTCTGTTATCGCTGCCCGCCCCGCGCTAGGTAGTGCTTGATATACTGGTTCTCCTGTAATAGGGAGTCTCAATATACGAAACACATCTTCCAATGTTACTGTCATTTCACCTGTTGGCAGATAGAAGGTATTTGTCTCGGGATTCCATCTCTCAATCAACGCCTGTAGCATACCATGGTTACGTGCGATTCGTGAATAATATCAGATCCCACTTAACCCCAAACGGTTTATCAACATCCATTCCGCTGGCGTTACATCCGCTCGGATTCGCGACAACAGCGCTGGCACACTATCATTCATCCTCAACCCTGCCTCTGCTTGCATACACCAAAACAACAAACAAACATTCAATCCATTAGGGTTTTTTTCAAACATTCTGGAAATTCCTCCAGTAACCGGTATCGGTTATACATAACCGGTATCGGTTCAGTAACCGATACCGGTTCTCCCTAACCGATACCGGTCACTGTTAATTACATACATCTTGCCAGAAACAACCACCTACGACAATAAATTGATCGTTTATTTCTTTCTATATACACAGACATACCCAAAACCCCGAATTACCTACCCCATAACATGCACCTCATCTATACCCCTGGCTATCATGTTGTCTTTCTCATATCTACTTACCTATTCTCCTCTAGCTCATTCAAAAAACATGCAGAAATTGTAACACCCTGAACTGTTGTTACTTTCTCCTTAGCATTCAAGTGTTGATATGTGATTTCTTGTAAAAGGATGTGTTCCTCGATTCAGAAATCATGCTTGATATGTACTGAATTTCTTGCAGATTGCAGATCTTGACTGAGTCAAAATATGAATAGACTCTTTTATTTATTTCATTTTGTGTCTGAATATTAATCTGATCACGGAATGAATTATAGAGATATTCTTCTATAATATCTAGACTTGGATCAGTGGAATTGATCCAAGTAATTCTTTAAATCTGTATGTGATAAATTATATCACAGACCTTGAACAGGTTGCAAGGTATGGAAGTATTTATTAAGCTAGTCAGGATTACGACTCAGGCTGATCTTGAGAAATGAAACGGTTCCCGATATCAAAGTATATCTGGAAGGTCTCGATTGTAGACCAGGTAATAATTCGTTGACATACAATTCTGCATAAGAACGGAAGCTAACTCTGTTCTAGAAGGCATGTTACAGGTCTTTCCGAGTTTTTAGGACGAGGACCAAACTGAATTATTAAGGGTTAGTAACCTAAAACTAAAACCTAACCTAGGGGTTAGATTATTGTTAGTCTAACCTAGACCTAGGCTATTTGTTAATATCCTAAGTTAGTATCTTTGTATAAATTTGTTAGTGTGGGCATTACCCTAAACTCTAACCTAAGATACTAACCTAACTTTGGAGGAGATTATGAAGGGGCTGATGAAGGGTGGCGAACCATGGCGGTGTTTTCTATGGCAATAAATGTAAGGGATAAGGATGAGGGACAGGTCATGGCGGAGGTTTAGGCGACGGCTAATTTGTGCAGACTTGGCAATTGCTAAGTTTGGAAATGGACTTAAATTTTTAGTTGGACTGTCGCCAATTCTGGCGGTCGGTGGGAATAGAGTTTAAGTGGGAAAATTGGTTATTGGCATTCAATACTCTCGGAAGTCGAGCTTGGAACTCGCGAGAAGGCATGCAAGTGGAAATTTGGGGGTTTGTTTGGCTTGTCGCGATTTTCGGTTTTTGCTCTGCTGGTTTACTGGTTCTTCACACCAGTTCTCTTTGAGTTGCATGGCATGTAGGAACTGCCATAGCTCTTTTCTCTGTCATGGAAGATATATATGCGATGAAGACAGCGAAATTTTGTTGGTTGCTTCATCGTGGAAAAAGAAAAGGAAGTTTGAGCTCTTCCTGTGGTCTGCTTCGGAAATTTGATCAACATACAGGCATGCTAGGCCCTAACCTTTAAATATCTTGTTGTTTTTCAAGTGCTTTCATTAAAACAATTCTGTTCAAATGTTTTGTGAGGATTGGATGAATTTTCTATGAGATCCAGTTTGATTTCTGGCACTGTATCTCTTCTGGTTTGATTTTTCAGTTTCCTCTTGCTGGGTGTTTGTTGAAATCGAACTTCGACTCTATTTGTTTGTGTATTCTTCCTGGCTTATGCATGTGAGGTATTTATTTATAAGGTTCGAGTGTTCGGCCTGTTTGGCGTGAGCCCTTAGAATATACCTGTGGGCAGTATAGACCACTGTACGTCTTTGATTCGTGGTCGCTGTTCTTGTTATTGAAAATGTATGAATGAATTGGGATGAATGCAGTAAGATTGTTTAATAAATATCGCTTCTTTGGGAACTCTGTCGTGAGCTTTGTTGACTGTATTTAATGATGCCTCTTGGGTTTTCATTTGTGTTCAATTTTTGGCTTGGAACAGGTAACTGTAGTGTTACCGTAGTCTTTTCGACCTATCGGAAGTCGTTTTCCTTGTTATTAGGTTAGCGGGATTACTTGTGGACAGTGTATAATATAGATACACCTGTACTTCGTTGTATCGACTCAGTGGAGTCGATGATTGAATCGTATTGCTATCTTTTGCTGGAAATGTAGATTTATCCATAAGTTTTGTGAATTGATTTTTGTGAAAACCTGATATGATGAAACAGGGCTTTTGGCTACTGTATATTTGAAATAATTAAAGGATAAAGACTTCCTGTGTAGGCATTTTCTTTTCTATGAGAAAGCTGTTCGAAAGTTCGAAGCGGCTTAGTGGCTGCCCTTGCTTGAAATGGGTATTCGATTTGTTTCACTTATTCTTTCTGAATGTTAACCATGAGTGGTATATACGGATTTATCAACCAATTGCATAGTACGTTGCTGTAGGTACAGAGGTTATAAGTGCAAAAACCTTTAACAGTTACATTGTG
This sequence comes from Taxus chinensis, assembly GCA_019776745.2. Lineage (NCBI taxonomy): Eukaryota > Viridiplantae > Streptophyta > Pinopsida > Cupressales > Taxaceae > Taxus > Taxus chinensis. The sequence goes on along the minus strand of CM034153.1, from coordinate 727,826,225 downwards.
ATTTTATAGATTTAAACTATTGTGGCTTGGACGACTCTGAGGAGTCGATTGAATGATTCATTTTATTTTTGAGCCAAATAAAGTTAAGTGTTGGTATTTTAAGTGCCGGCGACTTAATGGAATAACATGTATTTCGATTTTGTTATTGCGATTTGGAATTCCTTCGTGTTTTTGGGATTTGAGGTACAGATTCTTAGGTGGACATGTATGTCTTTGACCTGAGCAAATTAGTGTAAAATGATTGGCAGAGAGTAATTTGCTGTCTGATTATTGATATGCTTTGTTGATGAATGTCAGTATGAATTCTTAAGCTTTTGCTTGAATTGATACCTCCATTTGAATCATTGGAATTCCGGAAAGGTAACTAGTACTTCTGTCTCTTTTTGAGCTTGACCTTGGACTGTCTTTGTTACTTTTGAGGTCCTTGAGAATGGATGACCGTTTCGTGTTCTACCTTGTTGGGTAAGTCGCGAATATCACTCCAAGACTTGCATGCGGCAAGGTAAGGATCGTTGGCTGAATTCCTTTCTTTTACTTCAGTCCGATTTTGACTGAGCAAGAATATGTATGCTATGTTCTATTCCAAATAAACTGTCCGATTTGACTGTGCATGATTTGGAAATACCGTGTGGGCAACATAGCATAGTCCTTTGGGAAACCTTAGATTGTTGATGCAATAAGGTTGTTGTTTTCAGCGATACGCTTGTAGTTCTTGTTTTCAACTTGTGTCAATGCCTTACTGTGTTAAAGGAACTAGCATTGGGCTTAAGGTTGTTACATGAATTATTGATGTGTTAGTTGCTGTACAGGAGTTTTGCTGAGTTTCTATTTTCGTGATTTAGAACAGTGATCTTGCTTGCGGCTTGTCTAACTTGTTCATTTTTATACTGGTTGAATGTTTTCATATGTGAAGGCAGTACAGTGATGAACTTATGTGAAAGGAAGTATGAATGGTTTGGTTCTTTCTCTTCCTTTATTTTAATATTATTGATAATTGACTGGCTGTGGGAAATTGTTTGTAACGTATTGGTGGAATCCCGAATTGTTATGATATTTCTTTTTTTTTGGAGAATGAAATAATCTGACCAAAGTTGTGATTTTGGATTTAATGATTGTTGTGTACTTTCATTCCTTGTTTCTTAATATTTGATGAAATATTAGAAAGTGATTAAGACTATTAGTAACAATGATAGAGTTACATATTTGTAATCATTTTGTGTTACAAGGGCATAGTCTGATTATGTTTACTTATGTGAATATCATATCTCATTTAAACAGGGTGTTTAATGAAAACAATTGATGGATTGCAATTGTTTTAAATGTTAGTGCTTATCATGCTCAGTTCATTGAACTGACTCATGTTGACTACTTTTGCAGATGGTTGCCGTAAGAGGTAAAAACAATGCAGATCTGGCAGGCTGATCTGATAGTTTATTTGACTTATAAAGAATTACAGCTTGATTTTATAGATGTACTATATGTGAAAAGATGTTTCTTTTCCGTAGCATTATATCAAGCATGCTGTTGCATAAAATGTAATTGTACGAGTTTCGAAAGGAATGAAAATAAGTGTTTGATACTTATGTGTTGTATTCTATTCTGAAAGATGAACTTCTTCGGTTTATGTAATGAAGGGGCATAGTTATCTTTGTATAATATGGATGCTTTTGTGATTGACAATGAAAGCTTGTAAGTAATTAGACTAAATTCTTATGAGTATTTAGTAGTTCTAATTTGTTCTAGCAAAAGCAATATTGTAATTTAATTATTGTCTCTCTAGAGGATAGGTTAAAATTGAGCCTAAAAGATAACGCTAAACAAGTTGGATTGAATTACTAATCCCTAGTCCTAAGTATAACAGGACAATAGTAAATTGGATTTTAAATCATTTATATCTTTAAACTAAAAAGTATGATATAAATTCAGTTAAGAGAACTGATAGGCAATCAATGGAGTTCAGATGGCATTCTCAAGCATTGGTTATGAGATATTGTCCCGTTCTGTTGCTTTGGAATCAGGTGTATTCTAATGACTCCTTGATGAGAGCGTGACCGTAATACCTCTACCAGTAATGAGTCTTTTAGAGGAGGGTCGTCTTAAGACAAAGAATCCAGGGATTTGGAAAGGCTAACCTTAGGGAAAAGTCTTTAAAAGTAATTTAATCTCTAGTGCGTAACGCTTGTTTTTGGGTAGATCTTCTCGAGGCGGATTTAAAGGATGACGACATAAAGTCGACTGCAGGGCTGTACCTCCGAGAAGATTAGGATCTTCTCAAAGTTACAACAATGCAGGTGACTTATGGCGACACCCTTTGCATTGATCGCTAAGATTTACACTTGATTTCGCACGAGTTACCTTGGGACCGATTAAGAACGTGGCCATGTTATAAGACTGCCTCGGAGATTTGGGGTATCATGACACACTGGTTGAACTGCAAGGTTGAACCAGTATGTCATCATATCCCTAATCCTCGTGGGCATCCATATAACATTATCACCTTGTTAATCTGCCTCTGAGTGATTCAGCTGTGAAAGGAAGGACTGACAGTAGTCAGTATAAGACATTCTATATAACATATGAATGGGGTGAAGGACGTATTCCAGATTGACGAGTATGCCGTTAAGGAATACGAGACATGAACAGTATGTTTCAAATCTTTGGCCAAAGTATCGCAAGCTGCTGATTGCGTTGTCCTAATTCACCTAGTCTAAGGGATGAGATGCCGATGAATAATGGTAACAGTTATTCAGTTAGATTCCTTGGACAGAGCATTCTGAATCCCAGATTAGGGAAGAGAACCGCCAGAGTGTTGTGTTAAATAAAAACACTAACTCTATTTACTCATGAATAGATCGGTAGATTACCGAGTCATGGAATGAATAGATCGGAGGTATTCCGAGTCATTACAGCTGCATATGGTTGTCTGTTATATAAATGGTTATTTGAATTGTGAGTTCTAAATTATGTATTTAGAACCAGTATGCAATTATCAAAAAAAAAAAAAAAAAATTGACTTGTTCTATTGTCTAAAATGAGGATGTTACAGAAATCAAATCACAACCACACCGTTTACCTCTTGGGTTGCAGTAGCTTGAGGTGGCCCCTGTCTTCCCTCTTGTCCTTGCCTGCTGGATGCTTCTCCTCGTTCGGCCCATGATCACCACCCTTTTCAACTTTATCTTTCTGCCTTCTGAACCTCGGATCACATTCACTTTCCTTGTCTCTTTTCTCCTTCTCACCCAAATCTCTCATGTAAATACTTGTCTCAGTCGTCAAAAAGCGTCGCGTTCGCATATTTAACCTCTTGCATGGCTCTAAAATTAAAACTTAAGTTGCCACCCTAGCTTTTCTATTTTTAGAAAAGCTTATACCTAAGTAACCGGTATCGGTTACTTAACCGATATCGGTCTGACAGATACCGATATCAGTTCCTTAACCGATATCGGTTATACACCTACCTTTTCTCAACAGCGTTCTTTTCTTCATTTCTCACCTAAATTTTTGTCGCGCCCACCTCTTTTCCTGCATAACCACACCATTTAACACATTTGTTCATCCACTACACATCATATCATTACAATTTCATTAAACATCATTTATTTTATACAAATACACAACCATCAACTACGAATATCAAGAACCTATCAATCTATACATCATTTCGATCCAACTCATCAGTTACATATATCACAATGTCACAAAACCACCAATTCATCACATAACCTGACATTCATATATACGTACAAAAAAAGAAAAACATCACCATCATCCATCTATCAACAAGTCAATTAAACTCATCACACATTCTATATATTACCAGCCATTAACCAAATATTTAAACACATATTGAACACTGCATATGGATCAAAACATCGTCTCTATATATATACAAATTTTCAAAAATACAAAGTGTCCTACATCGGGGCCTCTGTGATCTCATAATATACCAAAGCCGGCATGCAGGCCGCAATACCTACCAAAAATCTCGACTCGGCTCGCAGGCCGGTCTCTCATATCAAAAATATACTCGGCTCGCAGGCCGGTATCAAATGTACAACCTGTACTCGGCTCGCAGGCCGGTATATAATAAATAAATGAATCAATGCAATGAATAAGTGTCGGCACGCAGGCCTCTATCAATACAACCGGTTCGCAGACCGGTGCCCATGTCCCTATACAAAACCATGTCGGGGATCTGTCAGCTCTCCCCACCGCCCTCGGCACCTCTCCCCGCTGGTCCCTGTGGTGCCTCTTGCCTCCTGCCCGTCACAGACATGCCAGCTGTGGCTGCCCCTCCCTGAGATCTCTGGCTGTGCGAGGTCTCTGCCCTATGTGCTGCATATGCCTGATACTCGACTCCGGTACTATCAAGAATATCTTGATAATAACGGGCCTCTGCTCTAACCTCCATATAACGATCTCGAGCCACTGAAGGAACTGGGGCTGGTCCCCTGGCACCTAACACCAATACCCCCTGAACCTGTACCTGCACCTGTGGCTATGGTGCTAGTGGTGGTGCGACCTGTGCCTGTACCTACACCTGTGGCCGTGGTGGTATCTGGGGCTGTGGCTGTACTACTGCTGGTACGGCTGCCTGTACCTGTACCTGTGCCTGTGGCTGTGTTGCTGGTGGTGGTGCTGCCTGTGCCTGTACCTGAGACTGGGCTAACTGCCCCTGTAGGACACCTATCTGTGCCTGTGCAGTAGCCAACTGTCCCTGTAATAGCTGCACTTGCCCCTGGAGCTGATCTCTCTCTGCCATAACTGCAGCCAAGTCTGGCTGCGCAGGCGGTACTATCCTCGCTGCTCTCTGCCCAGCCCACCACACCCTGTATGCTCTCGTGCACCCCGGCATCATCCACACCCTCACCTACTGGTCTCTCAGCTACCCAGTCTGGATCCAAAGGCTGTGGCGCTGGTAGTGGGGCCTCTACATCATCCCTCTGGTACTGAGGGAAGGGAGGTGGCTCGTCCTGTCATAACCCCATCTACCTGCGTACCCTCTCTAGGGGTATCCGCTCGTACTCTCCCGGCCTCCGTCCTGCTATCCAGAATGTATACTGGATCAGGCGCAGCTGTACGCGGGCTCCTCTGCCAGGCTGATGACCTCTGTAGGGTCTCCATATAATGTCTACTGCTGTAAGGCCCTCTAGCAAGTGTCTATAATAGGCCACATCCCGACCTGCAACAACTGCTCGTGGCTGGCCCACGACCCCCAACCACCTCTGAAAGCCATATCGGTATACGACCTGTGGCCCTGGCTGCTGGGGTAGCCCTACTGGCCTGATGCATACGATGTGCTCGTATGCCCAACAGTGCAACAAAAATGTAGAACAAATACCAAATCGCCTCCTCCGGCGATAGCCCCATAACTCCCTGTATAATTGCACCAGATACACTGGTGCCCATGCGAAACAGGTGTGCTCCTCCACCATCTCCAGCAGTACCCCCATCAATGCTCGTGGGAAGCGGCCTCCCTCTGAGTCCGGGAGGGCGAAGCAGGTGATCCCAACCATCATCAACACCGTCAGTCGTGTCTCGTGACGATGCGCACGGTACATGTCACCGTACCCGACACTCGCGCTATGGTAGGTCAGTAGCGCGGCTACATCCCCAAAAACCTACAGTATGCTGTCCATCGCAGTCTCTAAATCTACCTGGAAGACTGCCTCTCCCTCGATCAGAAGCCGCAGGATGCGATACACATCCTCTAATGTGACGGTCATCTCTCCGGTCGGCAGATGGAACACATTGGCCGCCGGATCCCATCTCTCGATGAGGGCGACCATCAGACTATGATCTCTCTCTATCGCTCTGTACCTCTGAACTCCACCAAGTCCGACCTCGCGCATGATGGCCCAATGCGCCGCAGATACGTGTGGCCTCATCCGACTCAATAATGGAGGCATCCTATCACGCATCGTCAACTGCTGACGTGCCTGTAAAATCAACCCACATCTTTAAACCTACTCGTATTACAACATCTACTTTATCATCTAAACCCCCTTTTATATCATCCCCTCTTTAACCTTACACCCTAAACACCCAAACCTACACCCTAACCCACCAACACCCCCAACCCACCTACCCTACCACAAGCCACCCAAACCTATCCCAACCCACACCCTAAACCAACCCAACCCAACCCACACCCTAAACCAACCCAACCCAACCCAACCCACCCACTCAACCACCCAACCCACAAAAACCTAGACCCTAAACCCTAAACCCTAAACAACCAACTCAACCCAACCCACCCACTCAACCACCCAACCCACAAAAACCTAGCCCCTAAACCCCCAACTCACCCAACCCAACCCACCACACTAAACCAACCCAACCCAACCCACACCCTAAACCAACCCAACCCAACCCACACCCTAAACCCACCCAACCCAACCCACCCACTCAACCACCCAACCCACAAAAATCCCCCACCCATCCCAACCCCACCGATACCGGCCGATGCGCGACCGACACCGGTTTCCCCCAAACACAACCTTACTGTCTTTTTTCGACCGATGCCGGTCGCCTAGTGACTGACATCGGTCACTGTCTCCTCCCCGAACCGAACCCCCGTGCGGCCCCCAAAGACCCTTTTTCACCTATTTCTACCCATTTACCTACCCAACCACCCCCAAATTTTACACACCTAGCCGCCTTACCCTATCTTACCTATCTATCCTCTCTCTTTTTCAAATTACGTCTATTTATTCCTCATTTCCTACAACAACTAAATTCCTACCCAAACCCCCAATTTCAATTAATACAACCAAATGCATAAAATAAAGAGTTTAGAACCTACCAGTACGACGACACGTCATCATGGTGGGATGGGTGGTGGCGGTCCAGCTAGTCCAGCCCCCCTAGCTCCTCCTGCCTGTGCCATGGCTCCAATCCTGGTCTACTGGGTCCCTAGCCAATCACTTGCTGCCTCCTCCTCAATCAGGCCCACTATCAACTCTCTCCGCCAATCAAATAGCTCCACCTCACTCAATAATCCTCCAAATCAACTCTCCACGTCAGACAAGTTGCTATTTAGTTTGCAAATCACAAAAGTGACAATGACAAGCCGTATTTTTCTTTTTATAGGTTTTTCGTCTTTAACCGATATCGGTTTCGTTTTGCCCTAAGAAACCGGTATCGGTCTACTTAACCGATATCGGTCCATGAGGAATCGACATCGGTTCTCTTCCAAACTTTCACCCCACTTTTTGCCCTTATTTATCATTTGCCCCTTTTTCACCAACATCGCCTATATCCACCCTTGCCGAACACCATTTCCTCAACCTACCTATTTGGCCCGACCTAAGGCCTCAACCTACCTATTTGGCCCGACCTAAGGCCTCAACCTACCTATTTGGCCCGACCCAAGGCCTCACCCTACCTATTCGGCCCGACCCAAGGCCTCAACCTACCTATTTGGCCCGACCTAAGGCCTCAACCTACCTATTTGGCCCGACCCAAGGCCTCAACCTACCAATTGGCCCGACCCAAGGCCTCAACCTACCTATTTGGCCCGATCCAAGGCCTCAACCTACCATTCGGCCCCGACCTAAGGCCTCAACCTACCAATTGGCCCGACCCAAGGCCTCAACCTACCTATTTGGCCCGATCCAAGGCCTCAACCTACCATTCGGCCCAACCTAAGGCCCGACCCAAGGCCTCAACTTACCAATTGGCCCGACCCAAGGCCTCGACCTACCTATTTAGCCCGACCCAAGGCCTCAACCTACCCACCTAACCTGACCCAGGGCCACCGCCCAACCACTTGGCCTAACCAAGGCCGTATCACTTCCATACCATACCCACAATCAATGTTTTATTTTATCCATCCATCATGTACCTTGTGTTCAATCAAGCTCACCTGTTCGTGTTTTAGCATGATTAGGGTCCTTGACTTGATCTGTCGACCAGCTTTGCCTAGACCTAGACCGTGACGTTTATCTCAACCAAACCAACCATTTGGTACTGCCAAACATGCCTAAACGTTCCTGTACCTTACCTGTTATATACCCTGGAGCTACTTCCTATGCCTTGGATACCAGGATTATATCACCCTTGTTTGGATAAACTATCGACCTTTGCCTATACATTGCTGGTTTGCTCGTCAAATCATGTACCCTAGTCGTACTATTGCATTTCAACATGCGTCTGCTTCCTTGGACCTACCCCACCACCTTACCATCCTCTCTACAACATTTACCCTTTATCAACCCTATCCCTGATTTCCCGTTCACTCAATCTGTGATAGATTTGAGGGGGATTACCTATATCCTTAACATGAGAAACCACTTCATATTATTGTCCGCACAGCTTTACAGAACAAGCTACACGACAATAAGGGGCTAATGTAGACACCAAATTTGTGTCTTACGACCCCTTGTGACCCGCATCTCATTTCGCAACCTAACCTCATCACCTAAACCTTACACAATTATTTATTAATTACCTTGTAATTGATAAATCCACATCACCTTACCCGCCACCTCACTTGTGCCACCTCATCATGACCTAGCCCTAACCCTAAACTAACCTAATTAAGACCCATGACTTGGTCTAGACTCACATCCATAACTAATGCCTCCTTACTCGCACCCAAAGCCGACCTTCTAGCCATTTGACCAAGCCCGCAACTGATCTCTCGGGAGAAAAGCAGGGAAGGTGGGCTATTTTACTAAAAATAGCCTACTTTTTCCTTACCAATGCCGGTTCCTACTCGACCGCCGTCGGTTACGTAACCGCCATCGGTTCCCTGTAAATGGGCTCCCCAAACCAAAAACAACGGATCGGAATTTCATTTTGGAGATCAGTCGAAGGATTTTTGAATCAACATGAGAGCATTGCGAGCGAGGAACAGAGCCCAGATCTTCACTTTGACAGAGCAAGTGAGACGAGTAAGCCAAATACCAGAAGTGTGATACTACAACCAAGGAGATCAACTTGCATCTTTGGTCAAAAATCAGTAAGTTACATCTTGCATGTCCTTTGTTATAACATTTCTTATGCTTCTTGAATCTCAGTCCTCCTAAATCCATTTCTGAATCCACTACCCAACGTGCCATTGCATCTAACTGTCATTCTTTTGTTTCTAATCATCCCATTTCCTAATACACCTATCCAAAAAATACCAGCCATTACAAACACCACAAAACAGCCTAAGAAGATCCTAGAACCCACCGGTATCGGTTATCAGTAACCGGCATCGGTTATCAGTAACCGGCATCGGTTCCTACTGATCAAAACCAGGAAAACCAGCCTTTCCCCTACCCAGTTCAACGAAACAATTTAATTGATATTTTACAAGTCTTTTGTGTTAATTCATATTAGCAGGGGAACTGACCACCTTCGAAAGGAAGTTTTATATTTCCTGGGCCCAAGGCAGTTTCCTCATTTATTGTTTAATCAAAATCTTGTGGTCTTGTGTTCTTATTTGCAGGTAGTCCTTCCAAGACAAAAAGGAGTTCTCCGCAGTCAACCTGATCTTTCTCTACGGTACGCGCACATCATCTCGACATTCTACAGGTATTCCTCCTAACCCTAACCTTATCTGTTTCTAAAAGGAATGAAAGGATACAAAACAACTCTATTCCCAGAAGCCGAAACAAGTACCTTAGTGAAGGTGTTCTGGTATCACTTGCATTCTTAAGGACTAGTGTCTATGTCAGTGAAAATCATCTCCTAGCATAAAAATCTAGCCTATGGGATGTAGATATGAGAGATTTACAACTTTCATGGCCATTTTTTGGATTTTGATCTTCAAAAAAAAATGACTGATAAATCGTGTTTTTATCAAAAACCTAGGGTATTCCGAATATTCTTGGCTGGTTTGGGTTTGAAGATATATATTGTGCTATGGCTTGTACTGTTAAAATTTCAGAATAACTCAGTTTCTGGTTTAACTAGTGAACGTGAAATAGATTCTGGCGTTATGAAGAAATTATGGAATGTTGTATCATGATTAAAGATATTTGGATTATCTAAAGTTTATTTCTGCATTTGTTCAGTAATGGCAATTAACAAAATATGGTGATGAGTTCGATCTAATGGCTCGACACATGCTTTGTGCTTCAATATAATATCATTCATCTCAGGTCCATGTGATTGTCAGTGGTGGTCATAGTGTCTATGATCCTACCTCTTAGGAATACATTTGTGTGTATTAAACATTTAGCTATGTATCAACTTTGTATGTTTCATAGTCAGACATCTGATAAGTGTCTTTATCATTGTAGATTTTCTGATGAACTCATTTGTAAAAGTATATCTATGAAAAAGCAAAAATTGACCCACTTGTCTAGAAATCAGACGCATTTTCAACTAATACACAAAATCCAAACAAACAGTGAGCAGCCGCGTATACACTATCTTGCCTGTGCAAACTGACACCCAATAGAATTCTAAAATGAGACTCAAATAACTGATCTTAGTCTGATTTGAGCAAGCACTCTTGATCCTACCTGGAGGCAATGTGAGGAAGTGAGATCATTTTAGTGACCTCTCGTCAGGCACCATTGATCAATCCCACACAGCTTCCTTTGTTGGCAATGTTCAAAAGTGAGAGTTAACTGAAATGAAATGATTGACTACTCTAATTTGAGCACGTGTGGTAGTAAATAGAAGAACAGATGGATAACTTGAACCTATGATTCATAGTAAGGAACATATGGCGAATCCAATGGTGTGTCTCTTTTGTCCCCTGTAGATGTGATCGAAACATATACGTTGATTTGAAAGTGGTTCACATGAATCCACTAGAAAACTAATTTGATAGTGATGTTAATCATCAATAGAGGTAGGTATTGGGATCACATGGCAGTTTAGGATGAATGGTTCCACTAGAATACAACGCTAGTAGGAGTTGATGGATAGCTCTTTGAAGAGACCATAGACGTATTGGCTTATGCAATTCCTAACGGGACTAGACAGAACAAGTCCATATTCACATCTAATATGTCAAGAACCTGTTAGGACTAATCTAGTGTTGACATGGTGTGAACCTACAACTTTGAATATTTGGCTTCCTTTAATACTTAAATACCAAACTGAGTCCTACTCCAATTAGATTGTCATGCACAATTCATGTATAGGGGTGTGGGAGTATGAATAGGCATTAGAGGAGAGATATGTGGATAAGGTGATGAGACTTGACTCCACAGATTATAAGAGCAAGTACTTGTATAAAATGCCCTCTGCATATTCAAATAGAAACTATGAATCCATTCCACTTTCATTTTGAAAGACTAAACTTTTCTGACTTTCTGATTTCATTGAAAGGCAAATTTGAGGGGCCATTGTTCTTGAGCACAAGCCATCTATTTATGCAGAATCTAGAGATTTACCATCAAAGGTCTCTCACATCATTGAACTCTTTGTACCATTGTACAATGTTAAATCTATTGTTATTTTTCAGGGAACCAAAATCATAAACCACAAGTAAAGGAGGTGAAAAAAGATGGTAAACGTATGAAATGATTATGTGACCCGTGTTCTACTTCAATAGACATTTTGGAAAATACGTGAAGGACCACTGACCCTGAGCAGGGTGGCTATCTACAGGACCGTCACCCTGTCTGGGCGGTGGTCCTATTTACCCGCCACCCATGTTGCAAAGTTAGTGGTTTCGATTTATCTGAAGATAAAAATGCAAAGATCAGATATTTCCTAAGAGAATAGGAAAAGCACGTCAAGGGCTTTAAGCTGGGCATGTGCGATGTTAACGCTTTACTTAGAGATGCTTGGAATCTCCGCAAAAAAAAAATTAGATACACCTTACAAAGAGACAATCAATTATGGGTTACATTATACTAAGGGCACGAAAATGCTAACTGTATATATCTGGCGGTTGCAGTCTACCCATACGAATTTTGGGTTACGTACAATATACCTATGATCTTGATGTGCTTTAAGTGATGTTTCTTTGGTGTAAATAAAACCACTCTGATTCTTTTGAGCACATGCAATCAATAGTCACCATGGCTTCTATTGCAGATAGAGAAGTACAATGGAACAAGTCAAGAATCCATGTGGCTGTAGTAGTCCTATTGGTAGAGGGAAGGTATCAAGGATGATTAATCCAAGTATTCCTCTTATATGTCAAGGTCAGAGTCTGTATTACTCTGGAGTAGCTTAAGTAATCCGGTTTTGGCATCAGAGGATGAAGCACATTGAGATATCCTATATACGCTTCACCCATGAGCAGGTGTTAAGGGGATTGGACATAAATCTCCCAAGGTTCAACATAAAGACAAAAGAGCAAGAATAATTTTCACATAATTCTACAAAGGTGATTAGAGATCTGCTGACAAAGGCAAAGGGCCCATGGGATCAGGAAACTAGACAGCCCTGAACCCAAGGAAATTAGATTCGTTCCTGTAGTTTCCATTTAGCTGGGGAGTAGTTGCTACTGTGGAAGAGGTCTACCTGATAATGGAACTGGTGTGATATATGTTTCCTACCCCACACCCCATTGGGCAATGAAGAAAAACCTAAGTTGAGGAATCTGAAGTGACAATGAGACAAATGATCTTCGCATGCATGATGGATGTCTATACAAGATCACAGCTCGGAGCATGTATACCTCAACTGAAGCTGATAAGTGCCATAACTATTAAAGATTTCTGGTAGAAAGATCATTCAATGTGGTCTTCAGTAAACTCTTTAGTCCTACTCATGACTTTTACTAGTAAATTGATCCATGGTGCAAGCATTTTGTTAAGAAGGTCCTTGGTTGTATAAGGCTCCTAGTATGCTTAAGGATATTAATGATTAATCTTTTATGATGAACCTGTAAGATTCCATGTCAGAAGAGGACAAATAGTTGCTTATGAATGTAGTATCATTGGCCATGATCTTTGGGAGTATCCAATATCCTTTTGTACCAAAGTTATCAAATTGAGTATGATCCTTATGCCAAACCTATAATTCCAGTTCTCAACCAATATCCCTAAGGAAACCCGTAAAACCTTTATGTAAGTGACAAAGACTTTGTAAATCCTAAAAAAACTTGTGTTCCTTCCCATGCTCAGACTAATCTATTAACCATATCTTATGCTATCAGACTTAACATTAAGGGAAACCTTTGTTAGAACATAATGATTATGTGGTTTAACCAACCTTTAATGTATATGGGTCTCATCACTAATATATAGGTTGATATTTAATAACATGAAATATTTCTATTTCTATTATTAAATATACTAACCTAGGTATATGCTTTAGGTTAAACATTTAATAGCATGAAATGATTAAATTTTTAATATTAAATATTATAAACCTGAGGTGTATGTGTCAACTATTTTATGTTGAAAAGGTAGGTCAGGAGACATACCCAATCACCTTATATAAAAAGGACTTTAGGTCCTTATTTGATATATTTGAGAAATATATCAAAGGTGTGCAAATCAAGTGATTTGGTTTTACCCTTGGTAAATAGAGTTTCAAAGGACGAGGTGATCTTACTTGGATGTAAAATAAGTTCTCTGAAGTAAATGGTTTTTTTCAAAGTGGTTTTTATCCTATTGGGGTTTTCCACTATAATTATTGTATCATTTGTGTTATTTATTTCCTGTAAGTATTTCTTTATTTACTTATGTTATGATGTAATCTTTATTTAAATATTTATTGTAACATTATGTAATATGTAAGTTGATTAAATCCGTATTTATTTGAATCCTCAAATTATAACATGGTAACAGAGTGAGTTAAATTAAATAAATTAAAATAAAATGTTTTTTATTTTATTCATTTAATTTGTACGGGTTTTTTCAACCAACCTGAAAGCGTATTTAAAAGTATCTGGTCCCCTTCTTTTTTTCCCCAATTTATTTTGGCATTACATTTGTGCAATTAAACTCTCAGTAAAATTTTAGGGTTTTTCAAATTTAAATCCCTAATTTTTTGGGGGTAGATGTAATATAATATGATTCTTAGTTTCATTTATATTTTGTAAATTATCTGAAATTAATGTTTGTTTGGAGATTGATGTGTACACATGTGAAAGGGGCTTCAAATATTTACCTGTGTGAAAGTCACATACAAAAAAATAAAGAATTTATTACTATATGAAATAATTTTCATGTTTTTTATAATTTCAAATATTTTCAAGTTAAATATTTCGGAAGGTAAATTCATACCCTTGTTCTTTGATCCCCTCTAAAAGGATTTGATTTGAAAAACTATAGTTGATAATTAATCTATAACTATATCTTATATAACTTGAAAACTATATTATTATTTTTAAATAAATATATATATAATATAAAATAAGGTTTATATAATAATTTATATAAACATCATATTAAAATTTATATATATATTTTAAATAAAACTATATATTAAAAGCCTTAAACCATATTAAAATTACATGGGATTGAGGGAAGTGTCAACAGACCATATTCTAAGTCTAATTTTAAATCATATTTAAAATTAACTTATAAATATAGGCATTTATAGCTTTTTTTGAAAAAAGAAACAAACCTATAGTTTGAATCATATTTTATATATATGGTTATTTTAAACCACTTAAAATATAGATTTTATTAGATTTGGTTTATATATGTTTTTAAAAAAAATTCAAAGTGCTTACTTTTTGTATTAAAGGGGCCCGTGTTTATTTTTTGGCCATGAAGGGATTACTTTTTAAATCTTAATACTTATTAAATAAAACCTAACATGTGTCCCTAACCATTTATATTATCCATATAAGCGGGCGGCCCCATTCATTTAGATCTTATAGTTTATAAAAAACTATATAAATAAACCTATTTAAAGGTTTTCTTTTATATAAAAGTGGGAGTGGATAATAAAATGAGATAATATCTTAGGTATAAATGTGGAACTCTTAATTATAAATGCAGAATAAAAAAAATAGGGATAGTTTATTGGTGGCCCACGTGAAGTGTGGTAAATATTTATTAAAATATTGATAGTTATAGCCACATTAAAGTTTTAAAGTTTTTAGCATGCAAGGATTATATAAAATATTTTACAATATTTCGATACTTTTAAACGTGTGTGGGTAAAAATTAAGAGTAAATGAAGGGAGCAGACAAGGTTCATGAAAATAGGATTTCAATTTATTTCATTGGTCGGGTGAAATTACTTGTCCCCTCTGTAAAATATGCAGGTTAATCTATACTCTCATAAATCTACTTGCACATGGTAAAATTATTTTAACCTGGTCTATGTCATTTAAACCCCTTTAATAAGGGTTATGTGTTTTTAATATAAAAACAATATACTATAGTTTATAATTTTTAAGAAATATATGTTGTTTTTTATTTTCATTCTATAAATTATATACATTTTTTTAATAAAAAAGTGTATATATTTTTACGTTATAAATTATAATAGGTTATTATAATGTGTTAAAATATAACCTCCCTAATATTATATAAAAGAACAAATTATGGAATTTCACATTCTGAAAATACACAAGTTTTGGTTTCATTAAATTTGACGGTCAAATGACCGTCATAGT
Organism: Taxus chinensis; assembly: GCA_019776745.2. Lineage (NCBI taxonomy): Eukaryota > Viridiplantae > Streptophyta > Pinopsida > Cupressales > Taxaceae > Taxus > Taxus chinensis. Next base: position 727,810,744 of record CM034153.1, on the reverse strand, counting down.
AGACCAAACATAAGACAATATGACGGTCATTTAGACGTCAAATTTAAGCTCGTAGGTTCTAGGAAACTTTAACTGTGTTGAAATTGACGTTCAAATGACAGTCACAATAGACCAAAAAATAAGCCATTATGACGGTCATTTAAATGTCAAATTTAAGATGGCCAGATTTTTGTCTACATTAATTTTTTTTCAGCAGTTTGAAGTTATGTATTCTTAGGGGACTCTTCTTCACTTCTATATGGTCGGAAATATTTTTTATATAAATCTAGGGTATAATGCAGAGCCCTTTATAATGCGGGTTATTATTTTGATCATGGGAGGTTAATTAATATGCTTTGTAATGACATAATTAGTTATGATCAAATAGTTTCTTTAGATCTGTAAAATTTAGATCTAATTCTATTAAAAGTGTTGTTTTTTATCAATAAATATGTATCTAACTCTGTGGTACATTGTATATTATAATGGGGTGTGTTTTATAGGTTTAAGAAAACAATGACGTCCAACTATTTTTGTCTTGACAAAACCTAGACCCTGAATGAAACCAACTACAATATTTGGGTCAAAATAAAATTTATGGCAAGGAAACTCTAGATGGTTGTTTCTGGATCTGAGCTTGCTACCACCAGTCGTCAAGCAACTGTAGATAACATGAGTACATTCTTACAACGAATGTAATATGCTATTTCTATTCAATATGAACGATGAGTACCTTCTACACATTGGTAATATAGAACATCCGAAAGAGGTATGGACACAACTAGAATCCATACATGAAGAATGCTTGGTATATCAAGGATAGTAATGAGAGTATAATAGCTGAAGGAACTCAAAGAAATGATCTATATATTTTTGATGATTTCTCTTCTGCATCTTGTTTTATATCTTAGAGTTTGAATAATTTAAAACTATGACATGAAAGGTTAGGACATGTTAATTATCGAAGCTTATATGAAATGTATATATAGTCTAGTGAAAGGTTTACATGTGTTGTCTTCTTCTCTTGAAGTTTCTTCATTAAATTATTCTAAATGATGGGTTTGATTCTGATTTAGTAAATGGTCATGATGATGTTTTGATGTTATAGATGTTTTTGAAACTCTTATCTTCCTAGATAAGAAATTAAATTGGGCTTAATCTATGTTAGAAAACTCAAATCCTATTAACCTTAGGAAAATAACCAAAAGCCATCATATGTACCATGCATTAATTACCTTGTATGAACATGAGACGTGAAGTATTATAGGGTCTAGGTGGATATACAAAGTAAAATATAATGGTGATGGTAGTATTAACAAACATAAAGCTAGACTTATTGCTAGAGGTTTCACTCAGAAACTTGGTATTAATTATCTTGAGATATTTCTTGTAGCTAAAATGAGTACTGTCAGGGCCTTATTTGTAATTGCCACTCAATTTGGGTGAGAAATCCACCAAATGGATAAGAAAAATATTTTTTTGAATTGTGATTTAAAAGAATAACTTTACATGTTTCAACCTAAAGGATTTGAAGAAACTGGTAAGAAAACTATGTTTGTAAGTTGAGAAATCATTATATGGTTTAAAACAAGCTCTTAGAGCTTGGTATGCAAAAATTATTTCTTTCTTTAAACTGTTAGGTTTTGTTAATTGTTCTTCTAACAATGATATATTCATTAAGCAATAAGGCTCACATATTATCATTATATGCATATATGTTGATGATTTTCTTATGTCTGGTGACAATTCTGATTCAATTCATAGGATTAAAGAGAAATTGAAGCAATAATTTGAAATGAATGAGTAAGGTCTCTCACATCATGTTATTTGTATGATTTTATTTCATTCTATTGTTATTTTTCAAAACATAATATGCAACCATTGTATTGAAAATGTTTCTTATGATTGATTGTAAACCATTTTCTATTTCAATGGAAGTTAGAATAAATATTGATCATAAATATGCATATGAAAAAGGTTGATCCTATTTTATATATATTGTTAGTTGATAGTTTGATTTATCTAACTATAACTAGATTAGATATTTCCTATACAAAAAGAATTATTTCAAAGTTTATGCAAGAACCTTTTTTAGAGATCATTAGAATCTTGCAAAAATAATTTTTAGATATTTGAAAGGAACAATCAATTGTGGGTTGCATTATAATAAGAATAAAAATACTATCTTATATGGATTTTGTGATTCTAACCATACTGATATTGTGTTATAAAATATACTAGATATGTGTTCAACTTTCTTTGTGTAGGAACCATTACTTAGAATAACAAATATAATCAACAGTCTCCATTTCTTCTATTGAGGCAGAGAAGTACAATGGAAGAAGTAAAGAATCCATGTGGCTGCAACGACTGTTGGTAGAGATACACATGGAAGTTAAAGGAAATATTTATCTTCTATGTGGTGGTCAAAGTTGTATTACTCTTGATTAAGAATCTATTTCAATATCAGAGGACAAGGAATATTGAGATACACATACGCTTCACTCGTGAGAAGGTGCAAAGTGATGAGATAAATCTTAAGTTCATGTTGACTGAAGAGCATGTTGCTAACATCTTCACAAAGTCCCTAAGTGTTGCAAAGTTTTGTCACTTTCGTGAAAAGCTTGGATTGTCAGAGTTTCCATTGAGGGGAGTGTGCATGACAATGTCACCTCCTAATGGAACTTAGTTTTTGTAAAAATACCTTTAGGAAAGTGTAAAAATAACTTTGGGCATGTATACCTCCTCGACTTCTTTTTTAGAAAGAAATGTAGAAAGATCTTAAAGGTGATCTTCAGTAAACTCTTTAGTGCTATTGAGTTTACTGTAAATATCCAATACAAACATATTATTAAGGAGTTCCTTGGTTGTAAAAGACTCTTATATGCTTGGGTTCAATAGTCTTTTATGAGAACCTGTGAGAACATGTAAAACTCACAAATCATACTTATCCACTGATCATGGGATGATCTTTGGGATTCCAAATCCTTTTGTACCAAAAGGTAAATTGAGTATGATGAAGGTGTTATAATTCCTTCAACCGACATGCTAACATAAAACCTTTATGGTTTAAGGAATGTAAATCCTATAGTGTACCACGGGCAGGTAATCTATTGACATTTGTTATGTTATCCCACTTAACATTAAGGGGGAGTTTTAGAACATAATGATTAAGTGGTCTCGAAAACCCTTACTGTATATGGGCCCATCACTAATATATAGGTTAATATTTAATAATATGAAATATTTATATTTCTATTATTAAATATTATAACCTAGGTATATACTTTAGGTTAAATATTTAATATCATGAAATGATTATATTTCTAATATTAAATATTATAAACCTAAGTGTATGTTTCAACCATTTTAGGTTGAAAAGGTGGGTCGGGAGACATACCTGATCACCTTATATAAAACAGACTTTAGGTATTCATTTGATATATTCAAGAAATATATCAAAGGTGTGCAAATCAAATAATTTGGTTTTACCCTTGGTAAATAGGTTTTCAAAGGAGGAGGTGATATTACTGGATGAAAAATAAGTTCTTTGAAGTAAAATGTTATTTTCAAAGTAGTTTTTACCCTATTGGGGTTTTCCACTATAAATATTGTGTCACCTTTTTTATTTATTTCCTTTAAGTATTTCTTTATTTACTTATGTTATGATATAATATTTATTTAAATATTTATTGTAACATAATGTAATATATAAGTTGATTAAATCCATATTTATTAGAATCCTCAAATTCTAACAATATCAACTCATAATCTATGGTTTGTTGATCTTGCAAACTACCTAACTACAGAGAAGTTTCTAGCCTACTTTTCCAATAAGGAACAAAGGATATTAGTTTTAAAAATGCAACATACAAATGTTGTATTGGAATTTTATTTAAATGTTTTCCTGATATGGTTCTTCAAAGTTGTGTTTGAGAGGATGAATTATATGACATACTATGAGTTTTTCATGATGAGCCTGGAGGAGGACATTACTATTGGCCCTCTCTTCACATTTTTTTCAAGAAGTACGTGTGGAAGTGTGATGCATGTTAGAGAACGGGAAAGCCTACATTGTCCACTGAAATGCATCTCAACCATCAGCTAGTCTTAGGACCATTTGAGAAGTAGGGAATTGATTTCATTGAAAAATTTGATCCCCCATCCTATGGGAAATAATATCTACAGGTGTGTAATGATTATGTCATGAAATGGGCTGGGGCTTAAGCATTGGCATCTGCCAATGAAGATGTTGTAGTTGAAGTTTTGTACAATAGAATTATGCTGATATTTGGTGCCCCTAGATCCATTGTATATGACCAAGGACCTCAATTCGTGTCTAACATGATTGAAGAATTCCTAGAAATCTATCAAATCAAGCATAATAAATCATCACCATACCACCCCAAATTAATTGGGTAGGTGGAAGTCACAAACAGAGAACTTGCAAACATTTTAACCAAAGTTTGTTTAATATGTGTAGACAAGAAGAATTGTGTACCAAAACTCCCAGAAGTAGTTTGGGCCTACAATACAACCTGGAAGACTACTAATAGTTTCTCCCCATATGAATTAGTGTATGGGAATAAACTACTACTACCAATTGAGTTTTAATTGCAAACTTGGAGGAAAAAATGAAAGTTGGAATTGGGCTAGATGAAGCACACCGTGAGAGAGTAATGCACTTGAACAAACTGGATGAAATGAGGATGAAGGCAAAATAACAAATTGAAATTCTTCAACACTAAAGAAAATCCTGACATGATGCTTTTATCAAGCATAGAAAGTTTTATGAAGGAGATTGGGTCTTACTATTTGACTCAAAGTACCAACAATTCAAAGGTAAGTGTAGACAGAAAAATTAGGTCACAATCCTCTAAACCCCCTTCTATTAATTAATTCAATACTATCTCCCCACCATACCCATTTGCACACATTCTAATTAATTTAATTATCAAAATTAAGATTAATTATCTACCTCACCTCTCTACCTCACCCTAGACCCGTTCCAACCCTACTTATTACTCAAGACTAACTCCCCACTTATCCTAACTAGTTGGGACTCTTTCCAACCCTTACTATTCATGAACTATTAATCCTCTAACCAATTCCATGCTCTAATTTAATTCATTCAAAACTCCAGACCCAGAATAAGCTAAAGACCATGCCAAATTTTGGATAAAAACCCTATTTTTGGAAAGTTAGACCAATTCTCCTTAACCGATGCTAGTTATTCCTCAGTCGTCGCCAGTCACCTAACCGCCATCAGTTGGGTTGAATAAAAAAACTTAACTTATTGATCGGGTTCTGAATCTTTTCACTTGGATTTTGTAACCTAGCATTCCTGTTCATGAGTTCTCCAATGAATTTGTGACACAACAGAGATCCTCACTGCATTTAGAGGCCATACCAACCATCAAAAAGCTGATCCAAAGATCCAATGCATTCACAGGGAAGCACCACGCCCTCTTGCTGCTACCACATTCATTCAGAATGACCTTCTTCACAACCATCGCCATCACCTTCTTTCTACCTACATTCAACAAGTAAGTATTATTTCTTCTTTTTTATTTTCAGTATATTAGTTATTTCATTAGTCATTTGTTTCATTCCATATCCTACCTTACCCGGATATCTCTCGTACTACCTCCGTCAACTACCTTCCCATTTACCCTGCATACCTCACCCAAATACCATTCTAATCACCTCTAAGTAATTATAATAATCCCACGACCTCACCCTAAACAACCCTCACTCTCTGTGCATTCACAGAGAGCACCCAAAACCTCATTTTTAATATTTCTACCAAATTTCCCCTAGCGACACTAATCACCCAACCGGCGTTCATCATTTACCAGTACCAACATCGGTCAAATAACTGATACCAGTCTCTGTGACTGGTAATATTTCCAAACTAGCAAGCTCACATCTCTTTCCAAATAGCCCAGAACCCAACCAAATCTTCTCCAAACATCCTTTACATCCTCTTTCACACTTGTAGACCTTCAACCACCTAGCATGCTTCCTGAATTTAGTCTTGTGTGCATATACTAGAATAGATTTAAATTATTGTGCTTGTGTAGGATATCTAAAACTATACAACTACATTAGGCCTATTTATTTCATGTTCTTATCAGCATAGAAATTGTTTTAAAAGTGGATTGATATCCTTCTAGGAAGCACTTTGCTTCCCGGATCTAGCTTTTTCTAGGCAATCCACCAATTATTGTTTTAATCCTATTTGGGGGTATTGCGTTCTATTTCACGTCATTCCTCCTAGCCAAAGGTAATCTCTCTATAATTAGTTTGGTCAACATTCTATGTGCACACAACCTATCTTCGACTATCACAGGTATTCCTCTGGGCCCTTACCTATTTATCCTATTTTATCTCATACTTTGGGGTGAAAAGTTTTGGCACGCTCGATGGGACCCATTTTGGTGGGTTCTTTTCATTGTTCATACAAGGTCATTTGTGTGTTTCTTTATTTTCTAGAAATATTCACATTAAATCTCTCTCTGGTACATCTTCTCTTCTTCTATGTGCCTAAAGGAAATTTATCATTTGGTACTTAAAAATAACATTTTTTATTTTCTCTTGTACAACATGTAGTGAAAGAGAATTCTATTTTCCCATTCTCCATTTTATTCATTGAATATAATGTTCAAATTAGGGATTAAAATATGTGCATTTCATCCTTCGAGTGTTGCATTAGATTACCTAGACTAATTAGCAATCACGTGGTGGAGGTCATGACCACGTGATGATTGGATTGGATTAAGCATAGTTCACTTTTGTGCACACACTCCCCAGGCCAAATCATTTGAACAATTTACACAATTATTGAACAATTCCTTTCCAGGAAGAAGCCATTAAGGATTTAACAACCCATTAACGGAAGGCCCCGATTGGTGTTCTCGTAGGGTTGTCATATTAGAGCATAGACCACACGTACTAAAAGGTATATCAGGCCACTTTAATCAAAACTGACCTGAAACAAGCCATAGATTTCTTATAGGGCACCTTTGTCATCCAAAAATGCTATTCTATTCATAGTCAGTTTAAAATGGCATAAGCCACTTAACATTAAAATCTGGTACCTAAGATTTTACATTTTTACTAGCTTTTGACTGTTTAAATTGTTTGAGTTGTGAGAATGTTTATTCTTCTTTTTCTTTTACTTCACACTCCACAATCACAACTGGTGTATTCTGGTTTTATCTGAGTGTGTTGGGAATTCTCATTTCCATACTCAGTTTCTAGGTTGGTGTTTCTTTGGACTTAATCAACTTAAAATTCAAATTTTCATCATATTCTCAGATTTCACAGTAACCGGCATCGATCTAGAAACCAGCATCGGTTACCTCCTTATACCGGTATCGCTTACTTGAGAAACATCGGTTCTTGTCTATTTTTGGTTATTCTGTCCAAAAATATATTCTATTCATATTTATTCATTTTCTATGTTTAGAACCTGACACTTTACTCACTTCTGAGTCTTTGTCACCATTAATAGAGTCCATTTTTATCTGATTTGTGCCATTTCTCTCCAAATTTTTAAGTCTTTATGTTATATTCAGTAACTAGTACTGGTCCAATGACTGCCATTGGTTCATTCTTCCTACCTATCGGCATCGGTTACCCAACTAACGTCAGTTTCTGTGTTTTTAGTTTCTATCGGAAACAACAACCTACTTTCATTTTCCATATTTTTTCCCCTCTTCTGTTTCTGTGTTTCTATATCATTTTCAGAGCTCAAACCACCTACCTTTCTATCATTCACATGGTTTTGACTCATCAGCAATCTAACACCCTAGTATTTCATGTTATCTTTCAACCACTACTGTCCTTCACTACCTTCTATTTCTTCACCCATGGACCCCACTTCTTCTATTTCTCTAATTGTAGATGATGAGGAGATCATAAAAATCCTTGATTACAATCCCATATCCTTGCAGTATTGCCTCACCCATTCTTCCACCTACGACTCATCAGAATAACCCTTATATGAGATGCCTATCTCCATTCCTCTTGCTCTCGCCCCCACTTCTGCATCGGTCAACACTAGTGCAGTGTTACCTGCTTCCACCTTTCCGCCCATCATTTCTCAAATCACCCCTACATCATCGATATCTGTCACACCTATGACATCTATCGCAAATTTCACGCCAGTCACCCCTTCGACATACACAAGTCATTTTCATCTACAACTCTTAGTGTAGGGATACCCACATCATCAGCACCTCATGGGCCCATTACTTCTAAGCCACCATTCGCTTCCGCATCTCATACCCCCTTTCAAATTTTAATCCTTTCCATACCCCAAACTATTCCACCTATTACTATAAGGGTTTTCACACAAAATCCTCCCACCTATACCCTATCTCAATAAACACTCATCTCCTCCACTTCTTATTCAAGGTATATTTCAGCTTCATCTATCCCCTCATATATACCCCCATCATAGTTTACTTATTCAACACCACCATACATTGGTGTTCCATCTACGAATTATCTACCTCTTCCACCCCCTCAAACCACAGGGGGAATTCCTCAATCAAATCCTACAATTGATCTTATAAAGATGATGATGGATAAGATACAAACCATATAAGCATCTGTTTCTGGCTCCTGTAATTCCTTGACTTACGAAAAATATTTAATGAGCCTATTCATCCATCTAGACCCATTCATCCTTATCCCGCACATTGGGATATTCCTAAGTTCAATCGATTTAATAGCAAGGAAGATTGAAAACAAAATTTGTGATCGTTTAAACATGTATGTTATCTCATCACCTACGATGATGCCTTACTTCTGAGGAATTTTCCCATGTCATTAAGAGGACCTACTTTAGATTGGTACATTGATCTAACTAGGAACTCAATATTTTCCTTATATCAGTTAGCTCAGGATTTCCTTGACCACTTTTCCATCAATATCATCAATAATATCACCATGAATAACTTGTATTCAACACGCCAATATGAGGATGAGTCTATTGCATATTTTGTCACACAATGGTGGGGCCTTATTAATTAGCTCACATTCCAAATTCATCAAACTGAGATGATAGAGTTGTTCACCAGGACTTGTGATAGGCACATCTATCCAACTCTATAGGTCCAAAGAATCCAAAATTTTGATGAGGCATTCACCATGGCTCAGAAGCTATAAATCAATGCTATTGAAGAGAAGAAACTTCAATCGTGTAACAAGAGTGCTTCGTTTAAATCGAATGACCCTTATTCTTATTATAAACCATAAAACAATCATGCTAAGGTAAATTTATCCGTCAACGTGGTGGTTTTAAAATCCATCCCATCTCATCCATCAAACCAACCAAAACTTCCTTCTAATCTTTCCCCTGTTCATAATTTTTAGTACAAGTATGAACAAAGACGCTATACTCCCATAGGAGAACCTTACTCTTATGTATTGGAAAAGTTGTTAAATGCGGGAGCCATTACTCTTTCACTTGTCAAACCACATACTGGTTTCGACCCTTCCCATCCTATACCCACATGGTATAAGGAAAATGAATACTATAATTATCACCGCATCAGAGGTCATAGTGATGGTAATTATAAAAATTTCAAAAACATTGCCCAAGAAATGTTAGATAGTGGAGATCTCATCTTGGATAACCCCAACGTGCTAGAAAATAAAAACATGCATATCTTTAAGAATCCTTTCCCAAATCATAAACCTTCATCAAATCAAGCTGGTGAGACCTCTACCAATGATAAAAAAAAAATTGCAAGGTTCATTCCATCTTTGATACAGTATCGGCCCCTTTTGCTCAGTTTCTTCCCATTCCATCTATTGAGGAAATTGTTACGCGAGCTCCTCCACCTATGGAGGAGCATATTTAATCCACTCCTCTACCCATGGACAACTAGATGAGTTGAGACCCTCAGTGCGATTACACAACATGGAGCACCTCTCAAGAGTGTGGGACCTTGCGAGTTGAGAGAGCTCTCCGGATTAAGGCCGGTTCCTATTCCTCTATTCAGGTGCACACAAATAAATTGGAGAGGATCTACTCTAAATCTACTCTATCTTACCAAGGAGACAGGGTTGAGAAGATACAAAAAATAAACCTAAGCTAACGAGGTGATGCACCAAAGGAATGTTAAACACTCATTTTGCAAGCTAACATAGACCATAAAAATGTAATGCAAATGCCATACACAGATAACCAAACTACAATGAGAGATCAGAAGGGAACAATAAACACATGAGAGGGTTGAGAATCATCCACAGACATATATTATTGCTCCAAAATTCGATACAGTGCATTACAGTGGCCAAGAGGAAAAATATTGCATTACAACTTGAATGGGAGGTTTGGAAACTCCACAAATTCTCTTATAGACAAGGGAAGAAGGGAGAGTGCAAAATAGAAATGTTCCAACCCTTTACAATGAACCCAGACTCCTTCTTTTATAGATGCAAGTGACAGAGAGAAGAAGAAGAGAGAGGCAGGAAAACTAATTTGAAACTCAGCTACCAACCATTAATGCTCCTGCAAATCTGCCCACAATCTGTCGAATCCACTGCTCCAAGTACTCGGCACTTTGAAGAAAGAAGAATGGAGGATCAAATCTAATTTGATCTGGTTGTTGGAGAAAATTGGATCATGTATTAATGGCACAAGATGTTTTCTCATTTTTCACCACCTAACCTTGCCAAAATTAAATTTTTAGGTTTCCATGGTGTAGACGAGGTCGAGACCTTTCCAATGGTGCCAATTTTGTCGAATTTCGGGCACTGGATCAAAGATATGCTCCATTTGAATATTTGAATTGGGTCCGTACAAAAATGGTGGAAACCAGTTAGCAGAATGGGTCCACGGGCCCGAAATTCACTTTTTTGCCAAAAAACCATCTTTGGGTCCACCAGGTCCATATTTTCCATTTGGGCAAAAAATCACTCCAAGGCCCACCGGCTTGCATTCAATATAGGCCTGACACGTGGCTCCTTGGGCATCGGCAAAGCCAAAAAAGTTAAAATTACCTCCGACGACCCACCATCCCACTTTGACTTGGAATATGGCCACGTGGAGGGCTAGCGCTCATTTAGGGACTGCTTTTGGATTTTTCTTTTGAAGTTGCACCGGGCTGAAACGTGGCTTCTTCCATGGATTTTGCTTTGTTCCTTTATGTTTTTTACTAAGTCCTTTTTCTTAGCGGGGCCATACATCTGACCTGGGACACGTGGAGGCTTTGATGCTTGTCTAAGGACCCACTTTTAGATTTATCTTTGAAGATGCACCGGGCTGAACACGTGGAAGCCTTACACTCCTTTGAGTCTCCACTTTGGGCCATGCCTTTGAATGTGCGCCATTAAGACACATGGTGCCTTCCGCCTGCACTTCATACTTAACCAATTTGGCCCGCTTTTAGATTTGACCTCTGTTGACCCCTAGCCACGTGGAGGGCTGGCGCAAGTTTGAGTCTCTGCCTTGGGCTCCCATCTTGAAATTACACCGAGCTGACACGTGGTAGCCTTGCTTGTTTGGAATTTTCAACATTCGGCTCTATCTTTTTTTGGGCTTGAAACACGTGGAAGCTCCACGCTCATCTGGGAATCACCTTTTGCTTTGACCCTTGAAGGTGTGTCGTTTGAACATGTGGAGGCTTCCGCTGGTTCTCTATACTTAATCATTTTGGGCCCGCTCTGTCCCTTTTTTGATACTCTGGGACATGTGGAAGCCTGACACTTGTTTGAGCCTGTTTTTTGAGTTTAATCCCTGGAGATGCACCAATGAGGCACGTGGAGGCTTCCACTATTCTCCCATACTTAGCCAATTTTGGGCTCATTCTAAATCATTCGTAGAGCCTGAAGACTTCGAGTTTTTTCTCCATTTCTTTCCTTATGAGCCTCTGGTTTTCTTTGACACTTTTGTTCCTTCCCCGACTCCCCCAACCCTGCTACTCCATTATAGAGCCCGCCTGCAACTTGTTTGTTGGATTTGAAATGTGGGCTCGTGCGACGAAGATTTGTCCCTTGGATTTCTTCCTGCACAGGGTCATGTTTGATTAATTTTTCCAGGGGGGAAAATTGTGATAAAAATTTGGTGACTCGTGGGGACATCTTCCTGCTAGATGAAGAGATCAATTTGCCTTGTTATATCCATTGGGCACAGAGTCATGGTTGGTGGCCTGGTGTTGGTCCTATTCTTCTGGAAATGAACACTTTGAGACCTGATTTTAGTTGCTCTGTATTTTTTCTATTAGAAAATGAGCAACTGTTATGGCAACTATGGGTCTCCCTATTGCAAATGCTGAAGGGCCTGGTGCATTCACCTGGAGGCACATTGAACTATATAACAATGCAAACCTGGAGCAACAAAAAAAACTTGTGCCACAACACTTAGGGAAACAAAACCTACGCTACAACAAAACAATGTGCATACGCACTTAGGGGAAAAATAAAACTCTATGCTAATATTTACAAGGGTGGAACCTTCCCTTTCAGTAGCAATGTTTGAGATGGATCCCGTTTACTGGATGTGCAATTCTTCACCATCCAATTTAGCCAACTGGAAGGCATTGCTACTTTTGCACCTTGTGATCATGTAAGGGCCACTCCAAATGGCATCAAATTTGGAATGCTTTCCTGGCTTTTCCCAATCCGCATCCCACTTTAGAACTAAGTCCCCTTCTTGAAAGGTCCTTGTTCTTGCTTTCTTGTAAAACTCTTCTTGATCAATGCTTGATCCTTTTCCATGCTCTGCATTGCATGCTCTCTTGCTTCTCCTACTTCCATCAGCTCTGCATACCTGATTTCCATGGGTTCAAACTCAGCCAGCTCTAACTATTTCATGAGCTCCAAAGCAGGAAACTCCAATGATATGGGAAATACTTTCTTTTCCATATAACAAGCTTGTATGGGGAGTTACCATGTGGATCTTTTTGGATGTGATCCTATCAGCCCATAGAGCTGATTTGAGCTTTGTATGCCAAGTTCTCTGATTTTCATCAAGAGTCCTTCTGATAATCCTTAATAGGTTCTTGTTTGTGGACTCTGCTTGGCCATTACCTTGAGGGTAATAGTTTGATGAAGTGCTGAGGTACACACCATTCTTGACTACCCATTCAGTGATCCTTGTACCAAGGAATGCCAATGCATTATCTGATATAATAGTGGTAGGGACTCCAAACCTGGTGGCTATTCCTTCATAGAAATCCAAGATGTTGGATTCATTTGCTTCTTTTAGTGCCACTGCCTCAGTCCACTTGGTGAAGTAGTCTGTTGCTGTAAGTATCCACTTATGGCCTGGCTTGAATTTGGGTTAATCACCCCAATGAAGTCTAGTCCCCATTGCATGAATGGCTGATCCACTGAAATGGGATGAAGGGGCAGGGCTGCTAACTTTCCTTCCCTGTGAAGAATGCACACTTCTTGCACTTCTTAACCCATGAATAGCAATCCCTGAACACTGTAGGCCAGTAATAACCAGCTTTCATGATCTTGAGAGCTGTTACTCGAGGAGAAAAATGGCCTCCTGCTTCTCCATCATGGAACTCATGCAACACTTTCTCAATTTGGCTTGTCCCAATGCACCTCAATAGGATACTATTGATATCCTTTTTAAACAAGACACCACCAACAAGCACATATGGGATGGCTTGTAGTCTGAAGTATCTCCTTTTTGCTTTGTTCCATTCTAGAGGGCACAAACCTGTTTGAAGATAATGCACCAAGGCTTGGGTCTAGCATGGAGCAGGTGCATCATTAGCTAGTTGCTCTTGATCATTCTGTAAGTAATAGGACAACCTCTTTTCATCCACTGACTCAGCTTGTTGCTTGGAAGTGAGTTGTTCACACAGACCCTTGCCATGAACCAGTTTGGTCACCTTGATCTCAATTTCATATTCCATTACTCGAGTGATCCAACCTGCTCTCTTCTCATTCAAGTCCTTGTTCAGGAGAAAATATTTGACACCAGCATGAGATACTAGCAGTTGAATCTTATTGTTTGAGACCAAGTGTCTGAACTTCTTCAAGCTCCTAATAACAGCAAGGACATGTTTTTCAATGAAAGAGTATTTTACCTCGTAGTCCTCCAAGCTCTGACTGAAGAAGGCTATGGGTTGTTCTGAACCTTCCTTGTTGGGCTTTACCAAGATGGCTGAGATGGTGTCTGACCCTCCAAAAGCATACAACATGAAGTCTTTTGAGAAGTATGGGTTAATGAGAGTTGGGGCTTGTGATATTGCGAGCTTGATGGCCTTCAAAACTCTCTTTGCCTTCTGTTGTCCATTTAAATGCAAGACTCTTCTTTAACATCATTGTTAAAGGCTTCACAAGAGTGGAAAAATTAGGTACAAACCTACGAACAAAGTTTATCCTCCCCAAGAAGCTTTGGAGAGACTTTTTGTGTTGTGGCAATGGAAGTGTCTGGATGGCTTCAAACTCTTTCAGGATCAATTGCTAACCCTTCTCTAGAGACAATGTGGCCCAACAATTTACCCTCATGTGCCAAGAATACACATTTTTTTGGGTTTAAGGACACTTTGAACCTTCTACATCTCTGGAATACCTGCCTGAGGTGGAAGAGATGGTCTGCAACATTTTTTGAGAAAATGGTGATATCATCCAGATACACCATAACTATATTGTTGATCAAGCCTTTGAATGCCATGTCCATAGCTCTCTAAAATGTTTCTCTCAGCATTTTATAGTCCAAATGGCATCTTCTTATAAGCATATGTACCCCATTTGGTGGTGAAAGTATCTTGAACTGATCTTCCTCTTTCACCATTATCTGGTTATAGCCTGAGTATCCATCTAGCAATGAAAACCTCTTAGAGCCAGCTACAACCTGTAAGATCTGTTCCATTGATGGAAGTGGATAGTGATCTTTGAGTGATGCTCTATTTAGATCACGGAAGTCCACACACAGTCTGATCTCTCCACTTATTTTCCTCACAGGCACCAAGTTGGCAACCCAACTTGAGTGCTTGATAGGGAAGATGATGCTGGCCTCAATAAGCTTATTCAACTCTTTTCTCATAAGAGGCTCTATGTGAGGGTTCATTAGCCTTTGCTTCTGTCTGAAAGGCTTAGATCCTAGATCCCAGCTCGATTGTGTGTTGTGCCAACTTCAGGTTGAAGCCTCTTAAATCTTTGTAAGTCCAGGCAAAGACATCTAGGAATTCTTGACAAAGTTGAATAAACTCATATTTTTCTTGTTGAGTGCTTACCTTTCCAATCTGCAACATTTTTCCTTCTTCTATGAAAATGGGCTCTGAATCTTCACCCTTTACCTGAATATTCACCTTCTCCTTTCGGAATTGGTCATTTGGGTTGAAGATTGATTCCAAAGTGACAAGACCCTTTGGTAGTTTGTTGGTCCTCAGCTGCACCACTTGATCGCCATACTGCTGCTCCAGTTTGTCTTGGTTTCTGGAGGAGAACTCAACTTCTTCTTGTAGAAAGTTGACAATTTGACTGATCATTCTCGAAGACCTTCCAACTTGTGTTATTATCAGGGACAGCTGGTCTCACAACCACTTTGATATGGGCTGAGACTTATCACTCTTGATACTCTCTACAACATCAAATGTTGCCCCAATTGCTGTCAATCTATCTGTTGCTTCATTCTTCTTCCTTAGGATGGAATTGATGTTGAATGCTTCAAAGTCCTTGATGAGGTCCCATACCTAGTTCTTGTAGCTCTTTAACAGATCATTCTTGGCAGTCATTTTGTCCTCGGACTTGATTAGCAACTAGTTCACTGTCACCAAACACTTGCAAGTTCTTGATTCCTCTTTTCCTTACCCAATGCAGTCCATGGACCAAAGCCTCATACTCTGTTGTATTGTTTGAACAGGAAAATTGGAAATGGAAAGATGAGTAGTATTTCATACCTTGGGGGGAAACAAGCATAGCTCCTCCTCTGGCTCCTTGTCTACTTCTTGAGCCATCAAAGAACAACTTGCCATACCTCATTATCATCTCTGTGGTCTGGCTTAATGATGTCAGGAAGAGGATGATTCTCCTCATGCAAATAGTAGACTCCTAGCTCAGATTCCTCCATCTTCTTTATAGGGGTCAAAAGCATGCCTCTTGTTTTCCCACTCATCGAGGGTCAAGTCTGGGATACACCCCACCTTGGTATCTGCTTCACAAGTGCTTGGGAGATCCTCTTGATCAAAGGCTGAACAATTGGCATTGATCGGGTTGGGTACATAAGACTCAATATGGTAATCTACAATGGGCTCAGATCTAATTGTGGCCTTAGCTCCATACCTTGTTCTAAAAAGCATGTGCACGACCAATCAACAGACAGATAGCCTCCAATCTTAGTAGTGAAGTCTCTCGACAAACACAATGCAAAATGTGGCAGCAAGTCTATTACTGATACATTTTGTAATATAGTCACATTGGGGTAGGCATGCAGTGTGAGGCTCAAATCTTTGATGACTCCAACATTGTCACTGTTTGTCCCATCCAATTGCACTACGCCCTTGGAGATGACTTCGTATTGAAGTCCCAGCTAATTGGCTATTTGTTTTTGGCATTACAGAGCTACTTGCCCCAAATCAATCATGTAATTATGTACCAATTTGTCTCCAATGATCAATGAAACATAAAATGGAGGGGGATTCAGATTCTTACCTTATTGTCCTCCATGGTTTCCCCCAGTTGAACCGCATTGGTAAACACTTTCTCTTGCTGGTTAGGGGGCTGATTTGAGCTTGACCAATTGGCCATAGCAGTCTGCAACAGATCTCTCTGTCCTGGAATGGCCAATGAATCCCACATTGAAATATTCACATTTTTCTTCTTCATTTGTTCAATGATGTTAAATGATCTATCCTTTTTCTGCCCCTTTCCTGGTACATTTTTCTCTTGCACATGGGTTGTTACAACCGGTGCCTGAGTGGGTTTGGAAGGTGGCTTGGAATGACTCTGCATATTGGGAGTTACATTCTGAGTGCCAATACCTTGTGGAGTAATGGAAGGTTGAGGATTACCTGAGTTTGGTGATTGTCCCTCTCCAATATTCCTTTTCTTGGACCATGTATTGGTAGCTACACTTTGAGAAGGTGTTTGATTCATCCCACAGAAGTCTTCAGCCTGCCAATTGACAAGCATAGTCTCACTTGGAGATGCTTCTTGCTGAACTCCTTGCTGCTGATTTTCTTCTTGGCTAGACTCTTGTGACACACCAATGGTCTGTACCATCAAGGCCTGGTTTAGTGCACCATTAAAACACATTGACTTGGTTGTGAGGTTGATTGCATGGGAAACACCAATCATATTCTTGTGCCATGTTGTTTTGTGCTAGAACCAGGGCCCTTGATGTTGAAGTTGTGTTTGGATCATATGACCGGAAAGGCCTAGCAGCTTGAGGTTGTCCTTGGTTTTGGTTCTGATTTGTAGCCTGAGCTGGTGGCCTATTTTGCTGATATGGGGGTCTAGCCTGATACTGAGTTGAGGCTGATATGGCCTAGAACTCTGAGCTTGCTGCCTTTTGATAGTCACTAGCTCATTCCCTAGGTTTTGCAATTGTTTCATAACTTCTTGAAGCTCTTTTGAAGTGCTAGAAGATGAGGTGGAGGCCTCAGCTGAACTTTGATTCCTAGGAGTGGGTATAGGAGCTAATGTGGGTGTCTGACTAGTGCTTGGATCTCCTAGTTCTGGGTATAGAGGCATGGGTGGCCTAGGAGCAAGCTTTCCAGCCTGAATCAGACAATTTTCAGCTCTGATGGAGATGTTATAGGCTACAGGTAAGGTGGTGCCTCCCATTGATTGAATCATTAAAGCAATATCAGAATTTAAAGCTCTAAGAAAGTATAAGAAAGCACCTTCATCTTGTGGGCCTTACAGCCAATGGAATCCTGTCCCATGTCCTTTGGAATCTGAAGTTGAAATCTTTCAGCTGCTCATTAGGAGCCCTCTTGATTGTTGTCAAATGCTCCAACAAGGATAGATTATCTCCCTTTTCTCCAAATTAGTTATGAAGAGCTCTACACAGGTGGTCCCAAGTTTGAATAGAGCCTGTTGTTAGACTCCTGAACCATTGTGAAGCTTTACCCTTGAAGTGAAGAGGCTAGTAACTTGACTACAATGTCCATCTTAGTGATCTCATGAATTGCACATAGACATTTGTAATGTCTTGAATGTGGTCACTAGGAGAAGTCTGGTTCTCTCCAGTGAAATATGGGATGCTCTTTAATGCTGCAACTGGGACTGGATTTTGTGCATTAAGGGCGAGTGGGCTGCTGCCAGTGAAATTGACATAAGGATTTGGCTGTGCCATCCTGATTGGCCTGAGAACCCTTGTTGATTGAATGAACGGCCTACCAGGAGGAGGTGTTGACAAGGTTCTGTTTGGTGGAGATGGAGACCTTTGGGCTCTTCTCCCTCTTCCCCTTCTGTCTAGGGACAAGTGTAGATAGACAAATAGTCCCTCCTCTCTGGTTCTTGACCTTGTTTGTATTCTTCTCATGAACTTGACAAGCTTGGACTATTGAAACCAATAGATTCTGATTCTTTTGGAGTCACCAGATGTGTAATTTCAAAGATTCTTAAAGCTAAAATTACAACAAGTGCACATCAATCTTGCTGCAATAAAGATGGAGACTTCTTGGTCCCACCGGCATGCCAAAACTATTAGTGCAGAATCATAGCACCCCTGAATGTTTGCAACTAGATGAGTTGAGACTCTCAGTGTTATTGCATAACATGGAGCATCTCTCAAAGTGTGGGAACCTTGCGAGTTGAGAGATCTCTCCAGATTAAGGCCAGTTCCTATTCCTCTATTCAGGTGCACACAAATAAATTTTAGAGGATCTACTCTAAACCTACTCTATCTTACCAAGGAGACAGGGTTGAGAAGATACAAAAAATAAACCTAAGCTAATGAGGTGATGCACCAAAGGAATGTTAAACACTCATTTTGCAAGCTAACACAGACCATAAAAATGTAATGCAAACGACCATGCATAGATAACCAAACTACAATAAGAGATCAGAAGGCAACAATAAACACATGAGAGGGTCGAGAATCATCCACACACATATATTATTTCTCTAAAAGTCGATACAGTGCATTACAGTGGCCAAGAGGTAAAATATTGCATTACAACTTGAATGGGAGGTTTGGAAACTCCAAAATTTCGCTTATAGACAAGGGAAGGAGGGAGAGTGCAAAATAGAAATGTCCAACCCTTTACAATGAACCCAACTCCTTCTTTTATAGATTCAAGTACAGAGAGAAGAAGGAGAGAGAGGTGGGAAAACTGATTTGGAACTCAACTACCGGCCATTAATGTCTCCTGTAAATCCATCCACAATCTGTCGAATCTTCCTTAATGTCTGCTCGGTGCTTTGAAGAAAGAAGAATGGTGGATCAAATCTAATTTGATCTAGTTGTTGGAGCAATCAGAATCATCATATTAATGGTGTGAAGACATTTTCCCATTTTTCACCCACCTAACTTTGCCAAAATTAAAGTTTCAGGTTTCCATGGCATAGACGAGGTTGAGACCTTTCTAATGGTGCCAATTTTGTTGAATTTTGGGCACTAGGTCAGGAAGATATGCCAATTTGAATATTTGAATTGGGTCCATACAAAAAATGGCTAGAACCAGTTAGTAGAATGGGTATGCGGGCCCGAAAATTCACTTTTTTGCCAAAAAACCATCTTCAAGTCCACTGGTCCATATTTTCCATTGGGCAAAAAATCACTCCAAGGCCCAACGGCCCACATTCAATATAGGCCTGACACGTGGCTCCTTGGGCATCGGTGAAGCCAAAAAGTTAAAATTACCTCCGATAACCCATCATCCTGCTTTGACTTGGAATATGGCCACATGGAGGGTTGGCACTCATTTGGGGACCGCTTTTGAATTTTGCTTTTAAAGTTGCATCAGGGCTGACATGTGGCTTCTTCCATGGCTTTGCTTTGTTCCTTTATGTTTTTACTAAGTCCTTTTTCTTGGCGGGGCCATATATCTGACCATGGGACATGTGGAGGCTTGGCGCTTGTCTAAGGACCCACTTTTAGATCTATCTTTGAAGATGCGCTGATTTTACACGTGGAAGCCTTGCGCTCCTTTGAGTCTCTGCTTTGGGTCGTGCCTTTGAATGTGCAACGTTAAGACATGTGGTGCTTTCCGCCTGCACTTCATACTTAACCAATTTGGGCCCACTTTGCATTTGACCTCTGTTGACCCCTGACCACATGGAGGGATGGCATAAGTTTGAGTCTCCACCTTGGGCTCCCATCTTAAAATTGCATTGAGCTGACACGTGGTAGCCTTGCGCTTGTTTGGAATTTTCAATGGCAAGGCTCTATCTTTTTCAGGCCTAAGACACGTGGAAGCTCTGCACTCATCTGGGAATCACCTTTTACTTTGACCCTTGAAGGTGCATTGTTTGAACATGTGGAGGCTTCCACTGATTCTCTATACTTAATCATTTTTGGCCCACTCTGTCCCCTTTTTTAACTCTAGGGCATGTGGAAGCCTTGCGCTTGTTCGAGTCTACTTTTTGAGTTTAATCTTTGGAGATGTGCCACTGAGGCACGTGGAGGCTTCCGTGATTCTCCCATACTTAGCCAATTTTGGGCTCATTCTGAATCATTCGTAGAGCTTTAAGACTTCGAGTTTTTTCTCCATTTCTTTCCTTACGGCCTCTGGTTTTCTTTGACATTGTTTGTCTTCCCCTGGCCCTACTACTCCATTAAAGATCCCTACCTGTAACCTACTTGATGGATTTGAAACATGGGCTTGTTCGACGGAACTGTCCCTTGGATTTCTTCTTTGATTAATAATGACGGGGGCAAAATTGAGATAACAAAAACCAAACTACCCATTCTTTTACTTGCAAAAAATCCTATATTATCTTCTCCTCTACCTAAGAAAGAGTCTATACCACCTACCTTGTCCCCTCCTCAACCCATAGAAGAGTCACTTGCATCTTCTCTTTCCATTGATGACAATTCTCTAACAACCTTAAAAAATCCCATCAAACTTCTTAGATAACTTCTCCCTACCGAGTCAAAAGCTAAAAAATTTTGTGTCTTACACACGTCAGAATTCTTCATAGGGCTTACAACTAAATCATCATCATATCCCTTCACTTCTATGTCATTCTCCCATTTGGCTGATCACTTAGAATACATGGATTACTCAACACTCTAGGGGCATCTTCAACTCCACATCTCTACCCAAATGTAAATGTTGTCCCCAGACACTTCCACCATTTATCATAAAGTATTCAGGGCAACCAAATCAATCACACCCAAGCTAGTCATAGCAACCTTTTCTTCATCAGTCATGATTTGCGTGCAGGTGACAGTTGGGGTGAAGATGAGTATTTGGCCACCTCTTCAAAAACTGTCAGCAAGTCTATTCCTGCACCTAAGATGAAAACCCAGCCTCTTAGGCCTTGTACCCATGTTTCTCCCACACCTCCTCTTTCATCTTCGCCTCTTCGATCAATCTTAGGCCCACATCCATTGACCCTAGTCAAGAAACCTCTTCCTCAAGGTAAACCTAAGATGAAACAACCCATACCCTCACCTCGATATTTTATTCCACCTATGCCTTCTCCATTACCATGCTTCTACCTTCTCACTTGCCACCACCTTCTGCATTACCCTCAACCACAAGCTCACCTACACCTCTATTGTCACCTTGGTTGACTCACATGCCTACACCTTCAAAATCCCCTTCTTCTTCGCGTACTACCCGAACAAATTTACCCAAGAAGGTATATCCCAAGCCAAAAAACACACTACGTAACAAAAATTTAGTTAAATCAATCCAATCCCCAACTCCACCTCCAGTAGCATCTCTTCCATAAAGGTCACCCAAACCTCCATCCAAACCCACTCTCACTTCTCATTGTGATCCATTGGCAGGGTCTTATGCTAACATCCTCGCTCAATTGTTAGCAACGTCCGCTATTACATTACCACCTCTCAGGCCTTATGACTCACTCAAACCCAAACTGGAAGGGTTTGACAATACTAAGATTTGTGCCTATCATCATGTGCCAGGGCATGATGTTGAAAATTGTAAAGCCCTTAAAAATGTTCTCCTGCAACTCTACACTTCAAAGGGTCTCTGCGATGAAGATGACCTATTGGAGGAGACTTCCATTCCACTTTCACCTATCGCCACACATCCTCATCGTATATCTATTCAACAGCCTTCACCTCCACCTCCACAACCCTCTTTTCCTTTGATTTTCGAAATCAATATGGTTTGAGTTTCCATTTAATTACAGAAAGACAAAGGAAAAAAGAAGACTAGTACCCCATCTAGTACACCTCTACCTAACATTTCATCTATACCAACCCCCAGGGTGACCATCTGTGGGATTTCATATCCCGTTTCTAATGGATTCACACATCGTACTATGGTCAAACAACTTGATCAATATCCTTTGAAGATGTCTTTATATGACCTCATCCAAACCTCTAAGTCTCATCGTCATGCCCTCATTGAGGTCGTGTAATATAAATTAAGGTTCCACCTAATGATCCCACACCTGTTATCACCATTATCACTCCTCACCATGTAGTCACTCTCACCACTTCACCTCCATCTTTTGCTAACACAACCTTCCATCAAGTTTTTTCTATTAGTTTATCTAACGAAGAGATTATTCCCCTCTAATCAGACGACCCTAAACCCACCCTCTTCATCTCTGCCTACATTAATGATACTCCTATTGAACACGTTATGATCGATGGAGGTAATAGTATTAACATCATTTCCTCCCATGCATACAAACAAATGAGCATCCCTGCCAATTACATGCATAATAACCTAGTTATGTTGCGTTCACTTAACGATGCCATGAATTCCACTCTCGATATTGTCATCTTCCACATTTTCGTGGGCCTCCATACTATTCTTGAATTATTCTATGTCTTAGAGGGGGAATTCCAATACAACATGCTACTTAGACAACCATGGATTTGCACCATGGGTTGTGTACCTTAAACCTTACACCGTACTATTTAAAATTTTAACATGAAGGGCACACCTACACAATTCTAGAATATCCCTCACCATTCAAAACCTGGAACATGATCTATCGACCTAATGATGTCCTTATACCAGTTAAGGAATATTCCACCACTACCGCTCCCTCTTCAACTCATGGCCTATTCCAACACTTCTGCCACTACATCTTCCACAACCAACTACTCTATTCCCACTGCTGCCATAATTTCCGTAGTTGACTCATCAACCAACCCACCTACTTCACAAACACTTGATGCTTACCCTTCTCATAATTACTAGTGATTCATCCATTCTCACTAACCAAATACCAACTTATGATCCCTTGGCATGTTTTTTTCCATGCCTTACCCTGGGGGAGTATTACCTCTACAACATTAACACCTTCCTTACTCCTTAGGAGTAAGGAAACCTCCACCAATACCCACAATACAACCATCACATAAGTGATGTCTTTCTATATGGTCCATCTCACCTTCACACCAACTGGACGTATGGGGGACTGGATGCTTCTTCATCTATTCCTGAACACCCTACCCAAACTCATCCATTCTCATCAGACTTCCAATACCTCACCAACCACCAGTTCGCCCACACTTTTCTTCATCGATGTGCTTGGAAATGCTTTGGATCTGGTCTTATGAGAAAGTTCGTCACATAGTCATACCTTGTAGAACCCAAAAACACAAAGATTGCAGTGGTCTAGGATTTTCTGAGGAACCTCTTGAGAAGGCCTGGATCGATCTCATAGAGGAATATATACCTTCCCCACCTCACTCACCTACTACACTTCCTTCACCCACGGAGTCCATGGATCTAGAATCCATCCATCCTAACTTGTTTGTTATGCGTAAACATTGTTTCCTTAGGACCTTTGACCTTATCAACGTAATGAAAAGGCTCCCTCTTTCCTTCCTTTTCTTTATCTTGACATGATCGATCACGAAAAGCCTTCTATAAACATCGTCTAATGTCAGGATGATGATTCTATTCTCACCTATCTAGGTGTAGAGGATTCTTACATTCATCAATCGTTACCTTTTAAGACATAAACCATGCTGAATGAATTGACGATAGAGATCAACGTTCACACTTAGGATGACCCTCAAATTATAAAGATAGGATAATCTTTAGATCCCACTGAATAGAAAGCCTTCACCTATTTCCTTTGAGGTCATAGAAACACTTTTTCTTTGTCTTGTGTTGATATGCCTGGTATTGACCCTAATATCGTGGTCCACAATATCGTAACTATTCCCAATGCTAAACCTGTGAAACAAAAGATGTGAAAAATGCATCCCCACATTTCCCTTCTTATGAACGAAGAAATCCAATGCCTCCTTTTTATTTCTTTCATTCTACCCATTGATTATCCCAAATATATTTCTAACATCATTCCTATCACCAAAATGATAAGGCGAATCCATATTTACATGGATTTCCATGACCTTAACCTTTCTTTCCCTAAGGATGACATTCCTCTGCATAGTATCGACCAACTTGTTGGTCTTACAGCTGGTTATGAGATGCTCTCACTCATGGATGGGTTCTTGGGTTATAATCAAATATTACTCACTCCAAAAGATCAACAAAAAAAATGCCTTCATCACCCATTGGGGAACCTTTTGTTATCGGGTCACGCCCTTTGGCCTTAAAAATGCTAGTGCCACATATCAACATGGTATTGTTGGTTGGATTTTTTGTCACTGAAAATTACCAATGGAAGTGCACGGAAAACCAACAAAAGTAAGGGAAATTCACCTTTTAACAGGGTGAAATTTCCTCTACTTTGTGAGAAGGGAAGTTCCCTCGTATGATATGATTTTATTGTTTTTGATGCATTTAACCATAAAGCAAAAAAGGGCAGAAAATTTGAGAAATGGAAAGTATGGAGAGAAAGGAAGAATGAATGTGCAAGCAAAGAGCTGCACAGAAGGGGAACTTCCCTATCAGATAGAAAGGAATACATTGAGTGTAAAATCTGAGAAGCACAAAGTCTTCATCTCCCTCAGAGTATGCTGATATGGCACAAAGTCAATGAAATTTGATGATCGGCACAACGTTTGATTCACCTAGGCATCATTCATACTATGAAGGATCAATAACATTAATAATTCAATCACAAGTGGTTTAACAAATTTTGTAATTGGAACCATTGACATAATGATAAAAATGCATTGTATTATTGAGGAAAATAGTCTGTGCACACAAAGTTATAGTAGCCTATCCAAAAACATCTAACAAGATAGAAGGAATCCTCCAAAGAGTTTTGGAATGAAAAGAATGTGAGAGAGAGAGAGATTTCCTTTATTACAATTACAATGTAGTCTTTTATAGGCACTAGTCTCTAAGAAGTAGTTATAAAACTACTCTCTAAGCTAACCCAACTCTAATCCATCTCAAACCTCATGTTGACTCAACTTGGGTTATACATTTCAATTGTAGTATTTAATTAATTTAATGAGAAAATTAATTAAATACATTTTACAATTATAGCTTATATAACCTTGATATTTAGTTAATTTAAAACTGAATTAATTACAATTGATGGCCCTTATAGGGATCTTAAGATTTATATGTTATCAACCTTTGTTTCTGAATAGTTAATGACTTCCCGAATAGTTTCATCTGGTTTCAGATTTTGATCAAACACCTCTACCTGAGATTAGGTTCATAACATCTTTTGTTGGATCTCTCCCAAATCTGATTTCAAAAGTTGCCAAACTTATAATCTAGGTAGTGTAGGATGGATTGAATAATCTCATATTAATTTGATGACTAGGTGACCTATAGCTTATAGTGAAAATATATAGTGTCTTGACACTTCCCATTTTGTAGTAGGCGGCTGAGATAACCAACCATGTATTGTTATTATTTGACAACGCTTATAACCAATCATGATCATCAGGAAATACTTGTCTCCAATTATTTTCTTCATGAGCCCAACCTTGCCTAATGATGTCCATTCCACTAGCGTTAAGAAGCTTATGAATACACTAATGTTTAGGCAATATTAAATTAATCCTTGCCCATCCCTTAGGACCTTTATATGAATAAGAATAATTACAACGCACTTACACAAATTTCATTTCCATGTCACTGTGAAATTTAAATTATCCAAATTTGGCATCTTCTCTCTTATTGGGACATCTTGTCACTCAACTTCATTTATATTCTTATTAAAAAAACTAAAATTCCATGACATTTCCACGATTGGAGGCCAGGATAACACACACCCAATTAAAATGGATCCTTACCTGAAGCTTGAATGCATGCCATACAGAAGCAACTGACCGTACACCGATTGGAATTTCGATCAAACAACTCACACACAGTCCTCAAGAATCACTTACACTATCAGTGAATGTTATTTGGGCACAACTGTATAGTTAAGTTGAGACCTTGCATGTTCATAAAACTATTCATCATTAACCAAAGCCGTCAACCATATCAAGCATAGAGAAAACATGTTTATGCTCTTCAAAACTGATCAATTCATTGATGAATTCTGAAAAATAATTTATGTGCGCACTAAAAGGGAAGAAAACATCCTTAACACACATTTACCAACAACAGGGTTCTCACCGTCAAGGTATATCTGTGGAAGGAGTTATTGAATTAAATAAATTTCATTACGAAGAAAATTCCCCATATCCTTTGATATATCTCCAAACCAAACTTTCTATTTTATCCATGCCAAGAATATTTTGAGGTCCTCATTCAACTGCATATACATGCACACGATTTGTAAGCTTTATTAATGTTATTTCTGCCCTAGGTGAGAGGATAAATGCCTACATTAAATGCCAGTGATAATTTATTTTGAAAAATTTGCCTACACCATTTCACCGATTGAGAATCCCATGAATAAATCACTTTTCACTGCCAAACTGTACACATCCCAACACACAAGATCTCTTGGGTTTTATGTCTCCTTCTTGTAACTTCTATAAATACTTCCACATGAGATAATCTGTCTCTCTCTTCGTAGTGTTCAGCCTTCTCAACAATATTAGCTGTGTATATATTCAGGTGACATCGCTTCCTCTGACTCATGGTGAAATGCCCATACCGGGTCCACATCGATTCAATGAACTCACTTTGACTCCGTCCTGAACCATTGACCATGCCAATCTCCATGCTTAGACCGTTGTGGCCATCTCGACCTTTGTATGCACAACTGGCCCAAGTGCAACTTGGGCCTCCCATTTCCATATTCGCCACACAAAACGGCCTGCACGAAGCTTGTGGCTTATTCATATTTTTAGTTCCTGGATGTCCCTGGGCCGCATGGGCTACTTTCTTCCGCTTTTTCCGAAATTTTTCCATCTCGCTCAATGACTCCCTGAGCAAGCTAACTTTATTTTCACTAACCAATTTGTTAACTGTCTAGTCACCACAACATACCTCAACTAGGCTTGATGGCAAGTTATCCAAATGGTTCTGTTCACCCACTAAGGGCCTGAGTGCAACCCAATTAGGCTTAGTTTACCGTTTCATCACATAAGCTCGCCCCTCAGAAGAATAACATATTTGATGAACTCGACTCGATGTCTCATTCCAAAAGCTCGGTTCTTGTTATGTAGTAGTCAGCTCACTCAGTAAAGGTAATTAAATCCTCTCTAAATAGCTTGGTTGACACCTGGTATGCAACTCGGCTTATCATTAAAATGCATTAGCTCAACTCTTGCAATAAAGGACTTCCTCGTTACAACTGCTCTCGAACAACTAGCTTGGCTCTGCAACAAGGAATGACTCGGTTCACCTCATTTAGCTCACCTATGCCAAAGAAGCTTGACCATTTGAAGAGATATATCGGGTGTTCTCAAGATCCTGCCTACATCCTCTCAGCTTAGTCACAACTCGGTCCACAAATAGCTGGCCAAAGCCTCTTCACCAACTTGGTTTATTGTATTGCTTATGAAAATAGCTTGACGAGCCAAGAAAATAGCTCGGTTGGGTGAATATTTTTTTATTCTTAGTACCAAGGGTCGAGGAGAAATGTTAGAGAGTATTTTAAAACCATAATGCTAGATTTTTCCATTTTTCTTGAAGGTGGGCCTCCTAAAATACCTACAACACAGGCATCTAACCCAAGTTTTTTTTAAATTTTGGAAAATTTACACCATTCCGGAATGGGTGACAACAACGGGATCTTTCTAGGGACATGGCTTTGATTGGGCACATCACAATCAAGACATATGTCAAACTCCATAATCTTGGGATTTCGAATAGACCATCTCCTTATCCATTGGGCCAAGGCTTAATACAGGGAGACATCCTCTCAACACACAACCACCCCAAAGCAAATAGACACATGAAAAGGAACAAAAAGGGAAACAAACCAAAACTAGGAAAGTATGTGTAGAGAAGAAAGATAGTATTTATAAGGGAAAAGAAAGAGAATGTACAAAATCTACACAATTCCAAAGACAGGTTGAGAGAAATAGGTACCTTTGTGAAACAACATACTGAAAGTATGAGGCACCCGAGAACTTAAAACGATTAGTTGAGTATACCAAAATATTACAGTAACATTGTGTGGCTTGAAAAGGAACACAAAAGCAAGTAGACCATCCACATAGTAATACTCCGCACTAAAATTACCCAGTTCCTGTGAAGAGCCAAATGTCTGTCTGAAGCTTCTATTTTTCTGACAATGAGAAGGTGGGGGAATAGTGTCATACAAAACCCTATAGGACCCTAGGTTGCTTCTATACTGATTTTTGTACGCCATCAAACTCTTGACAACTGGATCCATGAGAAAATCCAATCCTTATATCACCAACTTCCTGTCTCAATGAGGTGCGGATAACATCTGTGTGAAGATTGCAACTATCATCATGGCACAAAACATGCACTTCCATTGGTTTTTCCTTGTAATCAAATTCAAAAGTAATTGGGAAAAAATACTGAATGATTTATCATCGTCACTCTGTGTAATTTCTACCTTGTCCCTTAGAAACATACTTCCTGCTTTTGCAAACTTAGCACCCTTGCTTTCTGGTTCTAGAATATTTTGAATTTTAGGCACAAGCTATATTATTGATTTATCTTTATGATTAATAGGGAAATTAAATTCTGTTAGATTAGGTAAAAACTGATCAACGAAATCATCCTCTTCCTCTTGCCCGCATTCTAAAAAATGCGCTAAAACAAGATTGTCATAATTGTGAAGAAAAGATTCCAGTCATAGATTTACATTTTCTATTTGTTCCAAAGGACTACAAAAAGGCTCCAGTATGATGATTTCATTAGCAAATATAACAGGAGGGATGTTGAGTTCACTAGCTTTCTTTTCTTTAGGTTCAAGCACTTGTTTATTTTTGAAAGGACTCGAAACAAGTGGATTGTCATCAGTTACTTGGGTTTCACTGTCTTCCAATATAGGATAAAAATTAGCTTTGTCTCTATTTTCATGATGGACCTCAAATTCCGCCAGCATAAGATCCTTCTTTGCAAACCAAGGACATTCAACCTCGATACAAGACATATCTTCCAAGAATTCAAATTCAGGTTAAAATGGGTCCTCAAGTTGTTTGTCTTCTTCATCGTTTGAGGGAATATCAAATTGGCATACACTAGGTGAAGCAATAAGAAGACGTTCATTACTGGAATTGAGATAGCGTTGAGGAATAAAGACCTTGTAATATGGAGAATCATCATGAGAAATGTATGGAGTTTGAATGTTTTCCTCTTCATTACAAAGTGTCTCATATTCATCAACTAATTTTTCTTAAATTTCCTTTGCGTCCTCGCGTGCATGTAGCTTCCTGTATTGTCTTTGTACTTCTCTCATCAGATTTATGTAATTTTTATCATCTATAGGAACTATTTTCATCTTTCTTCCTCTTGTAACACTTTCTTTATATTTAAGCCACAAATATTTAATCACTGGTTCATCACATGCAACAATTTGTTCCAATCTATTTTTCCTTTCTTGCATTATTAGTTTCTTTTTTGAAGACGACACAGGTGCAATAGTGGCTTTCCTTTTTGCATATGGAATATTAACACATTCTAGAATTATATTTCTTACTTTCTTATCTTCAATAGGTTGCAATAGTGTTTGTGAAATCAATCTTGGATTCATACCTCCATAGAATTTCTATAGAAACTGGGCCTGTTTTGGACATGAGTGGAGCTTGAAAACTTTGAATAGGGATATCTCCATCACCATCCCCATCAATGTCAGTGTAACTCATTGATTTATAAGTGTTTTTCATCTGGCCTTCATTCCCGAGAAGATTCCTGGATCAAGGGATGAATGTGACAGAAGTTCAATCCCCAGCTGAGTCGCCAATAACTTTTTGTTGGATTTTTTGTCACTGAAAATGCCCAATGGAAGTGCATGGAAAACCAGAAACAGTTAGGGAAATTCAAATTTTTATAGGGTAAAATTTCCTCCTGCTTTGTGAGAGGGGAAGTTCCCTCGTATGATATGATTTTTGTGTTTTTTATGATTTTAACCATAAAGCACAAAAGGGAGGAAAAAAATTGAGAAATGGGAAGTATGGAGAGAAAGGAAGAATGAATATGCAAGCAGAGAGCTACACAGAAGGGGAAATTCCCTATCAAATAGAAAGGAATACAATGAGTGTAAAATTTGAGAAGCACAAAGTCTTCATCTCCCTCAGGGTATGCTAGATATGGCACAAATTCCATGTACTTCAATGATCATCACAAAGTCTGATTCACCTAGGCATCATTCATACTATGAAGGATCAATAACATTAATAATTCAATCACAAGTGGTTTAACAAATTATGTAATTGGAACCATTAACACAATAATAGAAAATACATTGTATTCTTGAGGAAAACAATTTGTGCACACAAAGTTACAACAGCCTATCCAACAACATTTGATAAGATAGAAGGACTCCTCCAAAGAATTTTGGAATGAAAAGAACGAGAGAGAGATCTCCTTTATTACAATTACAATGTAGCCTTTTATAGGCACTATCCTCTAAGAAGTAGTTATAAAACTACTCTCTAAGCTAACCCAACTCTAATCCATCCAAAACCTCTAGCTGACTCAACTTGGGTTATACATTTCAATTGTAGTATTTAATTAATTTGATGAGAAAATTAATTAAATAAATTGTACATTATAAGCTTATATAACCTTGATATTTAATTAATTCAATACTAAATTAATTATAATTCATGGCCATTGTATGAGATATTAAGATTTATATATTATCATCCTTTGTTTCTGAACAGTTAATGACTCCCCGAATAGTTTCATCTGGTTTCAGCTTTTGATCAAACACCTCTAACTGATATTAGGTTCATAACATATTTTGTTGGAGCTCACTCAAATCTGATTTCAAAAGATACCAAACTTATAATCTAGATAGTGTAGGATGGATTGAATATTCTCGTATTAATTTGATGACACAGTGACTTGTAGCCAATTGTGAAAATATAGTGTCTTGGCACTTCCCATTTTGTAGTAGGCAACTGAGAAAACCAACCGAGTATTTTTATTATTTGACAATGTTTGTAACCAATCATGATCATCAGGAAATAATTGTCTCCAATTCTTTTCTTCATGAGCCCAACATTGCCTAATGATGTCCATTCCACTAGCATTGAGAAGCTTATGAATATACTAATGTGTAGGAAATATTAAAATAATCCTTGCCCATCCCTCAGAACCTTTATATGAATAAGAATAATTCCAATGCACTTATACAAATGTCATTGCCATCTCACTGTGAAATTTAAATTGCCCAAATTTGGCATCTTCTCTCTTATTGGGACATCTTATCACTCAAGTTCGTTTATATTATTAACAAAAAAACTAAAATTCCATGACATTTCCACGATTGGAGGCCAGGGTAACACGCACCCAATTAAAATGGATCCATACTTGAAGCTTGAATGCATGCTATACAGAGGCAACTGACTATCCATTGATTGGCATTTTGTCAAACAACTCACACGTAGTCCTCAAGAATCACTTACACTATCAGTGAATGTTATTCGGGCACAACTGTATAGTTAAGTTGAGACCTTGCACGTTCATAACAATATTCATCATTAACCAAAGCCATTTACCATATCAAGCATGCAGAAAACATGTTTATGCTCTTCAAAACTGATCAGTTCATTGAGGCATTCTGACAAATAATTTATGTGCACACTAAAAGGTAGAACACATCCTTAACACAGATTTATCAATATCCGGGTTCTAGCCATCAAGGTATATCCATGGAAGGAGCTCTCGAATTAAATAAATTTCGTTACGAAGTAAATTCCCCATATCCTTTGATATATCTCCAAACCAAACTTTCTATTTTATCCATGCCTAGAATTGTTTGAGGTCCTCGTTCAACTGTATATACATGCACATGATTTGTGAGCTTTATTAATGTTATTTGCGCCTTTGGTGAGAGGATCAATTCCTGCATTAGACACTAGTGAAAATTTATCTTGAAAATTTTTCCTACACAATTTCACCGATTGAGAATCACACGAATCAATCGCTTTTCACCGCCAAACTGTACACATCTCGACACACAAGATCTCTTGGCTTTTATGTGTACTTCTTATAACTTCTATAAATACTTCCACATGAGATAATTTGTCTTTCTCTTCGTAATGTTCAACCTTCTCAACAAGATTAGACGTGTATATATTCAGGTGACATCGCTTCCTCTAACTCATGCCAAAATGCCCATGTCGGGTCCACATCGATTCTTTGAACTCACTTTGACTCCGTCCTGACCCATTGACCATGCCAATCTCCACGCTTAGACCGTTGCGGCCATCTCGACCTTTATATGCACAATTGGCCCAAGTGCAACTTGGGCCTCCCATTTCCGTATTCGCTGCGCAACACGGCCTACACGAAGCTTGCGGCTAATTCAGCATTTTTGGTTCCCGGATGTCCCTGGGCCGAGTGGGCCACTTTCTTCCACTTTTCTGAAATGATTCCATCTCACTCAATGACTCCCTGAGTAAGCTAAATTCATTTTCACCAACTGATTTGTTAACTGTCTGGTCACCACAACATACCTCAACTAAGCTTGATGCCAAGTTATCCAAATGGTTCTGTTCACCCACTAGGGGCCTGAGTGCAACTAAGCTTACCTCTCTATGACATGAGCTTGCCCCTTAGAAGAATAACATGTTTGATGAACTCGACTCGATGTTGCATTCCAAGAGCTCACTTCTTGTTATGCAGTAGTCGGCTCACTCACTAAAGGTAATTAAATCCTCCAAATAACTTGAGTTCACACTTGGTATGCAACTTGGCTTATTATTAAAATGCATTAGATTGACTCTTGTAATAAAGGACTTCCTCGTTACAACTGCTCTCGAACAACTAGCTTGGATCTTTAACAAGGTATGACTCGGTTCACCTCATTTAGCTCGCCTATGCCAAAGAAGCTTGACCATTTGAAGAGATATGTCGGGTGTTCTCAAGAGACTGCCTACATCCTACCATCTTAGTCACAACTCGGTCCACAAATAGCTCGCCAAAACCCCTTCACCAACTTGGTTTATTGTATTGCTTATGTAAATAGCTTGATGAGCCAAGAAAATAGCTCGGTTGGGTGAATATTTTTGTATTCTCAGTATGAAGGGTTGAGGAGAAATGTTAGAGAGTATTTTAAAACAATAATGCTAGATTTTTCCATTTTTCTTGAAGGTGGGCCTCCTAAAATACCTACAACACAGGAATCTAACCCAAGTTTTTTAAAATTTTGGAAAATTTATACCATTCTGGAATGGGTGACAACAACGGGCTCTTTCTGGCGACATGGCTTGGATTGAAAACATCGCAAACAAGACATAGCTCGAACTCCAAAATCTTGGAGTTTGGAATAGACCATCGCCTTATCCATTGGGCTAAGGCTTAATATAGGGAGACATCCTCTCAACACACAGCCACACCAAAGCAAACAGACACACGAGATCTCTTTAGTTTTCTATGTCCTTATGATAACTTCCATAAATACTTCCACATGAGAGAACCTGTCTTTGTCTTTATAATGTTCAACCTTCTCAACAAGCTTAGCCGTGTATACATTTAGGTGACATCGCTTCCTCTGACTCGTACCGAAATTCCCATGTCGGGTTCACATTGATTCTTTGAACTCGATTTGACTCCGTCGTGAACCGTCAACCATGCCAATCTCCATGCTTAGACTGTCGCGGCCATCTCGACCTTTTTATGCATACCTGGCCTAAGTGCAACATGGGCCTCCCATTTCCGTATTCTCCACACAACACGACTTGCATGAAGCTTGCAGCTAATTCAGATTTTTGGTGCCTGGATGTCCCTAGGCCGCGTGGGCCACTTTCTTCCACCTTTTCCAAAATGATTCCATCTTAGTCAATGAATCGATGAGCAAGCTAATTTCATTTTTGCCCACCGATTTGTTAACTTTCTGGTCACCACAACATACCTCAATTGGCCTTGATGCCACGTTCTCCAAATGGTTCCGTTCACACCATTAGGGGCCTTAGTGTAACCCAATTAGGCTTAGCTTACCACTCCATTGCATGAGCTCGCACCTCTGAAGAATATCATGTTTGCTGAACTCGACTCGATGTTGCATTCCAAAACCTTGGTTCTTGTTATGAAGTAATCAGCTCACTCATTAAAGGTAATTCAATCCTCCAAATATTTTGGTTCACAACTGGTATGAAACTCGGCTTATCATTAAAATGCATTAGCTCGACTCTTGCAATAAAGGAATTCCTCATTACAACTTTTCTCGAACTGCTATATTGGCTCTACAACAAGGAATGAATCGATTCACTTCATTTAGCTCACCTATGCCAAAGAAGCTCGACCCTTTGGATAGATAGCTCAGGTGTTCTCAATAGGCTACCTACATCCTCCTAGCTTAGTCATAACTCAGTCCACAAACAGTTCGTTAGAGCCCCTTCACCAGCTTGGTTTATTGTATTGCTTATGTAAATAGTTTGATGAGCTAAGAAAATAGCTCGGTTGGGCGAAGATTTTTGCATTCTCAGTACAAAGGGTTTAGGAGTAATGATAGAAAGTATTTTAAAACTATAATGCTAGATTTTTCCATTTTTCCTGAAGGTGGGGCCTCCTAAAATACCTGCAACATAGTCATCTAACCCAAAAAAAATATTTTTTTTGAAAATTTACACCATTCTAGAATGGGTGACAACATCTATGACCTATATCTTCCACAACATCATGCATAGTATATTAGAAGACTATGTCGACGACCTTCTTGCTAAGTCTAAACATCGTGCCAAACACCTTGCAATTCTTAAAGTCATCATTTGATCACCTCATCAAATACTGTGTTCACCTTCAACCAAAGAAGTGCATATTTTCCGTTCTCTCTAGAAAACTCCTTGGTTTCATCATCTCTTTGTGGGGTATCGAAGTCAATCCCGCCAAAATCAAGGCTATTCTCGAAGATTCCTCCACCTACTAACCTTCGGAAGACTTCATAGTTTGCAAGGCAAGTTGTAATCTATTTGATTCTTTATTTCCCAAATTTTCGACCGATGTCACCCTTTTCATCATCTTCTTAAAAAGGATGTTTCCTTCAATTGGGAAAATGAGTGCCACAAAGCATTTGAAGCATTAAAGGAATACCCTCCTTCAACCACCTGTACTCATCCCACCAAAGGATGAAAAACCCTTTTACCTCTACATTTCTTACCACTGACCATTCCTTGGGTGCATGTGCACTCATTGTGATGAACAACATAGGGAGCAAGTGGTTTATTATATTATCCATACTCTCTTAGACTACGAGACTAGATATACTCACGCTGAAAAACTTTTCCTAGCCTTAGTCTTCATGGCCACTAAAGCTTCGCCATTACCTACTCAACCACAAAACCTTCATCATCACCAACACCGACCCCTTGCATTACATGTATGCTAAGCCTTACCAACACCAATGCACCACATTTGGCTCATGCTTCCTTACACACCTAGATCTTGAATTCATCCATCAAAATTTTGTCAAGGGACAAACCATTGTAGATCAGCTTGCAGACGCACCTCTTTCAGGAAATCAATCTTCTAACTTCAATTTTCCTGATGAATCCATTGCTACCCTCTCCCTTGATGACACTATTTATCATATGACCTTATTTTTTGATGGTTCTAAATGTCAATGTGGGGGTGGTGTAGGGTCATCCTCATTCCTCTGATGGTGATCCTATGCCTTTATCCTTCAAACTAGATTTTGACTACACTAACAACATTGCTGAATACAAAACACTCATGTTAGGTCTTCAAACCACCATAGCCTTAGATGTTAAATCCATTAATATCTTTGGTGACTCTCAATTGGTTGTGAACCAAGTCAATGGTTTATACCAGTGTTGTAATGAGGTAATCCAAAAATATAAACATCACATCGACATGTTTTTGACTACCTTCGACCATTACGAACTTCAAAACTACTCTATGGTCCACTAAAAAATTCAAAGATACTATGGCTTGCCTTGCCTCACAAATACCTCACCTTACCTTCAGACTCAAAAATATTTATCATCGTATAAAGGGTTCAGTCACCCTCTTATCTATTTCATGACATAAACTTTTTGGGAAGATTCAAACCCAACCCACCAGTGACATTTGGTATAAGCAATTCACTGACTACCTTTCCCTTTCAATTCTGCCTTCAGATCTCACTCACAATGGACAACGAGCCTTCCTCAAAAGTGTCTCTCACTATGTCATCATGGGGGGTCTTCTCTAAAACGTGTGGCTTTGACGGTATCCTCCTACGATGCCTTAAAAGTTCTGAAATCCCATACACCATCAAGGAGATTCATGACGGGATTTTTGGGGGTCATTTCAGTGGCCTCCATCGCTAAACGCATCCTTCACCTCAGCTACTACTGGCCAACCCTAAACCAAGACTGTTGTGACTATGTAAAACATTGTGTGAAATGTCAGCAACACGCTAATCTTCACCACACCCCTAGTCACACCTTACAATTTGCTAGAGATACCTTTGGCCTTTCTCTCAATGGGGTTTGGATCTCGTCAGAGAGATTAACCCTCATTCTTCTCAACATCATCAATGGATCATCACAGTGACTGAATACTACACTAAATGGGTGGAAGTCGTCCCTCTCATTTCTACAAAAGCTGAGAAAATATGTGAATTCATCAACCATCACATCATTTTTCACTTTGGTGTTCCTCATCGCCTCATCACTGACAATGGAAAACAATTCAAAAATAAGACCCTACAAACTATGTGACACTTTTGGCATCCAACTTAGTTTTCTTCACCTTATTATCCTCAAACAAATGGTCAAGCTGAATCAACTAACAAAACTCTCAACAAATTCTTATGAAAGTGGTTGACGATACTAGTAAGGATTGGACACACATACATTCCTTTCACCTTATGGGCTTATCGCACTAGCATTCACACCTCAACCACTATGCACACCTTTCTCTTTGGTCTACGATACAGAGGTCATCCAGCCTCTCGAAGTCCAAATTCCATCTCTTCATATATCACTCAAAGATATGCTCAATGATGATGACTTTCACCAAGAACGTTTGGCACAACTTGAGTTATTGGATGAACGTCATTTAAATTCTCTCGACCACCTCCAAATCTATCAAAAATGCATCAAGCATGTTCATATGATAAACATGTTCACGAATGAAATTTCAAGATCGTGACCTTGTCCTGAAGGAAAATCAACATGTAACTAAAGCTGAGAAAAGTAAACAAGGCAAGTTTGCTCCTAATTGGCTTGGACCTTATATTGTCACTCATACCTACGGATCATGAGCTTATCGTTTATCCTCTCTTGAAGGTAAACCTGAACCTGAGCCCCTTAATGCCTTGCATCTTTGACCATTCTACTATTGAATAAAGTAATTCATCACTTTATGTCACTTATATGCTCATCCCTTGAGATAACTTCTCCTTCCACCTACTTGTTTTAAGGACCAATGACTAAACTAGAATTGTGTGATTATCTGTCACCATTCAACCTTGTCTTCAATATGAGTACCACAGGCTCTACTCATGGCATGATTCTCATGGATAAATTTTCATCCTTTTCAGGATGGAATCCCATGGTCATTCGTTACTTGAAACCCCTCTTTCATAAGTTAACCTCTTCGTGTTATGGCATTTCCTTCATAAACGAGGCCTATACTCCTTTATAGTCTTGTCCATGACTTAAACATCCAAAAATAATACAAATATACATATATGGGATCACAAAAAACTCTACTCCTTGAGTCAAACTTCTTGCAAATAGATGACTCCCTCAAAAGGACATCTATCTCTCTCTCATGATTGTTATAAATAGACTACTCCCTCGAAGGACAACTATAAAAAGATCTAGCCAAATATTGTACTTAGTCTATCCAAAAAGAAGACTACTCTGTCAAAGAAAAAATAAAATTATCTTGAAGCTTCCCGCATCGATCAGCTTCACGAAGACCTCAAGGAAATATTCTATTTTATCCCACATAGACTTCCCGCATCGATCAATCTATGAAAGCAAAAGAAAATAAAAATTAAGAAAATAAAAAATTGGTCATGGACTTGCCTATTCTGGTTTTGGGTATCTTGCAAAAGGGGCATGTTGTCCCACAACAAGGTTATGCTAAACAAACTACTCCACCTCACCTTCCTTTATTTTCTTCTACCTACTCAAGGGACGTGCCACACATGTGACACTTTGTGATCATGCAACTTCTTTCACCCTTAGAACTATCAATCGTGTAGTGTGTCTAAGGTTTTATGTTCATAAGCCTATCTTTGGTATGCCCATTATGGTCTTGCCACCTACAAAGAATTTCACCTCTCTTTCAGTTTTCCCACTTTTCTTACTTATTGATTCTTCAACACAAGGACAAGGCCTTCGACATCTAATATTTGGTTTCTCTTCTTGTCTCATTTATACCTATCTCAATCACCTATACCAATCATCTATCTTTGAGAATTCAAATCCAATAACATCTTTAACCTACCCTACCTCATCAACTTGAACACATTCTACCTTACCAATCCTACCTTAACCCAATCAGCTTCACCATAATCCAACCTACTTTACCTTGCCCATTCAACCTCACCCAATCTACCCTACCTACACTCAACCAACTTACCTAACCCATCCTATTCTTCCCTGTCCTATGGGAGAACTACATCTGCCTGAGGCCCCTTTCATCAAGGCTATGTAGGTAGCACTCTGAGGGCATGGGGCCCTTGGAGGTTAGCTTGACCACTCTTTCACTTTCCTTCCACTCATTTCCCTATCATTTATTTTCCACATCAAACAAAAACTTAATTAAGTTAGTTTCCATCAAAACAATACCTTGGAAATTGACTCATAAAAAAAACCATACATCACACATATACATCATCATTTACTTTCCATAATGTCACCAACTTGGAAACTAAATCAAAACAAACACAACTGGAAATTAAAATCCAACATCATCAAACATTCCTACAAGTAATTTCCATCATCACATGGAAATTCACATAAAACTCAACCATGCCTAAATACCTAGTTTCCATAAGAACAATAACTTGGAAATCAAAATAACATTATCTCATTATCAACTCATATAATTTCCATGACATCAATATAATGGAAATTAAACTCAAACATCATGACAACATCAACTCAACCATGCCTAATCATCTAGTTTCCATAACATCAAAATAGTAGAAATTAAAAAACATTCAGAATCTCATAAAAACCATACCTACATCTAGTTTCCATGACACCAATGTAATGGAAATAAACGTACATCATCCAAACCATGCCTACACATCTAATTTCCATGATAAAATATAATGGAAATAAACTAAGTGCATCATCTATAAATATCAACATCCATCTATACATCGAAAAAAACACTATATCAATACACTAAATATACAGATATAAATACAAGTATCTCAAAACTCTCATATACATCTCATGTCTTCAACACGCAGGCCTGTATATATATATCAAAAATCAAAAAAATACATAACTCATCCATATCAAATATAAGAAGGGTTTGAACCTCTACTACTCTCCCTAATACCCTCACCTGGTCTCTATTTCCACGAACTCATCACCTCTCCCTGACCTTGTCTATGAGGCCAATGACTCTCTGAGCTGTTAGAACTATGAGTCTGTGAGTTGGTCCTCATACTTGCTTGCATGCTACTCTATACTCTCCATAGGTCACATAAGGTGATACCACTCTCCATCAATCTAGTCCTAATAATATCGAGCCTTTGACATGACATCTCTATAACTGACCATGGATATCACCTTAGGAGGGGCCATAGCTCTGACTCCTAACCTGTAGACCCTGTACCTAATAATAGTGGCCCCTATCTTGCTATCTTGTAATATAGGAACTTGTCCTAGTGCCTGAGCCTGTATAATAGGACCCTATCCCACTGTCAGTGCCTGTACTACTAATACCTGGGTCTCTACTACACGAACTCATGTCAATGTAACAAGGTGGAGTTACAACTATGAGTCCCTGTAATGTGTACCGAACTTGTTGTGCTCTATACTCTTATAGTCTTAGTATACCTATCCCCCATCCCTTGCCTATACATGTGCCTTGGGAGGGGCCATCGGACTCTAACCTACGGAGCCTATAATAGTGGCCCTTGTCTTGCTTCTTGAAATGACATGACCTTGTCCTATAAGCCTGTAAATGGACCTTTTCCCAAATTGTGCCCTATAACCTATCACCTATGCCTATAAGGCAATGAGCTGTAGTCCTACCTACCCTCCATCCCCTACCAGTGGTTGTGTGGGGACCTGAGCCTGAACCTGGCACCCATGCCTAAAGCCTAGTCCATGTATCTGCGACCCAATCACCCTCTCATCCCTATAGGTGGTCACTTGGGGACTGCCTGAGTAAGTTGTAGCCACCCCTGTAAGTCACCTATAGCTACTAATGCTATCACCTAACCCTATCAATTGGTCCCTCTGTAATGTAACTGTGGCTAGGTCTGGCTATCCTAACCTCATGGTGTTACCTATAGTTAGGATATCCACCAATGTCTATATCCATCAGTAATGCTTAGCATCATCAATCCTCCTATCGACAACTTGCTCCTCCTGTCCTATAGGATCTGTTAGATGAGGTGGAGATAATGGTCTCTCCACATCATCCCAAAGGTATTGTGGAAAGGATGGAGGCACATCCTTCTGAAGCCCAAACTGGCATCAGACACATCAACTGGAATCATCTCATGCTCCCCGAGTCACCGTCCCTATATCCACCTAACTAATGCTAATCCCCTCAACTCCTCTGCCATGCCCCCATAGGAAGGAAAATCAACATATGGTCACCATACAATATCCAAAGCATATAATCCCTCTAATATCTGTCAATAGTATGTCACATCTCGTGATGCCTCCTCCACTCACATATGTGCCCCTACTGAAACCCACCTCCTGTATCCAACCTATACACCCCCACATGCTAGTTTTTTCATGGAAGTCCTTGTGGGCACACACATACTATGTGCTCATATGCCCAACAATGCAGTAGATAAGTGCAAAAAATACCAAATCTTTGAATCCTCTGATACACCCACAACTCTCTATACAACTGTACCAAATAAGTCATTACCCATGAAAAACACACTCACTCCTCTATCATATCCTCCAAAACACCCATCAAGGCCCAAGGAAATCTCCCACCCTCTGAATCTGGGAGAGCATAGCATCCCACCGCTACCATCATCAGAACTACCAATTTGGTCTCCTAAGGATGTGTAACTTACATATCCCCGTAATTGATGCTAGCACTGTGGTATCTCAAGTCAATCATCGCCTCACCAAATACTGTCACTATAGGCTCAACCAACATGCCTCTGAAGAAATCTAATAGAGAGGCTCTCCAACAATCGACGGCCTCAAAATCCTATAGACATCCTCCAGTATGATCATCATCTCGCCGGTAGGTAAATGAAAGGTGTTGGTCATTGAGTCCCATCTATCGATGACAGAGTGACCATCAAATTGTGATCTCGTATGATGTGTCGGTATTCACCTCACAACCGAGCCCAACATCCTACATATGTGACCACTCATCATCTGTAACACTAGGCCACATATGTACCAAAAGAGGTGGCACCCTGTCTCACATAGTCAACTACTGATGTGCCTACATCATTACCATTTAAACTTGTCAATCAAATCACCCTTTCAATCATTTATTCTATCCTACCTAGTCACACCCCACCTACGATTTTACTAGCCTAACTACCTTCTACCCCATTCACTTGCCTACCATATATTCTACCTTGCCTAAACATTTACACTTATTCTAATTCATTCTTTTCACTCCTTCACTGATTTACCCAAATTTTACCTAAACCCACCCATTTGTTCCTACATTAACTCTAAATCCACCCAATCCTTTCATTCCAAACCCCTAGTCCATCAATGCCTACCTCCCCACACACTCAATCATCCTAATCTTCTCTATTTTTCCATCCCAACCCCCATTTTTAGGCCTTAGCCACTTTTAACAGAGACCAACATCAGTCACCCAAACTAGTACCGGTCCCCATTTAGCCCCACTGATGCTGGCTAGCTCACCAACATCGATTGATTCCTCGACCGGCGTCAGTCACTGGTTCGGCCCTAGGGCCAACTCAAACACCCCCATTTTTCAAAAAATTAACAAAAACACCTAAAAACCTACCCCAAACCCCCTAAATTACACCTAAATTCAATTTACCACCTACTTACCCTACATTTTACTCTCCCCATACCCAATTTTACCCTCTTCTACCAAATTTCCAATCAAAATTTCAAAAACCAAAATTCTTCATTTATCTACTTTAGTTTTAATCAAAAACACCAAATGGAGATCAAATCCTACCTCTACTTGGCATCATCTCCTCGGTGGGATGTCTCAGATCTCTAAACTAGAGGTCCTTCAGCACCCTCTCCTGCCTCTGCCATGACTAAATCACCCTCTCAGTTGTCACCAATCGAATCACTCCATGAAGATCTCGTAGGTCCAAAACACTCCACTCCTCCAACTAATCAACTCTCTCCAACTCACCCCTGGGAAAATAGTCTTGTCCTTTTCTCCCACGTCAAAAGCATAAATTCCCTATCTATGTTCATTTTTCCAAATATAGAAAAGCACAAATGAAACCTTTTCAACGTGGATTTTCCATTTTTAACCTATATTTTCCTGACCTAACGTCGGTCTCATGCCCTAGATAATCGAATTGGTTACCCTCAACCGGCATCGGTTCACCCTTAACCAGTATCGGTCACCTTGCCATACCCACTTATACCTAATTTACCCAAATTTTTGATGTCAGATGTCATTTTCTTGCTACCCAAGCCTCACCCCATCCCCTACAAGGACCACCTAATTGCCTTATTACCTCACACCCGACCTCAATATCATTTGGGGCACATTTTTTACCTACACCTCATGGCCTTACCCATGGCCTTACCTATACACCCAACCCAAACCCACCCATTGGACACTCAAATTCACCTACTCCCTATACCTTGTGATGACGTTACTCATGTTGTTTAGCCTACCACCTTTACCTTGCCTAATGCCATGATGTTTATCTTGACCAGACCAAACTTTTTGTGCTTTGAAACCATGTAATGCCCATTATTGCACCTAGCCTCATTGTGTTTCACATTGTATCATATACCTTGGATACCTAGACCACATCAACCTTGTTTGGATAAACTATCGACCTTTGACGACATAGAGTTTGTGAGCTCTTCAACCTAGTGCCTTGTGCACATTCTATACATGTGTGTTTGTGTTTGAATGCCCCCACCTATTACCCACACCCAAAATCACCATTTCTCATGTGCTTGTACCCTACCTTACTTTTTCATCACCTACCACTTTATCAAACCCATCACTGATTCAACCTACACCTTCATCAGTTCCTAGTTTGAGGGGGATCACCTACCACCCATACCTGGGATAACCTCATCTCTACCCATACCTGGGGAAACCACTTCTTCTTTTTCTCATCATCAAAGCTTATCAATACAAGCTACATGAAAAAAAGGGGGAAAATGTAGACACCAAAATTGGGTCACGATCCTCTAAACCCCCTTCGATTAATTAATTCAATACTATTCCCCATCACCATGCCCATTTGCACATATTTTAATTAATTTAATTACCCATAATTAAATTAATTCACCTAACAATTAATTATGTTAAATTCCACCTCACCTAGCCACCTCACCCCTCCACCTCATCTAAGACCTATTCTCTAGCCTATTAATGAACTTAGACCAAGTTCCCACTTATCCTAACCAACTAAGGACTATTTCCAACCCTAACTATTCATGACCTATTAATCCTCTAACCAATTCTACATGATCTAATTTATGCCATTCAACACTCCAAACCCAGACTAAGCCAAAGACCATGCCAAATTTGGGAGAAAAACCCTATTTTTGGCAAGTTAGACCAATTCTCCTTAACCGATGTCACTGGTTATTCCTCAGTTGGCATCAGTCACCTAACCTCCATCAATTAGGTTAAATAACAAATCTTAACTCATTGATCAGGTTCTGAATCTTGTCATCTGGATTTTGTGACCTAGCATTCATGTTCACGAGTTCTCTAGCAACTTTGCGACACACCAAAGATCCTCACTACATTCAGAGACCATACCAACCATCAACAATTGATCCAAAGCTCTAGTACACTCACAGGGAAGCACCGTGCCCTCCTGCTATTGTTGCATTCGTTCGGGACCACCTTTTCCCTCACAATCATCACCATCACCTGCTTTCTACCTACATTCAACAAGTAATTATTATTTCTTCTTTGTCATTTTTAGTATATTATTTATTTCATTAGTTATCTATTTCATTCCATATCCTACCTTACCCAGATCTCTCCCCTACTACCTCCGTCTAACTACCTACCCATTT
Organism: Taxus chinensis; assembly: GCA_019776745.2. Lineage (NCBI taxonomy): Eukaryota > Viridiplantae > Streptophyta > Pinopsida > Cupressales > Taxaceae > Taxus > Taxus chinensis. Next base: position 727,765,851 of record CM034153.1, on the reverse strand, counting down.
ACCCTCATACCTTTCCCAAATACCAATATTTTCACCTCTGAGTCTTTATAGATAATCCCACAACCTCACCAAACCTTCCCAATTCTTTGTGTAATCACAAAGAGCTCCCAAAACCTTATTTTTAATATTCTTACCAAATTTCCCTTACTGACACCAGTCACCCAACCAACATCGAGTATTTACAAGTACTGACATCGGTCACCTAACCGATACATGTATCTTGTGACTGGTAATATTTCCAAACTAAGCAAGCTCATATCTCTTTCCAAATCAGCCCAAAACCCAACCAAATCTTCTCCAAATCTCCTTTACAGCCTCTGTTCATACCTGCAGACCTTCAACCACCTACCACCCTTCTGGATTTAGTCTTGCATGCATTTACTAGACTAGATTTGAATTATTGTGCTTGTGTAGGATACCTAAACTATATCAACTATAGTTGGCCTATTATTTCATGTTCTTATCAGCATTTAAATTGTTTTAAAAGTGGATTGACAACATTCTAGGAAGCACCTCACTTCTCAGATCTAGCTTTTGTTAGGCAATCCACCAATTATTGTTTTAATCCTATTTTGTGGTCTTGTGTTCTATTTTACAGGTCATTCCTCCTAGCCAAAGGGAAGCTCTCTACAATCATCTTGGATTTTCAATTGATGGAGACAAGATAACACTTCTAGTGAATGGACATAGATTAAGGACGTATCAACATCCTTTGGATAAAGAGACCTTTAAGAAAGATATGTTGCTATGGGAAGGAATGGATTCAATGAAAGAGTTTGGCTCTTCACGCTAAGAATAGTTGTTTTTGAATTCAAATAAAGGATGATGATCATGCTTTCAATCCTCTTCCCCTTAGATTGTAGTTGTTTGTTATGCTTTCAATAAAGTTTAGGAATGTTAATTATTAGACCATACATTAATCACATTTATTATGGGAGCACAGGACGTAGAATTCTTCGGATATCGGGAAGCTGAGTTGGCAAGGGTAAGTGCATTCTTCTTTGCTATAGATATTACCTTTTTAAGCACTCCCCCATTGAATTTATTTAACATGATTAAATCAAAACACAATTCTTGATGCACTTATTACAGATATAAATCAATATATTATGTAAATGAGTGGGATGTAATGAATAATAATGAGAAAATATACCGCATGTGTCACATTTTTATGGAAAGGACAAGTGGATTTGTGAGAAGGACAAGTGGAATTATCATTCATGATGATAGGACATGAGTTGTGCGATGAATTAAATCTTCCCATACAAACTAAGTCCTTGTCATATCAATTTTTTTTGTGGCCAACCTTGTTAGGAAAATACATGTTAGTGCTCCACATGAGTATATTAGTAAATAATAATTATGTGAGTAATTATTATCTTGTTATTTACATTGTTATATAGTTTTTATAAAAAACATATAACAATTATTTTTAATGGTGTTTGTTTTACCCGTGAGGGTTATTTATTGTACCTACTTCCTATTTATTAGGAAGTTAGTTTGATTTCATTTTTAACTATATAATAGCCTTCCATTGTTGTAATATAAGATGCAATAGATTAATAGAAGATTATCTTTGTCCTGTGCTAATTCGAGTTTGATCAAATTTAAGAAAACTTGCGTCAACTCACTGCTAATTAAGAGCTTAAAAAAATAATTCAAACTTCCAATGTAACTATTTCATGCAATTTTTCTGTTACTCTGTGCAAGCCTTCACCATTTTTTTGAAGTTTCATTCAGCCTTGATTCAACTATGGGGTAGAAAAAAAAATCCAAACAAGATTATCCAGAGATGTTGCTTCGAAATGCTGCTATTTCTCAGGTATTTCATGATGCAGGATGGTTAGATTTAATTAGACAATTCAAGGGTTTTGATGAGTATTTGGTTGATGAGTTCCTGATAACTTTTAAGGCAACCTGCTAATGAATTGGGGGTAAAAGAATTGAGATAAGTAGCTAAATTTTTGCTAACCTATATGGCCTATCGGATTTTGGCCTCAAAGTTGTGACTAATGCCCCACACAAGGATTTAATATCACTATTTCATGAAGAAGGAGAAGCTCTTCCAAAAGTGATCCTTACTTCCTATGGTACTAAAAAAAGAATTAGGTGGGAGAGTTTTCGTAGTCTCTGGAAATAATTAGCTAAGTGGGTCAACACATATTTTATCTGTGACAGACAACCATCTATACTTAGAGGTGATGCACTGAAGATCTTGACTTATCTAAAGAAGGGTCACAAAAACCCTAAAATTAGGGTTAATTTACAAGAATATCTCACTAATTTGGTCATCAAAGTGGGAAAAATACACAAATGGGGGTGGTAGAGCTTCCTTAAAGCACCCAAGACTTATCCAATTAATCTGTTCACATTAAGATTTTTGAAGGCCTGAGAGGAAGATCAAAAAAATGAGTGCAGGGGAGACTTAAAAATAAAATAAAATCAATAAGGAACCATCCCCTAGTGTTCAACCTAATCACGAGTCGACTCCTTGCCCTTCAAGATAAACTATGGAGGAATCTTCTAGTAAGGATAACCCATCTTCTGTGTTGCAAGTTTCCAAATGTAAAAATACCCTACCAGTCCATTCTGCTATGATGTTGAGACCAAAAAGGTATTGTACCATACAAAGACCTGATTTTTCACAACATGAAATGTTTCATGAGGATTATGATCCCATTTTGGAGGAGAAATATGAGGTTGGTACTTTGTCCATACCTATTGAATATTCGAAGGATGATAAATTCACAATAACAGTTGTTGTAAAACAATGCCTTGTCACTCATATTCTAGACATTCCTGAAACTCCAGAAACTGAGTCTAAAACTTTAGAAATTCCTGTAGCATAGGAAATAATGACTATATCTCCATAAATTTTTGCAATGGAGGTTGGTGCCCAAGAACTGCATGGAGATGAAGTGCTAATGTGTTACCAAGATGAAATTATCTCCTTGAAATAAAATTTGAATGGTATGGAAGAAACCAATTTGTCTTTAGAAACTGAATTTGCACAAAGAACTATAGAGAAGGTTAGAGAAATTACTACTTCAAAGGTAGAAGTTAACAGTATCAAAAGACATATATTTAACCCAATTATATCTTAACCCAATTATCTCTTCAAAATAAAGAATTAGTAAAAGAAAATAAAAATCTTAATGGAGAGATTGAGGCCAATACAAGTGAAAAGGAGTTAGAATCTATTTTGGATTCTATTTGTCCTATGGCCTGCAAACTTCTAGCCTATAGGAAACCTTCCTCTGTCTACAATATGTTTATTCAAGAAAAATTTTATGATTGGTAATTGATGAGGATGTGTAAGAGAGAACCCTATTAGGCCCCAAATGGAAATATTTTCCTAGAAATCTATCAAAAGTGTACTCCTGAGATTCAAAATATTATGTGTGAATTTTACCTTCACAATATGTTGGTTAATAATGTTCCTAATTTCTTCATTAATTTATTTTTGGGGGATTTTCAGTTGAAGTATTTTCAGTCCTTGCTTAGAAACCAAATCATATGGAGTGAGTAAAAATAACTTTTCAATCAGACAACTCGAAGCATAGGTTTATACATTAGGCCTACCCACCACAATGATGTGGCTATGAAGAAATTTTTTAGGTCTCTTTATTATCAGGATGACATAGGACAGAATACTTTAAAGTCTTTACAAAATTGTGTGCAGGATTTTGAGGTCTATAATCAACAACATTTTGGTGAGGCACTCCAATCTTGTGATAAATGGTGGGATACATTTATCCTACCTTTGAAATGAAGGGAAGTGATATCCCCCCAAAACCTCAGTTGGAGCATGAGGAGGGGAGATGCACTTATTGAAATTGTCTGGAAATCATCAAAAAAATGAAAAAGAATACAATGATGAGTGGGTTGGAATACAAGTGAGACCACCCCTTCTCTTGATTCCCATGACTACTTGGCAGAATAATGCTACCCAATCACATGATAGCTTCACAACATGGGTATATGTTATTTCAAACACCCAGGGGTGTAAGGGAACAAGAAAATAGTATATAGATCAATTTGAAGAATATGACATGGTACAACAGCTTGGCCAGAGAGTAGGGAAAATATGAGTTTGCATAGGGACATGTAAAAGGTAAAGTGTAGGGGAGATGATGAGTGCATAAATTGATCTATTATATCATCTATATGGCTATTTATTTATTCCTAAAATGCTAATTTATGTTTGGGTGATTTTTTATATAGTTATATCCTAGGAAGGTTAATGCATTTCTCTTGTTTTTTTCATGAAAACTGTTGACTACAAAAATTACCTTTTAATCACCTCTGTGAGTAAATGTGGTGACATGTGTAGGATAATAGTGAGCATTTACTACCAATTTTGGAAATTTCAATCAAGGAGGCCAAGTATTTAGCCATCATACCATCATGGATGACTTTCCCATAACTAGCCTACAAACTCGAATCCTGTTTTCGACATTATCATAGGATTTCAATTAAATTTAATGAGGTTGTTAGTGGATGAATTTGGTGCCTATAATCATGGCATGTTTTGTACCTAACTATGTCTATAAGGACACATTATTGAGAAAAAATTTTAATTAGTTGATAATAGATGTTTACAGTAAATTGATGCTAGTACTTACTTTGTATTTAGTTGATAATAGTAGTTTAATAGTCTACTAGTCAGTACTTAATTTCAATATTATGTTAAACATGTATCATAAATTATTTGAATAAATATAATTGATTTTGTTTTGAATATCATCTAGCGTTAAGAATACCTCCATCTGAAGGAAAAGTAAGGGCCCACTCGACCAAGGAAATTGGAGGATTTATGTTTCATGCATGCTCATGATTTCTAATAAGTTAAAGTTTAAATGATTTGATTTGAATGTTTATCTGGATGTAGTTATCTATTTAAATGTAGTTACTTATTTCCTTGCTTCAAGCATCTTTCAATTCTATTATTTCAATTCAGTATGTGTGTGTTATTTCAATTTGGTGTGTGCATTTTGATTCCAGTTAAATTATTTCCTTTGAATGCATTTTTATATCAGTAATGTTGTTTCAGTAGTTTAGCATTGCATTTCCATAGACTAGAGGGAAAAAAAGGGGAACCACACTAACTGAAACCCCCCAAAGAAAATAACCACAAAAAATTGAGTTGTATAATAATTCATTGCATATCACCTAGGACACACAACCATGGTTTTAATCAAAGGATTTATGGCATTCATCATCCCATTTGAATGAAACATCCTTCTTGAGAAGATGATGAAATGGTTGATAGCGGTCGGAAAGTTGCAAGATGAAACGATGAATGGATTGCAACTTACCTTGCAGGCTGAAAAGTTGATGAAGATTAGTAGGTGGAGGAATTTCTAGAATAGCCTTTACTTTAGCGATATCAACCTCTATGCCATGCAAATAAATGATAAAACCAAGGATTTTCCTAAAAGTACTGCAAATGCACACTTCTTTGGTTGAAAATGAACACAATACTTGATGAGGTGGTCAAAGATGACCTTAAGGATGGTCAGGTGCTCAGCTCGATGTTTATATTTGGCAAGAAGATAATCTACGTAATCTTCTAATATGTGATGCATGATGTCATGGAAGATGTAAGTCATGGCTTGTTGGTATGTAGTGCCAGAATTTTTAAGGCCAAAAGGCATGACTCGATAGCAGACGGTCCCCCAAGGGGTGATGAAGGTGTTGGTATCCAGATTTAATCTCCTTCACAACTTGAATAGCTTCATGAACTTGAACAAGACACTTAAGGATAGATAGATGGTTTGTATGTCATTTGTAGCTGGGGAGAACACATATCTGCTTGTTGCATTCAAGATTTGAGGGAGTGAATAGCACCTTCATAAGGGTTTTGATCTAACCCTCACTATTTAGGTTTGTGCCTATCAACCAAGGCAAGAGAACCTATATTGCAGCCCCTATATGGTAAGGAGATGGATATATCCTTGTATTTTGCGTATGATGTGGAGGAGGCTTGTGAAAACATGATCAAATATCCATTATCCAAACTCAAAGGATTTTTCACTACTAAATGATGAAAATGTTTTCAAAACAGAGCTAGAGTTATTAAAGACATGATAAAACCCTAATCATCTTTGTGCATTTTTTTGAAAGGATTGAAATATTTTATGGACACACAATGCATATACAGGGGTATTGTAGGTAGGATGAGTTAGTTTAAAATGAAATTCTGATGAGAGATGTTGGGGACAAGAGTAGTTAGGAGTCATCACCTTCTTTGGGAAACCTTGCAAAAGAATTACAACACCTAAACAACAGAGATATTTCAATGAATTTGAAGTGCTCTTTCAACCAGGATGTGTGCACATATGGATGCCCAACTCTGCACTATTCCATAAAAACTTTGATAACCTACCACAAAGGCTTAAATCAAAATATCAATAAAGCATTCAGAACCCCTTGTTAGATCATGACCTAAGGTACACCCAAAGGTTTACAAACACCCTCAATTTACAAGGAAGGTAAGATGAATTTAAATCTGTTTATCTCCACTCAAATGAATGCTCTTCTGAATGGAAGATTACAGATGCCTTCAAAACCTCTACAAGAATGAGAACCGTGCATGACCAATAAAGATCCCAAGCACAAGATTGCAACATGAGCATGAAACACAAATTGAAAACATACTGAAATACAAGTGTATGCAAGCTTTGCCAAGAGATGAACCAGTTAATCCAAGAATTTGATCAAATACATCAGCAAGGGAATGTTATTTAGACAATCTCAAAGCTTGTTGATGGCTTTACTGCTGAAACCAACTCAACATGATGAACATTTGATGCAAACTGGAATCAAAAATAGCTCTCAAGTAGTTTCTTCTCCAAAAGGAAATGGACTTCTTCTAGTTTTCTCTGTGAAAATTCTTCTCCTCCTCTTCACAAAATTCTCAACAGACCCTTCAAAAATGCCTCCAAATTACATAATATACCCTATGCCAACTTGGATCCTTCCATCCCAAGTAAAGAATATGCCAAAGGGATCAAATTTGTTACAAAACCCTATCCATTTGATGAAAAATGATATAAAAACTGTGAAACAGCTCACCAAATGCCAAAGACGCACAAATATTTTAAAATATTACATGAACTCAGATCCTTATCCATCCCAGGGTCATGATTTTGGCATTCCACACATGCCAGCATGCATTTGCAATCATTTTTCACCTTTTTCCCTCACCATTTTTAAAATCTACAACTTTTCATTTTTTACCTTTCACGTTTTTTTGCACGGGGTCGAGGGAAAAATTTCATCAAAAAATATCATAGGGAAGAAAATAAGCTCAAAAAAAATGGTGCCATTGTGTTCAGAAGGCTGAAAGGATGCAGAATCATATAAAATTTCATGTGATTTGATGTAAAAATGACAATTCCACACTTCTTGGAGCATCCATGGCGCCCAAAAATGAAAATGCACAGCAACCGTTGATTAAAAATCAACTTTAAAATTCCACCCTCCATGTGTCTTGATGAGATTCATAATGCGGACTAAGAAATATCTTCTTTGACTCTCGATAAGTGGACACGTGTCCAAATACCATTGGAGACCGAGCCTCCAACCTCAAAAAATGTGTTTTGAACCTTTCTGATCTTGGGAAAAATTTGAAAATTTTCCCTGCGAGCCCCTGGATGTGCCACATGTCCTTCTGTGGGCTTTGTTGAAAACCGTGGGCCAAAATGACAAATTTTCTCCCTTTTTGAGAAAAGGAAAAATTTCTTCAAAAACCCCCGCGGGCCCGAACACCCACTATCTCCTCTGCCACATGGTGGTTTCCCATTCGCTGCAGAGCGACCCTGCCAATTCTTCCCTCATTCCTCTACGAGCACAAAACTTCATGCAGGCCCGAGCACTCCTTTTTACCTTTTGAAATGTACCACGGTCTCTGTCCTATTAGATGTGGAGACGACCCTCCAAATTTTTCCGCGGGTTTATTTTTCACCTTGAGAATTTTTCGCTAAAATTTTGCAAAATTTTCAACTTCCTCTCCGCACTCCCAACCTCCGCCAAATTTAGGACACGTGTCCTATTTTCATTGGTGGCAGGAGCTTGGCCCCAAAATTTTCTTTTTACCTTGTGAAGTGAAGTTTAAAAACTTCAAATTTCTCCAAACCTCCACCCCTCCAATTCATCCCATACACACGTGTCATTTTGCTATTTGATGCGGGCCTCTAGGTCGAAATGTTTCCTTTGGCATTTTGAAGCCAAAAACCTCAAAAATATTCCAACCATTCACCTTTCCGATTGACCTCCCTGGACACGTGTCGCCCTTCCATTGGGTGCGGGCCCTCGGAGCAAACTTTAACATTGAGAACTTTTCAAAAATGAAGAAAAGTTTAAGTGACCGCCATCACCCTCTGGTTCATCTGACAATCAGATCACACCCACATAGGCATACTACTATAGCATACACGGGGCCGTGGAGAAAAATTTTCCTTTGACAATTTTTCAAAAATAACAACTTACAATATTTTTGGTGACCACTCCGACAATAGAAAGCTACCACGTTAGCATAACATTGCAATGATTAAATTTGACAGGTAGACATGCCCGTATGCCCGTCAAAATGTAAAAAAATCAGGGGATGCTTCTGAAATCAAATTTTATCACAAGGTGGATTTTTCATTTATTAAACCAACTGATCATTTTTGACATCATTTGTGACCTTGGGATTGAGGAAACATTTGCATGAATTCAGGATTGATAAATTTCAATTTTTTACCATGATTGGTAATGGAAGAGACGACACAACAACAGCCCAAAAAAAATGAAATATTAGGGCACGAATGGGGGAAACCTAGATTTTGCTTCAATTTAGGGGGAAAATGACAATATTGAGGGTAGTTTGAAAGGATCCAACTAAAAAAATGAGTTACAGATCACCAGCTCGAGCCAAAAAGACGTCTGCAGCAAAAATGAAGCATGGAAATTAAGGCAACATGTGAAAAAACACCCAGAAATTGCACCAACATTGGCTCCTGCTTGCGGATGGGCACTCCCAATGAGTGCTACAAGATCAAAATGTAGAGCAAGTGCCAGAAATCCATTGGCCAAGGAGTCAAAACAAGCAGAGTAGCCCAAAAAACTAGAATTTTCACCAAAAAAGGACCGAGAAAACTAGACCGACAATGGTTACCAAGGACAAAAGGGCAAACCACAAGCCAACAACAGCAAGAAAAAAGGAAAAGATAAACAAAAACAAGGGGCTATACCAAAATGTACAACTTGTGCATACCTCACATGGGGATTTAATCCAAGAAATGTTTTAAATGTATGCCATTAATAGGTAGCTCCAGCAAATCCCCTTCCAAATCCCTGAGAAAAAAATGTATTTTCTCCAATCCTGATATCAACGGCATAAGGGCCCATCCATAGAGCATCAACTTTCCATGCTTGCCATTGTCTTCATGCTTACTATCCCACAGCAAAACTAGATCTCCAACACTGAAATCCCTAGAAGGGTGACCTTCTTATCAAACAAATCTTCAATTTCTCCCTAAACCTGGCATGCCTTTGATGAGAAGCTCTCCTTTCTTCATCCAACTCAATGCTCTGATTGATTCTTGATTCATATGGGCCATGTTCTTGATCTTCCAATTGCTGAGTAAACTAAAAAGTGGATAATTGCAGGTGTAATGGCAGCAAAGCCTAAGTTCCATACACCAGTTAAATGGACTTTTACCAGTTGCTCTTTTTGGAGTTATCCTATTAGCCCAAACTGTAAATTTCAACTGTTCTTCCCCACTTCTTTTTTGTTGATTTCCAAGGTTCTTCTAATGATCTTGAGCAATTTTTTGTTACTTGATTCAGCTTGCCCATTCCCTTGTGGGTTTGTTAGTTTGAAGAATAGGTCATATTTATCCCATATTCATTACACATTGCCATCAAAATGCTTGGCTCTAAAACACATAGCATTATTAGACACAATCTTAACTGAAAACCCCAAATCTACATATGATATGATTCAGCAAGAAATCCATTACCCACTTGGTGTGTTGCCTTTCTAGATGGAATGCCTCAACCCATTTTGTAAAATAATCAGTTGCTACAAGGGATCCATTTGTAAACCAGCACTAGAAGGATCTAAAATCTCACCAATAAAATCCATTCCCCATTGTTTGAAAGGAGCTTCAATTGATACAAGTTGTAAGGAAGGGAGCCTGAAGTTTTCAATCTTCCTGAAAAATGTTGGCAACTCTCACACCCTCTAATGAACCAGCTTGTGTCTTTAAAAAGAGTTGGCCACCAATAACCAAGCTCTTAAAATCTTATGTGCTATCACTCTCCCAAAAAAATTTCCTCCACAAATTCCACCATGGAAATCAGCAATCAACTTAGGAGCTTCATCTTCAGTTATGCATTTCAAGAGGACACCTTCAGGGTTTCTTCCAAGCCAGCCACAGGTCCGTTATGACATATTTCTAAGAAGCTAGCTTGAGGGCTCTTTTTTTATTTTATTTAAGTGACTGGGACAGCATAGGTGCTTGAGGTAATAGACCACATCCTTGTACCACTCAGAATTCATCAATTTTGTCAAGGAGATCTGCCCTTTTTTCCTTCCCTAGTTGATTCACTTCTACATTCTACAAATTACTCTCATCCATGCGTTTGGCAAGACCTAACCCTCTTACCAGCTTTGTTGTTTGGATATCCATATCATACTCTTGTATTTGTTAACCCATCTACAATCCTCTTGCTTGATATCTCCATGTCAGATAAGATGTCTTTAACATGGTGTGGGGAGCATAAGAAATAACCTTTGAACTCAAAATGTAGGGCCTTGAAAAATCCTTGTTGCTTTTACTATGCAATGCTTGTTTCTCCATAATTGTGTACCATCAAGTTCAAACTGCTTGTAAAGCCTTGCTAAAGAAAGCAAAGGCCTTCTCAACTCGTTTTCATCCTTTTGTAACAAAACCAATCAATAGTAAATTCAGATGCAAAGAGAAAGATTTGGAAAGGCAATCTTATAGTTTGGAGCTACCAAAATGGGTGCATGCTTGAGTGCATCCTTTTTCCTAAAGCTTGGATGACAGCCTTTTCCCACTTAATAACTGATCCTTTCTTAGCATGCTTGTGATTGGGAGAGTTATCTCAGCAAATTAGAAACAGAACCTTCTATGAAATTTATTGCCCAAAGAAAGATTGGATTGACCCTTTCTTGGTTCTTGGAATCAGCTGGCACCTTGACTGATTGCTTCCACTCTATCAGGGTCGATCATAACACATTTTTAGATACATATGTCCCGCAACTGGATTTTGCACACAAAATGAAAACTTCTTTGTATTAAGTGAAATGCCATTACTTCTCTACATCTATTAACATCGTCTCTAAGTGTTGCAGAGTTTCTCCCCCCCCCCCCCCCCCCCCCACTTGCCTGTGAAAAACAGTAAATCATCTTGGTAAAATGCAATAAATTCATGGATATAACCACAAAAGGGCAACATCCGTTGCCTCCCTATAAAAAGTAGCACCGCATTCATCAATCTAAAAGCAATCCCTCACAAAAACAGTAAGTCACCAAGGAGCTATGGTTGAAGGGGTCTTAAGTCGTTCTGATTCTGGACAACTACTGATTTATCTGGAGAAACCATCCAAATTAAGAAAGGCATTTCGACCCTGTTACAAGCTGAAACATATTCTCCAGTTGGCAAACAGGATAGTGGTGCCTTCATATATGCTTTTCGTAGATTCCTAAAACCACAACAAAGTTTGAGATCTACTGTTCCTTATTAACTGGACTGGCACAAGGTGGCACCAACCCAAGAAAAAGAAGAGTATCTAGTAGGCCTGAATGATGCCACCATCTCTCAATTTTTCAATTTCTTATTGCATTTTCATGGAAAGTAGTGGTTTAATAGGCCTTTGTTTTGTTCTAAATGGCTGGTTTTAGCCTCAAGAGGGACTCATGTGAAATAAATTCTTCTCTATATGCCTTCAGCTTAAATAAGACCAGGCAAGGAAGTCTGATACTTCTTTAAAAGTTGGACGCAAGCCCTCAGAGAAAACTTTAACCTTTGAGAACTTTTTCAAAAATGAAGAAAATTTAAGTGACCCCATCAACCGCCAGTTCATCTGACCAATAAAAATCATGCCATGTAGGACATACTATCATAGCAACGCGGGGTAGTGCAGAAGAAACTTTTCTTTGACAAGTTTTCAAAAATAAAAACTTACAATATTTTTCGGCCCACTCTCGGGCATAAGAAAGCTTGCCACGGTAGCTACATGTTGTAATGCTCCATTCCGGGTAGACCATGCCTGATGCCCCTCCAAAGGGAAAAAACCGGTACGGGCGGGCGGCGAAAGGGGGGGGGCACAAGGAGGGGAGGGGGGCAGGGGAAAAACCAACGGAAAAAAAAAAAAAACGGAAGAGAAAACCCCCCACAAAAAAAAACGGGAAAAAAAAAAAAAAAAAAAAAAGGGGAAAAAAAAAAAACGTAACAAAACCCCCCCCAACCAAAAAATATAAAAAAACTCACAAAAAAAAAAAAACAAAAAAAAAAAAAAACCCCCCCCAAAAAAAAAAAAAAAACACAAAATCATTTTTGACATCATTTGCGACCTTGGGATTGGGGAAAACATTTCCACAAATTCAAGATTTGATCAATTTCGATTTTTTTGCACGATTTAGCTATGGAAGAGATGGCACAGCCCAAAAAAAATGAAAATATTAGGGGCACCGAATGGGGAGGAAACGTAGATTTTTCTTCTCAATTTAGGGAAAAAAAATGACAATATTGAGGGAAGTTTTAAAGGATCTAACTGAAAAAATGAGTTGCAGATCACCAGCTCGAGCCGAAAAGACATCTTGAGCAAAAATGAAGCATGGAAATTAAGGCAATGTGTGCAAACCCAGAAATTACACCAACAGAAGGTAGTCTTGTGTTGATCTTTCTTAAGTAAGTAATATTTGATTGTAACCTGAGAAATTGTCCGTGAGTGATAGAATTTCATGGCCGGTGGTAAGATCAACAAGTTGGTCAATGCCTGGTGGGGGGAAAATCATCTTTGGGACAAGCTAGGTTGAGGTCATAGAAGTCCATGCAAATACAGAGTCCCGCTGTCACCTTTGTGACAGGAACGATTTTGGCAATCCATTGGGGATAGTCAATGGGTAGGTAGGATGAAGGAAACTAAGAGAATACGCTGAAGCTCTCTTTGACCACAGAAGGAAAGTGAGGATGCATTTTCCACAGCTTTGTTTGATGGATTTGGCAGCAATAATGGTTACGATATTGCTGGACCAAAGGATTTTTGGGTCAAACCGGGCATATCGGCATAGGACCACGTGAGAATTATTATGTCCCAAAGGAAGCAGTGAAAGCTTCCACTCAAATAGAATCTAAAGATTGGCTATCTTTAGGAATGTTCAGGTCATCCTGAGTGTTAATGTTGATTTCAATGGTCGATTCGTTCAACATGGTTTGCATCTCAGAAGGTAAACGACTGGTTGAATATACGGAATCTTCACACCACGGTAGGTTGAGGATGGACTCAAACATCCTGCATGAATGACTTAATAGAAGGTTACTTTATCGATTCATGTCAGGATATAGGAATGGGAGAGAGAGAGAAGAGGGAAGCCTCACCATCCAATTTTGATAGGTGTTAGAGGTCCTAGGGAAATTGTGTTTATGAAAAAAAAAATTAGGAGGAATAGATTCGAGATCTATGGACTCTTTGGGTGAGATCGGTGCAGGGGTGAATGAGGTGGAGAAGGGTTATTTCCTCGATGAGGTCAAACGCGAGCCTTCTTAGGAGGTAGTGTGGTCAAAGCCAATGTCACTACGTTTTTATTGTGTTTATAGGTGGGTTTATATGCAGGATGACAGTATGGCAGACCTATTCATAACAAACCAAAGCCAAAAGGCTTTCCATGTACAAATGTGGAGGAGGAAAGTATGAGGAGAGAAAGCGGGGGCTGTTATAAGGGAGTGTAAGTCAGATGAACATGGCATGTTTGGGGATGGAGTTTGGGTGAATAAGTGGAAATATCAGTCCCCCATTACATTAGATTAGTGCGAGGTGGGAGGACCATAAGTAAAAACTCGCCGATGCGATAGTCATACACTAGGTTGTCGACGCAAGGTTATTACTCTGTTGGATGGAGTGGAGGAATGTGTCGATTGGTATAGGTGGTGGTGGTACTCCCGAAGTAGGTGTGAAAAAAACTTTCTAATGGGATCAGTAGTCGATATGGGGTACAAGGATAGATGACTTCGTAAGATGATGGGAAGTAGGGAGTCAGGTGTAGACGGCTACGACGAAAATAGGGAAAATAGCAGGGTTAGAGTGGGAGAGGCAGAGAATAAGAGTGGCAGGAAGACTTAGTGGATGGGCTTGTGGATGAAGGTGAGGTGGGGGGGTAATTGGTAGATGACTTGACTAGTACAAGCACATCATTGGGCGGTTCTACAACATGTTGACAGGTATTGAAAGGTGATGGTTTCAGTTGGGGGGGGAGTGGGATGTCATGAGGGTTACAAGTGTGATTGGCCGGCAGCAGTTTGTAAAGTAAAGGGGACACAACCCATGACATGGATCCAAGGTTGGCCCAAGCAATAGATTATACCCAAAACTCCCCTTCTAGGACAGAGAATGTTATGGATAGGGCAAGGCCTATGAGGACATGGAGATGACAGTACCAGGGTAGTAGTAGAGGTCATGCGTCATGAAGGAGTGCACAATTAAGGTGGTTACCATGCATGCAATTGATAGTATACGCATTGGTTATCGAACTGGGAGGAGATGGTCTAATACTAGCACCACCATTGACCAATAATGTGTTGTAGGCATATCTATCGATATAGATGGAGATGGAAACGAGTGGGATTGAGGCATGCAGACTAGAACAGGGAAAGCGATTTTCACTGAAAAGCTGAGTTTGGTGGGGGGTGGCCTACTTGGTGAGTAGGTTGAAGGTTATAGAGGAAGGAGCAACTTTGGTGAGAGAGGATACGTGATGATGGGGTATGATAGAGGCTAGAGCGTTGTGGTCATTTGGTAATTTTTAAAAAACCTTAATAGATTGACGGACCTCCATTCAGGGCTTTGACATGGACCTTAGAGGTTTGGATAGAGGTCATATAAGACATTTTTAGGGAAGACTAGTGCAATTATTTGATTTTGCAATTGTGCAATTTTCTTTAGGAGGACATAATTGGATAAGAGGGTGGTTTGTAAATCCTGCAGGTCTAGTTCTCTACATCATGTCCGCACACAATGGTAGGCACAATTTTAGTTTCGTCAAACCTTTTAGTTTGGGTTTTTTGAGAGGGTCGGAACGTCTAAGAGGTGGTAATGTGATGATAGAGGTTTTGAGGAGGTTGTCTAGGATAATGGATATGACCCCACCAACAGACAATAGTGTGAGCGTGAGGGTGGGCTTGGGTGCGAATAATGGGTGACTTACGATGTGCAGGTGTCACAGGTGTGAGGGGTCTTGAAGAGGGGGTAGGCAACACATTGGTTGGGGAGTGGTACCATCTTAGGTTTTGGTTTCTCCTCTTGGGTAGGTAAATGCGCAACGGATTAACTGGTAATGGCGGGGGAACAATAGATCTAACTACTTCATGGAGGGAATTTATTGGTTTTCATTTGTAAATTTTTCTATATTATTAATAATGAGTTTTATAGAACTCATATTAATAATATAGTTGTAATAGTTAGTATTAGTATTTGGGTGAGTTATGAGAATAACGCATGTAGCTATTTTGGTATGTGAGATAATAAAGGATGTGTAAGATATTAGGGGATAAGTATGAGAGATTCATGGAGAGAGATATGAGGGATTGAAGATGAAGTTTGACTCCACCTTTGTAGGAGATCAAACACTATAAAATGTATTCTCCATCTATTTAAATCCATCCCAGATGAATTTAATATAGTATTTTTATTATTGTGTTAGATTATTTCTAATAATCTGGACCAATTTATTATTTGGTGTCAGAGTGGGTTACATATCTAGTTATTATTATGTAAAATTAGAAGAAAATGAAGGTACAATTGTGTTTCTCCATCACCGATGTAGATAATATTCTATTGATGTGAGAGATTATTATTATTGGTTTCATGCAGATCATCTAAAAATGTTACCTTTGGTAAATTTATAGTTAAATTTACCGTGGATTCATTAGCTCACCCTCTTTCATCAATTTGTGACTACATTGTATAGATCTAATCTATTAGGACAGATCTTTATTTCCATGTGTCAATGTTGATGTATACATGTGAAGACAAAATTTTGACATCCATTTCTACTTGCAACCCCATGTGTAAATCTGAATCCATTTGAATTTACTACCATTCTACATCACTGCAATGATATTGGTTTTACAATAAAAGCATGGTTGACCCATCTTGTGCACTGGTATAATTGCATGGTGCTGATCGTATCTGTACTCAGAGGTATATTCCCACACCAAGTGTGATCCATACAAAAGAATAAATGCCAAGAAGAGTGTCTTCTTCCAAATCCAATGATTACGTCTTTTGCAGACCTCAACATTTCTATGGAAGCTAGGTATAATTTTTTGTAGATCTGCATTTTCAAAGTTGAAATAGATGGAGAGAAATATATGTCAAGCTCGGGATTTTAACTTTCACATAAAAGCTCCAATTTATGTCAGCTTTTTTTGGAGATATACTATGATCATTTTCATTGCTTTCTCTCGCTAGGTCAGAAGAACTCCTATACGGCCAGGATGTTTATTATTATTTGCTGAGTTTTGTTCATTTTTTTATATCTAGTGGTCGGTTCGGTTAAGGTTTTTATTCATTATTTTATGAGTAGTAACATGTTATTTAAGTCTATTATGGGTATATGTGTTTTTTAATATATTAATGGTATAGATGGTCATTTGGTAAAATTAGAGTCTATTGTCATCATTTTTATTGTTATTTTCATTGTAATGTCAAAAATAGTTTTTTAATGTTTATAATTCATTAGTATTGTCAATCAAAAGAGTCAATTCATTTTTTCATGGTATTGTCATTTTTTTGTTTTCAAATAGTCTGTGTATTGTAAATTGGAAATCCAAGATTAAAAGTGTCAAAAATTTGTCAGAAGTGCTCAAAAAAATATGTGATCATTGTAAAAGTCAAATAGGTGATTTTAGGTTGTCGGTATCGCTCCTTGCCCGAGGGTGTCAAGAGTCAATGTAAACGAGGCGGGTGCCTGTTAAAAATTTTGTAAAAAAAAAAAAAATTTCCTTACGAATGCATTTTCAGTGTTACCCACGTTCAATTTTTTGGGAGAATAAGATGATTAATATTACAATCCTGATGATATTTTTGATGATTTTGAAGAAGGAAAATGTGCTTGGCTTCGGGGGCTTTGCCCCTCAACCCTACCCTGTATCAAGCAAGACATGGAGTGCCCCATGGCACTACCCTAGGACCTTGCAAGGGGTGTTGTCCCTTGACCCCACTGGGGGTTGCCACCCCCCAGACTCTCGCTTTGGATTTTAGAACCAAAGCAAATATTTTTAAGGAAGATGTATCAATAAAAGGTGGTGCAAATTTGACATCCATGTTCCAATCTATTGAGTAAGCAACGACACTCATGGAGGATGGAGGAAGGAGGCAATAGAGGAAGGAGGCTAATTAGTGACCTCTCACAATCTGCAAGTGATGGGGCCACACAATGGTGTTGTGGCATTTTATTTTAGTTGTGTGTTTACTTTCTATAAATAAGAACAGATCGATCATACATGTTCAACTATTGTAATAAATGAGCTCTTGCGTGAGTGATATTTCTTGCATTTCCCTTGATGTTAGAAAATTGTAGATGATTAGAAGCACCAATGTAGGTTAGTTTATGGATCTTGAAAAGGTTTTTGGAAGATCCAGAAAACCACACGAGGTGGATAGTGTTGATGGTTCTTGTCATGTCAAGGTTTTTGGTAAACCTGTTAAAACCATGGAAGGAGAGAGCCTTTCTTTTGATCAAGGTCATGAGCTAAGTTGGGCATGCCAAAATGGGTGAGCATATTGTAGATAAGCGTGTGAATGTTTTTTTACCATGTCAACATTAGGGGAGTATATATTAGGAATTAATAATGTTAATAATAGGGGAGTGAATGTTATAAATATATTGTGACATTATTAATAAATTGTAATATTATTAATAATGGGTTTATAGAACTCATATTATTAATATAGTTGTAATAGTTAGTATTAGTATTTAGGTGAGTTATGAGAATAACTCACGTATCTATTTTGGTGTGTGAAATAATAAAGGGATGTGTGATATATTAAGGGATAAGTCTAAGAGATTCATGGGAGAGAGATATGAGGGATTGAAGATGAAGTTTGACTCCACCTTTGTAGGAGATACACTATAAAATGTATTCTTCATCTATGTAAATCCATCTCAGATGAATTTAATATAGTATTTTTATATTCTTTGTTTTTTTATTATTGTGTTAGATTATTTCTAATAATCTAGACCAAATTATTATATTGTTGCTGCAGGCTTTAGAGTTGGCACATTTTGCATCGTGTGTTTGCCCTTAGGCAGCCATAGGAGCATGAACTCATTCTCAACATACTTTTTATTCTCCAGACTAGGCTTGATCTGAAGATATATGAGTGTGGCTCCACTGTATCCAATAGCCAAACTTACTGGCTTTATATTTATGACATCTAAAATGAGCCTCTCAATGTAGGTAGACTGACTTAGATATATATACATTTTCTTGAGAGTGTAGTGGTCACAATCTAAATTTTCTGCATTGAAGTTCAGATGATATGCATCTATAAATATGTGAACTGAGGCCTAAAAGTAGCACCCTTTGAAGGCATATAGTAGTTTGCACCATGGACTCCATGTCCCATCCTTCAAGGAAAATTACACGATGCAGAAATATAGATATACCGCAAACTGTATTGCCTTACCTACTACCAAAGGTAGTTCCTTTGGAATGCACCATTCCTCCTCAAACTTTATGTAAATTCGGTCATACCACAGTTCTTCCTTTTTCTTGAATGTTGAACTCATTTATCCTTCACATAAATATTTCTCAAAACCTCTTCGCAAGGGACTTCTTCTTAGTGGGGTATTCCCAAATTTTGTTCTTTGGCCCATCAAGCATTCTGATTTCTACAAAAACAAGGGATAGTAGGATAGTGCCAAAACTTATCTTCTCACCTACGTGTGCTTCCTCAACAATAACTTCCATAATGTAGCCATCCAAGTTTGTGGATTTCACCCTCTGACATTTTCTTTGCAATATGTAACCATATTGTGTTTACCTGCAACCATCTTTCTTGATAATTTAACTTTGCGAGTAGATGCGTGGCTTCTTATACTACATGATACTTATTTAGTTTTTCTATGTCCATTCTGCATAGACCTTTTGAGTATCCTAACTCCTTGCTAGTGGCTATAACAACTTCCTTATCATTCAAATCACTCATAATATTTGTCCTTGTGCCCTTTAGTCATGTTAATGTGGAAATCATGGCTATTGTGATCCTTACCCTCCATCCAAAAAATAGAAAAATCGTCGTCATGGACTCTGATCATAATCCATTGGTATAATTCTTCAATTTTTCCAAAATATGGGAGTTCATATAATTAATAAACCCCTACCTTCTTAAAAATACTTCTCCCCAACATCATCATATACTAGCATATTGTCCACCATGTGCTTATTGGTCTTCTTGTTCAACAATGCATCCAATTCTCCCCTGTTGTTGGTGGTGGCGGTCATTGTAATCAATTACTTTGCATTAGAGAACATGGGAGTCCCAATCCTATTAGACTATCACTCCTTCTAGGTACTACTGCATTGCTGAAAATTTGCTCTCGGGTGCAACCCCGACCTCAACCTCTACCTTTTTCTTTCCCTTTGTGCCTGTTACATGTGCTTTCTTCAGTGTCATTATAAAAATACCTCATTTTGTCTTATGTATCATGTAAGCTAAAACCCTAGCTCGAATCATATGCCCTATCTTGAAACTACGTGCCCTAGCTCCTTCTCAATGCTTCTGTTGCACTCAAACCCTTCACCAATGGGGACATAAGCCACTTCTGCCCACAAATATGCTCTCCACGTCTAGTTTCGTAGCTTTCTGCACCTTAATACGATTCATTTGGCTTGGTCACACTTAGCTTGCTTGAATACTTGTGATCGAAAAGGTAAAAATGAACTCGCATCATGTCCTTATATAAATTTTCAAAAAATTAGTGCATTTATTACTCCTTCACCTACCACCAATCCTCTCATTAATTGACCATTTTCCCAATTTTTGTGCGGTACATCTTCGCACCCCAGCTATAAATTTCTAGCATGCCTTCCTACCTTCTAGCTACAGAATTCTCTTCCATGTGCTTCCATGCATGAAGTACCTTGCTACTGTGCCCTCTTCTGGTAGTAGTTTCCACAACCACTGCTTACCTCACGTTACATTGTTCCTTCATTCATTTCCATCTATGGTCTTCTTTAGAAGCAATCTCCTTTCTAATAGCTCCTTTCCATACTTGAATAATACATGTAATAGTTTTTTCTCATGAGTACCCATTGTGTGAATAAAAAATAACCAAACCACCCCACACCAATGGTATGTGCAGTCCTCTGCGCATAAAAAAATACTTCAGATTGTAATTAGTTTCTAGCGTGAAAACACACTTATTATAAAAAACACCTATTGATTAGAGAACACTTAACATAACTCACACAAGGAGTCTACGTGGGAGAGAAAGCCAGGATTAAGGGCACAGAGGGATAGGAAGAACTCATGCACAAAGGGCAATTTTAGCTATTGGGAATGATTTTGAGCATGAAGACCTATTTTTAGAAGATAGCGTGCAGAACACACCAACGATGCAGAGACGTGCACACCACACAATGTCTATCTTAGAGGATCAGATCAAGCATTTTGTATGGAGATGAGCTAGGAATAGGATTATCACTTCAGTTAACTGTAAGAGGTCTATAGATAACACACTTGCATGTGTGGCTATACCTACAAACGACGCGTGGATATTAATATCATGTGGCCTATTTATGGAATAGATAAGTGGTGAAGGGCAAGTACCCACCCTATATATATGATATGAATCACATAGTAGTAAGAGATATGAGATATGTATGTGTGTGTGACAGAGAGATATACGATGGGATTATTGTATCAAATCCATATGCGCATTGGTATAAATTGACATTATTGTAAGGAGATTCTGTGTTTATTAATAGACGAAAGATATTGGATGAATCTAAGTGTCATTCCCATGTGTAATTTAGTAGTGTATGATATTGATTTAATCATGATTACTGTTTAAACTTGTTCTTTTATAGATCTGAATGTTGCATGCATGGTAGAATGGTGGATTAGTTATGGACATACATGTTTTTCCTTCATCATGCTAACATCCTGCTACAACAACCTTAAAGAGGGACTTGGTACCTTTGTGTGCTTCAGGTGAGTGCTCATTCTAGGATGAGTGATGTGCCAACATGACTAGGGGTGTTATCTGGTAAATTCGAGGCTTCATCATTGGTTCCATTTCTGGGACCTCTTTTTCAGTTGTTTTCAGGATGGTTTGCGATGAAGTCATACTGGTTAACTCTAGCAAGTATTAAGGAGTGGATACATGATCTAAAGGAAGAATATGCATGGTGGTTCAGTAGTGGATTTGAGTTTAATACACACACTTAGGTAGAACAGAATCTGTATGAAAGCCTATATGAGATATTTTTTGCAATCTTTCCAGTAGAACTATATGAGTGGCTTACTGCTTATGCATCTCAAGGGATTGGAGGTATCACACACTTATCTGGACACAGGAAGAATTTAAGGACCTTTATGAAACTGATTTGATCTGGACTCGTGTTGTGGATATGTGGTTTCATGGTGTTCTAAATAGTTATATTCTAAAATATTCAATTGCAACATATTCTTGTCTTGCCCGGAGGTAACTAAATTCTAGTTTTTACAGTATCCAGGAGGAGTATATCTACAAGGTCTTCCACCGGTGATCAAGATCTTGATGGTAACTTGGAATCTAGAAAGTAAACCGATGGCTAACTAAACTTCACCATGCACAAGAGTAGGAACATGTTTGGTGACAGATGGAAGACGTAACGATAGAGAGGCAGAGAGAGGAGAGGCAGATTAAGTATAATAAGACGTATGAGAGGGAGATAGAGAAGAAGCATTCTGTTGTAAAAAATATGGCATCGAGGAGAGAGATGGTTTGTGAAGGATTTATAGGTCACGTAGAAGATGCGGAGCTAGAGCATCAGGAACTCCCCCATCTTGGAAAACATTACTGAGATCCACCCTTTACCTCACACAGAAGTGTGTCAATAGAGACTACCTGGGCTGTGGGTGGGCACTTTAATCCACCTCATGACCTAGCTCTTGTGCTTGGTTTTCCAGTATCTAGTACGACAAATAACCATCAAGATAACTTGGGAAGTAGGAGAGTAGGAGTAAGTCAGGGAGCAATTACATCAATGGCAGGACAAACGACTTTAATGATATTTGGAGGAACATTCTTAGGCACATCATCCACATAGAATGTGAGCGTGCAAAATGTTGGATTCACCTCTAGAAGTGGAACAACCTCATAGAATATAGAGGTTCAATATAGTATTACTGTCAGAGCATAGGGGACTATATCTACAGGTCTTATTACAGCTACAGGTGGAGGATCAAGAGGTATAGGTGGTTCTAGAGGCAGAGGGAGCACAGGAGGTTCTGGATCAGGTGGTCAAGGGCCCCGCAACAACCACATAACATTTATATGGAAATGTATCTTCATCTTCTAGAGTATAGGGGTATAGAGGATGTTTCCAAACATGTGCATATGTGTGAAATCTTGTGGTGAGCTAAAGGGATCATGATTTTTGAGAATGTGTGAGACTTGCTGGATTATGGTGGGAGACATTGTATAAAGACTATAAAGAATATTGTAAGGCATGTGATCATTGTCAGTGCCTAGGAAAACTAGGGAAAATAGATGAGATGCCTTTGATACCAATTATTAGTGTTTAACCGTTTGAGAAATGGGCCATTGATTTTGTAGGACCTATTTCACATGCCACGTGAAGGATTGGATCACGCTATATCATTACTTGCATAGATTATCTCACACGGTGGGTAGAAGTAAGAAACACCTACGAAGGACTATACATCAGCTACAACAACTAGGTTTATATGGGAGAATGTTCTTACAAGATATGGATGTCCTTTAAGCTTGAAAAGTGATAGGGGCACACACTTTTTGAATGAGACAATCAGGATCCTATTAGATGAGTTTATGGTTGCACATCATAAAACCACACCCTACCATCCTCAGGAAAATGGAACTACTGAGGATTTCAAAAATATTTTGTGCTAGACTTTGACAAAAATTTTGATGTTGGAAGAAAGGATTGGGATAACAAAGTGTCAGCTGTTCTTTGGGCATATAGAACAACTTACAAGAGATTGAACAAAGCCACACCATTTCGATTGGTGTTTGGTGTAGAATCCATTCTCCATATAAAATTTATGTTACCTTCTTTGTGCATTGTGCACGCTGGAGGTCTAGATGATGAACAGGATTTAGAAGAGTGTATTGAGAAATTAATTCAACTAGATGAGTGATGAGCCATAGCACGATGGAGTTAGAAGCAGGAAAAATCTAGGTAGAAGGCATCG
This sequence comes from Taxus chinensis, assembly GCA_019776745.2. Taxonomy (NCBI): domain Eukaryota; kingdom Viridiplantae; phylum Streptophyta; class Pinopsida; order Cupressales; family Taxaceae; genus Taxus; species Taxus chinensis. Next base: position 727,742,168 of record CM034153.1, on the reverse strand, counting down.
CATGATAGAAACATAAGGGATAAGAAGTTTGAGATTGGAAAAATGGTACTTCTTTATGACTATAAGTTCCTGTGCATCCAGGAAAGCTCAAAGTACATTGGTTGGGGCCGTATGTCATCACTTACATATTTGAATCAGGTGCTTTCCAATTAGAAGCCCTTGATGGAACATGACTACCTGATTACTTTAACGGGAGTAGGTTGAAGCCCTACTATAAATAAGTCTCCTTGGTGTTTGTAATAAGGAAGTATTTCCATTTTTACATTTAGAATAGGTTTCCATTTTGTCAGTTTAGTTGTTATTTGTAATAAGCATGATTTTCATGCATGAAGCTAATTACTATATGACACATGTTTATGCACAGAGAACTGCACATAATTTTAGTGTGGGTGGTTGTATTTATCTAGGTAAAATACTATGGGAATTGAAAGGTGGAAGGAATAAGCTGCTACTGGTGTGCTTTAAGTCAAAAGAATATTTCTTCTCATAAGTGACCAAGGATGGAGATGAATGAAAGGACAGTATAACATGAGGTAAGCGAAGGCCATGATAATTACCAGGAAAAGGTATAGTGATTAGGTACTTAGGTGTAAGGGCACACACTGAAGAAAATTCTGTGACCAAAGGGTAGGGAGGCGTGCTAGAAGGTTGTAGCTGGGGCATGAAGATGTACCGCAAAGAATAAATGAATTTGGTAAATGAATGAGTGGATATTTTAACGGGTGAAGGAGTAATAAATGCATCAAAATTTGAAAAATTATATAAGGATGGGATGTGGATTCATTTTTACCATTGCGACTAATAGAATTTGAGGAAAGAACTAACTGTGAAGAGCCGAGTGATCGGGTTAAGGTGTGAAGGGTGTGAAACCAAATAGATATGTGTGAAAAGAAGCTTGGTTCCTCGGTGGTGAAGGGTTTGAGTGAAGTAGGGAGATAGAGAGGAGTTAGGGCATGAAGTTTCCACCTAGGGCACAATTGAATCAAGCTAGGGTTTGATTCGCTAGTTGTAGAGTTAAAGAGGATATGTTTGTAAGGTAAAAATGGCACCTAAGAAGACAGCTATAGTAGGAGAAAAAGGAAAGAAGAAGGTGGTTGTCGAGGAAGAAGAGATGGCACCTGAAAGTGATCTACTGCAAGCGCTATAAGAAGTATTGAAGAAATCAGACTAGGCTTTGAATATATGCACAACTCTGGAGGTGCTTATCAATATAAAGACCCTGGAAGAAAATAATGAGGTCCAAAGCAATGAAGGATGAGACATTGGGCTGGGCAGAAATATTGTCAATAGTTAAGCAGAAGCATGAGGCCTTGATAACAACACAAGAGCCACATAAGACTTAGCTGGAAGAGCTTGGGAAGCTCATTACACAGAAGATGTATCTTTTATAAGGAAGAATGACATCAATGTCTAGTGTTGTGTTGGTTCTGTAAAATGAAAAAAGGAGAGATTGCATGGGATGAGTTGGAGTCCATTGCTGTGGACATTTCAAAGAAAGCAGCACAAGCACTTGCTGAATGGAAAGCCTTGGAGGCTGACATAAAGGAGGAGTATCTAGAGTTGATACTTCAAATTGATACAGAGGAGGCTTCCTCATAGCCTCATAAAACTTCTTTATTTATCTACATTCTTTCATTTTTATTCTTTTTCCATCCTTCTATTCTTTACTTCAATTTTTGGAGATAACCATTATAGGGATGACAATGAGATTAGTGTGGGGTAATGTTGATTAGAGAACACTTGACAAAACTCACATAAGGAGTCCACACAAGAGAGAAAGCTAGGATCAAGGGTGTAGAGGGACAAGAAGAACCCGCACGTGGAGGGCAAGTTTAGCTGTTGGGACTTAGCTGATTTTTGCGCATGAAGACCTATTTTTAGAAGATGGCATGTAGAAACACACCAATGATGTAGAGACATGCACACCATGCATTGTCTATCTTTAGAGGAAAAGATCAAGCATTTTTCATGGAGATGAGCTAGGAAGAGGATCGTCACTTCAGTTAACTATAAGAGAAGTATATAGATAGCACACTTACATGTGTGGCTATACCTATAAAAAAGGCGCGTGGCTATCTACTTTGTAGTGAAACAAAAAGTTTGAGGCCACGATGGATAGGACCCTACAGCTTGAAAAGGTTTTAATGATAATGACTCAGGAGAGTATTTTCAATTGATGGAGACAAGATACACTTCTCATTGAAGGCCTAGATTAAGGACGTATCAACAGCCTTTGGATAAAGAGACCTTTACGAAATATAATGTTGCTATGGGAAGATGGATTCAATGAAGAGTTTGGCTCTTTCACGCTAAGAATAGTTGTTTTTGAATTCAATAAAAGGTGATGATCATGCTTTCAATCCTTTCTTTCCCCTTAGATATGTATTGTTTGTTATGCTTTCAATAAAGTTGTTAGGATGTTATTATTAGACCATACATTAATCACATTATTATGGGAGGCACGGACGTAGAATTCTTCGGATACTCGGGAAGCTGAGTTGCAGGGGTAAGTGCATTCTTCTTTGCTCAGATATTACCTTTTGTAGCACTCCCCCATTGAATTTATTTAACAGATAAATCAAAAACACAATTCTGATGCCCTATTACAGATATAAATCAATATATTATGTAACTGAGTGGGTGTTAATGAATAATAATGAGAAAATATACCGCATGTGTACATTTTATGGAAAGACACGTGGATTTGTGAGAAGGACAAGTGAATTATCATTCCTGCATGATTAGGACATGAGTTGTGGCGATACACTAAATCTTCCCATACAAACTAAGTGCCTTGTCATATCAATTTTTTTGTGGCCAACCTTGTTAGGAAAATACATGTTATGCTCCATGAGTATATTAAGTATAAAAAGTTATGGGAGTAACTTTTATCTTGTTATTTACATATGTTATCTCGTTTTTATAAAAACATATAACAATTATTTTGACTGGTGTTGTGTTTTCAATTTAACCCGTGAGGGTTTTATATTGGACCTACTTCCTATTTATAGGAAGTTAGTTTGATTTCATTTTTAACTATATAATAGCCTTCCAATTGTTGTAATATAAGATGCAAAGAGATTAATAGAAGATATTCTATTTGTCCTGTGCTAATTCGAGTTTGATCAATTTAAAGAAAACTTGCGTCAAACTCACTGCTAATTAAGAGCTTAAAAAAATTAATTCAAACTTCCAATGTAAAACTATTTCATGCAATTTTTCTTGTTACCTCTGTGCAAGCCTTCCACCATTGTTTTGAAGTTTCATTCAGCCGTGATTCACTATGGGGGTAGAAAAAAAAATCCAAACAAGATTATCCAGAGATGTTGCTTCGAAATGCTGCTATTTCTCAGGTATTTCATGATGCAGGATGGGTAGCTTAGTAGACTAATTAAGACCATCAAGGTTTTTGATGAGTATGTTTGGTTGATGAGTTCTGAGAACTTTAAGGCACCTGCTAATTGAATTGGGGTAAAAGAATTGAGATAAGTAGCTAAATTTTGTGCTAACCTATATGGCCTAATCGGATTTTGGCCTCAAAGTTGTGACTACTGCCCCCACACAAGGATTTAATATCACTATTTCATGAAGAAGGAGAAGCTCTTCCAAAAGTGATCCTTACTTCCTATGGTACTAAAAAAAGAATTAGGTGGGAGAGTTTTCGTAGTCTCTGGAATATTAGCTAAGTGGGTCAACACATATTTTATCTGTGACAGACAACCATCTATACTTAGAGGTGATGCACACTGAAGATCTTGACTTATCTAAAGAAGGGTCACAAAAACCCTAATAATTAGGGTTAATTTACAGAATATCTCACTAATTTGGTCATCAAGTGGGAAAAATACACAATGGGGGTGGGTAGAGCTTCCTTAAAGCACCCAAGACTTATCCCAATTAATCTGTTCACATTAAGATTTTTGAAGGCCTGAGAGGAAGATCAAAAAAAATGATGCAGGGGAGACTTAAAAATAAAATAAAATCAATAAGGAACCATCCCCCTAGTGTTCAACCTAATTCACGAGTCGACTCCTTGCCCTTCAAGATAAACTATGGAGAGAATCTTCTAGTAAGGATAACCCATCTTCTGTGTTGCAAGTTTCCAAATGTAAAAATACCCTACCAGTCCATTCTGCTATGATGTTGAGACCAAAAAGGTATTGTACCATACAAAGACCTGATTTTTCACACACATGAAATGTTCATGAGGATTATGATCCCATTTTGGAGGAGAAATATGAGGTTGGTACTTTGTCCATACCTATTGAATATTCGAAGGATGATAAATTCACAATAACAGTTGTTGTAAAACAATGCCTTGTCACTCATATTCTAGACATTCCTGAAACTCCAGAAACTGAGTCTAAAACTTTAGAAATCCTGTAGCATAGGAAATAATGACTATATCTCCATAAATTTTGCAATGGAGGTTGGTGCCAAGAACTGCATGGAGATGAAGTGCTAATGTGTTACCAAGATGAATTATCTCCTTGAAATAAAATTTGAATGGTATGGAAGAAACCAATTTGTCTTTAGAAACTGAATTTGCACAAAGAACTATAGAGAAGGTTAGAGAAATACTACTTCAAAGGTAGAAGTTAACAGTATCAAAAGACATATATTTAACCCAATTATTCTTAACCACATTATCTCTTCAAAATAAAGAATTAGTAAAAGAAAATAAAAATCTTAATGGAGAGATTGAGGCCAATACAAGTGAAAAGGAGTTAGAATCTATTTTGGATTCTATTTGTCCTATGGCCTGCAAACTTCTAGCCTATAGGAAACCTTCCTCTGTCTACAATATGTTTATTCAAGAAAAATTTATGATTGGTAATTGATGAGGATGTGGAGAGAGAACCCTATTAGGCCCCAAATGGAAATATTTTCCTAGAAAGCTATCAAAAGTGTACTCCTGAGATTCAAAATATTATGTGTGAATTTTACCTTCACAATATGTTGGTTAATAATGTTCCTAATTTCTTCATTAATTTATTTTTGGGGGATTTTCAGTTGAAGTATTTTCAGTCCTTGCTTAGAAACCAAATCATATGGAGTGAGTAAAAATAACTTTCAATCAGACAACTCGAAGCATAGGTTTATACATTAGGCCTACCCACCACAATGATGTGGCTATGAAGAAATTTTTTAGGTCTCTTTATTATCAGGATGACATAGGACAGAATACTTTAAAGTCTTTACAAAAATTGTGTGCAGGATTTTGAGGTCTATAATCAACAACATTTTGGTGAGGCACTCCAATCTTGTGATAAATGGTGGGATACATTTATCCTACCTTTGAAATGAAGGGAAGTGATATCCCCCCAAACCTCAGTTGGAGCATGAGAGGGGGAGATGCACTTATTGAAATTGTCTGGAAATCATCAAAAAAATGAAAAAGAATACAATGATGAGTGGGTTGGAATACAAGTGAGACCACCCCTTCTCTTGATTCCATGACTACTTGGCAGAATAATGCTACCCAATCACATGATAGCTTCACAACATGGGTATATGTTATTTCAAACACCCAGGGGTGTAAGGGAACAAGAAATAGTATATAGATCAATTTGAAGAATATGACATGGTACAACAGCTTGGCCAGAGAGTAGGGAAAATAGAGTTTGCATAGGGACATGTAAAAGGTAAAGTGTAGGGGAGATGATGAGTGCATAAATTGATCTATTATATCATCTATATGGCTATTTATTTATTCCTAAAATGCTAATTTATGTTTGGGTGATTTTTTATATAGTTATATCCTAGGAAGGTTAATTGCATTTCTCTTGTTTTTTTCATGAAAACTGTTGACTACAAAAATTACCTTTTAATCACCTCTGTGAGTAAATGTGGTGACATGTGTAGGATAATAGTGAGCATTTACTACCAATTTTGGAAATTTCAATCAAGGAGGCCAAGTATTTAGCCATCATACCATCATGGATGACTTTCCCATAACTAGCCTACAAACTCGAATCCTGTTTTCGACATTATCATAGGATTTCAATTAAATTTAATGAGGTTGTTAGTGGATGAATTTGGTGCCTATAATCATGGCATGTTTTGTACCTAACTATGTCTATAAGGACACATTATTGAGAAAAAATTTTAATTAGTTGATAATAGATGTTTACAGTAAAATTGATGCTAGTACTTACTTTTGTATTTAGTTGATAATAGTAGTTTAATAGTCTACTAGTCAGTACTTAATTTCATATTATGTTAAACATGTATCATAAATTATTTGAATAAATATAATTGATTTTGTTTTGAATATCATCTAGCGTTAAGAATACCTCCATCTGAAGGAAAAGTAAGGGCCCACTCGACCAAGGAAATTGGAGGATTTATGTTTCATGCATGCTCATGATTTCTAATAAGTTAAAGTTTAAATGATTTGATTTGAATGTTTATCTGGATGTAGTTATCTATTTAAATGTAGTTACTTATTTCCTTGCTTCAAGCATCTTTCAATTCTATTATTTCAATTCAGTATGTGTGTGTTATTTCAATTTGGTGTGTGCATTTTGATTCCAGTTAAATTATTTCCTTTGAATGCATTTTTATATCAGTAATGTTGTTTCAGTAGTTTAGCATTGCATTTCCATAGACTAGAGGGAAAAAAGGGGAACCACACTAACTGAAACCCCCCAAAGAAAATAACCACAAAAAAATTGAGTTGTATAATAATTCATTGCATATCACCTAGGACACACAACCATGGTTTTAATCAAAGGATTTATGGCATTCATCATCCCATTTGAATGAAACATCCTTCTTGAGAAGATGATGAAATGGTTGATAGCGGTCGGAAAGTTGCAAGATGAAACGATGAATGGATTGCAACTTACCTTGCAGGCTGAAAAGTTGATGAAGATTAGTAGGTGGAGGAATTTCTAGAATAGCCTTTACTTTAGCGATATCAACCTCTATGCCATGCAAATAAATGATAAAACCAAGGATTTTCCTAAAAGTACTGCAAATGCACACTTCTTTGGTTGAAAATGAACACAATACTTGATGAGGTGGTCAAAGATGACCTTAAGGATGGTCAGGTGCTCAGCTCGATGTTTATATTTGGCAAGAAGATAATCTACGTAATCTTCTAATATGTGATGCATGATGTCATGGAAGATGTAAGTCATGGCTTGTTGGTATGTAGTGCCAGAATTTTTAAGGCCAAAAGGCATGACTCGATAGCAGACGGTCCCCCAAGGGGTGATGAAGGTGTTGGTATCCAGATTTAATCTCCTTCACAACTTGAATAGCTTCATGAACTTGAACAAGACACTTAAGGATAGATAGATGGTTTGTATGTCATTTGTAGCTGGGGAGAACACATATCTGCTTGTTTGCATTCAAGATTTGAGGGAGTGAATAGCACCTTCATAAGGGTTTTGATCTAACCCTCACTATTTTAGGTTGTGCCTATCAACCAAGGCAAGAGAACCTATATTGCAGCCCCTATATGGTAAGGAGATGGATATATCCTTGTATTTTGCGTATGATGTGGAGGAGGCTTTGTGAAAACATGATCAAATATCCATTATCCAAACTCAAAGGATTTTTCACTACTAAATGATGAAAATGTTTTCAAAACAGAGCTAGAGTTATTAAAGACATGATAAAACCCTAATCATCTTTGTGCATTTTTTTGAAAGGATTGAAATATTTTATGGACACACAATGCATATACAGGGGTATTGTAGGTAGGATGAGTTAGTTTAAAATGAAATTCTGATGAGAGATGTTGGGACAAGAGTAGTTAGGAGTCATCACCTTCTTTGGGAAACCTTGCAAAAGAATTACAACACCTAAACAACAGAGATATTTCAATGAATTTGAAGTGCTCTTTCAACCAGGATGTGTGCACATATGGATGCCCAACTCTGCACTATTCCATAAAAACTTTGATAACCTACCACAAAGGCTTAAATCAAAATATCAATAAAGCATTCAGAACCCCTTGTTAGATCATGACCTAAGGTACACCCAAAGGTTTACAAACACCCTCAATTTACAAGGAAGGTAAGATGAATTTAAATCTGTTTATCTCCACTCAAATGAATGCTCTTCTGAATGGAAGATTACAGATGCCTTCAAAACCTCTACAAGAAATGAGACCGTGCATGACCAATAAAGATCCCAAGCACAAGATTGCAACATGAGCATGAAACACAAATTGAAAACATACTGAAATACAAGTGTATGCAAGCTTTGCCAAGAGATGAAACCAGTTAATCCAAGAATTTGATCAAATACATCAGCAAGGGAATGTTATTTAGACAATCTCAAAGCTTGTTGATGGCTTTACTGCTGAAACCAACTCAACATGATGAACATTTGATGCAAACTGGAATCAAAAATAGCTCTCAAGTAGTTTCTCCAAAAGGAAATGGACTTCTTCTAGTTTTCTCTGTGAAAATTCTTCTCTCCTCTTCACAAAATTCTCAACAGACCCTTCAAAAATGCCTCCAAATTACATAATATACCCTATGCCAACTTGGATCCTTCCATCCCAAGTAAAGAATATGCCAAAGGGATCAAATTTGTTACAAAACCCTATCCATTTGATGAAAAATGATATAAAACTGTGAAACAGCTCACCAAATGCCAAAGACGCACAAATATTTTAAAATATTACATGAACTCAGATCCTTATCCATCCCAGGGTCATGATTTTGGCATTCCACCATGCCAGCATGCATTTGCAATCATTTTTCACCTTTTTCCCTCACCATTTTTAAATCTACAACTTTTCATTTTTTACCTTTCACGTTTTTTCACGGGTCGAGGGAAAAATTTCATCAAAAAATATCATAGGGAAGAAAATAAGCTCAAAAAAATGGTGCCATTGTGTTCAGAAGGCTGAAAGGATGCAGAATCATATAAAATTTCATGTGATTTGATGTAAAAATGACAATTCCACACTTCTTGGAGCATCCATGGCGCCCAAAAATGAAAATGCACAGCAACCGTTGATTAAAATCAACTTTAAAATTCCACCCTCCATGTGTCTTGATGAGATTCATAATGCGGACTAAGAAATATCTTCTTTGACTCTCGGATAAAGTGGACACGTGTCCAAATACCATTGGACCGAGCCTCCAACCTCAAAAAATGTGTTTTGAACCTTTTCTGATCTTGGGAAAAATTTGAAAATTTTCCCTGCGAGCCCCTGGATGTGCCACATGTCCTTCTGTGGGCTTTGTTGAAAACCGTGGGCCAAAATGACAAATTTTCTCCCTTTTTGAGAAAAGGAAAATTTCTTCAAAAACCCCCGCGGGCCCGAACACCCACTATCTCCTCTGCCACATGGTGGTTTCCCATTCGCTGCAGAGCCGACCCTGCCAATTCTTCCCTCATTCCTCTACGAGCACAAAACTTCATGCAGGCCCGAGCACTCCTTTTTACCTTTTGAAATGTACCACGTGTCTCTGTCCTATTAGATGTGGAGACGACCCTCCAAATTTTTCCGCGGGTTTATTTTTCACCTTGAGATTTTTCGCTAAAATTTTGCAAAATTTTCAACTTCCTCTCCGCACTCCCAACCTCCGCCAAATTTAGGACACGTGTCCTATTTTCATTGGTGGCAGGAGCTTGGCCCCAAAATTTTCTTTTTACCTTGTGAAGTGAAGTTTAAAAACTTCAAATTTCTCCAAACCTCCACCCCTCCAATTCATCCCCATACACACGTGTCATTTTGCTATTTGATGCGGGCCTCTAGGTCGAAATGTTTCCTTTGGCATTTTGAAGCCAAAAACCTCAAAAATATTCCAACCATTCACCTTTCCGATTGACTCCCTGGACACGTGTCGCCCTTCCATTGGGTGCGGGCCCTCGGAGCAAACTTTAACATTGAGAACTTTTCAAAAATGAAGAAAAAGTTTAAGTGACCGCCATCACCCTCTGGTTCATCTGACCAATCAGATCACACCACATAGGCATACTACTATAGCATACACGGGGCCGTGGAGAAAAATTTTCCTTTGACAATTTTTCAAAAATAACAACTTACAATATTTTTGTGACCACTCCCGACCAATAGAAAGCTACCACGTTAGCATAAACATTGCAATGATAAATTTGACAGGTAGAACATGCCCGTATGCCCGTCAAAATGTAAAAAAATGCAGGGGATGCTTCTGAAATCAAATTTTATCACAAGGTGGATTTTTCATTTTAAACCAACTGAATCATTTTTTGACATCATTTGTGACCTTGGGATTGAGGAAACATTTGCATGAATTCAGGATTTGATAAATTTCAATTTTTTTACATGATTTGGTAATGGAAGAGACGACACAGCCCAAAAAAAATGAAATATTAGGGCACGAATGGGGGAAACCTAGATTTTGCTTCAATTTAGGGGAAAATGACAATATTGAGGGTAGTTTGAAAGGATCCAACTAAAAAAATGAGTTACAGATCACCAGCTCGAGCCAAAAAGACGTCTTGCAGCAAAAATGAAGCATGGAAATTAAGGCAACATGTGAAAACCCAGAAATTGCACCAACATTGGCTCCTGCTTGCGGATGGGCACTCCCAATGAGTGCTACAAGATCAAAATGTAGAGCAAGTGCCAGAAATCCATTGGGCAAGGAGTCAAAACAAGCAGAGTAGCCCAAAAAACTAGAATTTTCACCAAAAAAGGACCGAGAAAACTAGACCGACAATGGTTACCAAGGACAAAAGGGCAAACCACAAGCCAACAACAGCAAGAAAAAGGAAAAGATAAAACAAAAACAAGGGCTATACAAAATGTACAACTTGTGCATACCTCACATGGGGATTTAATCCAAGAAATGTTTTAAATGTATGCCATTAATAGGTAGCTCCAGCAAATCCCCTTCCAAATCCCTGAGAAAAAATGTATTTTCTCCAATCCTGATATCAACGGCATAAGGGCCCATCCATAGAGCATCAAACTTTCCATGCTTGCCATTGTCTTCATGCTTACTATCCCACAGCAAAACTAGATCTCCAACACTGAAATCCCTAAGGGTGACCTTCTTATCAAACAAATTCTTCAATTTCTCCCTAAACCTGGCATGCCTTTGATGAGAAGCTCTCCTTTCTTCATCCAACTCAATGCTCTGATTGATTCTTGATTCATATGGGCCATGTTCTTGATCTTCCAATTGCTGAGTAAACTAAAAAGTGGATAATTGCAGGTGTAATGGCAGCAAAGCCTAAGTTCCATACACCAGTTTAAATGGACTTTTACCAGTTGCTCTTTTTGGAGTTATCCTATTAGCCCAAACTGTAAATTTCAACTGTTCTCCCCACTTCTTTTTGTTGATTTCCAAGGTTCTTCTAATGATCTTGAGCAATTTTTTGTTACTTGATTCAGCTTGCCCATTCCCTTGTGGGTTGTAGTTTGAAGAATAGGTCATATTTATCCCATATTCATTACACATTGCCATCAAATGCTTGGCTCTAAAACACATAGCATTATTAGACACAATCTTAACTGAAACCCCAAATCTACATATGATATGATTCAGCAAGAAATCCATTACCACTTGGTGTGTTGCCTTTCTAGATGGAATTGCCTCAACCCATTTTGTAAAATAATCAGTTGCTACAAGGATCCATTTGTAACCAGCACTAGAAGGATCTAAAATCTCACCAATAAAATCCATTCCCCATTGTTTGAAAGGAGCTTCAATTGATACAAGTTGTAAAGGAAGGGAGCCTGAAGTTTTCAATCTTCCTGAAAAATGTTGGCAACTATCACACCCTCTAATGAACCAGCTTGTGTCTTTAAAAAGAGTTGGCCACCAATAACCAGCTCTTAAAATCTTATGTGCTATCACTCTCCCAAAAAAATTTCCTCCACAAATTCCACCATGGAAATCAGCAATCAACTTAGGAGCTTCATCTTCAGTTATGCATTTCAAGAGGACACCTTCAGGGTTCTTCCAAGCCAGCCCAAGGTCCGTTATGACATATTTCTAAGAAGCTAGCTTGAGGGCTCTTTTTTTATTTTTATTTAAGTGACTGGGACAGCATAGGTGCTTGAGGTAATAGACCACATCCTTGTACCACTCAGAATTCATCAATTTGTCAAGGAGATCTGCCCTTTCTTCCCCTAGTTGATTCACTTCTACATTCTACAAATTACTCTCATCCATGAGTTTGGCAAGACCTAACCCTCTTACCAGCTTTGTTGTTTGGATATCCATATCATACTCTTGTAATTTGTTAACCCATCTACATCTCTTGCTTGATATCTCCATGTCAGATAAGATGTCTTTAACCATGGTGTGGGGAGCATAAGAAATAACCTTTGAACTCAAAATGTAGGGCCTGAAAATCCTTGTTGCTTTTACTAATGCAAATGCTTGTTTCTCCATAATTGTGTACCTCAATTCAACTGCTTGTAAAGCCTTGCTAAAGAAAGCAATAGGCCTCTCAACTCGATTTTCATCCTTTTGTAACAAAACCAAATCAATAGTAAATTCAGATGCAAAAGAGAAGATTTGGAAAGGCATCTTATAGTTTGGAGCTACCAAAATGGGTGCATGCTTGAGTGCATCCTTTATTCCTTCAAAAGCTTGGATGACAGCCTTTTCCCACTTAATAACTTGATCCTTTCTTAGCATGCTTGTGATTGGGAGAGTTATCTCAGCAAAATTAGAAACAAACCTTCTAATGAAATTTATTTGGCCAAAGAAAGATTGGATACCTTTCTTGGTTCTTGGAATCGGCACCTTGCTGATTGCTTCCACTCTCTCAGGGTCTATCATAACACCTTCTTTAGATACAATATGTCCCAGCAACTTGGCATTTTGCACACCAAAATGAAACTTCTTTGGATTAAGTGAAATGCCATACTCTCTACATCTCATTAACATCTTCTCTAAGTGTTGCAGATGGTCTGCTCACTGCCTTGAAAAAACAGTCACATCATCTTGGTAAAATGCAATAAATTCATTGATATAACCAACAAAGGCAACATCCGTTGCCCTCTAAAAAGTAGCACCAGCATTCATCAATCTAAAAGGCATCCTCACAAAAACATAAGTCCCCCAAGGAGTGGTGAAGGTTGTCTTAAGTCTTTCTGATTCTTTGACAACTACTTGATTGTATCTGGAGAAACCATCCAAAGTAGAAAGCATTTCTGACCCTGTTACAAGCTGCAACATATTCTCCATGTTTGGCAAAGGATAGTTGTCCTTCATATATGCTTTTCTTAGATTCCTAAAATCCACACAAAGTTTGATATCTCTGTTCTTATTTCTAACTGGCACAAGGTTGGCAACCCAAGAAGAGTATCTAGTAGGCTGAATGATGCCACCATCTCTCAATTTTTTCAATTCTTCTTGCATTTTCATGGAAAGTAGTGGTTTAATAGGCCTTTGTTTTTGTCTAAATGGCTTGGTTTTAGCCTCAAGAGGGATCTCATGCTGAAATAAATCTTCTCTATATGCCTTCAGCTGTAAATAAGACCAGGCAAGGAAGTCTTGATACTTCTTTAAAAGTTGGACGCAAGCCCTCAGAGAAAACTTTAACATTGAGAACTTTTTCAAAAATGAAGAAAAATTTTAAGTGACCCCCATCACCCGCCAGTTCATCTGACCAATCAAATCATGCCATGTAGGCATACTACTATAGCATACGCGGGGTCGTGAAGAAAACTTTTCCTTTGACAATTTTTCAAAAATAACAACTTACAATATTTTTACGACCACTCTCGGCATATAGAAAGCTGCCACGTTAGCATAAATGTTGTAATGATAAATTTTACGGGTAGAACATGCCCGTATGCCCATCAAAATGTGAAAAAACGTAGTGGATGCTTCTGAAATTGAATTTTTTCACAAGGAAGGTGGATTTTTCATTTTAAACCAACTGAATCATTTTTTGACATCATTTGCGACCTTGGGATTGGGGAAACATTTCCACAAATTCAAGATTTGATCAATTTCGATTTTTTTGCACGATTTAGCTATGGAAGAGATGGCACAGCCCAAAAAAAATGAAATATTAGGGCACGAATGGGGGAAACGTAGATTTTTCTTCAATTTAGGGAAAAATGACAATATTGAGGGAAGTTTTAAAGGATCTAACTGAAAAAATGAGTTGCAGATCACCAGCTCGAGCCGAAAAGACATCTTGGAGCAAAAATGAAGCATGGAAATTAAGGCAATGTGTGCAAACCCAGAAATTACACCAACAGAAGGTAGTCTTGTGTTGATCTTCTTAAGTAAGTAATATTTGATTGTAACCTGAGAAATTGTCCGTGAGTGATAGAATTTCATGGCCGGTGGTAAGATCAACAAGTTGGTCAATGCCTGGTGGGGGAAAATCATCTTTGGGACAAGCTAGGTTGAGGTCATAGAAGTCCATGCAAATACAGAGTCCCGCTGTCACCTTTGTGACAGGAACGATTTTGGCAATCCATTGGGGATAGTCAATGGGTAGGATGAAGGAAACTAAGAGAATACGCTGAAGCTCTTCTTTGACCAGAAGAGAAATGTGAGGATGCATTTTCCACAGCTTTTGTTTGATGGATTTGGCATCAATAATGGTTACGATATTGTGGACCAAGATTTTTGGGTCAATACCGGGCATATCGGCATAGGACCAAGTAGAAGAATTATTATGGTCCCAAAGGAAAGCAGTGAAAGCTTCCTACTCAATAGCATCTAAAGATTGGCCTATCTTTAGAATGTTCAGGTCATCCTGAGTGTTAATGTTGATTTCAATGGTCGATTCGTTCAACATGGTTTGCATCTCAGAAGGTAACGACTGGTGAATATAAGAATCTTTCACACCAAGGTAGGTGAGGATGGACTCAACATCCTGACATTGAATGACATTAATAGAAGGTTTATCATTATCGATCATGTCAGGATATAGGAATGGGAGAGAAGAGGGAGCCTCACCATCGCATTGATAGGTTAGAGGTCCTAGGGAAATTGTGTTTATGAAAAAAAAAATTAGGAGGAATAGATTCGAGATCTATGGACTCTTTGGGTGAAGATGGTGGCATGGGTGAATGAGGTGGAGAAGGGTTATCTTCCTCGATGAGGTCAACGCGAGCCTTCTTAGGAGGTAGTGTGTCAAAGCCAATGTCACTACGTTTATTGTGTTTATAGGTGGTATATGAGATGACAGTATGGCAGCCCTATTCATAAAAACCAAAGCCAAAATGCTTTCCATGTACAATGGTGGAGGAAAGTATGAGAGAAGCGGCTGTTAGTAAGGGAGTGTAAGTCAGATGAAAATGGTCATGTTTGGGATGGAGGTTTGGGTGAATAAGTGGAAATATCAAGTCCCCCATACATTAGATTAGTGCGAAGGTGGGGAGGACCATAAGTAAAAACCTCGCCTATGCGATAGTCATAACTAGGGTGTCGACGCAGGTTCATATACTCTTTTGGAGTGAGGAATGTGTCGATATTGTATAGGTGGTACTCCCCTAAAGTGAGGTGTTGAAAAAAACTTTCTAAGGGATCAGTAGTCGATATGTGGGTAGCAAGGATAGATGACTCGTAAGATGATTGGGAAGTAGGTGAGTCAGGTGTAGAGGCTACGACGAAAATAGGAATAGCAGGGTTAGATGTGGGAGAGGCAGTGGCAGACTTAGTGGATGGGCTTGTGGATGAAGGTGAGGTGGGGGTATTGGTAGATGCCTTGACTAGTACAAGCACATCATTGGGCCGGTACAACATGTTACAGGTATTGAAAGGTGATGGTTCAGTTGGGATGGTGTAGTTATGTCCTTCGGTTTCAAGTTTGAGGCAGCAGTGTAAAGTCTAAGGGACACAACCCATGACATGGATCCAAGGTTGGCCAAGCAATAGATTATACTAAAACTCCCCTTCTAGGACATAGAATAGTTATGGGATAGTGCAAGGACCTATGAGGACATGGAGAATGACAGTACCCAGGGTAGAGGTCATGGCGTCATTGAAGGAGTGCAACATAAGTTGGTTACCATGCATGCAATTGATAGGTATACGCATTTGGTTATACGCATGGGAGGAGATGATGTTAATACTAGCACCACCATTGACCATAATGTGTTGTATGCATATATTATCGATATAGATGGAGATGAAAAGAGTGGGATTGAGGTCATCAGACTAGAAGGGAGCGATCTCTTCATCTGAAAAGCTGAGGGTGGCTACTTGGTGAGTAGGTGAAGGTATAGAGGAAGGAGACAACTTAGTGAGAGAGGATACGTGATGAGGGGTAATGATAGAGGCTATAGACGTTGGGTCATTTGGTAAAACCTTAATAGATTGAAGGACCTCCATAAGGGCTTGACAATGTGACTTAGAGGTTTGGATGAGGTCATATAAAGACATTTTTAGGGAGGACTAGTGCAATTATTTTAGCATTGTGCAATTTTCTTTAGGAGGACATAATTGGATAAGAGTGGTTTTTAAATCCTTGCAGTTCTCTACATCATGTCCTGGCACACAATGGTAGGCACAAATTTTAGTTTCGTCAAACCCTTTTAGTTTGGGTTTGAGAGGGTCGTAACGTCTAAGAGGTGGTAATGTGATGATAGAGGTTTTGAGGAGGTTGTCTAGGATAATGGCATATGACCCCACCAACAGACAATAGTGTGAGGTGAGTGTGGGCTTGGGTGGAATAATGGGTGATTACGATGTGAGAGGTGTCACAGGTGAGGGGTCTTGAAGAGGGGTAGGCAAGACCATTGGTTTGGGGAGTGGTACCATCTTAGGTTTTGGTTTCTCCTTCTTGGGTAAATGAGCAACGGATTAACTGGTAATGGGGGGAACAATAGATCTAACTACTTCAATGGAGGGCATTGGTATTTTAAATTTCTATTGAACTTCCTTAGGTAAAGGTGACAAAAGAGTATGTGACATAGATGGAAATGCAGATGGTGGAAGGGCTCGAGTTACCCATGGGGATAATCATGGTATAGTAGCGGTCGCTAACAGAGATCGTGTGGAAGGTGTGAGTGGAAGAGAGGAGAGTGTCATATGTAGTGAAGAAGTTATGGAAGGTAGTGGTGGTATGGGTGGTAAGAAGGTTATGGGTGGCGATAGGGGGTTGTGTGGATCACTTGGGTATATTAGAGGGCCATGTTGAAGAGGTGGGTTGTTGTGTTCTTAGTTTACCAGTGGAAGAAGGTTGTTTGGCTAGGGTTTAGGGGTGAGGTCCTAGGATGGATGGAAGGGGTGAAGATGACAACAGTGTGGTAGGAGAGGTTGGTGTATGAGGCCTAGAAGGTTGGGTCTTCCTTTTAGGAGTAGGAATGATTTTAGTGTTGGTTTGGGAAGATGTGAATAAATTCAATTTGATAGGTGGATGAGTAAGGTTTAATGTCAGAATGACCCCTAAGGTAGCAATGGGTTTAGGTAAGGGAGATGATATAGGTGTGGGTAGTTGTTTGGGTATAGGTGTGCATTGGGTTGCGGGAAGAGGTACATGACATAGAAGGTGTTCCAATAGACATGGTTATGTTTTTTTTGGTTTCTTGAAACACTTTTGGATAGATTGTGGAGGTGTCGATAAGTGACAACTACATTTGGGTTGAAGCAGGAAGTAGAAGACATCCCCAAAGTAAGGCTCTATTGATGCATCCTAGAATTACCAGATAACACCCTAGTCGTGATGGCACATCACTTAGCCTAGATTGAGCACTCACCTGAAGCATGCAAAGGTACCAACTCCCTCTTTAGGGTTGTTATAGCAAGATGTTAGTGTGATGAAGAAAGAAACATATATGTCCATAACTAATCCACCATTCTACCATGCATGCTACATTCAAATCTATGAAAGAACAAGCTTAAACAGTAATCATGATTGAATCAATAACATGCACTACTCAATTACACACAAGAATGAAACTTAGATTCATCCAATATCTTCCATCTATTAATAAACATAGAAGATCCTTACAATAATTTCTATTTATACCAATGCGCACATGGATCTGATACAGGTAATCCACTCATATGGGCATACCTCTATACCTTCATATATTCATCTCTCCTTGTGTGTGTATTTTACTATGTACTTCATATCATATATATATGGTGGGTAATTACCCTTCACCACTTATCTATTCTAGAAATATGCCACATACTATTAATAGCCACGCATCACTTACAGGCATAGCCACACATACAAGTGTGCTATCTATAGACCTCTTACAGTTAACTGAAGTGACAATCCTATTCCTAGCTCATCTCCATGAAAAATGTTTGATCCGATCCTCTAAAGATAGAAAATATGTGGCACGCACATCCCTACATCATTGGTGTATTCTGCACGCCATCTTCTAAAAATAGGTCTTCATGCTCAAAATTGGCTAAATCTTGAATGTTGAACTTGCCCTTCACACATATGTTCTTCGTGTCCATTCACACCCTTAAACCTATCATTCTCTCTTGTGCATCCTTATGTGAATTATGTCAAGTGTTATTTGATCAACATTACCCCACACTAATCATATTATCACCCCGACAATGGGTATCTTCAAAAATTGTAGTAAAGAGTATGGAATGGAAAGAATAATAAAGAATGTAGATGAATAAAGAATGTTTTAAGAGGTAGCATCCTCTATAGATCCTTTCTGTTCAAATTCTACAATGTGTGAAGCAAACCCTAGTTCGATTCAGCATGCCCTAGGTGAAATTTTGTGCCCCTAACTCATCTTTGTCACCTTGCTTCGCTCAAATCCTTCACAACTGGGGACACAAGCTTCTTTTACACATAGATCTCTTCATCACAACTAGTTACACACCTCTCGCACTTGGATTATTTCAAATACTCTTACTCTCAACAGTAAAAATGAATCTACATCCCATCCTTATATATATTTTTCAAATTTTGATGCATTTATTGCTCCTTCACCTACCAAATATCCACTCATTCATTGACCAAATTTGTTCATTCTGCACGGTACATCTTCGTGTCCCAACTATAACCTTCTAGCATGCCTCCCTACCCTATGGTCACAAACTTCTCTTTAGCACATGCCCTTGCACCTGAGTTTCTCATCATTGTACCTTCTCCTGGTAGTTATCATGGCCTCACTTGCCTCGCATTATACTATTCTTTCTTTCATCTCCATCCTTGGTCACTTGTGAGAAGCAATCTTTCTTTGACTTTAAAGCACACCCATAGCAGCTTATTCCTTTATCCTTTCAATTCCCACTATCTTGTACCTAGATATAAACAACCACCCCACACTAACAGTATGTGCAGTCCTCTACGCATAAACCTTCTTCACATAGTAAGTAGCTTCATAGCACAAGTACACTTATTACACAAGAACAACAACTAAATTGACAAAGCATAATGATAATAAAGGAAATATATAATTGAAAACCTAATCTAAATGGAAATACTACCTTATTACAAACACCAAGAAGACTTATTTATAGTAGGGCTTCAACCTATGCCCGTTGAAGTAACCGGGTAGTCATGTTTTGTCAAGTGCTTCTAATTGGCAAGCACCTATGTCAAGTATGTGAGTGATTACATATGGCCCCAACCAATGTACTTTGAGCTTTCCTAGATGGCGCAAGAACTTAGATTCATAAAGAAGTACCATTTTCCAAATCTCAAACTTACTATCCCTTATGTTTTTATCATGCCATGCTTTATGTCTAGCCTTTTCTTGCTTCTGACTCCATCATGTTATGGCTCATTGCTCATCCAGTTGAATCATATTCTCAATACACTCTTCTAAATCCTGCTCATCAACTAGACCTCCAGTGCGCATAATGTGCAAAGAAGGTAGCATAAATTCTATAGGGAGAACGACTTTTGCACCAAACACCAACTGAAACAGTGTGGCTTTGTTCAATCTCTTATAAGTTTTTCTATATGCCCAAAGAACAACTGACACTTTGTCATCCCAATCCTTTCTTCCAACATCACAATTTTTTGTCAAATTCTAGTTCAAAATTTTGTTAAAATCCTCAATAGCTCCATTTTCCTTAGGATGGTAGGGTGTGGTTGTATGGTGTGCAACCATAAACTCATCTAATAGAATAATGATTGTCTCATTCAAAAAGTGTATAGGACATCCATATCTTGTAAAAACATTCTCCCATAGAAACCTAGCTATTGTAGCTACTGTAAAATCCTTCATAGGTGCTTCTTCTTCCCACCATGTGAGATAATCTGTGCAAGTAATGATACAACGTGATCCAGTCTTGTGCATGGCTGGCGATATAGGTCCTACAAATTTAATGGCTCATTTTTCAAATGGTTCAACACTAGTAATTGGTCTCAAATTCATCTCATCTCTATTCCCTAGTTTACCTAGATGCTGACAATCGTCACACGCTTTGCAATACACCTTACAATCTTTATATAGTTTCTCCCACCATAATCCAAAAAGTAGGATCTTTCGGGAAGTCGCATCACCTGCATAATGGTCTCCTGTAATACCACCATGGGCTTCTTCCATAATATCCTTGTGCCCATTCTCTAATACATAGTGGCGTAATACTTCATCTCTGCCTAACTTGTAGAGGTTGCCACTAATTAACATAAATAGTGCCACACGTATAGTAAGTTGTTTCTTTTCTTGTAGGGTAGAGTACAATTTATGCACACAGAGTGAAGGTGGTAATGCTTCATGTCCCACTGTCCAAAGTCTCTCACACTGCTGAATGTGATGTTGAATAGGTTGATCACCATGATAGGTGCAGATCTACATAGGTGCATTATTCCTTACAAGTCTAACAAATAAGGTGATTCCAATCTCTTCCCATCCTATAATATTATCTATGTGGACTACCCACCAACTCCTTGTTGTCCCGCGCAAGGTATATACTAACATTTCTCTTCTCTTAATTTTATCTGTCCACTGTGTTTCCATGGCTTTCAAAAAATATAGGAAGATCTTCTACCCCTATATACCAAGGTACGGTGTTACCTATCCATCGAACCAAACAAAGTAAATTCTTGCATGCAACTACACTTTTTACCTCACACCCTACTAGATAATATGTACCATGAGCCCAATTATCACAAGCAATACTCATAGTATCACCAATAAAATGAGAATCCTCCCACTGTAGGATGCCTTCTTTTGATGGCTCATTGACCTCTGGGTCCTGAATAGCACGTACATAAATTCTATTTAAGTCCTCCTCACTTAGAGGCTCAACATATAGTGTAGACTTCCCATATATTAGATGTATCACAACTATTTCCTCCTTGTTCTCAAAGCTTATATACCCCTTATTTAATCTCAAGTTAGCATTATTTGCATAACAACAAGGGCATCTAAGAACGGCTGGAAAATTGTCTATTTCTTCAAGTGCTAATACCTCAAAATCCCTAGTGAACTTGGCCCCTTGTATGGTTATAGATGCATCCTTCAAAACTCCTATGGGGGTGGCCTTAGTCCTATTTGACATAAAAAAACACATTAGATGATGGCTGCAATGGAGGCCTCCCCATTTGTACCCATGCATCTAATGTAAGAAAATTTACTTTCACACCTATATCAATCAAAATATTACTCAACAGTTATCCATCTACAACTACATTAAGAGTAATTTCCTTTTCATATTCAATGTTATCAAGGGGACTATTTACATGCAGAATTTTTTGTCCTATCTCAATACTTACACGCGGAGTGTTCCCTTTTAGCCATCTTCCCAATAGTGGAATAATGTTCTCCTGTGCAAAATTTTACATACTTCTCTTAGATCATCGATATCAGTTTGGACTGTCTCCAATGCTTTCTTCTGCTCCTTGAGGTACTGTATCTCACCCTGAAGATTCCTGAGCACTTTCATGGTATCCTGGTAAACTTCCTTCTAATGAGTAGGATCTGGGTACCTTGCATGTAAAACCTCCTCCTTGGTGATCGTAGGCTTTTGGTGGAATGCCTCTCTTGCACGTGTCACTTCATCTCATGTAGTAATCTTCACATTTAATGCCTTAGGTCCTGGTGTTATTTTGGGCATCCACTAATATTCTATCGTGCACTAGATTCTAACCATCATAGCACCTTTTGTTTTCTTACTTATGCTACTTACTCAGATGCGCATATAAGTCCAAGAATTATTCATAGCTATGGTTCTTTCCATAGAAAGAACATGTAATATTCTAAGGACATTCACGCCTATAGTGGTTAGGAGATCCGCACGTAAAACATGTTCCATGAGGGAACTCACCTCTTCCTCCACCATGGCCTTGTCCTCAATATCCACATCCTCTTCCATGACCTCCTTCAAAATGGCCCTCATTCCTATCATAGCATGTTTGATTATGATCCCAATTCTGGTGCTCATTCTTACTCTTAGGATTATCTATTATACTTTTATGTTGTACCCTTATGTCTATAGCATCCTAGATCTGACCAATTAACTAAAAATCTTTAGTATCATGGGTTGTGGACTTGCAAATTTTGCAAAAGCTAGATACATTCTTCCTTATCACACATTTTAACAAAGGACAGTGACTAGCATCATGATTCACATGACAAATCTCACATTCCAACACTAATGAGTGTACTATTTTGTGAGGACAACTATCCTTGGTGTGACCTTCTACTTCACAATCTGTACACCAAATTCCTGAGCGCATTTCATGGGCTGAATTTACTAATAGCTTCTCTAACTATTTAGCCATAGATGTAATCTATGCCTCTAAGAATGGACTAATACTAGTGTCAATTCTCCCAACTACCTCAGTACACAAATCTACTTCCAGTGCTTCATGTGGATCAGTGTATGTCTTATGTGACAGTGCTCTTCTTAATGGTGTACTCAATCCTCTAGCAAACCATTGTGCATGCTGGTTAGCATGAATATCATACAAAAGCTTAGATAAAAGTGTCTGAAAGTGGAAATCATACTCATGTACACTCTCAGTGGTGCCTTGCTTGATGTCTTTGAGCGCGCTAATACGTTTCTGCTCAAATTCAAGGATATGGAACTCTTTCAAGAAATCATCCTTCAATGTTGCATAATCCATGCAAGTTTGATCAGAGTCAAACTTCCTATACCACCTATGTGCACGTCCTTGTAATGTAGTAGTGAATTGACTTGCCTTGTGCTCATCAGCCATGATCCCTTTAGTGCACCATAAGATTTCACACATGTGCACATGCTTAGCAACATCCTCTATGCCTCTATACTCTAGAAGATTAAGAGACATCTCCATATAAATGTTTTGTGGTTGTTACGAACCTTGACCACCTGATCTAGAACCTCCTTTGTTTCCTCTTCCCCTAGAACCACTAGATCCACTAGAATTAGAACCACCTATACCTCTTGATCCTCCACCTACAACTGGAATAGGACCTATAGATGTACTCCCTTGTGCTCCGAAGGTAGTACTATAATGAACCCCTACAGTCTGTGAGGTAGTTCCACTTCCAAAGGTGAAACCAACATTCGGCATGCTTATATTCTGTATGGATGATGCACCTAAAAATGTTCCTCCAAATATCATTGAAGTCATCTATCCTGCCATTGATGTACTTACTCTCTTACTTACTCTAGATCTCCTACTTCCCAAGTTAGCTTGTTGGTTACTTGTCGTACTAGATACTGGAAACCAAGTGCAAGGGCTAGGTCACCAAGTGGATTAATATGCACACCCATAGCCCAGGTAGTCTTTTTTGGTGCACTTCTGTGTGAGGCCAAGGGGGGATCTATATCATGTTTTCCAAGATGGGGGAGTTCCTGATGCTTTGGCTCCACATCTCCTATGTGAGTGGTAAATCCTTCACGAGTCATCTCTCTCCTAAATGCCATACTTTATGCAATTTTACGTTACTTCTCTATCTCCCTCTCACACGCCTCATTATACTTAAGCCACCTCTCCTCTCTCTACCTCTCTACCGCTAGGTCTACCATATTTCACCAAACATGTTCCTTCCCTCGCACGTGGTGAAGTTTAGTTAGCCATCGGTTTACTCTCCAAATTCAAAGTTACCATCAAGATCTTGATCACCAATGGAATACCTTGTAGATATACTCCTCTTGGATACCGCAAAAACTAGAATTTAGCTACCTTTGGGAAAGAATGTGTCAAAATTGAACATTCCAAAATATAATTTTTTAGAATACCACAAAAACCATGTATTTACAGTGCAAGTCTAGATCAGGTCAGCATCATAAAGGGCCTGAAATTCTTCCTATGTCTAGACAAGTGTGTGATACCTCCAATTCCACTTATCTACATAAGCAATCAGCCACTCATATAATTCTATTGGAAATATAGTAAAAAATCTCTCATATATGTTGTCATACAGATTATGTTCTACCAAAGTATGTGCATTAAACTCAGATCCACTGTTGAACCGCTGTGCATATTCTTCCTCTAGATTATGTATCTACTCCTCAATACTTTCTAGATTTAACTGGTACATCTTCATTGCGAACCATCCTGAAAACAACTAAAATAGAGGTCCCAGAAATGGAACCAATGATGCAACCTAGAATTACCAAATAATACCCTAGTCGTGCTGGCACATCACTTAGCCTAGACTGAGCGCTCGCCCAAAGTGCACAAAGGTATCATT
The DNA here is from genome assembly GCA_019776745.2 of Taxus chinensis. NCBI lineage: Eukaryota > Viridiplantae > Streptophyta > Pinopsida > Cupressales > Taxaceae > Taxus > Taxus chinensis. The sequence goes on along the minus strand of CM034153.1, from coordinate 727,717,672 downwards.
TCCCTCTTTAGGGTTGTTATAGTAGGATGTTAGCGTGATGAAGGAAGAAACATATATGTCCATAACTAATCCACCATTCTACCATGTATGCTACATTCAGATCTATGACAAAACAAGCTTAAATAGTAATCATGATTGAATCAATAACATGCACTACTCAATTACACATGGGAATGAAACTTAGATTCAGCCAATATCTTCCATCTATTAATAAACACAGAAGATCCTTACAATAATGTCAGTTTATACCAATGTGTAAATGGATATGATACAGGTAATCCACTCATATCCACATACCTCTATATCTTCATACATCCGTCTCTCCTTGTGTGTATTTTACTATGTAATATATATCATATATATAAGATGGGGACTTTCCCTTCACCGCTTATCTATTCCAAAAATAGGCCGCATGCTATTAATAGTCACGCGCCACTTATAGGCATAGCCACACATTCAAGTGTGCTATCTATAGACCTCTTATAGTTAATTGAAGTGAAAATCCTATTCCTAGCTCATCTCCATGTAAAACACTTGACCCGATCCTCTAAAGATATACAATGTGTGGCATGCACGTCCCTTCATCATTGTTGTGTTCTGCATGCCATATTATAAAAATAGGTATTCATGCTCATCCTGAATGTTAAACTTGCCCTCCACACTTGTGTTCTTCTTGTCCATTCATTCCCTTAAAACTAGCCTTCTCTCCCGCGTGGACTCCTTGTGTGAGTTCTTTCAAGTGGTCTCTGATCAACATCTATCAACATAATCCAGGAGATTGACTAAGCATGAAAATGGTACTACTGTAAGTAGGACCGATGTGGATCAAGTAGGAATCCCTATAAAATATGTTTGAGAAATAGGGAAATGGTTAGCTTCAGACTCTATGGGTAAGAGATCCAAAAGTAGGTCAGCAGGATCTTAGAAGGCCGATGGAAAATGGTGACCTAAAGGCAATGGTGTTTTGATAGGATCCTCTATGGGTAAAGGATATGATGGGAAAGATGAGGTAGACACTCCTTGTGGTGGTGTAGGGATTAGACATGTGTCCCCTATGAGTAGGAGAGGTGCTACTAACGACTATTTGGTAATTTAAGAGGCAAAAGGTGGAGTTCTAATAATGGGATATTTCACGGGTGAAGGAGAAAATTAAGGAAGTTCCTCTTTGGGTGGTGGATTAGATGAAATAGGTTCCTATGTAGGTATGGGATTTCAGGCTAGGATTTTTTCTATAGATGGAATAAGGAGTAATTAGGAAGCAACTTATATGTCATCAAAAATAGATTGGACCTCACGGACATTGTTATCATTGGCTGGAGTGTCACTAGTTTGGTTGGAAGATGGGACATGATTAGGGAATGGTTTTTTGAAGATATGTAGGTTTTGGTTGGCTGGTTCATTTGGGTTATCCAATAATAGGTCTTCATTGTCTTACATTTCTTGAATGATATTCTTGAAGGTGATACACTTACCGTCGTTATGACCTTTGACATGATGATAGTTACAAAAGTCATGTTCTTTATACCATGCAGGCATGGGGAAATCAGGGTCAAAAAGAGTGTGTGGTTTTACAGGTGGAAGGGTAATAACACTAGCGTTAATAATATTTTCCAAAACAGAAGAATATGGTTCCCATATTGGGGTGTACTTTCGTTGTTCTTGTCTAAACTAGGAAGTTTGGATAGGAGAGAGATTAGAATAAGTTTTGGCTTGGTTTGATGGGTGAGAGGGTCCAACCTTGAGAACCACGGTGTTAGTAGATCCTTTGGATTTTGAATAGTTGTTCTAGGGTTTCAAATATGAAGAAGCTGTAGACACCAAATTTGTGTCTTACGACCCCTTGTGACCCACATCTCATCTCGCAATATAACCTCATCACCTAAACCTTACACAATTATTTATTAATTACCTTGTAATTGATAAATCCACATCACCTTACCTACCACCTCATTTTGCCACTTCATCATGACCTAGCCCTAACCCTAAACTAACCTAATTAAGACCCATAACTTGGTCCACACCTACACCCATAACTAATGACCCCTTTCTCGCACCCAAAACCGACCTTCTAGTAATTTGACCAAGCCCGCAACTAATCTCTTGGGAGAAAAGCAGGGAAGGTGGGCTATTTTACTAAAAATAGCCTACTTTTTCCTTATCGATGCTGGTTCCTACTCGACCGCCGTCGGTTATGTAACCGCCATCGGCTCCCTGTAAATGGGCTCCCTGAACCAAAATCAAAGGTGGAAGGATTTTTGGATCAACAAGGATCAGCAGGAGCGAGGAACAGAGTCCAGATCTTCACTTGACCGAGCAGAGACGAGTGGAGATACCAGAAGTGTTTACAGCAAAGAAGATCAGCTTGCATCTTCGTCAAAACTAGTAAGTCACATCTTGCATGTCCTCTGTTATAACATTTCTTATGCCTTTTGAATCACAGTCCTCATAAATCCATCCCTGAATCCACTACCCAGCGTGCATATTACATCTAACTATCATTCATCTACCTCTCATCACCTTATTTCCTAATATCACCCATATACAGCCTTACAAATAACACAGCTACCAAATAACACAAACTCCCCACAAAACAACCAACCTACAGATCCTAAACCCTACCGACATCGGTTATCAGTAACCGGTATCGGTTACCCAGACTACAAACTAGAAATCAGCCTTTCCGCTATCTATTCCAAACGAAGTAATTTGATTGATATTTTACAGTATTTTGTGTTAATTCATATTAGCAAGGAAACTGACCACCTTCGAAAGGAAGTTTTATATTTCCTGGGCCCAAGGTAGTTTCCTCATTTATTGTCTAATCAAAATCTTGTGGTCTTGTGTTCTTATTTGCAGGTAGTCCTTCCAAGACAAAAAGGAGTTCTTTGCAGTCAGCCTGATCTTCCTCTACGGTACGTGCACACCATCTCGACATTCCACAGGTATTCCTCCTAGCCCTAACCCTTATCTGTTTCTAAAAGGAATGAAAGGATAGAAGCAACTCTATTCCCAGAAGTCGAAACATTCCGAGCGAAACATTTTGGCATGCCCGGTGGGACCCATTTTGGGTTTCTTTATTTCTTGCTTGCTTTCATATAGGGAGCACACTTGCTGTTTTCTTCTTCTAAAGATATTCACAAGGTATTTTATTATTTTGGTAAAAGAACTTGCTTTGTTTTTTTTTGCATCTTGCATTAGTGAAATTCATCTCTTTTGCTTCATCGAATATCATTTTCGATTTGGGTTTAAAACACGTGCATTGGCATCCTTGCTTGCTGTTTTCAATTCTAGTAAACATAGATTAAGTAACAGGTCGTACATGTGGGGGTGATATCCACGGTATTGACAAGAAATTAATCTTACATTCACTGCACAACACATACCGAATCACTTCACAATTAACACAACAGCTCAAACATCCCCCCTTTTTCCGCGGTATTCCTCCGCCCGATTGAGGTAACCTTATAAGCCAAAACAAACTTGACTCCCCTAAGTTTTTTGTTTAAGGATTCTGACATCATTCTACGTCTAAAGGCATAAGCCCACAATAATTAAAATTAACCCTAGGGTTAATCTCTAGATTTGCGTGTACATCTTGCTTGTTTTTAGTTTTGTTTTCTCTCTCATACTCTGTCTTCTGTGATCAATAATTGGACAAGTATACTAAACGTTGTTAAAAATCAAATTAGCAGCCTTTTATATCTTGTTAGCCCAGACTTCTTACACCGACATCGGTTACCTGACCGACGTCGGCTATAGTATAACCGACATCGGTTACTAGACCGATATCGGTTACTGTCTTTCCCAATTCCTGACAAACCAGCAACCTACCAATTTCACCAATCTGAGTTTGTTTCTGTTCCTGACAGATTGAAACCCTACTGTGAACACTTGTCCATGGTTGTTATCACTCGAAAGCAAGCCACCGCTATGGTTTCACATGCTTGCTCTGTTTCTTTACCTGAATCACCCCCTTCACATTCTGTGGGGAATCCTACGGATACCAGCAAGGTTCCTAAAATTCCTGTGGGAGATAAGGACTTTGCCAAGTTTCTAGATGCTAATCCTAGTGCTGTACAATACTATTTGTCTCATGCCCCTGACCGTACGCCTAATGGTCAGCTCCTTGTTGGCATGCCTATTAGTATAGCTGCTCATTTAGCACCCACTCCACCTGGTAACACCGCCTTACTTCCTACACCTTTAGCCCCATCTCCCAATCTGACAGCTTCAGAGATTCATACGACTCAGATTGACTTTCCTTTAGCTAATCTTAGACCCCACATATCATTACCACCGACTGCCCCTACCTCATCTCTCTTGCAGACCACTCCATTCATGACTTGCTCTCTGCCACCTATCCACACGAGCTTTCCTTCTCAAGCTTCCCCTACCTTTTCATTCCCATACATGTATCCAGTAACCTCAACATCTTATATGGGACATCCCTATTCGGTCACCTCAACATATTCATCCTCCATACCTTATCAACACTTAACCCCGTCATTGTCCAGCGGAGGCCCTTGGCCCAATTTGCCTCTGTTTACCACAACCGCACCATCATCTCATCCAACCACAGATTTCATCAAACAAATGATGGACAAAATGCAAAATCTAGAGGCTTTTGTTTCGGGAAGTCCTAGTGCCTTGACATACGAGAAAGTTTGTCAGGAGCCTATTCACCCTTCTGTCCCCCTTCACTCATATCCTCCTCAATGGGAATTGCTGAAATTTACTCGTTTTAATAGTAAAGAGGATCCTCAACAACACTTGCGATCATTTAGACATGCTTGTTATTTGATTGCCCATGATGATGCCTTGTTACTCCGCAAATTTCCCATGTCCTTATCAGGACCCGCCTTGGAGTGGTACAGTGCTTTAACCCAGCACTCAATCTTCTCTTTTAACCAACTAGCCCAATCTTTCTTGGATCACTTCTCCATTAACATTGCTAAGAAAGTATCTATCACCGACCTTTATGCCATTCGACAATTCGAAGACGAATCTATTGTAGATTTCGTCGGACGATGGCACGCCCTTATCAACCAACTTACATATGCCTTACCTCAGGCTGAACTTATAGAACTTTTCACGCGGGCATGTGCTAAGCACATTTCTCCTACTCTTCAAATTCAAACTTTCTGCACATTTGATGAGGCCTTTACCATGGCTCGGAAACTAGAAATTCGAGCCTTAAAAGAAGAGAAATTGCGGTTGCGCAACAAAAACCCCAATTTCCGAACTCCTGATTCTACCAATAAACCAAATACCACCACTCCTCACGTGTCCACTTCTTCTAAATCAAAAGGAGCTGTCCACGCGGTGATGGTTAAATCTCAAACACCGTCTAATACCCCACCAAAAACCACCTATAAGTATAAAGAAGAGCCCATTAATTACACTCCCTTGGGAGAAACCTATGGTGTCATCTTGGAAAAATTGCTCAAGGCTAGAGCTATCACCTTGCCTCCTGTTAAACCTCACTCCGGGTTTGACTCCACTCGCGCAATACCTTCCTGGTACAAAGAAAATGACTTCTGTAACTTTCACCATGTAAAAGGACATAGTCATGAAAAATGCAAGATGTTGAAAAACATAGTGCAAGAAATGGTTGACGCAGGGGATATAACCCTCGATAATCCTAATGCCCCTGCCAACTGAAATTTGAAAATCTTCAACAAACCATTCCCAAATCACTCTCCCAACAGTAACACAAACCAGGATATCTTAGCCGAGGAGAGTGTTCATGAGATCCATGCATTCTTCGATACCCAGCCAAAAGCCTCTATCGAGAAAATTTTGAATCAAGCCTCTTCACTAACACAGGAGCCCGAACCTCCTTTACCACCATCAAGCCAAAGCAAAATCATTCCTTTACCCATAAATGAGTTAACTGCCCAGACTTCTCTTCCCATCGATGAGTCTTCTTATACCACATCCCTACAAGACTGCGAACGGATGTTATCTAATCTATCTATTTCCCAGACTTCCCCTTCTACCACTCTTTCTGTACAAGAGGAAGGTACGCCACTCATTTTGACATCCTTAGATGAGAAATCTCTTGCACTGACATCACCAAATTCTTTAACCATGACGGATCCTCTCGAACATGCCCTCTTACCTATTAGTTCTTCATTGCCTAAATCTTTTCAACGACCGGTTGACCTCGTAACATCTATTGATACAGTGCCTCATCTACTCCCTGTATCACACCCACAGTGGACTGGAATCACAACCCACCTTTCTTCCATACCAAATTTACAATTCAAACCTGAAGACTGTCATTCTCCAGAAGATAGACGAATCCTATGGGAACATTTGAGTACCCCTTATTCTACTCAAATGCAGATGACCGATCCCGACACCTCTACCATATATCCTAAGTGTTTACAGAAACTCAAAATTCCTATGTCCTCATTCTCACCCCCCGTATCTATATCAAGTATCCCATCCACCTCTATTAACCTAACCAAACCTTCCCCTACACTTGGGACCTCACCCATACCCAGTCTAACACACCCACCTAAGTGACTAGATTTATCCAAGAATAAAGCCACCCCGCCACCTAGAAGACAACCTCAATCCGTGCCTCTATCACAATCAAAACCATCATCGTCACACCTACCTTCCATATTGGGACCTCATCCTTCCACCTTGCATCAATATATCATACATCCTGCGTTTTCTTCAAAACGACCTACGCCTTCTGCACCTATACAGAGATCTAAGGGTATATCAACATTATCACCCCACGTATCCTGTCCACCCATCAACCCTAAACAAACTCCATCATCAAAGGATTTATTTTCCGTCACTCCCCTTTCTCCTTGGTTGTTTCCCGCTACCACGTCATCTGTAGCCTCATCATCTAACCAGCCGAACGTAGCTCCTGCACCAAAGAAACCACATTTGGTGAAAACCACGTGTCAACACCCCTTGGCTAAACCACCACCCGTACGAACCAACCACGCCCAAACATTACCGAAATCCGCACAACCAATGCCCTCATCCTCCTCCGATTTTGACCCACTCAAAGGATCTTACGCCAAAATCCTTGCTATGTTGGTGGAGAATGCGACCATTTCTCTACCCCCACTTAGACCTTATGACCCTTCTAAACCTCGCCCTATAGGTTACAATGAGTCTAAAATCTGCGCTTATCACCGCACACCAGGACATGATGTGGAGGGATGCAAAGCTTTAAAAACCATCCTTCGTCAGTCACCTCTCCCAGATAGAAAGGTTAAGAAAGACAACTTACGAAGGGAGAGACCTTTAGCTTCCATTCCCTCTCCTCTACCATCTGTCCCCGCCTCACCAAGATCTATCATTATTACAACCCCACCTCTTGAAAACCATGATTTATCCCAACCATCTTCCTCATCTCAGGTTTACGAGATTAATATGATTAGTGTTGCTACTCAAACGTAGAAAAACAATGAGAAAGCGAAAGAAAGCACACCTGCGTCCTCTCCTTCTCCGTCCAGCATCCCGATTGCACCACCACCCAAAGTGGTTATTCGTGGACCCGCTTACCCCGTCTCTAATGGAGCTGCCCATCGAGCCATGATCAAACAGCTTCACCAATCACCCGTAAAAATGACACTATATGATCTCATTCAGACTTCTGAATCTCATTGACAAGCTCTCGTTGAAATTCTTCAGGGGATCGAGGTCTTACCTAATGAAACCCTACCCGTTGCCTCCATTCTGACACCCAATCACGTTGCCTCTCTCACCAAACAACCCACCACCCCAACCACTTCCGTCTCTGTACCACAAGCTGCTGCAGTCAGTTTCTCTGAAGATGAAATTGTTGACTTTGGTACAGAAGACCCTGACCCTGCCCTTTTCATCTCCACTTACGTCCGGGACATTCGGGTACGTCGTGTTATGATTGACGGGGGTGCTAGCCTAAACATCATCTCTTCAAAAGCCTTCCAACAAATGAATATCCCTTCTAGCTACATGTGCGCCAACCCCATCATGTTGCGGTCATTTAATGACGCTATTACCTCTACCTTAGGCACCGTGATCCTCAACATTCGGGTAGGACCACGTACTTTACCCGAACTCTTCTATGTCCTTGAGGGAGAGTTCTAATATAATATATTGCTGGGTCGTCCTTGGATCCGGGCCATGGGATGCGTTCCCTCAACATTACATAGATGCATAAAATTTGAGTACGAGGGGAAATCCTACACCATAAAAGCTGATCCCCCCCCTTTAAAACCTGTAATATGTTATACTGCCCAAACGATGTGCTTGTACCAATCAAGACACCCGTTCACTCAACCCAACCATCCTCTTCAACTGTGCCTCAACCACACCTATGCCTTACGCCTTCAACTGATGAAACTACCGTCGCAAAAACCACTTCCCTTCCCGCAGCTAACATCCCAACCATTGATCCCTTAGTAGATGTTTTTCAATGCCTTACGCTGGGGGAGTATCACCTATATAACATTAGTTCTTTCCATACCCCACAGGAGTACGGACAGGTACATGCACATCCTACTTATGACCGTCGTGTGGGAGAAGTAATCTCCTACGGACCACCGTACTGCCGTACTAACCTAACATATGGGGGTGTCGACGCATCTTCCGTTGCCCCTGAGCCTCCTCTTGGTGTGGTTCCTTTCCAATCCAATTTTCAATACCTGACAAATCGTCGCTTTGCCCTCACCTTCTTGACTCGCTGTGCTTGGAAAGGCTTTGGTTTTGGCCTTTATGAACAAGGCCGACATACACTCATCCCCATCACCACACGCAAACATAATGATCGTAGTGGTCTTGGATTTCCGGGAACACTTACATCGACGGAACCTCGTGTCAGTTGTCTTCTAGAAGACGATGGCGTCACCCCTACCGAACCATCATCACCCATTTTGCCTTCGTCTCCCACCGAGTCGATAGATCCTGAATCTATCCCTCCTAACTTTTTTTTTTCATAAATTTTATCTTCCTAGGTCCTCTCACTTATCAACGCGATAATGAGGACCCCTCTTCTATTCCCCTTCTATATCCAGACATGATTGAAGAGGACTCCCCTTCAATTAACGTTATTGAGTGCCAGGATGATGACTCCATCCTCACTTACCTTGGTGCGGATGACTCTTATATTCAACGAGCCTTACCATCTGAAACCCAAACCATGCTGAACGAATCTACTATAGAAATCAACATCCACACGGAGGAGGATCCTCACATTGTGAAGATCGGACAATCCCTTAACGCATCAGAACAAGTCACCTTTACTACTTTCCTCCATGCTCGCAACCAAGCTTTCGCTTGGTCCTTACACTGACATGCCAGGAATTGATCCTGACATTGCTGTCCATAACATTACCCTGAAACCCGATTCCAAGCCAATTAAACAGAAATTGAGAAAAATGCATCCGCGCATTGCCCTCTTGGTCAAAGAGGAGCTCCAATGACTCCTTTCTGTTTCCTTCATTCTGCCTATTGACTATCCTCAATGGATTTCTAACATCGTACCTGTCACTAAAGCGACGGGGGGACTTCAGATATGCACGGATTTCTGGGATCTTAACCTCGCTTGCCCTAAGGATGACTTCCCCCTACCTAGTATTGACCAACTTGTTGATCTCACAGCAGGCCATGAGATGCTCTCTCTCATGGATGGCTTTTCAGGATACAACCAAATTTTGGTTGCCCCTGCCGATCAACACAAAACTGCCTTCATAACTCCTTGGGGAACCTTCTGTTACCGTGTAATGCCATTTGGCCTTAAGAATGCTGGTGCGACCTATCAGTGGGCTATGACCTACATTTTTCATGACATTATGCACACTATCCTTGAAGATTACGTCGACGATCTTCTTGGCAAGTCTAAACATCGCAGTGAACATCTCGATGTTTTAACCATTATTTTTGATCGCCTGTTACAATATTTTGTCCGTCTTCAACCAAAAAAAAATGTGTCTTTGGTGTCCTTTCGGGAAAACTTCTTGGCTTTATCGTCTCTTTGCGTGGCATTGAGGTCGACCCATCTAAAGTCAAAGCTATCCTAGAAATACCCCCACCTACCAATCTCAAACAATTACGTAGTTTACAAGGTAAGCTCCAATCTATCCGACGTTTCATCTCCCAACTCTCAGATCGATGTCAACCTTTTCATCACCTTCTTAAAAAGGACATTGATTTTTAATGGAGCGAAGAGTGCCACCAAGCCTTTGAAGCTCTCAAAACTTATCTCTTACAGCCACCTATGCTTATCCCACCTCAAGATGACTGCCCTTTCTACCTTTACCTTTCCGCCACTGACCACGCTGTAGGGGCCATGCTTGCACATCGTGACTCTGAAAATAGAGAACAAGCCATTTATTATATAAGTCGTACTTTGGTGGACTATGAGACTAGGTATACACATGTAGAAAGGTTGTGCCTAGCCCTATCATTCGTGGCTACTGTTGTATATATTTCCCCGACAGCAGTAAGAAAACCCGACGCAAAAGGAAGCACGCTGCAGGGGCCACTAAACCCGATACAGGGCAGAAGCGGGAAGAAAAGGACGGCGCGGGAGGACAGAGGGGGAGAACACGGCGTGAGAGACAGCAGGAAGCCAGGCATGGCGGAAGGGTTGAGAAGCCTGACACCAGGGCAAAATCGCGGAAACCATGCGGAAGGAGGAGTCGGATAAACAGGGATCGAATACATGTCGAAGGTTTTTTAAAACCCGACAGCAAAGGATTCAGGTTTCCGGGTCGGGCAAGCATTTCGGGTTTCCATGGCGTGAATGCATGTCGGGGGGTCTAAAAAACCCGACGGGAAGAAGCATGTCGGGAGTTCTAAAAATCCTGACACAAGAAAATATGTTTTCGGGTCTCCAAAACCCGACGCACCTAACAAATCGGGTTTTCGGGTCGGAAACGCATGACGAAAGAGCATGTCGGGAGCCCACCAAAACCCGACACCAAAGGACATACCGGAAGGGTTAAAAAATCTGACGCACAAGGAGATCAGGTTTCGGGGGCGGAACAACATGGCGCATCGAATACATGTCGGGGGGTCTTCAAAACCTGACAGCAGGGGAATTCGGGTTTCCGAATCAGGAAAACACGTCGGAAACGCATGAAAAGGAAGCATGTCGAGCCAGTTTCCAAGCCCGATGCAAATGCACAAGGGAGTTCCGAACCCGACAGGCGTTGGGGATCTCACCTACCACCATGGTTGTTGAAGAATTAAGTGCAGTCTTGGAGGTAGTTGGGGTAGTTCGAATTCCTCTCTTCTCCCTCTCTTTTCCTCCATATAAAATGTAAGGAGGGGGCTGTTTTTTAAAGGTGGAACATTTTTGTTTTGGGCCTCCTCCCTTCTTCTCTTTGGCAGGTGGAGTTGTGGAGCTCAAACCTCCCATTTGAAACTGTAATGCACCTTTGCCTCTGGGCATTTTTTGCAGTGTATTGTATCAACCTTCGGAGCAAATAAATGCATGACTGTGGATGTTTCTCAACCCTCTATGTGTTTCGTTTTGCATCCTCCTGATCTTTCACTGTGAATATGTTTATCTGTGCATGATTTTGCATTGCATTTCTGTGGTCTGTGTTTAATTGGCAAAACATATGTTCTTCATTCCTCGGTGCATCAACTCCTTAGCTTAGGTTTATTTTCATGCATTTCTCTCTCCCTGTCTCCTTGGTAGTTAGATTAGGTTTTTTGGGGTAAACCTCTATGTTTTATTGGTGCATCTGAAGAGAGGAATAGGAGCCGGCCTTCATCCGGAGAGCTTTTCCGATTTCGCAAGGTCCCACACTTGGGAAAAGCTCCATGTTGTGCAATCGCACTGGGAGTCTCAAACGATCGCGTTGCGGAGTCCCAGGGGTGCTGTGATTCGACACCAACAGTTTTGGCACGCCCGGTGGGACCAAGAGGTCATTCCACCACGATTTGAAGGACTTTCAAGAAATTTGGACTTAAAAAATTGCAGGTTTTAAAATTTTAGATCTTGCAACTCCCAGTCTCAACCCCGAAATCAATTTTCAAGGGCTTAACTTGCTCAAAACGAGTCAAAATTTTAACAGTTGGTAGATCTGACTGTAATCTTCAAATGGGTATTCTTAGTTTTTTGAGATTTTGATTTTCAAAATTTCAGGCTTTTAGTGATTTTGGGTTTTCGGGATCCGAGAACATCAAAGCAGGCACAACAGTCAAATCAGGTTTTGAGGGATGTCGGACATGTTCCAAGTTCCGACACATAGCAATTCAGGTTTTGTGAGTTGCATTGCATGACCTGGATTCTGCCTGTACTTTTCGGGGATCCATAGCTGCACAACAAGGCCTGAGTTCCGAACTGAAGATTGCATCCTCTGGGTCCTTCAAATTTTAAATCTCGATTTCGATATTGTCAAGTTTGGTGTGTAACTTGGCAACATCCAGCCTTTTAGAGGCATTTTCAAAAACACATCTGGTGACTCCACCTGATCAGCAACCCATTTCTCTGGGTTACAGACCCGTTCCCATCCATTTCCACCCATCCTTCTTTCCACCTCTTTCATTCTTTTCCATTCCATGAAGTTGTGCAACCATGACTTCATTTCCATCATGGAATTCACATCAACAACAGCAGTATATTCCACCTCCAACATGTTTTACAAATCCTCCAAATCAGCATTTTGGTCAAGTTCAGGATCAACATGCATACCCATATGAGCAGCAATGCCAAAATCAGTTTGGCTATGGAGCTTTCCAAGAGCAAGGGTACGCATGCAATGAAGACAATGAAGAAGAAAATGCAGATCTGCTGGAGAAAATCCAAAAGATGGAGGCAAACATGGTGCAATCTAGGGCTCAAGCACAAATGAAAGCATTTGGAATTGGTTGCAGAACACCTTGTCCATGGGTGGGACCTTTTCCAAGGCATTATAGCCCTCAAGATAAGTTGGACTGCATGATTGCAACACTGCCATTGCTTACAAGGTGGATTGAAGGAATAGAGGTATATGAGAGGAGTATTCTGCAACCTCGTCAATGGGTAAGCACACCACCTCATACTCTTTCTTTTCCTCCTTCTCAATCTATATCATTTCAGCAGTGTCAAGTCTTAAACTCACCATCTTCTGCCCCAAATGTTGAATCCATGTCTCCACCTCTCAGTCTTCCATCTCATCTCGATTCTTCTTTCCTTTTCCCTTCCAAACAGTCATCCCCTCCACAAGAGCTAACAGAAACACCCCCTCCTCAAAGGAAACAAGAGGTTTCACTACCTCCACCACCACAAAAAATTGTAAAATCGGTTGAGTTTCAACCCATTCCTCCTTTTGCATTCCCAATTCCATGTGGGGAAGAAAAAATTGAAAAAATCAGTCATCAAGGACAGCAAGAGGAAGAGCCAGGAAAAGAAGAAATGATTAAGAGCTTAGTAAGTTTGGCTCTTAAATTTGGGATTGAAAAGATCCCTTTGCTGGTAAAGCCTACGGAAAAGGCTAAGGTTGAACAAACAGTGGTTAAAACTGATTTTGTGACAGCAGAAGAAGAGCAAAAGGAAGAAAGCTCCAAAGAAGATCTTACAGCCCCAACTTGTCCTCTAGAGCAGCAGATTGAAGAGTTTGACTTAAGAAACTTCATGCTGGAGGAAGAGTTATATCAAGAGCAAGATTGCCTTCGAGTAATAGAGGAGGGAGAAGCTGCTCCAAAGGCAAAAGAAGAGGAGCACATCTTAGTTGTGGAGGAAAAAATTGCGGATCCAAGGGCTTTGAGCACAAATCAGGCTATGGGAGAACCTTCAGCTCTTCTTTCTATTTCATCTCTCTCGAGTTCTAGTGCTGAAGAAGAATTTTATCTCTCAAACTCAATGTCGGAGAGTGAAGGAAACCATGGTGGTCAGGTTACAGAACAAGAAGACACCATGGAGGAAGTTGAGCATTTACAGCAGGACAGCCATGAGGCAGTTTATCTGTCAGATTTGGAAGATTGTTTTGATGGGGAGGAGCCGGTTGAGTTTCCACCACTCTCTTTTTCATCATCCCTATTCCAAACACTCGAGTCTGCTGTCATGAAGGAGAGCATTCATTTACAGCAGCCTGCATCTTATAGCAACTCTTTGGAACCAAGATCGGAAGATTTTAATCTTTCACAATCAGCCATGGAGGAAGAGAAAGGGCAGAGAAATTTCACCTTTTCTTCCACGCCATCCATTCAAAGAGGTCTACAAGAGAACTCCATTCCTGGAGTTGAGAATCAGAGCAATGGGCATACTCAAAGGATCATGCCGTGCCCAATCAGATACTTGGCTTCATTGGAGCCAAGGGAGAAGCCAAAACTAGTCATTGCTCGCTTTCTGAGCATGAGGGTGAGATACAAAGTACCAAGGATCAGCTGCCATACCTCTTCAATTCAAATGCAGAGCAACTAAAAGAGGTATTGGACTTGCCTTCAGCTGATACCTTGATGATTTGGGTAGAAGACCAGCTCCTTGTTGATTTTCCATCCATCCAAACAGCCATGATTGTTAGGAAATAAGAGATACAATATGCGGAATAATCCCTTACAGAATCGCAAAAGTAGAAACTAATATGCAGAAAAATATTGCAGATCTGAAATAAAATTACAGAATTAAAATAAGACAACACAAAGAGACAGTATTATAACGTGGTTCACCCAATTTGGGCTACGTCCACCAAGAATCACTTGCTCAGAATTTTATTACAAGCCTCTACTCTCTCAATACAATACCCAGATCCGTTTGGAGCTATGCTCAACAAACTCTACAGAATTCACACCCGAATTCAAAACACATCTGTAATACATTTGCTTGTGTATCTATCATATGCATAAGACCATATAAATAGAAAATTGATTAAGCAGTTTGATACAAAACCGTGGGTATCAAAACCAAGGGCAAAAACCGTGGGTATTCAAAACAATGGGCAAAAGACCGAAAAAAACCATGGGCCCAAAAACAGCCCATAACGGTTACCCATTACCCATGGGTTAATGAACCACCCATGAAAATTTTCTTCGGGGGCTTCGCCCCCGAACCCCCCTGACCCGCTCACCGGCGGAGCGGGGACCGCCGTAAAAATACCCGAGTGTAACACATGGAAGGTGTACCAAACTCTAACATGAAAATAGGCTCCACAAACATAACAATGATCAGTGCCAAATCAATTGCATGGCTGCCAATTTTGAAGAAAGGAAGCTATTTTGCACAACCAGTTGCAGGGTTTGTTTAGCTTACCTTTGCTTCTAGTTAGAGTAGAGTAGGTAGGTTTTGCTTTCAGCAGAAGAAGTGCTTGTGCACACTCTGCATGTTCCATTTGGGGCATGTATGATTTCCAGTTTTGTACATAGTTTTTGTGGTGTTGGTTTTGCTTTGGCATGGTTCATTACAGCGGTTTTGGTGAGAACAATTCTTAAGTTCAATGTGCTCTCAGAGAAGGAGTTGCGGTATCAGGTTCAGATCAGATATCGGGTTAGTTCAGGATATCGCTTATGACTCCATGCCCAATGATTGCTAAAAGGCCACTGATCTTCTACCTAGCAGGCAGGTAACCCCGTGAGTCGCCAAATTGTTGTATATATTTCCCCGACAGCAGTAAGAAAACCCGACGCGAAAGGAAGCACGCTGCAGGGGCCACTAAACCCGATACAGGGCAGAAGCGGGAAGAACAGGACGGCGCGGGAGGACAGAGGGGGAGAACACGGCGTGAGAGACAGCAGGAAGCCAGGCATGGCGGAAGGGTTGAGAAGCCCGACACCAGGGCAAAATCGCGGAAACCATGCGGAAGGAGGAGTCGGATAAACAGGGATCGAATACATGTCGAAGGTTTTTTAAAACCCGACAGCAAAGGCTTCGGGTTTCCGGGTTGGGCAAGCATTTCGGGTTTCCATGGCACGAATGCATGTCGGGGGGTCTAAAAAACCCGACGGGAAGAAGCATGTCGAGAGTTCTAAAAATCCTGACACAAGAAAATATGTTTTCGGGTCTCCAAAACCCGACGCACCTAACAAATCGGGTTTTCGGGTCGGAAACGCATGACGAAAGAGCATGTCGGGAGCCCACCAAAACCCGACACCAAAGGACATACCGGAAGGGTTAAAAAATCTGACGCACAAGGAGATCGGGTTTCGGGGGCGGAACAACATGGCGCATCGAATACATGTCGGGGGGTCTTCAAAACCCGACAGCAGGGGAATTCGGGTTTCCGAATCGGGAAAACATGTCGGAAACGCATGAAAAGGAAGCATGTCGAGCCAGTTTCCAAGCCCGATGCAAATGCACAAGGGAGTTCCGAACCCGACAGGCGTTGGGGATCTCACCTACCACCATGGTTGTTGAAGAATTAAGTGCAGTCTTGGAGGTGGTTGGGGCAGTTCGAATTCCTCTCTTCTCCCTCTCTTTTCCTCCATATAAAATGTAAGGAGGGGGCTGTTTTTTAAAGGTGGAACATTTTTGTTTTGGGCCTCCTCCCTTCTTCTCTTTGGCAGGTGGAGTTGTGGAGCTCAAACCTCCCATTTGAAACTGTAATGCACCTTTGCCTCTGGGCATTTTTTGCAGTGTATTGTATCAACCTTCGGAGCAAATAAATGCATGACTGTGGATGTTTCTCAACCCTCTATGTGTTTCGTTTTGCATCCTCCTGATCTTTCACTGTGAATATGTTTATCTGTGCATGATTTTGCATTGCATTTCTGTGGTCTGTGTTTAATTGGCAAAACATATGTTCTTCATTCCTCGGTGCATCACCTCCTTAGCTTAGGTTTATTTTCATGCATTTCTCTCTCCCTGTCTCCTTGGTAGTTAGATTAGGTTTTTTGGGGTAAACCTCTGCATTTTATTGGTGCATCTGAACAGAGGAATAGGAGCCGGCCTTCATCCGGAGAGCTTTTCCGATTTCGCAAGGTCCCACACTTGGGAAAAGCTCCATGTTGTGCAATCGCACTGGGAGTCTCAAACGATCGCGTTGCGGAGTCCCAGGGGTGCTGTGATTCGACACCAACAGCTACCAAACTCCGACACTACCTTCTGAATCACAAAAATTTCGTCATCACCAAAACGGACCGCATCCATTACATGTATGCCAAACCTCATCTAAACCAACGCATCACCCGATGGCTCATGCTCCTCGCCGACCTCGACCTTGAGTTTGTCCACCAAAAATCAATCAAAGGACAAACCATCGCAGACCAACTTGCGGAAGCCCCTTTACCTGGGGAACAATTTACCAATTTTACATTCCCCGACGAACTCATTGCCACTCTTTCACTCCAGGAGGAGTCGTATTCAATGACTCTCTTCTTCGATGGATCCAAATGCTAACGCGGTGGAGGAGCCAGCGTTGTTCTTATTCCTCTCGATGCCGAGCCTATGCCTCTTTCATTCCGACTCGATTTCCCTTGCACTAATAATACAGCGGAATATGAGGCCCTTGTTCTGGGTCTCCAGGTTGCGCTGCACTTAGGTATCAAATCTATCAATATTTTTGGTGACTCTCAATTGGTAGTCAATCAAGTTATGGGCATCTACCAATGTAAAAATGATGAACTTCAAAAATACAAACACTACGTGGATTCACTTCTAGCCTTATTTACTCACTATTCTATCCAAACCATTCCCCGCTCCACTAACAAATTTGCGGATACTATGGCTTGCTTAGCCTCACAAATTCCAGCCTCATCAACTGACTCTGACATTTTCGTCTTGGTCCAACAACTCTTTGCCCCATCTTATTCAGCCCCGGTTGTTTGTACGATGAATACTGTGTCTGCTAACTCACAGGATACTTGGTATCACCAATTCCATGACTACCTTACAACCTCTGTTCTCCCTTCTGACCTTACTAGTACTGGTAAACGCACTTTTCTTAAACGCATTTCTCGTTATGTAGTTATGGGGGGACTCCTTTATAAACGTGGCTTTGATGGCATCCTCCTTCGATGTCTCACCGGCGCGGAGGTCACCCATACCATCCAACAGGTCCATGACGGTATTTGTGGTGGACATTTTAGCGGCCTTGTTGTGGCCAAACGAATCCTTCGCCTTGGTTATTATTGGCCTACTCTCAATAACAACTGCTACGAATATGTTAAGCGTTGTGTTATGTGTCAGCAACATACCAACCTTCAACATACTCCTAGCCACCCGCTCCAGGTTGCTCGAGATCTTTGGCCCTTCTCACAATGGGGTTTAGACCTTATTGGTGAGATTCATCTGTCCTCTTCGCAACGTCACCGATGGATTATCACAGCAACCGAATATTACACAAAATGGGTGGAGGCTATTCCACTCATTTCAACTAAAAAAGAAAAAATTGTAGAGTTCATTAACCACCACATTATCTGTCGTTTTGGTGTTCCTCATCGCCTGATTACAGATAATGGCAAATCTTTCAAAAATAAGTTGTTGCAAGACCTTTGTGACAACTTTGGTATCAAACTCAGCTTCTCATCACCGTACTATCCACAAGCAAATGGACAAGCCGAATCCTCTAATAAAACCCTAACCAAAATCCTCTTGAAAGTTGTCAATGAGTCCGGACGAAATTGGCACGATCACATCCCCTTTGCCCTTTGGGCTTATCGTACTAGCATCCGTACCTCTACTAATGCCACAGCTTTTTCTTTGGTATATGGTACCGAGGCTGTCTTACCTCTCGAAATACAAATACCCTCCCTCAGAATATCCCTTCAGGATATTCTCACCAACGATGATTTCCGCCAAGAGCGGTTAGCCCAATTGGAGCTTCTTGACGAACGTCATGTTACAGCTCTCGATCACCTTCAAATCTATCAAAAACACATCAAGTGTGCTTATGATAAGCGACTTCATGAGCGTACCTTTAAGGTTGGTGATCTTGTCCTCAAAGAGAATCAACATGTAACCAAACTAGAAAAGAGCAAACGTGGAAAATTTGCTCCCAATTGGATTGGGCCTTATATAATCACTCACACTTATGGATCAGGCACTTATCGTTTAGCTTCGCTTAATGGTAAACCTAAGCCTGAGCCCCTTAATGCCGTGCATCTTCGACCATTCTACTATTGAATTTAGTGTTATATCACTTCTTATCTACCTACTACTCGTCCCTTGAGCTCATTTACTGCTACATACACTTTGTTTTCTACATCTCAAAATAAAATCAAGATCACTTCTCACCTCCCCTTGACGATGCCTTCCCCTTTTTAGTCTAGTCCATGACTTCAAAGTATTAAAATAAGCCGTATTCTTATGGGATTTTCTTGAGTCAAACTTCCTACTAAACTAGATGCTTCACGCCAAAAGAACATCTAGTCATCTAAATTAAATATAGACTACTCCCTCGAAAGACAGCTATATGCCGAACTATTGCTGCTATTATAAATAGACTGCTCCCCCGAAGGACAGCTATGCATTAAAATCATATCTGCTATTATAAATAGACTGCTCCCTCGAAGGACAGCTATACACAGTCAGCCTTTATCAGAAGCTTCTCGCATTGATCAGCTTTGTGAAGACCTCAAGAATAAAACAATCAAAATCCCTTGTAGACTTCCCGCATCGATCAGTCTATATTCAATAAAATAAAAGCCTCATTCAAAAGAAATTTTGAGTCATGGACTTGTCTATTTAGGGTAGGTTCTCTTTCGTCCGAACACTCACTTTGTAATATGTTTTCCATACCTCAACTATACCATTCACCTCACCTCACCATTTGTTTCAACTCAAGGGACGTGACATACACCTGATAGGATGTGATCATACAACTCTTTTCACCTATTGACTTCTCGTCTATGCACCGGTACCTAGGGCTTCACGTTCATTCTATGTTGTGTGGTTCGTTTTTCTCTTTTCACCTACGGAGCAATCTTTCCTTTTTGCCTTGCATCTAGGATTGTGTGTTGATATTAAGCAGGACATGGTTCCCTACCACTTGGGTAGGCTAACTTTCGCTTCTCTTATACCTTTTACAAACCTCACCAATTCGTTACCAACACCATCAACCTTGCCTTACCAATATTACTATCAATACCTTTACCAACCAACCAATCGCCTAACCATACCTAAATTGCCTGAATTCACCTCTCCCTGGTCCTAAGGGAGAACTACATCGGTCTGAGGCCCCTCCTTGCTTTGTGCAATGGGCTATGTAGGCAGCACTTCGGAGACATGGGGTCTCCCAAGGTTAGCTCGACCATCCCCTACCATAACCTATCATGTGTGGTAAATATAAATATTTTTGTGTATTTCTATTTAATCACATTCCTCTTTATCCTTTTTCAAAACACCGAAAGTCAAAATGAAAACATTCTTATTATTATCGTAACTCAAATCAACATACATATTCAGTTTTATTTAGATGTTAAACAAATACATCTTCTCTATCATCGACACGCAGGTCGGCATCCTTATTAATTCTTATACCTTGCTAACATTTATTTAGACCCTTACGCCTCATCCCGAACTAGGTGAGGATCGTGATCGTTGACCCCTCTCGCCAGGCCTCTCTGTCCTCAAAGGTACCACGGCTATTGGTACCGCCCACTGATCTGCCAACCTCTCCTGTAACATATGAATACGCCCTCTCGCATGGAGGACTCCAGCCTCTAGTCTCTCTGCCCGTGACTCCGCAACCGCTAACAATCCTCTTGTCTCATTCACCTGCGTTTGGAGCTGCTGAACCAAATGCTGCAGACGATCCCTCTCTGCTGTAATCACCGCTATGTCAGGATGATCACGTACACCTTGCAGCTCTACTACCCACCATAATCTATAGGCCTTTGTTGTTCCTGCGTCCATTACCCTGCGATTGGCTACTACTTCTTCAGGACCTTCTGGAGGTGTTGGCTAGGGAGGTGAGAATGATGCCTCTGCGTCGATCCTCATATATGGTCTATAAGCCTGTGGTATGTCCTACACAAATCCAAATTGTCGCCGCACGCGATCTATAGGAATCCTCTCATATTCACCTGGCCTGTGCCCCGCGATCCACCTCAATCGCTCTACACCCCTCAACTCCTCAGCTATGTTCTCTGTTACCATATAATTCCCGTAAGGCCTCCAACAGATATCCGCAACCGTCACCCTCTCCCATACCTGCCTGTAATACTCAATGTCACCCGTCACGGCCTGAGATCTTGCCTCTTGTTCTGTCTGGACCCATCGTCTGAATCCCAACCTCTGTACTCCGGTCTCTCCTGCCTGGATGGGTCGGCCTATTGGTCGTACACAAACAAGGTGCTCATAGGCCCAACAGTGTAATAAGTATGAACAATCCAGTGTCATTCTGTGATTTCACCTACAAGCCCATAAACCCCTGTATAGCTCCGCCAAATATGCAGGTGCCCATGCAAACGTCACGTTCCTTTCTATCATTTCCCAAATAACACACATCAATGCCTTTGGAAATCTTCCCCCTTCCACCCTCGGTAATGCATAATACCCTACTGCTATCATTAATATCACTGCTAACCTTGTCTCCTCAGGGTGTGCTGCATACATTACCCCATATGTGAATGTCAAACCTCGTTGTGTCAGATCTCATGCGTATGGACCAAATACTGCTGTTACCGCTGCCCGCCCTGCGTTAGGCATTGCCTGATATACTGGTGTTCCTATAATTGGGAGTCTCAAAATACGAAACACATCTTCTAATGTCACTGTCATCTCCCCTGTTGGTAGATAGAAGGTATTTTTCTCAGGATTCCATCTCTCAATCAACGCCTGTAACATAGCATGGTTACGTGCGATTCGTGAATAATAGCAGATTCCACTTAACCCCAAACGATTTATCAATGTCCATTCAGCTGGTGTTACATCCGCTTGGATTCGTGACAACAGCACTAGTACACTATCATTCATCCTCAACCCTGCCTCTGCCTGCATACATCAAAATAACAAACAACCATTCAATCCATCAAATCCCCACGGGTTTTTCCTCACATTCTGGAAATTCCTACAGCAACCGCTATCGTTTATAGTCAACCGGCACCGGTTCAGTAACCGATACCGGTTGTCCCTAACCGATATCGGTCACTGTCACCTTCATATAGCCTACCTAAACACACTACCTACGACAATAATTTGAGCGTTTATTCCTTTCTATACATACAAACATACCTAAAACCCCTGATTACCTACCTCGTAACACTTACCTCACCTATAACCCTTGCTATCATGTTTTCTTTTTCATATCTACCCACTTAATCTCCTATTCATAACACATGCAAAAATCAAATCACAACCAAAACGTTTACCTCTTGGGTTGCAGCAGCTTGCGGTGGCACTTGTCTTCCCTCTCGGCCCTGCCTGCTGGATGCTTCTCCTCGTTCTGCCATGATCACCACTCTTTTCAAATTCACCTTTCTACTTTCTGAATCTCTTTTCTTATCACTCAAATCTCTCATACAATTACCTGTCTCAGTCGTCAAAAAGTGTCGCATTCACGTATTTAACCTCTTGCATGGCTCTAAAAATAAGAACTTAAGTTGCCACCCTAGCTTTTCTATTTTTAGAAAAGCTCATACCTAAGTAACCGGTATCGGTTATATAACCAATATCGGTCTATCAGCTACCGTCATCGGTTCCCTAACCGATATCGGTTACACACCTGGCTTTTTAAAAACATGGTTCTTTTCTTCATTTTCTACCTAATTTTTTGTCGCGCCCGCCTCTTTTCCTGCATCACAACACCATTATCCATATTTTTCCATCCACAACACATATCATTACTATTTCATTAACATCGTCTATTTTTACAAAAGCAAACAAACCATCAACTAAGGATATCAAAAAACTATCAATCTATACATCATTTGGATCCAACTCATCAGATACATATATAACAATGTCACAAAACCAGCCCACAACATGCAACATTTCATCATATAACATGTCATCCATATACGTGCACAAACAAAAACATCAACATCATCCATATATCAACATGTCAACTAAACTCATCCTACATTCTATATCACAAACCATTGACGAAATACTTAAAAACATTTTCAACACTGCATATGGATCAAAACATCATCTATATATATATATATATATATATATATATATATATACAAGTTTCAAATGTACAATGTGCCCTGCATCGGGGCCTCTGTGATCTCATAATACAACAACAAAGCCGACACGCAGGCCGCAATAAATATCAATCACCTCGACTCGGCTCGCAGGCCGGTCCCTCATATCAAAAATATACTCAGCTCGCAGGCCGGTATCAACTGTACAACCCATACTCGGCTCGCAGGCCGGTATATAATGAATGAATGAATGAATACATGAATAAATGTAGGCACGCAGGCCTCTATCAACACAACCGGTTCACAGACTAGTGCCCATGTCCATATACAAAAACTATGTGGGGATCCCTCAGCTCTCCCCACCACCCTCAGCACCTCTCCCTGCTGGTCCCTGTGGTTCCTCTCACCTCCTACCTGTAACGGACACACCGGCTGTGGCTGCGCCTCCCTGTGATCTCTGACTATGTGAGGTCTCCGCTCGGTGTGCCGCATATGGCTGATACTCAGCTCCGGTACTCTCACCTCCATGTATCTATCCCGTGCCACCATCAGTACTGGGGCTGGTCCCCGGACTCCTACTGCCAGTACCCCCTGTGCCTGTGCTGGTGGTGCCTGTGGCTGTGCCGCTGCTGGTGGTGGTATCTGTACCTGTGCCTGGGGCTATGGCTGCACCGCTGCTGGTGGTGGTGCCTGTGCCTGTGCCTGTACCTGTACCTGTGCCTGGGCTAGCTGCCCCTGTAACACCCTGAACTGTTGTTACTTTCTCCTAAGCATTCAAGTGTTGATATGTGATTTCTAGTAAAAGGATGTGTTCCTCGATTCAGAAATCATGCTTGATATGTATTGAATTTCTTGCAGATTGCAGATCTTGACTGAGTCAAAATATGAATACACTCTTTTATTTATTTCATTTTTGTTGGTTGGATATTTTGTCAAACCAAAATATGAGGTTCAACCACAGTGCATGGGATTGAATCCCTCCTCAAAGACAGGTGAGGCTGCCTGTTTTATTGCTAATCTAAAACACTTAAATAATAGATACAATATTCAACA